>OY804576.1:116280284-118680284 GCA_963680875.1 Bathymodiolus brooksi | reverse complement strand
CCTTTATGTTGACTCTGCTATACAGAGATGACAGGACAAGACAACAGATAGGTATTCCTTTATGTTGACTCTGCTATACAGGCAGACGAGACAAGACAACAGATAGGTATTCCTTTATGCTGACTCTGCTATACAGGCATACGAGACAAGACAACAGATAGGTATTCCTTTATGTTGACTCTGCTATACAGGCAGACGAGACAAGACAGAAGATATGTATTCCTTTATATTGACTCTGCTATACAGGCAGACGAGACAAGACAAAAGATAGGTACATTTGTATTCCTTTTTGTTGACTCTGCTATACAGGAAGACGAGACAAGACAACAGATAGGTATTCCTTTATGTTGACTCTGCAATACAGGCAGACGAGACAAGACAACATATAGGTATTCCTTTATGTTGACTCTGCTATGCAGAGATGACAAGACAAAACAACAGATAGGTATTCCTTTATGTTGACTCTGCTATACAGAGATGACGACACAAGACAACAGATAGGTATTCCTTTATGTTGACTCTGCTATACAGAGATGATGAGACAAGACAACAGATAGGTATTCCTTTATGTTGACTGCTATACAGAGATGACAAGACAACAGATAGGTATTCCTTTATGTTGACTCTGCTATACAGAGATGATAAGACAAAACAACAGATATGTATTCCTTTATGTTGACTCTGCTATACAGAGATGACGAGACAAGAAAACAAATAGGTATTCCTTTATGTTGACTCTGCTATACAGAGATGATGAGACAAGACAACAGATAGGTATTCCTTTATGTTGACTGCTATACAGAGATGACAAGACAACAGATAGGTATTCCTTTATGTTGACTCTGCTATACAGGCAGACGAGACAAGACAGCAGATAGGTATTCCTTTATGTTGACTCTGCTATACAGAGATGACAAGACAAAACAACAGATAGGTATTCCTTTATGTTGACTCCGCTATACAGAGATGACGAGACAAGACAACAGATAGGTATTCCTTTATGTTGACTCTGCTATACAGGCATATGAGACAAGACAACAGATAGGTATTCCTTTATGTTGACTCTGCTATACAGGCAGACGAGACAAGACAACAGATAGGTATTCCTTTATGTTGACTCTGCTATACAGGCAGACGAGACAAGACAACAGATAGGTATTCCTTTATGTTGACTCTGCAATACAGAGATGACGAGAAAAGACAACAGATAGGTATTCCTTTATGTTGAATATGTTATACAGGCAGACGAGACAAGACAACAGATAGGTATTCCTTTATGTTGACTCTGCTATACAGAGATGACAAGACACGACAACAGATAGGTATTCCTTTATGTTGACTCTGCTATACAGGCAGACGAGACAAGACAACAGATATGTATTCCTTTGTGTTGACTCTGCTATACAGAGATGACGAGACAAGACAACAGATAGGTATTCCTTTATGTTGACTCTGCTATACAGGCAGACGAGACAAGACAACAGATAGGTATTCCTTTATGTTGACTCTGCTATACAGGCAGACGAGACAAGACAGCAGATATGTATTCCTTTATATTGACTCTGCTATACAGGCAGACGAGACAAGACAACAGATAGGTACATTTGTATTCCTTTATGTTGACTCTGCTATACAGGCAGACGAGACAAGACAACAGATAGGTATTCCTTTATGTTGACTCTGCTATGCAGAGATGAGAAGACAAAACAACAGATAGGTATTCCTTTATGTTGACTCTGCTATACAGAGATGACGACACAAGACAACAGATAGGTATTCCTTTATGTTGACTCTGCTATACAGAGATGATGAGACAAGACAACAGATAGGTATTCCTTTATGTTGACAGCTATACAGAAATGACAAGACAACAGATAGGTATTCCTTTATGTTGACTCTGCTATACAGAGATGATGAGACAAGACAACAGATAGGTATTCCTTTATGTTGACTCTGCTATACAGAGATGACAAGACAAAACAACAGATAGGTATTCCTTTATGTTGACTCTGCTATACAGAGATGACGAGACAAGACAACAGATAGGTATTCCTTTATGTTGACTCTGCTATACAGAGATGATGAGACAAGACAACAGATAGGTATTCCTTTATGTTGACTGCTATGCAGAAATGACAAGACAACAGATAGGTATTCCTTTATGTTGAATCTGCTATACAGGCAGACGAGACAAGACAACAGATAGGTATTCCTTTATGCTGACTCTGCTATACAGAGATGACAAGACAAGACAACAGATATGTATTCCTTTATGTTGACTCTGCTATACAGGCAGACGAGACAAGACAACAGATAGGTACATTTGTATTCCTTTATGTTGACTCTGCTATACAGGCAGACGAGACAAGACAACAGATAGGTATTCCTTTATGCTGACTCTGCTATACAGAGATGACGAGACAAGACAACACATAGGTATTCATTTATGTTGACTCTGCTATACAGGCAGACGAGACAAGACAGCAGATAGGTATTCATTTATGTTGACTCTGCAATACAGAGATGACGAGACAAAACAACAGATAGGTATTCCTTTATGTTGACTCTGTTATACAGGCAGACGAGACAACACAACAGATAGGTATTCCTTTATGTTGACTCTGCTATACAGGCAGACGAGACAAGACAACAGATAGGTATTCCTTTATGTTGACTCTGCTATACAGAGATGACAAGACAAAACAACAGATAGGTATTCCTTTATGTTGACTCTGCTATACAGAGATGACAGGACAAGACAACAGATAGGTATTCCTTTATGTTGACTCTGCTATACAGGCAGACGAGACAAGACAACAGATAGGTATTCCTTTATGTTGACTCTGCTATACAGGCAGACGAGACAAGACAGCAGATATGTATTCCTTTATATTGACTCTGCTATACAGGCAGACGAGACAAGACAACAGATAGGTACATTTGTATTACTTTATGTTGACTCTGCTATACAGGCAGACGAGACAAGACAACAGATAGGTATTCCTTTATGTTGACTCTGCTATACAGGCAGACGAGACAAGACAACAGATAGGTATTCCTTTATGTTGACTCTGCTATGCAGAGATGACAAGACAAAACAACAGATAGGTATTCCTTTATGTTGACTCTGCTATACAGAGATGACGACACAAGACAACAGATAGGTATTCCTTTATGTTGACTCTGCTATAGAGAGATGATGAGACAAGACAACAGATAGGTATTCCTTTATGTTGACTGCTATACAGAGATGACAAGACAACAGATAGGTATTCCTTTATGTTGACTCTGCTATACAGAGATGATGAGACAAGACAACATATAGGTATTCCTTTATGTTGACTCTGCTATACAGAGATGACAAGACAAAACAACAGATAGGTATTCCTTTATGTTGACTGCTATGCAGAAATGACAAGACAACAGATAGGTATTCCTTTATGTTGACTCTGCTATACAGGCAGACGAGACAAGACAACAGATAGGTATTCCTTTATGCTGACTCTGCTATACAGAGATGACAAGACAAGACAACAGATATGTATTCCTTTATGTTGACTCTGCTATACAGGCAGACGAGATAAGACAACAGATAGGTACTTTTGTATTCCTTTATGTTGACTCTGCTATACAGGCAGACGAGACAAGACAACAGATAGGTATTCCTTTATGCTCACTCTGCTATACAGAGATGACGAGACAAGACAACAGATAGGTATTCCTTTATGTTGACTCTGCTATACAGGCAGACGAGACAAGACAACAGATAGGTACATTTGTATTCCTTTATGTTGACTCTGCTATACAGGCAGACGAGACAAGACAACAGATAGGAATTCCTTTATGCTGACTCTGCTATACAGAGATGACGAGACAAGACAACACATAGGTATTCATTTATGTTGACTCTGCTATACAGGCAGACGAGACAAGACAGCAGATAGGTATTCCTTTATGTTGACTCTGCAATACAGAGATGACGAGACAAGACAACAGATAGGTATTCCTTTATGTTGACTCTGTTATACAGGCAGACGAGACAACACAACAGATAGGTATTCCTTTATGTTGACTCTGCTATACATGCAGACGAGACAAGACAACAGATATGTATTCCTTTATATTGACTCTGCTATACAGAGATGACAAGACAAAACAACAGATATGTATTCCTTTATGTTGACTCTGCTATACAGAGATGACAGGACAAGACAACAGATAGGTATTCCTTTATGTTGACTCTGCTATACAGGCAGACGAGACAAGACAACAGATAGGTACATTTGTATTCCTTTATGTTGACTCTGCTATACAGGCAGACGAGACAAGACAACAGATAGGTATTCCTTTATGCTGACTCTGCTATACAGAGATGACGAGACAAGACAACACATAGGTATTCATTTATGTTGACTCTGCTATACAGGCAGACGAGACAAGACAGCAGATAGGTATTCATTTATGTTGATTCTGCAATACAGAGATGACGAGACAAAACAACAGATAGGTATTCCTTTATGTTGACTCTGTTATACAGGCAGACGAGACAACACAACAGATAGGTATTCCTTTATGTTGACTCTGCTATACAGGCAGACGAGACAAGACAACAGATAGGTATTCCTTTATGTTGACTCTGCTATACAGAGATGACAAGACAAAACAACAGATAGGTATTCCTTTATGTTGACTCTGCTATACAGAGATGACAGGACAAGACAACAGATAGGTATTCCTTTATGTTGACTCTGCTATACAGGCAGACGAGACAAGACAACAGATAGGTATTCCTTTATGTTGACTCTGCTATACAGGCAGACGAGACAAGACAGCAGATATGTATTCCTTTATATTGACTCTGCTATACAGGCAGACGAGACAAGACAACAGATAGGTACATTTGTATTACTTTATGTTGACTCTGCTATACAGGCAGACGAGACAAGACAACAGATAGGTATTCCTTTATGTTGACTCTGCAATACAGGCAGACGAGACAAGACAACAGATAGGTATTCCTTTATGTTGACTCTGCTATGCAGAGATGACAAGACAAAACAACAGATAGGTATTCCTTTATGTTGACTCTGCTATACAGAGATGACGACACAAGACAACAGATAGGTATTCCTTTATGTTGACTCTGCTATAGAGTGATGATGAGACAAGACAACAGATAGGTATTCCTTTATGTTGACTGCTATACAGAGATGACAAGACAACAGATAGGTATTCCTTTATGTTGACTCTGCTATACAGAGATGATGAGACAAGACAACATATAGGTATTCCTTTATGTTGACTCTGCTATACAGAGATGACAAGACAAAACAACAGATAGGTATTCCTTTATGTTGACTGCTATGCAGAAATGACAAGACAACAGATAGGTATTCCTTTATGTTGACTCTGCTATACAGGCAGACGAGACAAGACAACAGATAGGTATTCCTTTATGCTGACTCTGCTATACAGAGATGACAAGACAAGACAACAGATATGTATTCCTTTATGTTGACTCTGCTATACAGGCAGACGAGATAAGACAACAGATAGGTACTTTTGTATTCCTTTATGTTGACTCTGCTATACAGGCAGACGAGACAAGACAACAGATAGGTATTCCTTTATGCTCACTCTGCTATACAGAGATGACGAGACAAGACAACAGATAGGTATTCCTTTATGTTGACTCTGCTATACAGGCAGACGAGACAAGACAACAGATAGGTACATTTGTATTCCTTTATGTTGACTCTGCTATACAGGCAGACGAGACAAGACAACAGATAGGTATTCCTTTATGCTGACTCTGCTATACAGAGATGACGAGACAAGACAACACATAGGTATTCATTTATGTTGACTCTGCAATACAGAGATGACGAGACAAGACAACAGATAGGTATTCCTTTATGTTGACTCTGTTATACAGGCAGACGAGACAACACAACAGATAGGTATTCCTTTATGTTGACTCTGCTATACATGCAGACGAGACAAGACAACAGATATGTATTCCTTTATATTGACTCTGCTATACAGAGATGACAAGACAAAACAACAGATATGTATTCCTTTATGTTGACTCTGCTATACAGAGATGACAGGACAAGACAACAGATAGGTATTCCTTTATGTTGACTCTGCTATACAGGCAGACGAGATAAGACAACAGATAGGTATTCCTTTATGTTGACTCTGCTATACAGGCAGACGAGACAAGACAGAAGATATGTATTCCTTTATATTGACTCTGCTATACAGGCAGACGAGACAAGACAAAAGATAGGTACATTTGTATTCCTTTTTGTTGACTCTGCTATACAGGAAGACGAGACAAGACAACAGATAGGTATTCCTTTATGTTGACTCTGCAATACAGGCAGACGAGACAAGACAACAGATAGGTATTCCTTTATGTTGACTCTGCTATGCAGAGATGACAAGACAAAACAACAGATAGGTATTCCTTTATGTTGACTCTGCTATACAGAGATGACGACACAAGACAACAGATAGGTATTCCTTTATGTTGACTCTGCTATACAGAGATGATGAGACAAGACAACAGATAGGTATTCCTTTATGTTGACTGCTATACAGAGATGACAAGACAACAGATAGGTATTCCTTTATGTTGACTCTGCTATACAGAGATGATAAGACAAAACAACAGATATGTATTCCTTTATGTTGACTCTGCTATACAGAGATGACGAGACAAGACAACAAATAGGTATTCCTTTATGTTGACTCTGCTATACAGAGATGATGAGACAAGACAACAGATAGGTATTCCTTTATGTTGACTGCTATACAGAGATGACAAGACAACAGATAGGTATTCCTTTATGTTGACTCTGCTATACAGGCAGACGAGACAAGACAACAGATAGGTATTCCTTTATGCTGACTCTGCTATACAGAGATGACAAGACAAGACAACAGATAGGTATTCCTTTATGTTGACTCTGCTATACAGGCAGACGAGACAAGACAACAGATAGGTATTCCTTTATGTTGACTCTGCTATGCAGGCATACGAGACAAGACAACAGATAGGTATTCCTTTATGTTGACTCTGCTATACAGGCAGACGAGACAAGACAGCAGATAGGTATTCCTTTATGTTGACTCTGCTATACAGGCAGACGAGACAAGACAACAGATAGGTATTCCTTTATGTTGACTCTGCTATACAGGCAGACGAGACAAGACAACAGATAGGTATTCCTTTATGTTGACTCTGCTATACAGAGATGACAAGACAAAACAACAGATAGGTATTCCTTTATGTTGACTCCGCTATACAGAGATGACGAGACAAGACAACAGATAGGTATTCCTTTATGTTGACTCTGCTATACAGGCATATGAGACAAGACAACAGATAGGTATTCCTTTATGTTGACTCTGCTATACAGGCAGACGAGACAAGACAACAGATAGGTATTCCTTTATGTTGACTCTGCTATACAGGCAGACGAGACAAGACAACAGATATGTATTCCTTTATGTTGACTCTGCAATACAGAGATGACGAGACAAGACAACAGATAGGTATTCCTTTATGTTGACTATGTTATACAGGCAGACGAGACAAGACAACAGATATGTATTCCTTTATGTTGACTCTGCTATACAGAGATGACAAGACACGACAACAGATAGGTATTCCTTTATGTTGACTCTGCTATACAGGCAGACGAGACAAGACAACAGATATGTATTCCTTTGTGTTGACTCTGCTATACAGAGATGACGAGACAAGACAACAGATAGGTATTCCTTTATGTTGACTCTGCTATACAGGCAGACGAGACAAGACAACAGATAGGTATTCCTTTATGTAGACTCTGCTATACAGAGATGACAAGAAAAAACAACAGATAGGTATTCCTTTATGTTGACTCTGCTATACAGGCAGACGAGACAAGATAACAGATAGGTATTCCTTTATGTTGACTCTGCTATTGAGAGATCACAAGACAAAACAACAGATAGGTATTCCTTTATGTTGACTCTGCTATACAGAGATGACGAGACAAGACAACAGATAGGTATTCCTTTATGGTGACTCTGCTATACAGAGATGATGAGACAAGACAACAGCTAGGTATTCCTTTATGTTGACTGCTATACAGAGACGACAAGACAACAGATAGGTATTCCTTTATGTTGACTCTGCAATACAGAGATGACAAGAGAAAACAACAGATATGTATTCCTTTGTGTTGACTCTGCTATACAGAGATGACAAGACAAGACAACAGATAGGTATTCCTTTATGCTGACTCTGCTATACAGGCAGACGAGACAAGACAACAGATAGGTATTCCTTTATGCTGACTCTGCTATACAGAGATGACAAGACAAGACAGCAGATAGGTATTCCTTTATGTTGACTCTGCTATACAGGCAGACGAGACAAGACAACAGATAGGTATTCCTTTATGTTGACTCTGCTATGCAGGCATACGAGACAAGACAACAGATAGGTATTCCTTTATGTTGACTCTGCTATACAGGCAGACGAGACAAGACAGCAGATAGGTATTCCTTTATGTTGACTCTGCTATACAGGCAGACGAGACAAGACAACAGATAGGTATTCCTTTATGTTGACTCTGCTATACAGGCAGACGAGACAAGACAACAGATAGGTATTCCTTTATGTTGACTCTGCTATACAGAGATGACAAGACAAAACAAGAGATAGGTATTCCTTTATGTTGACTCCGCTATACAGAGATGACGAGACAAGACAACAGATAGGTATTCCTTTATGTTGACTCTGCTATACAGGCATATGAGACAAGACAACAGATAGGTATTCCTTTATGTTGACTCTGCTATACAGGCAGACGAGACAAGACAACAGATAGGTATTCCTTTATGTTGACTCTGCTATACAGGCAGACGAGACAAGACAACAGATAGGTATTCCTTTATGTTGACTCTGCAATACAGAGATGACGAGACAAGACAACAGATAGGTATTCCTTTATGTTGACTATGTTATACAGGCAGACGAGACAAGACAACAGATAGGTATTCCTTTATGTTGACTCTGCTATACAGAGATGACAAGACACGACAACAGATAGGTATTCCTTTATGTTGACTCTGCTATACAGGCAGACGAGACAAGACAACAGCTAGGTATTCCTTTATGTTGACTGCTATACAGAGACGACAAGACAACAGATAGGTATTCCTTTATGTTGACTCTGCAATACAGAGATGACAAGAGAAAACAACAGATATGTATTCCTTTGTGTTGACTCTGCTATACAGAGATGACAAGACAAGACAACAGATAGGTATTCCTTTATGCTGACTCTGCTATACAGGCAGACGAGACAAGACAACAGATAGGTATTCCTTTATGCTGACTCTGCTATACAGAGATGACAAGACAAGACAGCAGATAGGTATTCCTTTATGTTGACTCTGCTATACAGGCAGACGAGACAAGACAACAGATAGGTATTCCTTTATGTTGACTCTGCTATGCAGGCATACGAGACAAGACAACAGATAGGTATTCCTTTATGTTGACTCTGCTATACAGGCAGACGAGACAAGACAGCAGATAGGTATTCCTTTATGTTGACTCTGCTATACAGGCAGACGAGACAAGACAACAGATAGGTATTCCTTTATGTTGACTCTGCTATACAGGCAGACGAGACAAGACAACAGATAGGTATTCCTTTATGTTGACTCTGCTATACAGAGATGACAAGACAAAACAAGAGATAGGTATTCCTTTATGTTGACTCCGCTATACAGAGATGACGAGACAAGACAACAGATAGGTATTCCTTTATGTTGACTCTGCTATACAGGCATATGAGACAAGACAACAGATAGGTATTCCTTTATGTTGACTCTGCTATACAGGCAGACGAGACAAGACAACAGATAGGTATTCCTTTATGTTGACTCTGCTATACAGGCAGACGAGACAAGACAACAGATAGGTATTCCTTTATGTTGACTCTGCAATACAGAGATGACGAGACAAGACAACAGATAGGTATTCCTTTATGTTGACTATGTTATACAGGCAGACGAGACAAGACAACAGATAGGTATTCCTTTATGTTGACTCTGCTATACAGAGATGACAAGACACGACAACAGATAGGTATTCCTTTATGTTGACTCTGCTATACAGGCAGACGAGACAAGACAACAGATATGTATTCCTTTGTGTTGACTCTGCTATACAGAGATGACGAGACAAGACAACAGATAGGTATTCCTTTATGTTGACTCTGCTATACAGGCAGACGAGACAAGACAACAGATAGGTATTCCTTTATGTTGACTCTGCTATACAGAGATGACAAGAAAAAACAACAGATAGGTATTCCTTTATGTTGACTCTGCTATACAGGCAGACGAGACAAGACAACAGATAGGTATTCCTTTATGTTGACTCTGCTATACAGAGATCACAAGACAAAACAACAGATAGGTATTCCTTTATGTTGACTGCTATACAGAGACGACAAGACAACAGATAGGTATTCCTTTATGTTGACTCTGCAATACAGAGATGACAAGAGAAAACAACAGATATGTATTCCTTTGTGTTGACTCTGCTATACAGAGATGACAAGACAAGACAACAGATAGGTATTCCTTTATGCTGACTCTGCTATACAGGCAGACGAGACAAGACAACAGATAGGTATTCCTTTATGCTGACTCTACTATACAGAGATGACAAGACAAGAAAACAGATAGGTATTCCTTTATGTTGACTCTGCTATACAGGCAGACGAGACAAGACAACAGATATGTATTCCTTTATGTTGACTCTGCTATACAGGCATACGAGACATGATAACAGATAGGTATTCCTATTATGTTGACTCTGCTATACAGGCAGACGAAACAAGACAGCAGATAGGTATTCCTTTATGTTGACTCTGCTATACAGGCAGACAAGAGAAGACAACAGATAGGTATTCCTTTATGTTGACTCTGCTATACAGGCAGACGAGACAAGACAACAGATAGGTATTCCTTTATGTTGACTCTGCTATACAGGCAGACGAGACAAGACAACAGATAGGTATTCCTTTATGTTGACTCTGCTATACAGGCATAGGAGACAAGACAACAGATAGGTATTCCTTTATGCTGACTCTGCTATACAGAGATGACGAGACAAGACAACAGATATGTACTCCTTTATGTTGACTCTGCTATACAGGCAGACGAGACAAGACAGCAGATAGGTATTCCTTTATGTTGACTCTGCTATACAGGCAGACGAGACAAGACAACAGATAGGTATTCCTTTGTGTTGATTCTGCTATACAGAGATGACGAGACAAGACAACAGATAGGTATTCCTTTATGTTGACTCTGCTATACAGGCAGACGAGACAAGACAACAGATAGGTATTCATTTATGCTGACTCTGCTATACAGAGATGACGAGACAAGACAACGGATAGGTATTCCTTTATGTTGACTCTGCTATACAGTCAGACGAGACAAGACAGCAGATAGGTATTCCTTTATGTTGACTCTGCTATACAGGCAGACGAGACAAGACAACAGATAGGTATTCCTTTGTGTTGACTCTGCTATACAGAGATGACGAGACAAGACAACAGATAGGTATTCCTTTATGTTGACTCTGCTATACAGGCAGACGAGACAAGACAACAGATAGGTATTCCTTTAGGTTGACTCTGCTATACAGAGATGACAAGACAAGACAACAGATAGGTATTCCTTTATGTTGACTCTGCTATACAGGCAGACGAGACAAGACAACAGATAGGTATTCCTTTATGTTGACTCTGCTATACAGGTAGACGAGACAAGACAACAGATATGTATTCCTTTATGTTGACTCTGCTATACAGGCAGACGAGACAAGACAGCAGATAGGTATTCCTTTATGTTGACTCTGCTATACAGGCAGACGAGACAAGACAACAGATAGGTATTCCTTTATGTTGACTCTGCTATACAGGCAGACGAGAAAAGACAACAGATAGGTATTCCTTTATGTTGACTCTGCTATACAGAGATGACAAGACAAAACAACAGATATGTATTCCTTTATGTTGACTCTGCTATACAGAGATGACAAGACAAGACAACAGATAGGTATTCCTTTATGTTGACTCTGCTATGCAGGCAGACGAGACAAGACAACAGATAGGTATTTCTTTATGTTGACTCTGCTATACAGGCAGACGAGACAAGACAGCAGATAGGTATTCCTTTATGTTGACTCTGCTATACAGGCGGACGAGTCAAGACAACAGATAGGTATTCCTTTATGTTGACTCTGCTATACAGGCAGACGAGACAAGACAACAGATAGGTATTCCTTTATGTTGACTCTGCTATACAGAGATGACAAGACAAAACAAGAGATAGGTATTCCTTTATGTTGACTCGGCTATACAGAGATGACGAGAAAAGATAACAGATAGGTATTCCTTTATGTTGACTGCTATACAGAGATGACAAGACAACAGATAGGTATTCCTTTATGTTGACTCTGCTATACAGAGATGACAAGACAAGACAACAGATAGGTATTCCTTTATGTTGACTCCGCTATACAGAGATGACGAGACAAGACAACAGATAGGTATTCCTTTATGGTGACTCTGCTATACAGGCATATGAGACAAGACAACAGATAGGTATTCCTTTATGTTGACTCTGCTATACAGGTAGACGAGACAAGACAACAGATAGGTATTCCTTTATGTTGACTCTGCTATACAGGCAGACGAGACAAGACAACAGATAGGTATTCCTTTATGTTGACTCTGCTATACAGAGATGACAAGACACGACAACAGATAGGTATTCCTTTATGTTGACTCTGCTATACAGGCAGACGAGACAAGACAACAGATATGTATTCCTTTGTGTTGACTCTGCTATACAGAGATGACGAGACAAGACAACAGATAGGTATTCCTTTATGTTGACTCTGCTATACAGGCAGACGAGACAAGACAACAGATAGGTATTCCTTAATGTTGACTCTGCTATACAGAGATGACAAGAAAAAACAACAGATAGGTATTCCTTTATGTTGACTCTGCTATACAGGCAGAGGAGACAAGACAACATATATGTATTCCTTTATGTTGACTCTGCTATACAGAGATCACAAGACAAAACAACATATAGGTATTCCTTTATGTTGACTCTGCTATACAGAGATGACGAGACAAGACAACAGATAGGTATTCCTTTATGTTGACTCTGCTATACAGAGATGATGAGACAAGACAACAGCAAGGTATTCCTTTATGTTGACTGCTATACAGAGACGACAAGACAACAGATAGGTATTCCTTTATGTTGACTCTGCTATACAGAGATGACAAGAGAAAACAACAGATATGTATTCCTTTGTGTTGACTCTGCTATACAGAGATGACAAGACAAGACAACAGATAGGTATTCCTTTATACTGACTCTGCTATACAGGCAGACGAGACAAGACAACAGATAGGTATTCCTTTATGCTGACTCTGCTATACAGAGATGACAAGACAAGACAACAGATAGGTATTCCTTTATGTTGACTCTGCTATACAGGCAGACGAGACAAGACAACAGATAGGTATTCCTTTATGTTGACTCTGCTATACAGGCATACGAGACATGACAACAGATAGGTATTCCTTTATGCTGACTCTGCTATTCAGAGATGTCAAGACAAGACAACAGATAGGTATTCCTTTATGTTGACTCTGCTATACAGGCAGACGAGACAAGACAGCAGATAGGTATTCCTTTATGTTGACTCTGCTATACAGGCAAACAAGAGAACACAACAGATAGGTATTCCTTTATGTTGACTCTGCTATACAGGCAGACGAGACAAGACAACAGATAGGTATTCCTTTATGTTGACTCTGCTATACAGGCAGACGAGACAAGACAACAGATAGGTATTCCTTTATGTTGACTCTGCTATACAGGCAGACGAGACAAGACAACAGATAGGTATTCCTTTATGCTGACTCTGCTATACAGAGATGACGAGACAAGACAACAGATAGGTACTCCTTTATGTTGACTCTGCTATACAGGCAGACGAGACAAGACAGCAGATAGGTATTCCTTTATGTTGACTCTGCTATACAGGCAGACGAGACAAGACAACAGATAGGTATTCCTTTGTGTTGACTCTGCTATACAGAGATGACGAGACAAGACAACAGATAGGTATTCCTTTATGTTGACTCTGCTATACAGGCAGACGAGACAAGACAACAGATAGGTATTCCTTAATGTTGACTCTGCTATACAGAGATCACAAGACAAAACAACAGATAGGTATTCCTTTATACTGACTCTGCTATACAGGCAGACGAGACAAGACAACAGATAGGTATTCCTTTATGCTGACTCTGCTATACAGAGATGACAAGACAAGACAACAGATAGGTATTCCTTTATGTTGACTCTGCTATACAGGCAGACGAGACAAGACAACAGATAGGTATTCCTTTATGTTGACTCTGCTATACAGGCATACGAGACATGACAACAGATAGGTATTCCTTTATGTTGACTCTGCTATACAGGCAGATGAGACAATACAGCAGATAGGTATTCCTTTATGTTGACTCTGATATACAGGCAGACAAGAGAAGACAACAGATAGGTATTCCTTTATGTTGACTCTGCTATACAGGCAGACGAGACAAGACAACAGATAGGTATTCCTTTATGTTGACTCTGCTATACAGGCAGACGAGACAAGACAACAGATAGGTATTCCTTTATGTTGACTCTGCTATACAGGCAGACGAGACAAGACAACAGATAGGTATTCCTGTATGCTGACTATGCTATACAGAGATGACGAGACAAGACAACAGATAGGTACTCCTTTATGTTGACTCTGCTATACAGGCAGACGAGACAAGACAACAGATAGGTATTCCTTTATGTTGACTCTGCTATGCAGGCAGACGAGACAAGACAACAGATAGGTATTCCTTTGTGTTGACTCTGCTATACAGAGATGACGAGACAAGACAACAGATAGGTATTCCTTTATGTTGACTCTGCTATACAGGCAGACGAGACAAGACAACAGATAGGTATTCATTTATGCTGACTCTCCTATACAGGCTGACGAGACAAGCCAACAGATAGGTATTCCTTTATGTTGACTCTGCTATACAGAGATGACAAGACAAGACAACAGATAGGTATTCCTTTATGTTGACTCTGCTATACAGGCAGACGAGACAAGACAACAGATAGGTATTCCTTTATGTTGACTCTGCTATACAGGCAGACGAGACAAGACAACAGATAGGTATTCCTTTATGTTGACTCTGCTATACAGGCAGACGAGACAAGACAGCAGATATGTATTCCTTTATGTTGACTCTGCTATACAGGCAGACGAGACAAGACAAGAGATAGGTATTCCTTTATGTTGACTCTGCTATACAGGCAGACGAGAAAAGACAACAGATAGGTATTCCTTTATGTTGACTCTGCTATACAGAGATGACAAGACAACACAACAGATATGTATTCCTTTATGTTGACTCTGCTATACAGAGATGACAAGACAAGACAACAGATAGGTATTCCTTTATGTTGACTCTGCTATACAGGCAGACGAGACAAGAGAACAGATAGGTATTCCTTTATGCTGACTCTGCTATACAGAGATGACAAGACAAGACAACAGATAGGTATTCCTTTATGTTGACTCTGCTATACAGGCAGACGAGACAAGACAACAGATAGGTATTTCTTTATGTTGACTCTGCTATACAGGCAGACGAGACAAGACAGCAGATAGGTATTCCTTTATGTTGACTCTGCTATACAGGCAGACGAGACAAGACAACAGATAGGTATTCCTTTATGTTGACTCTGCTATACAGGCAGACGAGACAAGACAACAGATATGTATTCCTTTATGTTGACTCTGCTATACAGAGATGACAAGACAAAACAACAGATAGGTATTCTTTTATGTTGACTCGGCTATACAGAGATGAGGAGACAAGACAACAGATAGGTATTCCTTTATGTTGACTCTGCTATACAGAGATGATGAGACAAGACAACAGAAAGGTATTCCTTTATGTTGACTGCTATACAGAGATGACAAGACAACAGATATGTATTCCTTTATGTTGACTCTGCTATACAGAGATGACAAGACAAGACTACAGATATGTATTCCTTTATGTTGACTCTGCTATACAGGCAGACAAGACAAGACAACAGATAGGTATTCCTTTATGCTGACTCTGCTATACAGAGATGACAAGACAAGACAACAGATAGGTATTCCTTTATGTTGACTCTGCTATATAGGCAAACAAGACAAGACAACAGATAGGTATTCCTTTATGTTGACTCTGCTATACAGGCATACGAGACAAGACAACAGATAGGTATTCCTTTATGTTGACTCTGCTATACAGGCAGACGAGACAAGACAGCAGATAGGTATTCCTTTATGTTGACTCTGCTATACAGGCAGACGAGACAAGACAATATATAGGTATTCCTTTATGTTGACTCTGCTATAAAGGCAGACGTGACAAGACAACAGATAGGTATTCCTTTATGTTGACTCTGCTATACAGAGATGACAAGAAAAAACAACAGATAGGTATTCCTTTATGTTGACTCTGCTATACAGAGATGACGAGACAAGACAACAGATAGGTATTCCTTTATGTTGACTCTGCTATGCAGAGATGATGAGACAAGACAACAGATAGGTATTCTTTTATGTTGACTGCTATACAGAGATGACAAGACAAGACAACAGATAGGTATTCCTTTATGTTGACTCTGCTATACAGGCAGACGAGACAAGACAACAGATAGGTACATTTGTATTCCTTAATGTTGACTCTGCTATACAGGCAGACGAGACAAGACAACAGATAGGTATTCCTTTATGCTGACTCTGCTATACAGAGATGACGAGACAAGACAACAGATAGGTATTCCTTTATGTTGACTCTGCTATACAGGCAGACGAGACAAGACAGCAGATAGGTATTCCTTTATGTTGACTCTGCTATACAGAGATGACGAGACAAGACAACAGATAGGTATTCCTTTATGTTGACTCTGCTATACAGGCAGACGAGACAAGACAACAGATAGGTATTCATTTGTGTTGACTCTGCTATACAGAGATGACGAGACAAGACAACAGATAGGTATTCCTTTAGGTTGACTCTGCTATACAGGCAGACGAGACAAGACAACAGATAGGTATTCCTTTATGTTGACTCTGCTATACAGGCAGAAGAGACAAGACAACAGATATGTATTCCTTTATGTTGACTCTGTTATACAGGCAGACGAGACAAGACAACAGATAGGTATTCCTTTATGTTGACTCTGGTATACAGAGATGACAAGACACGACAGCAGATAGGTATTCCTTTATGTTGACTCTGCAATACAGGCAGACGAGACAAGACAACAGATAGGTATTCCTTTGTGTTGACTCTGCTATACAGAGATGACGAAACAAGACAACAGATAGGTATTCCTTTATGTTGACTCTGCTATAGAGGCAGACGAGACAAGACAACAGATATGTATTCCTTTATGTTGCCTCTGCTATACAGAGATGACGAGACAAGACAACAGATAGGTATTCCTTTATGTTGACTCTGCTATACAGGCAGACGAGATAAGAAAACAGATAGGTATTCCTTTATGTTGACTCTGCTATACATAGATGACAAGACAAAATAACAGATAGGTATTCCTTTATGTTGACTCTGCTATACAGAGATGTCGAGACAAGACAACAGATAGGTATTCTTTTATGTTGACTCTGCTAGACAGGCAGACGAGACAAGACAACAGATAGGTATTCCTTTTTGTTGACTCTGCAATACAGAGATGACAAGACAAAACAACAGATATGTATTCCTTTATGTTGACTCTGCTATACAGAGATGACAAGACAAGACAACAGATAGGTATTCCTTTATGTTGACTCTGCTATACAGGCAGAGGAGAGAAGACAACAGATATGTATTCCTTTATGCTGACTCTGCTATACAGAGATGACAAGACAAGACAACAGATAGGTATTCCTTTATGTTGACTCTGCTATACAGGCAGACGAGAAAAGACAACAGATAGGTATTCCTTTATGTTGACTCTGCTATACAGAGATGACAAGACAAGACTACAGATATGTATTCCTTTATGTTGACTCTGCTATACAGACAGACGAGACAAGACAACAGATAGGTATTCCTTTATGCTGACTCTGCTATACAGAGATGACAAGACAAAACAACAGATATGTATTCCTTTATGTTGACTCTGCTATACATAGATGACAAGACAAGACAACAGATAGGTATTCCTTTATGTTGACTCTGCTATACAGGCAGAGGAGAGAAGACAACAGATATGTATTCCTTTATGCTGACTCTGCTATACAGAGATGACAAGACAAGACAACAGATAGGTATTCCTTTATGTTGACTCTGCTATACAGGCAGACGAGAAAAGACAACAGATAGGTATTCCTTTATGTTGACTCTGCTATACAGAGATGACAAGACAAGACTACAGATATGTATTCCTTTATGTTGACTCTGCTATACAGACAGACGAGACAAGACAACAGATAGGTATTCCTTTATGCTGACTCTGCTATACAGAGATGACAAGACAAGACAACAGATAGGTATTCCTTTTTGTTGACTCTGCTATACAGGCAGACGAGACAAGACAACATATAGGTACTCCTTTATGTTGACTCTGCTATACAGGCATACGAGACAAGACAACAGATAGATATTCCTTTATGTTGACTCTGCTATACAGGCAGACGAGACAAGACAGCATATAGGTATGCCTTTATGTTGACTCTGCTATACAGGCAGACGAGACAAGACAACAGATAGATATTCTTTTATGTTGACTCTGCTATACAGAGATGACAAGACAAAACAACAGATAGGTATTCCTTTATGTTCACTCTGCTATACAGAGATGATGAGACAAGACAACAGATAGGTATTCCTTTATGTTGACTGCTATACAGAGATGACAAGACAACAGATAGGTATTCCTTTATGTTGACTCTGCTATACAGGAAGACGGGACAAGACAACAGATAGGTATTCCTTTATGCTGACTCTGCTATACAGAGATGACAAGACAAGACAACAGATAGGTATTCCTTTATGTTCACTCTGCTATACAGAGATGATGAGACAAGACAACAGATAGGTATTCCTTTATGTTGACTGCTATACAGAGATGACAAGACAACAGATAGGTATTCCTTTATGTTGACTCTGCTATACAGGAAGACGGAACAAGACAACAGATATGTATTCCTTTATGCTGACTCTGCTATACAGAGATGACAAGACAAAACAACAGATAGGTATTCCTTTATGTTCACTCTGCTATACAGAGATGACGAGACAAGACAACAGATACGTATTCCTTTATGTTGACTCTGCTATACAGAGATGATGAGACAAGACAACAGATAGGTATTCCTTTATGTTGACTGCTATACAGAGATGACAAGACAACAGATAGGTATTCCTTTATGTTGACTCTGCTATGCAGGAAGACGAGACAAGACAACAGATAGGTATTCCTTTATGCTGACTCTGCTATACAGAGATGACAAGACAAGACAACAGATAGGTATTCCTTTATGTTGACTCTGCTATACAGTCAGACGAGGCAAGACAACAGATAGGTACATTTCTATTCCTTTATGTTGACTCTGCTATACAGGCAGACGAGACAAGACAACAGATAGGTATTCCTTTATGCTGACTCTGCTATACAGAGATGACGAGACAAGGCAACAGATAGGTATTCCTTTATGCTGACTCTGCTATACAGGCAGACGAGACAAGACAACAGATAGGTATTCCTTTATGTTGACTCTGCTATACAGGCAGACGAGACAAGACAGCAGATAGGTATTCCTTTATGTTGACTCTGCTATACAGGCAGACGAAACAAGACAACAGATAGGTATTCCTTTATGTTGACTCTGCTATACAGGCAGACGAGATAAGACAACAGATAGGTATTCCTTTATGTTGACTCTGCTATACAGAGATGACAAGACAAAATAACAGATAGGTATTCCTTTATGTTGACTCTGCTATACAGAGATGACGAGACAAGACAACAGATAGGTATTCCTTTATGTTGACTGCTATACAGAGATGACAAGACAACAGATAGGTATTCCTTTATGTTGACTCTGCTATGCAGGAAGACGAGACAAGACAACAGATAGGTATTCCTTTATGCTGACTCTGCTATACAGAGATGACAAGACAAGACAACAGATAGGTATTCCTTTATGTTGACTCTGCTATACAGTCAGACGAGGCAAGACAACAGATAGGTACATTTCTATTCCTTTATGTTGACTCTGCTATACAGGCAGACGAGACAAGACAACAGATAGGTATTCCTTTATGCTGACTCTGCTATACAGAGATGACGAGACAAGGCAACAGATAGGTATTCCTTTATGCTGACTCTGCTATACAGGCAGACGAGACAAGACAACAGATAGGTATTCCTTTATGTTGACTCTGCTATACAGGCAGACGAGACAAGACAGCAGATAGGTATTCCTTTATGTTGACTCTGCTATACAGGCAGACGAAACAAGACAACAGATAGGTATTCCTTTATGTTGACTCTGCTATACAGGCAGACGAGATAAGACAACAGATAGGTATTCCTTTATGTTGACTCTGCTATACAGAGATGACAAGACAAAATAACAGATAGGTATTCCTTTATGTTGACTCTGCTATACAGAGATGACGAGACAAGACAACAGATAGGTATTCCTTTATGTTGACTTTGCTATTCAGGCAGACGAGACAAGACAACAGATAGGTATTCCTTTATGTTGACTCTGCTATACAGAGATGACAAGACAAAACAACAGATATGTATTCCTTTATGTTGACTCTGCTATACAGAGATGACAAGACAAGACAACAGATAGGTATTCCTTTATGTTGACTCTGCTATACAGGCAGAGGAGACAAGACAACAGATATGTATTCCTTTATGCTGACTCTGCTATACAGAGATGACAAGACGAGACAACAGATAGGTATTCCTTTATGTTGACTCTGCTATACAGGCAGACGAGACAAGACAACAGATAGGTATTCCTTTATGTTGACTCTGCTATACAGAGATGACAAGACAAGACTACAGATATGTATTCCTTTATGTTGACTCTGCTATACAGGCAGACGAGACAAGACAACAGATAGGTATTCCTTTATGCTGACTCTGCTATACAGAGATGACAAGACAAGACAACAGATAGGTATTCCTTTATGTTGACTCTGCTATACAGGCAGACGAGACAAGACAACATATAGGTACTCCTTTATGTTGACTCTGCTATACAGGCATACGAGACAAGACAACAGATAGGTATTCCTTTATGTTGACTCTGCTATACAGGCAGACGAGACAAGACAGCATATAGGTATGCCTTTATGTTGACTCTGCTATGCAGGCAGACGAGACAAGACAACAGATAGGTATTCCTTTATGTTGACTCTGCTATACAGGCAGACGAGACAAGACAACAGATAGGTATTCCTTTATGTTGACTCTGCTATACAGAGATGACAAGACAAAACAACAGATAGGTATTCCTTTATGTTCACTCTGCTATACAGAGATGACGAGACAAGACAACAGATATGCATTCCTTTATGTTGACTCTGCTATACAGAGATGATGAGACAAGACAACAGATAGGTATTCCTTTATGTTGACTGCTATACAGAGATGACAAGACAACAGATAGGTATTCCTTTATGTTGACTCTGCTATACAGGCAGACGAGACAAGACAACAGATAGGTATTCCTTTGTGTTGACTCTGCTATACAGAGATGACGAGACAAGACAACAGATAGGTATTCCTTTATGTTGACTCTGCTATACAGGCAGACGAGACAAGACAACAGATAGGTATTCCTTTATGCTGACTCTGCTATACAGAGATGACGAGACAAGACAACAGATAGGTATTCCTTTATGTTGACTCTGCTATACAGAGATGACGAGACAAGACAACAGATAGGTATTCCTTTATGCTGACTCTGCTATACAGAGATGACGAGACAAGACAACAGATAGGTATTCCTTTATGTTGACTCTGCTATACAGGCAGACGAGACAAGACAACAGATAGGTATTCCTTTATGTTGACTCTGCTATACAGGCAGACGAGACAAGACAGCAGATAGGTATTCCTTTATGTTGACTCTGCTATGCATGCAGACGAGACAAGACAACAGATAGGTATTCCTTTATGTTGACTCTGCTATACAGAGATGACAAGACAAAACAACAGATATGTATTCCTTTATGTTGACTCTGCTATACAGAGATGACAAGACAAGACAACAGATAGGTATTCCTTTATGTTGACTCTGCTATACAGGCAGAGGAGACAAGACAACAGATATGTATTCCTTTATGCTGACTCTGCTATACGGAGATGACAAGACAAGACAACAGATAGGTATTCCTTTATGTTGACTCTGCTATACAGGCAGACGAGACAAGACAACAGATAGGTATTCCTTTATGTTGACTCTGCTATACAGAGATGACAAGAAAAGACTACAGATATGTATTCCTTTATGTTGACTCTGCTATACAGGCAGACGAGACAAGACAACAGATACGTATTCCTTTATGCTGACTCTGCTATACAGAGATGACAAGACAAGACAACAGATAGGTATTCCTTTATGTTGACTCTGCTATACAGGCAGACGAGAAAAGACAACAGATAGGTATTCCTTTATGTTGACTCTGCTATACAGAGATGATAAGACAAGACTACAGATATATATTCCTTTATGTTGACTCTGCTATACAGACAGACGAGACAAGACAACAGATAGGTATTCCTTTATGCTGACTCTGCTATACAGAGATGACAAGACAAGACAACAGATAGGTATTCCTTTATGTTGACTCTGCTATACAGGCAGACGAGACAAGACAACATATAGGTACTCCTTTATGTTGACTCTGCTATACAGGCATACGAGACAAGACAACAGATAGATATTCCTTTATGTTGACTCTGCTATACAGGCAGACGAGACAAGACAGCATATAGGTATGCCTTTATGTTGACTCTGCTATACAGGCAGACGAGACAAGACAACAGATAGATATTCTTTTATGTTGACTCTGCTATACAGAGATGACAAGACAAAACAACAGATAGGTATTCCTTTATGTTCACTCTGCTATACAGAGATGATGAGACAAGACAACAGATAGGTATTCCTTTATGTTGACTGCTATACAGAGATGACAAGACAACAGATAGGTATTCCTTTATGTTGACTCTGCTATACAGGAAGACGGGACAAGACAACAGATAGGTATTCCTTTATGCTGACTCTGCTATACAGAGATGACAAGACAAGACAACAGATAGGTATTCCTTTATGTTCACTCTGCTATACAGAGATGATGAGACAAGACAACAGATAGGTATTCCTTTATGTTGACTGCTATACAGAGATGACAAGACAACAGATAGGTATTCCTTTATGTTGACTCTGCTATACAGGAAGACGGGACAAGACAACAGATAGGTATTCCTTTATGCTGACTCTACTATACAGAGATGACAAGACAAAACAACAGATAGGTATTCCTTTATGTTCACTCTGCTATACAGAGATGACGAGACAAGACAACAGATATGTATTCCTTTATGTTGACTCTGCTATACAGAGATGATGAGACAAGACAACAGATAGGTATTCCTTTATGTTGACTGCTATACAGAGATGACAAGACAACAGATAGGTATTCCTTTATGTTGACTCTGCTATGCAGGAAGACGAGACAAGACAACAGATAGGTATTCCTTTATGCTGACTCTGCTATACAGAGATGACAAGACAAGACAACAGATAGGTATTCCTTTATGCTGACTCTGCTATACAGGCAGACGAGACAAGACAACAGATAGGTATTCCTTTATGTTGACTCTGCTATACAGGCAGACGAGACAAGACAGCATATAGGTATTCCTTTATGTTGACTCTGCTATACAGGCAGACGAAACAAGACAACAGATAGGTATTCCTTTATGTTGACTCTGCTATACAGGCAGACGAGATAAGACAACAGATAGGTATTCCTTTATGTTGACTCTGCTATACAGAGATGACAAGACAAAATAACAGATAGGTATTCCTTTATGTTGACTCTGCTATACAGAGATGACGAGACAAGACAACAGATAGGTATTCCTTTATGTTGACTGCTATACAGAGATGACAAGACAACAGATAGGTATTCCTTTATGTTGACTCTGCTATGCAGGAAGACGAGACAAGACAACAGATAGGTATTCCTTTATGCTGACTCTGCTATACAGAGATGACAAGACAAGACAACAGATAGGTATTCCTTTATGTTGACTCTGCTATACAGTCAGACGAGGCAAGACAACAGATAGGTACATTTCTATTCCTTTATGTTGACTCTGCTATACAGGCAGACGAGACAAGACAACAGATAGGTATTCCTTTATGCTGACTCTGCTATACAGAGATGACGAGACAAGGCAACAGATAGGTATTCCTTTATGCTGACTCTGCTATACAGGCAGACGAGACAAGACAACAGATAGGTATTCCTTTATGTTGACTCTGCTATACAGGCAGACGAGACAAGACAGCAGATAGGTATTCCTTTATGTTGACTCTGCTATACAGGCAGACGAAACAAGACAACAGATAGGTATTCCTTTATGTTGACTCTGCTATACAGGCAGACGAGATAAGACAACAGATAGGTATTCCTTTATGTTGACTCTGCTATACAGAGATGACAAGACAAAATAACAGATAGGTATTCCTTTATGTTGACTCTGCTATACAGAGATGACGAGACAAGACAACAGATAGGTATTCCTTTATGTTGACTTTGCTATTCAGCCAGACGAGACAAGACAACAGATAGGTATTCCTTTATGTTGACTCTGCTATACAGAGATGACAAGACAAAACAACAGATATGTATTCCTTTATGTTGACTCTGCTATACAGAGATGACAAGACAAGACAACAGATAGGTATTCCTTTATGTTGACTCTGCTATACAGGCAGAGGAGACAAGACAACAGATATGTATTCCTTTATGCTGACTCTGCTATACAGAGATGACAAGACGAGACAACAGATAGGTATTCCTTTATGTTGACTCTGCTATACAGGCAGACGAGACAAGACAACAGATAGGTATTCCTTTATGTTGACTCTGCTATACAGAGATGACAAGACAAGACTACAGATATGTATTCCTTTATGTTGACTCTGCTATACAGGCAGACGAGACAAGACAACAGATAGGTATTCCTTTATGCTGACTCTGCTATACAGAGATGACAAGACAAGACAACAGATAGGTATTCCTTTATGTTGACTCTGCTATACAGGCAGACGAGACAAGACAACATATAGGTCCTCCTTTATGTTGACTCTGCTATACAGGCATACGAGACAAGACAACAGATAGGTATTCCTTTATGTTGACTCTGCTATACAGGCAGACGAGACAAGACAGCATATAGGTATGCCTTTATGTTGACTCTGCTATACAGGCAGACGAGACAAGACAACAGATAGGTATTCCTTTATGTTGACTCTGCTATACAGGCAGACGAGACAAGACAGCAGATAGGTATTCCTTTATGTTGACTCTGCTATACAGGCAGACGAAACAAGACAACAGATAGGTATTCCTTTATGTTGACTCTGCTATACAGGCAGACGAGATAAGACAACAGATAGGTATTCCTTTATGTTGACTCTGCTATACAGAGATGACAAGACAAAATAACAGATAGGTATTCCTTTATGTTGACTCTGCTATACAGAGATGACGAGACAAGACAACAGATAGGTATTCCTTTATGTTGACTGCTATACAGAGATGACAAGACAACAGATAGGTATTCCTTTATGTTGACTCTGCTATGCAGGAAGACGAGACAAGACAACAGATAGGTATTCCTTTATGCTGACTCTGCTATACAGAGATGACAAGACAAGACAACAGATAGGTATTCCTTTATGTTGACTCTGCTATACAGTCAGACGAGGCAAGACAACAGATAGGTACATTTCTATTCCTTTATGTTGACTCTGCTATACAGGCAGACGAGACAAGACAACAGATAGGTATTCCTTTATGCTGACTCTGCTATACAGAGATGACGAGACAAGGCAACAGATAGGTATTCCTTTATGCTGACTCTGCTATACAGGCAGACGAGACAAGACAACAGATAGGTATTCCTTTATGTTGACTCTGCTATACAGGCAGACGAGACAAGACAGCAGATAGGTATTCCTTTATGTTGACTCTGCTATACAGGCAGACGAAACAAGACAACAGATAGGTATTCCTTTATGTTGACTCTGCTATACAGGCAGACGAGATAAGACAACAGATAGGTATTCCTTTATGTTGACTCTGCTATACAGAGATGACAAGACAAAATAACAGATAGGTATTCCTTTATGTTGACTCTGCTATACAGAGATGACGAGACAAGACAACAGATAGGTATTCCTTTATGTTGACTTTGCTATTCAGCCAGACGAGACAAGACAACAGATAGGTATTCCTTTATGTTGACTCTGCTATACAGAGATGACAAGACAAAACAACAGATATGTATTCCTTTATGTTGACTCTGCTATACAGAGATGACAAGACAAGACAACAGATAGGTATTCCTTTATGTTGACTCTGCTATACAGGCAGAGGAGACAAGACAACAGATATGTATTCCTTTATGCTGACTCTGCTATACAGAGATGACAAGACGAGACAACAAATAGGTATTCCTTTATGTTGACTCTGCTATACAGGCAGACGAGACAAGACAACAGATAGGTATTCCTTTATGTTGACTCTGCTATACAGAGATGACAAGACAAGACTACAGATATGTATTCCTTTATGTTGACTCTGCTATACAGGCAGACGAGACAAGACAACAGATAGGTATTCCTTTATGCTGACTCTGCTATACAGAGATGACAAGACAAGACAACAGATAGGTATTCCTTTATGTTGACTCTGCTATACAGGCAGACGAGACAAGACAACATATAGGTACTCCTTTATGTTGACTCTGCTATACAGGCATACGAGACAAGACAACAGATAGGTATTCCTTTATGTTGACTCTGCTATACAGGCAGACGAGACAAGACAGCATATAGGTATGCCTTTATGTTGACTCTGCTATACAGGCAGACGAGACAAGACAACAGATAGGTATTCCTTTATGTTGACTCTGCTATACAGGCAGACGAGACAAGACAACAGATAGGTATTCCTTTATGTTGACTCTGCTATACAGAGATGACAAGACAAAACAACAGATAGGTATTCCTTTATGTTCACTCTGCTATACAGAGATGACGAGACAAGACAACAGATATGCATTCCTTTATGTTGACTCTGCTATACAGAGATGATGAGACAAGACAACAGATAGGTATTCCTTTATGTTGACTGCTATACAGAGATGACAAGACAACAGATAGGTATTCCTTTATGTTGACTCTGCTATACAGGCAGACGAGACAAGACAACAGATAGGTATTCCTTTGTGTTGACTCTGCTATACAGAGATGACGAGACAAGACAACAGATAGGTATTCCTTTATGTTGACTCTGCTATACAGGCAGACGAGACAAGACAACAGATAGGTATTCCTTTATGCTGACTCTGCTATACAGAGATGACGAGACAAGACAACAGATAGGTATTCCTTTATGTTGACTCTGCTATACAGAGATGACGAGACAAGACAACAGATAGGTATTCCTTTATGCTGACTCTGCTATACAGAGATGACGAGACAAGACAACAGATAGGTATTCCTTTATGTTGACTCTGCTATACAGGCAGACGAGACAAGACAACAGATAGGTATTCCTTTATGTTGACTCTGCTATACAGGCAGACGAGACAAGACAGCAGATAGGTATTCCTTTATGTTGACTCTGCTATGCATGCAGACGAGACAAGACAACAGATAGGTATTCCTTTATGTTGACTCTGCTATACAGAGATGACAAGACAAAACAACAGATATGTATTCCTTTATGTTGACTCTGCTATACAGAGATGACAAGACAAGACAACAGATAGGTATTCCTTTATGTTGACTCTGCTATACAGGCAGAGGAGACAAGACAACAGATATGTATTCCTTTATGCTGACTCTGCTATACAGAGATGACAAGACAAGACAACAGATAGGTATTCCTTTATGTTGACTCTGCTATACAGGCAGACGAGACAAGACAACAGATAGGTATTCCTTTATGTTGACTCTGCTATACAGAGATGACAAGAAAAGACTACAGATATGTATTCCTTTATGTTGACTCTGCTATACAGGCAGACGAGACAAGACAACAGATACGTATTCCTTTATGCTGACTCTGCTATACAGAGATGACAAGACAAGACAACAGATAGGTATTCCTTTATGTTGACTCTGCTATACAGGCAGACGAGACAAGACAACATATAGGTACTCCTTTATGTTGTCTCTGCTATACAGGCATACGAGACAAGACAACAGATAGGTATTCCTTTATGTTGACTCTGCTATACAGGCAGACGAGACAAGACAGCATATAGGTATGCCTTTATGTTGACTCTGCTATACAGGCAGACGAGACAAGACAACAGATAGGTATTCCTTTATGTTGACTCTGCTATACAGGCAGACGAGACAAGACAACAGATAGGTATTCCTTTATGTTGACTCTGCTATACAGAGATGACAAGACAAAACAACAGATAGGTATTCCTTTATGTTGACTCTGCTATACAGAGATGACAAGACAAAACAACAGATATGTATTCCTTTATGTTGACTCTGCTATACAGAGATGACAAGACAAGACAACAGATATGTATTCCTTTATGTTGACTCTGCTATACAGGCAGAGGAGACAAGACAACAGATATGTATTCCTTTATGCTGACTCTGCTATACAGAGATAACAAGACAAGACAACAGATAGGTATTCCTTTATGTTGACTCTGCTATACAGGCAGACGAGACAAGACAACAGATAGGTATTCCTTTATGTTGACTCTGCTATACAGAGATGACAAGACAAGACTACAGATATGTATTCCTTTATGTTGACTCTGCTATACAGGCAGACGAGACAAGACAACAGATAGGTATTCCTTTATGCTGACTCTGCTATACAGAGATGACAAGACAAGACAACAGATAGGTATTCCTTTATGTTGACTCTGCTATACAGACAGACGAGACAAGACAACACATATGTATTCCTTTATGTTGACTCTGCTATACAGGCAGACGAGACAAGACAGCATATAGGTATGCCTTTATGTTGACTCTGCTATACAGGCAGACGAGACAAGACAACAGATAGGTATTCCTTTATGTTGACTCTGCTATACAGGCAGACGAGACATGACAACAGATAGGTATTCCTTTATGTTGACTCTGCTATACAGAGATGACAAGACAAGACAACAGATAGGTATTCCTTTATGTTGACTCTGCTATACAGGCAGACGAGACAAGACAACATATTGGTACTCCTTTATGTTGACTCTGCTATACAGGCATACGAGACAAGACAACAGATAGGTATTCCTTTATGTTGACTCTGCTATACAGGCAGACGAGACAAGACAGCATATAGGTATGCCTTTATGTTGACTCTGCTATACAGGCAGACGAGACAAGACAACAGATAGGTATTCCTTTATGTTGACTCTGCTATACAGGCAGACGAGACATGACAACAGATAGGTATTCCTTTATGTTGACTCTGCTATACAGAGATGACAAGACAAAACAACAGATAGGTATTCTTTTATGTTCACTCTGCTATACAGAGATGACGAGACAAGACAACAGATAGGTATTCCTTTATGTTGACTCTGCTATACAGAGATGATGAGACAAGACAACAGATAGGTATTCCTTTATGTTGACTGCTATACAGAGATGACAAGACAACATATAGGTATTCCTTTATGTTGACTCTGCAATACAGGCATACGAGACAAGACAACAGATAGGTATTCCTTTATACTGACTCTGCTATACAGAGATGACAAGACAAGACAACAGATAGGTATTCCTTTATGTTGACTCTGCTATACAGTCAGACGAGGCAAGACAACAGATATGTACATTTGTATTCCTTTATGTTGACTCTGCTATACAGGCAGACGAGACAAGACAACAGATAGGTATTCCTTTATGCTGACTCTGCTATACAGAGATGACGAGACAAGACAACAGATAGGTATTCCTTTATGCTGACTCTGCTATACAGGCAGACGAGACAAGACAGCAGATAGGTATTCCTTTATGTTGACTCTGCTATACAGAGATGACGAGACAAGACAACAGATAGGTATTCCTTTATGTTGACTCTGCTATACAGGCAGACGAGACAAGACAACAGATAGGTATTCCTTTGTGTTGACTCTGCTATACAGAGATGACGAGACAAGACAACAGATAGGTATTCTTTTATTATGACTCTTCTATACAGGCAGACGAGACAAGACAACAGATAGGTATTCCTTTATGTTGACTCTGCTATACAGGCAGACGAGACAAGACAATATATAGGTACTCCTTTATGTTGACTCTGCTATACAGGCATACGAGACAAGACAACAGATAGGTATTCCTTTATGTTGACTCTGCTATACAGGCAGACGAGACAAGACAGCATATAGGTATGCCTTTATGTTGACTCTGCTATACAGGCAGACGAGACAAGACAACAGATAGGTATTCCTTTATGTTGACTCTGCTATACAGGCAGACGAGACATCACAACAGATAGGTATTCCTTTATGTTAACTCTGCTATACAGAGATGACAAGACAAGACAACAGATAGGTATTCCTTTATGTTGACTCTGCTATACAGAGATGACAAGACAAGACTACAGATATGTATTCCTTTATGTTGACTCTGCTATGCAGGCAGACAAGACAAGACAACAGATAGGTATTCCTTTATGCTGACTCTGCTATACAGAGATGACAAGACAAGACAACAGATAGGTATTCCTTTATGTTGACTCTGCTATACAGGCAGACGAGACAAGACAACATATAGGTACTCCTTTATGTTGACTCTGCTATACAGGCATACGAGACAAGACAACAGATAGGTATTCCTTTATGTTGACTCTGCTATACAGGCAGACGAGACAAGACAGCATATAGGTATGCCTTTATGTTGACTCTGCTATACAGGCAGACGAGACAAGACAACAGATAGGTATTACTTTATGTTGACTCTGCTATACAGGCAGACGAGACATGACAACAGATAGGTATTCCTTTATGTTGACTCTGCTATACAGAGATGACTAGACAAAACAACAGATAGGTATTCCTTTATGTTGACTCTGCTATACAGAGATGACAATACAAAACAACAGATATGTATTCCTTTATGTTGACTCTGCTATACAGAGATGACAAGACAAGACAACAGATAGGTATTCCTTTATGTTGACTCTGCTATACAGGCAGAGGAGACAAGACAACAGATATGTATTCCTTTATGCTGACTCTGCTATACAGAGATGACAAGACGAGACAACAGATAGGTATTCCTTTATGTTGACTCTGCTATACAGGCAGACGAGACAAGACAACAGATAGGTATTCCTTTATGTTGACTCTGCTATACAGAGATGACAAGACAAGACTACAGATATGTATTCCTTTATGTTGACTCTGCTATACAGGCAGACGAGACAAGACAACAGATAGGTATTCCTTTATGCTGACTCTGCTATACAGAGATGACAAGACAAGACAACAGATATGTATTCCTTTATGTTGACTCTGCTATACAGGCAGACGAGACAAGACAACATATAGGTACTCCATTATGTTGACTCTGCTATACAGGCAGACGAGACAAGACAGCATATAGGTATGCCTTTATGTTGACTCTGCTATACAGGCAGACGAGACAAGACAGCATATAGGTATGCCTTTATGTTGACTCTGCTATACAGGCAGACGAGACAAGACAACAGATAGGTATTCCTTTATGTTGACTCTGCTATACAGGCAGACGAGACATGACAACAGATAGGTATTCCTTTATGTTGACTCTGCTATACAGAGATGACAAGACAAGACAACAGATAGGTATTCCTTTATGTTGACTCTGCTATACAGGCAGACGAGACAAGACAACATATTGGTACTCCTTTATGTTGACTCTGCTATACAGGCATACGAGACAAGACAACAGATAGGTATTCCTTTATGTTGACTCTGCTATACAGGCAGACGAGACAAGACAGCATATAGGTATGCCTTTATGTTGACTCTGCTATACAGGCAGACGAGACAAGACAACAGATAGGTATTCCTTTATGTTGACTCTGCTATACAGGCAGACGAGACATGACAACAGATAGGTATTCCTTTATGTTGACTCTGCTATACAGAGATGACAAGACAAAACAACAGATAGGTATTCTTTTATGTTCACTCTGCTATACAGAGATGACGAGACAAGACAACAGATAGGTATTCCTTTATGTTGACTCTGCTATACAGAGATGATGAGACAAGACAACAGATAGGTATTCCTTTATGTTGACTGCTATACAGAGATGACAAGACAACATATAGGTATTCCTTTATGTTGACTCTGCAATACAGGCATACGAGACAAGACAACAGATAGGTATTCCTTTATACTGACTCTGCTATACAGAGATGACAAGACAAGACAACAGATAGGTATTCCTTTATGTTGACTCTGCTATACAGTCAGACGAGGCAAGACAACAGATATGTACATTTGTATTCCTTTATGTTGACTCTGCTATACAGGCAGACGAGACAAGACAACAGATAGGTATTCCTTTATGCTGACTCTGCTATACAGAGATGACGAGACAAGACAACAGATAGGTATTCCTTTATGCTGACTCTGCTATACAGGCAGACGAGACAAGACAGCAGATAGGTATTCCTTTATGTTGACTCTGCTATACAGAGATGACGAGACAAGACAACAGATAGGTATTCCTTTATGTTGACTCTGCTATACAGGCAGACGAGACAAGACAACAGATAGGTATTCCTTTGTGTTGACTCTGCTATACAGAGATGACGAGACAAGACAACAGATAGGTATTCTTTTATTATGACTCTTCTATACAGGCAGACGAGACAAGACAACAGATAGGTATTCCTTTATGTTGACTCTGCTATACAGGCAGACGAGACAAGACAATATATAGGTACTCCTTTATGTTGACTCTGCTATACAGGCATACGAGACAAGACAACAGATAGGTATTCCTTTATGTTGACTCTGCTATACAGGCAGACGAGACAAGACAGCATATAGGTATGCCTTTATGTTGACTCTGCTATACAGGCAGACGAGACAAGACAACAGATAGGTATTCCTTTATGTTGACTCTGCTATACAGGCAGACGAGACATCACAACAGATAGGTATTCCTTTATGTTAACTCTGCTATACAGAGATGACAAGACAAGACAACAGATAGGTATTCCTTTATGTTGACTCTGCTATACAGAGATGACAAGACAAGACTACAGATATGTATTCCTTTATGTTGACTCTGCTATGCAGGCAGACAAGACAAGACAACAGATAGGTATTCCTTTATGCTGACTCTGCTATACAGAGATGACAAGACAAGACAACAGATAGGTATTCCTTTATGTTGACTCTGCTATACAGGCAGACGAGACAAGACAACATATAGGTACTCCTTTATGTTGACTCTGCTATACAGGCATACGAGACAAGACAACAGATAGGTATTCCTTTATGTTGACTCTGCTATACAGGCAGACGAGACAAGACAGCATATAGGTATGCCTTTATGTTGACTCTGCTATACAGGCAGACGAGACAAGACAACAGATAGGTATTACTTTATGTTGACTCTGCTATACAGGCAGACGAGACATGACAACAGATAGGTATTCCTTTATGTTGACTCTGCTATACAGAGATGACTAGACAAAACAACAGATAGGTATTCCTTTATGTTGACTCTGCTATACAGAGATGACAATACAAAACAACAGATATGTATTCCTTTATGTTGACTCTGCTATACAGAGATGACAAGACAAGACAACAGATAGGTATTCCTTTATGTTGACTCTGCTATACAGGCAGAGGAGACAAGACAACAGATATGTATTCCTTTATGCTGACTCTGCTATACAGAGATGACAAGACGAGACAACAGATAGGTATTCCTTTATGTTGACTCTGCTATACAGGCAGACGAGACAAGACAACAGATAGGTATTCCTTTATGTTGACTCTGCTATACAGAGATGACAAGACAAGACTACAGATATGTATTCCTTTATGTTGACTCTGCTATACAGGCAGACGAGACAAGACAACAGATAGGTATTCCTTTATGCTGACTCTGCTATACAGAGATGACAAGACAAGACAACAGATATGTATTCCTTTATGTTGACTCTGCTATACAGGCAGACGAGACAAGACAACATATAGGTACTCCATTATGTTGACTCTGCTATACAGGCAGACGAGACAAGACAGCATATAGGTATGCCTTTATGTTGACTCTGCTATACAGGCAGACGAGACAAGACAACAGATAGGTATTCCTTTATGTTGACTCTGCTATACAGGCAGACGAGACAAGACAACAGATAGGTATTCCTTTATGTTGACTCTGCTATACAGAGATGACAAGACAAAACAACAGATAGGTATTCCTTTATGTTCACTCTGCTATACAGAGATGACGAGACAAGACAACAGATATATATTCCTTTATGTTGACTCTGCTATACAGAGATGATGAGAAAAAACAACAGATAGATATTCCTTTATGTTGACTGCTATACAGAGATGACAAGACAACAGATAGGTATTCCTTTATGTTGACTCTGCTATACAGGCAGACGAGACAAGACAGCAGATAGGTATTCCTTTATGTTGACTCTGCTATACAGGCAGACGAGACAAGACAACAGATAGGTATTCCTTTGTGTTGACTCTGCTATACAGAGATGACGAGACAAGACAACAGATAGGTATTCCTTTATGTTGACTCTGCTATACAGGCAGACGAGACAAGACAACAGATAGGTATTCCTTTATGCTGACTCTGCTATACAGAGATGACGAGACAAGACAACAGATAGGTATTCCTTTATGCTGACTCTGCTATACAGGCAGACGAGACAAGACAACAGATAGGTATTCCTTTATGTTGACTCTGCTATACAGGCAGACGAGACAAGACAACAGATAGGTATTCCTTTATGTTGACTCTGCTATACAGGCAGACGAGACAAGACAGCAGATAGGTATTCCTTTATGTTGACTCTGCTATACAGGCAGACGAGACAAGACAACAGATAGGTATTCCTTTATGTTGACTCTGCTATACAGGCAGACGAGATAAGACAACAGATAGGTATTCCTTTATGTTGACTCTGCTATACAGAGATGACAAGACAAAATAACAGATAGGTATTCCTTTATGTTGACTCTGCTATACAGAGATGACGAGACAAGACAACAGATAGGTATTCCTTTATGTTGACTCTGCTATACAGGCAGACGAGACAAGACAACAGATAGGTATTCCTTTATGTTGACTCTGCTATACAGAGATGACAAGACAAAACAACAGATATGTATTCCTTTATGTTGACTCTGCTATACAGAGATGACAAGACAAGACAACAGATAGGTATTCCTTTATGTTGACTCTGCTATACAGGCAGAGGAGACAAGACAACAGATATGTATTCCTTTATGCTGACTCTGCTATACAGAGATGACAAGACAAGACAACAGATAGGTATTCCTTTATGTTGACTCTGCTATACAGGCAGACGAGACAAGACAACAGATAGGTATTCCTTTATGTTGACTCTGCTATACAGAGATGACAAGACAAAACAACAGATATGTATTCCTTTATGTTGACTCTGCTATACAGAGATGACAAGACAAGACAACAGATAGGTATTCCTTTATGTTGACTCTGCTATACAGGCAGAGGAGACAAGACAACAGATAGGTATTCCTTTATGTTGACTCTGCTATGCAGGCAGACGAGACAAGACAGCATATAGGTATGCCTTTATGTTGACTCTGCTATACAGGCAGACGAGACAAGACAACAGATAGGTATTCCTTTATGTTGACTCTGCTATACAGGCAGACGAGACAAGACAACAGATAGGTATTCCTTTATGTTGACTCTGCTATACAGAGATGACAAGACAAAACAACAGATAGGTATTCCTTTATGTTCACTCTGCTATACAGAGATGACGAGACAAGACAACAGATATGTATTCCTTTATGTTGACTCTGCTATACAGAGATGATGAGAAAAAACAACAGATAGGTATTCCTTTATGTTGACTGCTATACAGAGATGACAAGACAACAGATAGGTATTCCTTTATGTTGACTCTGCTATACAGGCAGACGAGACAAGACAGCAGATAGGTATTCCTTTATGTTGACTCTGCTATACAGGCAGACGAGACAAGACAACAAATAGGTATTCCTTTGTGTTGACTCTGCTATACAGAGATGACGAGACAAGACAACAGATAGGTATTCCTTTATGTTGACTCTGCTATACAGGCAGACGAGACAAGACAACAGATAGGTATTCCTTTATGCTGACTCTGCTATACAGAGATGACGAGACAAGACAACAGATAGGTATTCCTTTATGCTGACTCTGCTATACAGGCAGACGAGACAAGACAACAGATAGGTATTCCTTTATGTTGACTCTGCTATACAGGCAGACGAGACAAGACAACAGATAGGTATTCCTTTATGTTGACTCTGCTATACAGGCAGACGAGACAAGACAGCAGATAGGTATTCCTTTATGTTGACTCTGCTATACAGGCAGACGAGACAAGACAACAGATAGGTATTCCTTTATGTTGACTCTGCTATACAGGCAGACGAGATAAGACAACAGATAGGTATTCCTTTATGTTGACTCTGCTATACAGAGATGACAAGACAAAATAACAGATAGGTATTCCTTTATGTTGACTCTGCTATACAGAGATGACGAGACAAGACAACAGATAGGTATTCCTTTATGTTGACTCTGCTATACAGGCAGACGAGACAAGACAACAGATAGGTATTCCTTTATGTTGACTCTGCTATACAGAGATGACAAGACAAAACAACAGATATGTATTCCTTTATGTTGACTCTGCTATACAGAGATGACAAGACAAGACAACAGATAGGTATTCCTTTATGTTGACTCTGCTATACAGGCAGAGGAGACAAGACAACAGATATGTATTCCTTTATGTTGACTCTGCTATACAGAGATGACAAGACAAGACAACAGATAGGTATTCCTTTATGTTGACTCTGCTATACAGGCAGACGAGACAAGACAACAGATAGGTATTCCTTTATGTTGACTCTGCTATACAGAGATGACAAGACAAAACAACAGATATGTATTCCTTTATGTTGACTCTGCTATACAGAGATGACAAGACAAGACAACAGATAGGTATTCCTTTATGTTGACTCTGCTATACAGGCAGAGGAGACAAGACAACAGATATGTATTCCTTTATTCAGATTCTGCTATACAGAGATGACAAGACAAGACAACAGATAGGTATTCCTTTATGTTGACTCTGCTATACAGGCAGACGAGACAAGACAACAGATAGGTATTCCTTTATGTTGACTCTGCTATACAGAGATGACAAGACAAGACAACAGATAGGTATTCCTTTATGTTGACTCTGCTATACAGGCAGACGAGACAAGACAACATATAGGTACTCCTTTATGTTGACTCTGCTATACAGGCATACGAGACAAGACAACAGATAGGTATTCCTTTATGTTGACTCTGCTATACAGGCAGACGAGACAAGACAGCATATAGGTATGCCTTTATGTTGACTCTGCTATACAGGCAGACGAGACAAGACAACAGATAGGTATTCCTTTATGTTGACTCTGCTATACAGGCAGACGAGACATGACAACAGATAGGTATTCCTTTATGTTGACTCTGCAATACAGAGATGACAAGACAAAACAACAGATAGGTATTCCTTTATGTTGACTCTGCTATACAGAGATGACAAGACAAAACAACAGATATGTATTCCTTTATGTTGACTCTGCTATACAGAGATGACAAGACAAGACAACAGATAGGTATTCCTTTATGTTGACTCTGCTATGCAGGCAGAGGAGACAAGACAACAGATAGGTATTCCTTTATGCTGACTCTGCTATACAGAGATGACAAGACAAGACAACAGATAGGTATTCCTTTATGTTGACTCTGCTATACAGGCAGACGAGACACGACAACAGATAGGTATTCCTTTATGTTGACTCTGCTATACAGAGATGACAAGACAAGACTACAGATATGTATTCCTTTATGTTGACTCTGCTATACAGGCAGACGAGACAAGACAACAGATAGGTATTCCTTTATGCTGACTCTGCTATACAGAGATGACAAGACAAGACAACAGATAGGTATTCCTTTATGTTGACTCTGCTATACAGGCAGACGAGACAAGACAACACATAGGTATTCCTTTATGTTGACTCTGCTATACAGGCAGACGAGAGAAGACAGCATATAGGTATGCCTTTATGTTGACTCTGCTATACAGGCAGACGAGACAAGACAACAGATAGGTATTCCTTTATGTTGACTCTGCTATACAGGCAGACGAGACATGACAACAGATAGGTATTCCTTTATGTTGACTCTGCTATACAGAGATGACAAGACAAAACAACAGATAGGTATTCCTTTATGTTGACTCTGCTATACAGAGATGACAAGACAAAACAACAGATATGTATTCCTTTATGTTGACTCTGCTATACGGAGATGACAAGACAAGACAACAGATAGGTATTCCTTTATGTTGACTCTGCTATACAGGCAGAGGAGACAAGACAACAGATATGTATTCCTTTATGCTGACTCTGCTATACAGAGATGACAAGACAAGACAACAGATAGGTATTCCTTTATGTTGACTCTGCTATACAGGCAGACGAGACAAGACAACAGATAGGTATTCCTTTATGTTGACTCTGCTATACAGAGATGACAAGACAAGACAACAGATAGGTATTCCTTTATGCTGACTCTGCTATACAGAGATGACAAGACAAGACAACAGATAGGTATTCCTTTATGTTGACTCTGCTATACAGGCAGACGAGACAAGACAACATATAGGTACTCCTTTATGTTGACTCTGCTATACAGGCAGAGGAGACAAGACAGCATATAGGTATGCCTTTATGTTGACTCTGCTATACAGGCAGACGAGACAAGACAACAGATAGGTATTCCTTTATGTTGACTCTGCTATACAGGCAGACGAGACATGACAACAGATAGGTATTCCTTTATGTTGACTCTGCTATACAGAGATGACAAGACAAAACAACAGATAGGTATTCCTTTATGTTCACTCTGCTATACAGAGATGACGTGACAAGACAACAGATATGTATTCCTTTATGTTGACTCTGCTATACAGAGATGATGAGACAAGACAACAGATAGGTATTCCTTTATGTTGACTGCTATACAGAGATGACAAGACAACATATAGGTATTCCTTTATGTTGACTCTGCTATGCAGGCATACGAGACAAGACAACAGATAGGTATTCCTTTATGCTGACTCTGCTATACAGAGATGACAAGACAAGACAACAGATAGGTATTCCTTTATGTTGACTCTGCTATACAGTCAGACGAGGCAAGACAACAGATATGTACATTAGTATTCCTTTATGTTGACTCTGCTATACAGGCAGACGAGACAAGACAACAGATAGGTTTTCCTTTATGCTGACTCTGCTATACAGTGATGACGAGACAAGACAACAGATAGGTATTCCTTTATGCTGACTCTGCTATACAGGCACACGAGACAAGACAGCAGATAGGTATTCCTTTATGTTGACTCTGCTATACAGAGATGACGAGACAAGACAACAGATAGGTATTCCTTTATGTTGACTCTGCTATACAGGCAGACGAGACAAGACAACAGATAGGTATTCCTTTGTGTTGACTCTGCTATACAGAGATGACGAGACAAGACAACAGATAGGTATTCCTTTATGTTGACTCTTCTATACAGGGAGACGAGACAAGAACACAGATAGGTATTCCTTTATGTTGACTCTGCTATACAGGCAGACGAGACAAGACAATATATAGGTACTCCTTTATGTTGACTCTGCTATACAGGCATACGAGACAAGACAACAGATAGGTATTCCTTTATGTTGACTCTGCTATACAGGCAGACGAGACAAGACAGCATATAGGTATGCCTTTATGTTGACTCTGCTATACAGGCAGACGAGACAAGACAACAGATAGGTATTCCTTTATGTTGACTCTGCTATACAGGCAGACAAGACATCACAACAGATAGGTATTCCTTTATGTTAACTCTGCTATACAGAGATGACAAGACAAGACAACAGATAGGTATTCCTTTATATTGACTCTGCTATAGAGAGATGACAAGACAAGACTACAGATATGTATTCCTTTATGTTGACTCTGCTATGCAGGCAGACGAGACAAGACAACAGATAGGTATTCCTTTATGCTGACTCTGCTATACAGAGATGACAAGACAAGACAACAGATAGGTATTCCTTTATGTTGACTCTGCTATACAGGCAGACGAGACAAGACAACATATAGGTACTCCTTTATGTTGACTCTGCTATACCGGGATACGAGACAAGACACAGATAGGTATTCCTTTATGTTGACTCTGCTATACAGGCAGACGAGACAAGACAGCATATATGTATGCCTTTATGTTGACTCTGCTATACAGGCAGACGAGACAAGACAACAGATAGGTATTCCTTTATGTTGACTCTGCTATACAGGCAGACGAGACATGACAACAGATAGGTATTCCTTTATGTTGACTCTGCTATACAGAGATGACTAGACAAAACAACAGATAGGTATTCCTTTATGTTGACTCTGCAATACAGAGATGACAAGACAAACCAACAGATATGTATTCCTTTATGTTGACTCTGCTATACAGAGATGACAAGACAAGACAACAGATAGGTATTCCTTTATGTTGACTCTGCTATACAGGCAGAGGAGACAAGACAACAGATATGTATTCCTTTATGCTGACTCTGCTATACAGATATGACAAGACAAGACAACAGATAGGTATTCCTTTATGTTGACTCTGCTATACAGGCAGACGAGACAAGACAACAGATAGGTATTCCTTTATGTTGACTCAGCTATACAGAGATGACAAGACAAGACTACAGATATGTATTCCTTTATGTTGACTCTGCTATACAGGCAGACGAGACAAGACAACAGATAGGTATTCCTTTATGCTGACTCTGCTATACAGAGATGACAAGACAAGACAACAGATAGGTATTCCTTTATGTTGACTCTGCTATACAGGCAGACGAGACAAGACAACATATAGGTACTCCTTTATGTTGACTCTGCTGTACAGGCATACGAGACAAGACAACAGATAGGTATTCCTTTATGTTGACTCTGCTATACAGGCAGACGAGACAAGACAGCATATAGGTATGCCTTTATGTTGACTCTGTTATACAGGCAGACGAGACAAGACAACAGATAGGTATTCCTTTATGTTGACTCTGCTATACAGGCAGACGAGACATGACAACAGATAGGTATTCCTTTATGTTGACTCTGCTATACAGAGATGACAAGACAAAACAACAGATAGGTATTACTTTATGTTGACTCTTCTATACAGGCAGACGAGACAAGAAAACAGATAGGTATTCCTTTATGTTGACTCTGCTATACAGGCAGACGAGACAAGACAATATATAGGTACTCCTTTATGTTGACTCTGCTATACAGGCATACGAGACAAGACAACAGATATGTATTCCTTTATGTTGACTCTGCTATACAGGCAGACGAGACAAGACAGCATATAGGTATGCCTTTATGTTGACTCTGCTATACAGGCAGACGAGACAAGACAACAGATAGGTATTCCTTTATGTTGACTCTGCTATACAGGCAGACAAGACATCACAACAGATAGGTATTCCTTTATGTTAACTCTGCTATACAGAGATGACGAGACAAGACAACAGATAGGTATTCCTTTATATTGACTCTGCTATACAGAGATGACAAGACAAGACTACAGATATGTATTCCTTTATGTTGACTCTGCTATGCAGACAGACGAGACAAGACAACAGATAGGTATTCCTTTATGCTGACTCTGCTATACAGAGATGACAAGACAAGACAACAGATAGGTATTCCTTTATGTTGACTCTGCTATACAGGCAGACGAGACAAGACAACATATAGGTACTCCTTTATGTTGACTCTGCTATACCGGGATACGAGACAAGACAACAGATAGGTATTCCTTTATGTTGACTCTGCTATACAGGCAGACGAGACAAGACAGCATATATGTATGCCTTTATGTTGACTCTGCTATACAGGCAGACGAGACAAGACAACAGATAGGTATTCCTTTATGTTGACTCTGCTATACAGGCAGACGAGACATGACAACAGATAGGTATTCCTTTATGTTGACTCTGCTATACAGAGATGACTAGACAAAACAACAGATAGGTATTCCTTTATGTTGACTCTGCTATACAGAGATGACAAGACAAACCAACAGATATGTATTCCTTTATGTTGACTCTGCTATACAGAGATGACAAGACAAGACAACAGATAGGTATTCCTTTATGTTGACTCTGCTATACAGGCAGAGGAGACAAGACAACAGATATGTATTCCTTTATGCTGACTCTGCTATACAGAGATGACAAGACAAGACAACAGATAGGTATTCCTTTATGTTGACTCTGCTATACAGGCAGACGAGACAAGACAACAGATAGGTATTCCTTTATGCTGACTCTGCTATACAGAGATGACAAGACAAGACAACAGATAGGTATTCCTTTATGTTGACTCTGCTATACAGGCAGACGAGACAAGACAACATATAGGTACTCCTTTATGTTGACTCTGCTATACAGGCATACGAGACAAGACAACAGATATGTATTCCTTTATGTTGACTCTGCTATACAGGCAGACGAGACAAGACAGCATATAGGTATGCCTTTATGTTGACTCTGCTATACAGGCAGACGAGACATGACAACAGATAGGTATTCCTTTATGTTGACTCTGCTATACAGAGATGACAAGACAAAACAACAGATAGGTATTCCTTTATGTTCACTCTGCTATACAGAGATGACGAGACAAGACAACAGATATGTATTCCTTTATGTTGACTCTGCTATACAGAGATGATGAGACAAGACAACAGATAGGTATTCGTTTATGTTGACTGCTATACAGAGATGACAAGACAACATATAGGTATTCCTTTATGTTGACTCTGCTATACAGGCAGACGAGACAAGACAACAGATAGGTATTCCTTTATGCTGTCTCTGCTATACAGAGATGACAAGACAAGACAACAGATAGGTATTCCTTTATGTTGACTCTGCTATACAGTCAGACGAGGCAAGACAACAGATATGTACATTTGTATTCCTTTATGTTGACTCTGCTATACAGGCAGACGAGACAAGACAACATATAGGTATTCCTTTATGCTGACTCTGCTATACAGAGATGACGAGACAAGACAACAGATAGGTATTCCTTTATGCTGACTCTGCTATACAGGCAGACGAGACAAGACAGCAGATAGGTATTCCTTTATGTTGACTCTGCTATACAGAGATGACGAGACAAGACAACAGATAGGTATTCCTTTATGTTGACTCTGCTATACAGGCAGACGAGACAAGACAACAGATAGGTATTCCTTTGTGTTGACTCTGCTATACAGAGATGACGAGACAAGACAACAGATAGGTATTCCTTTATGTTGACTCTTCTATACAGGCAGACGAGACAAGACAACAAATAGGTATTCCTTTATGTTGACTCTGCTATACAGGCAGACGAGACAAGACAGCATATAGGTATGCCTTTATGTTGACTCTGCTATACAGGCAGACGAGACAAGACAACAGATAGGTATTCCTTTATGTTGACTCTGCTATACAGGCAGACGAGACATCACAACAGATAGGTATTCCTTTATGTTGACTCTGCTATACAGAGATGACAAGACAAAACAACAGATAGGTATTCCTTTATGTTGACTCTGCTATACAGAGATGACAAGACAAGACAACATATAGGTATTCCTTTATGTTGACTCTGCTATACAGGCAGACGAGACATGACAACAGATAGGTATTCCTTTATGTTGACTCTGCTATACAGAGATGACAAGACAAAACAACAGATAGGTATTCCTTTATGTTCACTCTGTTATACAGAGATGACGAGACAAGACAACAGATATGTATTCCTTTATGTTGACTCTGCTATACAGAGATGATGAGACAAGACAACAGATAGGTATTCCTTTATGTTGACTGCTATACAGAGATGACAAGACAACATATAGGTATTCCTTTATGTTGACTCTGCTATACAGGCAGACGAGACAAGACAACAGATAGGTATTCCTTTATGCTGACTCTGCTATACAGAGATGACAAGACAAGACAACAGATAGGTATTCCTTTATGTTGACTCTGCTATACAGGCAGACGAGACAAGACAACAGATAGGTATTCCTTTATGCTGACTCTGCTATACAGAGATGACGAGACAAGACAACAGATAGGTATTCCTTTACGCTGACTCTGCTATACAGGCAGACGAGACAAGACAGCAGATAGGTATTCCTTTATGTTGACTCTGCTATACAGAGATGACGAGACAAGAAAACAGATAGGTATTCCTTTATGTTGACTCTGCTATACAGGCAGACGAGACAAGACAACATATAGGTATTCCTTTATGTTGACTCTGCTATACAGGCATACGAGACAAGACAACATATAGGTATTCCTTTATGTTGACTCTGCTATACAGGCAGACGAGACAAGACAGCATATAGGTATGCCTTTATGTTGACTCTGCTATACAGGCAGACGAGACAAGACAACAGATAGGTATTCCTTTATGTTGACTCTGCTATACAGGCAGACGAGACATGACAACAGATAGGTATTCCTTTATGTTGACTCTGCTATACAGAGATGACAAGACAAAACAACAGATAGGTATTCCTTTATGTTGACTCTGCTATACAGAGATGACAAGACAAAACAACAGATATGTATTCCTTTATGTTGACTCTGCTATACAGAGATGACAAGACAAGACAACAGATAGGTATTCCTTTATGTTGACTCTGCTATACAGGCAGAGGAGACAAGACAACAGATATGTATTCCTTTATGCTGACTCTGCTATACAGAGATGACAAGACAAGACAACAGATAGGTATTCCTTTATGTTGACTCTGCTATACAGGCAGACGAGACAAGACAATAGATAGGTATTCCTTTATGTTGACTCTGCTATACAGAGATGACAAGACAAGACTACAGATATGTATTCCTTTATGTTGACTCTGCTATACAGAGATGACAAGACAAGACTACAGATAGGTATTCCTTTATGTTGACTCTGCTATACAGAGATGACAAGACAAGACTACAGATATGTATTCCTTTATGTTGACTCTGCTATACAGAGATGACAAGACAAGACAACAGATAGGTATTCCTTTATGTTGACTCTGCTATACAGGCAGACGAGACAAGACAATATATAGGTACTCCTTTATGTTGACTCTGCTATGCAGGCATACGAGACAAGACAACAGATAGGTATTCCTTTATGTTGACTCTGCTATACAGGCAGACGAGACAAGACAGCATATAGGTATGCCTTTATGTTGACTCTGCTATACAGGCAGACGAGAAAAGACAACAGATAGGTATTCCTTTATGTTGACTCTGCTATACAGGCAGACGAGACATGACAACAGATAGGTATTCCTTTATGTTGACTCTGCTTTACAGAGATGACAAGACAAAACAACAGATAGGTTTTCCTTTATGTTCACTCTGCTATACAGAGATGACGAGACAAGACAACAGATATGTATTCCTTTATGTTGACTCTGCTATACAGAGATGATGAGACAAGACAACAGATAGGTATTCCTTTATGTTGACTGCTATACAGAGATGACAAGGCAACATATAGGTATTCCTTTATGTTGACTCTGCTATACAGGCAGACGAGACAAGACAACAGATAGGTATTCCTTTATGCTGTCTCTGCTATACAGAGATGACAAGACAAGACAACAGATAGGTATTCCTTTATGTTGACTCTGCTATACAGTCAGACGAGGCAAGACAACAGATATGTACATTTGTATTCCTTTATGTTGACTCTGCTATACAGGCAGACGAGACAAGACAACAGATAGGTATTCCTTTATGCTGACTCTGCTATACAGAGATGACGAGACAAGACAACAGATAGGTATTCCTTTATGCTGACTCTGCTATACAGGCAGACGAGACAAGACAGCAGATAGGTATTCCTTTATGTTGACTCTGCTATACAGAGATGACGAGACAAGACAACAGATAGGTATTCCTTTATGTTGACTCTGCTATACAGGCAGACGAGACAAGACAACAGATAGGTATTCCTTTGTGTTGACTCTGCTATACAGAGATGACGAGACAAGACAACAGATAGGTATTCCTTTATGTTGACTCTTCTATACAGGCAGACGAGACAAGACAACAGATAGGTATTCCTTTATGTTGACTCTGCTATACAGGCAGACGAGACAAGACAGCATATAGGTATGCCTTTATGTTGACTCTGCTATACAGGCAGACGAGACAAGACAACAGATAGGTATTCCTTTATGTTGACTCTGCTATACAGGCAGACGAGACATCACAACAGATAGGTATTCCTTTATGTTGACTCTGCTATACAGAGATGACAAGACAAAACAACAGATAGGTATTCCTTTATGTTGACTCTGCTATACAGAGATGACAAGACAAAACAACAGATATGTATTCCTTTATGTTGACTCTGCTATACAGAGATGACAAGACAAGACAACAGATAGGTATTCCTTTATGTTGACTCTGCTATACAGGCAGACGAGACATGACAACAGATATGTATTCCTTTATGTTGACTCTGCTATACAGAGATGACAAGACAAAACAACAGATAGGTATTCCTTTATGTTCACTCTGCTATACAGAGATGACGAGACAAGACAACAGATATGTATTCCTTTATGTTGACTCTGCTATACAGAGATGATGAGACAAGACAACAGATAGGTATTCCTTTATGTTGACTGCTATACAGAGATGACAAGACAACATATAGGTATTCCTTTATGTTGACTCTGCTATACAGGCAGACGAGACAAGACAACAGATAGGTATTCCTTTATGCTGACTCTGCTATACAGAGATGACAAGACAAGACAACAGATAGGTATTCCTTTATGTTGACTCTGCTATACAGTCAGACGAGGCAAGACAACAGATATGTACATTTGTATTCCTTTATGTTGACTCTGCTATACAGGCAGACGAGACAAGACAACAGATAGGTATTCCTTTATGCTGACTCTGCTATACAGAGATGACGAGACAAGACAACAGATAGGTATTCCTTTATGCTGACTCTGCTATGCAGGCAGACGAGACAAGACAGCAGATAGGTATTCCTTTATGTTGACTCTGCTATACAGAGATGACGAGACAAGACAACAGATAGGTATTCCTTTATGTTGACTCTGCTATACAGGCAGACGAGACAAGACAACAGATAGGTATTCCTTTATGTTGACTCTGCTATACAGGCAGACGAGACATGACAACAGATAGGTATTCCTTTATGTTGACTCTGCTATACAGAGATGACAAGACAAAACAACAGATAGGTATTCCTTTATGTTGACTCTGCTATACAGAGATGACAAGACAAAACAACAGATATGTATTCCTTTATGTTTACTCTGCTATACAGAGATGACAAGACAAGACAACAGATAGGTATTCCTTTATGTTGACTCTGCTATACAGGCAGAGGAGACAAGACAACAGATATGTATTCCTTTATGCTGACTCTGCTATACAGAGATGACAAGACAAGACAACAGATAGGTATTCCTTTATGTTGACTCTGCTATACAGGCAGACGAGACAAGACAACAGATAGGTATTCCTTTATGTTGACTCTGCTATACAGAGATGACAAGACAAGACTACAGATATGTATTCCTTTATGTTGACTCTGCTATACAGGCAGACGAGACAAGACAACAGATAGGTATTCCTTTATGTTGACTCTACTATACAGAGATGACAAGACAAGACTACAGATATGTATTCCTTTATGTTGACTCTGCTATACAGGCAGACGAGACAAGACAACAGATAGGTATTCCTTAATGTTGACTCTGCTATACAGGCAGACGAGACAAGACAACATATAGGTACTCCTTTATGTTGACTCTGCTATACAGGCATACGAGACAAGACAACAGATAGGTATTCCTTTATGTTGACTCTGCTATGCAGGCAGACGAGACATGACAACAGATAGGTATTCCTTTATGTTGACTCAGCTATACAGAGATGACAAGACAAAACAACAGATAGGTATTCCTTTATGTTGACTCTGCTATACAGAGATGACAAGACAAAACAACAGATATGTATTCCTTTATGTTGACTCTGCTATACAGAGATGACAAGACAAGACAACAGATAGGTATTCCTTTATGTTGACTCTGCTATACAGGCAGAGGAGACAAGACAACAGATATGTATTCCTTTATGCTGACTCTGCTATACAGAGATGACAAGACAAGACAACAGATAGGTATTCCTTTATGTTGACTCTGCTATACAGGCAGACGAGACAAGACAACAGATAGGTATTCCTTTATGTTGACTCTGCTATACAGAGATGACAAGACAAGACTACAGATATGTATTCCTTTATGTTGACTCTGCTATACAGGCATACGAGACAAGACAACAGATAGGTATTCCTTTATGTTGACTCTGCTATACAGGCAGACGAGACAAGACAGCATATAGGTATGCCTTTATGTTGACTCTGCTATACAGGCAGACGAGACAAGACAACAGATAGGTATTCCTTTATGTTGACTCTGCTATACAGGCAGACGAGACAAGACAACATATAGGTACTCCTTTATGTTGACTCTGCTATACAGGCATACGAGACAAGACAACAGATAGGTATTCCTTTATGTTGACTCTGCTATACAGGCACACGAGACAAGACAGCATATAGGTATGCCTTTATGTTGACTCTGCTATACAGGCAGACGAGACAAGACAACAGATAGGTATTCCTTTATGTTGACTCTGCTATACAGGCAGACGAGACATGACAACAGATAGGTATTCCTTTATGTTGACTCTGCTATACAGAGATGACAAGACAAAACAACAGATAGATATTCCTTTATGTTCACTCTGCTATACAGAGATGACGAGACAAGACAACAGATATGTATTCCTTTATGTTGACTCTGCTATACAGAGATGATGAGACAAGACAACAGATAGGTATTCCTCTATGTTGACTGCTATACAGAGATGACAAGAAAACATATAGGTATTCCTTTATGTTGACTCTGCTATACAGGCAGACGAGACAAGACAACAGATAGGTATTCCTTTATGCTGACTCTGCTATACAGAGATGACAAGACAAGACAACAGATATGTATTCCTTTATGTTGACTCTGCTATACAGGCAGACGAGACAAGACAACATATAGGTACTCCATTATGTTGACTCTGCTATACAGGCATACGAGACAAGACAACAGATAGGTATTCCTTTATGTTGACTCTGCTATACAGTCAGACGAGGCAAGAAAACAGATATGTATTCCTTTATGCTGACTCTGCTATACAGAGATGACAAGACAAGACAACAGATAGGTATTCCTTTATGTTGACTCTGCTATACAGGCAGACGAGACAAGACAACAGATAGGTATTCCTTTATGTTGACTCAGCTATACAGAGATGACAAGACAAGACTACAGATATGTATTCCTTTATGTTGACTCTGCTATACAGGCAGACGAGACAGGACAACAGATAGGTATTCCTTTATGCTGACTCTGCTATACAGAGATGACAAGACAAGACAACAGATAGGTATTCCTTTATGTTGACTCTGCTATACAGGCAGACGAGACAAGACAACATATAGGTACTCCTTTATGTTGACTCTGCTATACAGGCATACGAGACAAGACAACAGATAGGTATTCCTTTATGTTGACTCTGCTATACAGGCAGACGAGACAAGACAGCATATAGGTATGCCTTTATGTTGACTCTGTTATACAGGCAGGCGAGACAAGACAACAGATAGGTATTCCTTTATGTTGACTCTGCTATACAGGCAGACGAGACATGACAACAGATAGGTATTCCTTTATGTTGACTCTGCTATACAGAGATGACAAGACAAAACAACAGATAGGTATTACTTTATGTTGACTCTTCTATACAGGCAGACGAGACAAGAAAACAGATAGGTATTCCTTTATGTTGACTCTGCTATACAGGCAGACGAGACAAGACAATATATAGGTACTCCTTTATGTTGACTCTGCTATACAGGCATACGAGACAAGACAACAGATAGGTATTCCTTTATGTTGACTCTGCTATACAGGCAGACGAGACAAGACAGCATATAGGTATGCCTTTATGTTGACTCTGCTATACAGGCAGACGAGACAAGACAACAGATAGGTATTCCTTTATGTTGACTCTGCTATACAGGCAGACAAGACATCACAACAGATAGGTATTCCTTTATGTTAACTCTGCTATACAGAGATGACAAGACAAGACAACAGATAGGTATTCCTTTATATTGACTCTGCTATACAGAGATGACAAGACAAGACTACAGATATGTATTCCTTTATGTTGACTCTGCTATGCAGACAGACGAGACAAGACAACAGATAGGTATTCCTTTATGCTGACTCTGCTATACAGAGATGACAAGACAAGACAACAGATAGGTATTCCTTTATGTTGACTCTGCTATACAGGCAGACGAGACAAGACAACATATAGGTACTCCTTTATGTTGACTCTGCTATACCGGGATACGAGACAAGACAACAGATAGGTATTCCTTTATGTTGACTCTGCTATACAGGCAGACGAGACAAGACAGCATATATGTATGCCTTTATGTTGACTCTGCTATACAGGCAGACGAGACAAGACAACAGATAGGTATTCCTTTATGTTGACTCTGCTATACAGGCAGACGAGACATGACAACAGATAGGTATTCCTTTATGTTGACTCTGCTATACAGAGATGACTAGACAAAACAACAGATAGGTATTCCTTTATGTTGACTCTGCTATACAGAGATGACAAGACAAACCAACAGATATGTATTCCTTTATGTTGACTCTGCTATACAGAGATGACAAGACAAGACAACAGATAGGTATTCCTTTATGTTGACTCTGCTATACAGGCAGAGGAGACAAGACAACAGATATGTATTCCTTTATGCTGACTCTGCTATACAGAGATGACAAGACAAGACAACAGATAGGTATTCCTTTATGTTGACTCTGCTATACAGGCAGACGAGACAAGACAATAGATAGGTATTCCTTTATGTTGACTCTGCTATACAGAGATGACAAGACAAGACTACAGATATGTATTCCTTTATGTTGACTCTGCTATACAGGCAGACGAGACAAGACAACAGATAGGTATTCCTTTATGTTGACTCTGCTATACAGAGATGACAAGACAAGACTACAGATATGTATTCCTTTATGTTGACTCTGCTATACAGAGATGACAAGACAAGACAACAGATAGGTATTCCTTTATGTTGACTCTGCTATACAGGCAGACGAGACAAGACAATATATAGGTACTCCTTTATGTTGACTCTGCTATGCAGGCATACGAGACAAGACAACAGATAGGTATTCCTTTATGTTGACTCTGCTATACAGGCAGACGAGACAAGACAGCATATAGGTATGCCTTTATGTTGACTCTGCTATACAGGCAGACGAGAAAAGACAACAGATAGGTATTCCTTTATGTTGACTCTGCTATACAGGCAGACGAGACATGACAACAGATAGGTATTCCTTTATGTTGACTCTGCTTTACAGAGATGACAAGACAAAACAACAGATAGGTTTTCCTTTATGTTCACTCTGCTATACAGAGATGACGAGACAAGACAACAGATATGTATTCCTTTATGTTGACTCTGCTATACAGAGATGATGAGACAAGACAACAGATAGGTATTCCTTTATGTTGACTGCTATACAGAGATGACAAGGCAACATATAGGTATTCCTTTATGTTGACTCTGCTATACAGGCAGACGAGACAAGACAACAGATAGGTATTCCTTTATGCTGTCTCTGCTATACAGAGATGACAAGACAAGACAACAGATAGGTATTCCTTTATGTTGACTCTGCTATACAGTCAGACGAGGCAAGACAACAGATATGTACATTTGTATTCCTTTATGTTGACTCTGCTATACAGGCAGACGAGACAAGACAACAGATAGGTATTCCTTTATGCTGACTCTGCTATACAGAGATGACGAGACAAGACAACAGATAGGTATTCCTTTATGCTGACTCTGCTATACAGGCAGACGAGACAAGACAGCAGATAGGTATTCCTTTATGTTGACTCTGCTATACAGAGATGACGAGACAAGACAACAGATAGGTATTCCTTTATGTTGACTCTGCTATACAGGCAGACGAGACAAGACAACAGATAGGTATTCCTTTGTGTTGACTCTGCTATACAGAGATGACGAGACAAGACAACAGATAGGTATTCCTTTATGTTGACTCTTCTATACAGGCAGACGAGACAAGACAACAGATAGGTATTCCTTTATGTTGACTCTGCTATACAGGCAGACGAGACAAGACAGCATATAGGTATGCCTTTATGTTGACTCTGCTATACAGGCAGACGAGACAAGACAACAGATAGGTATTCCTTTATGTTGACTCTGCTATACAGGCAGACGAGACATCACAACAGATAGGTATTCCTTTATGTTGACTCTGCTATACAGAGATGACAAGACAAAACAACAGATAGGTATTCCTTTATGTTGACTCTGCTATACAGAGATGACAAGACAAAACAACAGATATGTATTCCTTTATGTTGACTCTGCTATACAGAGATGACAAGACAAGACAACAGATAGGTATTCCTTTATGTTGACTCTGCTATACAGGCAGACGAGACATGACAACAGATATGTATTCCTTTATGTTGACTCTGCTATACAGAGATGACAAGACAAAACAACAGATAGGTATTCCTTTATGTTCACTCTGCTATACAGAGATGACGAGACAAGACAACAGATATGTATTCCTTTATGTTGACTCTGCTATACAGAGATGATGAGACAAGACAACAGATAGGTATTCCTTTATGTTGACTGCTATACAGAGATGACAAGACAACATATAGGTATTCCTTTATGTTGACTCTGCTATACAGGCAGACGAGACAAGACAACAGATAGGTATTCCTTTATGCTGACTCTGCTATACAGAGATGACAAGACAAGACAACAGATAGGTATTCCTTTATGTTGACTCTGCTATACAGTCAGACGAGGCAAGACAACAGATATGTACATTTGTATTCCTTTATGTTGACTCTGCTATACAGGCAGACGAGACAAGACAACAGATAGGTATTCCTTTATGCTGACTCTGCTATACAGAGATGACGAGACAAGACAACAGATAGGTATTCCTTTATGCTGACTCTGCTATGCAGGCAGACGAGACAAGACAGCAGATAGGTATTCCTTTATGTTGACTCTGCTATACAGAGATGACGAGACAAGACAACAGATAGGTATTCCTTTATGTTGACTCTGCTATACAGGCAGACGAGACAAGACAACAGATAGGTATTCCTTTATGTTGACTCTGCTATACAGGCAGACGAGACATGACAACAGATAGGTATTCCTTTATGTTGACTCTGCTATACAGAGATGACAAGACAAAACAACAGATAGGTATTCCTTTATGTTGACTCTGCTATACAGAGATGACAAGACAAAACAACAGATATGTATTCCTTTATGTTTACTCTGCTATACAGAGATGACAAGACAAGACAACAGATAGGTATTCCTTTATGTTGACTCTGCTATACAGGCAGAGGAGACAAGACAACAGATATGTATTCCTTTATGCTGACTCTGCTATACAGAGATGACAAGACAAGACAACAGATAGGTATTCCTTTATGTTGACTCTGCTATACAGGCAGACGAGACAAGACAACAGATAGGTATTCCTTTATGTTGACTCTGCTATACAGAGATGACAAGACAAGACTACAGATATGTATTCCTTTATGTTGACTCTGCTATACAGGCAGACGAGACAAGACAACAGATAGGTATTCCTTTATGTTGACTCTACTATACAGAGATGACAAGACAAGACTACAGATATGTATTCCTTTATGTTGACTCTGCTATACAGGCAGACGAGACAAGACAACAGATAGGTACTCCTTTATGTTGACTCTGCTATACAGGTATACGAGACAAGACAACAGATAGGTATTCCTTTATGTTGACTCTGCTATACAGGCAGACGAGACAAGACAGCATATAGGTATGCCTTTATGTTGACTCTGCTATACAGGCAGACGAGACAAGACAACAGATAGGTATTCCTTAATGTTGACTCTGCTATACAGGCAGACGAGACAAGACAACATATAGGTACTCCTTTATGTTGACTCTGCTATACAGGCATACGAGACAAGACAACAGATAGGTATTCCTTTATGTTGACTCTGCTATGCAGGCAGACGAGACATGACAACAGATAGGTATTCCTTTATGTTGACTCAGCTATACAGAGATGACAAGACAAAACAACAGATAGGTATTCCTTTATGTTGACTCTGCTATACAGGCAGAGGAGACAAGACAACAGATATGTATTCCTTTATGCTGACTCTGCTATACAGAGATGACAAGACAAGACAACAGATAGGTATTCCTTTATGTTGACTCTGCTATACAGGCAGACGAGACAAGACAACAGATAGGTATTCCTTTATGTTGACTCTGCTATACAGAGATGACAAGACAAGACTACAGATATGTATTCCTTTATGTTGACTCTGCTATACAGGCATACGAGACAAGACAACAGATAGGTATTCCTTTATGTTGACTCTGCTATACAGGCAGACGAGACAAGACAGCATATAGGTATGCCTTTATGTTGACTCTGCTATACAGGCAGACGAGACAAGACAACAGATAGGTATTCCTTTATGTTGACTCTGCTATACAGGCAGACGAGACAAGACAACATATAGGTACTCCTTTATGTTGACTCTGCTATACAGGCATACGAGACAAGACAACAGATAGGTATTCCTTTATGTTGACTCTGCTATACAGGCACACGAGACAAGACAGCATATAGGTATGCCTTTATGTTGACTCTGCTATACAGGCAGACGAGACAAGACAACAGATAGGTATTCCTTTATGTTGACTCTGCTATACAGGCAGACGAGACATGACAACAGATAGGTATTCCTTTATGTTGACTCTGCTATACAGAGATGACAAGACAAAACAACAGATAGATATTCCTTTATGTTCACTCTGCTATACAGAGATGACGAGACAAGACAACAGATATGTATTCCTTTATGTTGACTCTGCTATACAGAGATGATGAGACAAGACAACAGATAGGTATTCCTCTATGTTGACTGCTATACAGAGATGACAAGAAAACATATAGGTATTCCTTTATGTTGACTCTGCTATACAGGCAGACGAGACAAGACAACAGATAGGTATTCCTTTATGCTGACTCTGCTATACAGAGATGACAAGACAAGACAACAGATATGTATTCCTTTATGTTGACTCTGCTATACAGGCAGACGAGACAAGACAACATATAGGTACTCCATTATGTTGACTCTGCTATACAGGCATACGAGACAAGACAACAGATAGGTATTCCTTTATGTTGACTCTGCTATACAGTCAGACGAGGCAAGAAAACAGATATGTATTCCTTTATGCTGACTCTGCTATACAGAGATGACAAGACAAGACAACAGATAGGTATTCCTTTATGTTGACTCTGCTATACAGGCAGACGAGACAAGACAACAGATAGGTATTCCTTTATGTTGACTCAGCTATACAGAGATGACAAGACAAGACTACAGATATGTATTCCTTTATGTTGACTCTGCTATACAGGCAGACGAGACAGGACAACAGATAGGTATTCCTTTATGCTGACTCTGCTATACAGAGATGACAAGACAAGACAACAGATAGGTATTCCTTTATGTTGACTCTGCTATTCAGGCAGACGAGACAAGACAACATATAGGTACTCCTTTATGTTGACTCTGCTATACAGGCATACGAGACAAGACAACAGATAGGTATTCCTTTATGTTGACTCTGCTATACAGGCAGACGAGACAAGACAGCATATAGGTATGCCTTTATGTTGACTCTGTTATACAGGCAGGCGAGACAAGACAACAGATAGGTATTCCTTTATGTTGACTCTGCTATACAGGCAGACGAGACATGACAACAGATAGGTATTCCTTTATGTTGACTCTGCTATACAGAGATGACAAGACAAAACAACAGATAGGTATTACTTTATGTTGACTCTTCTATACAGGCAGACGAGACAAGAAAACAGATAGGTATTCCTTTATGTTGACTCTGCTATACAGGCAGACGAGACAAGACAATATATAGGTACTCCTTTATGTTGACTCTGCTATACAGGCATACGAGACAAGACAACAGATAGGTATTCCTTTATGTTGACTCTGCTATACAGGCAGACGAGACAAGACAGCATATAGGTATGCCTTTATGTTGACTCTGCTATACAGGCAGACGAGACAAGACAACAGATAGGTATTCCTTTATGTTGACTCTGCTATACAGGCAGACAAGACATCACAACAGATAGGTATTCCTTTATGTTAACTCTGCTATACAGAGATGACAAGACAAGACAACAGATAGGTATTCCTTTATATTGACTCTGCTATACAGAGATGACAAGACAAGACTACAGATATGTATTCCTTTATGTTGACTCTGCTATGCAGACAGACGAGACAAGACAACAGATAGGTATTCCTTTATGCTGACTCTGCTATACAGAGATGACAAGACAAGACAACAGATAGGTATTCCTTTATGTTGACTCTGCTATACAGGCAGACGAGACAAGACAACATATAGGTACTCCTTTATGTTGACTCTGCTATACCGGGATACGAGACAAGACAACAGATAGGTATTCCTTTATGTTGACTCTGCTATACAGGCAGACGAGACAAGACAGCATATATGTATGCCTTTATGTTGACTCTGCTATACAGGCAGACGAGACAAGACAACAGATAGGTATTCCTTTATGTTGACTCTGCTATACAGGCAGACGAGACATGACAACAGATAGGTATTCCTTTATGTTGACTCTGCTATACAGAGATGACTAGACAAAACAACAGATAGGTATTCCTTTATGTTGACTCTGCTATACAGAGATGACAAGACAAACCAACAGATATGTATTCCTTTATGTTGACTCTGCTATACAGAGATGACAAGACAAGACAACAGATAGGTATTCCTTTATGTTGACTCTGCTATACAGGCAGAGGAGACAAGACAACAGATATGTATTCCTTTATGCTGACTCTGCTATACAGAGATGACAAGACAAGACAACAGATAGGTATTCCTTTATGTTGACTCTGCTATACAGGCAGACGAGACAAGACAACAGATAGGTATTCCTTTATGTTGACTCAGCTATACAGAGATGACAAGACAAGACTACAGATATGTATTCCTTTATGTTGACTCTGCTATACAAGCAGACGAGACAAGACAACAGATAGGTATTCCTTTATGCTGACTCTGCTATACAGAGATGACAAGACAAGACAACAGATAGGTATTCCTTTATGTTGACTCTGCTATACAGGCAGACGAGACAAGACAACATATAGGTACTCCTTTATGTTGACTCTGTTATACAGGCATACGAGACAAGACAACAGATAGGTATTCCTTTATGTTGACTCTGCTATACAGGCAGACGAGACAAGACAGCATATAGGTATGCCTTTATGTTGACTCTGCTATACAGGCAGACGAGACAAGACAACAGATAGGTATTCCTTTATGTTGACTCTGCTATACAGGCAGACGAGACATGACAACAGATAGGTATTCCTTTATGTTGACTCTGCTATACAGAGATGACAAGACAAAACAACAGATAGGTATTCCTTTATGTTCACTCTGCTATACAGAGATGACGAGACAAGACAACAGATATGTATTCCTTTATGTTGACTCTGCTATACAGAGATGATGAGACAAGACAACAGATAGGTATTCCTTTATGTTGACTGCTATACAGAGATGACAAGACAACATATAGGTATTCCTTTATGTTGACTCTGCTATACAGGCAGACGAGACAAGACAACAGATAGGTATTCCTTTATGCTGTCTCTGCTATACAGAGATGACAAGACAAGACAACAGATAGGTATTCCTTTATGTTGACTCTGCTATACAGTCAGACGAGGCAAGACAACAGATATGTACATTTGTATTCCTTTATGTTGACTCTGCTATACAGGCAGACGAGACAAGACAACAGATAGGTATTCCTTTATGCTGACTCTGCTATACAGAGATGACGAGACAAGACAACAGATAGGTATTCCTTTATGCTGACTCTGCTATACAGGCAGACGAGACAAGACAGCAGATAGGTATTCCTTTATGTTGACTCTGCTATACAGAGATGACGAGACAAGACAACAGATAGGTATTCCTTTATGTTGACTCTGCTATACAGGCAGACGAGACAAGACAACAGATAGGTATTCCTTTGTGTTGACTCTGCTATACAGAGATGACGAGACAAGACAACAGATAGGTATTCCTTTATGTTGACTCTTCTATACAGGCAGACGAGACAAGACAACAAATAGGTATTCCTTTATGTTGACTCTGCTATACAGGCAGACGAGACAAGACAGCATATAGGTATGCCTTTATGTTGACTCTGCTATACAGGCAGACGAGACAAGACAACAGATAGGTATTCCTTTATGTTGACTCTGCTATACAGGCAGACGAGACATCACAACAGATAGGTATTCCTTTATGTTGACTCTGCTATACAGAGATGACAAGACAAAACAACAGATAGGTATTCCTTTATGTTGACTCTGCTATACAGAGATGACAAGACAAGACAACATATAGGTATTCCTTTATGTTGACTCTGCTATACAGGCAGACGAGACATGACAACAGATAGGTATTCCTTTATGTTGACTCTGCTATACAGAGATGACAAGACAAAACAACAGATAGGTATTCCTTTATGTTCACTCTGTTATACAGAGATGACGAGACAAGACAACAGATATGTATTCCTTTATGTTGACTCTGCTATACAGAGATGATGAGACAAGACAACAGATAGGTATTCCTTTATGTTGACTGCTATACAGAGATGACAAGACAACATATAGGTATTCCTTTATGTTGACTCTGCTATACAGGCAGACGAGACAAGACAACAGATAGGTATTCCTTTATGCTGACTCTGCTATACAGAGATGACAAGACAAGACAACAGATAGGTATTCCTTTATGTTGACTCTGCTATACAGTCAGACGAGGCAAGACAACAGATATGTACATTTGTATTCCTTTATGTTGACTCTGCTATACAGGCAGACGAGACAAGACAACAGATAGGTATTCCTTTATGCTGACTCTGCTATACAGAGATGACGAGACAAGATAACAGATAGGTATTCCTTTATGCTGACTCTGCTATACAGGCAGACGAGACAAGACAGCAGATAGGTATTCCTTTATGTTGACTCTGCTATACAGAGATGACGAGACAAGAAAACAGATAGGTATTCCTTTATGTTGACTCTGCTATACAGGCAGACGAGACAAGACAACATATAGGTACTCCTTTATGTTGACTCTGCTATACAGGCATACGAGACAAGACAACATATAGGTATTCCTTTATGTTGACTCTGCTATACAGGCAGACGAGAGAAGACAGCATATAGGTATGCCTTTATGTTGACTCTGCTATACAGGCAGACGAGACAAGACAACAGATAGGTATTCCTTTATGTTGACTCTGCTATACAGGCAGACGAGACATGACAACAGATAGGAATTCCTTTATGTTGACTCTGCTATACAGAGATGACAAGACAAAACAACAGATAGTTATTCCTTTATGTTGACTCTGCTATACAGAGATGACAAGACAAAACAACAGATATGTATTCCTTTATGTTGACTCTGCTATACAGAGATGACAAGACAAGACAACAGATAGGTATTCCTTTATGTTGACTCTGCTATACAGGCAGAGGAGACAAGACAACAGATATGTATTCCTTTATGCTGACTCTGCTATACAGAGATGACAAGACAAGACAACAGATAGGTATTCCTTTATGTTGACTCTGCTATACAGGCAGACGAGACAAGACAACAGATAGGTATTCCTTTATGTTGACTCTGCTATACAGAGATGACAAGACAAGACTACAGATATGTATTCCTTTATGTTGACTCTGCTATACAGGCAGACGAGACAAGACAACAGATAGGTATTCCTTTATGTTGACTCTGCTATACAGAGATGACAAGACAAGACTACAGATATGTATTCCTTTATGTTGACTCTGCTATACAGAGATGACAAGACAAGACAACAGATAGGTATTCCTTTATGTTGACTCTGCTATACAGGCAGACGAGACAAGACAATATATAGGTACTCCTTTATGTTGACTCTGCTATACAGGCATACGAGACAAGACAACAGATAGGTATTCCTTTATGTTGACTCTGCTATACAGGAAGACGAGACAAGACAGCATATAGGTATGCCTTTATGTTGACTCTGCTATACAGGCAGACGAGACAAGACAACAGATAGGTATTCCTTTATGTTGACTCTGCTATACAGGCAGACGAGACATGACAACAGATAGGTATTCCTTTATGTTGACTCTGCTTTACAGAGATGACAAGACAAAACAACAGATAGGTTTTCCTTTATGTTCACTCTGCTATACAGAGATGACGAGACAAGACAACAGATATGTATTCCTTTATGTTGACTCTGCTATACAGAGATGATGAGACAAGACAACAGATAGGTATTCCTTTATGTTGACTGCTATACAGAGATGACAAGATAACATATAGGTATTCCTTTATGTTGACTCTGCTATACAGGCAGACGAGACAAGACAACAGATAGGTATTCCTTTATGCTGTCTCTGCTATACAGAGATGACAAGACAAGACAACAGATAGGTATTCCTTTATGTTGACTCTGCTATACAGTCAGACGAGGCAAGACAACAGATATGTACATTTGTATTCCTTTATGTTGACTCTGCTATACAGGCAGACGAGACAAGACAACAGATAGGTATTCCTTTATGCTGACTCTGCTATACAGAGATGACGAGACAAGACAACAGATAGGTATTCCTTTATGCTGACTCTGCTATACAGGCAGACGAGACAAGACAGCAGATAGGTATTCCTTTATGTTGACTCTGCTATACAGAGATGACGAGACAAGACAACAGATAGGTATTCCTTTATGTTGACTCTGCTATACAGGCAGACGAGACAAGACAACAGATAGGTATTCCTTTGTGTTGACTCTGCTATACAGAGATGACGAGACAAGACAACAGATAGGTATTCCTTTATGTTGACTCTTCTATACAGGCAGACGAGACAAGACAACAGATAGGTATTCCTTTATGTTGACTCTGCTATACAGGCAGACGAGACAAGACAGCATATAGGTATGCCTTTATGTTGACTCTGCTATACAGGCAGACGAGACAAGACAACAGATAGGTATTCCTTTATGTTGACTCTGCTATACAGGCAGACGAGACATCACAACAGATAGGTATTCCTTTATGTTGACTCTGCTATACAGAGATGACAAGACAAAACAACAGATAGGTATTCCTTTATGTTGACTCTGCTATACAGAGATGACAAGACAAAACAACAGATATGTATTCCTTTATGTTGACTCTGCTATACAGAGATGACAAGACAAGACAACAGATAGGTATTCCTTTATGTTGACTCTGCTATACAGGCAGACGAGACATGACAACAGATATGTATTCCTTTATGTTGACTCTGCTATACAGAGATGACAAGACAAAACAACAGATATGTATTCCTTTATGTTCACTCTGCTATACAGAGATGACGAGACAAGACAACAGATATGTATTCCTTTATGTTGACTCTGCTATACAGAGATGATGAGACAAGACAACAGATAGGTATTCCTTTATGTTGACTGCTATACAGAGATGACAAGACAACATATAGGTATTCCTTTATGTTGACTCTGCTATACAGGCAGACGAGACAAGACAACAGATAGGTATTCCTTTATGCTGACTCTGCTATACAGAGATGACAAGACAAGACAACAGATAGGTATTCCTTTATGTTGACTCTGCTATACAGTCAGACGAGGCAAGACAACAGATATGTACATTTGTATTCCTTTATGTTGACTCTGCTATACAGGCAGACGAGACAAGACAACAGATAGGTATTCCTTTATGCTGACTCTGCTATACAGAGATGACGAGACAAGACAACAGATAGGTATTCCTTTATGCTGACTCTGCTATACAGGCAGACGAGACAAGACAGCAGATAGGTATTCCTTTATGTTGACTCTGCTATACAGAGATGACGAGACAAGACAACAGATAGGTATTCCTTTATGTTGACTCTGCTATACAGGCAGACGAGACAAGACAACAGATAGGTATTCCTTTATGTTGACTCTGCTATACAGGCAGACGAGACATGACAACAGATAGGTATTCCTTTATGTTGACTCTGCTATACAGAGATGACAAGACAAAACAACAGATATGTATTCCTTTATGTTGACTCTGCTATACAGAGATGACAAGACAAGACAACAGATAGGTATTCCTTTATGTTGACTCTGCTATACAGGCAGAGGAGACAAGACAACAGATATGTATTCCTTTATGCTGACTCTGCTATACAGAGATGACAAGACAAGACAACAGATAGGTATTCCTTTATGTTGACTCTGCTATACAGGCAGACGAGACATGACAACAGATATGTATTCCTTTATGTTGACTCTGCTATACAGAGATGACAAGACAAAACAACAGATAGGTATTCCTTTATGTTCACTCTGCTATACAGAGATGACGAGACAAGACAACAGATATGTATTCCTTTATGTTGACTCTGCTATACAGAGATGATGAGACAAGACAACAGATAGGTATTCCTTTATGTTGACTGCTATACAGAGATGACAAGACAACATATAGGTATTCCTTTATGTTGACTCTGCTATACAGGCAGACGAGACAAGACAACAGATAGGTATTCCTTTATGCTGACTCTGCTATACAGAGATGACAAGACAAGACAACAGATAGGTATTCCTTTATGTTGACTCTGCTATACAGTCAGACGAGGCAAGACAACAGATATGTACATTTGTATTCCTTTATGTTGACTCTGCTATACAGGCAGACGAGACAAGACAACAGATAGGTATTCCTTTATGCTGACTCTGCTATACAGAGATGACGAGACAAGACAACAGATAGGTATTCCTTTATGCTGACTCTGCTATACAGGCAGACGAGACAAGACAGCAGATAGGTATTCCTTTATGTTGACTCTGCTATACAGAGATGACGAGACAAGACAACAGATAGGTATTCCTTTATGTTGACTCTGCTATACAGGCAGACGAGACAAGACAACAGATAGGTATTCCTTTATGTTGACTCTGCTATACAGGCAGACGAGACATGACAACAGATAGGTATTCCTTTATGTTGACTCTGCTATACAGAGATGACAAGACAAAACAACAGATATGTATTCCTTTATGTTGACTCTGCTATACAGAGATGACAAGACAAGACAACAGATAGGTATTCCTTTATGTTGACTCTGCTATACAGGCAGAGGAGACAAGACAACAGATATGTATTCCTTTATGCTGACTCTGCTATACAGAGATGACAAGACAAGACAACAGATAGGTATTCCTTTATGTTGACTCTGCTATACAGGCAGACGAGACATGACAACAGATATGTATTCCTTTATGTTGACTCTGCTATACAGGTATACGAGACAAGACAACAGATAGGTATTCCTTTATGTTGACTCTGCTATACAGGCAGACGAGACAAGACAGCATATAGGTATGCCTTTATGTTGACTCTGCTATACAGGCAGACGAGACAAGACAACAGATAGGTATTCCTTAATGTTGACTCTGCTATACAGGCAGACGAGACAAGACAACATATAGGTACTCCTTTATGTTCACTCTGCTATACAGGCATACGAGACAAGACAACAGATAGGTATTCCTTTATGTTGACTCTGCTATGCAGGCAGACGAGACATGACAACAGATAGGTATTCCTTTATGTTGACTCAGCTATACAGAGATGACAAGACAAAACAACAGATAGGTATTCCTTTATGTTGACTCTGCTATACAGAGATGACAAGACAAAACAACAGATATGTATTCCTTTATGTTGACTCTGCTATACAGAGATGACAAGACAAGACAACAGATAGGTATTCCTTTATGTTGACTCTGCTATACAGGCAGAGGAGACAAGACAACAGATATGTATTCCTTTATGCTGACTCTGCTATACAGAGATGACAAGACAAGACAACAGATAGGTATTCCTTTATGTTGACTCTGCTATACAGGCAGACGAGACAAGACAACAGATAGGTATTCCTTTATGTTGACTCTGCTATACAGAGATGACAAGACAAGACTACAGATATGTATTCCTTTATGTTGACTCTGCTATACAGGCATACGAGACAAGACAACAGATAGGTATTCCTTTATGTTGACTCTGCTATACAGGCAGACGAGACAAGACAGCATATAGGTATGCCTTTATGTTGACTCTGCTATACAGGCAGACGAAACAAGACAACAGATAGGTATTCCTTTATGTTGACTCTGCTATACAGGCAGACGAGACAAGACAACATATAGGTACTCCTTTATGTTGACTCTGCTATACAGGCATACGAGACAAGACAACAGATAGGTATTCCTTTATGTTGACTCTGCTATACAGGCAGACGAGACAAGACAGCATATAGGTATGCCTTTATGTTGACTCTGCTATACAGGCAGACGAGACAAGACAACAGATAGGTATTCCTTTATGTTGACTCTGCTATACAGAGATGACAAGACAAAACAACAGATAGATATTCCTTTATGTTCACTCTGCTATACAGAGATGACGAGACAAGACAACAGATATGTATTCCTTTATGTTGACTCTGCTATACAGAGATGATGAGACAAGACAACAGATAGGTATTCCTCTATGTTGACTGCTATACAGAGATGACAAGAAAACATATAGGTATTCCTTTATGTTGACTCTGCTATACAGGCAGACGAGACAAGACAACAGATAGGTATTCCTTTATGCTGACTCTGCTATACAGAGATGACAAGACAAGACAACAGATATGTATTCCTTTATGTTGACTCTGCTATACAGGCAGACGAGACAAGACAACATATAGGTACTCCATTATGTTGACTCTGCTATACAGGCATACGAGACAAGACAACAGATAGGTATTCCTTTATGTTGACTCTGCTATACAGTCAGACGAGGCAAGACAACAGATATGTACATTTGTATTCCTTTATGTTGACTCTGCTATACAGGCAGACGAGACAAGACAACAGATAGGTATTCCTTTATGCTGACTCTGCTATACAGGCAGACGAGACAAGACAGCAGATAGGTATTCCTTTATGTTGACTCTGCTATACAGAGATGACGAGACAAGAAAACATATAGGTATTCCTTTAAGTTGACTCTGCTATACAGGCAGACGAGACAAGACAGCAGATAGGTATTCCTTTATGGTGACTCTGCTATACAGAGATGACGAGACAAGACAACAGATAGGTATTCCTTTATGTTGACTCTTCTATACAGGCAGACGAGACAAGAAAACAGATAGGTATTCCTTTATGTTGACTCTGCTATACAGGCAGACGAGACAAGACAACATATAGGTATTCCTTTATGTTGACTCTGCTATACAGAGATGACGAGACAAGACAACAGATAGGTATTCCTTTATGTTGACTGCTATACAGAGATGACAAGACACAAAAACAGATAGGTATTCCTTTATGTTGACTCTGCTATACAGGTAGACGAGACAAGACAACAGATAGGTTTTCCTTTGTGTTGACTCTGCTATACAGAGATGACGAGACAAGACAACAGATAGGTATTCCTTTATGTTGACTCTGCTATACAGGCAGACGAGACAAGACAACAGATAGGTATTCCTTTGTGTTGACTCTGCTATACAGAGATGACGAGACAAGACAACAGATAGGTATTCCTTTATGTTGACTCTTCTATACAGGCAGACGAGACAAGACAACAAATAGGTATTCCTTTATGTTGACTCTGCTATACAGGCAGACGAGACAAGAGAGCATATAGGTATGCCTTTATGTTGACTCTGCTATACAGGCAGACGAGACAAGACAACAGATAGGTATTCCTTTATGTTGACTCTGCTATACAGGCAGACGAGACATCACAACAGATAGGTATTCCTTTATGTTGACTCTGCTATACAGAGATGACAAGACAAAACAACAGATAGGTATTCCTTTATGTTGACTCTGCTATACAGAGATGACAAGACAAGACAACATATAGGTATTCCTTTATGTTGACTCTGCTATACAGGCAGACGAGACATGACAACAGATAGGTATTCCTTTATGTTGACTCTGCTATACAGAGATGACAAGACAAAACAACAGATAGGTATTCCTTTATGTTCACTCTGTTATACAGAGATGACGAGACAAGACAACAGATATGTATTCCTTTATGTTGACTCTGCTATACAGAGATGATGAGACAAGACAACAGATAGGTATTCCTTTATGTTGACTGCTATACAGAGATGACAAGACAACATATAGGTATTCCTTTATGTTGACTCTGCTATACAGGCAGACGAGACAAGACAACAGATAGGTATTCCTTTATGCTGACTCTGCTATACAGAGATGACAAGACAAGACAACAGATAGGTATTCCTTTATGTTGACTCTGCTATACAGTCAGACGAGGCAAGACAACAGATATGTACATTTGTATTCCTTTATGTTGACTCTGCTATACAGGCAGACGAGACAAGACAACAGATAGGTATTCCTTTATGCTGACTCTGCTATACAGAGATGACGAGACAAGACAACAGATAGGTATTCCTTTATGCTGACTCTGCTATACAGGCAGACGAGACAAGACAGCAGATAGGTATTCCTTTATGTTGACTCTGCTATACAGAGATGACGAGACAAGAAAACAGATAGGTATTCCTTTATGTTGACTCTGCTATACAGGCAGACGAGACAAGACAACATATAGGTACTCCTTTATGTTGACTCTGCTATACAGGCATACGAGACAAGACAACATATAGGTATTCCTTTATGTTGACTCTGCTATACAGGCAGACGAGAGAAGACAGCATATAGGTATGCCTTTATGTTGACTCTGCTATACAGGCAGACGAGACAAGACAACAGATAGGTATTCCTTTATGTTGACTCTGCTATACAGGCAGACGAGACATGACAACAGATAGGAATTCCTTTATGTTGACTCTGCTATACAGAGATGACAAGACAAAACAACAGATAGTTATTCCTTTATGTTGACTCTGCTATACAGAGATGACAAGACAAAACAACAGATATGTATTCCTTTATGTTGACTCTGCTATACAGAGATGACAAGACAAGACAACAGATAGGTATTCCTTTATGTTGACTCTGCTATACAGGCAGAGGAGACAAGACAACAGATATGTATTCCTTTATGCTGACTCTGCTATACAGAGATGACAAGACAAGACAACAGATAGGTATTCCTTTATGTTGACACTGCTATACAGGCAGACGAGACAAGACAACAGATAGGTATTCCTTTATGTTGACTCTGCTATACAGAGATGACAAGACAAGACTACAGATATGTATTCCTTTATGTTGACTCTGCTATACAGGCAGACGAGACAAGACAACAGATAGGTATTCCTTTATGTTGACTCTGCTATACAGAGATGACAAGACAAGACTACAGATATGTATTCCTTTATGTTGACTCTGCTATACAGAGATGACAAGACAAGACAACAGATAGGTATTCCTTTATGTTGACTCTGCTATACAGGCAGACGAGACAAGACAATATATAGGTACTCCTTTATGTTGACTCTGCTATACAGGCATACGAGACAAGACAACAGATAGGTATTCCTTTATGTTGACTCTGCTATACAGGAAGACGAGACAAGACAGCATATAGGTATGCCTTTATGTTGACTCTGCTATACAGGCAGACGAGACAAGACAACAGATAGGTATTCCTTTATGTTGACTCTGCTATACAGGCAGACGAGACAAGACAACAGATAGGTATTCCTTTATGTTGACTCTGCTTTACAGAGATGACAAGACAAAACAACAGATAGGTTTTCCTTTATGTTCACTCTGCTATACAGAGATGACGAGACAAGACAACAGATATGTATTCCTTTATGTTGACTCTGCTATACAGAGATGATGAGACAAGACAACAGATAGGTATTCCTTTATGTTGACTGCTATACAGAGATGACAAGATAACATATAGGTATTCCTTTATGTTGACTCTGCTATACAGGCAGACGAGACAAGACAACAGATAGGTATTCCTTTATGCTGTCTCTGCTATACAGAGATGACAAGACAAGACAACAGATAGGTATTCCTTTATGTTGACTCTGCTATACAGTCAGACGAGGCAAGACAACAGATATGTACATTTGTATTCCTTTATGTTGACTCTGCTATACAGGCAGACGAGACAAGACAACAGATAGGTATTCCTTTATGCTGACTCTGCTATACAGAGATGACGAGACAAGACAACAGATAGGTATTCCTTTATGCTGACTCTGCTATACAGGCAGACGAGACAAGACAGCAGATAGGTATTCCTTTATGTTGACTCTGCTATACAGAGATGACGAGACAAGACAACAGATAGGTATTCCTTTATGTTGACTCTGCTATACAGGCAGACGAGACAAGACAACAGATAGGTATTCCTTTGTGTTGACTCTGCTATACAGAGATGACGAGACAAGACAACAGATAGGTATTCCTTTATGTTGACTCTTCTATACAGGCAGACGAGACAAGACAACAGATAGGTATTCCTTTATGTTGACTCTGCTATACAGGCAGACGAGACAAGACAGCATATAGGTATGCCTTTATGTTGACTCTGCTATACAGGCAGACGAGACAAGACAACAGATAGGTATTCCTTTATGTTGACTCTGCTATACAGGCAGACGAGACATCACAACAGATAGGTATTCCTTTATGTTGACTCTGCTATACAGAGATGACAAGACAAAACAACAGATAGGTATTCCTTTATGTTGACTCTGCTATACAGAGATGACAAGACAAAACAACAGATATGTATTCCTTTATGTTGACTCTGCTATACATAGATGACAAGACAAGACAACAGATAGGTATTCCTTTATGTTGACTCTGCTATACAGGCAGACGAGACATGACAACAGATATGTATTCCTTTATGTTGACTCTGCTATACAGAGATGACAAGACAAAACAACAGATATGTATTCCTTTATGTTCACTCTGCTATACAGAGATGACGAGACAAGACAACAGATATGTATTCCTTTATGTTGACTCTGCTATACAGAGATGATGAGACAAGACAACAGATAGGTATTCCTTTATGTTGACTGCTATACAGAGATGACAAGACAACATATAGGTATTCCTTTATGTTGACTCTGCTATACAGGCAGACGAGACAAGACAACAGATAGGTATTCCTTTATGCTGACTCTGCTATACAGAGATGACAAGACAATACAACAGATAGGTATTCCTTTATGTTGACTCTGCTATACAGTCAGACGAGGCAAGACAACAGATATGTACATTTGTATTCCTTTATGTTGACTCTGCTATACAGGCAGACGAGACAAGACAACAGATAGGTATTCCTTTATGCTGACTCTGCTATACAGAGATGACGAGACAAGACAACAGATAGGTATTCCTTTATGCTGACTCTGCTATACAGGCAGACGAGACAAGACAGCAGATAGGTATTCCTTTATGTTGACTCTGCTATACAGAGATGACGAGACAAGACAACAGATAGGTATTCCTTTATGTTGACTCTGCTATACAGGCAGACGAGACAAGACAACAGATAGGTATTCCTTTATGTTGACTCTGCTATACAGGCAGACGAGACATGACAACAGATAGGTATTCCTTTATGTTGACTCTGCTATACAGAGATGACAAGACAAAACAACAGATATGTATTCCTTTATGTTGACTCTGCTATACAGAGATGACAAGACAAGACAACAGATAGGTATTCCTTTATGTTGACTCTGCTATACAGGCAGAGGAGACAAGACAACAGATATGTATTCCTTTATGCTGACTCTGCTATACAGAGATGACAAGACAAGACAACAGATAGGTATTCCTTTATGTTGACTCTGCTATACAGGCAGACGAGACATGACAACAGATATGTATTCCTTTATGTTGACTCTGCTATACAGAGATGACAAGACAAAACAACAGATAGGTATTCCTTTATGTTCACTCTGCTATACAGAGATGACGAGACAAGACAACAGATATGTATTCCTTTATGTTGACTCTGCTATACAGAGATGATGAGACAAGACAACAGATAGGTATTCCTTTATGTTGACTGCTATACAGAGATGACAAGACAACATATAGGTATTCCTTTATGTTGACTCTGCTATACAGGCAGACGAGACAAGACAACAGATAGGTATTCCTTTATGCTGACTCTGCTATACAGAGATGACAAGACAAGACAACAGATAGGTATTCCTTTATGTTGACTCTGCTATACAGTCAGACGAGGCAAGACAACAGATATGTACATTTGTATTCCTTTATGTTGACTCTGCTATACAGGCAGACGAGACAAGACAACAGATAGGTATTCCTTTATGCTGACTCTGCTATACAGAGATGACGAGACAAGACAACAGATAGGTATTCCTTTATGCTGACTCTACTATACAGGCAGACGAGACAAGACAGCAGATAGGTATTCCTTTATGTTGACTCTGCTATACAGAGATGACGAGACAAGACAACAGATAGGTATTCCTTTATGTTGACTCTGCTATACAGGCAGACGAGACAAGACAACAGATAGGTATTCCTTTATGTTGACTCTGCTATACAGGCAGACGAGACATGACAACAGATAGGTATTCCTTTATGTTGACTCTGCTATACAGAGATGACAAGACAAAACAACAGATATGTATTCCTTTATGTTGACTCTGCTATACAGAGATGACAAGACAAGACAACAGATAGGTATTCCTTTATGTTGACTCTGCTATACAGGCAGAGGAGACAAGACAACAGATATGTATTCCTTTATGCTGACTCTGCTATACAGAGATGACAAGACAAGACAACAGATAGGTATTCCTTTATGTTGACTCTGCTATACAGGCAGACGAGACATGACAACAGATATGTATTCCTTTATGTTGACTCTGCTATACAGGTATACGAGACAAGACAACAGATAGGTATTCCTTTATGTTGACTCTGCTATACAGGCAGACGAGACAAGACAGCATATAGGTATGCCTTTATGTTGACTCTGCTATACAGGCAGACGAGACAAGACAACAGATAGGTATTCCTTAATGTTGACTCTGCTATACAGGCAGACGAGACAAGACAACATATAGGTACTCCTTTATGTTCACTCTGCTATACAGGCATACGAGACAAGACAACAGATAGGTATTCCTTTATGTTGACTCTGCTATGCAGGCAGACGAGACATGACAACAGATAGGTATTCCTTTATGTTGACTCAGCTATACAGAGATGACAAGACAAAACAACAGATAGGTATTCCTTTATGTTGACTCTGCTATACAGAGATGACAAGACAAAACAACAGATATGTATTCCTTTATGTTGACTCTGCTATACAGAGATGACAAGACAAGACAACAGATAGGTATTCCTTTATGTTGACTCTGCTATACAGGCAGAGGAGACAAGACAACAGATATGTATTCCTTTATGCTGACTCTGCTATACAGAGATGACAAGACAAGACAACAGATAGGTATTCCTTTATGTTGACTCTGCTATACAGGCAGACGAGACAAGACAACAGATAGGTATTCCTTTATGTTGACTCTGCTATACAGAGATGACAAGACAAGACTACAGATATGTATTCCTTTATGTTGACTCTGCTATACAGGCATACGAGACAAGACAACAGATAGGTATTCCTTTATGTTGACTCTGCTATACAGGCAGACGAGACAAGACAGCATATAGGTATGCCTTTATGTTGACTCTGCTATACAGGCAGACGAAACAAGACAACAGATAGGTATTCCTTTATGTTGACTCTGCTATACAGGCAGACGAGACAAGACAACATATAGGTACTCCTTTATGTTGACTCTGCTATACAGGCATACGAGACAAGACAACAGATAGGTATTCCTTTATGTTGACTCTGCTATACAGGCAGACGAGACAAGACAGCATATAGGTATGCCTTTATGTTGACTCTGCTATACAGGCAGACGAGACAAGACAACAGATAGGTATTCCTTTATGTTGACTCTGCTATACAGGCAGACGAGACATGACAACAGATAGGTATTCCTTTATGTTGACTCTGCTATACAGAGATGACAAGACAAAACAACAGATAGATATTCCTTTATGTTCACTCTGCTATACAGAGATGACGAGACAAGACAACAGATATGTATTCCTTTATGTTGACTCTGCTATACAGAGATGATGAGACAAGACAACAGATAGGTATTCCTCTATGTTGACTGCTATACAGAGATGACAAGAAAACATATAGGTATTCCTTTATGTTGACTCTGCTATACAGGCAGACGAGACAAGACAACAGATAGGTATTCCTTTATGCTGACTCTGCTATACAGAGATGACAAGACAAGACAACAGATATGTATTCCTTTATGTTGACTCTGCTATACAGGCAGACGAGACAAGACAACATATAGGTACTCCATTATGTTGACTCTGCTATACAGGCATACGAGACAAGACAACAGATAGGTATTCCTTTATGTTGACTCTGCTATACAGTCAGACGAGGCAAGACAACAGATATGTACATTTGTATTCCTTTATGTTGACTCTGCTATACAGGCAGACGAGACAAGACAACAGATAGGTATTCCTTTATGCTGACTCTGCTATACAGGCAGACGAGACAAGACAGCAGATAGGTATTCCTTTATGTTGACTCTGCTATACAGAGATGACGAGACAAGAAAACATATAGGTATTCCTTTAAGTTGACTCTGCTATACAGGCAGACGAGACAAGACAGCAGATAGGTATTCCTTTATGGTCACTCTGCTATACAGAGATGACGAGACAAGACAACAGATAGGTATTCCTTTATGTTGACTCTTCTATACAGGCAGACGAGACAAGAAAACAGATAGGTATTCCTTTATGTTGACTCTGCTATACAGGCAGACGAGACAAGACAACATATAGGTATTCCTTTATGTTGACTCTGCAATACAGAGATGACGAGACAAGACAACAGATAGGTATTCCTTTATGTTGACTGCTATACAGAGATGACAAGACACAAAAACAGATAGGTATTCCTTTATGTTGACTCTGCTATACAGGTAGACGAGACAAGACAACAGATAGGTTTTCCTTTGTGTTGACTCTGCTATACAGAGATGACGAGACAAGACAACAGATAGGTATTCCTTTATGTTGACTCTGCTATACAGGCAGACGAGACAAGACAACAGATAGGTATTCCTTTATGTTGACTCTACTATACAGAGATGACAAGACAAAACAACAGATATGTATTCCTTTATGTTGACTCTGCTATACAGAGATGACAAGACAAGACAAGAGATAGGTATTCCTTTATGTTGACTCTGCTATACAGGCAGACGAGACAAGACAACAGATAGGTATTCCTTTATGTTGACTCTGCTATACAGGCATACGAGACAAGACAACAGATAGGTATTCCTTTATGTTGACTCTGCTATACAGGCAGACGAGACAAGACAGCATATAGGTATGCCTTTATGTTGACTCTGCTATACAGGCAGACGAGACAAGACAACAGATAGGTATTCCTTTATGTTGACTCTGCTATACAGGCAGACGAGACATGACAACAGATAGGTATTCCTTTATGTTGACTCTGCTATACAGAGATGACAAGACAAAACAACAGATAGATATTCCTTTATGTTCACTCTGCTATACAGAGATGACGAGACAAGACAACAGATATGTATTCCTTTATGTTGACTCTGCTATACAGAGATGATGAGACAAGACAACAGATAGGTATTCCTTTATGTTGACTGCTATACAGAGATGACAAGAAAACATATAGGTATTCCTTTATGTTGACTCTGCTATACAGGCAGACGAGACAAGACAACAGATAGGTATTCCTTTATGCTGACTCTGCTATACAGAGATGACAAGACAAGACAACAGATATGTATTCCTTTATGTTGACTCTGCTATACAGGCAGACGAGACAAGACAACATATAGGTACTCCATTATGTTGACTCTGCTATACAGGCATACGAGACAAGACAACAGATAGGTATTCCTTTATGTTGACTCTGCTATACAGTCAGACGAGGCAAGACAACAGATATGTACATTTGTATTCCTTTATGTTGACTCTGCTATACAGGCAGACGAGACAAGACAACAGATAGGTATTCCTTTATGCTGACTCTGCTATACAGGCAGACGAGACAAGACAGTAGATAGGTATTCCTTTATGTTGACTCTGCTATACAGAGATGACGAGACAAGACAACATATAGGTATTCCTTTAAGTTGACTCTGCTATACAGGCAGACGAGACAAGACAGCAGATAGGTATTCCTTTATGGTGACTCTGCTATACAGAGATGACGAGACAAGACAACAGATAGGTATTCCTTTATGTTGACTCTGCTATACAGGCAGACGAGACAAGACAACAGATAGGTATTCCTTTGTGTTGACTCTGCTATACAGAGATGACGAGACAAGACAACAGATAGGTATTCCTTTATGTTGACTCTTCTATACAGGCAGACGAGACAAGACAACAGATAGGTATTCCTTTATGTTGACTCTGCTATACAGGCAGACGAGACAAGACAACATATATGTATTCCTTTATGTTGACTCTGCAATACAGAGATGACGAGACAAGACAACAGATAGGTATTCCTTTATGTTGACTGCTATACAGAGATGACAAGACACAAAAACAGATAGGTATTCCTTTATGTTGACTCTACTATACAGAGATGACAAGACAAAACAACAGATATGTATTCTTTTATGTTGACTCTGCTATACAGAGATGACAAGACAAGACAAGAGATAGGTATTCCTTTATGTTGACTCTGCTATACAGGCAGACGAGACAAGACAACAGATAGGTATTCCTTTATGTTGACTCTGCTATACAGGCATACGAGACAAGACAACAGATAGGTATTCCTTTATGTTGACTCTGCTATACAGGCAGACGAGACAAGACAGCAGATAGGTATTACTTTATGTTGACTCTGCTATACAGGCAGACGTGACAAGACAACAGATAGGTATTCCTTTATGTTGACTCTGCTATACAGAGATGACAAGACAAAACAACAGATAGGTATTCTTTTATGTTGACTCTGCTATACAGAGATGACGAGACAAGACAACAGATAGGTATTCCTTTATGTTGACTCTGCTATACAGAGATGATGAGACAAGACAACAGATAGGTTTTCCTTTATGTTGACTCTGCTATACAGGCAGACGAGACAAGACAACAGATAGGTATTCCTTTATGTTGACTCTGCTATACAGGCAGGCGAGACAAGACAGCAGATAGGTTTTCCTTTATGTTGACTCTGCTATACAGGCAGACGAGACAAGACAACAGATAGGTATTCCTTTATGTTGACTCTGCTATACAGGCAGACGATACAAGACAACAGATAGGTATTCCTTTATGTTGACTCTGCTATACAGAGATGACAAGACAAAACAACAGATAGGTATTCCTTAATGTTGACTCGGCTATACAGAGATGACGAGACAAGACAACAGATAGGTATTCCTTTATTTTGACTCTGCTATACAGAGATGATGAGACAAGACAACAGAAAGGTATTCCTTTATGTTGACTGCTATACAGAGATGACAAGACAACAGATATGTATTCCTTTATGTTGACTCTGCTATACAGAGATGACAAGACAAGACTACAGATATGTATTCCTTTATGTTGACTCTGCTATACAGGCAGACGAGACAAGACAACAGATAGGTATTCCTTTATGTTGACTCTGCTATACAGAGATGACAAGACAAGACAACAGATAGGTATTCCTTTATGTTGACTCTGTTATACAGGCAGACGAGACAAGACAACAGATAGGTATTCCTTTATGTTGACTCTGCTATACAGGCATACGAGACAAGACAACAGATAGGTATTCCTTTATGTTGACTCTGTTATACAGGCAGACGAGACAAGACAGCAGATAGGTATTCCTTTATGTTGACTCAGCTATACAGGCAGACGTGACAAGACAACAGATAGGTATTCCTTTATGTTGACTCTGCTATACAGAGATGACAAGACAAAACAACAGATAGGTATTCCTTTATGTTGACTCTGCTATACAGGCAGACGTGACAAGACAACAGATAGGTATTCCTTTATGTTGACTCTGCTATACAGAGATGACAGACAAAACAACAGATAGGTATTCCTTTATGTTGACTCTGCTATACAGAGATGACGAGACAAGACAACAGATAGTTATTCCTTTATGTTGACTCTGCTATACAGAGATGATGAGACAAGACAACAGATAGGTATTCTTTTATGTTGACTGCTATGCAGAGATGACAAGACAACAGATAGGTATTCCTTTATGTTGACTCTGCTATACAGGCAGACGAGACAAGACAACAGATATGTATTCCTTTATGCTGACTCTGCTATACAGAGATGACAAGACAAGACAACAGATATGTATTCCTTTATGTTGACTCTGCTATACAGGCAGACGAGACAATACAACAGATAGGTACATTTGTATTCCTTTATGTTGACTCTGCTATACAGGCAGACGTGACAAGACAACAGATAGGTATTCATTTATGCTGACTCAGCTATACAGAGATGACGAGACAAGACAACAGATAGGTATTCCTTTATGTTGACTCTGCTATACAGGCAGACGAGACAAGACAGCAGATAGGTATTCATTTATGTTGACTCTGCTATACAGAGATGACGAGACAAGACAACAGATAGGTATTCCTTTGTGTTGACTCTGCTATACAGAGATGACGAGACAAGACAACAGATAGGTATTCCTTTATGTTGACTCTGCTATAGAGGCAGACGAGACAACCCAACAGATAGGTATTCCTTTATGTTGACTCTGCTATACAGGCAGACGAGACAAGACAACAGTTAGGTATTCCTTTATGTTGACTCTGCTATACAGGTAGAGGAGACAAGACAACAGATAGGTATTCCTTTATGTTGACTCTGCTATACAGAGATGACAAGACAAGACTACAGATATGTATTCCTTTATGTTGACTCTGCTATACAGGCATACGAGACAAGACAACAGATAGGTATTCCTTTGTGTTGACTCTGCTATACAGAGATGAAGAGACAAGACAACAGTTAGTTATTCCTTTATGTTGTCTCTGCTATACAGGCAGACGAGACAAGACAACAGATAGGTATTCCTTTATGTTGACTCTGCTATACAGAGATTACAAGACAAAACAACAGATATGTATTCCTTTATGATGACTCTGCTATACAGAGATGACAAGACAAAACAACAGATAGGTATTCCTTTGTGTTGACTCTGCTATACAGAGATGACAAGATAAGACAACAGATAGATATTCCTTTATGTTGACTCTGCTATACAGGCAGACGAGACAAGACAACAGATGGGTATTCCTTTATGTTGACTCTGCTATACAGGAAGACGAGACAAGACAACAGATAGGTATTCCTTTATGTTGACTCTGCTATACAGGCAGACGAGACAAGACAACAGATAGGTATTCCTTTATGTTGACTCTGCTATACAGGCAGACGAGTTAAGCCAACAGATAGGTATTCCTTTATGTTGACTCTGCTATACAGAGATGACAAGACAAGACAACAGATAGGTATTCCTTTATGTTGACTCTGCTATACAGGCAGACGAGACAAGACAACAGATAGGTATTCCTTTATGTTGACTCTGCTATACAGAGATGACAAGACAAGACTACAGATATGTATTCCTTTATATTGACTCTGCTATGCAGGCATACGAGACAAGACAACAGATAGGTATTCCTTTGTGTTGACTCTGCTATACAGAGATGAAGAGACAAGACAACATATAGTTATTCCTTTATGTTGACTCTGCTATACAGAGATGACAAGACAAAACAACAGATAGGTATTCCTTTGTGTTGACTCTGCTATACAGAGATGACAAGATAAGACAACAGATAGATATTCCTTTATGTTGACTCTGCTATACAGGCAGACGAGACAAGACAACAGATGGGTATTCCTTTATGTTGACTCTGCTATACAGGCAGACGAGACAAGACAACAGATAGGTATTCATTTATGTTGACTCTGCTATACAGGCAGACGAGACAAGACAACAGATAGGTATTCCTTTATGTTGACTCTGCTATACAGGCAGACGAGACAAGACAACAGATAGGTATTCCTTTATGTTGACTCTGCTATACAGGCAGACGAGATAAGCCAACAGATAGGTATTCCTTTATGCTGACTCTGCTATACAGAGATGACAAGACAAGACAACAGATATGTATTCCTTTATGTTGACTCTGCTATACAGGCAGACGAGACAAGACAACATATAGGTACTCCATTATGTTGACTCTGCTATACAGGCATACGAGACAAGACAACAGATAGGTATTCCTTTATGTTGACTCTGCTATACAGTCAGACGAGGCAAGACAACAGATATGTACATTTGTATTCCTTTATGTTGACTCTGCTATACAGGCAGACGAGACAAGACAACAGATAGGTATTCCTTTATGCTGACTCTGCTATACAGGCAGACGAGACAAGACAGCAGATAGGTATTCCTTTATGTTGACTCTGCTATACAGAGATGACGAGACAAGAAAACATATAGGTATTCCTTTAAGTTGACTCTGCTATACAGGCAGACGAGACAAGACAGCAGATAGGTATTCCTTTATGGTGACTCTGCTATACAGAGATGACGAGACAAGACAACAGATAGGTATTCCTTTATGTTGACTCTTCTATACAGGCAGACGAGACAAGAAAACAGATAGGTATTCCTTTATGTTGACTCTGCTATACAGGCAGACGAGACAAGACAACATATAGGTATTCCTTTATGTTGACTCTGCAATACAGAGATGACGAGACAAGACAACAGATAGGTATTCCTTTATGTTGACTGCTATACAGAGATGACAAGACACAAAAACAGATAGGTATTCCTTTATGTTGACTCTGCTATACAGGTAGACGAGACAAGACAACAGATAGGTTTTCCTTTGTGTTGACTCTGCTATACAGAGATGACGAGACAAGACAACAGATAGGTATTCCTTTATGTTGACTCTGCTATACAGGCAGACGAGACAAGACAACAGATAGGTATTCCTTTATGTTGACTCTACTATACAGAGATGACAAGACAAAACAACAGATATGTATTCCTTTATGTTGACTCTGCTATACAGAGATGACAAGACAAGACAAGAGATAGGTATTCCTTTATGTTGACTCTGCTATACAGGCAGACGAGACAAGACAACAGATAGGTATTCCTTTATGTTGACTCTGCTATACAGGCATACGAGACAAGACAACAGATAGGTATTCCTTTATGTTGACTCTGCTATACAGGCAGACGAGACAAGACAGCATATAGGTATGCCTTTATGTTGACTCTGCTATACAGGCAGACGAGACAAGACAACAGATAGGTATTCCTTTATGTTGACTCTGCTATACAGGCAGACGAGACATGACAACAGATAGGTATTCCTTTATGTTGACTCTGCTATACAGAGATGACAAGACAAAACAACAGATAGATATTCCTTTATGTTCACTCTGCTATACAGAGATGACGAGACAAGACAACAGATATGTATTCCTTTATGTTGACTCTGCTATACAGAGATGATGAGACAAGACAACAGATAGGTATTCCTTTATGTTGACTGCTATACAGAGATGACAAGAAAACATAAAGGTATTCCTTTATGTTGACTCTGCTATACAGGCAGACGAGACAAGACAACAGATAGGTATTCCTTTATGCTGACTCTGCTATACAGAGATGACAAGACAAGACAACAGATATGTATTCCTTTATGTTGACTCTGCTATACAGGCAGACGAGACAAGACAACATATAGGTACTCCATTATGTTGACTCTGCTATACAGGCATACGAGACAAGACAACAGATAGGTATTCCTTTATGTTGACTCTGCTATACAGGCAGACGAGATAAGCCAACAGATAGGTATTCCTTTATGCTGACTCTGCTATACAGAGATGACAAGACAAGACAACAGATATGTATTCCTTTATGTTGACTCTGCTATACAGGCAGACGAGACAAGACAACATATAGGTACTCCATTATGTTGACTCTGCTATACAGGCATACGAGACAAGACAACAGATAGGTATTCCTTTATGTTGACTCTGCTATACAGTCAGACGAGGCAAGACAACAGATATGTACATTTGTATTCCTTTATGTTGACTCTGCTATACAGGCAGACGAGACAAGACAACAGATAGGTATTCCTTTATGCTGACTCTGCTATACAGGCAGACGAGACAAGACAGCAGATAGGTATTCCTTTATGTTGACTCTGCTATACAGAGATGACGAGACAAGAAAACATATAGGTATTCCTTTAAGTTGACTCTGCTATACAGGCAGACGAGACAAGACAGCAGATAGGTATTCCTTTATGGTGACTCTGCTATACAGAGATGACGAGACAAGACAACAGATAGGTATTCCTTTATGTTGACTCTTCTATACAGGCAGACGAGACAAGAAAACAGATAGGTATTCCTTTATGTTGACTCTGCTATACAGGCAGACGAGACAAGACAACATATAGGTATTCCTTTATGTTGACTCTGCAATACAGAGATGACGAGACAAGACAACAGATAGGTATTCCTTTATGTTGACTGCTATACAGAGATGACAAGACACAAAAACAGATAGGTATTCCTTTATGTTGACTCTGCTATACAGGTAGACGAGACAAGACAACAGATAGGTTTTCCTTTGTGTTGACTCTGCTATACAGAGATGACGAGACAAGACAACAGATAGGTATTCCTTTATGTTGACTCTGCTATACAGGCAGACGAGACAAGACAACAGATAGGTATTCCTTTATGTTGACTCTACTATACAGAGATGACAAGACAAAACAACAGATATGTATTCCTTTATGTTGACTCTGCTATACAGAGATGACAAGACAAGACAAGAGATAGGTATTCCTTTATGTTGACTCTGCTATACAGGCAGACGAGACAAGACAACAGATAGGTATTCCTTTATGTTGACTCTGCTATACAGGCATACGAGACAAGACAACAGATAGGTATTCCTTTATGTTGACTCTGCTATACAGGCAGACGAGACAAGACAGCATATAGGTATGCCTTTATGTTGACTCTGCTATACAGGCAGACGAGACAAGACAACAGATAGGTATTCCTTTATGTTGACTCTGCTATACAGGCAGACGAGACATGACAACAGATAGGTATTCCTTTATGTTGACTCTGCTATACAGAGATGACAAGACAAAACAACAGATAGATATTCCTTTATGTTCACTCTGCTATACAGAGATGACGAGACAAGACAACAGATATGTATTCCTTTATGTTGACTCTGCTATACAGAGATGATGAGACAAGACAACAGATAGGTATTCCTTTATGTTGACTGCTATACAGAGATGACAAGAAAACATAAAGGTATTCCTTTATGTTGACTCTGCTATACAGGCAGACGAGACAAGACAACAGATAGGTATTCCTTTATGCTGACTCTGCTATACAGAGATGACAAGACAAGACAACAGATATGTATTCCTTTATGTTGACTCTGCTATACAGGCAGACGAGACAAGACAACATATAGGTACTCCATTATGTTGACTCTGCTATACAGGCATACGAGACAAGACAACAGATAGGTATTCCTTTATGTTGACTCTGCTATACAGTCAGACGAGGCAAGACAACAGATATGTACATTTGTATTCCTTTATGTTGACTCTGCTATACAGGCAGACGAGACAAGACAACAGATAGGTATTCCTTTATGCTGACTCTGCTATACAGGCAGACGAGACAAGACAGTAGATAGGTATTCCTTTATGTTGACTCTGCTATACAGAGATGACGAGACAAGACAACATATAGGTATTCCTTTAAGTTGACTCTGCTATACAGGCAGACGAGACAAGACAGCAGATAGGTATTCCTTTATGGTGACTCTGCTATACAGAGATGACGAGACAAGACAACAGATAGGTATTCCTTTATGTTGACTCTGCTATACAGGCAGACGAGACAAGACAACAGATAGGTATTCCTTTGTGTTGACTCTGCTATACAGAGATGACGAGACAAGACAACAGATAGGTATTCCTTTATGTTGACTCTTCTATACAGGCAGACGAGACAAGACAACAGATAGGTATTCCTTTATGTTGACTCTGCTATACAGGCAGACGAGACAAGACAACATATATGTATTCCTTTATGTTGACTCTGCAATACAGAGATGACGAGACAAGACAACAGATAGGTATTCCTTTATGTTGACTGCTATACAGAGATGACAAGACACAAAAACAGATAGGTATTCCTTTATGTTGACTCTACTATACAGAGATGACAAGACAAAACAACAGATATGTATTCTTTTATGTTGACTCTGCTATACAGAGATGACAAGACAAGACAAGAGATAGGTATTCCTTTATGTTGACTCTGCTATACAGGCAGACGAGACAAGACAACAGATAGGTATTCCTTTATGTTGACTCTGCTATACAGGCATACGAGACAAGACAACAGATAGGTATTCCTTTATGTTGACTCTGCTATACAGGCAGACGAGACAAGACAGCAGATAGGTATTACTTTATGTTGACTCTGCTATACAGGCAGACGTGACAAGACAACAGATAGGTATTCCTTTATGTTGACTCTGCTATACAGAGATGACAAGACAAAACAACAGATAGGTATTCTTTTATGTTGACTCTGCTATACAGAGATGACGAGACAAGACAACAGATAGGTATTCCTTTATGTTGACTCTGCTATACAGAGATGATGAGACAAGACAACAGATAGGTTTTCCTTTATGTTGACTCTGCTATACAGGCAGACGAGACAAGACAACAGATAGGTATTCCTTTATGTTGACTCTGCTATACAGGCAGGCGAGACAAGACAGCAGATAGGTTTTCCTTTATGTTGACTCTGCTATACAGGCAGACGAGACAAGACAACAGATAGGTATTCCTTTATGTTGACTCTGCTATACAGGCAGACGATACAAGACAACAGATAGGTATTCCTTTATGTTGACTCTGCTATACAGAGATGACAAGACAAAACAACAGATAGGTATTCCATAATGTTGACTCGGCTATACAGAGATGACGAGACAAGACAACAGATAGGTATTCCTTTATTTTGACTCTGCTATACAGAGATGATGAGACAAGACAACAGAAAGGTATTCCTTTATGTTGACTGCTATACAGAGATGACAAGACAACAGATATGTATTCCTTTATGTTGACTCTGCTATACAGAGATGACAAGACAAGACAACAGATATGTATTCCTTTATGTTGACTCTGCTATACAGGCAGACGAGACAAGACAACAGATAGGTATTCCTTTATGTTGACTCTGCTATACAGAGATGACAAGACAAGACAACAGATAGGTATTCCTTTATGTTGACTCTGTTATACAGGCAGACGAGACAAGACAACAGATAGGTATTCCTTTATGTTGACTCTGCTATACAGGCATACGAGACAAGACAACAGATAGGTATTCCTTTATGTTGACTCTGTTATACAGGCAGACGAGACAAGACAGCAGATAGGTATTCCTTTATGTTGACTCAGCTATACAGGCAGACGTGACAAGACAACAGATAGGTATTCCTTTATGTTGACTCTGCTATACAGAGATGACAAGACAAAACAACAGATAGGTATTCCTTTATGTTGACTCTGCTATACAGGCAGACGTGACAAGACAACAGATAGGTATTCCTTTATGTTGACTCTGCTATACAGAGATGACAGACAAAACAACAGATAGGTATTCCTTTATGTTGACTCTGCTATACAGAGATGACGAGACAAGACAACAGATAGTTATTCCTTTATGTTGACTCTGCTATACAGAGATGATGAGACAAGACAACAGATAGGTATTCTTTTATGTTGACTGCTATGCAGAGATGACAAGACAACAGATAGGTATTCCTTTATGTTGACTCTGCTATACAGGCAGACGAGACAAGACAACAGATAGGTATTCCTTTATGCTGACTCTGCTATACAGAGATGACAAGACAAGACAACAGATATGTATTCCTTTATGTTGACTCTGCTATACAGGCAGACGAGACAATACAACAGATAGGTACATTTGTATTCCTTTATGTTGACTCTGCTATACAGGCAGACGTGACAAGACAACAGATAAGTATTCATTTATGCTGACTCAGCTATACAGAGATGACGAGACAAGACAACAGATAGGTATTCCTTTATGTTGACTCTGCTATACAGGCAGACGAGACAAGACAGCAGATAGGTATTCATTTATGTTGACTCTGCTATACAGAGATGACGAGACAAGACAACAGATAGGTATTCCTTTGTGTTGACTCTGCTATACAGAGATGACGAGACAAGACAACAGATAGGTATTCCTTTATGTTGACTCTGCTATAGAGGCAGACGAGACAACCCAACAGATAGGTATTCCTTTATGTTGACTCTGCTATACAGGCAGACGAGACAAGACAACAGTTAGGTATTCCTTTATGTTGACTCTGCTATACAGGTAGAGGAGACAAGACAACAGATAGGTATTCCTTTATGTTGACTCTGCTATACAGAGATGACAAGACAAGACTACAGATATGTATTCCTTTATGTTGACTCTGCTATACAGGCATACGAGACAAGACAACAGATAGGTATTCCTTTGTGTTGACTCTGCTATACAGAGATGAAGAGACAAGACAACAGTTAGTTATTCCTTTATGTTGTCTCTGCTATACAGGCAGACGAGACAAGACAACAGATAGGTATTCCTTTATGTTGACTCTGCTATACAGAGATTACAAGACAAAACAACAGATATGTATTCCTTTATGATGACTCTGCTATACAGAGATGACAAGACAAAACAACAGATAGGTATTCCTTTGTGTTGACTCTGCTATACAGAGATGACAAGATAAGACAACAGATAGATATTCCTTTATGTTGACTCTGCTATACAGGCAGACGAGACAAGACAACAGATGGGTATTCCTTTATGTTGACTCTGCTATACAGGAAGACGAGACAAGACAACAGATAGGTATTCCTTTATGTTGACTCTGCTATACAGGCAGACGAGACAAGACAACAGATAGGTATTCCTTTATGTTGACTCTGCTATACAGGCAGACGAGACAAGACAACAGATAGGTATTCCTTTATGTTGACTCTGCTATACAGGCAGACGAGTTAAGCCAACAGATAGGTATTCCTTTATGTTGACTCTGCTATACAGAGATGACAAGACAAGACAACAGATAGGTATTCCTTTATGTTGACTCTGCTATACAGGCAGACGAGACAAGACAACAGATAGGTATTCCTTTATGTTGACTCTGCTATACAGAGATGACAAGACAAGACTACAGATATGTATTCCTTTATATTGACTCTGCTATGCAGGCATACGAGACAAGACAACAGATAGGTATTCCTTTGTGTTGACTCTGCTATACAGAGATGAAGAGACAAGACAACATATAGTTATTCCTTTATGTTGACTCTGCTATACAGGCAGACGAGACAAGACAACAGATAGGTATTCCTTTATGTTGACTCTGCTATACAGAGATGACAAGACAAAACAACAGATATGTATTCCTTTATGTTGACTCTGCTATACAGAGATGACAAGACAAAACAACAGATAGGTATTCCTTTGTGTTGACTCTGCTATACAGAGATGACAAGATAAGACAACAGATAGATATTCCTTTATGTTGACTCTGCTATACAGGCAGACGAGACAAGACAACAGATGGGTATTCCTTTATGTTGACTCTGCTATACAGGCAGACGAGACAAGACAACAGATAGGTATTCCTTTATGTTGACTCTGCTATACAGGCAGACGAGACAAGACAACAGATAGGTATTCCTTTATGTTGACTCTGCTATACAGGCAGACGAGACAAGACAACAGATAGGTATTCCTTTATGTTGACTCTGCTATACAGGCAGACGAGATAAGCCAACAGATAGGTATTCCTTTATGTTGACTCTGCTATACAGAGATGACAAGACAAGACAACAGATAGGTATTCCTTTATGTCGACTCTGCTATACAGGCAGACGAGACACGACAACAGATAGGTATTCCTTTTTGTTGACTTTGCTATACAGAGATGACAAGACAAGACTACAGATAGGTATTCCTTTGTGTTGACTCTGCTATACAGAGATGACGAGACAAGACAACAGATAGGTATTCCTTTATGTTGACTCTGCTATACAGAGATGATGAGACAAGACAACAGAAAGGTATTCCTTTATGTTGACTGCTATACAGAGATGACAAGACAACAGATATGTATTCCTTTATGTTGACTCTGCTATACAGAGATGACAAGACAAGACTACAGATATGTATTCCTTTATGTTGACTCTGCTATACAGGCAGACGAGACAAGACAACAGATAGGTATTCCTTTATACTGACTCTGCTATACAGAGATGACAAGACAAGACAACAGATAGGTATTCCTTTATGTTGACTCTGTTATACCGGCAGACGAGACAAGACAACAGATAGGTATTCCTTTATGTTGACTCTGCTATATAGGCATACGAGACAAGACAACAGATAGGTATTCCTTTATGTTGACTCTGTTATACAGGCAGACGAGACAAGACAGCAGATAGGTATTCCTTTATGTTGACTCTGCTATACAGAGATTACAAGACAAAGCAACAGATAGGTATTCCTTTATGTTGACTCTGCTATACAGGCAGACGTGACAAGACAACAGATAGGTATTCCTTTATGTTGACTCTGCTATACAGAGATGACAAGACAAAACAACAGATAGGTATTCCTTTATGTTGACTCTGCTATACAGAGATGACGAGACAAGACAACAGATAGGTATTCCTTTATGTTGACTCTGCTATACAGAGATGATGAGACAAGACAACAGATAGGTATTCTTTTATGTTGACTGCTATGCAGAGATGACAAGACAACAGCTAGGTATTCCTTTATGTTGACTCTGCTATACAGGCAGACGAGACAAGACAACAGATAGGTATTCCTTTATGCTGACTCTGCTATACAGAGATGACAAGACAAGACAACAGATAGGTATTCCTTTATGTTGACTCTGCTATACAGGCAGACGAGACAAGACAACAGATAGGTACATTTGTATTCCTTTATGTTGACTCTGCTATACAGGCAGACGTGACAAGACAACAGATAGGTATTCATTTATGCTGACTCTGCTATACAGAGATGACGAGACAAGACAACAGATAGGTATTCCTTTATGTTGACTCTGCTATACAGGCAGACGAGACAAGACAGCAGATAGGTATTCCTTTATGTTGACTCTGCTATACAGAGATGACGAGACAAGACAACAGATAGGTATTCCTTGGTGTTGACTCTGCTATACAGAGATGACGAGACAAGACAACAGATAGGTATTCCTTTATGTTGACTCTGCTATAGAGGCAGACGAGACAAGACAACAGATAGGTATTCCTTTATGTTGACTCTGCTATACAGGCAGACGAGACAAGACAACAGTTAGGTATTCCTTTATGTTGACTCTGTTATACAGGCAGACGAGACATGACAACAGATAGGTATTTCTTTATGTTGACTCTGCTATACAGAGATGACTAGACAAAACAACAGATAGGTATTCCTTTATGTTGACTCTGCTATACAGAGATGACAAGACAAAACAACAGATATGTATTCCTTTATGTTGACTCTGCTATACAGAGATGACAAGACAAGACAACAGATAGGTATTCCTTTATGTTGACTCTGCTATACAGAGATGACAAGACAAGACTACAGATATGTATTCCTTTATGTTGACTCTGCTATACAGGCAGACGAGACAAGACAACAGATAGGTATTCCTTTATGCTGACTCTGCTATACAGAGATGACAAGACAAGACAACAGATAGGTATTCCTTTATGTTGACTCTGTTATACCGGCAGACGAGACAAGACAACAGATAGGTATTCCTTTATGTTGACTCTGCTATATAGGCATACGAGACAAGACAACAGATAGGTATTCCTTTATGTTGACTCTGTTATACAGGCAGACGAGACAAGACAGCAGATAGGTATTCCTTTATGTTGACTCAGCTATACAGGCAGACGTGACAAGACAACAGATAGGTATTCCTTTATGTTGACTCTGCTATACAGAGATGACAAGACAAAGCAACAGATAGGTATTCCTTTATTTTGACTCTGCTATACAGGCAGACGTGACAAGACAACAGATAGGTATTCCTTTATGTTGACTCTGCTATACAGGCAGACGTGACAAGACAACAGATAGGTATTCCTTTATGTTGACTCTGCTATACAGAGATGACAAGACAAAACAACAGATAGGTATTCCTTTATGTTGACTCTGCTATACAGAGATGACGAGACAAGACAACATATAGGTATTCCTTTATGTTGACTCTGCTATACAGAGATGATGAGACAAGACAACAGATAGGTATTATTTTATGTTGACTGCTATGCAGAGATGACAAGACAACAGATAGGTATTACTTTATGTTGACTCTGCTATACAGGCAGACGAGACAAGACAACAGATAGGTATTCCTTTATGCTGACTCTGCTATACATAGATGACAAGACAAGACAACAGATAGGTATTCCTTTATGTTGACTCTGCTATACAGGCAGACGAGACAAGACAACAGATAGGTACATTTGTATTCCTTTATGTTGACTCTGCTATACAGGCAGAGGTGGCAAGACAACAGATAGGTATTCATTTATGCTTACTCTGCTATACAGAGATGACGAGACAAGACAACAGATAGGTATTCCTTTATGTTGACTCTGCTATACAGGCAGACGAGACAAGACAGCAGATAGGTATTCCTTTATGTTGACTCTGCTATACAGAGATGACGAGACAAGACAACAGATAGGTATTCCTTTGTGTTGACTCTGCTATACAGAGATGACGAGACAAGACAACAGATAGGTATTCCTTTATGTTGACTCTGCTATAGAGGCAGACGAGACAAGACAACAGATAGGTATTCCTTTATGTTGACTCTGCTATACAGGCAGACGAGACAAGACAACAGTTAGGTATTCCTTTATGTTGACTCTGTTATACAGGCAGACGAGACATGCCAACAGATAGGTATTCCTTTATGTTGACTCTGCTATACAGAGATGATTAGACAAAACAACAGATAGGTATTCCTTTATGTTGACTCTGCTATACAGAGATGACAAGACAAAACAACAGATATGTATTCCTTTATGTTGACTCTGCTATACAGAGATGACAAGACAAGACAACAGATAGGTATTCCTTTATGTTGACTCTGCTATACAAGCAGAGGAGACAAGACAACATATATGTATTCCTTTATGCTGACTCTGCTATACAGAGATGACAAGACAAGACAACAGATAGGTATTCCTTTATGTTGACTCTGCTATACAGGCAGACGAGACAAGACAACAGATAGGTATTCCTTTATGTTGACTCAGCTATACAGAGATGACAAGACAAGACTACAGATATGTATTCCTTTATGTTGACTCTGCTATACAGGCAGACGAGACAAGACAACAGATAGGTATTCCTTTATGCTGACTCTGCTATACAGAGATGACAAGACAAGACAACAGATAGGTATTCCTTTATGTTGACTCTGCTATACAGGCAGACGAGACAAGACAACATATAGGTACTCTTTATGTTGACTCTGCTATACAGGCATACGAGACAAGACAACAGATAGGTATTCCTTTATGTTGACTCTGCTATACAGGCAGACGAGACAAGACAACAGATATGTATTCCTTTATGTTGACTCTGCTATACAGAGATGATGAGACAAGACAACAGATAGGTATTCCTTTATGTTGACTCTGCTATACAGAGATGACAAGACAAGACAACAGATAGGTATTCCTTTATGTTGACTCTGCTATACAGTCAGACGAGGCAAGACAACAGATAGGTACATTTGTATTCCTTTATGTTGACTCTGCTATACAGGCAGACGAGACAAGACAACAGATAGGTATTCCTTTATGCTGACTCTGCTATACAGAGATGACGAGACAAGACAACATATAAGTATTCCTTTATGCTGACTCTGCTATACAGGCAGACGAGACAAGACAGCAGATAGGTATTCCTTTATGTTGACTCTGCTATACAGAGATGACGAGACAAGACAACAGATAGGTATTCCTTTATGTTGACTCTGCTATACAGGCAGACGAGACAAGACAACAGATAGGTATTCCTTTGTGTTGACTCTGCTATACAGAGATGACGAGACAAGACAACAGATAGGTATTCCTTTATGTTGACTCTTCTATACAGGCAGACGAGACAAGACAACAGATAGGTATTCCTTTATGTTGACTCTGCTATACAGGCAGACGAGACAAGACAACATATAGGTACTCCTTTATGTTGACTCTGCTATACAGGCAGACGAGACAAGACAGCATATAGGTATGCCTTTATGTTGACTCTGCTATACAGGCAGACGAGACAAGACAACATATAGGTACTCCTTTATGTTGACTCTGCTATACAGGCAGACGAGACAAGACAGCATATAGGTATGCCTTTATGTTGACTCTGCTATACAGGCAGACGAGACATCACAACAGATAGGTATTTCTTTATGTTGACTCTGCTACACAGAGATGACAAGACAAAACAACAGATAGGTATTCCTTTATGTTCACTCTGCTATACAGAGATGACGAGACAAGACAACAGATATGTATTCCTTTATGTTGACTCTGCTATACAGAGATGATGAGACAAGACAACAGATAGGTATTCTTTTATGTTGACTGCTATACAGAGATGACAAGACAACATATAGGTATTCCTTTATGTTGACTCTGCTATACAGGCAGACGAGACAAGACAACAGATAGGTATTCCTTTGTGTTGACTCTGCTATACAGAGATGACGAGACAAGACAACAGATAGGTATTCCTTTATGTTGACTCTTCTATACAGGCAGACGAGACAAGACAACAGATAGGTATTCCTTTATGTTGACTCTGCTATACAGAGATGACTAGACAAAACAACAGATAGGTATTCCTTTATGTTGACTCTGCTATACAGAGATGACAAGACAAAACAACAGATATGTATTCCTTTATGTTGACTCTGCTATACAGAGATGACAAGACAAGACAACAGATAGGTATTCCTTTATGTTGACTGTGCTATACAGAGATGACAAGACAAGACTACAGATATGTATTCCTTTATGTTGACTCTGCTATACAGGCAGACGAGACAAGACAACAGATAGGTATTCCTTTGTGTTGACTCTGCTATACAGAGATGACGAGACAAGACAACAGATAGGTATTCCTTTATGTTGACTCTTCTATACAGGCAGACGAGACAAGACAACAGATAGGTATTCCTTTATGTTGACTCTGCTATACAGGCAGACGAGACAAGACAACATATAGGTACTCCTTTATGTTGACTCTGCTATACAGGCAGACGAGACAAGACAGCATATAGGTATGCATTTATGTTGACTCTGCTATACAGGCAGACGAGACAAGACAACAGATAGGTATTCCTTTATGTTGACTCTGCTATACAGGCAGACGAGACATCACAACAGATAGGTATTTCTTTATGTTGACTCTGCTATACAGAGATGACAAGACAAAACAACAGATAGGTATTCCTTTATGTTCACTCTGCTATACAGAGATGACGAGACAAGACAACAGATATGTATTCCTTTATGTTGACTCTGCTATACAGAGATGATGAGACAAGACAACAGATAGGTATTCCTTTATGTTGACTGCTATACAGAGATGACAAGACAACATATAGTTATTCCTTTATGTTGACTCTGCTATACAGGCAGACGAGACAAGACAACAGATAGGTATTCCTTTATGCTGTCTCTTCTATACAGAGATGACAAGACAAGACAACAGATAGGTATTCCTTTATGTTGACTCTGCTATACAGTCAGACGAGGCAAGACAACAGATATGTACATTTGTATTCCTTTATGTTGACTCTGCTATACAGGCACACGAGACAAGACAACAGATAGGTATTCCTTTATACTGACTCTGCTATACAGAAATGACGAGACAAGACAACAGATAGGTATTCCTTTATGCTGACTCTGCTATACAGGCAGACGAGACAAGACAGCAGATAGGTATTCCTTTATGTTGACTCTGCTATACAGAGATGACGAGACAAGACAACAGATAGGTATTCCTTTATGTTGACTCTGCTATACAGGCAGACGAGACAAGACAACAGATAGGTATTCCTTTGTGTTGACTCTGCTATACAGAGATGACGAGACAAGACAACAGATAGGTATTCCTTTATGTTGACTCTTCTATACAGGCAGACGAGACAAGACAACAGATAGGTATTCCTTTATGTTGACTCTGCTATACAGGCAGACGAGACAAGACAACATATAGGTACTCCTTTATGTTGACTCTGCTATACAGGCATACGAGACAAGACAACAGATAGGTATTCCTTTATGTTGACTCTGCTATGCAGGCAGAAGAGACAAGACAGCATATAGGTATGCCTTTATGTTGACTCTGCTATACAGGCAGACGAGACAAGACAACAGATATGTATTCCTTTATGCTGACTCTGCTATACAGAGATGACAAGACAAGACAACAGATAGGTATTCCTTTATGTTGACTCTGCTATACAGGCAGACGAGACAAGACAACAGATAGGTATTCCTTTATGTTGACTCAGCTATACAGAGATGACAAGACAAGACTACAGATATGTATTCCTTTATGTTGACTCTGCTATACAGGCAGACGAGACAAGACAACAGATAGGTATTCCTTTATGCTGACTCTGCTATACAGAGATGACAAGACAAGACAACAGATAGGTATTCCTTTATGTTGACTCTGCTATACAGGCAGACGAGACAAGACAACATATAGGTACTCCTTTATGTTGACTCTGCTATACAGGCATACGAGACAAGACAACAGATAGGTATTCCTTTATGTTGACTCTGCTATACAGGCAGACGAGACAAGACGGCATATAGGTATGCCTTTTTGTTGACTCTGCTATACAGGCAGACGAGACAAGACAACAGATAGGTATTCCTTTATGTTGACTCTGCTATACAGGCAGACGAGACATGACAACAGATAGGTATTCCTTTATGTTGACTCTGCTATACAGAGTTGACAAGACAAAACAACAGATAGGTATTCCTTTATGTTCACTCTGCTATACAGAGATGACGAGACAAGACAACAGATATGTATTCCTTTATGTTGACTCTGCTATACAGAGATGATGAGACAAGACAACAGATAGGTATTCCTTTATGTTGACTGCTATACAGAGATGACAAGACAACATATAGGTATTCCTTTATGTTGACTCTGCTATACAGGCAGACGAGACAAGACAACAGATAGGTATTCCTTTGTGTTGACTCTGCTATACAGAGATGACGAGACAAGACAACAGATAGGTATTCCTTTATGTTGACTCTTCTATACAGGCAGACGAGACAAGACAACAGATAGGTATTCCTTTATGTTGACTCTGCTATACAGAGATGACTAGACAAAACAACAGATAGGTATTCCTTTATGTTGACTCTGCTATACAGAGATGACAAGACAAAACAACAGATATGTATTCCTTTATGTTGACTCTGCTATACAGAGATGACAAGACAAGACAACAGATAGGTATTCCTTTATGTTGACTCTGCTATACAGAGATGACAAGACAAGACTACAGATATGTATTCCTTTATGTTGACTCTGCTATACAGGCAGACGAGACAAGACAACAGATAGGTATTCCTTTATGCTGACTCTGCTATACAGAGATGACAAGACAAGACAACAGATAAGTATTCCTTTATGTTGACTCTGTTATACCGGCAGACGAGACAAGACAACAGATAGGTATTCCTTTATGTTGACTCTGCTATGCAGGCATACGAGACAAGACAACAGATAGGTATTCCTTTATGTTGACTCAGCTATACAGGCAGACGTGACAAGACAACAGATAGGTATTCCTTTATGTTGACTCTGCTATAAAGAGATGACAAGACAAAGCAACAGATAGGTATTCCTTTATGTTGACTCTGCTATACAGGCAGACGTGACAAGACAACAGATAGGTATTCCTTTATGTTGACTCTGCTATACAGGCAGACGTGACAAGACAACAGATAGGTATTCCTTTATGTTGACTCTGCTATACAGAGATGACAAGACAAAACAACAGATAGGTATTCCTTTATGTTGACTCTGCTATACAGAGATGACGAGACAAGACAACAGATAGGTATTCCTTTATGTTGACTCTGCTATACAGAGATGATGAGACAAGACAACAGATAGATATTCTTTTATGTTGACTGCTATGCAGAGATGACAAGACAACAGATAGGTATTCCTTTATGTTGACTCTGCTATACAGGCAGACGAGACAAGACAACAGATAGGTATTCCTTTATGCTGACTCTGCTATACAGAGATGACAAGACAAGACAACAGATAGGTATTCCTTTATGTTGACTCTGCTATACAGGCAGACGAGACAAGACAACAGATAGGTACATTTGTATTCCTTTATGTTGACTCTGCTATACAGGCAGACGTGACAAGACAACAGATAGGTATTCATTTATGCTGATTCTGCTATACAGAGATGACGAGACAAGACAACAGATAGGTATTCCTTTATGTTGACTCTGCTATACAGGCAGACGAGACAAGACAGCAGATAGGTATTCCTTTATGTTGACTCTGCTATACAGAGATGACGAGACAAGACAACAGATAGGTATTCCTTTGTGTTGACTCTGCTATACAGAGATGACGAGACAAGACAACAGATAGGTATTCCTTTATGTTGACTCTGCTATAGAGGCAGACGAGACAAGACAACAGATAGGTATTCCTTTATGTTGACTCTGCTATACAGGCAGACGAGACAAGACAACAGTTAGGTATTCCTTTATGTTGACCCTGTTATACAGGCAGACGAGACATGACAACAGATAGGTATTCCTTTATGTTGACTCTGCTATGCAGAGATGACTAGACAAAACAACAGATAGGTATTCCTTTATGTTGACTCTGCTATACAGAGATGACAAGACAAGACAACAGATATGTATTCCTTTATGTTGACTCTGCTATACAAGCAGAGGAGACAAGACAACAGATATGTATTCCTTTATGCTGACTCTGCTATACAGAGATGACAAGACAAGACAACAGATAGGTATTCCTTTATGTTGACTCTGCTATACAGGCAGACGAGACAAGACAACAGATAGGTATTCCTTTATGTTGACTCAGCTATACAGAGATGACAAGCCAAGACTACAGATATGTATTCCTTTATGTTGACTCTGCTATACAGGCAGACGAGAAAAGACAACAGATAGGTATTCCTTTATGCTGACTCTGCTATGCAGAGATGACAAGACAAGACAACAGATAGGTATTCCTTTATGTTGACTCTGCTATACAGGCAGACGAGACAAGACAACATATAGGTACTCCTTTATGTTGACTCTGCTATACAGGCATACGAGACAAGACAACAGATAGGTATTCCTTTATGTTGACTCAGCTATACAGGCAGACGAGACAAGACGGCATATAGGTATGCCTTTATGTTGACTCTGCTATACAGGCAGACGAGACAAGACAACAGATAGGTATTCCTTTATGTTGACTCTGCTATACAGGCAGACGAGACATGACAACAGATAGGTATTCCTTTATGTTGACTCTGCTATACAGAGATGACAAGACAAAACAACAGATAGGTATTCCTTTATGTTGACTCTGCTATACAGAGATGACGAGACAAGACAACAGATAGGTATTCCTTTATGTTGACTCTGCTATACAGAGATGATGAGACAAGACAACAGATAGATATTCTTTTATGTTGACTGCTATGCAGAGATGACAAGACAACAGATAGGTATTCCTTTATGTTGACTCTGCTATACAGGCAGACGAGACAAGACAACAGATAGGTATTCCTTTATGCTGACTCTGCTATACAGAGATGACAAGACAAGACAACAGATAGGTATTCCTTTATGTTGACTCTGCTATACAGGCAGACGAGACAAGACAACAGATAGGTACATTTGTATTCCTTTATGTTGACTCTGCTATACAGGCAGACGTGACAAGACAACAGATAGGTATTCATTTATGCTGACTCTGCTATACAGAGATGACGAGACAAGACAACAGATAGGTATTCCTTTATGTTGACTCTGCTATACAGGCAGACGAGACAAGACAGCAGATAGGTATTCCTTTATGTTGACTCTGCTATACAGAGATGACGAGACAAGACAACAGATAGGTATTCCTTTGTGTTGACTCTGCTATACAGAGATGACGAGACAAGACAACAGATAGGTATTCCTTTATGTTGACTCTGCTATAGAGGCAGACGAGACAAGACAACAGATAGGTATTCCTTTATGTTGACTCTGCTATACAGGCAGACGAGACAAGACAACAGTTAGGTATTCCTTTATGTTGACTCTGTTATACAGGCAGACGAGACATGACAACAGATAGGTATTCCTTTATGTTGACTCTGCTATACAGAGATGACTAGACAAAACAACAGATAGGTATTCCTTTATGTTGACTCTGCTATGCAGAGATGACAAGACAAAACAACAGATATGTATTCCTTTATGTTGACTCTGCTATACAGAGATGACAAGACAAGACAACAGATAGGTATTCCTTTATGTTGACTCTGCTATACAAGCAGAGGAGACAAGACAACAGATATGTATTCCTTTATGTTGACTCTGCTATACAGAGATGACAAGACAAGACAACAGATAGGTATTCCTTTATGTTGACTCTGCTATACAGGCAGACGAGACAAGACAACAGATAGGTATTCCTTTATGTTGACTCAGCTATACAGAGATGACAAGACAAGACTACAGATATGTATTCCTTTATGTTGACTCTGCTATACAGGCAGACGAGAAAAGACAACAGATAGGTATTCCTTTATGCTGACTCTGCTATACAGAGATGACAAGACAAGACAACAGATAGGTATTCCTTTATGTTGACTCTGCTATACAGGCAGACGAGACAAGACAACAGATAGGTACTCCTTTATGTTGACTCTGCTATACAGGCATACGAGACAAGACAACAGATAGGTATTCCTTTATGTTGACTCAGCTATACAGGCAGACGAGACAAGACGGCATATAGGTATGCCTTTTTGTTGACTCTGCTATACAGGCAGACGAGACAAGACAACATATAGGTATTCCTTTATGTTGACTCTGCTATACAGGCAGACGAGACATGACAACAGATAGGTATTCCTTTATGTTGACTCTGCTATACAGAGATGACAAGACAAAACAACAGATAGGTATTCCTTTATGTTCACTCTGCTATACAGAGATGACGAGACAAGACAACAGATATGTATTCCTTTATGTTGACTCTGCTATACAGAGATGATGAGACAAGACAACAGATAGGTATTCCTTTATGTTGACTGCTATACAGAGATGACAAGACAACATATAGGTATTCCTTTATGTTGACTCTGCTATACAGGCAGACGAGACAAGACAACAGATAGGTATTCCTTTATGCTGTCTCTGCTATACAGAGATGACAAGACAAGACAACAGATAGGTATTCCTTTATGTTGACTCTGCTATACAGTCAGACGAGACAAGACAACAGATATGTACATTTGTATTCCTTTATGTTGACTCTGCTATACAGGCAGACGAGACAAGACAACAGATAGGTATTCCTTTATGCTGACTCTGCTATACAGAGATGACGAGACAAGACAACAGATAGGTATTCCTTTATGCTGACTCTGCTATACAGGCAGACGAGACAAGACAGCAGATAGGTATTCCTTTATGTTGACTCTGCTATACAGAGATGACGAGACAAGACAACAGATATGTATTCCTTTATGTTGACTCTGCTATACAGGCAGACGAGACAAGACAACAGATAGGTATTCCTTTGTGTTGACTCTGCTATACAGAGATGACGAGACAAGACAACAGATAGGTATTCCTTTATGTTGACTCTTATATACAGGCAGACGAGACAAGACAACAGATAGGTATTCCTTTATGTTGACTCTGCTATACAGGCAGACGAGACAAGACAACATATAGGTACTCCTTTATGTTGACTCTGCTATACAGGCAGACGAGACAAGACAGCATATAGGTATGCTTTTATGTTGACTCTGCTATACAGGCAGACGAGACAAGACAACAGATAGGTATTCCTTTATGTTGACTCTGCTATACAGGCAGACGAGACATCACAACAGATAGGTATTCCTTTATGTTGACTCTGCTATACAGTGATGACAAGACAAAACAACAGATAGGTATTCCTTTATGTTCACTCTGCTATACAGAGATGACGAGACAAGACAACAGATATGTATTCCTTTATGTTGACTCTGCTATACAGAGATAATGAGACAAGACAACAGATAGGTATTCCTTTATGTTTACTGCTATACAGAGATGACAAGACAACATATAGTTATTCCTTTATGTTGACTCTGCTATACAGGCAGACGAGACAAGACAACAGATAGGTATTCCTTTATGCTGTCTCTGCTATACAGAGATGACAAGACAAGACAACAGATAGGTATTCCTTTATGTTGACTCTGCTATACAGTCAGACGAGGCAAGACAACAGATATGTACATTTGTATTCCTTTATGTTGACTCTGCTATACAGGCACACGAGACAAGACAACAGATAGGTATTCCTTTATGCTGACTCTGCTATACAGAGATGACGAGACAAGACAACAGATAGGTATTCCTTTATGCTGACTCTGCTATACAGGCAGACGAGACAAGACAGCAGATAGGTATTCCTTTATGTTGACTCTGCTATACAGAGATGACGAGACAAGACAACAGATAGGTATTCCTTTATGTTGACTCTGCTATACAGGCAGACGAGACAAGACAACAGATAGGTATTCCTTTGTGTTGACTCTGCTATACAGAGATGACGAGACAAGACAACAGATAGGTATTCCTTTATGTTGACTCTTCTATACAGGCAGACGAGACAAGACAACAGATAGGTATTCCTTTATGTTGACTCTGCTATACAGGCAGACGAGACAAGACAACAGATAGGTATTCCTTTATGTTGACTCTGCTATACAGAGATGACAAGACAAAACAACAGATATGTATTCCTTTATGTTGACTCTGCTATACAGAGATGACGAGACAAGACAACAGATAGGTATTCCTTTATGTTGACTCTGCTATACAGGCAGACGAGACATCACAACAGATAGGTATTCCTTTATGTTGACTCTGCTATACAGAGATGACAAGACAAAACAACAGATAGGTATTCCTTTATCTTGACTCTGCTATACAGAGATGACAAGACAAAACAACAGATATGTATTCCTTTATGTTGACTCTGCTATACAGGCAGACGAGACATGACAACAGATAGGTATTCCTTTATGTTGACTCTGCTATACAGAGATTACGAGACAAGACAACAGATATGTATTCCTTTATGTTGACTCTGCTATACAGAGATGATGAGACAAGACAACAGATAGGTATTCCTTTATGTTGACTGCTATACAGAGATGACAAGACAACATATAGGTATTCCTTTATGTTAACTCTGCTATACAGGCAGACGAGACAAGACAACAGATAGGTATTCCTTTATGCTGACTCTGCTATACAGAGATGACAAGACAAGACAACAGATAGGTATTCCTTTATGTTGACTCTGCTATACAGTCAGACGAGGCAAGACAACAGATATGTACATTTGTATTCCTTTATGTTGACTCTGCTATACAGGCAGACGAGACAAGACAACAGATAGGTATTCCTTTATGCTGACTCTGCTATACAGAGATGACGAGACAAGACAACAGATAGGTATTCCTTTATGCTGACTCTGCTATACAGGCAGACGAGACAAGACAGCAGATAGGTATTCCTTTATGTTGACTCTGCTATACAGAGATGACGAGACAAGACAACAGATAGGTATTCCTTTATGTTGACTCTGCTATACAGGCAGACGAGACAAGACAACAGATAGGTATTCCTTTGTGTTGACTCTGCTATACAGAGATGACGAGACAAGACAACAGATAGGTATTCCTTTATGTTGACTCTTCTATACAGGCAGAAGAGACAAGACAACAGATAGGTATTCCTTTATGTTGACTCTGCTATACAGGCAGACGAGACAAGACAACATATAGGTACTCCTTTATGTTGACTCTGCTATACAGGCATACGAGACAAGACAACAGATAGGTATTCCTTTATGTTGACTCTGCTATACAGGCAGACGAGACATCACAACAGATAGGTATTCCTTTATGTTGACTCTGCTATACAGAGATGACAAGACAAAACAACAGATAGGTATTCCTTTATGTTGACTCTGCTATACAGAGATGACAAGACAAAACAACAGATATGTATTCCTTTATGTTGACTCTGCTATACAGGCAGACGAGACATGACAACAGATAGGTATTCATTTATGTTGACTCTGCTATACAGAGATTACGAGACAAGACAACAGATATGTATTCCTTTATGTTGACTCTGCTATACAGAGATGATGAGACAAGACAACAGATAGGTATTCCTTTATGTTGACTGCTATACAGAGATGACAAGACAACATATAGGTATTCCTTTATGTTGACTCTGCTATACAGGCAGACGAGTCAAGACAACAGATAGGTATTCCTTTATGCTGACTCTGCTATACAGAGATGACAAGACAAGACAACAGATAGGTATTCCTTTATGTTGACTCTGCTATACAGTCAGACGAGGCAAGACAACAGATATGTACATTTGTATTCCTTTATGTTGACTCTGCTATACAGGCAGACGAGACAAGACAACAGATAGGTATTCCTTTATGCTGACTCTGCTATACAGAGATGACGAGACAAGACAACAGATAGGTATTCCTTTATGCTGACTCTGCTATACATGCAGACGAGACAAGACAGCAGATAGGTATTCCTTTATGTTGACTCTGCTATACAGAGATGACGAGACAAGACAACAGATAGGTATTCCTTTATGTTGACTCTGCTATACAGGCAGACGAGACAAGACAACAGATAGGTATTCCTTTGTGTTGACTCTGCTATACAGAGATGACGAGACAAGACAACAGATAGGTATTCCTTTATGTTGACTCTTCTATACAGGCAGAAGAGACAAGACAACAGATAGGTATTCCTTTATGCTGACTCTGCTATACAGGCAGACGAGACAAGACAACATATAGGTACTCCTTTATGTTGACTCTGCTATACAGGCATACGAGACAAGACAACAGATAGGTATTCCGTTATGTTGACTCTGCTATACAGGCAGACGAGACAAGACAGCATATAGGTATGCCTTTATGTTGACTCTGCTATAGAGGCAGACGAGACAAGACAACAGATAGGTATTCCTTTATGTTGACTCTGCTATACAGGCAGACGAGACATGACAACAGATAGGTATTCCTTTATGTTGACTCTGCTATACAGAGATGACAAGACAAAACAACAGATAGGTATTCCTTTATGTTGACTCTGCTATACAGAGATGACAAGACAAAACAACAGATATGTATTCCTTTATGTTGACTCTGCTATACAGAGATGACAAGACAAGACAACAGATAGGTATTCCTTTATGTTGACTCTGCTATACAGGCAGAGGAGACAAGACAACAGATATGTATTCCTTTATGCTGACTCTGCTATACAGAGATGACAAGACAAGACAACAGATAGGTATTCCTTTATGTTGACTATGCTATACAGGCAGACGAGACAAGACAACAGATAGGTATTCCTTTATGTTGACTCTGCTATACAGAGATGACAAGACAAGACTACAGATATGTATTCCTTTATGTTGACTCTGCTATACAGGCAGACGAGACAAGACAACAGATAGGTATTCCTTTATGCTGACTCTGCTATACAGAGATGACAAGACAAGACAACAGATAGGTATTCCTTTATGTTGACTCTGCTATACAGGCAGACGAGACAAGACAGCATATAGGTATGCCTTTATGTTGACTCTGCTATACAGGCAGACGAGACAAGACAACGGATAGGTATTCCTTTATGTTGACTCTGCTATACAGGCAGACGAGACAAGACATCAGATAGGTATTCCTTTATGCTGACTCTGCTATACAGAGATGACAAGACAAGACAACAGATAGGTATTCCTTTATGTTGACTCTGCTATACAGTCAGACGAGGCAAGACAACAGATATGTACATTTGTATTCCTTTATGTTGACTCTGCTATACAGGCAGACGAGACAAGACAACAGATAGGTATTCCTTTATGCTGACTCTGCTATACAGGCAGACGAGACAAGACAGCAGATAGGTATTCCTTTATGTTGACTCTGCTATACAGAGATGACGAGACAAGACAACAGATAGGTATTCCTTTATGTTGACTCTGCTATACAGGCAGACGAGACAAGACAGCAGATAGGTATTCCTTTATGTTGACTCTGCTATACAGAGATGACGAGACAAGACAACAGATAGGTATTCCTTTATGTTGACTCTGCTATACAGGCAGACAAGACAAGACAACAGATAGGTATTCCTTTGTGTTGACTCTGCTATACAGAGATGACGAGACAAGAAAACAGATAGGTATTCCTTTATGTTGACTCTTCTATGCAGGAAGACGAGACAAGACAACAGATAGGTATTCCTTTATGTTGACTCTGCTATACAGGCAGACGAGACAAGACAACATATAGGTATTCCTTTATGTTGACTCTGCAATACAGAGATGACGAGACAAGACAACAGATAGGTATTCCTTTATGTTGACTGCTATACAGAGATGACAAGACACGACAACAGATAGGTATTCCTTTATGTTGACTCTGCTATACAGGTAGACGAGACAAGACAACAGATAGGTATTCCTTTGTGTTGACTCTGCTATACAGAGATGACAAGACAAAACAACAGATAGGTATTCTTTTATGTTGACTCTGCTATACAGAGATGACGAGACAAGACAACAGATAGGTATTCCTTTATGTTGACTCTGCTATACAGAGATGATGAGACAAGACAACAGATAGGTATTCCTTTATGTTGACTCTGCTATACAGGCAGACGAGACAAGACAACAGATAGGTATTCCTTTATGTTGACTCTGCTATACAGGCAGACGAGACAAGACAGCAGATAGGTATTCCTTTATGTTGACTCTGCTATACAGGCAGACGAGACAAGACAACAGATAGGTATTCCTTTATGTTGACTCTGCTATACAGGCAGACGAGACAAGACAACAGATAGGTATTCCTTTATGTTGACTCTGCTATACAGAGATGACAAGACAAAACAACAGATAGGTATTCCTTTATGTTGACTCGGCTATACAGAGATGACGAGACAAGACAACAGATAGGTATTCCTTTATTTTGACTCTGCTATACAGAGATGATGAGACAAGACAACAGAAAGGTATTCCTTTATGTTGACTGCTATACAGAGATGACAAGACAACAGATATGTATTCCTTTATGTTGACTCTGCTATACAGAGATGACAAGACAAGACTACAGATATGTATTCCTTTATGTTGACTCTGCTATACAGGCAGACGAGACAAGACAACAGATAGGTATTCCTTTATGCTGACTCTGCTATACAGAGATGACAAGACAAGACAACAGATAGGTATTCCTTTATGTTGACTCTGTTATACAGGCAGACGAGACAAGACAACAGATAGGTATTCCTTTATGTTGACTCTGCTATACAGGCATACGAGACAAGACAACAGATAGGTATTCCTTTATGTTGACTCTGTTATACAGGCAGACGAGACAAGACAGCAGATAGGTATTCCTTTATGTTGACTCAGCTATACAGGCAGACGTGACAAGACAACAGATAGGTATTCCTTTATGTTGGCTCTGCTATACAGAGATGACAAGACAAAACAACAGATAGGTATTCCTTTATGTTGACTCTGCTATACAGGCAGACGTGACAAGACAACAGATAGGTATTCCTTTATGTTGACTCTGCTATACAGCGATGACAAGACAAAACAACAGATAGGTATTCCTTTATGTTGACTCTGCTATACAGAGATGACGAGACAAGACAACAGATATGTATTCCTTTATGTTGACTCTGCTATACAGAGATGATGAGACAAGACAACAGATAGGTATTCTTTTATGTTGACTGCTATGCAGAGATGACAAGACAACAGATAGGTATTCCTTTATGTTGACTCTGCTATACAGGCAGACGAGACAAGACAACAGATAGGTATTCCTTTATGCTGACTCTGCTATACAGAGATGACAAGACAAGACAACAGATAGGTATTCCTTTATGTTGACTCTGCTATACAGGCAGACGAGACAAGACAACAGATAGGTACATTTGTATTCCTTTATGTTGACTCTGCTATACAGGCAGACGTGACAAGACAACAGATAGGTAGTCATTTATGCTGACTCTGCTATACAGAGATGACGAGACAAGACAAGAGATAGGTATTCCTTTGTGTTGACTCTGCTATACAGAGATGACGAGACAAGACAACAGATAGGTATTCCTTTATGTTGACTCTGCTATAGAGGCAGACGAGACAAGACAACAGATAGGTATTCCTTTATGTTGACTCTGCTATACAGGCAGACGAGACAAGACAACAGTTAGGTATTCCTTTATGTTGACTCTGCTATAGAGGCAGAGGAGACAAGACAACAGATAGGTATTCCTTTATGCTGACTCTGCTATACAGAGATGACAAGACAAGACATAACAGATAGGTATTCCTTTATGTTGACTCTCCTATACAGGCCGACGAGACAAGACAACAGATAGGTATTCCTTTATGTTGACTTTGCTATACAGAGATGACAAGACAAGACTACAGATATGTATTCCTTTATGTTGACTCTGCTATACAGGCATACGAGACAAGACAACAGATAGGTATTCCTTTATGCTGACTCTGCTATACAGAGATGACAAGACAAGACAACAGATAGGTATTCCTTTATGTTGACTCTGTTATACAGGCAGACGAGACAAGACAACAGATAGGTATTCCTTTATGTTGACTCTGCTATACAGGCATACGAGACAAGACAACAGATAGGTATTCCTTTATGTTGACTCTGTTATACAGGCAGAAGAGACAAGACAGCAGATAGGTATTCCTTTATGTTGACTCAGCTATACAGGCAGACGTGACAAGACAACAGATAGGTATTCCTTTATGTTGGCTCTGCTATACAGAGATGACAAGACAAAACAACAGATAGGTATTCCTTTATGTTGACTCTGCTATACAGGCAGACGTGACAAGACAACAGATAGGTATTCCTTTATGTTGACTCTGCTATACAGAGATGACAAGACAAAACAACAGATAGGTATTCCTTTATGTTGACTCTGCTATACAGAGATGACGAGACAAGACAACAGATATGTATTCCTTTATGTTGACTCTGCTATACAGAGATGATGAGACAAGACAACAGATAGGTATTCTTTTATGTTGACTGCTATGCAGAGATGACAAGACAACAGATAGGTATTCCTTTATGTTGACTCTGCTATACAGGCAGACGAGACAAGACAACAGATAGGTATTCCTTTATGCTGACTCTGCTATACAGAGATGACAAGACAAGACAACAGATAGGTATTCCTTTATGTTGACTCTGCTATACAGGCAGACGAGACAAGACAACAGATAGGTACATTTGTATTCCTTTATGTTGACTCTGCTATACAGGCAGACGTGACAAGACAACAGATAGGTAGTCATTTATGCTGACTCTGCTATACAGAGATGACGAGACAAGACAAGAGATAGGTATTCCTTTGTGTTGACTCTGCTATACAGAGATGACGAGACAAGACAACAGATAGGTATTCCTTTATGTTGACTCTGCTATAGAGGCAGACGAGACAAGACAACAGATAGGTATTCCTTTATGTTGACTCTGCTATACAGGCAGACGAGACAAGACAACAGTTAGGTATTCCTTTATGTTGACTCTGCTATAGAGGCAGAGGAGACAAGACAACAGATAGGTATTCCTTTATGCTGACTCTGCTATACAGAGATGACAAGACAAGACATAACAGATAGGTATTCCTTTATGTTGACTCTCCTATACAGGCCGACGAGACAAGACAACAGATAGGTATTCCTTTATGTTAACTTTGCTATACAGAGATGACAAGACAAGACTACAGATATGTATTCCTTTATGTTGACTCTGCTATACAGGCATACGAGACAAGACAACAGATAGGTATTCCTTTGTGTTGACTCTGCTATACAGAGATGACGAGACAAGACAACAGATAGGTATTCCTTTATGTTGACTCTGCTATACAGGCAGACGAGACAAGACAACAGATAGGTATTCCTTTATGTTGACTCTGCTATACAGAGATGACAAGACAAAACAACAGATATGTATTCCCTTATGTTGACTCTGCTATACAGAGATGACAAGACAAAACAACAGATAGGTATTCCTTTGTGTTGACTCTGCTATACAGAGATGACAAGATAAGACAACAGATAGGTATTCATTTATGTTGACTCTGCTATACAGGCAGACGAGACAAGACAACAGATGGGTATTCCTTTATGTTGACTCTGCTATACAGGCAGACGTGACAAGACAACAGATAGGTATTCCTTTATGTTGACTCTGCTATACAGAGATGACAAGACAAAACAACAGATAGGTATTCCTTTATGTTGACTCTGCTATACAGAGATGACGAGACAAGACAACAGATATGTATTCCTTTATGTTGACTCTGCTATACAGAGATGATGAGACAAGACAACAGATAGGTATTCTTTTATGTTGACTGCTATGCAGAGATGACAAGACAACAGATAGGTATTCCTTTATGTTGACTCTGTTATACAGGCAGACGAGACAAGACAACAGATAGGTATTCCTTTATGTTGACTCTGCAATACAGGCAGACGAGACAAGACAGCAGATAGGTATTCCTTTATGTTGACTCTGCTATACAGGCAGACGAGACAAGACAACAGATAGGTATTCCTTTATGTTGACTCTGCTATACAGAGATGACAAGACAAGACAACAGATAGGTATTCCTTTATGTTGACTCTGCTATACAGGCAGACGAGACAAGACAACAGATAGGTATTCCTTTATGTTGACTCTGCTATACAGAGATGACAAGACAAGACTACAGATATGTATTTCTTTATGTTGACTCTGCTATGCAGGTATACGAGACAAGACAACAGATAGGTATTCCTTTGTGTTGACTCTGCTATACAGAGATGACGAGACAAGACAACAGATAGGTATTCCTTTATGTTGACTCTGCTATACAGAGATGATGAGACAAGACAACAGAAAGGTATTCCTTTATGTTGCCTGCTATACAGAGATGACAAGACAACAGATATGTATTCCTTTATATTGACTCTGCTATACAGAGATGACAAGACAAGACTACAGATATGTATTCCTTTATGTTGACTCTGCTATACAGGCAGACGAGACAAGACAACAGATAGGTATTCCTTTATGCTGACTCTGCTATACAGAGATGACAAGACAAGACAACAGATAGGTATTCCTTTATGTTGACTCTGTTATACCGGCAGACGAGACAAGACAACAGATAGGTATTCCTTTATGTTGACTCTGCTATATAGGCATACGAGACAAGACAACAGATAGGTATTCCTTTATGTTGACTCTGTTATACAGGCAGACGAGACAAGACAGCAGATAGGTATTCCTTTATGTTGACTCAGCTATACAGGCAGACGTGACAAGACAACAGATAGGTATTCCTTTATGTTGACTCTGCTATACAGAGATGACAAGACAAAACAACAGATAGGTATTCCTTTATGTTGACTCTGCTATACAGAGATGACGAGACAAGACAACAGATAGGTATTCCTTTGTGTTGACTCTTCTATACAGAGATGACGAGACAAGACAACAGATAGGTATTCCTTTATGTTGACTCTGTTATAGAGGCAGACGAGACAGGACAACAGATAGGTATTCCTTTATGTTGACTCTGCTATACAGGCAGACGAGAGAAGACAACAGTTAGGTATTCCTTTATGTTGACTCTGCTATAGAGGCAGAGGAGACAAGACAACAGATAGGTATTCCTTTATGCTGACTCTGCTATACAGAGATGACAAGACAAGACAACAGATAGGTATTCCTTTGTGTTGACTCTGCTATACAGGCAGACGAGACAAGACAACAGATAGGTATTCCTTTATGTTGACTTTGCTATACAGAGATGACAAGACAAGACTACAGATATGTATTCCTTTATGTTGACTCTGCTATACAGGCATACGAGACAATACAACAGATAGGTATTCCTTTGTGTTGACTCTGCTATACAGAGATGACGAGACAAGACAACAGATAGGTATTCCTTTAAATTGACTCTGCTATACAGGCAGACGAGACAAGACAACAGATAGGTATTCCTTTATGTTGACTCTGCTATACAGAGATGACAAGACAAAACAACAGATATGTATTCCTTTATGTTGACTCTGCTATACAGAGATGACAAGACAAAACAACAGATAGTTATTCCTTTGTGTTGACTCTGCTATACAGAGATGACAAGATAAGACAACAGATAGGTATTCCTTTATGTTGACTCTGCTATACAGGCAGACGAGACAAGACAACAGATGGGTATTCCTTTATGTTGACTCTGCTATACAGAGATGACAAGACAAAACAACAGATATGTATTCCTTTATGTTGACTCTGCTATACAGAGATGACAAGACAAAACAACAGATAGTTATTCCTTTGTGTTGACTCTGCTATACAGAGATGACAAGATAAGACAACAGATAGGTAGTCCTTTATGTTGACTCTGCTATACAGGCAGACGAGACAAGACAACAGATGGGTATTCCTTTATGTTGACTCTGCTATACAGGCAGACGAGACAAGACAACAGATAGGTATTCCTTTATGTTGACTCTGCAATACAGGCAGACGAGACAAGACAGCAGATAGGTATTCCTTTATGTTGACTCTGCTATACAGGCAGACGAGACAAGACAACAGATAGGTATTCCTTTATGTTGACTCTGCTATACAGGCAGACGAGATAAGCCAACAGATAGGTATTCCTTTATGTTGACTCTGCTATACAGAGATGACAAGACAAGACAACAGATAGGTATTCCTTTATGTTGACTCTGCTATACAGGCAGACGAGACAAGACAACAGATAGGTATTCCTTTATGTTGACTCTGCTATACAGAGATGACAAGACAAGACTACAGATAGGTATTCCTTTATGTTGACTCTGCTATACAGGCAGACGAGATAAACCAACAGATAGGTATTCCTTTATGTTGACTCTGCTATACAGAGATGATGAGACAAGACAACAGAAAGGTATTCCTTTATGTTGCCTGCTATACAGAGATGACAAGACAACAGATATGTATTCCTTTATGTTGACTCTGCTATACAGAGATGACAAGACAAGACTACAGATATGTATTCCTTTATGTTGACTCTGCTATACCGGCAGACGAGACAAGACAACAGATATGTATTCCTTTATGTTGACTCTGCTATACAGAGATGACAAGACAAGACAACAGATAGGTATTCCTTTATGTTGACTCTGTTATACCGGCAGACGAGACAAGACAACAGATAGGTATTCCTTTATGTTGACTCTGCTATATAGGCATACGAGATAAGACAACAGATAGGTATTCCTTTATGTTGACTCTGTTATACAGGCAGACGAGACAAGACAGCAGATAGGTATTCCTTTATGTTGACTCAGCTATACAGGCAGACGTGACAAGACAACAGATAGGTATTCCTTTATGTTGACTCTGCTATACAGAGATGACAAGACAAAACAACAGATAGGTATTCCTTTATGTTGACTCTGCTATACAGAGATGACGAGACAAGACAACAGATAGGTATTCCTTTGTGTTGACTCTGCTATACAGAGATGACGAGACAAGACAACAGATAGGTATTCCTTTATGTTGACTCTGCTATAGAGGCAGACGAGACAAGACAACAGATAGGTATTCCTTTATGTTGACTCTGCTATACAGGCAGACGAGAGAAGACAACAGTTAGGTATTCCTTTATGTTGACTCTGCTATAGAGGCAGAGGAGACAAGACAACAGATAGGTATTCCTTTATGCTGACTCTGCTATACAGAGATGACAAGACAAGACAACAGATAGGTATTCCTTTGTGTTGACTCTGCTATAGAGGCAGACGAGACAAGACAACAGATAGGTATTCCTTTATGTTGACTTTGCTATACAGAGATGACAAGACAAGACTACAGATATGTATTCCTTTATGTTGACTCTGCTATACAGGCATACGAGACAAGACAACAGATAGGTATTCCTTTGTGTTGACTCTGCTATACAGAGATGACGAGACAAGACAACAGATAGGTATTCCTTTATGTTGACTCTGCTATACAGGCAGACGAGACAAGACAACAGATAGGTATTCCTTTATGTTGACTCTGCTATACAGAGATGACAAGACAAAACAACAGATATGTATTCCTTTATGTTGACTCTGCTATACAGAGATGACAAGACAAATCAACAGATAGTTATTCCTTTGTGTTGACTCTGCTATACAGAGATGACAAGATAAGACAACAGATAGGTATTCCTTTATGTTGACTCTGCTATACAGGCAGACGAGACAAGACAACAGATGGGTATTCCTTTATGTTGACTCTGCTATACAGAGATGACAAGACAAAACAACAGATATGTATTCCTTTATGTTGACTCTGCTATACAGAGATGACAAGACAAAACAACAGATAGTTATTCCTTTGTGTTGACTCTGCTATACAGAGATGACAAGATAAGACAACAGATAGGTAGTCCTTTATGTTGACTCTGCTATACAGGCAGACGAGACAAGACAACAGATGGGTATTCCTTTATGCTGACTCTGCTATACAGGCAGACGAGACAAGACAGCAGATAGGTATTCCTTTATGTTGACTCTGCTATACAGGCAGACGAGACAAGACAACAGATAGGTATTCCTTTATGTTGACTCTGCTATACAGGCAGACGAGATAAGCCAACAGATAGGTATTCCTTTATGTTGACTCTGCTATACAGAGATGACAAGACAAGACAACAGATAGGTATTCCTTTATGTTGACTCTGCTATACAGGCAGACGAGACAAGACAACAGATAGGTATTCCTTTATGTTGACTCTGCTATACAGAGATGACAAGACAAGACTACAGATATGTATTTCTTTATGTTGACTCTGCTATGCAGGCATACGAGACAAGACAACAGATAGGTATTCCTTTGTGTTGACTCTGCTATACAGAGATGACGAGACAAGACAACAGATAGGTATTCCTTTATGTTGACTCTGCTATACAGAGATGATGAGACAAGACAACAGAAAGGTATTCCTTTATGTTGCCTGCTATACAGAGATGACAAGACAACAGATATGTATTCCTTTATGTTGACTCTGCTATACAGAGATGACAAGACAAGACTACAGATATGTATTCCTTTATGTTGACTCTGCTATACAGGCAGACGAGACAAGACAACAGATAGGTATTCCTTTATGCTGACTCTGCTATACAGAGATGACAAGACAAGACAACAGATAGGTATTCCTTTATGTTGACTCTGTTATACCGGCAGACGAGACAAGACAACAGATAGGTATTCCTTCATGTTGACTCTGCTATATAGGCATACGAGACAAGACAACAGATAGGTATTCCTTTATGTTGACTCTGTTATACAGACAGACGAGACAAGACAGCAGATAGGTATTCCTTTATGTTGACTCAGCTATACAGGCAGACGTGACAAGACAACAGATAGGTATTCCTTTATGTTGACTCTGCTATACAGAGATGACAAGACAAAACAACAGATAGGTATTCCTTTATGTTGACTCTGCTATACAGGCAGACGTGACAAGACAACAGATAGGTATTCCTTTATGTTGACTCTGCTATACAGAGATGACAAGACAAAACAACAGATAGGTATTCCTTTATGTTGACTCTGCTATACAGAGATGACGAGACAAGACAACAGATAGGTATTCCTTTATGTTGACTCTGCTATACAGAGATGATGAGACAAGACAACAGATAGGTATTCTTTTATGTTGACTGCTATGCAGAGATGACAAGACAACAGATAGGTATTCCTTTATGTTGACTCTGCTATACAGGCAGACGAGACAAGACAACAGATAGGTATTCCTTTATGTTGACTCTGCTATAGAGGCAGACGAGACAAGACAACAGATAGGTATTCCTTTATGTTGACTCTGCTATACAGGCAGACGAGACAAGACAACAGTTAGGTATTCCTTTATGTTGACTCTGCTATACAGGCAGAGGAGACAAGACAACAGATAGGTATTCCTTTATGCTGACTCTGCTATACAGAGATGACAAGACAAGACAACAGATAGGTATTCCTTTATGTTGACTCTGCTATACAGGCAGACGAGACAAGACAACAGATAGGTATTCCTTTGTGTTGACTCTGCTATACAGAGATGACGAGACAAGACAACAGATAGGTATTCCTTTATGTTGACTCTGCTATACAGGCAGACGAGACAAGACAACAGATAGGTATTCCTTTATGTTGACTCTGCTATACAGAGATGACAAGACAAAACAACAGATATGTATTCCTTTATGTTGACTCTGCTATACAGAGATGACAAGACAAAACAACAGATAGGTATTCCTTTGTGTTGACTCTACTATACAGAGATGACAAGATAAGACAACAGATAGGTATTCCTTTATGTTGACTCTGCTATACAGGCAGACGAGACAAGACAACAGATGGGTATTCCTTTATGTTGACTCTGCTATACAGGCAGACGAGACAAGACAACAGATAGGTATTCCTTTATGTTGACTCTGCTATACAGGCAGACGAGACAAGACAGCAGATAGGTATTCCTTTATGTTGACTCTGCTATACAGGCAGACGAGACAAGACAACAGATAGGTATTCCTTTATGTTGACTCTGCTATACAGGCAGACGAGATAAGCCAACAGATAGGTATTCCTGTATGTTGACTCTGCTATACAGAGATGACAAGACAAGACAACAGATAGGTATTCCTTTATGTTGACTCTGCTATACAGGCAGACGAGACAAGACAACAGATAGGTATTCCTTTATGTTGACTCTGCTATACAGAGATGACAAGACAAAACAACAGATAGGTATTCCTTTATGTTGACTCGGCTATACAGAGATGACGAGACAAGACAACAGATAGGTATTCCTTTATTTTGACTCTGCTATACAGAGATGATGAGACAAGACAACAGAAAGGTATTCCTTTATGTTGACTGCTATACAGAGATGACAAGACAACAGATATGTATTCCTTTATGTTGACTCTGCTATACAGAGATGACAAGACAAGACTACAGATATGTATTCCTTTATGTTGACTCTGCTATACAGGCAGACGAGACAAGACAACAGATAGGTATTCCTTTATGCTGACTCTGCTATACAGAGATGACAAGACAAGACAACAGATAGGTATTCCTTTATGTTGACTCTGTTATACAGGCAGACGAGACAAGACAACAGATAGGTATTCCTTTATGTTGACTCTGCTATACAGGCATACGAGACAAGACAACAGATAGGTATTCCTTTATGTTGGCTCTGCTATACAGAGATGACAAGACAAAACAACAGATAGGTATTCCTTTATGTTGACTCTGCTATACAGGCAGACGTGACAAGACAACAGATAGGTATTCCTTTATGTTGACTCTGCTATACAGAGATGACAAGACAAAACAACAGATAGGTATTCCTTTATGTTGACTCTGCTATACAGAGATGACGAGACAAGACAACAGATATGTATTCCTTTATGTTGACTCTGCTATACAGAGATGATGAGACAAGACAACAGATAGGTATTCTTTTATGTTGACTGCTATGCAGAGATGACAAGACAACAGATAGGTATTCCTTTATGTTGACTCTGTTATACAGGCAGACGAGACAAGACAACAGATAGGTATTCCTTTATGCTGACTCTGCTATACAGAGATGACAAGACAAGACAACAGATAGGTATTCCTTTATGTTGACTCTGCTATACAGGCAGACGAGACAAGACAACAGATAGGTACATTTGTATTCCTTTATGTTGACTCTGCTATACAGGCAGACGTGACAAGACAACAGATAGGTATTCATTTATGCTGACTCTGCTATACAGAGATGACGAGACAAGACAACAGATAGGTATTCCTTTTTGTTGACTCTGCTATACAGGCAGACGAGACAAGACAGCAGATAGGTATTCCTTTATGTTGACTCTGCTATACAGAGATGACGAGACAAGACAACAGATAGGTATTCCTTTGTGTTGACTCTGCTATACAGAGATGACGAGACAAGACAACAGATAGGTATTCCTTTATGTTGACTCTGCTATAGAGGCAGACGAGACAAGACAACAGATATGTATTCCTTTATGTTGACTCTGCTATACAGGCAGACGAGACAAGACAACAGTTAGGTATTCCTTTATGTTGACTCTGCTATACAGGCAGAGGAGACAAGACAACAGATAGGTATTCCTTTATGCTGACTCTGCTATACAGAGATGACAAGACAAGACAACAGATAGGTATTCCTTTATGTTGACTCTGCTATACAGGCAGACGAGACAAGACAACAGATAGGTATTCCTTTATGTTGACTCTGCTATACAGAGATGACAAGACAAGACTACAGATATGTATTCCTTTATGTTGACTCTGCTATGCAGGCATACGAGACAAGACAACAGATAGGTATTCCTTTGTGTTGACTCTGCTATACAGAGATGACGAGACAAGACAACAGATAGGTATTCCTTTATGTTGACTCTGCTATACAGGCAGACGAGACAAGACAACAGATAGGTATTCCTTTATGTTGACTCTGCTATACAGAGATGACAAGACAAAACAACAGATATGTATTCCTTTATGTTGACTCTGCTATACAGAGATGACAAGACAAAACAACAGATATGTATTCCTTTGTGTTGACTCTGCTATACAGAGATGACAAGATAAGACAACAGATAGGTATTCCTTTATGTTGAATCTGCTATACAGGCGTACGAGACAAGACAACAGATGGGTATTCCTTTATGTTGACTCTGCTATACAGGCAGACGAGACAAGACAACAGATAGGTATTCCTTTATGTTGACTCTGCAATACAGGCAGACGAGACAAGACAGCAGATAGGTATTCCTTTATGTTGACTCTGCTATACAGGCAGACGAGACAAGACAACAGATAGGTATTCCTTTATGTTGACTCTGCTATACAGGCAGACGAGATAAGCCAACAGATAGGTATTCCTTTATGTTGACTCTGCTATACAGAGATGACAAGACAAGACAACAGATAGGTATTCCTTTATGTTGACTCTGCTATACAGGCAGACGAGACAAGACAACAGATAGGTATTCCTTTATGTTGACTCTGCTATACAGAGATGACAAGACAAGACTACAGATATGTATTTCTTTATGTTGACTCTGCTACACAGGCATACGAGACAAGACAACAGATAGGTATTCCTTTGTGTTGACTCTGCTATACAGAGATGACGAGACAAGACAACAGATAGGTATTCCTTTATGTTGAATCTGCTATACAGAGATGATGAGACAAGACAACAGAAAGGTATTCCTTTATGTTGCCTGCTATACAGAGATGACAAGACAACAGATATGTATTCCTTTATGTTGACTCTGCTATACAGAGATGACAAGACAAGACAACAGATATGTATTCCTTTATGTTGACTCTGCTATACAGGCAGACGAGACAAGACAACAGATAGGTATTCCTTTATGCTGACTCTGCTATACAGAGATGACAAGACAAGACAACAGATAGGTATTCCTTTATGTTGACTCTGTTATACCGGCAGACGAGACAAGACAACAGATAGGTATTCCTTTATGTTGACTCTGCTATATAGGCATACGAGACAAGACAACAGATAGGTATTCCTTTATGTTGACTCTGTTATACAGGCAGACGAGACAAGACAGCAGATAGGTATTCCTTTATGTTGACTCAGCTATACAGGCAGACGTGACAAGACAACAGATAGGTATTCCTTTATGTTGACTCTGCTATACAGAGATGACAAGACAAAACAACTGATAGGTATTCCTTTATGTTGACTCTGCTATACAGAGATGACGAGACAAGACAACAGATAGGTATTCCTTTATGTTGACTCTGCTATACAGAGATGATGAGACAAGACAACAGATAGGTATTCTTTTATGTTGACTGCTATGCAGAGATGACAAGACAACAGATAGGTATTCCTTTATGTTGACTCTGCTATACAGGCAGACGAGACAAGACAACAGATAGGTATTCCTTTATGCTGACTCTGCTATACAGAGATGACGAGACAAGACAACAGATAGGTATTCCTTTATGTTGACTCTGCTATAGAGGCAGACGAGACAAGACAACAGATAGGTATTCCTTTATGTTGACTCTGCTATACAGGCAGACGAGACAAGACAACAGTTAGGTATTCCTTTATGTTGACTCTGCTATACAGGCAGAGGAGACAAGACAACAGATAGGTATTCCTTTATGCTGACTCTGCTATACAGAGATGACAAGACAAGACAACAGATAGGTATTCCTTTATGTTGACTCTGCTATACAGGCAGACGAGACAAGACAACAGATAGGTATTCCTTTATGTTGACTCTGCTATACAGAGATGACAAGACAAAACAACAGATATGTATTCCTTTATGTTGACTCTGCTATACAGAGATGACAAGACAAAACAACAGATAGGTATTCCTTTGTGTTGACTCTGCTATACAGAGATAACAAGATAAGACAACAGATAGGTATTCCTTTATGTTGACTCTGCTATACAGGCAGACGAGAAAAGACAACAGATGGGTATTCCTTTATGTTGACTCTGCTATACAGGCAGACGAGACAAGACAACAGATAGGTATTCCTTTATGTTGACTCTGCTATACAGGCAGACGAGACAAGACAGCAGATAGGTATTCCTTTATGTTGACTCTGCTATACAGGCAGACGAGACAAGACAACAGATAGGTATTCCTTTATGTTGACTCTGCTATACAGGCAGACGAGATAAGCCAACAGATAGGCATTCCTTTATGTTGACTCTGCTATACAGAGATGACAAGACAAGACAACAGATAGGTATTCCTTTATGTTGACTCTGCTATACAGGCAGACGAGACAAGACAACAGATAGGTATTCCTTTATGTTGACTCTGCTATACAGAGATGACAAGACAAGACTACAGATATGTATTTCTTTATGTTGACTCTGCTATACAGGCATACGAGACAAGACAACAGATAGGTATTCCTTTGTGTTGACTCTGCTATACAGAGATGACGAGACAAGACAACAGATAGGTATTCCTTTATGTTGACTCTGCTATACAGAGATGATGAGACAAGACAACAGAAAGGTATTCCTTTATGTTGACTGCTATACAGAGATGACAAGACAACAGATATGTATTCCTTTATGTTGACTCTGCTATACAGAGATGACAAGACAAAACAACAGATATGTATTCCTTTATGTTGACTCTGCTATACAGGCAGACGAGACATGACAACAGATAGGTATTCATTTATGTTGACTCTGCTATACAGAGATTACGAGACAAGACAACATATATGTATTCCTTTATGTTGACTCTGCTATACAGAGATGATGAGACAAGACAACAGATAGGTATTCCTTTATGTTGACTGCTATACAGAGATGACAAGACAACATATAGGTATTCCTTTATGTTGACTCTGCTATACAGGCAGACGAGACAAGACAACAGATAGGTATTCCTTTATGCTGACTCTGCTATACAGAGATGACAAGACAAGACAACAGATAGGTATTCCTTTATGTTGACTCTGCTATACAGTCAGACGAGGCAAGACAACAGATATGTACATTTGTATTCCTTTATGTTGACTCTGCTATACAGGCAGACGAGACAAGACAACAGATAGGTATTCCTTTATGCTGACTCTGCTATACAGAGATGACGAGACAAGACAACAGATAGGTATTCCTTTATGCTGACTCTGCTATACATGCAGACGAGACAAGACAGCAGATAGGTATTCCTTTATGTTGACTCTGCTATACAGAGATGACGAGACAAGACAACAGATAGGTATTCCTTTATGTTGACTCTGCTATACAGGCAGACGAGACAAGACAACAGATAGGTATTCCTTTGTGTTGACTCTGCTATACAGAGATGACGAGACAAGACAACAGATAGGTATTCCTTTATGTTGACTCTTCTATACAGGCAGAAGAGACAAGACAACAGATAGGTATTCCTTTATGCTGACTCTGCTATACAGGCAGACGAGACAAGACAACATATAGGTACTCCTTTATGTTGACTCTGCTATACAGGCATAGAGACAAGACAACAGATAGGTATTCCGTTATGTTGACTCTGCTATACAGGCAGACGAGACAAGACAGCATATAGGTATGCCTTTATGTTGACTCTGCTATAGAGGCAGACGAGACAAGACAACAGATAGGTATTCCTTTATGTTGACTCTGCTATACAGGCAGACGAGACATGACAACAGATAGGTATTCCTTTATGTTGACTCTGCTATACAGAGATGACAAGACAAAACAACAGATAGGTATTCCTTTATGTTGACTCTGCTATACAGAGATGACAAGACAAAACAACAGATATGTATTCCTTTATGTTGACTCTGCTATACAGAGATGACAAGACAAGACAACAGATAGGTATTCCTTTATGTTGACTCTGCTATACAGGCAGAGGAGACAAGACAACAGATATGTATTCCTTTATGCTGACTCTGCTATACAGAGATGACAAGACAAGACAACAGATAGGTATTCCTTTATGTTGACTATGCTATACAGGCAGACGAGACAAGACAACAGATAGGTATTCCTTTATGTTGACTCTGCTATACAGAGATGACAAGACAAGACTACAGATATGTATTCCTTTATGTTGACTCTGCTATACAGGCAGACGAGACAAGACAACAGATAGGTATTCCTTTATGCTGACTCTGCTATACAGAGATGACAAGACAAGACAACAGATAGGTATTCCTTTATGTTGACTCTGCTATACAGGCAGACGAGACAAGACAGCATATAGGTATGCCTTTATGTTGACTCTGCTATACAGGCAGACGAGACAAGACAACGGATAGGTATTCCTTTATGTTGACTCTGCTATACAGGCAGACGAGACAAGACATCAGATAGGTATTCCTTTATGCTGACTCTGCTATACAGAGATGACAAGACAAGACAACAGATAGGTATTCCTTTATGTTGACTCTGCTATACAGTCAGACGAGGCAAGACAACAGATATGTACATTTGTATTCCTTTATGTTGACTCTGCTATACAGGCAGACGAGACAAGACAACAGATAGGTATTCCTTTATGCTGACTCTGCTATACAGGCAGACGAGACAAGACAGCAGATAGGTATTCCTTTATGTTGACTCTGCTATACAGAGATGACGAGACAAGACAACAGATAGGTATTCCTTTATGTTGACTCTGCTATACAGGCAGACGAGACAAGACAGCAGATAGGTATTCCTTTATGTTGACTCTGCTATACAGAGATGACGAGACAAGACAACAGATAGGTATTCCTTTATGTTGACTCTGCTATACAGGCAGACAAGACAAGACAACAGATAGGTATTCCTTTGTGTTGACTCTGCTATACAGAGATGACGAGACAAGAAAACAGATAGGTATTCCTTTATGTTGACTCTTCTATGCAGGAAGACGAGACAAGACAACAGATAGGTATTCCTTTATGTTGACTCTGCTATACAGGCAGACGAGACAAGACAACATATAGGTATTCCTTTATGTTGACTGCTATACAGAGATGACAAGACACGACAACAGATAGGTATTCCTTTATGTTGACTCTGCTATACAGGTAGACGAGACAAGACAACAGATAGGTATTCCTTTGTGTTGACTCTGCTATACAGAGATGACAAGACAAAACAACAGATAGGTATTCTTTTATGTTGACTCTGCTATACAGAGATGACGAGACAAGACAACAGATAGGTATTCCTTTATGTTGACTCTGCTATACAGAGATGATGAGACAAGACAACAGATAGGTATTCCTTTATGTTGACTCTGCTATACAGGCAGACGAGACAAGACAACAGATAGGTATTCCTTTATGTTGACTCTGCTATACAGGCAGACGAGACAAGACAGCAGATAGGTATTCCTTTATGTTGACTCTGCTATACAGGCAGACGAGACAAGACAACAGATAGGTATTCCTTTATGTTGACTCTGCTATACAGGCAGACGAGACAAGACAACAGATAGGTATTCCTTTATGTTGACTCTGCTATACAGAGATGACAAGACAAAACAACAGATAGGTATTCCTTTATGTTGACTCGGCTATACAGAGATGACGAGACAAGACAACAGATAGGTATTCCTTTATTTTGACTCTGCTATACAGAGATGATGAGACAAGACAACAGAAAGGTATTCCTTTATGTTGACTGCTATACAGAGATGACAAGACAACAGATATGTATTCCTTTATGTTGACTCTGCTATACAGAGATGACAAGACAAGACTACAGATATGTATTCCTTTATGTTGACTCTGCTATACAGGCAGACGAGACAAGACAACAGATAGGTATTCCTTTATGCTGACTCTGCTATACAGAGATGACAAGACAAGACAACAGATAGGTATTCCTTTATGTTGACTCTGTTATACAGGCAGACGAGACAAGACAACAGATAGGTATTCCTTTATGTTGACTCTGCTATACAGGCATACGAGACAAGACAACAGATAGGTATTCCTTTATGTTGACTCTGTTATACAGGCAGACGAGACAAGACAGCAGATAGGTATTCCTTTATGTTGACTCAGCTATACAGGCAGACGTGACAAGACAACAGATAGGTATTCCTTTATGTTGGCTCTGCTATACAGAGATGACAAGACAAAACAACAGATAGGTATTCCTTTATGTTGACTCTGCTATACAGGCAGACGTGACAAGACAACAGATAGGTATTCCTTTATGTTGACTCTGCTATACAGCGATGACAAGACAAAACAACAGATAGGTATTCCTTTATGTTGACTCTGCTATACAGAGATGACGAGACAAGACAACAGATATGTATTCCTTTATGTTGACTCTGCTATACAGAGATGATGAGACAAGACAACAGATAGGTATTCTTTTATGTTGACTGCTATGCAGAGATGACAAGACAACAGATAGGTATTCCTTTATGTTGACTCTGCTATACAGGCAGACGAGACAAGACAACAGATAGGTATTCCTTTATGCTGACTCTGCTATACAGAGATGACAAGACAAGACAACAGATAGGTATTCCTTTATGTTGACTCTGCTATACAGGCAGACGAGACAAGACAACAGATAGGTACATTTGTATTCCTTTATGTTGACTCTGCTATACAGGCAGACGTGACAAGACAACAGATAGGTAGTCATTTATGCTGACTCTGCTATACAGAGATGACGAGACAAGACAAGAGATAGGTATTCCTTTGTGTTGACTCTGCTATACAGAGATGACGAGACAAGACAACAGATAGGTATTCCTTTATGTTGACTCTGCTATAGAGGCAGACGAGACAAGACAACAGATAGGTATTCCTTTATGTTGACTCTGCTATACAGGCAGACGAGACAAGACAACAGTTAGGTATTCCTTTATGTTGACTCTGCTATAGAGGCAGAGGAGACAAGACAACAGATAGGTATTCCTTTATGCTGACTCTGCTATACAGAGATGACAAGACAAGACATAACAGATAGGTATTCCTTTATGTTGACTCTCCTATACAGGCCGACGAGACAAGACAACAGATAGGTATTCCTTTATGTTGACTTTGCTATACAGAGATGACAAGACAAGACTACAGATATGTATTCCTTTATGTTGACTCTGCTATACAGGCATACGAGACAAGACAACAGATAGGTATTCCTTTATGCTGACTCTGCTATACAGAGATGACAAGACAAGACAACAGATAGGTATTCCTTTATGTTGACCCTGTTATACAGGCAGACGAGACAAGACAACAGATAGGTATTCCTTTATGTTGACTCTGCTATACAGGCATACGAGACAAGACAACAGATAGGTATTCCTTTATGTTGACTCTGTTATACAGGCAGAAGAGACAAGACAGCAGATAGGTATTCCTTTATGTTGACTCAGCTATACAGGCAGACGTGACAAGACAACAGATAGGTATTCCTTTATGTTGGCTCTGCTATACAGAGATGACAAGACAAAACAACAGATAGGTATTCCTTTATGTTGACTCTGCTATACAGGCAGACGTGACAAGACAACAGATAGGTATTCCTTTATGTTGACTCTGCTATACAGAGATGACAAGACAAAACAACAGATAGGTATTCCTTTATGTTGACTCTGCTATACAGAGATGACGAGACAAGACAACAGATATGTATTCCTTTATGTTGACTCTGCTATACAGAGATGATGAGACAAGACAACAGATAGGTATTCTTTTATGTTGACTGCTATGCAGAGATGACAAGACAACAGATAGGTATTCCTTTATGTTGACTCTGCTATACAGGCAGACGAGACAAGACAACAGATAGGTATTCCTTTATGCTGACTCTGCTATACAGAGATGACAAGACAAGACAACAGATAGGTATTCCTTTATGTTGACTCTGCTATACAGGCAGACGAGACAAGACAACAGATAGGTACATTTGTATTCCTTTATGTTGACTCTGCTATACAGGCAGACGTGACAAGACAACAGATAGGTAGTCATTTATGCTGACTCTGCTATACAGAGATGACGAGACAAGACAAGAGATAGGTATTCCTTTGTGTTGACTCTGCTATACAGAGATGACGAGACAAGACAACAGATAGGTATTCCTTTATGTTGACTCTGCTATAGAGGCAGACGAGACAAGACAACAGATAGGTATTCCTTTATGTTGACTCTGCTATACAGGCAGACGAGACAAGACAACAGTTAGGTATTCCTTTATGTTGACTCTGCTATAGAGGCAGAGGAGACAAGACAACAGATAGGTATTCCTTTATGCTGACTCTGCTATACAGAGATGACAAGACAAGACATAACAGATAGGTATTCCTTTATGTTGACTCTCCTATACAGGCCGACGAGACAAGACAACAGATAGGTATTCCTTTATGTTAACTTTGCTATACAGAGATGACAAGACAAGACTACAGATATGTATTCCTTTATGTTGACTCTGCTATACAGGCATACGAGACAAGACAACAGATAGGTATTCCGTTGTGTTGACTCTGCTATACAGAGATGACGAGACAAGACAACAGATAGGTATTCCTTTATGTTGACTCTGCTATACAGGCAGACGAGACAAGACAACAGATAGGTATTCCTTTATGTTGACTCTGCTATACAGAGATGACAAGACAAAACAACAGATATGTATTCCCTTATGTTGACTCTGCTATACAGAGATGACAAGACAAAACAACAGATAGGTATTCCTTTGTGTTGACTCTGCTATACAGAGATGACAAGATAAGACAACAGATAGGTATTCATTTATGTTGACTCTGCTATACAGGCAGACGAGACAAGACAACAGATGGGTATTCCTTTATGTTGACTCTGCTATACAGGCAGACGAGACAAGACAACAGATAGGTATTCCTTTATGTTGACTCTGCAATACAGGCAGACGAGACAAGACAGCAGATAGGTATTCCTTTATGTTGACTCTGCTATACAGGCAGACGAGACAAGACAACAGATAGGTATTCCTTTATGTTGACTCTGCTATACAGAGATGACAAGTCAAGACAACAGATAGGTATTCCTTTATGTTGACTCTGCTATACAGGCAGACGAGACAAGACAACAGATAGGTATTCCTTTATGTTGACTCTGCTATACAGAGATGACAAGACAAGACTACAGATATGTATTTCTTTATGTTGACTCTGCTATGCAGGTATACGAGACAAGACAACAGATAGGTATTCCTTTGTGTTGACTCTGCTATACAGAGATGACGAGACAAGACAACAGATAGGTATTCCTTTATGTTGACTCTGCTATACAGAGATGATGAGACAAGACAACAGAAAGGTATTCCTTTATGTTGCCTGCTATACAGAGATGACAAGACAACAGATATGTATTCCTTTATATTGACTCTGCTATACAGAGATGACAAGACAAGACTACAGATATGTATTCCTTTATGTTGACTCTGCTATACAGGCAGACGAGACAAGACAACAGATAGGTATTCCTTTATGCTGACTCTGCTATACAGAGATGACAAGACAAGACAACAGATAGGTATTCCTTTATGTTGACTCTGTTATACCGGCAGACGAGACAAGACAACAGATAGGTATTCCTTTATGTTGACTCTGCTATATAGGCATACGAGACAAGACAACAGATAGGTATTCCTTTATGTTGACTCTGTTATACAGGCAGACGAGACAAGACAGCAGATAGGTATTCCTTTATGTTGACTCAGCTATACAGGCAGACGTGACAAGACAACAGATAGGTATTCCTTTATGTTGACTCTGCTATACAGAGATGACAAGACAAAACAACAGATAGGTATTCCTTTATGTTGACTCTGCTATACAGAGATGACGAGACAAGACAACAGATAGGTATTCCTTTGTGTTGACTCTGCTATACAGAGATGACGAGACAAGACAACAGATAGGTATTCCTTTATGTTGACTCTGTTATAGAGGCAGACGAGACAAGACAACAGATAGGTATTCCTTTATGTTGACTCTGCTATACAGGCAGACGAGAGAAGACAACAGTTAGGTATTCCTTTATGTTGACTCTGCTATAGAGGCAGAGGAGACAAGACAACAGATAGGTATTCCTTTATGCTGACTCTGCTATACAGAGATGACAAGACAAGACAACAGATAGGTATTCCTTTGTGTTGACTCTGCTATACAGGCAGACGAGACAAGACAACAGATAGGTATTCCTTTATGTTGACTTTGCTATACAGAGATGACAAGCCAAGACTACAGATATGTATTCCTTTATGTTGACTCTGCTATACAGGCATACGAGACAATACAACAGATAGGTATTCCTTTGTGTTGACTCTGCTATACAGAGATGACGAGACAAGACAACAGATAGGTATTCCTTTAAATTGACTCTGCTATACAGGCAGACGAGACAAGACAACAGATAGGTATTCCTTTATGTTGACTCTGCTATACAGAGATGACAAGACAAAACAACAGATATGTATTCCTTTATGTTGACTCTGCTATACAGAGATGACAAGACAAAACAACAGATAGTTATTCCTTTGTGTTGACTCTGCTATACAGAGATGACAAGATAAGACAACAGATAGGTATTCCTTTATGTTGACTCTGCTATACAGGCAGACGAGACAAGACAACAGATGGGTATTCCTTTATGTTGACTCTGCTATACAGAGATGACAAGACAAAACAACAGATATGTATTCCTTTATGTTGACTCTGCTATACAGAGATGACAAGACAAAACAACAGATAGTTATTCCTTTGTGTTGACTCTGCTATACAGAGATGACAAGATAAGACAACAGATAGGTAGTCCTTTATGTTGACTCTGCTATACAGGCAGACGAGACAAGACAACAGATGGGTATTCCTTTATGTTGACTCTGCTATACAGGCAGACGAGACAAGACAACAGATAGGTATTCCTTTATGTTGACTCTGCAATACAGGCAGACGAGACAAGACAGCAGATAGGTATTCCTTTATGTTGACTCTGCTATACAGGCAGACGAGACAAGACAACAGATAGGTATTCCTTTATGTTGACTCTGCTATACAGGCAGACGAGATAAGCCAACAGATAGGTATTCCTTTATGTTGACTCTGCTATACAGAGATGACAAGACAAGACAACAGATAGGTATTCCTTTATGTTGACTCTGCTATACAGGCAGACGAGACAAGACAACAGATAGGTATTCCTTTATGTTGACTCTGCTATACAGAGATGACAAGACAAGACTACAGATAGGTATTCCTTTATGTTGACTCTGCTATACAGGCAGACGAGATAAGCCAACAGATAGGTATTCCTTTATGTTGACTCTGCTATACAGAGATGATGAGACAAGACAACAGAAAGGTATTCCTTTATGTTGCCTGCTATACAGAGATGACAAGACAACAGATATGTATTCCTTTATGTTGACTCTGCTATACAGAGATGACAAGACAAGACTACAGATATGTATTCCTTTATGTTGACTCTGCTATACCGGCAGACGAGACAAGACAACAGATATGTATTCCTTTATGTTGACTCTGCTATACAGAGGTGACAAGACAAGACAACAGATAGGTATTCCTTTATGTTGACTCTGTTATACCGGCAGACGAGACAAGACAACAGATAGGTATTCCTTTATGTTGACTCTGCTATATAGGCATACGAGACAAGACAACAGATAGGTATTCCTTTATGTTGACTCTGTTATACAGGCAGACGAGACAAGACAGCAGATAGGTATTCCTTTATGTTGACTCAGCTATACAGGCAGACGTGACAAGACAACAGATAGGTATTCCTTTATGTTGACTCTGCTATACAGAGATGACAAGACAAAACAACAGATAGGTATTCCTTTATGTTGACTCTGCTATACAGAGATGACGAGACAAGACAACAGATAGGTATTCCTTTGTGTTGACTCTGCTATACAGAGATGACGAGACAAGACAACAGATAGGTATTCCTTTATGTTGACTCTGCTATAGAGGCAGACGAGACAAGACAACAGATAGGTATTCCTTTATGTTGACTCTGCTATACAGGCAGACGAGAGAAGACAACAGTTAGGTATTCCTTTATGTTGACTCTGCTATAGAGGCAGAGGAGACAAGACAACAGATAGGTATTCCTTTATGCTGACTCTGCTATACAGAGATGACAAGACAAGACAACAGATAGGTATTCCTTTGTGTTGACTCTGCTATAGAGGCAGACGAGACAAGACAACAGATAGGTATTCCTTTATGTTGACTTTGCTATACAGAGATGACAAGACAAGACTACAGATATGTATTCCTTTATGTTGACTCTGCTATACAGGCATACGAGACAAGACAACAGATAGGTATTCCTTTGTGTTGACTCTGCTATACAGAGATGACGAGACAAGACAACAGATAGGTATTCCTTTATGTTGACTCTGCTATACAGGCAGACGAGACAAGACAACAGATAGGTATTCCTTTATGTTGACTCTGCTATACAGAGATGACAAGACAAAACAACAGATATGTATTCCTTTATGTTGACTCTGCTATACAGAGATGACAAGACAAATCAACAGATAGTTATTCCTTTGTGTTGACTCTGCTATACAGAGATGACAAGATAAGACAACAGATAGGTATTCCTTTATGTTGACTCTGCTATACAGGCAGACGAGACAAGACAACAGATGGGTATTCCTTTATGTTGACTCTGCTATACAGAGATGACAAGACAAAACAACAGATATGTATTCCTTTATGTTGACTCTGCTATACAGAGATGACAAGACAAAACAACAGATAGTTATTCCTTTGTGTTGACTCTGCTATACAGAGATGACAAGATAAGACAACAGATAGGTAGTCCTTTATGTTGACTCTGCTATACAGGCAGACGAGACAAGACAACAGATGGGTATTCCTTTATGCTGACTCTGCTATACAGGCAGACGAGACAAGACAGCAGATAGGTATTCCTTTATGTTGACTCTGCTATACAGGCAGACGAGACAAGACAACAGATAGGTATTCCTTTATGTTGACTCTGCTATACAGGCAGACGAGATAAGCCAACAGATAGGTATTCCTTTATGTTGACTCTGCTATACAGAGATGACAAGACAAGACAACAGATAGGTATTCCTTTATGTTGACTCTGCTATACAGGCAGACGAGACAAGACAACAGATAGGTATTCCTTTATGTTGACTCTGCTATACAGAGATGACAAGACAAGACTACAGATATGTATTTCTTTATGTTGACTCTGCTATGCAGGCATACGAGACAAGACAACAGATAGGTATTCCTTTGTGTTGACTCTGCTATACAGAGATGACGAGACAAGACAACAGATAGGTATTCCTTTATGTTGACTCTGCTATACAGAGATGATGAGACAAGACAACAGAAAGGTATTCCTTTATGTTGCCTGCTATACAGAGATGACAAGACAACAGATATGTATTCCTTTATGTTGACTCTGCTATACAGAGATGACAAGACAAGACTACAGATATGTATTCCTTTATGTTGACTCTGCTATACAGGCAGACGAGACAAGACAACAGATAGGTATTCCTTTATGCTGACTCTGCTATACAGAGATGACAAGACAAGACAACAGATAGGTATTCCTTTATGTTGACTCTGTTATACCGGCAGACGAGACAAGACAACAGATAGGTATTCCTTCATGTTGACTCTGCTATATAGGCATACGAGACAAGACAACAGATAGGTATTCCTTTATGTTGACTCTGTTATACAGACAGACGAGACAAGACAGCAGATAGGTATTCCTTTATGTTGACTCAGCTATACAGGCAGACGTGACAAGACAACAGATAGGTATTCCTTTATGTTGACTCTGCTATACAGAGATGACAAGACAAAACAACAGATAGGTATTCCTTTATGTTGACTCTGCTATACAGGCAGACGTGACAAGACAACAGATAGGTATTCCTTTATGTTGACTCTGCTATACAGAGATGACAAGACAAAACAACAGATAGGTATTCCTTTATGTTGACTCTGCTATACAGAGATGACGAGACAAGACAACAGATAGGTATTCCTTTATGTTGACTCTGCTATACAGAGATGATGAGACAAGACAACAGATAGGTATTCTTTTATGTTGACTGCTATGCAGAGATGACAAGACAACAGATAGGTATTCCTTTATGTTGACTCTGCTATACAGGCAGACGAGACAAGACAACAGATAGGTATTCCTTTATGTTGACTCTGCTATAGAGGCAGACGAGACAAGACAACAGATAGGTATTCCTTTATGTTGACTCTGCTATACAGGCAGACGAGACAAGACAACAGTTAGGTATTCCTTTATGTTGACTCTGCTATACAGGCAGAGGAGACAAGACAACAGATAGGTATTCCTTTATGCTGACTCTGCTATACAGAGATGACAAGACAAGACAACAGATAGGTATTCCTTTATGTTGACTCTGCTATACAGGCAGACGAGACAAGACAACAGATAGGTATTCCTTTGTGTTGACTCTGCTATACAGAGATGACGAGACAAGACAACAGATAGGTATTCCTTTATGTTGACTCTGCTATACAGGCAGACGAGACAAGACAACAGATAGGTATTCCTTTATGTTGACTCTGCTATACAGAGATGACAAGACAAAACAACAGATATGTATTCCTTTATGTTGACTCTGCTATACAGAGATGACAAGACAAAACAACAGATAGGTATTCCTTTGTGTTGACTCTACTATACAGAGATGACAAGATAAGACAACAGATAGGTATTCCTTTATGTTGACTCTGCTATACAGGCAGACGAGACAAGACAACAGATGGGTATTCCTTTATGTTGACTCTGCTATACAGGCAGACGAGACAAGACAACAGATAGGTATTCCTTTATGTTGACTCTGCTATACAGGCAGACGAGACAAGACAGCAGATAGGTATTCCTTTATGTTGACTCTGCTATACAGGCAGACGAGACAAGACAACAGATAGGTATTCCTTTATGTTGACTCTGCTATACAGGCAGACGATATAAGCCAACAGATAGGTATTCCTGTATGTTGACTCTGCTATACAGAGATGACAAGACAAGACAACAGATAGGTATTCCTTTATGTTGACTCTGCTATACAGGCAGACGAGACAAGACAACAGATAGGTATTCCTTTATGTTGACTCTGCTATACAGAGATGACAAGACAAAACAACAGATAGGTATTCCTTTATGTTGACTCGGCTATACAGAGATGACGAGACAAGACAACAGATAGGTATTCCTTTATTTTGACTCTGCTATACAGAGATGATGAGACAAGACAACAGAAAGGTATTCCTTTATGTTGACTGCTATACAGAGATGACAAGACAACAGATATGTATTCCTTTATGTTGACTCTGCTATACAGAGATGACAAGACAAGACTACAGATATGTATTCCTTTATGTTGACTCTGCTATACAGGCAGACGAGACAAGACAACAGATAGGTATTCCTTTATGCTGACTCTGCTATACAGAGATGACAAGACAAGACAACAGATAGGTATTCCTTTATGTTGACTCTGTTATACAGGCAGACGAGACAAGACAACAGATAGGTATTCCTTTATGTTGACTCTGCTATACAGGCATACGAGACAAGACAACAGATAGGTATTCCTTTATGTTGGCTCTGCTATACAGAGATGACAAGACAAAACAACAGATAGGTATTCCTTTATGTTGACTCTGCTATACAGGCAGACGTGACAAGACAACAGATAGGTATTCCTTTATGTTGACTCTGCTATACAGAGATGACAAGACAAAACAACAGATAGGTATTCCTTTATGTTGACTCTGCTATACAGAGATGACGAGACAAGACAACAGATATGTATTCCTTTATGTTGACTCTGCTATACAGAGATGATGAGACAAGACAACAGATAGGTATTCTTTTATGTTGACTGCTATGCAGAGATGACAAGACAACAGATAGGTATTCCTTTATGTTGACTCTGTTATACAGGCAGACGAGACAAGACAACAGATAGGTATTCCTTTATGCTGACTCTGCTATACAGAGATGACAAGACAAGACAACAGATAGGTATTCCTTTATGTTGACTCTGCTATACAGGCAGACGAGACAAGACAACAGATAGGTACATTTGTATTCCTTTATGTTGACTCTGCTATACAGGCAGACGTGACAAGACAACAGATAGGTATTCATTTATGCTGACTCTGCTATACAGAGATGACGAGACAAGACAACAGATAGGTATTCCTTTTTGTTGACTCTGCTATACAGGCAGACGAGACAAGACAGCAGATAGGTATTCCTTTATGTTGACTCTGCTATACAGAGATGACGAGACAAGACAACAGATAGGTATTCCTTTGTGTTGACTCTGCTATACAGAGATGACGAGACAAGACAACAGATAGGTATTCCTTTATGTTGACTCTGCTATAGAGGCAGACGAGACAAGACAACAGATATGTATTCCTTTATGTTGACTCTGCTATACAGGCAGACGAGACAAGACAACATTTAGGTATTCCTTTATGTTGACTCTGCTATACAGGCAGAGGAGACAAGACAACAGATAGGTATTCCTTTATGCTGACTCTGCTATACAGAGATGACAAGACAAGACAACAGATAGGTATTCCTTTATGTTGACTCTGCTATACAGGCAGACGAGACAAGACAACAGATAGGTATTCCTTTATGTTGACTCTGCTATACAGAGATGACAAGACAAGACTACAGATATGTATTCCTTTATGTTGACTCTGCTATGCAGGCATACGAGACAAGACAACAGATAGGTATTCCTTTGTGTTGACTCTGCTATACAGAGATGACGAGACAAGACAACAGATAGGTATTCCTTTATGTTGACTCTGCTATACAGGCAGACGAGACAAGACAACAGATAGGTATTCCTTTATGTTGACTCTGCTATACAGAGATGACAAGACAAAACAACAGATATGTATTCCTTTATGTTGACTCTGCTATACAGAGATGACAAGACAAAACAACAGATATGTATTCCTTTGTGTTGACTCTGCTATACAGAGATGACAAGATAAGACAACAGATAGGTATTCCTTTATGTTGACTCTGCTATACAGGCGTACGAGACAAGACAACAGATGGGTATTCCTTTATGTTGACTCTGCTATACAGGCAGACGAGACAAGACAACAGATAGGTATTCCTTTATGTTGACTCTGCAATACAGGCAGACGAGACAAGACAGCAGATAGGTATTCCTTTATGTTGACTCTGCTATACAGGCAGACGAGACAAGACAACAGATAGGTATTCCTTTATGTTGACTCTGCTATACAGGCAGACGAGATAAGCCAACAGATAGGTATTCCTTTATGTTGACTCTGCTATACAGAGATGACAAGACAAGACAACAGATAGGTATTCCTTTATGTTGACTCTGCTATACAGGCAGACGAGACAAGACAACAGATAGGTATTCCTTTATGTTGACTCTGCTATACAGAGATGACAAGACAAGACTACAGATATGTATTTCTTTATGTTGACTCTGCTACACAGGCATACGAGACAAGACAACAGATAGGTATTCCTTTGTGTTGACTCTGCTATACAGAGATGACGAGACAAGACAACAGATAGGTATTCCTTTATGTTGAATCTGCTATACAGAGATGATGAGACAAGACAACAGAAAGGTATTCCTTTATGTTGCCTGCTATACAGAGATGACAAGACAACAGATATGTATTCCTTTATGTTGACTCTGCTATACAGAGATGACAAGACAAGACTACAGATATGTATTCCTTTATGTTGACTCTGCTATACAGGCAGACGAGACAAGACAACAGATAGGTATTCCTTTATGCTGACTCTGCTATACAGAGATGACAAGACAAGACAACAGATAGGTATTCCTTTATGTTGACTCTGTTATACCGGCAGACGAGACAAGACAACAGATAGGTATTCCTTTATGTTGACTCTGCTATATAGGCATACGAGACAAGACAACAGATAGGTATTCCTTTATGTTGACTCTGTTATACAGGCAGACGAGACAAGACAGCAGATAGGTATTCCTTTATGTTGACTCAGCTATACAGGCAGACGTGACAAGACAACAGATAGGTATTCCTTTATGTTGACTCTGCTATACAGAGATGACAAGACAAAACAACTGATAGGTATTCCTTTATGTTGACTCTGCTATACAGAGATGACGAGACAAGACAACAGATAGGTATTCCTTTATGTTGACTCTGCTATACAGAGATGATGAGACAAGACAACAGATAGGTATTCTTTTATGTTGACTGCTATGCAGAGATGACAAGACAACAGATAGGTATTCCTTTATGTTGACTCTGCTATACAGGCAGACGAGACAAGACAACAGATAGGTATTCCTTTATGCTGACTCTGCTATACAGAGATGACGAGACAAGACAACAGATAGGTATTCCTTTATGTTGACTCTGCTATAGAGGCAGACGAGACAAGACAACAGATAGGTATTCCTTTATGTTGACTCTGCTATACAGGCAGACGAGACAAGACAACAGTTAGGTATTCCTTTATGTTGACTCTGCTATACAGGCAGAGGAGACAAGACAACAGATAGGTATTCCTTTATGCTGACTCTGCTATACAGAGATGACAAGACAAGACAACAGATAGATATTCCTTTATGTTGACTCTGCTATACAGGCAGACGAGACAAGACAACAGATAGGTATTCCTTTATGTTGACTCTGCTATACAGAGATGACAAGACAAAACAACAGATATGTATTCCTTTATGTTGACTCTGCTATACAGAGATGACAAGACAAAACAACAGATAGGTATTCCTTTGTGTTGACTCTGCTATACAGAGATAACAAGATAAGACAACAGATAGGTATTCCTTTATGTTGACTCTGCTATACAGGCAGACGAGAAAAGACAACAGATGGGTATTCCTTTATGTTGACTCTGCTATACAGGCAGACGAGACAAGACAACAGATAGGTATTCCTTTATGTTGACTCTGCTATACAGGCAGACGAGACAAGACAGCAGATAGGTATTCCTTTATGTTGACTCTGCTATACAGGCAGACGAGACAAGACAACAGATAGGTATTCCTTTATGTTGACTCTGCTATACAGGCAGACGAGATAAGCCAACAGATAGGTATTCCTTTATGTTGACTCTGCTATACAGAGATGACAAGACAAGACAACAGATAGGTATTCCTTTATGTTGACTCTGCTATACAGGCAGACGAGACAAGACAACAGATAGGTATTCCTTTATGTTGACTCTGCTATACAGAGATGACAAGACAAGACTACAGATATGTATTTCTTTATGTTGACTCTGCTATACAGGCATACGAGACAAGACAACAGATAGGTATTCCTTTGTGTTGACTCTGCTATACAGAGATGACGAGACAAGACAACAGATAGGTATTCCTTTATGTTGACTCTGCTATACAGAGATGATGAGACAAGACAACAGAAAGGTATTCCTTTATGTTGACTGCTATACAGAGATGACAAGACAACAGATATGTATTCCTTTATGTTGACTCTGCTATACAGAGATGACAAGACAAGACTACAGATATGTATTCCTTTATGTTGACTCTGCTATACAGGCAGACGAGACAAGACAACAGATAGGCATTCCTTTATGCTGACTCTGCTATACAGAGATGACAAGACAAGACAACAGATAGGTATTCCTTTATGTTGACTCTGTTATACCGGCAGACGAGACAAGACAACAGATAGGTATTCCTTTATGTTGACTCTGTTATACAGGCAGACGAGACAAGACAGCAGATAGGTATTCCTTTATGTTGACTCAGCTATACAGGCAGACGTGACAAGACAACAGATAGGTATTCCTTTATGTTGACTCTGCTATACAGAGATGACAAGACAAAACAACAGATAGGTATTCCTTTATGTTGACTCTGCTATACAGGCAGACGTGACAAGACAACAGATAGGTATTCCTTTATGTTGACTCTGTTATACAGGCAGACGAGACAAGACAGCAGATAGGTATTCCTTTATGTTGACTCAGCTATACAGGCAGACGTGACAAGACAACAGATAGGTATTCCTTTATGTTGATTCTGCTATACAGAGATGACAAGACAAAACAACAGATAGGTATTCCTTTATGTTGACTCTGCTATACAGAGATGACGAGACAAGACAACAGATAGGTATTCCTTTATGTTGACTCTGCTATACAGAGATGATGAGAGAAGACAACAGATAGGTATTCTTTTATGTTGACTGCTATGCAGAGATGACAAGACAACAGATAGGTATTCCTTTATGTTGACTCTGCTATACAGGCAGACGAGACAAGACAACAGATAGGTATTCCTATATGCTGACACTGCTATACAGAGATGACAAGACAAGACAACAGATAGGTATTCCTTTATGTTGACTCTGCTATACAGTCAGACGAGACAAGACAACAGATAGGTACATTTGTATTCCTTTATGTTGACTCTGCTATACAGGCAGACGTGACAAGACAACAGATAGGTATTCATTTATGCTGACTCTGCTATACAGAGATGACGAGACGAGACAACAGATAGGTATTCCTTTATGTTGACTCTGCTATACAGGCAGACGAGACAAGACAGCAGATAGGTATTCCTTTATGTTGACTCTGCTATACAGAGATGACGAGACAAGACAACAGATAGGTATTCCTTTGTGTTGACTCTGCTATACAGAGATGACGAGACAAGACAACAGATAGGTATTCCTTTATGTTGACTCTGCTGTAGAGGCAGACGAGACAAGACAACAGATAGGTATTCCGTTATGTTGACTCTGCTATACAGGCAGACGAGACAAGACAACAGTTAGGTATTCCTTTATGTTGACTCTGTTATACAGGCAGACGAGACAATACAACAGATAGGTATTCCTTTATGTTGACTCTGCTATACAGGCAGAGGAGACAAGACAACAGATAGGTATTCCTTTATGCTGACTCTGCTATACAGAGATGACAAGACAAGACAACAGATAGGTATTCCTTTATGTTGACTCTGCTTTACAGGCAGACAGGACAAAACAACAGATAGGTATTCCTTTGTGTTGACTCTGCTATACAGAGATGACAAGATAAGACAACAGATAGGTATTCCTTTATGTTGACTCTGCTATACAGGCAGACGAGAAAAGACAACAGATGGGTATTCCTTTATGTTGACTCTGCTATACAGGCAGACGAGACAAGACAACAGATAGGTATTCCTTTATGTTGACTCTGCTATACAGAGATGATGAGACAAGACAACAGAAAGGTATTCCTTTATGTTGCCTGCTATACAGAGATGACAAGACAACAGATATGTATTCCTTTATGTTGACTCTGCTATACAGAGATGACAAGACAAGACTACAGATATGTATTCCTTTATGTTGACTCTGCTATACAGGCAGACGAGACAAGACAACAGATAGGTATTCCTTTATGCTGACTCTGCTATACAGAGATGACAAGACAAGACAACAGATAGGTATTCCTTTATGTTGACTCTGTTATACCGGCAGACGAGACAAGACAACAGATAGGTATTCCTTTATGTTGACTCTGCTATATAGGCATACTAGACAAGACAACAGATAGGTATTCCTTTATGTTGACTCTGTTATACAGGCAGACGAGACAAGACAGCAGATAGGTATTCCTTTATGTTGACTCAGCTATACAGGCAGACGTGACAAGACAACAGATAGGTATTCCTTTATGTTGACTCTGCTATACAGAGATGACAAGACAAAACAACTGATAGGTATTCCTTTATGTTGACTCTGCTATACAGAGATGACGAGACAAGACAACAGATAGGTATTCCTTTATGTTGACTCTGCTATACAGAGATGATGAGACAAGACAACAGATAGGTATTCTTTTATGTTGACTGCTATGCAGAGATGACAAGACAACAGATAGGTATTCCTTTATGTTGACTCTGCTATACAGGCAGACGAGACAAGACAACAGATAGGTATTCCTTTATGCTGACTCTGCTATACAGAGATGACGAGACAAGACAACAGATAGGTATTCCTTTATGTTGACTCTGCTATAGAGGCAGACGAGACAAGACAACAGATAGGTATTCCTTTATGTTGACTCTGCTATACAGGCAGACGAGACAAGACAACAGTTAGGTATTCCTTTATGTTGACTCTGCTATACAGGCAGAGGAGACAAGACAACAGATAGGTATTCCTTTATGCTGATTCTGCTATACAGAGATGACAAGACAAGACAACAGATAGGTATTCCTTTATGTTGACTCTGCTATACAGGCAGACGAGACAAGACAACAGATAGGTATTCCTTTATGTTGACTCTGCTATACAGAGATGACAAGACAAAACAACAGATATGTATTCCTTTATGTTGACTCTGCTATACAGAGATGACAAGACAAAACAACAGATAGGTATTCCTTTGTGTTGACTCTGCTATACAGAGATGACAAGATAAGACAACAGATAGGTATTCCTTTATGTTGACTCTGCTATACAGGCAGACGAGAAAAGACAACAGATAGGTATTCCTTTATGTTGACTCTGCTATACAGGCAGACGAGACAAGACAGCAGATAGGTATTCCTTTATGTTGACTCTGCTATACAGGCAGACGAGACAAGACAACAGATAGGTATTCCTTTATGTTGACTCTGCTATACAGGCAGACGAGATAAGCCAACAGATAGGTATTCCTTTATGTTGACTCTGCTATACAGAGATGACAAGACAAGACAACAGATAGGTATTCCTTTATGTTGACTCTGCTATACAGGCAGACGAGACAAGACAACAGATAGGTATTCCTTTATGTTGACTCTGCTATACAGAGATGACAAGACAAGACTACAGATATGTATTTCTTTATGTTGACTCTGCTATACAGGCATACGAGACAAGACAACAGATAGGTATTCCTTTGTGTTGACTCTGCTATACAGAGATGACGAGACAAGACAACAGATAGGTATTCCTTTATGTTGACTCTGCTATACAGAGATGATGAGACAAGACAACAGAAAGGTATTCCTTTATGTTGACTGCTATACAGAGATGACAAGACAACAGATATGTATTCCTTTATGTTGACTCTGCTATACAGAGATGACAAGACAAGACTACAGATATGTATTCCTTTATGTTGACTCTGCTATACAGGCAGACGAGACAAGACAACAGATAGGCATTCCTTTATGCTGACTCTGCTATACAGAGATGACAAGACAAGACAACAGATAGGTATTCCTTTATGTTGACTCTGTTATACCGGCAGACGAGACAAGACAACAGATAGGTATTCCTTTATGTTGACTCTGTTATACAGGCAGACGAGACAAGACAGCAGATAGGTATTCCTTTATGTTGACTCAGCTATACAGGCAGACGTGACAAGACAACAGATAGGTATTCCTTTATGTTGACTCTGCTATACAGAGATGACAAGACAAAACAACAGATAGGTATTCCTTTATGTTGACTCTGCTATACAGGCAGACGTGACAAGACAACAGATAGGTATTCCTTTATGTTGACTCTGTTATACAGGCAGACGAGACAAGACAGCAGATAGGTATTCCTTTATGTTGACTCAGCTATACAGGCAGACGTGACAAGACAACAGATAGGTATTCCTTTATGTTGATTCTGCTATACAGAGATGACAAGACAAAACAACAGATAGGTATTCCTTTATGTTGACTCTGCTATACAGAGATGACGAGACAAGACAACAGATAGGTATTCCTTTATGTTGACTCTGCTATACAGAGATGATGAGACAAGACAACAGATAGGTATTCTTTTATGTTGACTGCTATGCAGAGATGACAAGACAACAGATAGGTATTCCTTTATGTTGACTCTGCTATACAGAGATGACGAGACAAGACAACAGATAGGTATTCCTTTGTGTTGACTCTGCTATACAGAGATGACGAGACAAGACAACAGATAGGTATTCCTTTATGTTGACTCTGCTGTAGAGGCAGACGAGACAAGACAACAGATAGGTATTCCGTTATGTTGACTCTGCTATACAGGCAGACGAGACAAGACAACAGTTAGGTATTCCTTTATGTTGACTCTGTTATACAGGCAGACGAGACAATACAACAGATAGGTATTCCTTTATGTTGACTCTGCTATACAGGCAGAGGAGACAAGACAACAGATAGGTATTCCTTTATGCTGACTCTGCTATACAGAGATGACAAGACAAGACAACAGATAGGTATTCCTTTATGTTGACTCTGCTTTACAGGCAGACGAGACAAGACAACAGATAGGTATTCCTTTATGTTGACTCTGCTATACAGAGATGACAAGACAAGACTACAGATATGTATTCCTTTATGTTGACTCTGCTATACAGGCATACGAGACAAGACAACAGATAGGTATTCCTTTGTGTTGACTCTGCTATACAGAGATGACGAGACAAGACAACAGATAGGTATTCCTTTATGTTGACTCTGCTATACAGGCAGACGAAACAAGACAACAGATAGGTATTCCTTTATGTTGACTCTGCTATACAGAGATGACAAGACAAAACAACAGATATGTATTCCTTTATGTTGACTCTGCTATACAGAGATGACCAGACAAAACAACAGATAGGTATTCCTTTGTGTTGACTCTGCTATACAGAGATGACAAGACAAGACAACAGATAGGTATTCCTTTATGTTGACTCTGCTATACAGGCAGACGAGACAAGACAACAGATAGGTATTCCTTTATGTTGACTCTGCTATACAGGCAGACGAGACAAGACAACAGATATGTATTCCTTTATGTTGACTCTGCTATACAGGCAGACGAGACAAGACAGCAGATAGGTATTCCTTTATGTTGACTCTGCTATACAGGCAGACAAGACAAGACAACAGATAGGTATTCCTTTATGTTGACTCTGCTATACAGGCAGACGAGATAAGCCAACGGATAGGTATTCCTTTATGTTGACTCTGCTATACAGAGATGACAAGACAAGACAACAGATAGGTATTCCTTTATGTTGACTCTGCTATACAGGCAGACGAGACAAGACAACAGATAGGTATTCCTTTATGTTGACTCTGCTATACAGAGATGACAAGACAAGACTACAGATATGTATTCCTTTATGTTGATTCTGCTATACAGGCATACGAGACAAGACAACAGATAGGTATTCCTTTGTGTTGACTCTGCTATACAGAGATGACGAGACAAGACAACAGATAGGTATTCCTTTATGTTGACTCTGCTATACAGAGATGACAAGACAAAACAACAGATATGTATTCCTTTATGTTGACTCTGCTATACAGAGATGACAAGACAAAACAACAGATAGGTATTCCTTTGTGTTGATTCTGCTATACAGATATGACAAGATAAGAAAACAGATAGGTATTCCTTTATGTTGACTCTGCTATACAGGCAGACGAGACAAGACAACAGATAGGTATTCCTTTATGTTGACTCTGTTATACAGGCAGACGAGACAAGACAGCAGATAGGTATTCCTTTATGTTGACTCTGCTATACAGGCAGACGTGGCAAGACAACAGATAGGTATTCCTTTATGTTGACTCTGCTATACAGAGATGACAAGACAAAACAACAGATAGGTATTCCTTTATGTTGACTCTGCTATACAGGCAGACGTGACAAGACAACAGATAGGTATTCCTTTATGTTGACTCTGCTATACAGAGATGACAAGACAAAACAACAGATAGGTATTCCTTTATGTTGACTCTGCTATACAGAGATGACGAGACAAGACAACAGATAGGTATTCCTTTATGTTGACTCTGCTATACAGAGATGATGAGACAAGACAACAGCTAGGTATTCTTTTATGTTGACTGCTATGCAGAGATGACAAGACAACAGATAGGTATTCCTTTATGTTGACTCTGCTATACAGGCAGACGAGACAAGACAACAGATAGGTATTCGTTTATGCTGAATCTGCTATACAGAGATGACAAGACAAGACAACAGATAGGTATTCCTTTATGTTGACTCTGCTATACAGGCAGACGAGAAAAGACAACAGATAGGTACATTTGTATTCCTTTATGTTGACTCTGCTATACAGGCAGACGAGACAAGACAACAGATAGGTATTCCTTTATGCTGACTCTGCTATACAGAGATGACAAGACAAGACAACAGATAGGTATTCCTTTATGTTGACTCTGCTATACAGTCAGACGAGACAAGACAACAGATAGGTACATTTGTATTCCTTTATGTTGACTCTGCTATACAGGCAGACGTGACAAGACAACAGATAGGTATTCATTTATGCTGACTCTGCTATACAGAGATGACGAGACGAGACAACAGATAGGTATTCCTTTATGTTGACTCTGCTATACAGGCAGACGAGACAAGACAGCAGATAGGTATTCCTTTATGTTGACTCTGCTATACAGAGATGACGAGACAAGACAACAGATAGGTATTCCTTTGTGTTGACTCTGCTATACAGAGATGACGAGACAAGACAACAGATAGGTATTCCTTTATGTTGACTCTGCTATAGAGGCAGACGAGACAAGACAACAGATAGGTATTCCTTTATGTTGACTCTGCTATACAGGCAGACGAGACAAGACAACAGTTAGGTATTCCTTTATGTTGACTCTGTTATACAGGCAGACGAGACAATACAACAGATAGGTATTCCTTTATGTTGACTCTGCTATACAGGCAGAGGAGACAAGACAACAGATAGGTATTCCTTTATGCTGACTCTGCTATACAGAGATGACAAGACAAGACAACAGATAGGTATTCCTTTATGTTGACTCTGCTTTACAGGCAGACGAGACAAGACAACAGATAGGTATTCCTTTATGTTGACTCTGCTATACAGAGATGACAAGACAAGACTACAGATATGTATTCCTTTATGTTGACTCTGTTATACAGGCATACGAGACAAGACAACGGATAGGTATTCCTTTGTGTTGACTCTGCTATACAGAGATGACGAGACAAGACAACAGATAGGTATTCCTTTATGTTGACTCTGCTATAGAGGCAGACGAAACAAGACAACAGATAGGTATTCCTTTATGTTGACTCTGCTATACAGAGATGACAAGACAAAACAACAGATATGTATTCCTTTATGTTGACTCTGCTATACAGAGATGACCAGACAAAACAACAGATAGGTATTCCTTTGTGTTGACTCTGCTATACAGAGATGACAAGACAAGACAACAGATAGGTATTCCTTTATGTTGACTCTGCTATACAGGCAGACGAGACAAGACAACAGATGGGTATTCCTTTATGTTGACTCTGCTATACAGGCAGACGAGACAAGACAACAGATAGGTATTCCTTTATGTTGACTCTGCAATACAGGCAGACGAGACAAGACAGCAGATAGGTATTCCTTTATGTTGACTCTGCTATACAGGCAGACGAGAGAAGACAACAGATAGGTATTCCTTTATGTTGACTCTGCTATACAGAGATGACGAGACAAGACAACAGATAGGTATTCCTTTGTGTTGACTCTGCTATACAGAGATGACGAGACAAGACAACAGATAGGTATTCCTTTATGTTGACTCTGCTGTAGAGGCAGACGAGACAAGACAACAGATAGGTATTCCGTTATGTTGACTCTGCTATACAGGCAGACGAGACAAGACAACAGTTAGGTATTCCTTTATGTTGACTCTGTTATACAGGCAGACGAGACAATACAACAGATAGGTATTCCTTTATGTTGACTCTGCTATACAGGCAGAGGAGACAAGACAACAGATAGGTATTCCTTTATGCTGACTCTGCTATACAGAGATGACAAGACAAGACAACAGATAGGTATTCCTTTATGTTGACTCTGCTTTACAGGCAGACGAGACAAGACAACAGATAGGTATTCCTTTATGTTGACTCTGCTATACAGAGATGACAAGACAAGACTACAGATATGTATTCCTTTATGTTGACTCTGCTATACAGGCATACGAGACAAGACAACAGATAGGTATTCCTTTGTGTTGACTCTGCTATACAGAGATGACGAGACAAGACAACAGATAGGTATTCCTTTATGTTGACTCTGCTATACAGGCAGACGAAACAAGACAACAGATAGGTATTCCTTTATGTTGACTCTGCTATACAGAGATGACAAGACAAAACAACAGATATGTATTCCTTTATGTTGACTCTGCTATACAGAGATGACCAGACAAAACAACAGATAGGTATTCCTTTGTGTTGACTCTGCTATACAGAGATGACAAGACAAGACAACAGATAGGTATTCCTTTATGTTGACTCTGCTATACAGGCAGACGAGACAAGACAACAGATAGGTATTCCTTTATGTTGACTCTGCTATACAGGCAGACGAGACAAGACAACAGATATGTATTCCTTTATGTTGACTCTGCTATACAGGCAGACGAGACAAGACAGCAGATAGGTATTCCTTTATGTTGACTCTGCTATACAGGCAGACAAGACAAGACAACAGATAGGTATTCCTTTATGTTGACTCTGCTATACAGGCAGACGAGATAAGCCAACGGATAGGTATTCCTTTATGTTGACTCTGCTATACAGAGATGACAAGACAAGACAACAGATAGGTATTCCTTTATGTTGACTCTGCAATACAGGCAGACGAGACAAGACAACAGATAGGTATTCCTTTATGTTGACTCTGCTATACAGAGATGACAAGACAAGACTACAGATATGTATTCCTTTATGTTGATTCTGCTATACAGGCATACGAGACAAGACAACAGATAGGTATTCCTTTGTGTTGACTCTGCTATACAGAGATGACGAGACAAGACAACAGATAGGTATTCCTTTATGTTGACTCTGCTATACAGAGATGACAAGACAAAACAACAGATATGTATTCCTTTATGTTGACTCTGCTATACAGAGATGACAAGACAAAACAACAGATAGGTATTCCTTTGTGTTGACTCTGCTATACAGATATGACAAGATAAGACAACAGATAGGTATTCCTTTATGTTGACTCTGCTATACAGGCAGACGAGACAAGACAACAGATAGGTATTCCTTTATGTTGACTCTGTTATACAGGCAGAGGAGACAAGACAGCAGATAGGTATTCCTTTATGTTGACTCTGCTATACAGGCAGACGTGGCAAGACAACAGATAGGTATTCCTTTATGTTGACTCTGCTATACAGAGATGACAAGACAAAACAACAGATAGGTATTCCTTTATGTTGACTCTGCTATACAGGCAGACGTGACAAGACAACAGATAGGTATTCCTTTATGTTGACTCTGCTATACAGAGATGACAAGACAAAACAACAGATAGGTATTCCTTTATGTTGACTCTGCTATACAGAGATGACGAGACAAGACAACAGATAGGTATTCCTTTATGTTGACTCTGCTATACAGAGATGATGAGACAAGACAACAGCTAGGTATTCTTTTATGTTGACTGCTATGCAGAGATGACAAGACAACAGATAGGTATTCCTTTATGTTGACTCTGCTATACAGGCAGACGAGACAAGACAACAGATAGGTATTCGTTTATGCTGAATCTGCTATACAGAGATGACAAGACAAGACAACAGATAGGTATTCCTTTATGTTGACTCTGCTATACAGGCAGACGAGAAAAGACAACAGATAGGTACATTTGTATTCCTTTATGTTGACTCTGCTATACAGGCAGACGAGACAAGACAACAGATAGGTATTCCTTTATGCTGACTCTTCTATACAGAGATGACAAGACAAGACAACAGATAGGTATTCCTTTATGTTGACTCTGCTATACAGTCAGACGAGACAAGACAACAGATAGGTACATTTGTATTCCTTTATGTTGACTCTGCTATACAGGCAGACGTGACAAGACAACAGATAGGTATTCATTTATGCTGACTCTGCTATACAGAGATGACGAGACGAGACAACAGATAGGTATTCCTTTATGTTGACTCTGCTATACAGGCAGACGAGACAAGACAGCAGATAGGTATTCCTTTATGTTGACTCTGCTATACAGAGATGACGAGACAAGACAACAGATAGGTATTCCTTTGTGTTGACTCTGCTATACAGAGATGACGAGACAAGACAACAGATAGGTATTCCTTTATGTTGACTCTGCTATAGAGGCAGACGAGACAAGACAACAGATAGGTATTCCTTTATGTTGACTCTGCTATACAGGCAGACGAGACAAGACAACAGTTAGGTATTCCTTTATGTTGACTCTGTTATACAGGCAGACGAGACAATACAACAGATAGGTATTCCTTTATGTTGACTCTGCTATACAGGCAGAGGAGACAAGACAACAGATAGGTATTCCTTTATGCTGACTCTGCTATACAGAGATGACAAGACAAGACAACAGATAGGTATTCCTTTATGTTGACTCTGCTTTACAGGCAGACGAGACAAGACAACAGATAGGTATTCCTTTATGTTGACTCTGCTATACAGAGATGACAAGACAAGACTACAGATATGTATTCCTTTATGTTGACTCTGCTATACAGGCATACGAGACAAGACAACGGATAGGTATTCCTTTGTGTTGACTCTGCTATACAGAGATGACGAGACAAGACAACAGATAGGTATTCCTTTATGTTGACTCTGCTATACAGGCAGACGAAACAAGACAACAGATAGGTATTCCTTTATGTTGACTCTGCTATACAGAGATGACAAGACAAAACAACAGATATGTATTCCTTTATGTTGACTCTGCTATACAGAGATGACCAGACAAAACAACAGATAGGTATTCCTTTGTGTTGACTCTGCTATACAGAGATGACAAGACAAGACAACAGATAGGTATTCCTTTATGTTGACTCTGCTATACAGGCAGACGAGACAAGACAACAGATGGGTATTCCTTTATGTTGACTCTGCTATACAGGCAGACGAGACAAGACAACAGATAGGTATTCCTTTATGTTGACTCTGCAATACAGGCAGACGAGACAAGACAGCAGATAGGTATTCCTTTATGTTGACTCTGCTATACAGGCAGACGAGACAAGACAACAGATAGGTATTCCTTTATGTTGACTCTGCTATACAGGCAGACGAGATAAGCCAACAGATAGGTATTCCTTTATGTTGACTCTGCTATACAGAGATGACAAGACAAGACAACAGATAGGTATTCCTTTATGTTGACTCTGCTATACAGGCAGACGAGACAAGACAACAGATAGGTATTCCTTTATGTTGACTCTGCTATACAGAGATGACAAGACAAGACTACAGATATGTATTTCTTTATGTTGACTCTGCTACACAGGCATACGAGACAAGACAACAGATAGGTATTCCTTTGTGTTGACTCTGCTATACAGAGATGACGAGACAAGACAACAGATAGGTATTCCTTTATGTTGACTCTGCTATACAGAGATGATGAGACAAGACAACAGAAAGGTATTCCTTTATGTTGCCTGCTATACAGAGATGACAAGACAACAGATATGTATTCCTTTATGTTGACTCTGCTATACAGAGATGACAAGACAAGACTACAGATATGTATTCCTTTATGTTGACTCTGCTATACAGAGATGACAAGACAAAACAACAGATAGGTATTCCTTTGTGTTGACTCTGCTATACAGATATGACAAGATAAGACAACAGATAGGTATTCCTTTATGTTGACTCTGCTATACAGGCAGACGAGACAAGACAACAGATAGGTATTCCTTTATGTTGACTCTGCTATACAGGTAGACGAGACAAGACAACAGATAGGTATTCCTTTATGTTGACTCTGTTATACAGGCAGACGAGACAAGACAGCAGATAGGTATTCCTTTATGTTGACTCTGCTATACAGGCAGACGTGGCAAGACAACAGATAGGTATTCCTTTATGTTGACTCTGCTATACAGAGATGACAAGACAAAACAACAGATAGGTATTCCTTTATGTTGACTCTGCTATACAGGCAGACGTGACAAGACAACAGATAGGTATTCCTTTATGTTGACTCTGCTATACAGAGATGACAAGACAAAACAACAGATAGGTATTCCTTTATGTTGACTCTGCTATACAGAGATGACGAGACAAGACAACAGATAGGTATTCCTTTATGTTGACTCTGCTATACAGAGATGATGAGACAAGACAACAGCTAGGTATTCTTTTATGTTGACTGCTATGCAGAGATGACAAGACAACAGATAGGTATTCCTTTATGTTGACTCTGCTATACAGGCAGACGAGACAAGACAACAGATAGGTATTCGTTTATGCTGAATCTGCTATACAGAGATGACAAGACAAGACAACAGATAGGTATTCCTTTATGTTGACTCTGCTATACAGGCAGACGAGAAAAGACAACAGATAGGTACATTTGTATTCCTTTATGTTGACTCTGCTATACAGGCAGACGAGACAAGACAACAGATAGGTATTCCTTTATGCTGACTCTGCTATACAGAGATGACAAGACAAGACAACAGATAGGTATTCCTTTATGTTGACTCTGCTATACAGTCAGACGAGACAAGACAACAGATAGGTACATTTGTATTCCTTTATGTTGACTCTGCTATACAGGCAGACGTGACAAGACAACAGATAGGTATTCATTTATGCTGACTCTGCTATACAGAGATGACGAGACGAGACAACAGATAGGTATTCCTTTATGTTGACTCTGCTATACAGGCAGACGAGACAAGACAGCAGATAGGTATTCCTTTATGTTGACTCTGCTATACAGAGATGACGAGACAAGACAACAGATAGGTATTCCTTTGTGTTGACTCTGATATACAGAGATGACGAGACAAGACAACAGATAGGTATTCCTTTATGTTGACTCTGCTATAGAGGCAGAAGAGACAAGACAACAGATAGGTATTCCGTTATGTTGACTCTGCTATACAGGCAGACGAGACAAGACAACAGTTAGGTATTCCTTTATGTTGACTCTGTTATACAGGCAGACGAGACAATACAACAGATAGGTATTCCTTTATGTTGACTCTGCTATACAGGCAGAGGAGACAAGACAACAGATAGGTATTCCTTTATGCTGACTCTGCTATACAGAGATGACAAGACAAGACAACAGATAGGTATTCCTTTATGTTGACTCTGCTTTACAGGCAGACGAGACAAGACAACAGATAGGTATTCCTTTATGTTGACTCTGCTATACAGAGATGACAAGACAAGACTACAGATATGTATTCCTTTATGTTGACTCTGCTATACAGGCATACGAGACAAGACAACGGATAGGTATTCCTTTGTGTTGACTCTGCTATACAGAGATGACGAGACAAGACAACAGATAGGTATTCCTTTATGTTGACTCTGCTATACAGGCAGACGAAACAAGACAACAGATAGGTATTCCTTTATGTTGACTCTGCTATACAGAGATGACAAGACAAAACAACAGATATGTATTCCTTTATGTTGACTCTGCTATACAGAGATGACCAGACAAAACAACAGATAGGTATTCCTTTGTGTTGACTCTGCTATACAGAGATGACAAGACAAGACAACAGATAGGTATTCCTTTATGTTGACTCTGCTATACAGGCAGACGAGACAAGACAACAGATAGGTATTCCTTTATGTTGACTCTGCTATACAGGCAGACGAGACAAGACAACAGATATGTATTCCTTTATGTTGACTCTGCTATACAGGCAGACGAGACAAGACAGCAGATAGGTATTCCTTTATGTTGACTCTGCTATACAGGCAGACAAGACAAGACAACAGATAGGTATTCCTTTATGTTGACTCTGCTATACAGGCAGACGAGATAAGCCAACGGATAGGTATTCCTTTATGTTGACTCTGCTATACAGGCAGACGAGACAAGACAACAGATAGGTATTCCTTTATGTTGACTCTGCTATACAGAGATGACAAGAGAAGACTACAGATATGTATTCCTTTATGTTGATTCTGCTATACAGGCATACGAGACAAGACAACAGATAGGTATTCCTTTGTGTTGACTCTGCTATACAGAGATGACGAGATAAGACAACAGATAGGTATTCCTTTATGTTGACTCTGCTATACAGAGATGACAAGACAACACAACAGATATGTATTCCTTTATGTTGACTCTGCTATACAGAGATGACAAGACAAAACAACAGATAGGTATTCCTTTGTGTTGACTCTGCTATACAGATATGACAAGATAAGACAACAGATAGGTATTCCTTTATGTTGACTCTGCTATACAGGCAGACGAGACAAGACAACAGATAGGTATTCCTTTATGTTGACTCTGCTATACAGGCAGACGAGACAAGACAACAGATAGGTATTCCTTTATGTTGACTCTGTTATACAGGCAGACGAGACAAGACAGCAGATAGGTATTCCTTTATGTTGACTCTGCTATACAGGCAGACGTGACAAGACAACAGATAGGTATTCCTTTATGTTGACTCTGCTATACAGAGATGACAAGACAAAACAACAGATAGGTATTCCTTTATGTTGACTCTGCTATACAGGCAGACGTGACAAGACAACAGATAGGTATTCCTTTATGTTGACTCTGCTATACAGAGATGACAAGACAAAACAACAGATAGGTATTCCTTTATGTTGACTCTGCTATACAGAGATGACGAGACAAGACAACAGATAGGTATTCCTTTATGTTGACTCTGCTATACAGAGATGATGAGACAAGACAACAGCTAGGTATTCTTTTATGTTGACTGCTATGCAGAGATGACAAGACAACAGATAGGTATTCCTTTATGTTGACTCTGCTATACAGGCAGACGAGACAAGACAACAGATAGGTATTCGTTTATGCTGAATCTGCTATACAGAGATGAAAAGACAAGACAACAGATAGGTATTCCTTTATGTTGACTCTGCTATACAGGCAGACGAGAAAAGACAACAGATAGGTACATTTGTATTCCTTTATGTTGACTCTGCTATACAGGCAGACGTGACAAGACAACAGATAGGTATTCATTTATGCTGACTCTGCTATACAGAGATGACGAGACAAGACAACAGATAGGTATTCCTTTATGTTGACTCTGCTATACAGGCAGACGAGACAAGACAGCAGATAGGTATTCCTTTATGTTGACTCTGCTATACAGAGATGACGAGACAAGACAACAGATAGGTATTCCTTTGTGTTGACTCTGCTATACAGAGATGACGAGACAAGACAACAGATAGGTATTCCTTTATGTTGACTCTGCTATAGAGGCAGACGAGACAAGACAACAGATAGGTATTCCGTTATGTTGACTCTGCTATACAGGCAGACGAGACAAGACAACAGTTAGGTATTCCTTTATGTTGACCCTGTTATACAGGCAGACGAGACAATACAACAGATAGGTATTCCTTTATGTTGACTCTGCTATACAGGCAGAGGAGACAAGACAACAGATAGGTATTCCTTTATGCTGACTCTGCTATACAGAGATGACAAGACAGGACAACAGATAGGTATTCCTTTATGTTGACTCTGCTTTACAGGCAGACGAGACAAGACAACAGATAGGTATTCCTTTATGTTGACTCTGCTATACAGAGATGACAAGACAAGACTAAAGATATGTATTCCTTTATGTTGACTCTGCTATACAGGCATACGAGACAAGACAACGGATAGGTATTCCTTTGTGTTGACTCTGCTATACAGAGATGACGAGACAAGACAACAGATAGGTATTCCTTTATGTTGACTCTGCTATACAGGCAGACGAAACAAGACAACAGATAGGTATTCCTTTATGTTGACTCTGCTATACAGAGATGACAAGACAAAACAACAGATATGTATTCCTTTATGTTGACTCTGCTATACAGAGATGACAAGACAAGACAACAGATAGGTATTCCTTTATGTTGACTCTGCTATACAGGCAGACGAGACAAGACAACAGATAGGTATTCCTTTATGTTGACTCTGCTATACAGGCAGACGAGACAAGACAACAGATATGTATTCCTTTATGTTGACTCTGCTATACAGGCAGACGAGACAAGACAGCAGATAGGTATTCCTTTATGTTGACTCTGCTATACAGGCAGACAAGACAAGACAACAGATAGGTATTCCTTTATGTTGACTCTGCTATACAGGCAGACGAGATAAGCCAACGGATAGGTATTCCTTTATGTTGACTCTGCTATACAGAGATAACAAGACAAGACAACAGATAGGTATTCCTTTATGTTGACTCTGCTATACAGGCAGACGAGACAAGACAACAGATAGGTATTCCTTTATGTTGACTCTGCTATACAGAGATGACAAGACAAGACTAAAGATATGTATTCCTTTATGTTGATTCTGCTATACAGGCATACGAGACAAGACAACAGATAGGTATTCCTTTGTGTTGACTCTGCTATACAGAGATGACGAGATAAGAAAACAGATAGGTATTCCTTTATGTTGACTCTGCTATACAGAGATGACAAGACAAAACAACAGATATGTATTCCTTTATGTTGACTCTGCTATACAGAGATGACAAGACAAAACAACAGATAGGTATTCCTTTGTGTTGACTCTGCTATACAGATATGACAAGATAAGACAACAGATAGGTATTCCTTTATGTTGACTCTGTTATACAGGCAGACGAGACAAGACAGCAGATAGGTATTCCTTTATGTTGACTCTGCTATACAGGCAGACGTGACAAGACAACAGATAGGTATTCCTTTATGTTGACTCTGCTATACAGAGATGACAAGACAAAACAACAGATAGGTATTCCTTTATGTTGACTCTGCTATACAGGCAGACGTGACAAGACAACAGATAGGTATTCCTTTATGTTGACTCTGCTATACAGAGATGACAAGACAAAACAACCGATAGGTATTCCTTTATGTTGACTCTGCTATACAGAGATGACGAGACAAGACAACAGATAGGTATTCCTTTATGTTGACTCTGCTATACAGAGATGATGAGACAAGACAACAGCTAGGTATTCCTTTATGTTGACTCTGCTATACAGGCAGACGAGACAAGACAGCAGATAGGTATTCCTTTATGTTGACTCTGCTATACAGAGATGACGAGACAAGACAAGAGATAGGTATTCCTTTGTGTTGACTCTGCTATACAGAGATGACGAGACAAGACAACAGATAGGTATTCCTTTATGTTGACTCTGCTATACAGGCAGACGAGACAAGACAACATATAGGTATTCCTTTATGTTGAATCTGCTATACAGAGATGACAAGACAAAACTACAGATATGTATTCCTTTATGTTGACTCTTCTATACAGGCATACGAGACAAGACAACAGATAGGTATTCCTTTATGTTGACTCTGCTATACAGAGATGATGAGACAAGACAACAGATAGGTATTCTTTTATGTTGACTGCTATGCAGAGATGACAAGACAACAGATAGGTATTCCTTTATGTTGCCTCTGCTATACAGGCAGACGAGACAAGACAACAGATAGGTATTCCTTTATGCTGACTCTGCTATACAGAGATGACAAGACAAGACAACAGATAGGTATTCCTTTATGTTGACTCTGCTATACAGACAGACGAGACAAGACAACATATAGGTACATTTGTATTCCTTTATGTTGATTCTGCTATACAGGCAGACGTGACAAGACAACAGATAGGTATTCATTTATGCTGACTCTGCTATACAGAGATGACGAGACAAGACAACAGATAGGTATTCCTTTATGTTGACTCTGCTATACAGGCAGACGAGACAAGACAGCAGATAGGTATTCCTTTATGTTGACTCTGCTATACAGAGATGACGAGACAAGACAACAGATAGGTATTCCTTTATGTTGACTCTGCTATAGAGGCAGACGAGACAAGACAACAGATAGGTATTCCTTTATGTTGACTCTGCTATACAGGCAGACGAGACAAGACAACAGTTAGGTATTCCTTTATGTTGACTCTGTTATACAGGCAGACGAGACAATACAACAGATAGGTATTCCTTTATGTTGACTCTCCTATACAGGCAGAGGAGACAAGACAACAGATAGGTATTCCTTTATGCTGACTCTGCTATACAGAGATGACAAGACAAGACAACAGATAGGTATTCCTTTATGTTGAATCTGCTATACAGAGATGACAAGACAAAACTACAGATATGTATTCCTTTATGTTGACTCTTCTATACAGGCATACGAGACAAGACAACAGATAGGTATTCCTTTATGTTGACTCTGCTATACAGAGATGATGAGACAAGACAACAGATAGGTATTCTTTTATGTTGACTGCTATGCAGAGATGACAAGACAACAGATAGGTATTCCTTTATGTTGACTCTGCTATACAGGCAGAGGAGACAAGACAACAGATAGGTATTCCTTTATGCTGACTCTGCTATACAGAGATGACAAGACAAGACAACAGATAGGTATTCCTTTATGTTGACTCTGCTTTACAGGCAGACGAGACAAGACAACAGATAGGTATTCCTTTATGTTGACTCTGCTATACAGAGATGACAAGACAAGACTACAGATATGTATTCCTTTATGTTGACTCTGCTATACAGGCATACGAGACAAGACAACGGATAGGTATTCCTTTGTGTTGACTCTGCTATACAGAGATGACGAGACAAGACAACAGATAGGTATTCCTTTATGTTGACTCTGCTATACAGGCAGACGAAACAAGACAACAGATAGGTATTCCTTTATGTTGACTCTGCTATACAGAGATGACAAGACAAAACAACAGATATGTATTCCTTTATGTTGACTCTGCTATACAGAGATGACCAGACAAAACAACAGATAGGTATTCCTTTGTGTTGACTCTGCTATACAGAGATGACAAGACAAGACAACAGATAGGTATTCCTTTATGTTGACTCTGCTATACAGGCAGACGAGACAAGACAACAGATAGGTATTCCTTTATGTTGACTCTGCTATACAGGCAGACGAGACAAGACAACAGATATGTATTCCTTTATGTTGACTCTGCTATACAGGCAGACGAGACAAGACAGCAGATAGGTATTCCTTTATGTTGACTCTGCTATACAGGCAGACAAGACAAGACAACAGATAGGTATTCCTTTATGTTGACTCTGCTATACAGGCAGACGAGATAAGCCAACGGATAGGTATTCCTTTATGTTGACTCTGCTATACAGGCAGACGAGACAAGACAACAGATAGGTATTCCTTTATGTTGACTCTGCTATACAGAGATGACAAGAGAAGACTACAGATATGTATTCCTTTATGTTGATTCTGCTATACAGGCATACGAGACAAGACAACAGATAGGTATTCCTTTGTGTTGACTCTGCTATACAGAGATGACGAGATAAGACAACAGATAGGTATTCCTTTATGTTGACTCTGCTATACAGAGATGACAAGACAACACAACAGATATGTATTCCTTTATGTTGACTCTGCTATACAGAGATGACAAGACAAAACAACAGATAGGTATTCCTTTGTGTTGACTCTGCTATACAGATATGACAAGATAAGACAACAGATAGGTATTCCTTTATGTTGACTCTGCTATACAGGCAGACGAGACAAGACAACAGATAGGTATTCCTTTATGTTGACTCTGCTATACAGGCAGACGAGACAAGACAACAGATAGGTATTCCTTTATGTTGACTCTGTTATACAGGCAGACGAGACAAGACAGCAGATAGGTATTCCTTTATGTTGACTCTGCTATACAGGCAGACGTGACAAGACAACAGATAGGTATTCCTTTATGTTGACTCTGCTATACAGAGATGACAAGACAAAACAACAGATAGGTATTCCTTTATGTTGACTCTGCTATACAGGCAGACGTGACAAGACAACAGATAGGTATTCCTTTATGTTGACTCTGCTATACAGAGATGACAAGACAAAACAACAGATAGGTATTCCTTTATGTTGACTCTGCTATACAGAGATGACGAGACAAGACAACAGATAGGTATTCCTTTATGTTGACTCTGCTATACAGAGATGATGAGACAAGACAACAGCTAGGTATTCTTTTATGTTGACTGCTATGCAGAGATGACAAGACAACAGATAGGTATTCCTTTATGTTGACTCTGCTATACAGGCAGACGAGACAAGACAACAGATAGGTATTCGTTTATGCTGAATCTGCTATACAGAGATGAAAAGACAAGACAACAGATAGGTATTCCTTTATGTTGACTCTGCTATACAGGCAGACGAGAAAAGACAACAGATAGGTACATTTGTATTCCTTTATGTTGACTCTGCTATACAGGCAGACGTGACAAGACAACAGATAGGTATTCATTTATGCTGACTCTGCTATACAGAGATGACGAGACAAGACAACAGATAGGTATTCCTTTATGTTGACTCTGCTATACAGGCAGACGAGACAAGACAGCAGATAGGTATTCCTTTATGTTGACTCTGCTATACAGAGATGACGAGACAAGACAACAGATAGGTATTCCTTTGTGTTGACTCTGCTATACAGAGATGACGAGACAAGACAACAGATAGGTATTCCTTTATGTTGACTCTGCTATAGAGGCAGACGAGACAAGACAACAGATAGGTATTCCGTTATGTTGACTCTGCTATACAGGCAGACGAGACAAGACAACAGTTAGGTATTCCTTTATGTTGACCCTGTTATACAGGCAGACGAGACAATACAACAGATAGGTATTCCTTTATGTTGACTCTGCTATACAGGCAGAGGAGACAAGACAACAGATAGGTATTCCTTTATGCTGACTCTGCTATACAGAGATGACAAGACAGGACAACAGATAGGTATTCCTTTATGTTGACTCTGCTTTACAGGCAGACGAGACAAGACAACAGATAGGTATTCCTTTATGTTGACTCTGCTATACAGAGATGACAAGACAAGACTAAAGATATGTATTCCTTTATGTTGACTCTGCTATACAGGCATACGAGACAAGACAACGGATAGGTATTCCTTTGTGTTGACTCTGCTATACAGAGATGACGAGACAAGACAACAGATAGGTATTCCTTTATGTTGACTCTGCTATACAGGCAGACGAAACAAGACAACAGATAGGTATTCCTTTATGTTGACTCTGCTATACAGAGATGACAAGACAAAACAACAGATATGTATTCCTTTATGTTGACTCTGCTATACAGAGATGACAAGACAAGACAACAGATAGGTATTCCTTTATGTTGACTCTGCTATACAGGCAGACGAGACAAGACAACAGATAGGTATTCCTTTATGTTGACTCTGCTATACAGGCAGACGAGACAAGACAACAGATATGTATTCCTTTATGTTGACTCTGCTATACAGGCAGACGAGACAAGACAGCAGATAGGTATTCCTTTATGTTGACTCTGCTATACAGGCAGACAAGACAAGACAACAGATAGGTATTCCTTTATGTTGACTCTGCTATACAGGCAGACGAGATAAGCCAACGGATAGGTATTCCTTTATGTTGACTCTGCTATACAGAGATAACAAGACAAGACAACAGATAGGTATTCCTTTATGTTGACTCTGCTATACAGGCAGACGAGACAAGACAACAGATAGGTATTCCTTTATGTTGACTCTGCTATACAGAGATGACAAGACAAGACTAAAGATATGTATTCCTTTATGTTGATTCTGCTATACAGGCATACGAGACAAGACAACAGATAGGTATTCCTTTGTGTTGACTCTGCTATACAGAGATGACGAGATAAGAAAACAGATAGGTATTCCTTTATGTTGACTCTGCTATACAGAGATGACAAGACAAAACAACAGATATGTATTCCTTTATGTTGACTCTGCTATACAGAGATGACAAGACAAAACAACAGATAGGTATTCCTTTGTGTTGACTCTGCTATACAGATATGACAAGATAAGACAACAGATAGGTATTCCTTTATGTTGACTCTGTTATACAGGCAGACGAGACAAGACAGCAGATAGGTATTCCTTTATGTTGACTCTGCTATACAGGCAGACGTGACAAGACAACAGATAGGTATTCCTTTATGTTGACTCTGCTATACAGAGATGACAAGACAAAACAACAGATAGGTATTCCTTTATGTTGACTCTGCTATACAGGCAGACGTGACAAGACAACAGATAGGTATTCCTTTATGTTGACTCTGCTATACAGAGATGACAAGACAAAACAACCGATAGGTATTCCTTTATGTTGACTCTGCTATACAGAGATGACGAGACAAGACAACAGATAGGTATTCCTTTATGTTGACTCTGCTATACAGAGATGATGAGACAAGACAACAGCTAGGTATTCCTTTATGTTGACTCTGCTATACAGGCAGACGAGACAAGACAGCAGATAGGTATTCCTTTATGTTGACTCTGCTATACAGAGATGACGAGACAAGACAAGAGATAGGTATTCCTTTGTGTTGACTCTGCTATACAGAGATGACGAGACAAGACAACAGATAGGTATTCCTTTATGTTGACTCTGCTATACAGGCAGACGAGACAAGACAACATATAGGTATTCCTTTATGTTGAATCTGCTATACAGAGATGACAAGACAAAACTACAGATATGTATTCCTTTATGTTGACTCTTCTATACAGGCATACGAGACAAGACAACAGATAGGTATTCCTTTATGTTGACTCTGCTATACAGAGATGATGAGACAAGACAACAGATAGGTATTCTTTTATGTTGACTGCTATGCAGAGATGACAAGACAACAGATAGGTATTCCTTTATGTTGCCTCTGCTATACAGGCAGACGAGACAAGACAACAGATAGGTATTCCTTTATGCTGACTCTGCTATACAGAGATGACAAGACAAGACAACAGATAGGTATTCCTTTATGTTGACTCTGCTATACAGACAGACGAGACAAGACAACATATAGGTACATTTGTATTCCTTTATGTTGATTCTGCTATACAGGCAGACGTGACAAGACAACAGATAGGTATTCATTTATGCTGACTCTGCTATACAGAGATGACGAGACAAGACAACAGATAGGTATTCCTTTATGTTGACTCTGCTATACAGGCAGACGAGACAAGACAGCAGATAGGTATTCCTTTATGTTGACTCTGCTATACAGAGATGACGAGACAAGACAACAGATAGGTATTCCTTTATGTTGACTCTGCTATAGAGGCAGACGAGACAAGACAACAGATAGGTATTCCTTTATGTTGACTCTGCTATACAGGCAGACGAGACAAGACAACAGTTAGGTATTCCTTTATGTTGACTCTGTTATACAGGCAGACGAGACAATACAACAGATAGGTATTCCTTTATGTTGACTCTCCTATACAGGCAGAGGAGACAAGACAACAGATAGGTATTCCTTTATGCTGACTCTGCTATACAGAGATGACAAGACAAGACAACAGATAGGTATTCCTTTATGTTGAATCTGCTATACAGAGATGACAAGACAAAACTACAGATATGTATTCCTTTATGTTGACTCTTCTATACAGGCATACGAGACAAGACAACAGATAGGTATTCCTTTATGTTGACTCTGCTATACAGAGATGATGAGACAAGACAACAGATAGGTATTCTTTTATGTTGACTGCTATGCAGAGATGACAAGACAACAGATAGGTATTCCTTTATGTTGACTCTGCTATACAGGCAGACGAGACAAGACAACAGATAGGTATTCCTTTATGCTGACTCTGCTATACAGAGATGACAAGACAAGACAACAGATAGGTATTCCTTTATGTTGACTCTGCTATACAGGCAGACGAGACAAGACAACAGATAGGTACATTTGTATTCCTTTATGTTGATTCTGCTATACAGGCAGACGTGACAAGACAACAGATAGGTATTCATTTATGCTGACTCTGCTATACAGAGATGACGAGACAAGACAACAGATAGGTATTCCTTTATGTTGACTCTGCTATACAGGCAGACGAGACAAGACAGCAGATAGGTATTCCTTTATGTTGACTCTGCTATACAGAGATGACGAGACAAGACAACAGATATGTATTCCTTTGTGTTGACTCTGCTATACAGAGATGACGAGACAAGACAACAGATAGGTATTCCTTTATGTTGACTCTGCTATAGAGGCAGACGAGACAAGACAACAGATAGGTATTCCTTTATGTTGACTCTGCTATACAGGCAGACGAGACAAGACAACAGTTAGGTATTCCTTTATGTTGACTCTGTTATACAGGCAGACGAGACAATACAACAGATAGGTATTCCTTTATGTTGACTCTGCTATACAGGCAGAGGAGACAAGACAACAGATAGGTATTCCTTTATGCTGACTCTGCTATACAGAGATGACAAGACAAGACAACAGATAGGTATTCCTTTATGTTGACTCTGCTTTACAGGCAGACGAGACAAGACAACAGATAGGTATTCCTTTATGTTGACTCTGCTATACAGAGATGACAAGACAAGACTACAGATATGTATTCCTTTATGTTGAATCTGCTATACAGAGATGACAAGACAAAACTACAGATATGTATTCCTTTATGTTGACTCTTCTATACAGGCATACGAGACAAGACAACAGATAGGTATTCCTTTATGTTGACTCTGCTATACAGAGATGATGAGACAAGACAACAGATAGGTATTCTTTTATGTTGACTGCTATGCAGAGATGACAAGACAACAGATAGGTATTCCTTTATGTTGACTCTGCTATACAGGCAGACGAGACAAGACAACAGATAGGTATTCCTTTATGCTGACTCTGCTATACAGAGATGACAAGACAAGACAACAGATAGGTATTCCTTTATGTTGACTCTGCTATACAGGCAGACGAGACAAGACAACAGATAGGTACATTTGTATTCCTTTATGTTGATTCTGCTATACAGGCAGACGTGACAAGACAACAGATAGGTATTCATTTATGCTGACTCTGCTATACAGAGATGACGAGACAAGACAACAGATAGGTATTCCTTTATGTTGACTCTGCTATACAGGCAGACGAGACAAGACAGCAGATAGGTATTCCTTTATGTTGACTCTGCTATACAGAGATGACGAGACAAGACAACAGATAGGTATTCCTTTGTGTTGACTCTGCTATACAGAGATGACGAGACAAGACAACAGATAGGTATTCCTTTATGTTGACTCTGCTATACAGGCAGACGAGACAAGACAACAGTTAGGTATTCCTTTATGTTGACTCTGTTATACAGGCAGACGAGACAATACAACAGATAGGTATTCCTTTATGTTGACTCTGCTATACAGGCAGAGGAGACAAGACAACAGATAGGTATTCCTTTATGCTGACTCTGCTATACAGAGATGACAAGACAAGACAACAGATAGGTATTCCTTTATGTTGACTCTGCTTTACAGGCAGACGAGACAAGACAACAGATAGGTATTCCTTTATGTTGACTCTGCTATACAGAGATGACAAGACAAGACTACAGATATGTATTCCTTTATGTTGACTCAGCTATACAGGCATACGAGACAAGACAACAGATAGATATTCCTTTGTGTTGACTCTGCTATACAGAGATGACGAGACAAGACAACAGATAGGTATTCCTTTATGTTGACTCTGCTATACAGGCAGACGAGACAGGACAACATATAGGTATTCCTTTATGTTGACTCTGCTATACAGAGATGACAAGACAAAACAACAGATATGTATTCCTTTATGTTGACTCTTCTATACAGGCATACGAGACAAGACAACAGATAGGTATTCCTTTATGTTGACTCTGCTATACAGAGATGATGAGACAAGACAACAGATAGGTATTCTTTTATGTTGACTGCTATGCAGAGATGACAAGACAACAGATAGGTATTCCTTTATGTTGACTCTGCTATACAGGCAGAGGAGACAAGACAACAGATAGGTATTCCTTTATGCTGACTTTGCTATACAGAGATGACAAGACAAGACAACAGATAGGTATTCCTTTATGTTGACTCTGCTATACAGGCAGACGAGACAAGACAACAGATAGGTACATTTGTATTCCTTTATGTTGATTCTGCTATACAGGCAGACGTGACAAGACAACAGATAGGTATTCATTTATGCTGACTCTGCTATACAGAGATGACGAGACAAGACAACAGATAGGTATTCCTTTATGTTGACTCTGCTATACAGGCAGACGAGACAAGACAGCAGATAGGTATTCCTTTATGTTGACTCTGCTATACAGAGATGACGAGACAAGACAACAGATAGGTATTCCTTTGTGTTGACTCTGCTATACAGAGATGACGAGACAAGACAACAGATAGGTATTCCTTTATGTTGACTCTGCTATAGAGGCAGACGAGACAAGACAACAGATAGGTATTCCTTTATGTTGACTCTGCTATACAGGCAGACGAGACAAGACAACAGTTAGGTATTCCTTTATGTTGACTCTGTTATACAGGCAGACGAGACAATACAACAGATAGGTATTCCTTTATGTTGACTCTGCTATACAGGCAGAGGAGACAAGACAACAGATAGGTATTCCTTTATGCTGACTCTGCTATACAGAGATGACAAGACAAGACAACAGATAGGTATTCCTTTATGTTGACTCTGCTTTACAGGCAGACGAGACAAGACAACAGATAGGTATTCCTTTATGTTGACTCTGCTATACAGAGATGACAAGACAAGACTACAGATATGTATTCCTTTATGTTGACTCTGCTATACAGGCATACGAGACAAGACAACAGATAGGTATTCCTTTGTGTTGACTCTGCTATACAGAGATGACGAGACAAGACAACAGATAGGTATTCCTTTATGTTGACTCTGCTATACAGGCAGACGAGACAGGACAACATATAGGTATTCCTTTATGTTGACTCTGCTATACAGAGATGACAAGACAAAACAACAGATATGTATTCCTTTATGTTGACTCTGCTATACAGAGATGACCAGACAAAACAACAGATAGGTATTCCTTTGTGTTGACTCTGCTATACAGAGATGACAAGATAAGACAACAGATAGGTATTCCTTTATGTTGACTCTGCTATGCAGGCAGACGAGACAAGACAACAGATAGGTATTCCTTTATGTTGACTCTGCTATACAGGCAGACGAGACCAGACAACAGATATGTATTCCTTTATGTTGATTCTGCTATACAGGCAGACGAGACAAGACAGCAGATAGGTATTCCTTTATGTTGACTCTGCTATACAGGCAGACAAGACAAGACAACAGATAGGTATTCCTTTATGTTGACTCTGCTATACAGGCAGACGAGATAAGCCAACGGATAGGTATTCCTTTATGTTGACTCTGCTATACAGAGATGACAAGACAAGACAACAGATAGGTATTCCTTTATGTTGACTCTGCTATACAGGCAGACGAAACAAGACAACAGATAGGTATTCCTTTATGTTGACTCTGCTATAGAGGCAGACGAAACAAGACAACAGATAGGTATTCCTTTATGTTGACTCTGCTATACAGAGATGACAAGACAAGACTACAGATATGTATTCCTTTATGTTGATTCTGCTATACAGGCATACGAGACAAGACAACAGATAGGTATTCCTTTGTGTTGACTCTGCTATACAGAGATGACGAGACAAGACAACAGATAGGTATTCCTTTATGTTGACTCTGCTATACAGAGATGACAAGACAAAACAACAGATATGTATTCCTTTATGTTGACTCTGCTATACAGAGATGACAAGACAAGACAACAGATAGGTATTCCTTTGTGTTGACTCTGCTATACAGATATGACAAGATAAGACAACAGATAGGTATTCCTTTATGTTGACTCTGCTATACAGGCAGACGAGACAAGACAACAGATAGGTATTCCTTTATGTTGACTCTGCTATACAGGCAGACGAGACAAGACAACAGATAGGTATTCCTTTATGTTGACTCTGCTATACAGGCAGACGAGACAAGACAGCAGATAGGTATTCCTTTATGTTGACTCTGCTATACAGGCAGACGTGACAAGACAACAGATAGGTATTCCTTTATGTTGACTCTGCTATACAGAGATGACAAGACAAAACAACAGATAGGTATTCCTTTATGTTGACTCTGCTATACAGAGATGACAAGACAAAACAACAGATAGGTATTCCTTTATGTTGACTCTGCTATACAGAGATGACGAGACAAGACAACAGATAGGTATTCCTTTATGTTGACTCTGCTATACAGAGATGATGAGACAAGACAACAGCTAGGTATTCTTTTATGTTGACTCTGCTATACAGAGATGACAAGACAAAACAACAGATATGTATTCCTTTATGTTGACTCTGCTATACAGAGATGACAAGACAAGACAACAGATAGGTATTCCTTTGTGTTGACTCTGCTATACAGATATGACAAGATAAGACAACAGATAGGTATTCCTTTATGTTGACTCTGCTATACAGGCAGACGAGACAAGACAACAGATAGGTATTCCTTTATGTTGACTCTGCTATACAGGCAGACGAGACAAGACAACAGATAGGTATTCCTTTATGTTGACTCTGCTATACAGGCAGACGAGACAAGACAGCAGATAGGTATTCCTTTATGTTGACTCTGCTATACAGGCAGACGTGACAAGACAACAGATAGGTATTCCTTTATGTTGACTCTGCTATACAGAGATGACAAGACAAGACAACAGATAGGTATTCCTTTATGTTGACTCTGCTATACAGAGATGACAAGACAAAACAACAGATAGGTATTCCTTTATGTTGACTCTGCTATACAGAGATGACGAGACAAGACAACAGATAGGTATTACTTTATGTTGACTCTGCTATACAGAGATGATGAGACAAGACAACAGCTAGGTATTCTTTTATGTTGACTGCTATGCAGAGATGACAAGACAACAGATAGGTATTCCTTTATGTTGACTCTGCTATACAGGCAGACGAGACAAGACAACAGATAGGTATTCGTTTATGCTGAATCTGCTATACAGAGATGACAAGACAAGACAACAGATAGGTATTCCTTTATGTTGACTCTGCTATACAGGCAGACGAGAAAAGACAACAGATAGGTACATTTGTATTCCTTTATGTTGACTCTGCTATGCAGGCAGACGTGACAAGACAACAGATAGGTATTCATTTATGCTGACTCTGCTATACAGAGATGACGAGACAAGACAACAGATAGGTATTCCTTTATGTTGACTCTGCTATACAGGCAGACGAGACAAGACAGCAGATAGGTATTCCTTTATGTTGACTCTGCTATACAGAGATGACGAGACAAGACAAGAGATAGGTATTCCTTTGTGTTGACTCTGCTATACAGAGATGACGAGACAAGACAACAGATAGGTATTCCTTTATGTTGACTCTGCTATACAGGCAGACGAGACAAGACAACAGATAGGTATTCCTTTATGTTGAATCTGCTATACAGAGATGACAAGACAAGACTACAGATATGTATTCCTTTATGGTGACTCTGCTATACAGGCATACGAGACAAGACAACAGATAGGTATTCCTTTATGTTGACTCTGCTATACAGAGATGACGAGACAAGACAACAGATAGGTATTCCTTTATGTTGACTCTGCTATACAGAGATGACAAGACAAAACAACAGATATGTATTCCTTTATGTTGACTCTGCTATACAGAGATGACAAGACAAAACAACAGATAGGTATTCCTTTGTGTTGACTCTGCTATACAGATATGACAAGATAAGACAACAGATAGGTATTCCTTTATGTTGACTCTGCTATACAGGCAGACGAGACAAGACAACAGATAGGTATTCCTTTATGTTGACTCTGCTATACAGGCAGACGAGACAAGACAACAGATAGGTATTCCTTTATGTTGACTCTGCTATACAGAGATGACAAGACAAGACTACAGATATGTATTTCTTTATGTTGACTCTGCTACACAGGCATACTAGACAAGACAACAGATAGGTATTCCTTTGTGTTGACTCTGCTATACAGAGATGACGAGACAAGACAACAGATAGGTATTCCTTTATGTTGACTCTGCTATACAGAGATGATGAGACAAGACAACAGAAAGGTATTCCTTTATGTTGCCTGCTATACAGAGATGACAAGACAACAGATATGTATTCCTTTATGTTGACTCTGCTATACAGAGATGACAAGACAAGACTACAGATATGTATTCCTTTATGTTGACTCTGCTATACAGAGATGACAAGACAAAACAACAGATAGGTATTCCTTTGTGTTGACTCTGCTATACAGATATGACAAGATAAGACAACAGATAGGTATTCCTTTATGTTGACTCTGCTATACAGGCAGACGAGACAAGACAACAGATAGGTATTCCTTTATGTTGACTCTGCTATACAGGCAGACGAGACAAGACAACAGATAGGTATTCCTTTATGTTGACTCTGTTATACAGGCAGACGAGACAAGACAGCAGATAGGTATTCCTTTATGTTGACTCTGCTATACAGGCAGACGTGGCAAGACAACAGATAGGTATTCCTTTATGTTGACTCTGCTATACAGAGATGACAAGACAAAACAACAGATAGGTATTCCTTTATGTTGACTCTGCTATACAGAGATGACAAGACAAAACAACAGATAGGTATTCCTTTATGTTGACTCTGCTATACAGAGATGACGAGACAAGACAACAGATAGGTATTCCTTTATGTTGACTCTGCTATACAGAGATGATGAGACAAGACAACAGCTAGGTATTCTTTTATGTTGACTGCTATGCAGAGATGACAAGACAACAGATAGGTATTCCTTTATGTTGACTCTGCTATACAGGCAGACGAGACAAGACAACAGATAATATTCGTTTATGCTGAATCTGCTATACAGAGATGACAAGACAAGACAACAGATAGGTATTCCTTTATGTTGACTCTGCTATACAGGCAGAGGAGACAAGACAACAGATAGGTATTCCTTTATGCTGACTCTGCTATACAGAGATGACAAGACAAGACAACAGATAGGTATTCCTTTATGTTGACTCTGCTTTACAGGCAGACGAGACAAGACAACAGATAGGTATTCCTTTATGTTGACTCTGCTATACAGAGATGACAAGACAAGACTACAGATATGTATTCCTTTATGTTGAATCTGCTATACAGAGATGACAAGACAAAACTACAGATATGTATTCCTTTATGTTGACTCTTCTATACAGGCATACGAGACAAGACAACAGATAGGTATTCCTTTATGTTGACTCTGCTATACAGAGATGATGAGACAAGACAACAGATAGGTATTCTTTTATGTTGACTGCTATGCAGAGATGACAAGACAACAGATAGGTATTCCTTTATGTTGACTCTGCTATACAGGCAGACGAGACAAGACAACAGATAGGTATTCCTTTATGCTGACTCTGCTATACAGAGATGACAAGACAAGACAACAGATAGGTATTCCTTTATGTTGACTCTGCTATACAGGCAGACGAGACAAGACAACAGATAGGTACATTTGTATTCCTTTATGTTGATTCTGCTATACAGGCAGACGTGACAAGACAACAGATAGGTATTCATTTATGCTGACTCTGCTATACAGAGATGACGAGACAAGACAACAGATAGGTATTCCTTTATGTTGACTCTGCTATACAGGCAGACGAGACAAGACAGCAGATAGGTATTCCTTTATGTTGACTCTGCTATACAGAGATGACGAGACAAGACAACAGATAGGTATTCCTTTGTGTTGACTCTGCTATACAGAGATGACGAGACAAGACAACAGATAGGTATTCCTTTATGTTGACTCTGCTATAGAGGCAGACGAGACAAGACAACAGATAGGTATTCCTTTATGTTGACTCTGCTATACAGGCAGACGAGACAAGACAACAGTTAGGTATTCCTTTATGTTGACTCTGTTATACAGGCAGACGAGACAATACAACAGATAGGTATTCCTTTATGTTGACTCTGCTATACAGGCAGAGGAGACAAGACAACAGATAGGTATTCCTTTATGCTGACTCTGCTATACAGAGATGACAAGACAAGACAACAGATAGGTATTCCTTTATGTTGACTCTGCTTTACAGGCAGACGAGACAAGACAACAGATAGGTATTCCTTTATGTTGACTCTGCTATACAGAGATGACAAGACAAGACTACATATATGTATTCCTTTATGTTGACTCTGCTATACAGGCATACGAGACAAGACAACAGATAGGTATTCCTTTGTGTTGACTCTGCTATACAGAGATGACGAGACAAGACAACAGATAGGTATTCCTTTATGTTGACTCTGCTATACAGGCAGACGAGACAGGACAACATATATTTATTCCTTTATGTTGACTCTGCTATACAGAGATGACAAGACAAAACAACAGATATGTATTCCTTTATGTTGACTCTTCTATACAGGCATACGAGACAAGACAACAGATAGGTATTCCTTTATGTTGACTCTGCTATACAGAGATGATGAGACAAGACAACAGATAGGTATTCTTTTATGTTGACTGCTATGCAGAGATGACAAGACAACAGATAGGTATTCCTTTATGTTGACTCTGCTATACAGGCAGACGAGACAAGACAACAGATAGGTATTCCTTTATGCTGACTCTGCTATACAGAGATGACAAGACAAGACAACAGATAGGTATTCCTTTATGTTGACTCTGCTATACAGGCAGACGAGACAAGACAACAGATAGGTACATTTGTATTCCTTTATGTTGATTCTGCTATACAGGCAGACGTGACAAGACAACAGATAGGTATTCATTTATGCTGACTCTGCTATACAGAGATGACGAGACAAGACAACAGATAGGTATTCCTTTATGTTGACTCTGCTATACAGGCAGACGAGACAAGACAGCAGATAGGTATTCCTTTATGTTGACTCTGCTATACAGAGATGACGAGACAAGACAACAGATAGGTATTCCTTTGTGTTGACTCTGCTATACAGAGATGACGAGACAAGACAACAGATAGGTATTCCTTTATGTTGACTCTGCTATAGAGGCAGACGAGACAAGACAACAGATAGGTATTCCTTTATGTTGACTCTGCTATACAGGCAGACGAGACAAGACAACAGTTAGGTATTCCTTTATGTTGACTCTGTTATACAGGCAGACGAGACAATACAACAGATAGGTATTCCTTTATGTTGACTCTGCTATACAGGCAGAGGAGACAAGACAACAGATAGGTATTCCTTTATGCTGACTCTGCTATACAGAGATGACAAGACAAGACAACAGATAGGTATTCCTTTATGTTGACTCTGCTTTACAGGCAGACGAGACAAGACAACAGATAGGTATTCCTTTATGTTGACTCTGCTATACAGAGATGACAAGACAAGACTACAGATATGTATTCCTTTATGTTGACTCTGCTATACAGGCATACGAGACAAGACAACAGATAGGTATTCCTTTGTGTTGACTCTGCTATACAGAGATGACGAGACAAGACAACAGATAGGTATTCCTTTATGTTGACTCTGCTATACAGGCAGACGAGACAGGACAACATATAGGTATTCCTTTATGTTGACTCTGCTATACAGAGATGACAAGACAAAACAACAGATATGTATTCCTTTATGTTGACTCTGCTATACAGAGATGACCAGACAAAACAACAGATAGGTATTCCTTTGTGTTGACTCTGCTATACAGAGATGACAAGATAAGACAACAGATAGGTATTCCTTTATGTTGACTCTGCTATACAGGCAGACGAGACAAGACAACAGATAGGTATTCCTTTATGTTGACTCTGCTATACAGGCAGACGAGACCAGACAACAGATATGTATTCCTTTATGTTGATTCTGCTATACAGGCAGACGAGACAAGACAGCAGATATGTATTCCTTTATGTTGACTCTGCTATACAGGCAGACAAGACAAGACAACAGATAGGTATTCCTTTATGTTGACTCTGCTATACAGGCAGACGAGATAAGCCAACGGATAGGTATTCCTTTATGTTGACTCTGCTATACAGAGATGACAAGACAAGACAACAGATAGGTATTCCTTTATGTTGACTCTGCTATACAGGCAGACGAAACAAGACAACAGATAGGTATTCCTTTATGTTGACTCTGCTATACAGGCAGACGAAACAAGACAACAGATAGGTATTCCTTTATGTTGACTCTGCTATACAGAGATGACAAGACAAGACTACAGATATGTATTCCTTTATGTTGATTCTGCTATACAGGCATACGAGACAAGACAACAGATAGGTATTCCTTTGTGTTGACTCTGCTATACAGAGATGACGAGACAAGACAACAGATAGGTATTCCTTTATGTTGACTCTGCTATACAGAGATGACAAGACAAAACAACAGATATGTATTCCTTTATGTTGACTCTGCTATACAGAGATGACAAGACAAGACAACAGATAGGTATTCCTTTGTGTTGACTCTGCTATACAGATATGACAAGATAAGACAACAGATAGGTATTCCTTTATGTTGACTCTGCTATACAGGCAGACGAGACAAGACAACAGATAGGTATTCCTTTATGTTGACTCTGCTATACAGGCAGACGAGACAAGACAACAGATAGGTATTCCTTTATGTTGACTCTGCTATACAGGCAGACGAGACAAGACAGCAGATAGGTATTCCTTTATGTTGACTCTGCTATACAGGCAGACGTGACAAGACAACAGATAGGTATTCCTTTATGTTGACTCTGCTATACAGAGATGACAAGACAAAACAACAGATAGGTATTCCTTTATGTTGACTCTGCTATACAGAGATGACAAGACAAAACAACAGATAGGTATTCCTTTATGTTGACTCTGCTATACAGAGATGACGAGACAAGACAACAGATAGGTATTCCTTTATGTTGACTCTGCTATACAGAGATGATGAGACAAGACAACAGCTAGGTATTCTTTTATGTTGACTCTGCTATACAGAGATGACAAGACAAAACAACAGATATGTATTCCTTTATGTTGACTCTGCTATACAGAGATGACAAGACAAGACAACAGATAGGTATTCCTTTGTGTTGACTCTGCTATACAGATATGACAAGATAAGACAACAGATAGGTATTCCTTTATGTTGACTCTGCTATACAGGCAGACGAGACAAGACAACAGATAGGTATTCCTTTATGTTGACTCTGCTATACAGGCAGACGAGACAAGACAACAGATAGGTATTCCTTTATGTTGACTCTGCTATACAGGCAGACGAGACAAGACAGCAGATAGGTATTCCTTTATGTTGACTCTGCTATACAGGCAGACGTGACAAGACAACAGATAGGTATTCCTTTATGTTGACTCTGCTATACAGAGATGACAAGACAAGACAACAGATAGGTATTCCTTTATGTTGACTCTGCTATACAGAGATGACAAGACAAAACAACAGATAGGTATTCCTTTATGTTGACTCTGCTATACAGAGATGACGAGACAAGACAACAGATAGGTATTCCTTTATGTTGACTCTGCTATACAGAGATGATGAGACAAGACAACAGCTAGGTATTCTTTTATGTTGACTGCTATGCAGAGATGACAAGACAACAGATAGGTATTCCTTTATGTTGACTCTGCTATACAGGCAGACGAGACAAGACAACAGATAGGTATTCGTTTATGCTGAATCTGCTATACAGAGATGACAAGACAAGACAACAGATAGGTATTCCTTTATGTTGACTCTGCTATACAGGCAGACGAGAAAAGACAACAGATAGGTACATTTGTATTCCTTTATGTTGACTCTGCTATGCAGGCAGACGTGACAAGACAACAGATAGGTATTCATTTATGCTGACTCTGCTATACAGAGATGACGAGACAAGACAACAGATAGGTATTCCTTTATGTTGACTCTGCTATACAGGCAGACGAGACAAGACAGCAGATAGGTATTCCTTTATGTTGACTCTGCTATACAGAGATGACGAGACAAGACAAGAGATAGGTATTCCTTTGTGTTGACTCTGCTATACAGAGATGACGAGACAAGACAACAGATAGGTATTCCTTTATGTTGACTCTGCTATACAGGCAGACGAGACAAGACAACAGATAGGTATTCCTTTATGTTGAATCTGCTATACAGAGATGACAAGACAAGACTACAGATATGTATTCCTTTATGGTGACTCTGCTATACAGGCATACGAGACAAGACAACAGATAGGTATTCCTTTATGTTGACTCTGCTATACAGAGATGACGAGACAAGACAACAGATAGGTATTCCTTTATGTTGACTCTGCTATACAGAGATGACAAGACAAAACAACAGATATGTATTCCTTTATGTTGACTCTGCTATACAGAGATGACAAGACAAAACAACAGATAGGTATTCCTTTGTGTTGACTCTGCTATACAGATATGACAAGATAAGACAACAGATAGGTATTCCTTTATGTTGACTCTGCTATACAGGCAGACGAGACAAGACAACAGATAGGTATTCCTTTATGTTGACTCTGCTATACAGGCAGACGAGACAAGACAACAGATAGGTATTCCTTTATGTTGACTCTGCTATACAGAGATGACAAGACAAGACTACAGATATGTATTTCTTTATGTTGACTCTGCTACACAGGCATACGAGACAAGACAACAGATAGGTATTCCTTTGTGTTGACTCTGCTATACAGAGATGACGAGACAAGACAACAGATAGGTATTCCTTTATGTTGACTCTGCTATACAGAGATGATGAGACAAGACAACAGAAAGGTATTCCTTTATGTTGCCTGCTATACAGAGATGACAAGACAACAGATATGTATTCCTTTATGTTGACTCTGCTATACAGAGATGACAAGACAAGACTACAGATATGTATTCCTTTATGTTGACTCTGCTATACAGAGATGACAAGACAAAACAACAGATAGGTATTCCTTTGTGTTGACTCTGCTATACAGATATGACAAGATAAGACAACAGATAGGTATTCCTTTATGTTGACTCTGCTATACAGGCAGACGAGACAAGACAACAGATAGGTATTCCTTTATGTTGACTCTGCTATACAGGCAGACGAGACAAGACAACAGATAGGTATTCCTTTATGTTGACTCTGTTATACAGGCAGACGAGACAAGACAGCAGATAGGTATTCCTTTATGTTGACTCTGCTATACAGGCAGACGTGGCAAGACAACAGATAGGTATTCCTTTATGTTGACTCTGCTATACAGAGATGACAAGACAAAACAACAGATAGGTATTCCTTTATGTTGACTCTGCTATACAGGCAGACGTGACAAGACAACAGATAGGTATTCCTTTATGTTGACTCTGCTATACAGAGATGACAAGACAAAACAACAGATAGGTATTCCTTTATGTTGACTCTGCTATACAGAGATGACGAGACAAGACAACAGATAGGTATTCCTTTATGTTGACTCTGCTATACAGAGATGATGAGACAAGACAACAGCTAGGTATTCTTTTATGTTGACTGCTATGCAGAGATGACAAGACAACAGATAGGTATTCCTTTATGTTGACTCTGCTATACAGGCAGACGAGACAAGACAACAGATAGGTATTCGTTTATGCTGAATCTGCTATACAGAGATGACAAGACAAGACAACAGATAGGTATTCCTTTATGTTGACTCTGCTATACAGGCAGACGAGAAAAGACAACAGATAGGTACATTTGTATTCCTTTATGTTGACTCTGCTATACAGGCAGACGAGACAAGACAACAGATAGGTATTCCTTTATGCTGACTCTGCTATACAGAGATGACAAGACAAGACAACAGATAGGTATTCCTTTATGTTGACTCTGCTATACAGTCAGACGAGACAAGACAACAGATAGGTACATTTGTATTCCTTTATGTTGACTCTGCTATACAGGCAGACGTGACAAGACAACAGATAGGTATTCATTTATGCTGACTCTGCTATACAGAGATGACGAGACGAGACAACAGATAGGTATTCCTTTATGTTGACTCTGCTATACAGGCAGACGAGACAAGACAGCAGATAGGTATTCCTTTATGTTGACTCTGCTATACAGAGATGACGAGACAAGACAACAGATAGGTATTCCTTTGTGTTGACTCTGCTATACAGAGATGACGAGACAAGACAACAGATAGGTATTCCTTTATGTTGACTCTGCTATAGAGGCAGACGAGACAAGACAACAGATAGGTATTCCGTTATGTTGACTCTGCTATACAGGCAGACGAGACAAGACAACAGTTAGGTATTCCTTTATGTTGACTCTGTTATACAGGCAGACGAGACAATACAACAGATAGGTATTCCTTTATGTTGACTCTGCTATACAGGCAGAGGAGACAAGACAACAGATAGGTATTCCTTTATGCTGACTCTGCTATACAGAGATGACAAGACAAGACAACAGATAGGTATTCCTTTATGTTGACTCTGCTTTACAGGCAGACGAGACAAGACAACAGATAGGTATTCCTTTATGTTGACTCTGCTATACAGAGATGACAAGACAAGACAACAGATAGGTATTCCTTTATGTTGACTCTGCTTTACAGGCAGACGAGACAAGACAACAGATAGGTATTCCTTTATGTTGACTCTGCTATACAGAGATGACGAGACAAGACAACAGATAGGTATTCCTTTATGTTGACTCTGCTATACAGAGATGATGAGACAAGACAACAGCTAGGTATTCTTTTATGTTGACTGCTATGCAGAGATGACAAGACAACAGATAGGTATTCCTTTATGTTGACTCTGCTATACAGGCAGACGAGACAAGACAACAGATAGGTATTCGTTTATGCTGAATCTGCTATACAGGCAGACGAGAAAAGACAACAGATAGGTACATTTGTATTCCTTTATGTTGACTCTGCTATACAGGCAGACGAGACAAGACAACAGATAGGTATTCCTTTATGCTGACTCTGCTATACAGAGATGACAAGACAAGACAACAGATAGGTATTCCTTTATGTTGACTCTGCTTTACAGGCAGACGAGACAAGAAAACAGATAGGTATTCCTTTATGTTGACTCTGCTATACAGAGATGACAAGACAAGACTACAGATATGTATTCCTTTATGTTGACTCTGCTATACAGGCATACGAGACAAGACAACGGATAGGTATTCCTTTGTGTTGACTCTGCTATACAGAGATGACGAGACAAGACAACAGATAGGTATTCCTTTATGTTGACTCTGCTATACAGGCAGACGAAACAAGACAACAGATAGGTATTCCTTTATGTTGACTCTGCTATACAGAGATGACAAGACAAAACAACAGATATGTATTCCTTTATGTTGACTCTGCTATACAGAGATGACCAGACAAAACAACAGATAGGTATTCCTTTGTGTTGACTCTGCTATACAGAGATGACAAGACAAGACAACAGATAGGTATTCCTTTATGTTGACTCTGCTATACAGGCAGACGAGACAAGACAACAGATAGGTATTCCTTTATGTTGACTCTGCTATACAGGCAGACGAGACAAGACAACAGATATGTATTCCTTTATGTTGACTCTGCTATACAGGCAGACGAGACAAGACAGCAGATAGGTATTCCTTTATGTTGACTCTGCTATACAGGCAGACAAGACAAGACAACAGATAGGTATTCCTTTATGTTGACTCTGCTATACAGGCAGACGAGATAAGCCAACGGATAGGTATGCCTTTATGTTGACTCTGCTATACAGAGATGACAAGACAAGACAACAGATAGGTATTCCTTTATGTTGACTCTGCTATACAGGCAGACGAGACAAGACAACAGATAGGTATTCGTTTATGCTGAATCTGCTATACAGAGATGACAAGACAAGACAACAGATAGGTATTCCTTTATGTTGACTCTGCTATACAGGCAGACGAGAAAAGACAACAGATAGGTACATTTGTATTCCTTTATGTTGACTCTGCTATACAGGCAGACGAGACAAGACAACAGATAGGTATTCCTTTATGCTGACTCTGCTATACAGAGATGACAAGACAAGACAACAGATAGGTATTCCTTTATGTTGACTCTGCTATACAGTCAGACGAGACAAGACAACAGATAGGTACATTTGTATTCCTTTATGTTGATTCTGCTATACAGGCAGACGTGACAAGACAACAGATAGGTATTCATTTATGCTGACTCTGCTATACAGAGATGACGAGACGAGACAACAGATAGGTATTCCTTTATGTTGACTCTACTATACAGGCAGACGAGACAAGACAGCAGATAGGTATTCCTTTATGTTGACTCTGCTATACAGAGATGACGAGACAAGACAACAGATAGGTATTCCTTTGTGTTGACTCTGCTATACAGAGATGACGAGACAAGACAACAGATAGGTATTCCTTTATGTTGACTCTGCTATAGAGGCAGACGAGACAAGACAACAGATAGGTATTCCGTTATGTTGACTCTGCTATACAGGCAGACGAGACAAGACAACAGTTAGGTATTCCTTTATGTTGACTCTGTTATACAGGCAGACGAGACAATACAACAGATAGGTATTCCTTTATGTTGACTCTGCTATACAGGCAGAGGAGACAAGACAACAGATAGGTATTCCTTTATGCTGACTCTGCTATACAGAGATGACAAGACAAGACAACAGATAGGTATTCCTTTATGTTGACTCTGCTTTACAGGCAGACGAGACAAGACAACAGATAGGTATTCCTTTATGTTGACTCTGCTATACAGAGATGACAAGACAAGACTACAGATATGTATTCCTTTATGTTGACTCTGCTATACAGGCATACGAGACAAGACAACGGATAGGTATTCCTTTGTGTTGACTCTGCTATACAGAGATGACGAGACAAGACAACAGATAGGTATTCCTTTATGTTGACTCTGCTATACAGGCAGACGAAACAAGACAACAGATAGGTATTCCTTTATGTTGACTCTGCTATACAGAGATGACAAGACAAAACAACAGATATGTATTCCTTTATGTTGACTCTGCTATACAGAGATGACCAGACAAAACAACAGATAGGTATTCCTTTGTGTTGACTCTGCTATACAGAGATGACAAGACAAGACAACAGATAGGTATTCCTTTATGTTGACTCTGCTATACAGGCAGACGAGACAAGACAACAGATAGGTATTCCTTTATGTTGACTCTGCTATACAGGCAGACGAGACAAGACAACAGATATGTATTCCTTTATGTTGACTCTGCTATACAGGCAGACGAGACAAGACAGCAGATAGGTATTCCTTTATGTTGACTCTGCTATACAGGCAGACAAGACAAGACAACAGATAGGTATTCCTTTATGTTGACTCTGCTATACAGGCAGACGAGATAAGCCAACGGATAGGTATTCCTTTATGTTGACTCTGCTATACAGAGATGACAAGACAAGACAACAGATAGGTATTCCTTTATGTTGACTCTGCTATACAGGCAGACGAGACAAGACAACAGATAGGTATTCCTTTATGTTGACTCTGCTATACAGAGATGACAAGACAAGACTACAGATATGTATTCCTTTATGTTGATTCTGCTATACAGGCATACGAGACAAGACAACAGATAGGTATTCCTTTGTGTTGACTCTGCTATACAGAGATGACGAGATAAGACAACAGATAGGTATTCCTTTATGTTGACTCTGCTATACAGAGATGACAAGACAAAACAACAGATATGTATTCCTTTATGTTGACTCTGCTATACAGAGATGACAAGACAAAACAACAGATAGGTATTCCTTTGTGTTGACTCTGCTATACAGATATGACAAGATAAGACAACAGATAGGTATTCCTTTATGTTGACTCTGCTATACAGGCAGACGAGACAAGACAACAGATAGGTATTCCTTTATGTTGATTCTGCTATACAGGCAGACGAGACAAGACAACAGATAGGTATTCCTTTATGTTGACTCTGTTATACAGGCAGACGAGACAAGACAGCAGATAGGTATTCCTTTATGTTGACTCTGCTATACAGGCAGACGTGACAAGACAACAGATAGGTATTCCTTTATGTTGACTCTGCTATACAGAGATGACAAGACAAAACAACAGATAGGTATTCCTTTATGTTGACTCTGCTATACAGGCAGACGTGACAAGACAACAGATAGGTATTCCTTTATGTTGACTCTGCTATACAGAGATGACAAGACAAAACAACAGATAGGTATTCCTTTATGTTGACTCTGCTATACAGAGATGACGAGACAAGACAACAGATAGGTATTCCTTTATGTTGACTCTGCTATACAGAGATGATGAGACAAGACAACAGCTAGGTATTCTTTTATGTTGACTGCTATGCAGAGATGACAAGACAACAGATAGGTATTCCTTTATGTTGACTCTGCTATACAGGCAGACGAGACAAGACAACAGATAGGTATTCGTTTATGCTGAATCTGCTATACAGAGATGAAAAGACAAGACAACAGATAGGTATTCCTTTATGTTGACTCTGCTATACAGGCAGACGAGAAAAGACAACAGATAGGTATTCGTTTATGCTGAATCTGCTATACAGAGATGAAAAGACAAGACAACAGATAGGTATTCCTTTATGTTGACTCTGCTATACAGGCAGACGAGACAAGACAACATATAGGTATTCCTTTATGTTGAATCTGCTATACAGAGATGACAAGACAAAACTACAGATATGTATTCCTTTATGTTGACTCTTCTATACAGGCATACGAGACAAGACAACAGATAGGTATTCCTTTATGTTGACTCTGCTATACAGAGATGATGAGACAAGACAACAGATAGGTATTCTTTTATGTTGACTGCTATGCAGAGATGACAAGACAACAGATAGGTATTCCTTTATGTTGACTCTGCTATACAGGCAGACGAGACAAGACAACAGATAGGTATTCCTTTATGCTGACTCTGCTATACAGAGATGACAAGACAAGACAACAGATAGGTATTCCTTTATGTTGACTCTGCTATACAGACAGACGAGACAAGACAACAGATAGGTACATTTGTATTCCTTTATGTTGATTCTGCTATACAGGCAGACGTGACAAGACAACAGATAGGTATTCATTTATGCTGACTCTGCTATACAGAGATGACGAGACAAGACAACAGATAGGTATTCCTTTATGTTGACTCTGCTATACAGGCAGACGAGACAAGACAGCAGATAGGTATTCCTTTATGTTGACTCTGCTATACAGAGATGACGAGACAATACAACAGATAGGTATTCCTTTGTGTTGACTCTGCTATACAGAGATGACGAGACAAGACAACAGATAGGTATTCCTTTATGTTGACTCTGCTATAGAGGCAGACGAGACAAGACAACAGATAGGTATTCCTTTATGTTGACTCTGCTATACAGGCAGACGAGACAAGACAACAGTTAGGTATTCCTTTATGTTGACTCTGTTATACAGGCAGACGAGACAATACAACAGATAGGTATTCCTTTATGTTGACTCTGCTATACAGGCAGAGGAGACAAGACAACAGATAGGTATTCCTTTATGCTGACTCTGCTATACAGAGATGACAAGACAAGACAACAGATAGGTATTCCTTTATGTTGAATCTGCTATACAGAGATGACAAGACAAAACTACAGATATGTATTCCTTTATGTTGACTCTTCTATACAGGCATACGAGACAAGACAACAGATAGGTATTCCTTTATGTTGACTCTGCTATACAGAGATGATGAGACAAGACAACAGATAGGTATTCTTTTATGTTGACTGCTATGCAGAGATGACAAGACAACAGATAGGTATTCCTTTATGTTGACTCTGCTATACAGGCAGACGAGACAAGACAACAGATAGGTATTCCTTTATGCTGACTCTGCTATACAGAGATGACAAGACAAGACAACAGATAGGTATTCCTTTATGTTGACTCTGCTATACAGGCAGACGAGACAAGACAACAGATAGGTACATTTGTATTCCTTTATGTTGATTCTGCTATACAGGCAGACGTGACAAGACAACAGATAGGTATTCATTTATGCTGACTCTGCTATACAGAGATGACGAGACAAGACAACAGATAGGTATTCCTTTATGTTGACTCTGCTATACAGGCAGACGAGACAAGACAGCAGATAGGTATTCCTTTATGTTGACTCTGCTATACAGAGATGACGAGACAAGACAACAGATAGGTATTCCTTTGTGTTGACTCTGCTATACAGAGATGACGAGACAAGACAACAGATAGGTATTCCTTTATGTTGACTCTGCTATAGAGGCAGACGAGACAAGACAACAGATAGGTATTCCTTTATGTTGACTCTGCTATACAGGCAGACGAGACAAGACAACAGTTAGGTATTCCTTTATGTTGACTCTGTTATACAGGCAGACGAGACAATACAACAGATAGGTATTCCTTTATGTTGACTCTGCTATACAGGCAGAGGAGACAAGACAACAGATAGGTATTCCTTTATGCTGACTCTGCTATACAGAGATGACAAGACAAGACAACAGATAGGTATTCCTTTATGTTGACTCTGCTTTACAGGCAGACGAGACAAGACAACAGATAGGTATTCCTTTATGTTGACTCTGCTATACAGAGATGACAAGACAAGACTACAGATATGTATTCCTTTATGTTGACTCTGCTATACAGGCATACGAGACAAGACAACAGATAGGTATTCCTTTGTGTTGACTCTGCTATACAGAGATGACGAGACAAGACAACAGATAGGTATTCCTTTATGTTGACTCTGCTATACAGGCAGACGAGACAGGACAACATATAGGTATTCCTTTATGTTGACTCTGCTATACAGAGATGACAAGACAAAACAACAGATATGTATTCCTTTATGTTGACTCTGCTATACAGAGATGACCAGACAAAACAACAGATAGGTATTCCTTTGTGTTGACTCTGCTATACAGAGATGACAAGATAAGACAACAGATAGGTATTCCTTTATGTTGACTCTGCTATACAGGCAGACGAGACAAGACAACAGATAGGTATTCCTTTATGTTGACTCTGCTATACAGGCAGACGAGACCAGACAACAGATATGTATTCCTTTATGTTGATTCTGCTATACAGGCAGACGAGACAAGACAGCAGATAGGTATTCCTTTATGTTGACTCTGCTATACAGGCAGACGAGACAAGACAACATATAGGTATTCCTTTATGTTGAATCTGCTATACAGAGATGACAAGACAAAACTACAGATATGTATTCCTTTATGTTGACTCTTCTATACAGGCATACGAGACAAGACAACAGATAGGTATTCCTTTATGTTGACTCTGCTATACAGAGATGATGAGACAAGACAACAGATAGGTATTCTTTTATGTTGACTGCTATGCAGAGATGACAAGACAACAGATAGGTATTCCTTTATGTTGACTCTGCTATACAGGCAGACGAGACAAGACAACAGATAGGTATTCCTTTATGCTGACTCTGCTATACAGAGATGACAAGACAAGACAACAGATAGGTATTCCTTTATGTTGACTCTGCTATACAGACAGACGAGACAAGACAACAGATAGGTACATTTGTATTCCTTTATGTTGATTCTGCTATACAGGCAGACGTGACAAGACAACAGATAGGTATTCATTTATGCTGACTCTGCTATACAGAGATGACGAGACAAGACAACAGATAGGTATTCCTTTATGTTGACTCTGCTATACAGGCAGACGAGACAAGACAGCAGATAGGTATTCCTTTATGTTGACTCTGCTATACAGAGATGACGAGACAATACAACAGATAGGTATTCCTTTGTGTTGACTCTGCTATACAGAGATGACGAGACAAGACAACAGATAGGTATTCCTTTATGTTGACTCTGCTATAGAGGCAGACGAGACAAGACAACAGATAGGTATTCCTTTATGTTGACTTTGCTATACAGGCAGACGAGACAAGACAACAGTTAGGTATTCCTTTATGTTGACTCTGTTATACAGGCAGACGAGACAATACAACAGATAGGTATTCCTTTATGTTGACTCTGCTATACAGGCAGAGGAGACAAGACAACAGATAGGTATTCCTTTATGCTGACTCTGCTATACAGAGATGACAAGACAAGACAACAGATAGGTATTCCTTTATGTTGAATCTGCTATACAGAGATGACAAGACAAAACTACAGATATGTATTCCTTTATGTTGACTCTTCTATACAGGCATACGAGACAAGACAACAGATAGGTATTCCTTTATGTTGACTCTGCTATACAGAGATGATGAGACAAGACAACAGATAGGTATTCTTTTATGTTGACTGCTATGCAGAGATGACAAGACAACAGATAGGTATTCCTTTATGTTGACTCTGCTATACAGGCAGACGAGACAAGACAACAGATAGGTATTCCTTTATGCTGACTCTGCTATACAGAGATGACAAGACAAGACAACAGATAGGTATTCCTTTATGTTGACTCTGCTATACAGGCAGACGAGACAAGACAACAGATAGGTACATTTGTATTCCTTTATGTTGATTCTGCTATACAGGCAGACGTGACAAGACAACAGATAGGTATTCATTTATGCTGACTCTGCTATACAGAGATGACGAGACAAGACAACAGATAGGTATTCCTTTATGTTGACTCTGCTATACAGGCAGACGAGACAAGACAGCAGATAGGTATTCCTTTATGTTGACTCTGCTATACAGAGATGACGAGACAAGACAACAGATAGGTATTCCTTTGTGTTGACTCTGCTATACAGAGATGACGAGACAAGACAACAGATAGGTATTCCTTTATGTTGACTCTGCTATAGAGGCAGACGAGACAAGACAACAGATAGGTATTCCTTTATGTTGACTCTGCTATACAGGCAGACGAGACAAGACAACAGTTAGGTATTCCTTTATGTTGACTCTGTTATACAGGCAGACGAGACAATACAACAGATAGGTATTCCTTTATGTTGACTCTGCTATACAGGCAGAGGAGACAAGACAACAGATAGGTATTCCTTTATGCTGACTCTGCTATACAGAGATGACAAGACAAGACAACAGATAGGTATTCCTTTATGTTGACTCTGCTTTACAGGCAGACGAGACAAGACAACAGATAGGTATTCCTTTATGTTGACTCTGCTATACAGAGATGACAAGACAAGACTACAGATATGTATTCCTTTATGTTGAATCTGCTATACAGAGATGACAAGACAAAACTACAGATATGTATTCCTTTATGTTGACTCTTCTATACAGGCATACGAGACAAGACAACAGATAGGTATTCCTTTATGTTGACTCTGCTATACAGAGATGATGAGACAAGACAACAGATAGGTATTCTTTTATGTTGACTGCTATGCAGAGATGACAAGACAACAGATAGGTATTCCTTTATGTTGACTCTGCTATACAGGCAGACGAGACAAGACAACAGATAGGTATTCCTTTATGCTGACTCTGCTATACAGAGATGACAAGACAAGACAACAGATAGGTATTCCTTTATGTTGACTCTGCTATACAGGCAGACGAGACAAGACAACAGATAGGTACATTTGTATTCCTTTATGTTGATTCTGCTATACAGGCAGACGTGACAAGACAACAGATAGGTATTCATTTATGCTGACTCTGCTATACAGAGATGACGAGACAAGACAACAGATAGGTATTCCTTTATGTTGACTCTGCTATACAGGCAGACGAGACAAGACAGCAGATAGGTATTCCTTTATGTTGACTCTGCTATACAGAGATGACGAGACAAGACAACAGATAGGTATTCCTTTGTGTTGACTCTGCTATACAGAGATGACGAGACAAGACAACAGATAGGTATTCCTTTATGTTGACTCTGCTATAGAGGCAGACGAGACAAGACAACAGATAGGTATTCCTTTATGTTGACTCTGCTATACAGGCAGACGAGACAAGACAACAGTTAGGTATTCCTTTATGTTGACTCTGTTATACAGGCAGACGAGACAATACAACAGATAGGTATTCCTTTATGTTGACTCTGCTATACAGGCAGAGGAGACAAGACAACAGATAGGTATTCCTTTATGCTGACTCTGCTATACAGAGATGACAAGACAAGACAACAGATAGGTATTCCTTTATGTTGACTCTGCTTTACAGGCAGACGAGACAAGACAACAGATAGGTATTCCTTTATGTTGACTCTGCTATACAGAGATGACAAGACAAGACTACAGATATGTATTCCTTTATGTTGACTCTGCTATACAGGCATACGAGACAAGACAACAGATAGGTATTCCTTTGTGTTGACTCTGCTATACAGAGATGACGAGACAAGACAACAGATAGGTATTCCTTTATGTTGACTCTGCTATACAGGCAGACGAGACAGGACAACATATAGGTATTCCTTTATGTTGACTCTGCTATACAGAGATGACAAGACAAAACAACAGATATGTATTCCTTTATGTTGACTCTGCTATACAGAGATGACCAGACAAAACAACAGATAGGTATTCCTTTGTGTTGACTCTGCTATACAGAGATGACAAGATAAGACAACAGATAGGTATTCCTTTATGTTGACTCTGCTATACAGGCAGACGAGACAAGACAACAGATAGGTATTCCTTTATGTTGACTCTGCTATACAGGCAGACGAGACCAGACAACAGATATGTATTCCTTTATGTTGATTCTGCTATACAGGCAGACGAGACAAGACAGCAGATAGGTATTCCTTTATGTTGACTCTGCTATACAGGCAGACAAGACAAGACAACAGATAGGTATTCCTTTATGTTGACTCTGCTATACAGGCAGACGAGATAAGCCAACGGATAGGTATTCCTTTATGTTGACTCTGCTATACAGAGATGACAAGACAAGACAACAGATAGGTATTCCTTTATGTTGACTCTGCTATACAGGCAGACGAAACAAGACAACAGATAGGTATTCCTTTATGTTGACTCTGCTATACAGGCAGACGAAACAAGACAACAGATAGGTATTCCTTTATGTTGACTCTGCTATACAGAGATGACAAGACAAGACTACAGATATGTATTCCTTTATGTTGATTCTGCTATACAGGCATACGAGACAAGACAACAGATAGGTATTCCTTTGTGTTGACTCTGCTATACAGAGATGACGAGACAAGACAACAGATAGGTATTCCTTTATGTTGACTCTGCTATACAGAGATGACAAGACAAAACAACAGATATGTATTCCTTTATGTTGACTCTGCTATACAGAGATGACAAGACAAGACAACAGATAGGTATTCCTTTGTGTTGACTCTGCTATACAGATATGACAAGATAAGACAACAGATAGGTATTCCTTTATGTTGACTCTGCTATACAGGCAGACGAGACAAGACAACAGATAGGTATTCCTTTATGTTGACTCTGCTATACAGGCAGACGAGACAAGACAACAGATAGGTATTCCTTTATGTTGACTCTGCTATACAGGCAGACGAGACAAGACAGCAGATAGGTATTCCTTTATGTTGACTCTGCTATACAGGCAGACGTGACAAGACAACAGATAGGTATTCCTTTATGTTGACTCTGCTATACAGAGATGACAAGACAAAACAACAGATAGGTATTCCTTTATGTTGACTCTGCTATACAGAGATGACAAGACAAAACAACAGATAGGTATTCCTTTATGTTGACTCTGCTATACAGAGATGACGAGACAAGACAACAGATAGGTATTCCTTTATGTTGACTCTGCTATACAGAGATGATGAGACAAGACAACAGCTAGGTATTCTTTTATGTTGACTCTGCTATACAGAGATGACAAGACAAAACAACAGATATGTATTCCTTTATGTTGACTCTGCTATACAGAGATGACAAGACAAGACAACAGATAGGTATTCCTTTGTGTTGACTCTGCTATACAGATATGACAAGATAAGACAACAGATAGGTATTCCTTTATGTTGACTCTGCTATACAGGCAGACGAGACAAGACAACAGATAGGTATTCCTTTATGTTGACTCTGCTATACAGGCAGACGAGACAAGACAACAGATAGGTATTCCTTTATGTTGACTCTGCTATACAGGCAGACGAGACAAGACAGCAGATAGGTATTCCTTTATGTTGACTCTGCTATACAGGCAGACGTGACAAGACAACAGATAGGTATTCCTTTATGTTGACTCTGCTATACAGAGATGACAAGACAAGACAACAGATAGGTATTCCTTTATGTTGACTCTGCTATACAGAGATGACAAGACAAAACAACAGATAGGTATTCCTTTATGTTGACTCTGCTATACAGAGATGACGAGACAAGACAACAGATAGGTATTCCTTTATGTTGACTCTGCTATACAGAGATGATGAGACAAGACAACAGCTAGGTATTCTTTTATGTTGACTGCTATGCAGAGATGACAAGACAACAGATAGGTATTCCTTTATGTTGACTCTGCTATACAGGCAGACGAGACAAGACAACAGATAGGTATTCGTTTATGCTGAATCTGCTATACAGAGATGACAAGACAAGACAACAGATAGGTATTCCTTTATGTTGACTCTGCTATACAGGCAGACGAGAAAAGACAACAGATATGTACATTTGTATTCCTTTATGTTGACTCTGCTATGCAGGCAGACGTGACAAGACAACAGATAGGTATTCATTTATGCTGACTCTGCTATACAGAGATGACGAGACAAGACAACAGATAGGTATTCCTTTATGTTGACTCTGCTATACAGGCAGACGAGACAAGACAGCAGATAGGTATTCCTTTATGTTGACTCTGCTATACAGAGATGACGAGACAAGACAAGAGATAGGTATTCCTTTGTGTTGACTCTGCTATACAGAGATGACGAGACAAGACAACAGATAGGTATTCCTTTATGTTGACTCTGCTATACAGGCAGACGAGACAAGACAACAGATAGGTATTCCTTTATGTTGAATCTGCTATACAGAGATGACAAGACAAGACTACAGATATGTATTCCTTTATGGTGACTCTGCTATACAGGCATACGAGACAAGACAACAGATAGGTATTCCTTTATGTTGACTCTGCTATACAGAGATGACGAGACAAGACAACAGATAGGTATTCCTTTATGTTGACTCTGCTATACAGAGATGACAAGACAAAACAACAGATATGTATTCCTTTATGTTGACTCTGCTATACAGAGATGACAAGACAAAACAACAGATAGGTATTCCTTTGTGTTGACTCTGCTATACAGATATGACAAGATAAGACAACAGATAGGTATTCCTTTATGTTGACTCTGCTATACAGGCAGACGAGACAAGACAACAGATAGGTATTCCTTTATGTTGACTCTGCTATACAGGCAGACGAGACAAGACAACAGATAGGTATTCCTTTATGTTGACTCTGCTATACAGGCAGACGAGACAAGACAGCAGATAGGTATTCCTTTATGTTGACTCTGCTATACAGGCAGACGTGACAAGACAACAGATAGGTATTCCTTTATGTTGACTCTGCTATACAGAGATGACAAGACAAAACAACAGATAGGTATTCCTTTATGTTGACTCTGCTATACAGGCAGACGTGACAAGACAACAGATAGGTATTCCTTTATGTTGACTCTGCTATACAGAGATGATGAGACAAGACAACAGCTAGGTATTCTTTTATGTTGACTGCTATGCAGAGATGACAAGACAACAGATAGGTATTCCTTTATGTTGACTCTGCTATACAGGCAGACGAGAAAAGACAACAGATAGGTACATTTGTATTCCTTTATGTTGACTCTGCTATACAGGCAGACGTGACAAGACAACAGATAGGTATTCATTTATGCTGACTCTGCTATACAGAGATGACGAGACAAGACAACAGATAGGTATTCCTTTATGTTGACTCTGCTATACAGGCAGACGAGACAAGACAGCAGATATGTATTCCTTTATGTTGACTCTGCTATACAGAGATGACGAGACAAGACAACAGATAGGTATTCCTTTGTGTTGACTCTGCTATACAGAGATGACGAGACAAGACAACAGATAGGTATTCCTTTATGTTGACTCTGCTATACAGGCAGACGAGACAAGACAACAGATAGGTATTCCTTTATGTTGATTCTGCTATACAGGCAAACGTGACAAGACAACAGTTAGGTATTCCTTTATGTTGTCTCTGTTATACAGGCAGACGAGACAATACAACAGATAGGTATTCCTTTATGTTGACTCTGCTATACAGAGATGACAAGACACGACAACAGATAGTTATTCCTTTATGTTGACTCTGCCATACAGGCAGACGAGACAAGACAACAGATAGGTATTCCTTTGTGTTGACTCTGCTATACAGAGATGACGAGACAAGACAACAGATAGGTATTCCTTTATGTTGACTCTGCTATACAGGCAGACGAGACAAGACAACAGATAGGTATTCCTTTATGTTGACTCTGCTATACAGGCAGACGAGACAAGACAACAGATAGGTATTCCTTTATGTTGACTCTGCTATACAGGCAGACGAGACAAGACAGCAGATAGGTATTCCTTTATGTTGACTCTGCTATACAGAGATGACAAGACAAAACAACAGATATCTATTCCTTTATGTTGACTCTGCTATACAGAGATGACAAGACAAAACAACAGATATGTATTGCTTTATGTTGACTCTGCTATACAGAGATGACAAGACAAAACAACAGATAGGTATTCCTTTGTGTTGACTCTGCTAAACAGAGATGACAAGATAAGACAACAGATAGGTATTCCTTTATGTTGACTCTGCTATACAGGCAGACGAGACAAGACAACAGATAGGTATTCCTTTATGTTGACTCTGCTATACAGGCAGACGAGACAAGACAACATATAGGTATTCCTTTATGTTGAATCTGCTATACAGAGATGACAAGACAAAACTACAGATATGTATTCCTTTATGTTGACTCTTCTATACAGGCATACGAGACAAGACAACAGATAGGTATTCCTTTATGTTGACTCTGCTATACAGAGATGATGAGACAAGACAACAGATAGGTATTCTTTTATGTTGACTGCTATGCAGAGATGACAAGACAACAGATAGGTATTCCTTTATGTTGACTCTGCTATACAGGCAGACGAGACAAGACAACAGATAGGTATTCCTTTATGCTGACTCTGCTATACAGAGATGACAAGACAAGACAACAGATAGGTATTCCTTTATGTTGACTCTGCTATACAGACAGACGAGACAAGACAACAGATAGGTACATTTGTATTCCTTTATGTTGATTCTGCTATACAGGCAGACGTGACAAGACAACAGATAGGTATTCATTTATGCTGACTCTGCTATACAGAGATGACGAGACAAGACAACAGATAGGTATTCCTTTATGTTGACTCTGCTATACAGGCAGACGAGACAAGACAGCAGATAGGTATTCCTTTATGTTGACTCTGCTATACAGAGATGACGAGACAAGACAACAGATAGGTATTCCTTTGTGTTGACTCTGCTATACAGAGATGACGAGACAAGACAACAGATAGGTATTCCTTTATGTTGACTCTGCTATAGAGGCAGACGAGACAAGACAACAGATAGGTATTCCTTTATGTTGACTCTGCTATACAGGCAGACGAGACAAGACAACAGTTAGGTATTCCTTTATGTTGACTCTGTTATACAGGCAGACGAGACAATACAACAGATAGGTATTCCTTTATGTTGACTCTGCTATACAGGCAGAGGAGACAAGACAACAGATAGGTATTCCTTTATGCTGACTCTGCTATACAGAGATGACAAGACAAGACAACAGATAGGTATTCCTTTATGTTGAATCTGCTATACAGAGATGACAAGACAAAACTACAGATATGTATTCCTTTATGTTGACTCTTCTATACAGGCATACGAGACAAGACAACAGATAGGTATTCCTTTATGTTGACTCTGCTATACAGAGATGATGAGACAAGACAACAGATAGGTATTCTTTTATGTTGACTGCTATGCAGAGATGACAAGACAACAGATAGGTATTCCTTTATGTTGACTCTGCTATACAGGCAGACGAGACAAGACAACAGATAGGTATTCCTTTATGCTGACTCTGCTATACAGAGATGACAAGACAAGACAACAGATAGGTATTCCTTTATGTTGACTCTGCTATACAGGCAGACGAGACAAGACAACAGATAGGTACATTTGTATTCCTTTATGTTGATTCTGCTATACAGGCAGACGTGACAAGACAACAGATAGGTATTCATTTATGCTGACTCTGCTATACAGAGATGACGAGACAAGACAACAGATAGGTATTCCTTTATGTTGACTCTGCTATACAGGCAGACGAGACAAGACAGCAGATAGGTATTCCTTTATGTTGACTCTGCTATACAGAGATGACGAGACAAGACAACAGATAGGTATTCCTTTGTGTTGACTCTGCTATACAGAGATGACGAGACAAGACAACAGATATGTATTCCTTTATGTTGACTCTGCTATAGAGGCAGACGAGACAAGACAACAGATAGGTATTCCTTTATGTTGACTCTGCTATACAGGCAGACGAGACAAGACAACAGTTAGGTATTCCTTTATGTTGACTCTGTTATACAGGCAGACGAGACAATACAACAGATAGGTATTCCTTTATGTTGACTCTGCTATACAGGCAGAGGAGACAAGACAACAGATAGGTATTCCTTTATGCTGACTCTGCTATACAGAGATGACAAGACAAGACAACAGATAGGTATTCCTTTATGTTGACTCTGCTTTACAGGCAGACGAGACAAGACAACAGATAGGTATTCCTTTATGTTGACTCTGCTATACAGAGATGACAAGACAAGACTACAGATATGTATTCCTTTATGTTGAATCTGCTATACAGAGATGACAAGACAAAACTACAGATATGTATTCCTTTATGTTGACTCTTCTATACAGGCATACGAGAAAAGACAACAGATAGGTATTCCTTTATGTTGACTCTGCTATACAGAGATGATGAGACAAGACAACAGATAGGTATTCTTTTATGTTGACTGCTATGCAGAGATGACAAGACAACAGATAGGTATTCCTTTATGTTGACTCTGCTATACAGGCAGACGAGACAAGACAACAGATAGGTATTCCTTTATGCTGACTCTGCTATACAGAGATGACAAGACAAGACAACAGATAGGTATTCCTTTATGTTGACTCTGCTATACAGGCAGACGAGACAAGACAACAGATAGGTACATTTGTATTCCTTTATGTTGATTCTGCTATACAGGCAGACGTGACAAGACAACAGATAGGTATTCATTTATGCTGACTCTGCTATACAGAGATGACGAGACAAGACAACAGATAGGTATTCCTTTATGTTGACTCTGCTATACAGGCAGACGAGACAAGACAGCAGATAGGTATTCCTTTATGTTGACTCTGCTATACAGAGATGACGAGACAAGACAACAGATAGGTATTCCTTTATGTTGACTCTGCTATAGAGGCAGACGAGACAAGACAACAGATAGGTATTCCTTTATGTTGACTCTGCTATACAGGCAGACGAGACAAGACAACAGTTAGGTATTCCTTTATGTTGACTCTGTTATACAGGCAGACGAGACAATACAACAGATAGGTATTCCTTTATGTTGACTCTGCTATACAGGCAGAGGAGACAAGACAACAGATAGGTATTCCTTTATGCTGACTCTGCTATACAGAGATGACAAGACAAGACAACAGATAGGTATTCCTTTATGTTGACTCTGCTTTACAGGCAGACGAGACAAGACAACAGATAGGTATTCCTTTATGTTGACTCTGCTATACAGAGATGACAAGACAAGACTACAGATATGTATTCCTTTATGTTGACTCTGCTATACAGGCATACGAGACAAGACAACAGATAGGTATTCCTTTGTGTTGACTCTGCTATACAGAGATGACGAGACAAGACAACAGATAGGTATTCCTTTATGTTGACTCTGCTATACAGAGATGACAAGACAAGACAACAGATAGGTATTCCTTTGTGTTGACTCTGCTATACAGATATGACAAGATAAGACAACAGATAGGTATTCCTTTATGTTGACTCTGCTATACAGGCAGACGAGACAAGACAACAGATAGATATTCCTTTATGTTGACTCTGCTATACAGGCAGACGAGACAAGACAACAGATAGGTATTCCTTTATGTTGACTCTGCTATACAGGCAGACGAGACAAGACAGCAGATAGGTATTCCTTTATGTTGACTCTGCTATACAGGCAGACGTGACAAGACAACAGATAGGTATTCCTTTATGTTGACTCTGCTATACAGAGATGACAAGACAAAACAACAGATAGGTATTCCTTTATGTTGACTCTGCTATACAGAGATGACAAGACAAAACAACAGATAGGTATTCCTTTATGTTGACTCTGCTATACAGAGATGACGAGACAAGACAACAGATAGGTATTCCTTTATGTTGACTCTGCTATACAGAGATGATGAGACAAGACAACAGCTAGGTATTCTTTTATGTTGACTCTGCTATACAGAGATGACAAGACAAAACAACAGATATGTATTCCTTTATGTTGACTCTGCTATACAGAGATGACAAGACAAGACAACAGATAGGTATTCCTTTGTGTTGACTCTGCTATACAGATATGACAAGATAAGACAACAGATAGGTATTCCTTTATGTTGACTCTGCTATACAGGCAGACGAGACAAGACAACAGATAGGTATTCCTTTATGTTGACTCTGCTATACAGGCAGACGAGACAAGACAACAGATAGGTATTCCTTTATGTTGACTCTGCTATACAGGCAGACGAGACAAGACAGCAGATAGGTATTCCTTTATGTTGACTCTGCTATACAGGCAGACGTGACAAGACAACAGATAGGTATTCCTTTATGTTGACTCTGCTATACAGAGATGACAAGACAAGACAACAGATAGGTATTCCTTTATGTTGACTCTGCTATACAGAGATGACAAGACAAAACAACAGATAGGTATTCCTTTATGTTGACTCTGCTATACAGAGATGACGAGACAAGACAACAGATAGGTATTCCTTTATGTTGACTCTGCTATACAGAGATGATGAGACAAGACAACAGCTAGGTATTCTTTTATGTTGACTGCTATGCAGAGATGACAAGACAACAGATAGGTATTCCTTTATGTTGACTCTGCTATACAGGCAGACGAGACAAGACAACAGATAGGTATTCGTTTATGCTGAATCTGCTATACAGAGATGACAAGACAAGACAACAGATAGGTATTCCTTTATGTTGACTCTGCTATACAGGCAGACGAGAAAAGACAACAGATATGTACATTTGTATTCCTTTATGTTGACTCTGCTATGCAGGCAGACGTGACAAGACAACAGATAGGTATTCATTTATGCTGACTCTGCTATACAGAGATGACGAGACAAGACAACAGATAGGTATTCCTTTATGTTGACTCTGCTATACAGGCAGACGAGACAAGACAGCAGATAGGTATTCCTTTATGTTGACTCTGCTATACAGAGATGACGAGACAAGACAAGAGATAGGTATTCCTTTGTGTTGACTCTGCTATACAGAGATGACGAGACAAGACAACAGATAGGTATTCCTTTATGTTGACTCTGCTATACAGGCAGACGAGACAAGACAACAGATAGGTATTCCTTTATGTTGAATCTGCTATACAGAGATGACAAGACAAGACTACAGATATGTATTCCTTTATGGTGACTCTGCTATACAGGCATACGAGACAAGACAACAGATAGGTATTCCTTTATGTTGACTCTGCTATACAGAGATGACGAGACAAGACAACAGATAGGTATTCCTTTATGTTGACTCTGCTATACAGAGATGACAAGACAAAACAACAGATATGTATTCCTTTATGTTGACTCTGCTATACAGAGATGACAAGACAAAACAACAGATAGGTATTCCTTTGTGTTGACTCTGCTATACAGATATGACAAGATAAGACAACAGATAGGTATTCCTTTATGTTGACTCTGCTATACAGGCAGACGAGACAAGACAACAGATAGGTATTCCTTTATGTTGACTCTGCTATACAGGCAGACGAGACAAGACAACAGATAGGTATTCCTTTATGTTGACTCTGCTATACAGGCAGACGAGACAAGACAGCAGATAGGTATTCCTTTATGTTGACTCTGCTATACAGGCAGACGTGACAAGACAACAGATAGGTATTCCTTTATGTTGACTCTGCTATACAGAGATGACAAGACAAAACAACAGATAGGTATTCCTTTATGTTGACTCTGCTATACAGGCAGACGTGCCAAGACAACAGATAGGTATTCCTTTATGTTGACTCTGCTATACAGAGATGATGAGACAAGACAACAGCTAGGTATTCTTTTATGTTGACTGCTATGCAGAGATGACAAGACAACAGATAGGTATTCCTTTATGTTGACTCTGCTATACAGGCAGACGAGAAAAGACAACTGATAGGTACATTTGTATTCCTTTATGTTGACTCTGCTATACAGGCAGACGTGACAAGACAACAGATAGGTATTCATTTATGCTGACTCTGCTATACAGAGATGACGAGACAAGACAACAGATAGGTATTCCTTTATGTTGACTCTGCTATACAGGCAGACGAGACAAGACAGCAGATAGGTATTCCTTTATGTTGACTCTGCTATACAGAGATGACGAGACAAGACAACAGATAGGTATTCCTTTGTGTTGACTCTGCTATACAGAGATGACGAGACAAGACAACAGATAGGTATTCCTTTATGTTGACTCTGCTATACAGGCAGACGAGACAAGACAACAGATAGGTATTCCTTTATGTTGATTCTGCTATACAGGCAAACGTGACAAGACAACAGTTAGGTATTCCTTTATGTTGTCTCTGTTATACAGGCAGACGAGACAATACAACAGATAGGTATTCCTTTATGTTGACTCTGCTATACAGAGATGACAAGACACGACAACAGATAGTTATTCCTTTATGTTGACTCTGCTATACAGGCAGACGAGACAAGACAACAGATAGGTATTCCTTTGTGTTGACTCTGCTATACAGAGATGACGAGACAAGACAACAGATAGGTATTCCTTTATGTTGACTCTGCTATACAGGCAGACGAGACAAGACAACAGATAGGTATTCCTTTATGTTGACTCTGCTATACAGGCAGACGAGACAAGACAACAGATAGGTATTCCTTTATGTTCACTCTGCTATACAGGCAGACGAGACAAGACAGCAGATAGGTATTCCTTTATGTTGACTCTGCTATACAGAGATGACAAGACAAAACAACAGATATGTATTCCTTTATGTTGACTCTGCTATACAGAGATGACAAGACAAAACAACAGATATGTATTGCTTTATGTTGACTCTGCTATACAGAGATGACAAGACAAAACAACAGATAGGTATTCCTTTATGTTGACTCTGCTAAACAGAGATGACAAGATAAGACAACAGATAGGTATTCCTTTATGTTGACTCTGCTATACAGGCAGACGAGACAAGACAACAGATAGGTATTCCTTTATGTTGACTCTGCTATACAGGCAGACGAGACAAGACAACAGATAGGTATTCCTTTATGTTGACTCTGCTATACAGGCAGACGAGACAAGACAGCAGATAGGTATTCCTTTATGTTGACTCTGCTATACAGGCAGACGAGACAAGACAACAGATAGGTATTCCTTTATGTTGACTCTGCTATACAGGCAGACGAGATAAGCCAACAGATAGGTATTCCTTTATGTTGACTCTGCTATACAGAGATGAAGAGACAAGACAACAGATAGGTATTCCTTTATGTTGACTCTGCTATACAGGCAGACGAAACAAGACAACAGATAGGTATTCCTTTATGTTGACTCTGCTATACAGAGATGACAAGACAAAACAACAGATATGTATTCCTTTATGTTGACTCTGCTATACAGAGATGACAAGACAAGACAACAGATAGGTATTCCTTTATGTTGACTCTGCTATACAGGCAGAGGAGACAAGACAACAGATAGGTATTCCTTTATGCTGACTCTGCTATACAGAGATGACAAGACAAGACAACAGATAGGTATTCCTTTATGTTGACTCTGCTATACAGGCAGACGAGACAAGACAACAGATAGGTATTCCTTTATGTTGACTCTGCTATACAGAGATGACAAGACAAGACTACAGATAGGTATTCCTTTATGTTGACTCTGCTATACAGGCATACGAGACAAGACAACAGATAGGTATTCCTTTGTGTTGACTCTGCTATACAGAGATGACGAGACAAGACAACAGATAGGTATTCCTTTATGTTGACTCTGCTATACAGGCAGACGAGACAAGACAACAGATAGGTATTCCTTTATGTTGACTCTGCTATACAGAGATGACAAGACAAAACAACAGATATGTATTCCTTTATGTTGACTCTGCTATACAGAGATGACAAGACAAAACAACAGATAGGTATTCCTTTGTGTTGACTCTGCTATACAAAGATGACAAGATAAGACAACAGGTAGGTATTCCTTTATGTTGACTCTGCTATACAGGCAGACGAGACAAGACAACAGATAGGTATTCCTTTATGTTGACTCTGCTATACAGGCAGACGAGACAAGACAACAGATAGGTATTCCTTTATGTTCACTCTGCTATACAGGCAGACGAGACAAGACAGCAGATAGGTATTCCTTTATGTTGACTCTGCTATTCAGGCAGACGAGACAAGACAACAGATAGGTATTCCTTTATGATGACTCTGCTATACAGGCAGACGAGATAAGCCAACAGATAGGTATTCCTTTATGTTGACTCTGCTATACAGAGATGACGAGACAAGACAACAGATAGGTATTCCTTTATATTGACTCTGCTATACAGAGATGACAAGACAAGACAACAGATAGGTATTCCTTTATGTTGACTCTGCTATACAGGCCGAGGAGACAAGACAACAGATAGGTATTCCTTTATGCTGACTCTGCTATACAGAGATGACAAGACAAGACAACAGATAGGTATTCTTTTATGTTGAATCTGCTATACAGGCAGACGAGACAAGACAACAGATAGGTATTCCTTTATGTTGACTCTGCTATACAGAGATGACAAGACAAGACTACAGATATGTATTCCTTTATGTTGACTCTGCTATACAGGCATACGAGACAAGACAACAGATAGGTAATCCTTTATGCTGACTCTGCTATACAGAGATGACAAGACAAGACAACAGATAGGTATTCCTTTATGTTGACTCTGCTATACAGGCAGACGAGACAAGACAACATATAGGTATTCCTTTATGTTGACTCTGCTATACAGGCATACGAGACAAGACAACAGATAGGTATTCCTTTATGTTGACTCTGCTATACAGGCAGACGAGACAAGACAGCAGATAGGTATTCCTTTATGTTGACTCTGCTATGCAGGCAGACGAGACAAGACAACAGACAGGTATTCCTTTATGTTGACTCTGCTACACAGGCAGACGAGACAAGACAACAGATAGGTATTCCTTTATGTTGACTCTGCTATACAGAGATGACAAGACAAAACAACAGATAGGTATTCCTTTATGTTGACTCTGCTATACAGAGATGACAAGACAAGACTACAGATATGTATTCCTTTATGTTGACTCTGCTATACAGGCAGACGAGACAAGACAACAGATAGGAATTCATTTATGCTGACTCTGCTATACAGAGATGACAAGACAAGACAACAGATAGGTATTCCTTTATGTTGACTCTGCAATACAGGCAGACGAGACAAGACAACATATAGGTATTCCTTTATGTTGACTCTGCTATACAGGCATACAAGACAAGACAACAGATAGGTATTCCTTTATGTTGACTCTGCTATACAGGCAGACGAGACAAGACAGCAGATAGGTATTCCTTTATGTTGACTCTGCTATACAGGCAGACGAGACAAGACAACAGATAGGTATTCCTTTATGTTGACTCTGCTATACAGAGATGACAAGACAAGACCAGAGGCTCTCAAGAGCCTGTATCGTTCACCTGGTAATAAAAAAAAACAATTGGTCCTATGTAAAAACTATGTCCTGCGTCATCTTGGAATTACGATCAACATAAAAAACACAAAGTTTGTAAAGGACCTTCCAATGATTGATGCACAGTTTAGGTTCAATCAGTGCAATAGCTTCAGAGAAGAATATATTTCTGTATTTTCCCCATATGGTTCTGTGTTAATACTATGACCTGTGGTGGCAGCCATCTTGGATTTCCGATCGGCATAAAAAACAGGACCTTCCAATGATCATTCCTGGGCAGTTTGGTTTCAACTGTCCAAGTGGTTTCAGAGAAGAAGCATTTTGAAACATTTTTCCCATAGGGTCCAATGTTAAACTAAGTCCTGCCGTAGCCGCCATTTTGAATTTCATATCAGAATAAAAAACGTAATTTTGTAGAGGACCATTCAATGAACATTCATGTACAGTTTGGCTTTAATCATATTTGTAGTTTCTGAGAAGAAGGCATTTGAACATTTTCCCATAGGGTCCAATGTTAATCTATGTCCTGCGGTGGTGGCCATCTTGGATTTCCGATCGGCATAAAAAACACACACCTTGTAGAGGACCTTCCAATGATCATTCCTGGGCAGTTTGGTTTCAATTATCCAAGTGGTTTCAGAGAAGAAGCGTTTTGAAACATTTTTTCCATAGGGTCCAATGTTAAACTAAGTCCTGCCGTAGCCGCCATTTTAAATTTCATCTCGGAACAAAAAACGTAAAGTTTGTAGAGGACCATCCAATGTACACACATATGGACAGTTTGGCTTTAATCATATTTGTAGTTTCTGAGAAGAAGGCATTTGAACATTTTCCCATAGGGTCCAATGTTAATCTATGTCCTGCGGTGGTGGCCATCTTGAATTTTCGATCGGCATAAAAAAACAGAAACTTTGTAGAGGACCTTCCAATGATCATTCCTGGGCAGTTTGGATTCAATTGTCCAAGTGGTTTCAGAGAAGAAGCGTTTTGAAACATTTTTCCCATAGGGTCCAATGTTAAACTAAGTCCTGCCGTAGCCGCCATTTTGAATTTCATATCGGAACAAAAAACCTAACGTTTGTAGAGGACCATCCAATGAACATTCATGTACAGTTTGGCTTTAATAATATTTGTAGTTTCTGAGAAGAAGGCATTTGAACATTTTCCCATAGGGTCCAATGTTAATCTATGTATTGTGGTGGCGGCCATCTTGGATTTCCGATCGGCATAAAAAACATATAATTTGTAGAGGACCTTCCAATGATCATTCCTGGGCAGTTTGGTTTCAACTGTTCTAGTGGTTTCAGAGAAGAAGCGTTTTCAAACATTTCCCCCATAGGGTCCAATGTTAAACTAAGTCCTGCCGTAGCCGCCATTTTGAATTTCATATCGGAACAAAAAACGTAAAGTTTGTAGAGGACCATCCAATGAACATTCATGTACAGTTTGACTTTAATCATATTTGTAGTTTCTGAGAAGAAGGCATTTGAACATTTTCCCATAGGGTCCAATGTTAATCTATGTCCTGCGGTGGTGGCCATCTTGGATTTCCGATCGGCATAAAAAACACACACCTTGTAGAGGACCTTCCAATGATCATTCCTGGGCAGTTGGTTTCAATTATCCAAGTGGTTTCAGAGAAGAAGCGTTTTGAAACATTTTTCCCATAGGGTCCAATGTTAAACTAAGTCCTGCCGTAGCCGCCATTTTGAATTTTATATCGGAACAAAAAACGCAAAGTTTGTAGAGGACCATCCAATGAACATTCATGTACAGTTTGGCTTTAATAATATTTGTAGTTTCTGAGAAGAAGGCATTTGAACATTTTCCCATAGGGTCCAATGTTAATCTATGTCCTGCGGTGGTGGCCATCTTGGATTTCCGACCGGCATAAAAAACGGAAAATTTGTAGAGGACCTTCCAATGATCATTCCTGGGCAGTTTGGTTTCAACTGTCCAAGTGGTTTCAGAGAAGAAGCATTTTGAAACATTTTTCCCATAGGGTCCAATGTTAAACTAAGTCCTGCCGTAGCCGCCATTTTGAATTTCATATCGGAACAAAAAACGTAATGTTTGTAGAGGACCATCCAATGAACATTCTTGTACAGTTTGGCTTTAATCATATTTGTAGTTTTTGAGAAGAAGGCATTTGAACATTTTCCCATAGGGTCCAATGTTAATCTATGTCCTGCGGTGGTGGCCATCTTGGATTTCCGATCGGCATAAAAAACACACACCTTGTAGAGGACCTTCCAATGATCATTCCTGGGCAGTTGGTTTCAATTATCCAAGTGGTTTCAGAGAAGAAGCGTTTTGAAACATTTTTCCCATAGGGTCCAATGTTAAACTAAGTCCTGCCGTAGCCGCCATTTTGAATTTTATATCGGAACAAAAAACGCAAAGTTTGTAGAGGACCATCCAATGAACATTCATGTACAGTTTGGCTTTAATCATATTTGTAGTTTCTGAGAAGAAGGCATTTGAACATTTTCCCATAGGGTCCAATGTTAATCTATGTCCTGCGGTGGCGGCCATCTTGGATTTCCGACCGACATAAAAAACAGAAAATTTGTAGAGGACCTTCCAATGATCATTCCTGGGCAGTTTGGTTTCAACTGTCCAAGTGGTTTCAGAGAAGAAGCATTTTGAAACATTTTTCCCATAGGGTCCAATGTTAAACTAAGTCCTGCCGTAGCCGCCATTTTGAATTTCATATCGGAACAAAAAACGTATTGTTTGTAGAGAATCATCCAATGAACATTCATGTACAGTTTGGCTTTAATCATATTTGTAGTTTCTGAGAAGAAGGCATTTGAACATTTTCCCATAGGGTCCAATGTTAATCTATGTCCTGCGGTGGCGGCCATCTTGAATTTCCGATCGGCATAAAAAAACAGAAACTTTGTAGAGGACCTTCCAATGATCATTCCTGGGCAGTTTGGTTTCAATTATCCAAGTGGTTTCAGAGAAGAAGCGTTTTGAAACATTTTTCCCATAGGGTCCAATGTTAAACTAAGTCCTGCCGTAGCCGCCATTTTGAATTTCATACCAGAACAAAAAACGTAAAGTTTGTAGAGGACCATCTAATGAACATTCATGTACAGTTTGGCTTTAATCATATTTGTAGTTTCTGAGTAGAAGGCATTTGAATATTTTCCCATAGGGTCCAATGTTAATCTATGTCCTGCGGTGGCGGCCATCTTGGATTTCCGACCGGCATAAAAAACAGAAAATTTGTAGAGGACCTTCCAATGATCATTCCTGGGCAGTTTAGTTTCAACTGTCCAAGTGGTTTCAGAGAAGAAGCATTTTGAAACATTTTTCCCATAGGGTCCAATGTTAAACTAAGTCCTGCCGTAGCCGCCATTTTGAATTTCATATCGGAACAAAAAACCTTAAGATTGTAGAGGACCATCCAATGAACATTCATGTACAGTTTGGCTTTAATAATATTTGTAGTTTCTGAGAAGAAGGCATTTGAACATTTTCCCATAGGGTCCAATGTTAATCTATGTCCTGCGGTGGCGGCCATCTTGGATTTCCGATCGGCATAAAAAACATAAAATTTGTAGAGGACCTTCCAATGATCATTCCTGGGCAGTTTGGTTTCAACTGTCCAAGTGGTTTCAGAGAAGAAGCATTTTGAAACATTTTTCCCATAGGGTCCAATGTTAAACTAAGTCCTGCCGTAGCCGCCATTTTGAATTTCATATCGGAACAAAAAACCTTAAGATTGTAGAGGACCATCCAATGAACATTCATGTACAGTTTGGCTTTAATAATATTTGTAGTTTCTGAGAAGAAGGCATTTGAACATTTTCCCATAGGGTCCAATGTTAATCTATGTCCTGCGGTGGCGGCCATCTTGGATTTCCGACCGGCATAAAAAACAGAAAATTTGTAGAGGACCTTCCAATGATCATTCCTGGGCAGTTTGGTTTCAACTGTCCAAGTGGTTTCAGAGAAGAAGCATTTTGAAACATTTTTCCCATAGGGTCCAATGTTAAACTAAGTCCTGCCGTAGCCGCCATTTTGAATTTCATATCGGAACAAAAAACCTTAAGATTGTAGAGGACTATCCAATGAACATTCATGTACAGTTTGGCTTTAATCATATTTGTAGTTTCTGAGAAGAAGGCATTTGAACATTTTCCCATAGGGTCCAATGTTAATCTATGTCCTGCGGTGGCGGACATCTTGGATTTCCGACCGGCATAAAAAACAGAAAATTTGTAGAGGACCTTCCAATGATCATTCCTGGGCAGTTTGGTTTCAACTGTCCAAGTGGTTTCAGAGAAGAAGCATTTTGAAACATTTTTCCCATAGGGTCCAATGTTAAACTAAGTCCTGCCGTAGCCGCCATTTTGAATTTCATATCGGAACAAAAAACCTTAAGATTGTAGAGGACCATCCAATGAACATTCATGTACAGTTTGGCTTTAATCATATTTGTAGTTTCTGAGAAGAAGGCATTTGAACATTTTCCCATAGGGTCCAATGTTAATCTATGTCCTGCGATGGCGGCCATCTTGGATTTCCGATCGGCATAAAAAACAGTAACTTGGTAAAGGACATTCCAATGATCATTCCTTTACAGTTTGGGTTCAGTCAGTTCATTAGTTTCGGAGAAGAAGATCTTTGAAATTTCAGCCAATCAGAGCATATTATTGGCCCTGGCAGCCATATTGAATATCCGACTGGAACGAAAAACAGTAACTTTGTAGAGAACCATCCAAGGAACATTCCTGCTAAGTTCGGTTCCAATCGGCCAAGTGGTTTCGGAGAAGAAGCTTGAAATGTGAAAAGTTTACAGACGACAGACGACAGACGACAGACGACAGACGACGGACGCCAAGTGATGGCAATAGTTCACATGGACCTTTGGTCCAGGTGAACTAACAACAGATAGGTATTCCTTTATGTTGACTCTGCTATACAGGCATACGAGACAAGACAACAGATAGGTATTCCTTTGTGTTGACTCTGCTATACAGAGATGACGAGACAAGACAACAGATAGGTATTCCTTTATGTTGACTCTGCTATACAGGCAGACGAGACAAGACAACAGATAGGTATTCCTTTATGTTGACTCTGCTATACAGAGATGACAAGACAAAACAACAGATATGTATTCCTTTATGTTGACTCTGCTATACAGAGATGACAAGACAAAACAACAGATATGTATTCCTTTATGTTGACTCTGCTATACAGAGATGACAAGACAAGACAACAGATAGGTATTCCTTTATGTTGACTCTGCTATACAGGCAGAGGAGACAAGACAACAGATAGGTATTCCTTTATGCTGACTCTGCTATACAGAGATGACAAGACAAGACAACAGATAGGTATTCCTTTATGTTGACTCTGCTATACAGGCAGACGAGACAAGACAACAGATAGGTATTCCTTTATGTTGACTCTGCTATACAGAGATGACAAGACAAGACTACAGATAGGTATTCCTTTATGTTGACTCTGCTATACAGGCATACGAGACAAGACAACAGATAGGTATTCCTTTGTGTTGACTCTGCTATACAGAGATGACGAGACAAGACAACAGATAGGTATTCCTTTATGTTGACTCTGCTATACAGGCAGACGAGACAAGACAACAGATATGTATTCCTTTATGTTGACTCTGCTATACAGAGATGACAAGAAAAAACAACAGATAGGTATTCCTTTGTGTTGACTCTGCTATACAGAGATGACAAGATAAGACAACAGATAGGTATTCCTTTATGTTGACTCTGCTATACAGGCAGACGATACAAGACAACAGATAGGTATTCCTTTATGTTGACTCTGCTATACAGGCAGAGGAGACAAGACAACAGATAGGTATTCCTTTATGTTCACTCTGCTATACAGGCAGACGAGACAAGACAGCAGATAGGTATTCCTTTATGTTGACTCTGCTATTCAGGCAGACGAGAAAAGACAACAGATAGATATTCCTTTATGTTGACTCTGCTATACAGGCAGACGAGATAAGCCAACAGATAGGTATTCCTTTATGTTGACTCTGCTATACAGAGATGACGAGACAAGACAACAGATAGGTATTCCTTTATGTTGACTCTGCTATACAGAGATGACAAGACAAAACAACAGATAGGTATTCCTTTATGTTGACTCTGCTATACAGAGATGACAAGACAAGACTACAGATATGTATTCCTTTATGTTGACTCTGCTATACAGGCAGACGAGACAAGACAACAGATAGGAATTCATTTATGCTGACTCTGCTATACAGAGATGACAAGACAAGACAACAGATAGGTATTCCTTTATGTTGACTCTGTAATACAGGCAGACGAGACAAGACAACATATAGGTATTCCTTTATGTTGACTCTGCTATACAGGCATACAAGACAAGACAACAGATAGGTATTCCTTTATGTTGACTCTGCTATACAGGCAGACGAGACAAGACAGCAGATAGGTATTCCTTTATGTTGACTCTGTTATACAGGCAGACGAGACAAGACAACAGATAGGTATTCCTTTATGTTGACTCTGCTATACAGGCAGACGAGACAAGACAACAGATAGGTATTCCTTTATGTTGACTCTGCTATACAGAGATGACGAGACAAGACAACAGATAGGTATTCCTTTATGTTGACTCTGCTATACAGAGATGACAAGACAAGACAACAGATAGGTATTCCTTTATGTTGACTCTGCTATACAGGCCGAGGAGACAAGACAACAGATAGGTATTCCTTTATGCTGACTCTGCTATACAGAGATGACAAGACAAGACAACAGATAGGTATTCCTTTATGTTGACTCTGCTATACAGGCAGACGAGACAAGACAACAGATAGGTATTCCTTTATGTTGACTCTGCTATACAGAGATGACAAGACAAGACTACAGATATGTATTCCTTTATGTTGACTCTGCTATACAGGCATACGAGACAAGACAACAGATAGGTAATCCTTTATGCTGACTTTGCTATACAGAGATGACAAGACAAGACAACAGATAGGTATTCCTTTATGTTGACTCTGCTATACAGGCAGACGAGACAAAACAACATATAGGTATTCCTTTATGTTGACTCTGCTATACAGGCATACGAGACAAGACAACAGATAGGTATTCCTTTATGTTGACTCTGCTATACAGGCAGACGAGACAAGACAGCAGATAGGTATTCCTTTATGTTGACTCTGCTATGCAGGCAGACGAGACAAGACAACAGACAGGTATTCCTTTATGTTGACTCTGCTACACAGGCAGACGAGACAAGACAACAGATAGGTATTCCTTTATGTTGACTCTGCTATACAGAGATGACAAGACAAAACAACAGATAGGTATTCCTTTATGTTGACTCTGCTATACAGAGATGACAAGACAAGACTACAGATATGTATTCCTTTATGTTGACTCTGCTATACAGGCAGACGAGACAAGACAACAGATAGGAATTCATTTATGCTGACTCTGCTATACAGAGATGACAAGACAAGACAACAGATAGGTATTCCTTTATGTTGACTCTGCAATACAGGCAGACGAGACAAGACAACATATAGGTATTCCTTTATGTTGACTCTGCTATACAGGCATACAAGACAAGACAACAGATAGGTATTCCTTTATGTTGACTCTGCTATACAGGCAGACGAGACAAGACAGCAGATAGGTATTCCTTTATGTTGACTCTGCTATACAGGCAGACGAGACAAGACAACAGATAGGTATTCCTTTATGTTGACTCTGCTATACAGAGATGACAAGACAAGACAACAGATAGGTATTCCTTTATGTTGACTCTGCTATACAGGCAGACGAGACAAGACAGCAGATAGGTATTCCTTTATGTTGACTCTGTTATACAGGCAGACGAGACAAGACAACAGATAGGTATTCCTTTATGTTGACTCTGCTATACAGGCAGACGAGACAAGACAACAGATAGGTATTCCTTTATGTTGACTCTGCTATACAGAGATGACGAGACAAGACAACAGATAGGTATTCCTTTATGTTGACTCTGCTATACAGAGATGACAAGACAAGACAACAGATAGGTATTCCTTTATGTTGACTCTGCTATACAGGCCGAGGAGACAAGACAACAGATAGGTATTCCTTTATGCTGACTCTGCTATACAGAGATGACAAGACAAGACAACAGATAGGTATTCCTTTATGTTGACTCTGCTATACAGGCAGACGAGACAAGACAACAGATAGGTATTCCTTTATGTTGACTCTGCTATACAGAGATGACAAGACAAGACTACAGATATGTATTCCTTTATGTTGACTCTGCTATACAGGCATACGAGACAAGACAACAGATAGGTAATCCTTTATGCTGACTCTGCTATACAGAGATGACAAGACAAGACAACAGATAGGTATTCCTTTATGTTGACTCTGCTATACAGGCAGACGAGACAAAACAACATATAGGTATTCCTTTATGTTGACTCTGCTATACAGGCATACGAGACAAGACAACAGATAGGTATTCCTTTATGTTGACTCTGCTATACAGGCAGACGAGACAAGACAGCAGATAGGTATTCCTTTATGTTGACTCTGCTATGCAGGCAGACGAGACAAGACAACAGACAGGTATTCCTTTATGTTGACTCTGCTACACAGGCATACGAGACAAGACAACAGATAGGTATTCCTTTATGTTGACTCTGCTATACAGAGATGACAAGACAAAACAACAGATAGGTATTCCTTTATGTTGACTCTGCTATACAGAGATGACAAGACAAGACTACAGATATGTATTCCTTTATGTTGACTCTGCTATACAGGCAGACGAGACAAGACAACAGATAGGAATTCATTTATGCTGACTCTGCTATACAGAGATGACAAGACAAGACAACAGATAGGTATTCCTTTATGTTGACTCTGCAATACAGGCAGACGAGACAAGACAACATATAGGTATTCCTTTATGTTGACTCTGCTATACAGGCATACAAGACAAGACAACAGATAGGTATTCCTTTATGTTGACTCTGCTATACAGGCAGACGAGACAAGACAGCAGATAGGTATTCCTTTATGTTGACTCTGCTATACAGGCAGACGAGACAAGACAACAGATAGGTATTCCTTTATGTTGACTCTGCTATACAGAGATGACAAGACAAGACAACAGATAGGTATTCCTTTATGTTGACTCTGCTATACAGGCATACGAGACAAGACAACAGATAGGTATTCCTTTGTGTTGACTCTGCTATACAGAGATGACGAGACAAGACAACAGATAGGTATTCCTTTATGTTGACTCTGCTATACAGGCAGACGAGACAAGACAACAGATAGGTATTCCTTTATGTTGACTCTGCTATACAGAGATGACAAGACAAAACAACAGATATGTATTCCTTTATGTTGACTCTGCTATACAGAGATGACAAGACAAAACAACAGATAGGTATTCCTTTATGTTGACTCTGCTATACAGAGATGACAAGACAAGACAACAGATAGGTATTCCTTTATGTTGACTCTGCTATACAGGCAGAGGAGACAAGACAACAGATAGGTATTCCTTTATGCTGACTCTGCTATACAGAGATGACAAGACAAGACAACAGATAGGTATTCCTTTATGTTGACTCTGCTATACAGGCAGACGAGACAAGACAACAGATAGGTATTCCTTTATGTTGACTCTGCTATACAGAGATGACAAGACAAGACTACAGATAGGTATTCCTTTATGTTGACTCTGCTATACAGGCATACGAGACAAGACAACAGATATGTATTCCTTTGTGTTGACTCTGCTATACAGAGATGACGAGACAAGACAACAGATAGGTGTTCCTTTATGTTGACTCTGCTATACAGGCAGACGAGACAAGACAACAGATAGGTATTCCTTTATGTTGACTCTGCTATACAGAGATGACAAGACAAAACAACAGATATGTATTCCTTTATGTTGACTCTGCTATACAGAGATGACAAGACAAAACAACAGATAGGTATTCCTTTGTGTTGACTCTGCTATACAGAGATGACAAGATAAGACAACAGATAGGTATTCCTTTATGTTGACTCTGCTATACAGGCAGACGAGACAAGACAACAGATAGGTATTCCTTTATGTTGACTCTGCTATACAGGCAGACGAGACAAGACAACAGATAGGTATTCCTTTATGTTCACTCTGCTATACAGGCAGACGAGACAAGACAGCAGATAGGTATTCCTTTATGTTGACTCTGCTATTCAGGCAGACGAGACAAGACAACAGATAGGTATTCCTTTATGTTGACTCTGCTATGCAGGCAGACGAGATAAGCCAACAGATAGGTATTCCTTTATGTTGACTCTGTTATACAGAGATGACGAGACAAGACAACAGATAGGTATTCCTTTATGTTGACTCTGCTATACAGAGATGACAAGACAAGACTACAGATATGTATTCCTTTATGTTGACTCTGCTATACAGGCATACGAGACAAGACAACAGATAGGTAATCCTTTATGCTGACTCTGCTATACAGAGATGACAAGACAAGACAACAGATAGGTATTCCTTTATGTTGACTCTGCTATACAGGCAGACGAGACAAGACAACATATATGTATTCCTTTATGTTGACTCTGCTATACAGGCATACGAGACAAGACAACAGATAGGTATTCCTTTATGTTGACTCTGCTATACAGGCAGACGAGACAAGACAGCAGATAGGTATTCCTTTATGTTGACTCTGCTATGCAGGCAGACGAGACAAGACAACAGACAGGTATTCCTTTATGTTGACTCTGCTACACAGGCAGACGAGACAAGACAACAGATAGGTATTCCTTTATGTTGACTCTGCTATACAGAGATGACAAGACAAAACAACAGATAGGTATTCCTTGATGTTGACTCTGCTATACAGAGATGACAAGACAAGACTACAGATATGTATTCCTTTATGTTGACTCTGCTATACAGGAAGACGAGACAAGACAACAGATAGGAATTCATTTATGTTGACTCTGCTATACAGAGATGACAAGACAAGACAACAGATAGGTATTCCTTTATGTTGACTCTGCAATACAGGCAGACGAGACAAGACAACATATAGGTATTCCTTTATGTTGACTCTGCTATACAGGCATACAAGACAAGACAACAGATAGGTATTCCTTTATGTTGACTCTGCTATACAGGCAGACGAGACAAGACAGCAGATAGGTATTCCTTTATGTTGACTCTGCTATACAGGCAGACGAGACAAGACAACAGATAGGTATTCCTTTATGTTGACTCTGCTATACAGAGATGACAAGACAAGACTACAGATAGGTATTCCTTTATGTTGACTCTGCTATACAGGCATACGAGACAAGACAACAGATAGGTATTCCTTTGTGTTGACTCTGCTATACAGAGATGACGAGACAAGACAACAGATAGGTATTCCTTTATGTTGACTCTGCTATACAGGCAGACGAGACAAGACAACAGATAGGTATTCCTTTATGTTGACTCTGCTATACAGAGATGACAAGACAAAACAACAGATATGTATTCCTTTATGTTGACTCTGCTATACAGAGATGACAAGAAAAAACAACAGATATGTATTCCTTTATGTTGACTCTGCTATACAGAGATGACAAGACAAGACAACAGATAGGTATTCCTTTATGTTGACTCTGCTATACAGGCAGAGGAGACAAGACAACAGATAGGTATTCCTTTATGCTGACTCTGCTATACAGAGATGACAAGACAAGACACAGATAGGTATTCCTTTATGTTGACTCTGCTATACAGAGATGACAAGACAAGACAACAGATAGGTATTCCTTTATGTTGACTCTGCTATACAGGCAGACGAGACAAGACAACAGATAGGTATTCCTTTATGTTGACTCTGCTATACAGAGATGACAAGACAAGACTACAGATAGGTATTCCTTTATGTTGACTCTGCTATACAGGCATACGAGACAAGACAACAGATAGGTATTCCTTTGTGTTGACTCTGCTATACAGAGATGACGAGACAAGACAACAGATAGGTATTCCTTTATGTTGACTCTGCTATACAGGCAGACGAGACAAGACAACAGATAGGTATTCCTTTATGTTGACTCTGCTATACAGAGATGACAAGACAAAACAACAGATATGTATTCCTTTATGTTGACTCTGCTATACAGAGATGACAAGACAAAACAACAGATAGGTATTCCTTTGTGTTGACTCTGCTATACAGAGATGACAAGATAAGACAACAGATAGGTATTCCTTTATGTTGACTCTGCTATACAGGCAGACGAGACAAGACAACAGATAGGTATTCCTTTATGTTGACTCTGCTATACAGGCAGACGAGACAAGACAACAGATAGGTATTCCTTTATGTTCACTCTGCTATACAGGCAGACGAGACAAGACAGCAGATAGGTATTCCTTTATGTTGACTCTGCTATTCAGGCAGACGAGACAAGACAACAGATAGGTATTCCTTTATGTTGACTCTGCTATACAGGCAGACGAGATAAGCCAACAGATAGGTATTCCTTTATGTTGACTCTGCTATACAGAGATGACGAGACAAGACAACAGATAGGTATTCCTTTATGTTGACTCTGCTAAACAGAGATGACAAGACAAGACAACAGATAGGTATTCCTTTATGTTGACTCTGCTATACAGGCCGAGGAGACAAGACAACAGATAGGTATTCCTTTATGTTGACTCTGCTATACAGGCAGACGAGACAAGACAACAGATAGGTATTCCTTTATGTTCACTCTGCTATACAGGCAGACGAGACAAGACAGCAGATAGGTATTCCTTTATGTTGACTCTGCTATGCAGGCAGACGAGACAAGACAACAGACAGGTATTCCTTTATGTTGACTCTGCTACACAGGCAGACGAGACAAGACAACAGATAGGTATTCCTTTATGTTGACTCTGCTATACAGAGATGACAAGACAAAACAACAGATAGGTATTCCTTTATGTTGACTCTGCTATACAGAGATGACAAGACAAGACTACAGATATGTATTCCTTTATGTTGACTCTGCTATACAGGCAGACGAGACAAGACAACAGATAGGAATTCATTTATGCTGACTCTGCTATACAGAGATGACAAGACAAGACAACAGATAGGTATTCCTTTATGTTGACTCTGTAATACAGGCAGACGAGACAAGACAACATATAGGTATTCCTTTATGTTGACTCTGCTATACAGGCATACAAGACAAGACAACAGATAGGTATTCCTTTATGTTGACTCTGCTATACAGGCAGACGAGACAAGACAGCAGATAGGTATTCCTTTATGTTGACTCTGCTATACAGGCAGACGAGACAAGACAACAGACAGGTATTCCTTTATGTTGACTCTGCTATACAGGCAGACGAGACAAGACAACAGATAGGTATTCCTTTATGTTGACTCTGCTATGCAGGCAGACGAGACAAGACAACAGATAGGTATTCCTTTGTGTTGACTCTGCTATACAGAGATGACGAGACAAGACAACAGATAGGTATTCCTTTATGTTGACTCTGCTATACAGGCAGACGAGACAAGACAACAGATAGGTATTCCTTTATGTTGACTCTGCTATACATGTAGACAAGACAAGACAACAGATAGGTATTCCTTTATGTTGACTCTGCAATACAGAGATGAAGAGACAAGACAACAGATAGGTATTCCTTTATGTTGACTCTGCTATACAGAGATGACAAGACACGACAACAGATAGGTATTCCTTTATGTTGACTCTGCTATACAGGCAGACGAGACAAGACAACACATAGGTATTCCTTTGTGTTGACTCTGCTATGCAGAGATGACGAGACAAGACAACAGATAGGTATTCCTTTATGTTGACTCTGCTATACAGGCAGACGAGACAAGACAACAGATAGGTATTCCTTTATGTTGACTCTACTATACAGAGATGACAAGACAAAACAACAGATATGTATTCCTTTATGTTGACTCTGCTATACAGAGATGACAAGAAAAGAGAGACAACAGATAGGTATTCCTTTATGTTGACTCTGCTATATAGGCAGACGAGACAAGACAACAGATAGGTATTCCTTTATGTTGACTCTGCTATACAGGCATACGAGACAAGACAACAGATAGGTATTCCTTTATGTTGATTCTGCTATACAGGCAGACGAGACAAGACAGCAGATAGGTATTCCTTTATGTTGACTCTGCTATACAGGCAGACGAGACAAGACAACAGATAGGTACATTTGTATTCCTTTATGTTGACTCTGCTATACAGGCAGACATGCCAAGACAACAGATAGGTATTCCTTTATGTTGACTCTGCTATTCAGGCAGACGACACAAGACATTAGATAGGTATTCCTTTTTGTTGACTCTGCTATACAGAGATGACAAGACAAAACAACAGATAGGTATTCCTTTATGTTGACTCTGCTATACAGAGATGATGAGACAAGACAACAGATAGGTATTCCTTTATGTTGATTCTGCTATACAGAGATGACAAGACAAAACAACAGATATGTATTCCTTTATGTTGACTCTGCTATACAGAGATGACGAGACAAGACAACAGATAGGTATTCCTTTATGTTGACTCTGCTATACAGAGATGATGAGACAAGACAACAGATAGGTATTCCTTTATGTTGACTGCTATACAGAGATGACAAGACAACAGATAGGTATTCCTTTATGTTGACTCTGCTATACAGGCAGACGAGACAAGACAACAGATAGGTATTCCTTTATGTTGACTCTGCTATAAAGAGATGACAAGACAAGACAACAGATAGGTATTCCTTTATGTTGACTCTGCTATGCAGGCAGACGAGACAAGACAACAGATAGGTATTCCTTTATGTTGACTCTGCTATACAGGCATACGAGACAAGACAACAGATAGGTATTCCTTTATGTTGACTCTGCTATACAGGCAGACGAGACAAGACAGCAGATAGGTATTCCTTTATGTTGACTCTGCTATACAGGCAGACGAGACAAGACAACAGATAGGTATTCCTTTATGTTGACTCTGCTATACAGGCAGACGAGACAAGACAACAGATAGGTATTCCTTTATGTTGACTCTGCTATACAGAGATGACAAGACAAAACAACAGATAGGTATTCCTTTATGTTGACTCTGCTATACAGAGATGACGAGACAAGACAACAGATAGGTATTCCTTTATGTTGACTCTGATATACAGAGATGACAAGACAAGACAACAGATAGGTATTCCTTTATGTTTACTCTGCTATACAGGCAGACGAGACAAGACAACAGATAGGTATTCCTTTATGTTGACTCTACTATACAGGCAGACGAGACAAGACAACAGATAGGTATTCCTTTATGTTGACTCTGCTATACAGGCAGACGAGACAAGACAACAGATAGGTATTCCTTTATGCTGACTCTGCTATACAGAGATGACGAGACAAGACAACAGTTAGGTATTCCTTCATGTTGACTCTGCAATACAGGCAGACGAGACAATACAGCAGATATGTATTCCTTTATGTTGACTCTGCTATACAGGCAGACGAGATAAGACAACAGATAGGTATTCTTTGTGTTGACTCTGCTATACAGAGATGACGAGACAAGACAACAGATAGGTATTCCTTTATGTTGACTATGCTATACAGGCAGACGAGACAAGACAACAGATAGGTATTCATTTATGCTGACTCTGCAATACAGAGATGACGAGACAAGACAACAGATAGGTATTCCTTTATGTTGCCTATGCTATACAGGCAGACGAGACAAGACAACAGATAGGTATTCCTTTGTGTTGACTCTGCTATACAGAGATTACGAGACAAGACAACAGATAGGTATTCCTTTATGTTGACTCGGCTATACAGAGATGACAAGACAAAACAACAGATAGGTATTCCTTTATGTTGACTCTGCTATACAGAGATGACGAGACAAGACAACAGATAGGTATTCCTTTATGTTGACTCTGATATACAGAGATGACAAGACAAGACAACAGATAGGTATTCCTTTATGTTGACTCTGCTATACAGGCAGACGAGACAAGACAACAGATAGGTATTCCTTTATGTTGACTCTGCTATACAGGCAGACGAGACAAGACAACAGATAGGTATTCCTTTATGTTGACTCTGCTATACAGGCAGACGAGACAAGACAACAGATAGGTATTCCTTTATGTTGACTCTGCTATACAGGCAGACGAGACAAGACAACAGATAGGTATTCCTTTATGCTGACTCTGCTATACAGAGATGACAAGACAAGACAACAGTTAGGTATTCCTTCATGTTGACTCTGCTATACAGGCAGACGAGACAAGACAGCAGATAGGTATTCCTTTATGTTGAATCTGCTATACAGGCAGACGAGATAAGACAACAGATAGGTATTCTTTGTGTTGACTCTGCTATACAGAGATGACGAGACAAGACAACAGATAGGTATTCCTTTATGTTGACTCTGCTATACAGGCAGACGAGACAAGACAACAGATAGGTATTCATTTATGCTGACTCTGCAATACAGAGATGACGAGACAAGACAACAGATAGGTATTCCTTTATGTTGCCTCTGCTATACAGGCAGACGAGACAAGACAGCAGATAGGTATTCCTTTATGTTGACTCTCCCATACAGGCAGACGAGACAAGACAACAGATAGGTATTCCTTTGTGTTGACTCTGCTATACAGAGATGACGAGACAAGACAACAGATAGGTATTCCTTTATGTTGACTCTGCTATACAGGCAGACGAGACAAGACAACAGATAGGTATTCCTTTATGCTGACTCTGGTATACAGAGATGACAAGATAATACAACAGATAGGTATTCCTTTATATTGACTCTGCTATACAGGCAGACGAGACAAGACAGCAGATAGGTATTCCTTTATCTTGACACTGCTATACAGGCAGACAAGACAAGACAACAGATAGGTATTTCTTTATGTTGACTCTGCTATACAGGCAGACGAGACATGACAACAGATAGGTATTCCTTTATGTTGACTCTGCTATACAGAGATGACGAGACAAAACAACAGATAGGTATTCCTTTATGTTGACTCTGCTATACAGAGATGACGAGACAAGACAACAGATAGGTATTCCTTTATGTTGACTCTGCAATACAGGCAGACGAGACAAGACAACAGATAGGTATTCCTTTATGTTGACTCTGCTATACAGAGATGACAAGACAAAACAACAGATATGTATTCCTTTATGTTGACTCTGCTATACAGAGATGACAAGACAAGACAACAGATAGGTATTCCTTTATGTTGACTCTGCTATACAGGCAGACGAGACAAGACAACAGATAGGTATTCCCTTATGCTGACTCAGCTATAAAGAGATGACAAGACAAGACAACAGATAGGTATTCCTTTATGTTGACTCTGCTATACAGGCAGATGAGACAAGACAACAGATAGGTATTCCTTTATGCTGACTCTGCTATACAGGTAGACGAGACAAGACAGCAGATAGGTATTCCTTTATGTTGACTCTGCTATACAGGCAGACGAGACAAGACAACAGATAGGTATTCCTTTATGTTGACTCTGCTATTCAGGCAGACGACACAAGACAACAGATAGGTATTCCTTTATGTTGACTCTGCTATACAGGCAGATGAGACAAGACAACATATAGGTATTCCTTTATGTTGACTCTGCTATACAGGCAGACGAGACAAGACAACAGATAGGTATTCCTTTATGCTGACTCTGCTATACAGAGATGACGAGACAAGACAACAGATAGGTATTCCTTTATGTTGACTCTGCTATACAGGCAGACGAGACAAGACAGCAGATAGGTATTCCTTTATGTTGACTCTGCTATACAGGCAGACGAGACAAGACAACAGATAGGTATTCATTTATGCTGACTCTGCAATTCAGAGATGACGAGACAAGACAACAGATAGGTATTCCTTTATGTTGACTCTGCTATACAGGCAGACGAGACAAGACAGCAGATAGGTATTCCTTTATGTTGACTCTCCCATACAGGCAGACGAGACAAGACAACAGATAGGTATTCCTTTGTGTTGACTCTGCTTTACAGAGATGACGAGACAAGACAACAGATATGTATTCCTTTATGTTGACTCTGCTATACAGGCAGACGAGACAAGACAACAGATAGGTATTCCTTTAAGCTGACTCTGGTATATAGAGATGACAAGATAAGACAACAGATAGGTATTCCTTTATGTTGACTCTGCTATACAGGCAGACGAGACAAGACAACAGATAGGTATTCGTTTATGTTGACTCTGCTATACAGGCAGACGAGACAAGACAACAGATAGGTATTCCTTTATGTTGACTCTGCTATACAGGCAGACGAGACAAGACAACAGATAGGTATTTCTTTTTGTTGACTCTGCTATACAGGCAGACGAGACAAGACAACAGATAGGTATTCATTTATGCTGACTCTGCAATACAGAGATGACAAGACAAGACAACAGATAGGTATTCCTTTATGTTGACTCTGCTATACAGGCAGACGAGACAAGACAGCAGATAGGTATTCCTTTATGTTGACTCTCCCATACAGGCAGACGAGACAAGACAACAGATAGGTATTCCTTTGTGTTGACTCTGCTTTACAGAGATGACGAGACAAGACAACAGATATGTATTCCTTTATGTTGACTCTGCTATACAGGCAGACGAGACAAGACAACAGATAGGTATTCCTTTAAGCTGACTCTGGTATATAGAGATGACAAGATAAGACAACAGATAGGTATTCCTTTATGTTGACTCTGCTATACAGGCAGACGAGACAAGACAACAGATAGGTATTCCTTTATGTTGACTCTGCTATACAGGCAGACGAGACAAGACAACAGATAGGTATTCCTTTATGTTGACTCTGCTATACAGGCAGACGAGACAAGACAGCAGATAGGTATTCCTTTATGTTGACTCTGCTATACAGGCAGACGAGAAAAGACAACAGATAGGTATTCCTTTATGTTGACTCTGCTATACAGAGATGACAAGACAAAACAACAGATAGGTATTCCTTTATGTTGACTCTGCTATACAGAGATGACGAGACAAGACAACATATAGGTATTCCTTTATGTTGACTGCTATACAGAGATGACAAGACAACATATAGGTATTCCTTTATGTTGACTCTGCTATACAGAGATGACAAGACAAAACAACAGATATGTATTCCTTTATGTTGACTCTGCTATACAGGCAGACGAGACAAGACAACAGATAGGTATTCCTTTATGTTGACTCTGCTATACAGGCAGACGAGACAAGACAGCAGATAGGTATTCCTTTATGTTGATTCTGCAATACAGAGATGACGAGACAAGACAACAGATAGGTATTCCTTTATGTTAACTCTGTTATGCAGGCAGACGAGACAAGACAACAGATAGGTATTCCTTTATGTTGACTCTGCTATACAGAGATGACAAGACACGACAACAGATAGGTATTCCTTTATGTTGACTCTGCTATACAGGCAGACGAGACAAGACAGCAGATAGGTATTCCTTTATTTTGACTCTGCTATACAGGCAGACGAGACAAGACAATAGATAGGTACATTTGTATTCCTTTATGTTGATTCTGCTATACAGGCAGACATGACAAGACAACAGATAGGTATTCCTTTATGTTGACTCTGCTATACAGGCAGACGAGACAAGCCAACAGATAGGTGTTCCTTTATGTTGACTCTGCTATACAGAGATGACAAGACAAAACAACAGATAGGTATTCCTTTATGTTGACTCTGCTATACAGAGATGACGAGACAAGACAACAGATAGGTATTCCTTTATGTTGACTCTGCTATACAGAGATGATGAGACAAGACAACAGATAGGTATTCCTTTATGTTGACTGCTATACAGAGATGACAAGACAACAGATAGGTATTCCTTTATGTTGACTCTGCTATACAGAGATGACAAGACAAAACAACAGATATGTATTCCTTTATGTTGACTCTGCTATACAGAGATGACGAGACAAGACAACAGATAGGTATTCCTTTATGTTGCCTCTGCTATACAGAGATGATGAGACAAGACAACAGATAGGTATTCCTTTATGTTGACTGCTATACAGAGATGACAAGACAACAGATAGGTATTCCTTTATGTTGACTCTGCTATACAGGCAAACGAGACAAGACAACAGATAGGTATTCCTTTATGCAGACTCTGCTATACAGAGATGACAAGACAACAGATAGGTATTCCTTTATGTTGACTCTGCTATACATGCAGACGACACAAGACAACAGATAGGTATTCCTTTATGTTGACTCTGCTATACAGGCAGACAAGACAAGACAGCAGATAGGTATTCCTTTATGTTGACTCTGCTATACAGGCAGACGAGACAAGACAACAGATAGGTATTCCTTTATGTTGACTCTGCTCTACAGGCAGACGAGACAAGACAACAGATAGGTATTCCTTTATGTTGACTCTGCTATACAGAGATGACAAGACAAAACAACAGATAGGTATTCCTTTATGTTGACTGCTATACAGAGATGACAAGACAACAGATAGGTATTCCTTTATGTTGACTCTGCTATACAGGCATACGAGACAAGACAACAGATAGGTATTCCTTTATGTTGACTCTGCTATACAGGCAGACGAGACCAGACAGCAGATAGGAATTCCTTTATGCTGACTCTGCTATACAGGCAGACGAGACAAGACAACAGATAGGTATTCCTTTATGTTGACTCTGCTATACAGGCAGACGAGACAAGACAACAGATAGGTATTCCTTTATGTTGATTCTGCTATACAGGCAAACGAGACAAGACAGCAGATAGGTATGCCTTTATGTTGACTCTGCTATACAGGCAGACAAGACAAGACAACAGATATCTATTCCTTTGTGTTGACTCTGCTATACAGAGATGACGAGACAAGACAACAGATAGGTATTCCTTTATGTTGACTCTGCTATACAGGCAGACGAGACAAGACAACAGATAGGTATTCCTTTATGTTGACTCTGCTATACAAGCAGACGAGACAAGACAGCAGATAGGTATTCCTTTATGTTGATTCTGCAATACAGAGATGACGAGACAAGACAACAGATATGTATTCCTTTATGTTAACTCTGTAATGCAGGCAGACGAGACAAGACAACAGATAGGTATTCCTTTATGTTGACTTTGCTATATAGAGATGACAAGACACGACAACAGATAGGTATTCCTTTATGTTGACTCTGCTATAGAGGCAGACGAGACAAGACAGCAGATAGGTATTCCTTTATGTTGACTCTGCTATACAGGCAGACGAGACAAGACAATAGATAGGTACATTTGTATTCCTTTATGTTGATTCTGCTATACAGGCAGACATGACAAGACAACAGATAGGTATTCCTTTATGTTGACTCTGCTATACAGGCAGACGAGACAAGCCAACAGATAGGTGTTCCTTTATGTTGACTCTGCTATACAGAGATGACAAGACAAAACAACAGATATGTATTCCTTTATGTTGACTCTGCTATACAGAGATGACGAGACAAGACAACAGATAGGTATTCCTTTATGTGGACTCTGCTATACAGAGATGATGAGACAAGACAACAGATAGGTATTCCTTTATGTTGACTGCTATACAGAGATGACAAGACAACATATAGGTATTCCTTTATGTTGACTCTGCTATACAGAGATGACAAGACAAAACAACAGATATGTATTCCTTTATGTTGACTCTGCTATACAGAGATGACGAGACAAGACAACAGATAGGTATTCCTTTATGTTGCCTCTGCTATACAGAGATGATGAGACAAGACAACAGATAGGTATTCCTTTATGTTGACTGCTATACAGAGATGACAAGACAACAGATTATTATTCCTTTATGTTGACTCTGCTATACAGGCAAACGAGACAAGACAACAGATAGGTATTCCTTTATGCTGACTCTGCTATACAGAGATGACAAGACAACAGATAGGTATTCCTTTATGTTGACTCTGCTATACAGGCAGACGAGAAAAGACAACAGATAGGTATTCCTTGATGTTGACTCTGCTATACAGGCATACGAGACAAGACAACAGATAGGTATTCCTTTATGTTGACTCTGCTATACAGGCAGACGAGACAAGACAGCAGATAGGTATTCCTTTATGTTGACTCTGCTATACAGGCAGACGAGACAAGACAACAGATAGGTATTCCTTTATGTTGACTCTGCTATACAGGCAGACGAGACAAGACAACAGATAGGTATTCCTTTATGTTGACTCTGCTATACAGAGATGACAAGACAAAACAACAGATAGGTATTCCTTTATGTTGACTGCTATACAGAGATGACAAGACAAGACAACAGATAGGTATTCCTTTATGTTGACTCTGCTATACAGGCAGACGAGACAAGAAAACAGATAGGTATTCCTTTATGCTGACTCTGCTATACAGAGATGACGAGACAAGACAACAGATATGTATTCCTTTATGTTGACTCTGCTATACAGGCAGACGAGACAAGACAGTAGATAGGTATTCCTTTATGTTGACTCTGCTATACAGGCAGACGAGACAGGACAACAGATAGGTATTCCTTTGTGTTGACTCTGCTATACAGAGATGACGAGACAAGACAACAGATAGGTATTCCTTTATGTTGACTCTGCTATACAGGCAGACGAGACAAGACAACAGATATGTATTCCTTTGTGTTGACTCTGCTATACAGGCATACGAGACAAGACAACAGATAGGTATTCCTTTATGTTGACTCTGCTATACAGGCAGACGAGACAAGACAGCAGATAGGTATTCCTTTATGTTGACTCTCCCATACAGGCAGACGAGACAAGACAGCAGATAGGTATTCCTTTGTGTTGACTCTGCTTTACAGAGATGACGAGACAAGACAACAGATATGTATTCCTTTATGTTGACTCTGCTATACAGGCAGACGAGACAAGACAACAGATAGGTATTCCTTTAAGCTGACTCTGGTATATAGAGATGACAAGATAAGACAACAGATAGGTATTCCTTTATGTTGACTCTGCTATACAGGCAGACGAGACAAGACAACAGATAGGTATTCCTTTATGTTGACTCTGCTATACAGGCAGACGAGACAAGACAACAGATAGGTATTCCTTTATGTTGACTCTGCTATACAGGCAGACGAGACAAGACAGCAGATAGGTATTCCTTTATGTTGACTCTGCTATACAGGCAGACGAGACAAGACAACAGATAGGTATTCCTTTATGTTGACTCTGCTATACAGAGATGACAAGACAAAACAACAGATAGGTATTCCTTTATGTTGACTCTGCTATACAGAGATGACGAGACAAGACAACATATAGGTATTCCTTTATGTTGACTGCTATACAGAGATGACAAGACAACATATAGGTATTCCTTTATGTTGACTCTGCTATACAGAGATGACAAGACAAAACAACAGATATGTATTCCTTTATGTTGACTCTGCTATACAGGCAGACGAGACAAGACAACAGATAGGTATTCCTTTATGTTGACTCTGCTATACAGGCAGACGAGACAAGACAGCAGATAGGTATTCCTTTATGTTGATTCTGCAATACAGAGATGACGAGACAAGACAACAGATAGGTATTCCTTTATGTTAACTCTGTTATGCAGGCAGACGAGACAAGACAACAGATAGGTATTCCTTTATGTTGACTCTGCTATACAGAGATGACAAGACACGACAACAGATAGGTATTCCTTTATGTTGACTCTGCTATACAGGCAGACGAGACAAGACAGCAGATAGGTATTCCTTTATTTTGACTCTGCTATACAGGCAGACGAGACAAGACAATAGATAGGTACATTTGTATTCCTTTATGTTGATTCTGCTATACAGGCAGACATGACAAGACAACAGATAGGTATTCCTTTATGTTGACTCTGCTATACAGGCAGACGAGACAAGCCAACAGATAGGTGTTCCTTTATGTTGACTCTGCTATACAGAGATGACAAGACAAAACAACAGATAGGTATTCCTTTATGTTGACTCTGCTATACAGAGATGACGAGACAAGACAACAGATAGGTATTCCTTTATGTTGACTCTGCTATACAGAGATGATGAGACAAGACAACAGATAGGTATTCCTTTATGTTGACTGCTATACAGAGATGACAAGACAACAGATAGGTATTCCTTTATGTTGACTCTGCTATACAGAGATGACAAGACAAAACAACAGATATGTATTCCTTTATGTTGACTCTGCTATACAGAGATGACGAGACAAGACAACAGATAGGTATTCCTTTATGTTGCCTCTGCTATACAGAGATGATGAGACAAGACAACAGATAGGTATTCCTTTATGTTGACTGCTATACAGAGATGACAAGACAACAGATAGGTATTCCTTTATGTTGACTCTGCTATACAGGCAAACGAGACAAGACAACAGATAGGTATTCCTTTATGCAGACTCTGCTATACAGAGATGACAAGACAACAGATAGGTATTCCTTTATGTTGACTCTGCTATACATGCAGACGACACAAGACAACAGATAGGTATTCCTTTATGTTGACTCTGCTATACAGGCAGACAAGACAAGACAGCAGATAGGTATTCCTTTATGTTGACTCTGCTATACAGGCAGACGAGACAAGACAACAGATAGGTATTCCTTTATGTTGACTCTGCTCTACAGGCAGACGAGACAAGACAACAGATAGGTATTCCTTTATGTTGACTCTGCTATACAGAGATGACAAGACAAAACAACAGATAGGTATTCCTTTATGTTGACTGCTATACAGAGATGACAAGACAACAGATAGGTATTCCTTTATGTTGACTCTGCTATACAGGCATACGAGACAAGACAACAGATAGGTATTCCTTTATGTTGACTCTGCTATACAGGCAGACGAGACCAGACAGCAGATAGGAATTCCTTTATGCTGACTCTGCTATACAGGCAGACGAGACAAGACAACAGATAGGTATTCCTTTATGTTGACTCTGCTATACAGGCAGACGAGACAAGACAACAGATAGGTATTCCTTTATGTTGATTCTGCTATACAGGCAAACGAGACAAGACAGCAGATAGGTATGCCTTTATGTTGACTCTGCTATACAGGCAGACAAGACAAGACAACAGATATCTATTCCTTTGTGTTGACTCTGCTATACAGAGATGACGAGACAAGACAACAGATAGGTATTCCTTTATGTTGACTCTGCTATACAGGCAGACGAGACAAGACAACAGATAGGTATTCCTTTATGTTGACTCTGCTATACAGGCAGACGAGACAAGACAGCAGATAGGTATTCCTTTATGTTGATTCTGCAATACAGAGATGACGAGACAAGACAACAGATAGGTATTCCTTTATGTTAACTCTGTAATGCAGGCAGACGAGACAAGACAACAGATAGGTATTCCTTTATGTTGACTTTGCTATATAGAGATGACAAGACACGACAACAGATAGGTATTCCTTTATGTTGACTCTGCTATAGAGGCAGACGAGACAAGACAGCAGATAGGTATTCCTTTATGTTGACTCTGCTATACAGGCAGACGAGACAAGACAATAGATAGGTACATTTGTATTCCTTTATGTTGATTCTGCTATACAGGCAGACATGACAAGACAACAGATAGGTATTCCTTTATGTTGACTCTGCTATACAGGCAGACGAGACAAGCCAACAGATAGGTGTTCCTTTATGTTGACTCTGCTATACAGAGATGACAAGACAAAACAACAGATATGTATTCCTTTATGTTGACTCTGCTATACAGAGATGACGAGACAAGACAACAGATAGGTATTCCTTTATGTGGACTCTGCTATACAGAGATGATGAGACAAGACAACAGATAGGTATTCCTTTATGTTGACTGCTATACAGAGATGACAAGACAACATATAGGTATTCCTTTATGTTGACTCTGCTATACAGAGATGACAAGACAAAACAACAGATATGTATTCCTTTATGTTGACTCTGCTATACAGAGATGACGAGACAAGACAACAGATAGGTATTCCTTTATGTTGCCTCTGCTATACAGAGATGATGAGACAAGACAACAGATAGGTATTCCTTTATGTTGACTGCTATACAGAGATGACAAGACAACAGATTATTATTCCTTTATGTTGACTCTGCTATACAGGCAAACGAGACAAGACAACAGATAGGTATTCCTTTATGCTGACTCTGCTATACAGAGATGACAAGACAACAGATAGGTATTCCTTTATGTTGACTCTGCTATACAGGCAGACGAGAAAAGACAACAGATAGGTATTCCTTGATGTTGACTCTGCTATACAGGCATACGAGACAAGACAACAGATAGGTATTCCTTTATGTTGACTCTGCTATACAGGCAGACGAGACAAGACAGCAGATAGGTATTCCTTTATATTGACTCTGCTATACAGGCAGACGAGACAAGACAACAGATAGGTATTCCTTTATGTTGACTCTGCTATACAGGCAGACGAGACAAGACAACAGATAGGTATTCCTTTATGTTGACTCTGCTATACAGAGATGACAAGACAAAACAACAGATAGGTATTCCTTTATGTTGACTGCTATACAGAGATGACAAGACAAGACAACAGATAGGTATTCCTTTATGTTGACTCTGCTATACAGGCAGACGAGACAAGAAAACAGATAGGTATTCCTTTATGCTGACTCTGCTATACAGAGATGACGAGACAAGACAACAGATATGTATTCCTTTATGTTGACTCTGCTATACAGGCAGACGAGACAAGACAGTAGATAGGTATTCCTTTATGTTGACTCTGCTATACAGGCAGACGAGACAGGACAACAGATAGGTATTCCTTTGTGTTGACTCTGCTATACAGAGATGACGAGACAAGACAACAGATAGGTATTCCTTTATGTTGACTCTGCTATACAGGCAGACGAGACAAGACAACAGATAGGTATTCCTTTGTGTTGACTCTGCTATACAGGCATACGAGACAAGACAACAGATAGGTATTCCTTTATGTTGACTCTGCTATACAGGCAGACGAGACCAGACAACAGATAGGTATTCCTTTATGTTGACTCTGCTATACAGGCAGACGAGACAAGACAACAGATAGGTATTCCTTTATGTTGACTCTGCTATACAGGCAAACGAGACAAGACAGCAGATAGGTATTCCTTTATGTTGACTCTGTTATACAGGCAGACGAGACAAGACAACAGATATCTATTCCTTTGTGTTGACTCTGCTATACAGAGATGACGAGACAAGACAACAGATAGGTATTCCTTTATGTTGACTCTGCTATACAGGCAGACGAGACAAAACAACAGATAGGTATTCCTTTATGTTGACTCTGCTATACAGGCAGACGAGATAAGACAGCATATAGGTATTCCTTTATGTTGATTCTGCAATACAGAGATGACGAGACAAGACAACAGATAGGTATTCCTTTATGTTAATTCTGTTATGCAGGCAGACGAGACAAGACAACAGATAGGTATTCCTTTATGTTGACTCTGCTATATAGAGATGACAAGACACGACAACAGATAGGTATTCCTTTATGTTGACTCTGCTATACAGGCAGACCAGACAAGACAGCAGATAGGTATTCCTTTATGTTGACTCTGCTATACAGGCAGACGAGACAAGACAATAGATAGGTACATTTGTATTCCTTTATGTTGATTCTGCTATACAGGCAGACATGACAAGAGAACAGATAGGTATTCCTTTATGTTGACTCTGCTATACAGGCAGACGAGACAAGCCAACAGATAGGTGTTCCTTTATGTTGACTCTGCTATACAGAGATGACAAGACAAAACAACAGATATGTATTCCTTTATGTTGACTCTGCTATACAGAGATGACGAGACAAGACAACAGATAGGTATTCCTTTATGTTGACTGCTATACAGAGATGACAAGACAACATATAGGTATTCCTTTATGTTGACTCTGCTATACAGAGATGACAAGACAAAACAACAGATATGTATTCCTTTATGTTGACTCTGCTATACAGAGATGACGAGACAAGACAACAGATAGGTATTCATTTATGTTGCCTCTGCTATACAGAGATGATGAGACAAGACAACAGATAGGTATTCCTTTATGTTGACTGCTATACAGAGATGACAAGACAACAGATTATTATTCCTTTATGTTGACTCTGCTATACAGGCAAACGAGACAAGACAACAGATAGGTATTCCTTTATGCTGACTCTGCTATACAGAGATGACAAGACAACAGATAGGTATTCCTTTATGTTGACTCTGCTATACAGGCATACGAGACAAGACAACAGATAGGTATTCCTTTATGTTGACTCTGCTATACAGGAAGACGAGACAAGACAGCAGATAGGTATTCCTTTATGTTGACTCTGCTATACAGGCAGACGAGAAAAGACAACAGATAGGTATTCCTTTATGTTGACTCTGCTATACAGAGATGACAAGAAAAGACTACAGATATGTATTCCTTTATGTTGACTCTGCTATACAGACAGACGAGACAAGACAACAGATAGGTATTCCTTTATGTTGACTCTGTTATACAGGCAGACGAGACAAGACAACAGATAGGTATTCCTTTATGTTGACTCTGCTATACAGAGATGACAAGACAAAACAACAGATAGGTATTCCTTTATGTTGACTGCTATACAGAGATGACAAGACAACAGATAGGTATTCCTTTATGTTGACTCTGCTATACAGGCATACGAGACAAGACAACAGATAGGTATTCCTTTATGTTGACTCTGCTATACAGGCAGACGAGACAAGACAGCAGATAGGTATTCCTTTATGCTGACTCTGCAATACAGGCAGACGAGACAAGACAACAGATAGGTATTCCTTTATGTTGACTCTGCTATACAGGCAGACGAGACAAGACAACAGATAGGTATTCCTTTATGTTGACTCTGCTATACAGGCAAACGAGACAAGACAGCAGATAGGTATTCCTTTATGTTGACTCTGCTATACAGGGAGACGAGACAAGACAACAGATTGGTATTCCTTTATGTTGACTCTGCTATACAGGCAGACGAGACAAGAAAACAGATAGGTATTCCTTTATGCTGACTTTGTGATACAGAGATGACGAGACAAGACAACAGATAGGTATTCCTTTATGTTGACTCTGCTATACAGGCAGACGAGACAAGACAGCAGATAGGTATTCCTTTATGTTGACTCTGCTATACAGGCAGACGAGACAGGACAACAGATAGGTATTCCTTTGTGTTGACTCTGCTATACAGAGATGACGAGACAAGACAACAGATAGGTATTCCTTTATGTTGACTCTGCTATACAGGCAGACGAGACAAGACAACAGATAGGTATTCCTTTGTGTTGACCCTGCTATACAGAGATGACGAGACAAGACAACAGATAGGTATTCCTTTTTGTTGATTCTGCTATACAGGCAGACGAGACAAGACAACAGATAGGTATTCCTTTATGTTGACTCTGCTATACAGGCAGACGAGACAAGACAACAGATAGGTATTCCTTTATGTTGACTCTGCTATACAGAGATGACAAGACACGACAACTGATAGGTATTCCTTTATGTTGACTCTGCTATACAGAGATGACAAGACAAAACAACAGATATATATTCCTTTATGTTGACTCTGCTATACAGAGATGACAAGACAAGACAACAGATAGGTATTCCTTTATGTTGACTCTGCTATACAGGCATACGAGACAAGACAACAGATAGGTATTCCTTTATGTTGACTCTGCTATACAGAGATGACAAGACACGACAACAGATAGGTATTCCTTTATGTTGACTCTGCTATACAGGCAGACGAGACAAGACAGCAGATAGGTATTCCTTTATGTTGACTCTGCTATACAGGCAGACGAGACAAGACAATAGATAGGTACATTTGTATTCCTTTATGTTGACTCTGCTATACAGGCAGACATGACAAGACAACAGATAGGTATTCCTTTATGTTGACTCTGCTATACAGGCAGACGAGACAAGCCAACAGATAGGTATTCCTTTATGTTGACTCTGCTATACAGAGATGACAAGACAAAACAACAGATATGTATTCCTTTATGTTGACTCTGCTATACAGAGATGACGAGACAAGACAACATATAGGTATTCCTTTATGTTGACTCTGCTATACAGAGATGATGAGACAAGACAACAGATAGGTATTCCTTTATGTTGACTCTGCTATACAGAGATGACAAGACAACAGATAGGTATTCCTTTATGTTGACTCTGCTATACAGAGATGACAAGACAAAACAACAGATATGTATTCCTTTATGTTGACTCTGCTATACAGAGATGACGAGACAAGACAACAGATAGGTATTCCTTTATGTTGCCTCTGCTATACAGAGATGATGAGACAAGACAACAGATAGGTATTCCTTTATGTTGACTGCTATACAGAGATGACAAGACAACAGATAGGTATTCCTTTATGTTGACTATGCTATACAGGCAAATGAGACAAGACAACAGATAGGTATTCCTTTATGCTGACTCTGCTATACAGAGATGACAAGACAACAGATAGGTATTCCTTTATGTTGACTCTGCTATACAGGCAGACGAGAAAAGACAACAGATAGGTATTCCTTTATGTTGACTCTGCTATACAGGCATACGAGACAAGACAACAGATAGGTATTCCTTTATGTTGACTCTGCTATACAGGCAGACGAGACAAGACAGCAGATAGGTATTCCTTTATGTTGACTCTGCTATACAGGCAGACGAGACAAGACAACAGATAGGTATTCCTTTATGTTGACTCTGCTATACAGGCAGACGAGACAAGACAACAGATAGGTATTCCTTTATGTTGACTCTGCAATACAGAGATGACAAGACAAAGCAACAGATAGGTATTCCTTTATGTTGACTGCTATACAGAGATGACAAGACAACAGATAGGTATTCCTTTATGTTGACTCTGCTATACAGGCATACGAGACAAGACAACAGATAGGTATTCCTTTATGTTGACTCTGCTATACAGGAAGACGAGACAAGACAGCAGATAGGTATTCCTTTATGTTGACTCTGCTATACAGGCAGACGAGAAAAGACAACAGATAGGTATTCCTTTATGTTGACTCTGCTATACAGAGATGACAAGAAAAGACTACAGATATGTATTCCTTTATGTTGACTCTGCTATACAGACAGACGAGACAAGACAACAGATAGGTATTCCTTTATGTTGACTCTATTATACAGGCAGACGAGACAAGACAACAGATAGGTATTCCTTTATGTTGACTCTGCTATACAGAGATGACAAGACAAAACAACAGATAGGTATTCCTTTATGTTGACTGCTATACAGAGATGACAAGACAACAGATAGGTATTCCTTTATGTTGACTCTGCTATACAGGCATACGAGACAAGACAACAGATAGGTATTCCTTTATGTTGACTCTGCTATACAGGCAGACGAGACAAGACAGCAGATAGGTATTCCTTTATGCTGACTCTGCTATACAGGCAGACGAGACAAGACAACAGATAGGTATTCCTTTATGTTGACTCTGCTATACAGGCAGACGAGACAAGACAACAGATAGGTATTCCTTTATGTTGACTCTGCTATACAGGCAAACGAGACAAGACAGCAGATAGGTATTCCTTTATGTTGACTCTGCTATACAGGGAGACGAGACAAGACAACAGATAGGTATTCCTTTATGTTGACTCTGCTATACAGGCAGACGAGACAAGAAAACAGATAGGTATTCCTTTATGCTGACTTTGTGATACAGAGATGACGAGACAAGACAACAGATAGGTATTCCTTTATGTTGACTCTGCTATACAGGCAGACGAGACAAGACAGCAGATAGGTATTCCTTTATGTTGACTCTGCTATACAGGCAGACGAGACAGGACAACAGATAGGTATTCCTTTGTGTTGACTCTGCTATACAGAGATGACGAGACAAGACAACAGATAGGTATTCCTTTATGTTGACTCTGCTATACAGGCAGACGAGACAAGACAACAGATAGGTATTCCTTTGTGTTGACCCTGCTATACAGAGATGACGAGACAAGACAACAGATAGGTATTCCTTTTTGTTGATTCTGCTATACAGGCAGACGAGACAAGACAACAGATAGGTATTCCTTTATGTTGACTCTGCTATACAGGCAGACGAGACAAGATAACAGATAGGTATTCCTTTATGTTGACTCTGCTATACAGAGATGACAAGACACGACAACAGATAGGTATTCCTTTATGTTGACTCTGCTATACAGAGATGACAAGACAAAACAACAGATATATATTCCTTTATGTTGACTCTGCTATACAGAGATGACAAGACAAGACAACAGATAGGTATTCCTTTATGTTGACTCTGCTATACAGGCATACGAGACAAGACAACAGATAGGTATTCCTTTATGTTGACTCTGCTATACAGAGATGACAAGACACGACAACAGATAGGTATTCCTTTATGTTGACTCTGCTATACAGGCAGACGAGACAAGACAGCAGATAGGTATTCCTTTATGTTGACTCTGCTATACAGGCAGACGAGACAAGACAATAGATAGGTACATTTGTATTCCTTTATGTTGACTCTGCTATACAGGCAGACATGACAAGACAACAGATAGGTATTCCTTTATGTTGACTCTGCTATACAGGCAGACGAGACAAGCCAACAGATAGGTATTCCTTTATGTTGACTCTGCTATACAGAGATGACAAGACAAAACAACAGATATGTATTCCTTTATGTTGACTCTGCTATACAGAGATGACGAGACAAGACAACATATAGGTATTCCTTTATGTTGACTCTGCTATACAGAGATGATGAGACAAGACAACAGATAGGTATTCCTTTATGTTGACTGCTATACAGAGATGACAAGACAACAGATAGGTATTCCTTTATGTTGACTCTGCTATACAGAGATGACAAGACAAAACAACAGATGTGTATTCCTTTATGTTGACTCTGCTATACAGAGATGACGAGACAAGACAACAGATAGGTATTCCTTTATGTTGCCTCTGCTATACAGAGATGATGAGACAAGACAACAGATAGGTATTCCTTTATGTTGACTGCTATACAGAGATGACAAGACAACAGATAGGTATTCCTTTATGTTGACTCTGCTATACAGGCAAACGAGACAAGACAACAGATAGGTATTCCTTTATGCTGACTCTGCTATACAGAGATGACAAGACAACAGATAGGTATTCCTTTATGTTGACTCTGCTATACAGGCAGACGAGAAAAGACCAGAGATAGGTATTCCTTTATGTTGACTCTGCTATACAGGCATACGAGACAAGACAACAGATAGGTATTCCTTTATGTTGACTCTGCTATACAGGCAGACGAGACAAGACAGCAGATAGGTATTCCTTTATGTTGACTCTGCTATACAGGCAGACGAGACAAGACAACAGATAGGTATTCCTTTATGTTGACTCTGCTATACAGGCAGACGAGACAAGACAACAGATAGGTATTCCTTTATGTTGACTCTGCAATACAGAGATGACAAGACAAAGCAACAGATAGGTATTCCTTTATGTTGACTGCTATGCAGAGATGACAAGACAACAGATATGTATTCCTTTATGCTGACTCTGCTATACAGAGATGACGAGACAAGACAACAGATAGGTATTCCTTTATGTTGACTCTGCTATACAGGCACACGAGACAAGACAACAGATAGGTATTCCTTTATGTTGACTCTGCTATACAGGCAGACATGACAAGACAACAGATAGGTATTCCTTTATGTTGACTCTGCTATACAGGCAGACGAGACAAGCCAACAGATAGGTATTCCTTTATGTTGACTCTGCTATACAGAGATGACAAGACAAAACAACAGATATGTATTCCTTTATGTTGACTCTGCTATACAGAGATGACGAGACAAGACAACATATAGGTATTCCTTTATGTTGACTCTGCTATACAGAGATGATGAGACAAGACAACAGATAGGTATTCCTTTATGTTGACTGCTATACAGAGATGACAAGACAACAGATAGGTATTCCTTTATGTTGACTCTGCTATACAGAGATGACAAGACAAAACAACAGATGTGTATTCCTTTATGTTGACTCTGCTATACAGAGATGACGAGACAAGACAACAGATAGGTATTCCTTTATGTTGCCTCTGCTATACAGAGATGATGAGACAAGACAACAGATAGGTATTCCTTTATGTTGACTGCTATACAGAGATGACAAGACAACAGATAGGTATTCCTTTATGTTGACTCTGCTATACAGGCAAACGAGACAAGACAACAGATAGGTATTCCTTTATGCTGACTCTGCTATACAGAGATGACAAGACAACAGATAGGTATTCCTTTATGTTGACTCTGCTATACAGGCAGACGAGAAAAGACCAGAGATAGGTATTCCTTTATGTTGACTCTGCTATACAGGCATACGAGACAAGACAACAGATAGGTATTCCTTTATGTTGACTCTGCTATACAGGCAGACGAGACAAGACAGCAGATAGGTATTCCTTTATGTTGACTCTGCTATACAGGCAGACGAGACAAGACAACAGATAGGTATTCCTTTATGTTGACTCTGCTATACAGGCAGACGAGACAAGACAACAGATAGGTATTCCTTTATGTTGACTCTGCAATACAGAGATGACAAGACAAAGCAACAGATAGGTATTCCTTTATGTTGACTGCTATGCAGAGATGACAAGACAACAGATATGTATTCCTTTATGTTGACTCTGCTATACAGGCATACGAGACAAGACAACAGATAGGTATTCCTTTATGTTGACTCTGCTATACAGGCAGACGAGACAAGACAGCAGATAGGTATTCCTTTATGCTGACTCTGCTATACAGGCAGACGAGACAAGACAACAGATAGGTATTCCTTTATGTTGACTCTGCTATACAGGCAGACGAGACAAGACAACAGATAGGTATTCCTTTATGTTGACTCTGCTATATAGGCAAACGAGACAAGACAGCAGATAGGTATTCCTTTATGTTGACTCTGCTATACAGGCAGACGAGACAAGACAACAGATAGGTATTCCTTTATGTTGACTCTGCTATACAGGCAGACGAGACAAGACAACAGATAGGTATTCCTTTATGCTGACTCTGCTATACAGAGATGACGAGACAAGACAACAGATAGGTATTCCTTTATGTTGACTCTGCTATACAGGCACACGAGACAAGACAACAGATAGGTATTCCTTTATGTTGACTCTGCTATACAGGCAGACGAGACAAGACAACAGATAGGTATTCCTTTGTGTTTACTCTGCTATACAGAGATGACGAGACAAGACAACAGATAGGTATTCCTTTATGTTGACTCTGCTATACAGGCAGACGAGACAAGACAACAGATAGGTATTCCTTTATGCTGACTCTGCTATACAGAGATGACGAGACAAGACAACAGATAGGTATTCCTTTATGTTGACTCTGCTATACAGGCAGACGAGACAGGACAACAGATAGGTATTCCTTTGTGTTGACTCTGCTATACAGAGATGACGAGACAAGACAACAGATAGGTATTCCTTTATGTTGACTCTGCTATACAGGCAGACGAGACAAGACAACAGATAGGTATTCCTGTGTGTTGACTCTGCTATACAGAGATGACGAGACAAGACAACAGATAGGTATTCCTTTATGTTGATTCTGTTATACAGGCAGACGAGACAAGACAACAGATAGGTATTCCTTTATGTTGACTCTCCTATACAGGCAGACGAGACAAGACAACAGATAGGTATTCCTTTATGTTGACTCTGCATTACAGAGATGACGAGACAAGACAACAGATAGGTATTCTTTTATGTTGACTCTGTTATACAGGCAGACGACACAAGACAACAGATAGGTATTCCTTTATGTTGACTCTGCTATACAGAGATGACAAGACACGACAACTGATAGGTATTCCTTTATGTTGACTCTGCTATACAGGCAGACGAGACAAGACAACAGATAGGTATTCCTTTGTGTTGACTCTGCTATACAGAGATGACGAGACAAGACAACAGATAGGTATTCCTTTATGTTGACTCTGCTATTCAGGCAGACGAGACAAGACAACAGATAGGTATTCCTTTATGTTGACTCTGCTATACAGAGATGACAAGACAAAACAACAGATAGGTATTCCTTTATGTTGATTCTGTTATACAGGCAGACGAGACAAGACAACAGATAGGTATTCCTTTATGTTGACTCTCCTATACAGGCAGACGAGACAAGACAACAGATAGGTATTCCTTTATGTTGACTCTGCATTACAGAGATGACGAGACAAGACAACAGATAGGTATTCTTTTATGTTGACTCTGTTATACAGGCAGACGACACAAGACAACAGATAGGTATTCCTTTATGTTGACTCTGCTATACAGAGATGACAAGACACGACAACTGATAGGTATTCCTTTATGTTGACTCTGCTATACAGGCAGACGAGACAAGACAACAGATAGGTATTCCTTTGTGTTGACTCTGCTATACAGAGATGACGAGACAAGACAACAGATAGGTATTCCTTTATGTTGACTCTGCTATTCAGGCAGACGAGACAAGACAACAGATAGGTATTCCTTTATGTTGACTCTGCTATACAGAGATGACAAGACAAAACAACATATATATATATTCCTTTATGTTGACTCTGCTATACAGAGATGACAAGACAAGACAACAGATAGGTATTCCTTTATGTTGACTCTGCTATACAGGCATACGTGACAAGACAACAGATAGGTATTCCTTTATGTTGACTCTGCTATACAGGCATACGAGACAAGATAACAGATAGGTATTCCTTTATGTTGACTCTGCTATACAGGCAGACGAGACAAGACAGCAGATAGGTATTCCTTTATGTTGACTCTGCTATACAGGCAGACGAGACAAGACAACAGATAGGTATTCCTTTATGTTGACTCTGCTATACAGGCAGACAAGACAAGACAACAGATAGGTATTCCTTTATGTTGACTCTGTTATACAGAGATGACAAGACAAAACAATAGATAGGTAATCCTTTATGTTGACTCTGTTATACAGAGATGACGAGACAAGACAACAGATAGGTATTCCTTTATGTTGACTCTGCTATACAGAGATGATGAGACAAGACAACAGATAGGTATTCCTTTATGTTGACTGCTATACAGAGATGACAAGACAACAGATAGGTATTCCTTTATGTTGACTCTGCTATACAGAGATGACAAGACAAAACAACAGATATGTATTCCTTTATGTTGACTCTGCTATACAGAGATGACAAGACAAGACAACAGATAGGTATTCCTTTATGTTGACTCTGCTATACAGGCAGACGAGACAAGACAACAGATAGGTATTCCTTTGTGTTGACTCTGCTATACAGAGATGACGAGACAAGACAACAGATAGGTATTCCTTTATGTTGACTCTGCTATACAGGCAGACGAGACAAGACAACAGATAGGTATTCCTTTATGTTGACTCTGCTATACAGGCAGACGAGACAAGACAACAGATAGGTATTCCTTTATGTTGACTCTGCTATACAGAGATGACGAGACAAGACAACAGATAGGTATTCTTTTATGTTGACTCTGTTATACAGGCAGACGACACAAGACAACAGATAGGTATTCCTTTATGTTGACTCTGCTATACAGAAATGACAAGACAAGACAACAGATAGGTATTCCTTTATGTTGACTCTGCTATACAGGCAGACGAGACAAGACAGCAGATAGGTATTCCTTTATGTTGACTCTGCTATACAGGCAGACGAGACAAGACAACAGATAGGTATTCCTTTATGTTGACTCTGCTATACAGGCAGACGAGACAAGACAACAGATAGGTATTCCTTTATGTTGACTCTGCAATACAGAGATGACAAGACAAAGCAACAGATAGGTATTCCTTTATGTTGACTGCTATGCAGAGATGACAAGACAACAGATAGGTATTCCTTTATGTTGACTCTGCTATACAGGCATACGAGACAAGACAACAGATAGGTATTCCTTTATGTTGACTCTGCTATACAGGCAGATGAGACAAGACAGCAGATAGGTATTCCTTTATGCTGACTCTGCTATACAGGCAGACGAGACAAGACAACAGATAGGTATTCCTTTATGTTGACTCTGCTATACAGGCAGACGAGACAAGACAACAGATAGGTATTCCTTTATGTTGACTCTGCTATATAGGCAAACGAGACAAGACAGCAGATAGGTATTCCTTTATGTTGACTCTGCTATACAGGCAGACGAGACAAGACAACAGATAGGTATTCCTTTATGTTGACTCTGCTATACAGGCAGACGAGACAAGACAACAGATAGGTATTCCTTTATGCTGACTCTGCTATACAGAGATGACGAGACAAGACAACAGATAGGTATTCCTTTATGTTGACTCTGCTATACAGGCACACGAGACAAGACAACAGATAGGTATTCCTTTATGTTGACTCTGCTATACAGGCAGACGAGACAAGACAACAGATAGGTATTCCTTTGTGTTTACTCTGCTATACAGAGATGACGAGACAAGACAACAGATAGGTATTCCTTTATGTTGACTCTGCTATACAGGCAGACGAGACAAGACAACAGATAGGTATTCCTTTATGCTGACTCTGCTATACAGAGATGACGAGACAAGACAACAGATAGGTATTCCTTTATGTTGACTCTGCTATACAGGCAGACGAGACAGGACAACAGATAGGTATTCCTTTGTGTTGACTCTGCTATACAGAGATGACGAGACAAGACAACAGATAGGTATTCCTTTATGTTGACTCTGCTATACAGGCAGACGAGACAAGACAACAGATAGGTATTCCTGTGTGTTGACTCTGATATACAGAGATGACGAGACAAGACAACAGATAGGTATTCCTTTATGTTGATTCGGTTATACAGGCAGACGAGACAAGACAACAGATAGGTATTCCTTTATGTTGACTCTCCTATACAGGCAGACGAGACAAGACAACAGATAGGTATTCCTGTGTGTTGACTCTGCTATACAGAGATGACGAGACAAGACAACAGATAGGTATTCCTTTATGTTGATTCTGTTATACAGGCAGACGAGACAAGACAACAGATAGGTATTCCTTTATGTTGACTCTCCTATACAGGCAGACGAGACAAGACAACAGATAGGTATTCCTTTATGTTGACTCTGCATTACAGAGATGACGAGACAAGACAACAGATAGGTATTCTTTTATGTTGACTCTGTTATACAGGCAGACGACACAAGACAACAGATAGGTATTCCTTTATGTTGACTCTGCTATACAGAGATGACAAGACACGACAACTGATAGGTATTCCTTTATGTTGACTCTGCTATACAGGCAGACGAGACAAGACAACAGATAGGTATTCCTTTGTGTTGACTCTGCTATACAGAGATGACGAGACAAGACAACAGATAGGTATTCCTTTATGTTGACTCTGCTATTCAGGCAGACGAGACAAGACAACAGATAGGTATTCCTTTATGTTGACTCTGCTATACAGAGATGACAAGACAAAACAACATATATATATATTCCTTTATGTTGACTCTGCTATACAGAGATGACAAGACAAGACAACAGATAGGTATTCCTTTATGTTGACTCTGCTATACAGGCATACGTGACAAGACAACAGATAGGTATTCCTTTATGTTGACTCTGCTATACAGGCATACGAGACAAGATAACAGATAGGTATTCCTTTATGTTGACTCTGCTATACAGGCAGACGAGACAAGACAGCAGATAGGTATTCCTTTATGTTGACTCTGCTATACAGGCAGACGAGACAAGACAACAGATAGGTATTCCTTTATGTTGACTCTGCTATACAGGCAGACAAGACAAGACAACAGATAGGTATTCCTTTATGTTGACTCTGTTATACAGAGATGACAAGACAAAACAATAGATAGGTAATCCTTTATGTTGACTCTGTTATACAGAGATGACGAGACAAGACAACAGATAGGTATTCCTTTATGTTGACTCTGCTATACAGAGATGATGAGACAAGACAACAGATAGGTATTCCTTTATGTTGACTGCTATACAGAGATGACAAGACAACAGATAGGTATTCCTTTATGTTGACTCTGCTATACAGAGATGACAAGACAAAACAACAGATATGTATTCCTTTATGTTGACTCTGCTATACAGAGATGACAAGACAAGACAACAGATAGGTATTCCTTTATGTTGACTCTGCTATACAGGCAGACGAGACAAGACAACAGATAGGTATTCCTTTGTGTTGACTCTGCTATACAGAGATGACGAGACAAGACAACAGATAGGTATTCCTTTATGTTGACTCTGCTATACAGGCAGACGAGACAAGACAACAGATAGGTATTCCTTTATGTTGACTCTGCTATACAGGCAGACGAGACAAGACAACAGATAGGTATTCCTTTATGTTGACTCTGCTATACAGAGATGACGAGACAAGACAACAGATAGGTATTCTTTTATGTTGACTCTGTTATACAGGCAGACGACACAAGACAACAGATAGGTATTCCTTTATGTTGACTCTGCTATACAGAAATGACAAGACAAGACAACAGATAGGTATTCCTTTATGTTGACTCTGCTATACAGGCAGACGAGACAAGACAGCAGATAGGTATTCCTTTATGTTGACTCTGCTATACAGGCAGACGAGACAAGACAACAGATAGGTATTCCTTTATGTTGACTCTGCTATACAGGCAGACGAGACAAGACAACAGATAGGTATTCCTTTATGTTGACTCTGCAATACAGAGATGACAAGACAAAGCAACAGATAGGTATTCCTTTATGTTGACTGCTATGCAGAGATGACAAGACAACAGATAGGTATTCCTTTATGTTGACTCTGCTATACAGGCATACGAGACAAGACAACAGATAGGTATTCCTTTATGTTGACTCTGCTATACAGGCAGATGAGACAAGACAGCAGATAGGTATTCCTTTATGCTGACTCTGCTATACAGGCAGACGAGACAAGACAACAGATAGGTATTCCTTTATGTTGACTCTGCTATACAGGCAGACGAGACAAGACAACAGATAGGTATTCCTTTATGTTGACTCTGCTATATAGGCAAACGAGACAAGACAGCAGATAGGTATTCCTTTATGTTGACTCTGCTATACAGGCAGACGAGACAAGACAACAGATAGGTATTCCTTTATGTTGACTCTGCTATACAGGCAGACGAGACAAGACAACAGATAGGTATTCCTTTATGCTGACTCTGCTATACAGAGATGACGAGACAAGACAACAGATAGGTATTCCTTTATGTTGACTCTGCTATACAGGCACACGAGACAAGACAACAGATAGGTATTCCTTTATGTTGACTCTGCTATACAGGCAGACGAGACAAGACAACAGATAGGTATTCCTTTGTGTTTACTCTGCTATACAGAGATGACGAGACAAGACAACAGATAGGTATTCCTTTATGTTGACTCTGCTATACAGGCAGACGAGACAAGACAACAGATAGGTATTCCTTTATGCTGACTCTGCTATACAGAGATGACGAGACAAGACAACAGATAGGTATTCCTTTATGTTGACTCTGCTATACAGGCAGACGAGACAGGACAACAGATAGGTATTCCTTTGTGTTGACTCTGCTATACAGAGATGACGAGACAAGACAACAGATAGGTATTCCTTTATGTTGACTCTGCTATACAGGCAGACGAGACAAGACAACAGATAGGTATTCCTGTGTGTTGACTCTGATATACAGAGATGACGAGACAAGACAACAGATAGGTATTCCTTTATGTTGATTCGGTTATACAGGCAGACGAGACAAGACAACAGATAGGTATTCCTTTATGTTGACTCTCCTATACAGGCAGACGAGACAAGACAACAGATAGGTATTCCTTTATGTTGACTCTGCTATACAGGCAGACGAGACAAGACAACAGATAGGTATTCCTTTATGTTGACTCTGCAATACAGAGATGACAAGACAAAGCAACAGATAGGTATTCCTTTATGTTGACTGCTATGCAGAGATGACAAGACAACAGATAGGTATTCCTTTATGTTGACTCTGCTATACAGGCATACGAGACAAGACAACAGATAGGTATTCCTTTATGTTGACTCTGCTATACAGGCAGACGAGACAAGACAGCAGATAGGTATTCCTTTATGCTGACTCTGCTATACAGGCAGACGAGACAAGACAACAGATAGGTATTCCTTTATGTTGACTCTGCTATACAGGCAGACGAGACAAGACAACAGATAGGTATTCCTTTATGTTGACTCTGCTATATAGGCAAACGAGACAAGACAGCAGATAGGTATTCCTTTATGTTGACTCTGCTATACAGGCAGACGAGACAAGACAACAGATAGGTATTCCTTTATGTTGACTCTGCTATACAGGCAGACGAGACAAGACAACAGATAGGTATTCCTTTATGCTGACTCTGCTATACAGAGATGACGAGACAAGACAACAGATAGGTATTCCTTTATGTTGACTCTGCTATACAGGCACACGAGACAAGACAACAGATAGGTATTCCTTTATGTTGACTCTGCTATACAGGCAGACGAGACAAGACAACAGATAGGTATTCCTTTGTGTTTACTCTGCTATACAGAGATGACGAGACAAGACAACAGATAGGTATTCCTTTATGTTGACTCTGCTATACAGGCAGACGAGACAAGACAACAGATAGGTATTCCTTTATGCTGACTCTGCTATACAGAGATGACGAGACAAGACAACAGATAGGTATTCCTTTATGTTGACTCTGCTATACAGGCAGACGAGACAGGACAACAGATAGGTATTCCTTTGTGTTGACTCTGCTATACAGAGATGACGAGACAAGACAACAGATATGTATTCCTTTATGTTGACTCTGCTATACAGGCAGACGAGACAAGACAGTAGATAGGTATTCCTTTATGTTGACTCTGCTATACAGGCAGACGAGACAGGACAACAGATAGGTATTCCTTTGTGTTGACTCTGCTATACAGAGATGACGAGACAAGACAACAGATAGGTATTCCTTTATGTTGACTCTGCTATACAGGCAGACGAGACAAGACAACAGATAGGTATTCCTTTGTGTTGACTCTGCTATACAGGCATACGAGACAAGACAACAGATAGGTATTCCTTTATGTTGACTCTGCTATACAGGCAGACGAGACCAGACAACAGATAGGTATTCCTTTATGTTGACTCTGCTATACAGGCAGACGAGACAAGACAACAGATAGGTATTCCTTTATGTTGACTCTGCTATACAGGCAAACGAGACAAGACAGCAGATAGGTATTCCTTTATGTTGACTCTGTTATACAGGCAGACGAGACAAGACAACAGATATCTATTCCTTTGTGTTGACTCTGCTATACAGAGATGACGAGACAAGACAACAGATAGGTATTCCTTTATGTTGACTCTGCTATACAGGCAGACGAGACAAAACAACAGATAGGTATTCCTTTATGTTGACTCTGCTATACAGGCAGACGAGATAAGACAGCATATAGGTATTCCTTTATGTTGATTCTGCAATACAGAGATGACGAGACAAGACAACAGATAGGTATTCCTTTATGTTAATTCTGTTATGCAGGCAGACGAGACAAGACAACAGATAGGTATTCCTTTATGTTGACTCTGCTATATAGAGATGACAAGACACGACAACAGATAGGTATTCCTTTATGTTGACTCTGCTATACAGGCAGACCAGACAAGACAGCAGATAGGTATTCCTTTATGTTGACTCTGCTATACAGGCAGACGAGACAAGACAATAGATAGGTACATTTGTATTCCTTTATGTTGATTCTGCTATACAGGCAGACATGACAAGAGAACAGATAGGTATTCCTTTATGTTGACTCTGCTATACAGGCAGACGAGACAAGCCAACAGATAGGTGTTCCTTTATGTTGACTCTGCTATACAGAGATGACAAGACAAAACAACAGATATGTATTCCTTTATGTTGACTCTGCTATACAGAGATGACGAGACAAGACAACAGATAGGTATTCCTTTATGTTGACTGCTATACAGAGATGACAAGACAACATATAGGTATTCCTTTATGTTGACTCTGCTATACAGAGATGACAAGACAAAACAACAGATATGTATTCCTTTATGTTGACTCTGCTATACAGAGATGACGAGACAAGACAACAGATAGGTATTCATTTATGTTGCCTCTGCTATACAGAGATGATGAGACAAGACAACAGATAGGTATTCCTTTATGTTGACTGCTATACAGAGATGACAAGACAACAGATTATTATTCCTTTATGTTGACTCTGCTATACAGGCAAACGAGACAAGACAACAGATAGGTATTCCTTTATGCTGACTCTGCTATACAGAGATGACAAGACAACAGATAGGTATTCCTTTATGTTGACTCTGCTATACAGGCATACGAGACAAGACAACAGATAGGTATTCCTTTATGTTGACTCTGCTATACAGGAAGACGAGACAAGACAGCAGATAGGTATTCCTTTATGTTGACTCTGCTATACAGGCAGACGAGAAAAGACAACAGATAGGTATTCCTTTATGTTGACTCTGCTATACAGAGATGACAAGAAAAGACTACAGATATGTATTCCTTTATGTTGACTCTGCTATACAGACAGACGAGACAAGACAACAGATAGGTATTCCTTTATGTTGACTCTGTTATACAGGCAGACGAGACAAGACAACAGATAGGTATTCCTTTATGTTGACTCTGCTATACAGAGATGACAAGACAAAACAACAGATAGGTATTCCTTTATGTTGACTGCTATACAGAGATGACAAGACAACAGATAGGTATTCCTTTATGTTGACTCTGCTATACAGGCATACGAGACAAGACAACAGATAGGTATTCCTTTATGTTGACTCTGCTATACAGGCAGACGAGACAAGACAGCAGATAGGTATTCCTTTATGCTGACTCTGCAATACAGGCAGACGAGACAAGACAACAGATAGGTATTCCTTTATGTTGACTCTGCTATACAGGCAGACGAGACAAGACAACAGATAGGTATTCCTTTATGTTGACTCTGCTATACAGGCAAACGAGACAAGACAGCAGATAGGTATTCCTTTATGTTGACTCTGCTATACAGGGAGACGAGACAAGACAACAGATTGGTATTCCTTTATGTTGACTCTGCTATACAGGCAGACGAGACAAGAAAACAGATAGGTATTCCTTTATGCTGACTTTGTGATACAGAGATGACGAGACAAGACAACAGATAGGTATTCCTTTATGTTGACTCTGCTATACAGGCAGACGAGACAAGACAGCAGATAGGTATTCCTTTATGTTGACTCTGCTATACAGGCAGACGAGACAGGACAACAGATAGGTATTCCTTTGTGTTGACTCTGCTATACAGAGATGACGAGACAAGACAACAGATAGGTATTCCTTTATGTTGACTCTGCTATACAGGCAGACGAGACAAGACAACAGATAGGTATTCCTTTGTGTTGACCCTGCTATACAGAGATGACGAGACAAGACAACAGATAGGTATTCCTTTTTGTTGATTCTGCTATACAGGCAGACGAGACAAGACAACAGATAGGTATTCCTTTATGTTGACTCTGCTATACAGGCAGACGAGACAAGACAACAGATAGGTATTCCTTTATGTTGACTCTGCTATACAGAGATGACAAGACACGAAAACTGATAGGTATTCCTTTATGTTGACTCTGCTATACAGAGATGACAAGACAAAACAACAGATATATATTCCTTTATGTTGACTCTGCTATACAGAGATGACAAGACAAGACAACAGATAGGTATTCCTTTATGTTGACTCTGCTATACAGGCATACGAGACAAGACAACAGATAGGTATTCCTTTATGTTGACTCTGCTATACAGAGATGACAAGACACGACAACAGATAGGTATTCCTTTATGTTGACTCTGCTATACAGGCAGACGAGACAAGACAGCAGATAGGTATTCCTTTATGTTGACTCTGCTATACAGGCAGACGAGACAAGACAATAGATAGGTACATTTGTATTCCTTTATGTTGACTCTGCTATACAGGCAGACATGACAAGACAACAGATAGGTATTCCTTTATGTTGACTCTGCTATACAGGCAGACGAGACAAGCCAACAGATAGGTATTCCTTTATGTTGACTCTGCTATACAGAGATGACAAGACAAAACAACAGATATGTATTCCTTTATGTTGACTCTGCTATACAGAGATGACGAGACAAGACAACATATAGGTATTCCTTTATGTTGACTCTGCTATACAGAGATGATGAGACAAGACAACAGATAGGTATTCCTTTATGTTGACTCTGCTATACAGAGATGACAAGACAAAACAACAGATATGTATTCCTTTATGTTGACTCTGCTATACAGAGATGACGAGACAAGACAACAGATAGGTATTCCTTTATGTTGCCTCTGCTATACAGAGATGATGAGACAAGACAACAGATAGGTATTCCTTTATGTTGACTGCTATACAGAGATGACAAGACAACAGATAGGTATTCCTTTATGTTGACTATGCTATACAGGCAAATGAGACAAGACAACAGATAGGTATTCCTTTATGCTGACTCTGCTATACAGAGATGACAAGACAACAGATAGGTATTCCTTTATGTTGACTCTGCTATACAGGCAGACGAGAAAAGACAACAGATAGGTATTCCTTTATGTTGACTCTGCTATACAGGCATACGAGACAAGACAACAGATAGGTATTCCTTTATGTTGACTCTGCTATACAGGCAGACGAGACAAGACAGCAGATAGGTATTCCTTTATGTTGACTCTGCTATACAGGCAGACGAGACAAGACAACAGATAGGTATTCCTTTATGTTGACTCTGCTATACAGGCAGACGAGACAAGACAACAGATAGGTATTCCTTTATGTTGACTCTGCAATACAGAGATGACAAGACAAAGCAACAGATAGGTATTCCTTTATGTTGACTGCTATACAGAGATGACAAGACAACAGATAGGTATTCCTTTATGTTGACTCTGCTATACAGGCATACGAGACAAGACAACAGATAGGTATTCCTTTATGTTGACTCTGCTATACAGGAAGACGAGACAAGACAGCAGATAGGTATTCCTTTATGTTGACTCTGCTATACAGGCAGACGAGAAAAGACAACAGATAGGTATTCCTTTATGTTGACTCTGCTATACAGAGATGACAAGAAAAGACTACAGATATGTATTCCTTTATGTTGACTCTGCTATACAGACAGACGAGACAAGACAACAGATAGGTATTCCTTTATGTTGACTCTATTATACAGGCAGACGAGACAAGACAACAGATAGGTATTCCTTTATGTTGACTCTGCTATACAGAGATGACAAGACAAAACAACAGATAGGTATTCCTTTATGTTGACTGCTATACAGAGATGACAAGACAACAGATAGGTATTCCTTTATGTTGACTCTGCTATACAGGCATACGAGACAAGACAACAGATAGGTATTCCTTTATGTTGACTCTGCTATACAGGCAGACGAGACAAGACAGCAGATAGGTATTCCTTTATGCTGACTCTGCTATACAGGCAGACGAGACAAGACAACAGATAGGTATTCCTTTATGTTGACTCTGCTATACAGGCAGACGAGACAAGACAACAGATAGGTATTCCTTTATGTTGACTCTGCTATACAGGCAAACGAGACAAGACAGCAGATAGGTATTCCTTTATGTTGACTCTGCTATACAGGGAGACGAGACAAGACAACAGATAGGTATTCCTTTATGTTGACTCTGCTATACAGGCAGACGAGACAAGAAAACAGATAGGTATTCCTTTATGCTGACTTTGTGATACAGAGATGACGAGACAAGACAACAGATAGGTATTCCTTTATGTTGACTCTGCTATACAGGCAGACGAGACAAGACAGCAGATAGGTATTCCTTTATGTTGACTCTGCTATACAGGCAGACGAGACAGGACAACAGATAGGTATTCCTTTGTGTTGACTCTGCTATACAGAGATGACGAGACAAGACAACAGATAGGTATTCCTTTATGTTGACTCTGCTATACAGGCAGACGAGACAAGACAACAGATAGGTATTCCTTTGTGTTGACCCTGCTATACAGAGATGACGAGACAAGACAACAGATAGGTATTCCTTTTTGTTGATTCTGCTATACAGGCAGACGAGACAAGACAACAGATAGGTATTCCTTTATGTTGACTCTGCTATACAGGCAGACGAGACAAGACAACAGATAGGTATTCCTTTATGTTGACTCTGCTATACAGAGATGACAAGACACGACAACAGATAGGTATTCCTTTATGTTGACTCTGCTATACAGAGATGACAAGACAAAACAACAGATATATATTCCTTTATGTTGACTCTGCTATACAGAGATGACAAGACAAGACAACAGATAGGTATTCCTTTATGTTGACTCTGCTATACAGGCATACGAGACAAGACAACAGATAGGTATTCCTTTATGTTGACTCTGCTATACAGAGATGACAAGACACGACAACAGATAGGTATTCCTTTATGTTGACTCTGCTATACAGGCAGACGAGACAAGACAGCAGATAGGTATTCCTTTATGTTGACTCTGCTATACAGGCAGACGAGACAAGACAATAGATAGGTACATTTGTATTCCTTTATGTTGACTCTGCTATACAGGCAGACATGACAAGACAACAGATAGGTATTCCTTTATGTTGACTCTGCTATACAGGCAGACGAGACAAGCCAACAGATAGGTATTCCTTTATGTTGACTCTGCTATACAGAGATGACAAGACAAAACAACAGATATGTATTCCTTTATGTTGACTCTGCTATACAGAGATGACGAGACAAGACAACATATAGGTATTCCTTTATGTTGACTCTGCTATACAGAGATGATGAGACAAGACAACAGATAGGTATTCCTTTATGTTGACTGCTATACAGAGATGACAAGACAACAGATAGGTATTCCTTTATGTTGACTCTGCTATACAGAGATGACAAGACAAAACAACAGATGTGTATTCCTTTATGTTGACTCTGCTATACAGAGATGACGAGACAAGACAACAGATAGGTATTCCTTTATGTTGCCTCTGCTATACAGAGATGATGAGACAAGACAACAGATAGGTATTCCTTTATGTTGACTGCTATACAGAGATGACAAGACAACAGATAGGTATTCCTTTATGTTGACTCTGCTATACAGGCAAACGAGACAAGACAACAGATAGGTATTCCTTTATGCTGACTCTGCTATACAGAGATGACAAGACAACAGATAGGTATTCCTTTATGTTGACTCTGCTATACAGGCAGACGAGAAAAGACCAGAGATAGGTATTCCTTTATGTTGACTCTGCTATACAGGCATACGAGACAAGACAACAGATAGGTATTCCTTTATGTTGACTCTGCTATACAGGCAGACGAGACAAGACAGCAGATAGGTATTCCTTTATGTTGACTCTGCTATACAGGCAGACGAGACAAGACAACAGATAGGTATTCCTTTATGTTGACTCTGCTATACAGGCAGACGAGACAAGACAACAGATAGGTATTCCTTTATGTTGACTCTGCAATACAGAGATGACAAGACAAAGCAACAGATAGGTATTCCTTTATGTTGACTGCTATGCAGAGATGACAAGACAACAGATATGTATTCCTTTATGTTGACTCTGCTATACAGGCATACGAGACAAGACAACAGATAGGTATTCCTTTATGTTGACTCTGCTATACAGGCAGACGAGACAAGACAGCAGATAGGTATTCCTTTATGCTGACTCTGCTATACAGGCAGACGAGACAAGACAACAGATAGGTATTCCTTTATGTTGACTCTGCTATACAGGCAGACGAGACAAGACAACAGATAGGTATTCCTTTATGTTGACTCTGCTATATAGGCAAACGAGACAAGACAGCAGATAGGTATTCCTTTATGTTGACTCTGCTATACAGGCAGACGAGACAAGACAACAGATAGGTATTCCTTTATGTTGACTCTGCTATACAGGCAGACGAGACAAGACAACAGATAGGTATTCCTTTATGCTGACTCTGCTATACAGAGATGACGAGACAAGACAACAGATAGGTATTCCTTTATGTTGACTCTGCTATACAGGCACACGAGACAAGACAACAGATAGGTATTCCTTTATGTTGACTCTGCTATACAGGCAGACGAGACAAGACAACAGATAGGTATTCCTTTGTGTTTACTCTGCTATACAGAGATGACGAGACAAGACAACAGATAGGTATTCCTTTATGTTGACTCTGCTATACAGGCAGACGAGACAAGACAACAGATAGGTATTCCTTTATGCTGACTCTGCTATACAGAGATGACGAGACAAGACAACAGATAGGTATTCCTTTATGTTGACTCTGCTATACAGGCAGACGAGACAGGACAACAGATAGGTATTCCTTTGTGTTGACTCTGCTATACAGAGATGACGAGACAAGACAACAGATAGGTATTCCTTTATGTTGACTCTGCTATACAGGCAGACGAGACAAGACAACAGATAGGTATTCCTGTGTGTTGACTCTGCTATACAGAGATGACGAGACAAGACAACAGATAGGTATTCCTTTATGTTGATTCTGTTATACAGGCAGACGAGACAAGACAACAGATAGGTATTCCTTTATGTTGACTCTCCTATACAGGCAGACGAGACAAGACAACAGATAGGTATTCCTTTATGTTGACTCTGCATTACAGAGATGACGAGACAAGACAACAGATAGGTATTCTTTTATGTTGACTCTGTTATACAGGCAGACGACACAAGACAACAGATAGGTATTCCTTTATGTTGACTCTGCTATACAGAGATGACAAGACACGACAACTGATAGGTATTCCTTTATGTTGACTCTGCTATACAGGCAGACGAGACAAGACAACAGATAGGTATTCCTTTGTGTTGACTCTGCTATACAGAGATGACGAGACAAGACAACAGATAGGTATTCCTTTATGTTGACTCTGCTATTCAGGCAGACGAGACAAGACAACAGATAGGTATTCCTTTATGTTGACTCTGCTATACAGAGATGACAAGACAAAACAACATATATATATATTCCTTTATGTTGACTCTGCTATACAGAGATGACAAGACAAGACAACAGATAGGTATTCCTTTATGTTGACTCTGCTATACAGGCATACGTGACAAGACAACAGATAGGTATTCCTTTATGTTGACTCTGCTATACAGGCATACGAGACAAGATAACAGATAGGTATTCCTTTATGTTGACTCTGCTATACAGGCAGACGAGACAAGACAGCAGATAGGTATTCCTTTATGTTGACTCTGCTATACAGGCAGACGAGACAAGACAACAGATAGGTATTCCTTTATGTTGACTCTGCTATACAGGCAGACAAGACAAGACAACAGATAGGTATTCCTTTATGTTGACTCTGTTATACAGAGATGACAAGACAAAACAATAGATAGGTAATCCTTTATGTTGACTCTGTTATACAGAGATGACGAGACAAGACAACAGATAGGTATTCCTTTATGTTGACTCTGCTATACAGAGATGATGAGACAAGACAACAGATAGGTATTCCTTTATGTTGACTGCTATACAGAGATGACAAGACAACAGATAGGTATTCCTTTATGTTGACTCTGCTATACAGAGATGACAAGACAAAACAACAGATATGTATTCCTTTATGTTGACTCTGCTATACAGAGATGACAAGACAAGACAACAGATAGGTATTCCTTTATGTTGACTCTGCTATACAGGCAGACGAGACAAGACAACAGATAGGTATTCCTTTGTGTTGACTCTGCTATACAGAGATGACGAGACAAGACAACAGATAGGTATTCCTTTATGTTGACTCTGCTATACAGGCAGACGAGACAAGACAACAGATAGGTATTCCTTTATGTTGACTCTGCTATACAGGCAGACGAGACAAGACAACAGATAGGTATTCCTTTATGTTGACTCTGCTATACAGAGATGACGAGACAAGACAACAGATAGGTATTCTTTTATGTTGACTCTGTTATACAGGCAGACGACACAAGACAACAGATAGGTATTCCTTTATGTTGACTCTGCTATACAGAAATGACAAGACAAGACAACAGATAGGTATTCCTTTATGTTGACTCTGCTATACAGGCAGACGAGACAAGACAGCAGATAGGTATTCCTTTATGTTGACTCTGCTATACAGGCAGACGAGACAAGACAACAGATAGGTATTCCTTTATGTTGACTCTGCTATACAGGCAGACGAGACAAGACAACAGATAGGTATTCCTTTATGTTGACTCTGCAATACAGAGATGACAAGACAAAGCAACAGATAGGTATTCCTTTATGTTGACTGCTATGCAGAGATGACAAGACAACAGATAGGTATTCCTTTATGTTGACTCTGCTATACAGGCATACGAGACAAGACAACAGATAGGTATTCCTTTATGTTGACTCTGCTATACAGGCAGATGAGACAAGACAGCAGATAGGTATTCCTTTATGCTGACTCTGCTATACAGGCAGACGAGACAAGACAACAGATAGGTATTCCTTTATGTTGACTCTGCTATACAGGCAGACGAGACAAGACAACAGATAGGTATTCCTTTATGTTGACTCTGCTATATAGGCAAACGAGACAAGACAGCAGATAGGTATTCCTTTATGTTGACTCTGCTATACAGGCAGACGAGACAAGACAACAGATAGGTATTCCTTTATGTTGACTCTGCTATACAGGCAGACGAGACAAGACAACAGATAGGTATTCCTTTATGCTGACTCTGCTATACAGAGATGACGAGACAAGACAACAGATAGGTATTCCTTTATGTTGACTCTGCTATACAGGCACACGAGACAAGACAACAGATAGGTATTCCTTTATGTTGACTCTGCTATACAGGCAGACGAGACAAGACAACAGATAGGTATTCCTTTGTGTTTACTCTGCTATACAGAGATGACGAGACAAGACAACAGATAGGTATTCCTTTATGTTGACTCTGCTATACAGGCAGACGAGACAAGACAACAGATAGGTATTCCTTTATGCTGACTCTGCTATACAGAGATGACGAGACAAGACAACAGATAGGTATTCCTTTATGTTGACTCTGCTATACAGGCAGACGAGACAGGACAACAGATAGGTATTCCTTTGTGTTGACTCTGCTATACAGAGATGACGAGACAAGACAACAGATAGGTATTCCTTTATGTTGACTCTGCTATACAGGCAGACGAGACAAGACAACAGATAGGTATTCCTGTGTGTTGACTCTGATATACAGAGATGACGAGACAAGACAACAGATAGGTATTCCTTTATGTTGATTCGGTTATACAGGCAGACGAGACAAGACAACAGATAGGTATTCCTTTATGTTGACTCTCCTATACAGGCAGACGAGACAAGACAACAGATAGGTATTCCTTTATGTTGACTCTGCTATACAGGCAGACGAGACAAGACAACAGATAGGTATTCCTTTATGTTGACTCTGCAATACAGAGATGACAAGACAAAGCAACAGATAGGTATTCCTTTATGTTGACTGCTATGCAGAGATGACAAGACAACAGATAGGTATTCCTTTATGTTGACTCTGCTATACAGGCATACGAGACAAGACAACAGATAGGTATTCCTTTATGTTGACTCTGCTATACAGGCAGACGAGACAAGACAGCAGATAGGTATTCCTTTATGCTGACTCTGCTATACAGGCAGACGAGACAAGACAACAGATAGGTATTCCTTTATGTTGACTCTGCTATACAGGCAGACGAGACAAGACAACAGATAGGTATTCCTTTATGTTGACTCTGCTATATAGGCAAACGAGACAAGACAGCAGATAGGTATTCCTTTATGTTGACTCTGCTATACAGGCAGACGAGACAAGACAACAGATAGGTATTCCTTTATGTTGACTCTGCTATACAGGCAGACGAGACAAGACAACAGATAGGTATTCCTTTATGCTGACTCTGCTATACAGAGATGACGAGACAAGACAACAGATAGGTATTCCTTTATGTTGACTCTGCTATACAGGCACACGAGACAAGACAACAGATAGGTATTCCTTTATGTTGACTCTGCTATACAGGCAGACGAGACAAGACAACAGATAGGTATTCCTTTGTGTTTACTCTGCTATACAGAGATGACGAGACAAGACAACAGATAGGTATTCCTTTATGTTGACTCTGCTATACAGGCAGACGAGACAAGACAACAGATAGGTATTCCTTTATGCTGACTCTGCTATACAGAGATGACGAGACAAGACAACAGATAGGTATTCCTTTATGTTGACTCTGCTATACAGGCAGACGAGACAGGACAACAGATAGGTATTCCTTTGTGTTGACTCTGCTATACAGAGATGACGAGACAAGACAACAGATAGGTATTCCTTTATGTTGACTCTGCTATACAGGCAGACGAGACAAGACAACAGATAGGTATTCCTGTGTGTTGACTCTGCTATACAGAGATGACGAGACAAGACAACAGATAGGTATTCCTTTATGTTGATTCTGTTATACAGGCAGACGAGACAAGACAACAGATAGGTATTCCTTTATGTTGACTCTCCTATACAGGCAGACGAGACAAGACAACAGATAGGTATTCCTTTATGTTGACTCTGCATTACAGAGATGACGAGACAAGACAACAGATAGGTATTCTTTTATGTTGACTCTGTAATACAGGCAGACGACACAAGACAACAGATAGGTATTCCTTTATGTTGACTCTGCTATACAGAGATGACAAGACACGACAACTGATAGGTATTCCTTTATGTTGACTCTGCTATACAGGCAGACGAGACAAGACAACAGATAGGTATTCCTTTGTGTTGACTCTGCTATACAGAGATGACGAGACAAGACAACAGATAGGTATTCCTTTATGTTGACTCTGCTATTCAGGCAGACGAGACAAGACAACAGATAGGTATTCCTTTATGTTGACTCTGCTATACAGAGATGACAAGACAAAACAACATATATATATATTCCTTTATGTTGACTCTGCTATACAGAGATGACAAGACAAGACAACAGATAGGTATTCCTTTATGTTGACTCTGCTATACAGGCATACGTGACAAGACAACAGATAGGTATTCCTTTATGTTGACTCTGCTATACAGGCATACGAGACAAGATAACAGATAGGTATTCCTTTATGTTGACTCTGCTATACAGGCAGACGAGACAAGACAGCAGATAGGTATTCCTTTATGTTGACTCTGCTATACAGGCAGACGAGACAAGACAACAGATAGGTATTCCTTTATGTTGACTCTGCTATACAGGCAGACAAGACAAGACAACAGATAGGTATTCCTTTATGTTGACTCTGTTATACAGAGATGACAAGACAAAACAATAGATAGGTAATCCTTTATGTTGACTCTGTTATACAGAGATGACGAGACAAGACAACAGATAGCTATTCCTTTATGTTGACTCTGCTATACAGAGATGATGAGACAAGACAACAGATAGGTATTCCTTTATGTTGACTGCTATACAGAGATGACAAGACAACAGATAGGTATTCCTTTATGTTGACTCTGCTATACAGAGATGACAAGACAAAACAACAGATATGTATTCCTTTATGTTGACTCTGCTATACAGAGATGACAAGACAAGACAACAGATAGGTATTCCTTTATGTTGACTCTGCTATACAGGCAGACGAGACAAGACAACAGATAGGTATTCCTTTGTGTTGACTCTGCTATACAGAGATGACGAGACAAGACAACAGATAGGTATTCCTTTATGTTGACTCTGCTATACAGGCAGACGAGACAAGACAACAGATAGGTATTCCTTTATGTTGACTCTGCTATACAGGCAGACGAGACAAGACAACAGATAGGTATTCCTTTATGTTGACTCTGCTATACAGAGATGACGAGACAAGACAACAGATAGGTATTCCTTTATGTTGACTCTGTTATACAGGCAGACGACACAAGACAACAGATAGGTATTCCTTTATGTTGACTCTGCTATACAGAAATGACAAGACAAGACAACAGATAGGTATTCCTTTATGTTGACTCTGCTATACAGGCAGACGAGACAAGACAGCAGATAGGTATTCCTTTATGTTGACTCTGCTATACAGGCAGACGAGACAAGACAACAGATAGGTATTCCTTTATGTTGACTCTGCTATACAGGCAGACGAGACAAGACAACAGATAGGTATTCCTTTATGTTGACTCTGCAATACAGAGATGACAAGACAAAGCAACAGATAGGTATTCCTTTATGTTGACTGCTATGCAGAGATGACAAGACAACAGATAGGTATTCCTTTATGTTGACTCTGCTATACAGGCATACGAGACAAGACAACAGATAGGTATTCCTTTATGTTGACTCTGCTATACAGGCAGATGAGACAAGACAGCAGATAGGTATTCCTTTATGCTGACTCTGCTATACAGGCAGACGAGACAAGACAACAGATAGGTATTCCTTTATGTTGACTCTGCTATACAGGCAGACGAGACAAGACAACAGATAGGTATTCCTTTATGTTGACTCTGCTATATAGGCAAACGAGACAAGACAGCAGATAGGTATTCCTTTATGTTGACTCTGCTATACAGGCAGACGAGACAAGACAACAGATAGGTATTCCTTTATGTTGACTCTGCTATACAGGCAGACGAGACAAGACAACAGATAGGTATTCCTTTATGCTGACTCTGCTATACAGAGATGACGAGACAAGACAACAGATAGGTATTCCTTTATGTTGACTCTGCTATACAGGCACACGAGACAAGACAACAGATAGGTATTCCTTTATGTTGACTCTGCTATACAGGCAGACGAGACAAGACAACAGATAGGTATTCCTTTGTGTTTACTCTGCTATACAGAGATGACGAGACAAGACAACAGATAGGTATTCCTTTATGTTGACTCTGCTATACAGGCAGACGAGACAAGACAACAGATAGGTATTCCTTTATGCTGACTCTGCTATACAGAGATGACGAGACAAGACAACAGATAGGTATTCCTTTATGTTGACTCTGCTATACAGGCAGACGAGACAGGACAACAGATAGGTATTCCTTTGTGTTGACTCTGCTATACAGAGATGACGAGACAAGACAACAGATAGGTATTCCTTTATGTTGACTCTGCTATACAGGCAGACGAGACAAGACAACAGATAGGTATTCCTGTGTGTTGACTCTGATATACAGAGATGACGAGACAAGACAACAGATAGGTATTCCTTTATGTTGATTCGGTTATACAGGCAGACGAGACAAGACAACAGATAGGTATTCCTTTATGTTGACTCTCCTATACAGGCAGACGAGACAAGACAACAGATAGGTATTCCTTTATGTTGACTCTGCATTACAGAGATGACGAGACAAGACAACAGATAGGTATGCTTTTATGTTGACTCTGTTATACAGGCAGACGACACAAGACAACAGATAGGTATTCCTTTATGTTGACTCTGCTATACAGAGATGACAAGACAAGACAACAGATAGGTATTCCTTTATGTTGACTCTGCTATACAGGCAGACGAGACAAGACAACAGATAGGTATTCCTTTGTGTTGACTCTGCTATACAGAGATGACGAGACAAGACAACAGATAGGTATTCCTTTATGTTGACTCTGCTATACAGGCAGACGAGACAAGACAACAGATAGGTATTCCTTTATGTTGACTCTGCTATACAGGCAGACGAGACAAGACAACAGATAGGTATTCCTTTATGTTGACTCTGCTATACAGAGATGACGAGACAAGACAACACATAGGTATTCTTTTATGTTGACTCTGTTATACAGGCAGACGACACAAGACAACAGATAGGTATTCCTTTATGTTGACTCTGCTATACAGAAATGACAAGACAAGACAACAGATAGGTATTCCTTTATGTTGACTCTGCTATACAGGCAGACGAGACAAGACAGCAGATAGGTATTCCTTTATGTTGACTCTGCTATACAGGCAGACGAGACAAGACAACAGATAGGTATTCCTTTATGTTGACTCTGCTATACAGGCAGACGAGACAAGACAACAGATAGGTATTCCTTTATGTTGACTCTGCAATACAGAGATGACAAGACAAAGCAACAGATAGGTATTCCTTTATGTTGACTGCTATGCAGAGATGACAAGACAACAGATAGGTATTCCTTTATGTTGACTCTGCTATACAGGCATACGAGACAAGACAACAGATAGGTATTCCTTTATGTTGACTCTGCTATACAGGCAGATGAGACAAGACAGCAGATAGGTATTCCTTTATGCTGACTCTGCTATACAGGCAGACGAGACAAGACAACAGATAGGTATTCCTTTATGTTGACTCTGCTATACAGGCAGACGAGACAAGACAACAGATAGGTATTCCTTTATGTTGACTCTGCTATATAGGCAAACGAGACAAGACAGCAGATAGGTATTCCTTTATGTTGACTCTGCTATACAGGCAGACGAGACAAGACAACAGATAGGTATTCCTTTATGTTGACTCTGCTATACAGGCAGACGAGACAAGACAACAGATAGGTATTCCTTTATGCTGACTCTGCTATACAGAGATGACGAGACAAGACAACAGATAGGTATTCCTTTATGTTGACTCTGCTATACAGGCACACGAGACAAGACAACAGATAGGTATTCCTTTATGTTGACTCTGCTATACAGGCAGACGAGACAAGACAACAGATAGGTATTCCTTTGTGTTTACTCTGCTATACAGAGATGACGAGACAAGACAACAGATAGGTATTCCTTTATGTTGACTCTGCTATACAGGCAGACGAGACAAGACAACAGATAGGTATTCCTTTATGCTGACTCTGCTATACAGAGATGACGAGACAAGACAACAGATAGGTATTCCTTTATGTTGACTCTGCTATACAGGCAGACGAGACAGGACAACAGATAGGTATTCCTTTGTGTTGACTCTGCTATACAGAGATGACGAGACAAGACAACAGATAGGTATTCCTTTATGTTGACTCTGCTATACAGGCAGACGAGACAAGACAACAGATAGGTATTCCTGTGTGTTGACTCTGATATACAGAGATGACGAGACAAGACAACAGATAGGTATTCCTTTATGTTGATTCGGTTATACAGGCAGACGGGACAAGACAACAGATAGGTATTCCTTTATGTTGACTCTCCTATACAGGCAGACGAGACAAGACAACAGATAGGTATTCCTTTATGTTGACTCTGCATTACAGAGATGACGAGACAAGACAACAGATAGGTATGCTTTTATGTTGACTCTGTTATACAGGCAGACGACACAAGACAACAGATAGGTATTCCTTTATGTTGACTCTGCTATACAGAGATGACAAGACACGACAACTGATAGGTATTCCTTTATGTTGACTCTGCTATACAGGCAGACGAGACAAGACAACAGATAGGTATTCCTTTGTGTTGACTCTGCTATACAGAGATGACGAGACAAGACAACAGATAGGTATTCCTTTATGTTGACTCTGCTATTCAGGCAGACGAGACAAGACAACAGATAGGTATTCCTTTATGTTGACTCTGCTATACAGAGATGACAAGACAAAACAACATATATATATTCCTTTATGTTGACTCTGCTATACAGAGATGACAAGACAAGACAACAGATAGGTATTCCTTTATGTTGACTCTGCTATACAGGCATACGTGACAAGACAACAGATAGGTATTCCTTTATGTTGACTCTGCTATACAGGCATACGAGACAAGATAACAGATAGGTATTCCTTTATGTTGACTCTGCTATACAGGCAGACGAGACAAGACAGCAGATAGGTATTCCTTTATGTTGACTCTGCTATACAGGCAGACGAGACAAGACAACAGATAGGTATTCCTTTATGTTGACTCTGCTATACAGGCAGACAAGACAAGACAACAGATAGGTATTCCTTTATGTTGACTCTGTTATACAGAGATGACGAGACAAGACAACAGATAGGTATTCCTTTATGTTGACTCTGCTATACAGAGATGATGAGACAAGACAACAGATAGGTATTCCTTTATGTTGACTGCTATACAGAGATGACAAGACAACAGATAGGTATTCCTTTATGTTGACTCTGCTATACAGAGATGACAAGACAAAACAACAGATATGTATTCCTTTATGTTGACTCTGCTATACAGAGATGACAAGACAAGACAACAGATAGGTATTCCTTTATGTTGACTCTGCTATACAGGCAGACGAGACAAGACAACAGATAGGTATTCCTTTGTGTTGACTCTGCTATACAGAGATGACGAGACAAGACAACAGATAGGTATTCCTTTATGTTGACTCTGCTATACAGGCAGACGAGACAAGACAACAGATAGGTATTCCTTTATGTTGACTCTGCTATACAGGCAGACGAGACAAGACAACAGATAGGTATTCCTTTATGTTGACTCTGCAATACAGAGATGACGAGACAAGACAACAGATAGGTATTCTTTTATGTTGACTCTGTTATACAGGCAGACGACACAAGACAACAGATAGGTATTCCTTTATGTTGACTCTGCTATACAGAAATGACAAGACACGACAACTGATAGGTATTCCTTTATGTTGACTCTGCTATACAGGCAGACGAGACAAGACAACAGATAGGTATTCCTTTGTGTTGACTCTGCTATACAGAGATGACGAGACAAGACAACAGATAGGTATTCCTTTGTGTTGACTCTGCTATACAGAGATGACGAGACAAGACAACAGATAGGTATTCCTTTATGTTGACTCTGCTATACAGGCAGACGAGACAAGACAACAGATAGGTATTCCTTTATGTTGACTCTGCTATACAGGCAGACGAGACAAGACAACAGATAGGTATTCCTTTATGTTGACTCTGCTATACAGAGATGACGAGACAAGACAACAGATAGGTATTCTTTTATGTTGACTCTGTTATACAGGCAGACGACACAAGACAACAGATAGGTATTCCTTTATGTTGACTCTGCTATACAGAAATGACAAGACAAGACAACAGATAGGTATTCCTTTATGTTGACTCTGCTATACAGGCAGACGAGACAAGACAGCAGATAGGTATTCCTTTATGTTGACTCTGCTATACAGGCAGACGAGACAAGACAACAGATAGGTATTCCTTTATGTTGACTCTGCTATACAGGCAGACGAGACAAGACAACAGATAGGTATTCCTTTATGTTGACTCTGCAATACAGAGATGACAAGACAAAGCAACAGATAGGTATTCCTTTATGTTGACTGCTATGCAGAGATGACAAGACAACAGATAGGTATTCCTTTATGTTGACTCTGCTATACAGGCATACGAGACAAGACAACAGATAGGTATTCCTTTATGTTGACTCTGCTATACAGGCAGATGAGACAAGACAGCAGATAGGTATTCCTTTATGCTGACTCTGCTATACAGGCAGACGAGACAAGACAACAGATAGGTATTCCTTTATGTTGACTCTGCTATACAGGCAGACGAGACAAGACAACAGATAGGTATTCCTTTATGTTGACTCTGCTATATAGGCAAACGAGACAAGACAGCAGATAGGTATTCCTTTATGTTGACTCTGCTATACAGGCAGACGAGACAAGACAACAGATAGGTATTCCTTTATGTTGACTCTGCTATACAGGCAGACGAGACAAGACAACAGATAGGTATTCCTTTATGCTGACTCTGCTATACAGAGATGACGAGACAAGACAACAGATAGGTATTCCTTTATGTTGACTCTGCTATACAGGCACACGAGACAAGACAACAGATAGGTATTCCTTTATGTTGACTCTGCTATACAGGCAGACGAGACAAGACAACAGATAGGTATTCCTTTGTGTTTACTCTGCTATACAGAGATGACGAGACAAGACAACAGATAGGTATTCCTTTATGTTGACTCTCCTATACAGGCAGACGAGACAAGACAACAGATAGGTATTCCTTTATGTTGACTCTGCATTACAGAGATGACGAGACAAGACAACAGATAGGTATGCTTTTATGTTGACTCTGTTATACAGGCAGACGACACAAGACAACAGATAGGTATTCCTTTATGTTGACTCTGCTATACAGAGATGACAAGACACGACAACTGATAGGTATTCCTTTATGTTGACTCTGCTATACAGGCAGACGAGACAAGACAACAGATAGGTATTCCTTTGTGTTGACTCTGCTATACAGAGATGACGAGACAAGACAACAGATAGGTATTCCTTTATGTTGACTCTGCTATTCAGGCAGACGAGACAAGACAACAGATAGGTATTCCTTTATGTTGACTCTGCTATACAGAGATGACAAGACAAAACAACATATATATATTCCTTTATGTTGACTCTGCTATACAGAGATGACAAGACAAGACAACAGATAGGTATTCCTTTATGTTGACTCTGCTATACAGGCATACGTGACAAGACAACAGATAGGTATTCCTTTATGTTGACTCTGCTATACAGGCATACGAGACAAGATAACAGATAGGTATTCCTTTATGTTGACTCTGCTATACAGGCAGACGAGACAAGACAGCAGATAGGTATTCCTTTATGTTGACTCTGCTATACAGGCAGACGAGACAAGACAACAGATAGGTTTTCCTTTATGTTGACTCTGCTATACAGGCAGACAAGACAAGACAACAGATAGGTATTCCTTTATGTTGACTCTGTTATACAGAGATGACGAGACAAGACAACAGATAGGTATTCCTTTATGTTGACTCTGCTATACAGAGATGATGAGACAAGACAACAGATAGGTATTCCTTTATGTTGACTGCTATACAGAGATGACAAGACAACAGATAGGTATTCCTTTATGTTGACTCTGCTATACAGAGATGACAAGACAAAACAACAGATATGTATTCCTTTATGTTGACTCTGCTATACAGAGATGACAAGACAAGACAACAGATAGGTATTCCTTTATGTTGACTCTGCTATACAGGCAGACGAGACAAGACAACAGATAGGTATTCCTTTGTGTTGACTCTGCTATACAGAGATGACGAGACAAGACAACAGATAGGTATTCCTTTATGTTGACTCTGCTATACAGGCAGACGAGACAAGACAACAGATAGGTATTCCTTTATGTTGACTCTGCTATACAGGCAGACGAGACAAGACAACAGATAGGTATTCCTTTATGTTGACTCTGCAATACAGAGATGACGAGACAAGACAACAGATAGGTATTCTTTTATGTTGACTCTGTTATACAGGCAGACGACACAAGACAACAGATAGGTATTCCTTTATGTTGACTCTGCTATACAGAAATGACAAGACACGACAACTGATAGGTATTCCTTTATGTTGACTCTGCTATACAGGCAGACGAGACAAGACAACAGATAGGTATTCCTTTGTGTTGACTCTGCTATACAGAGATGACGAGACAAGACAACAGATAGGTATTCCTTTATGTTGACTCTGCTATACAGGCAGACGAGACAAGACAACAGATAGGTATTCCTTTATGTTGACTCTGCTATACAGGCAGACGAGACAAGACAACAGATAGGTATTCCTTTATGTTGACTCTGCAATACAGAGATGACGAGAAAAGACAACAGATAGGTATTCTTTTATGTTGACTCTGTTATACAGGCAGACGACACAAGACAACAGATAGGTATTCCTTTATGTTGACTCTGCTATACAGAAATGACAAGACACGACAACTGATAGGTATTCCTTTATGTTGACTCTGCTATACAGGCAGACGAGACAAGACAACAGATAGGTATTCCTTTGTTGACTCTGCTATTCAGGCAGACGAGACAAGACAACAGATAGGTATTCCTTTATGTTGACTCTGCTATACAGAGATGACAAGACAAATCAACATATATATATTCCTTTATGTTGACTCTGCTATACAGAGATGACAAGACAAGACAACAGATAGGTATTCCTTTATGTTGACTCTGCTATACAGGCATACGTGACAAGACAACAGATAGGTATTCCTTTATGTTGACTCTGCTATACAGGCATACGAGACAAGATAACAGATAGGTATTCCTTTATGTTGACTCTGCTATACAGGCAGACGAGACAAGACAGCAGATAGGTATTCCTTTATGTTGACTCTGCAATACAGGCAGACGAGACAAGACAACAGATAGGTATTCCTTTATGTTGACTCTGCTATACAGGCAGACAAGACAAGACAACAGATAGGTATTCCTTTATGTTGACTCTGTTATACAGAGATGACAAGACAAAACAATAGATAGGTATTCCTTTATGTTGACTGTTATACAGAGATGACGAGACAAGACAACAGATAGGTATTCCTTTATGTTGACTCTGCTATACAGAGATGATGAGACAAGACAACAGATAGGTATTCCTTTATGTTGACTGCTATACAGAGATGACAAGACAACAGATAGGTATTCCTTTATGTTGACTCTGCTATACAGATAGGTATTCCTTTGTGTTGACTGCTATACAGAGATGACGAGACAAGAAAACAGATAGGTATTCCTTTATGTTGACTCTGCTATACAGGCAGACGAGACAAGACAACAGATAGGTATTCCTTTATGTTGACTCTGCTATACAGGCAGACGAGACAAGACAACAGATAGGTATTCCTTTATGTTGACTCTGCTATACAGGCAGACGAGACAAGACAACAGATAGGTACATTTGTATTCCTTTATGTTGACTCTGCTATACAGGCAGACGAGACAAGACAACAGATAGGTATTCCTTTATGTTGACTCTGCTATACAGGCAAACGAGACAAGACAACAGATATGTATTCCTTTATGTTGACTCTGCTATACAGGCAGACGAGACAAGACAACAGATAGGTACATTTGTATTCCTTTATGTTGACTCTGCTATACAGGCAGACGAGACAAGACAACAGATAGGTATTCCTTTATGTTGACTCTGCTATACAGGCAGACGAGACAAGACAACAGATAGGTATTCCTTTATGTTGACTCTGCTATACAGGCAGACGAGACAAGACAACAGATAGGTACATTTGTATTCCTTTATGTTGACTCTGCTATACAGGCAGACGAGACAAGACAACAGATAGGTATTCCTTTATGTTGACTCTGCTATACAGGCATACGAGACAAGACAACAGATAGGTATTCCTTTATGTTGACTCTGCTATACAGGCAGACGAGACAAGACAGCAGATAGGTATTCCTTTATGTTGACTCTGCTATACAGGCAGACGAGACAAGACAACAGATAGGTATTCCTTTATGTTGACTCTGCTATACAGGCAGACGAGACAAGACAACAGATAGGTATTCCTTTATGTTGACTCTGCTATACAGAGATGACAAGACAAAACAACAGATAGGTATTCCTTTATGTTGACTCTGCTATACAGAGATGACGAGACAAGACAACAGATAGGTATTCCTTTATGTTGACTCTGCTATACAGAGATGATGAGACAAGACAACAGATAGGTATTCCTTTATGTTGACTCTGCTATACAGAGATGACAAGACAAGACAACAGATATGTATTCCTTTATGTTGACTCTGCTATACAGAGATGACAAGACAAGACAACAGATAGGTATTCCTTTATGTTGACTCTGCTATACAGGCAGACGAGACAAGACAACAGATAGGTATTCCTTAATGTTGACTCTGCTATACAGGCAGACGAGACAAGACAACAGATAGGTATTCCTTTGTGTTGACTCTGCTATACAGAGATGACGAGACAAGACAACAGATAGGTATTCCTTTATGTTGACTCTGCTATACAGGCAGACGAGACAAGACAACAGATAGGTATTCCTTTATGCTGACTCTGCTATACAGAGATGACGAGACAAGACAACAGATAGGTATTCCTTTATGTTGACTCTGCTATACAGGCAGACGAGACAAGACAGCAGATAGGTATTCCTTTATGTTGACTCTGCTATACAGGCAGACGAGACAAGACAACAGATAGGTATTCCTTTATGTTGACTCTGCTATACAGGCAGACGAGAAAAGACAACAGATAGGTATTCCTTTATGTTGACTCTGCTATACAGAGATGACGAGACAAGACAACAGATAGGTATTCCTTTATGTTGACTCTGTTATACAGGCAGACGAGACAAGACAACAGATAGGTATTCCTTTATGTTGACTCTGCTATACAGAGATGACAAGACACGACCACAGATAGGTATTCCTTTATGTTGACTCTGCTATACAGGCAGACGAGACAAGACAACAGATAGGTATTCCTTTGTGTTGACTCTGCTATACAGAGATGACGAGACAAGACAACAGATAGGTATTCCTTTATGTTGACTCTGCTATACAGGCAGACGAGACAAGACAACAGATAGGTATTCCTTTATGTTGACTCTGCTATACAGGCAGACGAGACAAGACAACAGATAGGTATTCCTTTGTGTTGACTCTGCTATACAGAGATGACGAGACAAGACAACAGATAGGTATTCCTTTATGTTGACTCTGCTATACAGGCAGACGAGACAAGACAACAGATAGGTATTCCTTTATGCTGACTCTGCTATACAGTGATGACGAGACAAGACAACAGATAGGTATTCCTTTATGTTGACTCTGCTATACAGGCAGACGAGACAAGACAGCAGATAGGTATTCCTTTATGTTGACTCTGCTATACAGGCAGACGAGACAAGACAACAGATAGGTATTCCTTTATGTTGACTCTGTTATACAGGCAGACGAGACAAGACAACAGATAGGTATTCCTTTATGTTGACTCTGCTATACAGAGATGACAAGACACGACAACAGATAGGTATTCCTTTATGTTGACTCTGCTATACAGGCAGACGAGACAAGACAACAGATAGGTATTCCTTTGTGTTGACTCTGCTATACAGAGATGACGAGACAAGACAACAGATAGGTATTCCTTTATGTTGACTCTGCTATACAGGCAGACGAGACAAGACAACAGATAGGTATTCCTTTATGTTGACTCTGCTATACAGGCAGACGAGACAAGACAACAGATAGGTATTCCTTTATGTTGACTCTGCTATACAGGCAGACGAGACAAGACAACAGATAGGTACATTTGTATTCCTTTATGTTGACTCTGCTATACAGGCAGACGAGACAAGACAACAGACAGGTATTCCTTTATGTTGACTCTGCTATACAGGCAGACGAGACAAGACAACAGATAGGTATTCCTTTATGTTGACTCTGCTATACAGGCAGACGAGACAAGACAACAGATAGGTACATTTGTATTCCTTTATGTTGACTCTGCTATACAGGCAGACGAGACAAGACAACAGATAGGTATTCCTTTATGTTGACTCTGCTATACAGGCAGACGAGACAAGACAACAGATAGGTATTCCTTTATGTTGACTCTGCTATACAGGCAGACGAGACAAGACAACAGATAGGTATTCCTTTATGTTGACTCTGCTATACAGGCAACAAAAAAAGTGCAAGATGAAAAACTCAGAACAAAGCACTGTTACTATAAACTTAGATATATTTAGTATATAGGTTTTAAGATTTTTTGTTCATGTATTATAGATAATTTACTGGTACACAAAAAAAACCAAAACACTTTACTAAAAATTTACAACATTTATTTAGGATTTGCCAAGTAATAACAGAAGTAATCATGTGATACACATCAACAATAACTTACACAACTCAGTCAAAAATAATGCATTAAAATTTACACTACTTTTATTTATCATACAAAACTATTCACAGTTCTATGAATGAGCATATAACTCGTTCAGGAGTTTATGTAGATGAATGAGCATTTAATCGCTCATGAGTTAATGTAGATGAATGATATCTTTACACAAAAACTGCAAATACATATAATATGCTCATTTTCAGGAGAAACCTTAATACTTACTTGACTCAATAAGATTTCTTCGAATTTAAAGATGTTCTTTTTTGTTTTGTTTTTCGAAATTATAACATATTTATTTGAAGTAAAACTTAAAACAAGAAACATATTTGTTAATATAGAAAACCATTCAGAGTTTATTGCGAGAAATACGAATTAATTACTTGCATGATTTTGTGTTCAACTTCCCAGGACCGCATAACTGGTGTTTGCTTTGTAAATTAAAAACGAGGAAATATATACCCATGATTTTCACAAGACAATAATAAATATGATCCTATATTTTGAGATTTTACAATGATCAAATGAATGCAGGATCACAACATGATAAATGTAGATTTTAATAAGACAATTATAATGATGTTTTAGAAAACTCTGGTTAAATAATAAATACAGTAAAACCAGTATTAAGAGGTCACCATTGGGACAAAGAAAAAATGGCCTTATAAGACAGGTGACCTCTGAAAAGAGGTTCAATTCATACAAAAATTTCTATGACAAGACAAGAAAAAGATGACCGCATGGGCAGGTTTGACTGTACTATATATGTATACATGTTGTTAAAGAATGAACTGATGATAAATGATTCTTTACTTGTATACCATAAATGCACCATTAAGGGGTTGTCCTCTCACTTAAATAAAATTAACATATTCTAAGAACAATGTATAACTTTTGGTCACATTTCATTGTTAAATATATTGTTGAATTTACCATGGGGTTCAAAATACCATATGACGCTACTTTCAACAACATAGGGAATTTTGACACAACAATACAAACGTTGTCTATTTTGGAAGTTAAAGAGTTTTCTGATAATTTAAACCTATTTTGACTGGAATGGTAAGTTTCTATATTATATATTTATCCTCTGTCTCGGTACAAGGCTATGCCTCTATGGTTAAATGAGAACATAGACTGCCTATTACTCAACATGTCCCACGATCTGTAAAGTAAATAGACATAGATTTTATTACTTATATAACAATTAAGAAAATCACATATTTTAGCAACAAAATGAATTTTTTTTCATCAGTGTAGCATCAGTAGCAATCGTAACTACTCGGCCATTCTCACTACCCTGCAAATAACCTCGTACGTACATAGTAGAAATTCTTCTTAAATTGTTTGCCGGAAGTTAAGTTAAGCCGCACAAAAATATAGTCCACGAAAATCCAATATGGAAGACATACTAAGTAAAATCTAATCATGCAAAACTAATTAAAACTTTAATTGAAATATAGAAAATTGTTTAAAATATAACTTTATCAAACTTTCATGTAACTGACATGTGAAAAGTAGTGCGATTTATATGCCTAATTCATACAAGGTTATTTGCAGGGTAGTGAGAATGGCCGAGTAGTTACGATTGGCATCAGTAGGTTATAAAATGATGGCTTGGTTTGGTTTATTCAACAATATTTCAGCTATATAGTGGTGGTCAATTTTATTGGTGGAGGAACCCAGAAAACCCAGAGAAACCCACCAACCTGCCACAAGTCAGTGACAAACTTGATCATATAATGTTGTATCGAGTACACCTTGAACTCACAACATTAGTGGTGATAGGCACTGATTGCATAGGTAGTTGTAAATCCAACTACCATATGCATATGTTAATACAAGTAGATGAACATTCCATCTTATGCTGTGACAAAGCTGGAAAAAAGCTATCTGATCAGGCCACATCATTCTGATGTTTCGCTTGGCCATTTATTGCTCACCTTAATGTTGTGTGCTTAGAAGAGAAACACAAAATGCCAATTATATGTGAAGCCTTGCGAAGGCTTCCCACACTGAGGGCTAGCAGGCTAATTATCACATCATACAAAAGAGATGAGGCCAGTCGTTGTGTATCAGATTTATCCCTAGAAGTTGTCTAGTCAAATTAACCTTACCCCAACATGCAAATACTTTAGCCAGAGGCATACATTTCTTCCTGTTTCTAAAGATTGTACAAATAAGTTTTATTTTCGCTGACAATGTATACATATTACACATGTGTATTCCACTTATTTATCCCTAAAGCTGTCTTCAGTCAATTCTAGCTTCTATGTAAGTGTACTTACTTATTATCTAAATCTGCATTTGCACGAATTTCTTTAAAATTTCCTGATACTTGTACAACACCATAACATGTTAATATTAAACCAGTAAAACACTGTATAATTATCTGTAAAAACAAAAAGAAAAATAATAATTTCCTTCTTATGCGACAAAATAAAAAACTAGAGGCTCAAGTGAGCCTGTATCGCTCACCTGACATAAATAAGTCCTCTTAAGAATGTCTGCATGCCGAATACATCTAAGTTACTATTCAAATCCCATACTGCCATAGGGTTCTATGTTAAAACTACGTCTGCTCATGGCAGCCATCTTGGATGGAGATCGTGGTCACCGGACACAATTTTGAAAGTATACTACCCAAAGACCATCCATGCCATGTTTGCTTTAAATTGGCTGACTGGTTTCAGAAGAGAAGACTTTTAAACAATTTTCCCATAGGCTCCTATGTTAAAACTATGTCCGCTGACGGTGGCCATTTTGAACCGAGATCGGGATCACTGAACACAATTTTGGAAGTTGACAACCTAAGGACCATCAATGACATGTTTGCTATATTGGCTTACTGGTTTCAGAGGAGAAGATTTTAAAACATTTTTTCCCATAGGTTCTATGTTAAAACTATGTCCGCTGATGGTGGCCATCTTGGATGGAGGTTTGGGTCACTGGATATAATTTTGAAAGTTGACCACTTAAGGACCATTCATGCCATGTTTGCTTTAAATTGGCTTACTGGTTTCAGAGGAAATTTTTTTTTAAACCTTTTTCCCATATGGTCCTATGTTAAAACTATGTCCGCTGACGGCGGCCTTCTTGGATGGAGGTTGGGGTCACAGGACATAATTTCGAAAGTTGACCACCTAAGGACCATTCATGCCATGTTTGCTTTAAATTGACTTACTGGTTTCAGAGGAGGAGACTTTTAAACATTTTTTCCATGGGGTCCTATGTTAAAATTAAGTCAAGTCATGGCGGCCATCTTGAATTTCCGATCAGCAAACGATTCACAAGTTTAGTACAGGACCACCCAATGATCATTCCTGCAAAGTCACAATTCTATTGGCTTAATGGTTTCTAACAAGAAGATTTTTAAAATTTCGATCAATCAGAACGCATTATGGGCCCTGGCAGCCATGTTAGATTTCCGATCAGTGCCAAAAACAAAAATCTTGTATATGGCCATCCAATGAACATTTCTGCCAAGTTTGATTCAAATCTGTTTTGTGGTTTCAGAAAAAAAAATGAAAATGTGAAATTCCCATAGGGTCCAATGTTAAACTACGGTAAGTCGAGTCATGGTGGCCATCTTGAATTTCCGATCAGCAAACGATTCACAAGTTTAGTACAGGACCACCCAATGATCATTCCTGCAAAGTCACAATTCAATTGGCTTAGTGGTTTCTAACAAGAAGATTTTTTAAATTTAGACCAATGAGAACACATTATGGGCCCTGGCAGCCATGTTGGATTTCCGATCAGTGCCAAAAACAAAAATCTTGTATATGACCATCCAATGAACATTTCTGCCAAGCTTGGTTCAAATCTGTTTTGTGGTTTCAGAAAAAAAGATGAAAATGTGAAATTCCCATAGGGTCCAATGTTAAACTAAGTCGAGTCATGGTGGCCATCTTGAATTTCCGATCAGCAAGCGATTCACAAGTTTAGTACAGGACCACCCAATGATCATTCCTGCAAAGCCACAGTTCAATTGGCTTGGTGGTTTCTAACAAGATTTTTAAAATTTCGGCCAATGAGAACACATTATGGACCCTGGCAGCCATGTCGGATTTCAAATCAGCACCAAAAACACAAATCTGGTAGAGAACCATCCAATGAACATTTCTGGCAAGTTTGGTTGAAATCTGTTCAGCGGTTTCAGAGAAGAAGATATAAATGTGAAAAGCTAACGGACGGACGGACGACTACCCATGACAAAAGCTCACATGGCCTATGGCCAGGTGTGCGGCCAGGTGAGCTAACAAGACAAAAATATAGTAAATGTAATGTCTACGTTTCCAAGGGTCGAATTAAATGATACTTGGAGGTACAATCCTATTGTGGTTCCCTTTAAACTTGTTTTTGGGTTAGGTTTGGTTTTTGGTGTTTAACGCCACTTTCAACAATATTTCAGTTATATCCTGGCAGTCAGTTTTATTGGTGGAGGAAACCGCATTACCAGGAGTAAACTATCGACCTGTAGCAAGTCACTGAAAAACTTTATCACATAATATTGTACCTCGCCTGAGCGGGGTTCGAACTCACAATGGAAGTGGTGATAGGCACTGATTGAATAGGTAGTTATAAATCCAACTACCATACAATCACGACCACGACGGCCCCTCTTTAAACTTGGGTCAGTAGTATATCATGTTGAACCGGGCGCACATTTGAGGGGGATCGTGAAGTCACCGGAAATGACGTCACCGGAAGTTGCATCACCAGAAATGACGTAACGGGAAGCGTAAGGGAGATCATTTTCCGCACCTTTTTTCTCACCGGGTTTTTCACGCGTTTTTTCTTCGGAAACACCTTGGGGTCTACTCGGAGATTCCCATAGGACATTCCATTTTGCCCTCGGTTTTTTAACAATATCGACCAATGAAAACCTTGGGAATTCGACCAGTGAAATGCCACAATCCCTCTTTCAATTAGCCAACCACAGTTCTCCTTATAGGTCCAATGAGAGCATTCGTACCATTTATTTTTGGCCATTCGTTGAAGCCCTTTCTTTCGTCCAATCAAATTCAAACTTAACCTTTGTTTTTTCCAATTTGAAAATTGAGAATTTATAATCGAACAAAGGTAAGCATCTCATTCCTACTATAATTGCATATTTTAATCAATATCATCTTCTTCAAATTAATTCATGTACATGTAGTCTTTTCATAAATGAAATTCATATCTAATGAAATCTGTAAAATTTGTTTTTCCACATGCAAAGAGAACAGACTCGCTCTTACCAAAAATTATGTGTTGTTGGTGAACGAAACCCTGGTAGCCAAAATATTGGACGAACTCCGTCAACAACAGATAGTCAACGAAGAGCAGCGAGAATTTATTGCTCGACATTCCACCCATAAAGGAAGGACTAGGGCTCTCTTAGAACTTTCACCTAGAAGGGGACCTAAGACGTTTTACACTTTCTGTTATGCGCTGTTGGCCTGTAACAAGAACGATTTGGTATCGGTGCTAACCGACCCAGAAAAAGAAGACATGGAAGTGTGCCTACCAGAGTATTCCAGTTTTCATCTGGGTGGAGAAGTGTATCTGAGGGCAAAAAGAGAAGAAATCACTCTTAAACAAGGAGCAATAGAAATGTGTCTCCCCTTGATTCGTTGGAAGCAACTGGAATACGTATTGGACGATATTGACGAGGTAGTTCATTGCTTGTCACACAACAGATATGCCTCATTAAAGAGACACATAGGTGGAAATGTTTACGTTAGTGCAGAGTCCAGCATTAACCATAGACATATGTCACCACTGGCTATTCCCCGTAGATCTGTTTATGCATCCCCCACCTCAAGGAGTGACCCTGGACTTTGAACAATACGATAAATTAAAGGATGTGGATAAAGTGTTGCCTACCTTGTTGCAGGAACTAAAAAACATGTTACCCTGTCAGTTTACACATCAAAACGTAGAGGGAGCTACATATTGTAGTGAATGCCATCCCAATGGACCCGATTTCGACTAGGCGTATCTCCCTTCACGGCACATTCCAACAAAAGTGACATTAGTTTTTTGGGAATATATCTTAAAGGACAAAACGCAATATAATGGAAAGGCATTACTGGAAACAATCCATGAATTACGTGGTAAAGTGTTAGCCTATTAGTGTCATCCAGAACCATGGTGACGTTTTGTTGACTAATTGACTTAGTGTTAAGTGTATGCTTTTAATGTTAATATATGACTGCATTTACTATATTTGCTCTTTTTGTTTGTTTGTTTGGTTTTTTGGGTTGTTTTTTTTCATAAATAAAATGTTATTCATCATACAAACTTTACATTATAACAAACGCCAAGTACATTTTCTAAACTTTATTGCACAAAAGTCTTGACTATGTCCGTGGATTCTCTCGGGTGTCTCAATGTTCTCGTAACATCGCCCATGGATTTTCCGGCACATCTGTGTATCATATAAAATATACAGTGGTGTCCGCATACAGTAGAGCCTTCTTCTTGAACTCGTACAATGTTTGTTCATAAAGTTCACGTAAGCCCTTAAAAAGGGTGGTCTTCCCGTGGGATCGTAATATTCTCCTCTAGAATTGGCATCGATGTATAGGGCTACCCAGTGTGTTCCTGGCAGATCGTCCGGGTCCGTATTCCCTATCAATGCCGAAGGTACGTTTAATCTTCTGGGTAGTCTGTTTCTGGCATACATTCCTTTGAAAACGTTTCTGATGCTTGTGTGTGTTCTAAGTACATGGTCGATCTCTAAGGTGTTCATCTAAGCACTGTAGTCAAACAAGACTTGTCTGTTTCTATCAATTTCAATGACGTTGTCAAATTCTGCATACATAATCACGTTGATGGTAGCTGTAAGGGCATCGGCAAAATGAATCTACACTCTCAAGTTGCCCTATTTTATAGGCTGAAAGGCTCCAACTTCAGACATGTCGGGTGTGAGATCAAATCCAAACAAGGTGTTTCCTTTGGCATTATCTTCTCTCGAAACGGTATTTCCTTCGTCTTGATACATTTTTCCGGTACTGGTGTAGAGTCACATATAACTTCGGATGTAGCCATTGTTTTCGAAGTAGGGCTGTAACGGTTTGGCTGGAATCTGTCGTCCATCAACGTTGAGTGCCACAAAATTGATCTTGTAGTGTTTGAAATCGAACTGGTTTTACCCAATAGTGCAGTTCAGAGCATCGCTGTTTACACAGGCAATGACGAATCTCTTTGGCAGCTGTCCCAAACGTAATTCATGTTGCCGGTGGGTAGCGTGTCCACTTTCACTTCTACTCGTCTGACAGGGTATTTACAGCTGGTCTTTTCCAATGCTTTCATGTGACCCATTCTAACGGCGGGACTCGGTTGTACCTTTCTCACATAGAGCCATTTCCTTAATCTTGATTTTATAATTGGCTGCGTCTGCCACGAGAGCAAAAGCGTGGTTGAGCAAGTATTTGCTTTGAGGAGAAGTAAGATGGCAGCCGAGCTGTTCACACACTAAAAGTCAGCTCCTGCATTTTTTGCAAAATCCATTGTTAATTTGATGTGGATTTATATATTTTTGTGATAAAGTGATGCATAGTGGAATGAAGAACCTCTATATGGATTTTTAAGCCATAAAATTGTGAAATTTAAGACTTAATTTTCATGTTAAATTTGTGAAATTCTGGATTTTCTAAAGTAGATAGTATTCACATACATAATAATATGCCTGGAGGCAATAATACTTCAACTAGACCTGTGAGTAAACCTGGTCAACCTAATCCAGTAAAAACAGTTCAGACATTACTAGCAGCCAAAAAGAAAGACACTAGTAACAAAGAGCCTAGAGCAAAAAGAACTCACTCTGAAGTCTCTAACGACTCTAACACCAGTCATGATCTATCAGGACTAATTAACTTTCAAAAAGATCTTGATGAAATTAAAATTAGCTTGAGGGATGTAACTACAAAAGATGATCTGAATGAAATGACAAAAGACCTTGTCAAGACTTCTGACTTAGAAAATATTGTCACTGGTATTGTGAAAAAGCTCTTTAGCAAGTTTGAGTCCTCGTTAGAAAAAAAGATGAATGAAAAAATCATAAAAATTCAGAATGAGATGGAAGAAAAGGTTGAGGCACTTAGTATTGAAAATGAAGACTTGAAAAAGAGACTAGAAGTAGGTACAGCCCAAATAACATCAATCAAAAAAGAATTTTCAGAAACAGTACAAGTTGCTAAGCAAGCAAATATGAGCAGCAACTACAACGAGCAGTACTCTAGGAAAAACAATATCAAAGTGTTCAACTTTCCTAGGAGAGAGAAGCAAAACCTACGTCAGGATTTTATTAATTTGGTCAAACGAGATCTGAATGTAACCTTAGAAGAAAGGGATGTAGTAGCAATACATAGGCTACCAGCAGAACATGAGCCGAGCCCTTTAATTGTGCGCTTGTTCAGTAGTGATGTAAAAAGGAGTGTAATGCGGGTAAGGAAGGAACTGAAAGGAAGAGTGAAATTTGTGGATGACGTCACACAAAGGAACATGGAGCTTATCAAAAGACTAGAACGAAGTCAGCGTTTCGACCAGGTGTGGTACTTTAATTGTGGCATTTATGGTAGAACAGAGAATGGATTACAGACGAAGTTTCAGATGTATGATGACATTAACTTTAAACTCAGACAACGGCCTTCACAACGTCCTGGGTGGTAACTTTAAATATTTGATGTTGAAAAATATTTAGACAACTGAAAAGATCTGTCTTTATTGTATTAAATATTTAATATCATAAATATATTTATGCTTCAAGTATAAAAAAACAATAATGTTATACAATTGATTGAAAATTTTACTGCAGATTTTGCAAAAATTGTACCAGTTTACAACAGGTATATTATGACACTTGTCATCTTAGTTCTAAATACATGTTTTTGTCTATCATTTTTTCAGTTATTTTCAAAAGAATATTTTGAAAAATTCATTTACATTTACAATAGTTCTATTCTTATTTGCTTGATGAATATATATTGTCAGAGTTTTGTATATATCTACTTAATTAGAAGAATTATATTCCCCTTGAAATGGGTTCCATAAAATTTCTAACAGTTAACTGTCAAGGCCTTGGTAATATTGAAAAAAGAAAAGATGTGTTTCATTTTCTAAAATCCAAAAATTATAACATTTATTGCTTACAGGACACACATTTTACTTCTGAAATAGAGTCTAGTATTAGATCTATGTGGGGATTTGATTGTTTCTTTTTATCTTTTTCTTCAAATTCCAGAGGGGTATCAATTCTGTTTAATAACAATTTTGAATATGAAGTCCTGAAAGAGAAAAGGGATCTGAATGGTAATTATTTAGCATTAGATGTTGTAATTGATAAACAGAAACTTACACTTCTGTCACTTTATGGACCCAATATGGACAATCCTGATTTTTATGATCAGATTATGAATATCATTGAAGATTTTGGAAATGAACGTTATTTACTTTGTGGTGATTTTAATTTGGTACTTTGCCCACATATTGATTGCTACAACTATTTACATGTTAATAACCCCAATGCTAGAGATAAACTTATTGAAATAGTAGATCAATGCTCCCTAGTGGACCCCTTTAGAGAACTTTTTCCAGATTTACAACGATATACTTGGAGAAAAAAGACACCTTTTAAACAAACTCGACTTGTTTTTTTTCTTTTTCCTGATAGTATGTTGACAAATTTAGTAAACTGTAAAATTGAACCAAGTTATCGTTCAGATCACTCCATGGTAATTTTAGAATTAGAGTTTATACCTTTTATGCGTGGTAAAGGACTGGAAGTTCAACAATTCATTACTTTATGATTTGGAATATAGTAATATTGTAAAAAAAAAGATTTTAGAGGTTAAAAAACAGTATGGTGCCTTGGTTTATAACTTTGAGAATATACATGAAATTTCTAACGATGATCTTCATTTCACTATTAATAGTCAATTGTTTCTAGAAACACTGTTGATGGAAATTAGAGGCAAAACTATTTCTTATTCAAGCTACAAGAGAAAAGAAAGAGACAAAATAGAAAGAGATTTATTGAAAGATATTGACACTTTAGAATGTAATGTAAACCAAGCCTCCATACAACTTTTAGAGAATAAGAAGCAAGATTTAGAAAATATAAGAAAAGAAAAAATAAAGGGTAAAATAATACGTTCTAGAGTGCAGTGGATTGAAGAGGGGGAAAAACCTACAAAATATTTTTGTGGGCTAGAATCAAAAAATTTTACTAGTAAAATAATTCCCAAAATAGAAAGGGATGATGGCAAAACTATAACTAAACAATTTGATATCTTGAAAGAAACAAAGGTATTTTATGAAGAACTATATAAATTTAGAGAAGGAAATGGGTGTAAAGGGGGTGATTTAGAAAGAGATTTAAAAGACTTAAACTTTAATAAATTGTCTTTAGATGAACAATTAAGTTTAGAAGGGGAAATAAATGTAAATGAAGCAAGTAAGGTTTTACAAAAAATGAATAATAATAAATCACCCGGGTCGGACGGTTTTTCAACAGAATTTTTCAAATTTTTCTGGATAGATTTGAAGTCATTTGTTGTAAATTCTATAAATTTTGGGTCACTTTTAGGTGAGCTATCAGTAACTCAAAAACAGGGAATCATTACATGTTTACCAAAAGATAACAAACCAAGACACTTTCTCAAAAATTGGAGACCAATATCACTATTGAATACTGTATACAAAATTGGTTCTGGTGTTATTGCTAGTAGATTGAAGAGAGTTCTGGAAAAGTTGATTGATTTAGATCAAACAGGTTTTATTAGTGGAAGATACATTGGAGATAACATTAGATTAATCTATGATATGCTACAATTTACAGAAGAAAACGACATCCCTGTTTTGTTACTTTTGATAGACTTTGAAAAGGCATTTGATTCTATATCTTGGGACTTTCTTTTATCTGTATTAAAATTTTTCAACTTTGGGGAATCTATTATAAACTGGGTTAAAGTATTTTATAATAATATATCATCAGCAGTCATTCAGGGTGGTAATCTTTCAGAATTTTTTCAAATAGGCCGTGGTTGTAGACAAGGTGATCCGTTATCGCCATATCTTTTTATTTTATGTGCAGAAATTTTAGCCATTAAGATACGGGGTAATACAAATATTGGTGGTATAAATGTGACAAGGATTGAACATAAGTTATCACAGTTTGCAGATGACACATCATTAATTTTAGATGGCAGTGAAAAGTCTCTAAATGAAGCTTTACTTGAATTAGATTGGTATGCAAAACTCTCTGGGCTAAACATTAATTTTACCAAGACACAAGTAGTATGGATTGGGAGTAAAAAATACAGTAATGACACTTTAGGTCAACACAGAAACTTATCCTGGGGTAAAACATCCTTCAAGCTATTGGGTATTAATTTTGATGTTGATTTGGATAAAATTGTAAATATTAATTATAATGAGAGAATTTTGCAAATAAAAACACTAATTAAGATATGGTCAAAAAGGAATCTTACTGTCATTGGAAAGATTACTGTTGTGAAAACTCTGATTTTACCTGTCTTAAATCACCTAATCATTACATTGCCTAATCCTACTCAAGACATCTTAAAGAAGGTGAACGAGCTTATTTTTACCTTTATATGGAGTTCACCTGTGCACAGAGTTAAAAAGGAATTGTTACAAAAAGACTTCTGTGAAGGAGGATTAAAAATGATTAATCTAAATTTATTTATTTTAGCCCTAAAAACAACCTGGGTAAGAAAGCTATTTCGAACTGAATGTAAATGGGATAATATCTTATTTTCGACAATAAATCAGGAAAAATTATTCAATTTTGGTAATGGTTATATTTCTTACATAAAAGAAAATGTTGTAAAAAATAAATTTTGGAAAGATGTGTTCCATGCTTGGAACACCTTTATTGATAAAGAAGAAAACTTTACATGGGAATATTTTTTGTCTTCTCCACTGTGGATGAACAAAACTATAAAAATAGAAAACAAACCAGTATTCTATGAAGACTGGTTCAGAAAAGGTATTTGTTTTGTTAAATATTATGAAATTTAATAGTATAATTTCAGCTGTAAAACATGCTGGAAAACAAAATGTGTATAATAGTTATAAGCTACTTACCCCATTTATTCCTTCGTTTGTTAAGACCATTTTGAAGAGTAAAAGGGGAACTAAAGATATGTATTTGTTACTAATAAGGAATAACATAGTGTCAAATGGTCCGAAAAAGTGGGAGGAAATTTTAGCCTTAGGTTTAGATGAAACGAAATGGAGAGAAATATTCAAACTACCTTTTATAGTCACACAAAATACCAAACTACAATGGTTACAGTACAGAATTAACCAACGTATCCTAGGAACAAATAAATTGCTGTATAAAATTAAAGTAAAAGACAATGCCTTTTGTACTTTTTGTCAGGAAGATGAGGAAACTATAGAACATTTATTTTGGAACTGTGAGATTGTACAAGCTTTTATTGATGAAATTGATTCTTGGTTATTGTCAAATGGTGTTAGTATTCCATTTACTATGCAATTTTTTCTTTTTGGTGATACTTCAAAATCGTCTCGAGGAGATGCTATCAACCTCATTTTATTACAAATAAAGCAGTATATTTTTAACTGTAAATATTTTCAGAAAAAATTATCATTGGTCACAATGCAGAGGAAAATACAGTCACTATATAACATTGAGAAATCTATTGCTATTAAAAATAATAAAATGGATTTTTTCAACCAGATATGGAATGCTTTCACTTTACTGTTTAATTAGATATGAAGATTTATACAAATATTCATTCTGTATATAACATGATAGAAAAGAAATAGCCTTTTGTTTTTATGAATGCTAAAATTACCTATTCATCAAAGCAAATTAAAAAAAAATTTCTTTCTCTTTAAAAATTATTTTTATGCCTTAAAAAACTCAATAAATTAAACTTTTTCCATTTTTTTCCTTTACTTCTATAGCTACTTAAAACCCTATTTTTTGATTATCTGTATATTTGTTAATTTGGTTTATTATGATTGAAAAACTCATCTTTATGTGAAATCACATTATTTGGTATTTTCTGTCATGTTATTCTAATAGAAATAGTATGCCATTCTGTATGTAAATTACTAACAAATACTAACATCTTTATATGTTATGTGCTTTACTAATGTTAACGAGGCCGGGATAAGGTACCGGTACTTTATGTATTCAACTAACAAATGTACAGATTTCAATAAAAATATCACACTTTATAAAAAAAAAAAAAAAAAAAAAAAAGTATTTGTTTTGACAAAATAAATCCAAATGTAGTTTTCCCATCACTTGTACCGACTTGCTTAAGGCCGTCAATCCTTTCCTGGACACAAATCCCTTGTTACCACATCATGCCAGTCAACCGAGATTCTTTAGCCGCTGGTCCGTAACTGAGAAGAGCTTCTATGTAAGCCCTGTAGGGATACATGCTGGTCGGTGGCGAAACTAGTTTTTCGTTTAGGCCAACGCTGACGTCACTGAACAGTGAATGCATCCACAAATTGACGGGTCCAACGTCCGTATCGGCGTCTAAATCAGAACCATCTGTATTCACGATCTGTGCTTCCACAAACAAGTAAGTGTTGAACAGGTCGATGTAGTTCTCTCCAGCTCCACTGACTGCAAATTCATAAGGACCTTGATCTGTCAGGGCCGATGTCAGTCCTTTTTGCTCCCAATAGTCATGTTCCATACTGGTCTGAGTCGGTGGTACTCCAAACAAATCAAATTCCGATTTCGTACATTCGCAAGAGTTTGGGTGTACTAGAGCCATTTTTAACCGAAGATGTCTTTCGATGTGTTCCGTAGCTTCGTCTAACGACGTCTGGGCTTTTTCCGCACGTTTCACCGGAAGGTCCCACTCCAATAATGGCTTTCTGGAGTAAGTTTTTCCCGTTGATTTCAATCTGGATTTGGTCGCTTGTTTCAAGTTCTTGCCTGCTACCACGTCTTCTTCGATATTCAGACATGTTTTCAAAGCTTTGCAACCCAAAGTTTTGGCACCTTTTTTCAATAAAGGTACGGCTGCTTTGAAGAGTCCTCCGAAAATACTTCCTAGTCCATGTCCTCTCTGATAACGTGTTCCTGCCAGTCCTATTTCCCACGATCCGTCTAAATCCATTATTTGTGGAAGTCTTGTCGTGAAATGAGTCAGAGTGTTGTCTGGAAAGTAATCCATGGAACTGTTGCTGGGTAATGTCAGATAAAACATGCTTGGACTTGATGGTGGGATTAGGTAACAAGTATCCCAAACAACTGCTCAACAGTGCCGTCCACAAAGTACTGTTCTCCGATTCGACTGTCAAGTTGTAAATGCTGACTACAATAACTGTGTACAAGATGAGTACCTGACACAAAAATACGACCTCCGAACGTGGAGTCTTCTTTCCACAAGTCACCCAAGACGATACACTGTCCGTGTCACTCGGTGCCATTTGCAAGACTGACACTTCAAACTGCGACGCCTCGTTTTTGTAGGTCCTGTTTAGAGATCCAGCTGTTGAAGGACTCTGGATATCCGAGCCACTTTACTAAATACTGCACTCTTCTTCCTTTTCGTCGTTTTTTCAGAACACTTTGGATCTTGTATACGTCGTCCTTTTCAATGACTTTCTGTATCTCTTTGGCATAAATTGTTCCTTCCAGAATTTCACTGTGGTCGTCTTTGACTAAGTATACCGGGGGTCTGGTTTCGATACATTTCACTACTGTAAACAATTCTTCAGTCCAGTTGGGTAAATATCCTTTCTTGAATGTACACTTGGCTTTGCTGAGTCGCACTCTATCTCTGGGAGAAAATTTGCACGATTTTTTGGGTCCCTTTCTTCCATATAGCCTCTTGGACACCGTTGTTTGGTTAGGGCTATTCCAGTAAAAATCCCTCCCCCCCTTCCTACAGAAAAAATTGACAAATCCTGAATCAATATTTGAAACCTTACCCTCAATTCTAACAGGCTTCATACATGTACAAAAGAATGTTTAATCCACAAAATTATTACTGACATATTTTATTGTTCATTATTAAACAGAAATATTGGACCCTTTATGTCAGATTGCTTACAAAGTGAGAATTATAGCAGCAACCGGTACTGAAACTGATGTACAAGAAGATAATAAGAACAATTTAATTAACACAAAGGATAGTCAAATTTCTGTACACAAAATAGGGACTATGCAACAGAAAAGTGTGAATCTTTTATGGACTGCTCAAACAAAATTTACCTGTAAAAACTATTTTTCTAATAATCTACAGGAAGTGAAGTGGGTAATATGAATATTTTCTGCAAAAGAATTTTTTTTTTTTTTGTGATTTTGTGAATTTTTGGAAAATGTTTTTATCTTATACAAGGGATTTGTATTTGAATTTATATCTGCACGTATATTTTAATAAAATTCATATCAAAAATGGAAAATATGTTGTTTTTACTATGTCCTGACCTGACGATTCCCATCCCACCTGGTTGAAGTTTTATCTCAAGTCTGTAGAACTAAAATATCTCTTCTTTGAAGATCTTTGAAGAGACAATAAACATACTGCATGTCTCCAGATTTCTCAAGAAGACTGATACTTATGCAATCCTGTCATATTCCCTTTTAGAGGTCACATGTTTATTCTTTCTCTCACATTGTTATATCCAATGATATATGATGACTTAATATGGTATCAGAATTGGTACATAGTATCGTGACCTTTAATACTCACAGGTCAGTGGTCATCTTGTTTGCAACTGTACTGTGCAGGTTTTTGTTATCATTACATGTATTTATCAGAGCAATCAGATTGGTGAAGGGGTGATGGGGGTACTCATCAGATTGGTGAAGGGGTGATGGGGGTACCCATCAGATTGCTGAAGGGGTGATGGGGTACCCATCAGACTGGTTTAACCCCACCACATCAATATTTATGTGACTGTACAAAGTCAGGCTATCTCGACTCTCTTTTTCTCCAGTAATGTTTTGTCTTTTATTGGTTTCACATTGGTCTTGACTGCTGAATCATGGTTCCTAGTGGTTTGGTAGCTTGTGTTGTAAACTGTAAACTATTTTTCCTCAGATTAATAGTAATTAGGTACCAATAAAACTGGCTAAAGCCCTCCACGCAAATATTTGAGTGACTGTACCAAATCTCGACTATTGAGTTTGTTTCTTGTTGTGCTCGATGTTTGGGTTATGGTTCCGAGTGATTAGGTGTCTTGCATTGGACTGGGTTATCTTTTTTCCAATAATATGACAGTACTCCGGTTTCAAGATATTTAAATGAAACAAGGGCACAAGGATGCTGAGCTTATCTTACTAGCATAGATAAATTTTCTTTTACCCTGAAGTTGAAAAACAATAGTTTTTAAGATCTTTTCATTCTCTGACAACCACTTTACCAAGCTTGGTGAAGATTAAATGAAAGATCGGAGTGTAACTTTATCTTCTTCGTCTTTATTGTTCTAATTATTTTCATACTTCAAAGACACCAAGGCCCAGTTGTTCAAAAGTAATCACATCTTTCAATTGTAGTTCATTTTATACTGTACCTAAAAACTTAAAATTTAAACAATTATTATAATGTTGATGCTGCGTTTCCATGCAAAAAATTATACAAAATGGTTGTATAGTAAAGGAAATCTAGGAAATTGAAAACAGTGGTTTACTTTTGTACAACTTGGTCCATGTCTTGAGTTGATATTCACAAGTGGGTTATAGAAGTAAAGGAAGAAGTGTAAATCAAGTGCAAAGTCCAAAAACAACTAGATCTGGTTGTCATGGTTACCTTTGTTCTTTGAAGCATCCCATATTATCAAGTGCAAAGTTAAAAAACAACTAGATCCGGTTGTCATGGTTACCTTTGTTCTTTGAAGCACCCCATATTAGAATTTTTAATAAAGTTTCAAGTTCTGGTTTAACTGTCTGTCTGTTTGTTGTGTTTTGATGTTTATGAAATATGAATATTGATTCTGTTTCCTCTGTCATCTGTAAAGTGGTATAAATTCACAAAATTGGCAGCAATGGCCCTGTCAGAGAAAATATTTGGGAAATGTATAAAATGTTGCTGTATGTATATTTTGTATATCAGATCTGTTAATCCCACTTCTGCGTTATCATTTGTTATATTGCATCAATGCAAGTTGTCTGCAGTTTTGCCTTTTGTCAGTCACTGCTTTATAGTACATTTCCTCATGTATTTTTTGGACCGATCATTTACATGTAAGTTGAAAACTTCAACATGAAAATATTTTTAGAAAGAAAAAAAAAACATAGCCACCCTTTCAAACTAGATGATCAGATCGGTGGAATAAATCTTATATGAAATTTATTCCTCTGGAACTTATTTTGGCTTACACTTAGTCACACACCCCTTTTTTTCAGGTATGTTGTCAACTTGTGGATAAATATCTGAATGTGGGGAACAGGACAAAACCCCCCCAATAATGATGAAAAGTAAAATGTTTTTTTTTATACATTTTTTTATATTGATGGTGATATTAGATATATTAAAGTATAAAGGAAAAATTTTTAAAAATTAATTAAAAAAATTTAATACTTATAGAAAAAAATTTCTTCACATTTTGTTTACTATTATTAACATTTATATTTATTTAAAGTGTAAATTACAAAGAAAAACTGATAATTTGTTTATAAATTAAAGATATTTTTTTAATTATCTTTATCACATAATGTTGTACACATCTCCCTGATCAAGGTTCATACTCACATCAGTGATGATAGGCAGGCAGTTGTGCAAAGACACAAAGATATAAATATTTTTACAGTATACAGACACAAAGAATTAAAATACAGAGGTACAAAAAATCTTGAATCATGTTAGAAAACACAAAGAAAATTTTACAAATCCAAACAGTTGAACAATGACACAGAAAAAAATGAAATGTATTGACTTTAATTATGAATAATTTAAAAATTAACTTTAATTATGAATAATTTAAAAATTAACTTTAATTTATAAACAAATTATTAGTTTTTCTTTTGTAATTTACACTTTATAAATACAAATGTTAATAATAATAAACAAAATGTGAAGAAATGTTTTTCTATAAGTATTAAAATTTTTTAAATAAATTTTTAATTTGTTTTCCTTTATTCTTTAATATATCTCAATATAAAAAAATGTATCGCAAAAAAACATTTAACTTTTACTTTTTATCATTATTGGGGGGGCTTTTTGTCAGGGGGCTTTTGTCCTAGACCCCTGAATGTGATGTATAAAAATGGTCATGAGAGTTAATATGGCTTGCTGTCTTTCATTCTCCTTCAACCCTAATACAGGGATTGTGACGTTATCCAGATTTATAGACTGGGAAGAAGAAACATGCGATGACAGTGTTTCAATTTTTAATTTGTCAATGCTTGCCTTTGTATTAATTTTATTATCATAAAAGGATGGCCATTTTACATTGACTGTCTACTCATGCCTTTCATTTACCTTGGAATGTTTGTATTAGGTCTTTTAGACCAATATTGTTTAGAAACTGTGCCACTTCCATGCTTTCTTTTTTTCTTAAATGCGCGCGCACATCAAAGGGAAGTAATTATCTATTTCCCGAAGATAACTCTTGCCCACGTCAGAATGAAATAAACTCTGCGGTACTGGCTACGAAAAACGATACGATATTTCGATTCTGTTCATCCATTGATTCTGAGAATAATTTATTTGTACTGCCCTAAGGGTAAACATTTCACAGCTCATTTCTGAACCCCCCCCCAACACAAATTATTTAAATTTACCACCCCACCCTCCAGAATAAAAAGAATAGTAAACAAAACCTTTGGCATTCTGTCCCTCCCAGGTAAATTTTACTGGAATAGCCCTTAGCCCACGTGACTTCTGCAGGTGGTATGCCTATGGTTCTGTGAACGGTGTGGTTATAAGATGCGACCATCTCGGATAGTATGTCTACGTAGGTTAGGGTTTCTCTCTGTGTGAAATACTTCCACATCTTGGTTTTCAATGTTCTGTTAAAACATTCAACGATACTGGCTGAGGTCTCCTTGTTGTAAGTGGTAAAGAAGTGCACGTTGTGTTCCTTGAGAAACTTTTGAAATACTTGGTTGGTAAATTCAGTTCCTTTGTCTATTTGTAAACGCATCGGACGCCGACCCGATTTGAAAACGACCTGAAACTCATCTTTTAAAGTCTTCCCCATCTTGTCTTTCAATGGAACGACCCATGCATATCGGGATAATACGTCTATACATGTCAACAAGTACTTGAATCCTTTGTTGCATGAAGACAATTTTGCCAGATCCACTAAATCCGCCTGCCACTGGTGGTCAATTCCAAAGACTACAATGCGTCTCCTGGGAAATCTCCGTCTAGTTGGTTTATGCAAAGTGTACGTGTCCTGAGACTGTAATCATTCTCTGACTTCTTTCTTTGTATAACCTTTCGGTTTAAATTTACTCAATCCTCCATAACTGGCGGGAGCTAAAAGGTTGTAATATGGCGACTCCATCTTTAAAACTGCGCCTTTGTGGTCTCAACCTCCGTTTTAAAAGTCGACCCAGTTCTGGACTTCTTTCCTTCTGCTTCTTGATGTTTTTGGGGAGTGCAGTCTAATAGGGGAGGGACTCTCTTGTCGTTTGCAAGATCTCGGTATTCTTTTCGTCTGACTGATGTATCTCCAGCGGTCCTCGTGACTGAATGACCTCAGGTCTTTAATGTAGCTAAAATGGTCTTCACAGAGATTGAGATACATTGTACTTTTGTGATTATAAATTTATTTGGAGACTTCTGTGTATGTTGTAAATATTGGTGAAAATGTGTCTTTGCTTGAGATTCGACATCTCTAACAGGAAATCCACGATGTACGGCCAGGCATCTAAATAAACACAGGTCGTCGTAAGGTCCATGGGATCCGGTAATTAATGCAACCACTCCAGGATTTTTTAGGATGTAATCAGGTAGAAGGACACTTGCGCCAATAGGATGCTCGTTGATTTTATTAACGTAAAATGTAACGTTGGTCAGGAGGTGCACAACCCATTTGGTGTCAGGACGCTGTTGTCTGATATATTCCAGTATGTCATGACGGCTCAATTTGCCCGAAAAAAATTTCTAAATCTTCTTCGTTCCTGATTAGATGTGGAACATCGAAAAAACATTGTTTTGACTAGGATGGTAGTACCGTAATTCTCAGGTTTCGACGTTTCTCAAAATAAAACCAAATGAGACATTGATTCTGAAAGCCGACGTCTGTTGTGTGAAAATATTGCGTACCATCTCTGGAAAAGTGGAGGACGTTATATCGATTAAGGTAAAATTATATCGGTCCTGGACACGGTTTCCACTGTTTTCCTGAGCTTGGATGGTATTCCAGTGTCTTAGATATAGTATTCTGGTTTCCGGGTCCTCTGGTAATATATTAGGTTCAACGGACGGACTATTGGAAGACTGGGGACTGTGAATTGGTGGTCTTTATGCAGGACTATTGGATGGCCCAGGTTCGGGGGAAGCGGGTCTCTTAACTAGCATCCTTGGCCTCACTTCAGGTCTTTCGTGCAGAGCTCGGTAACGGAGCACGTTTTCTCTTCTATTAAAAAAATGACCACAAACGGGACAGGTAATTGTGTAGTTGTGGGATTCCTCGTGGCGTTTCTTGGTATCAGGACGGCTAAATTCTTTTCCGCAGATATTGCAGGAATAGGTTTGAGAAGATTGAACGTGGGTTTTCATGTGTCTAGTGAGATTGTGCTGCTCCGTAAACTGTTTCCCACATTGGTCACACACGTACTTCTGAAACAATAAAATAGAAACCCACGATATGTTTGGGTAAAACGTTCAGTTGTATTTTTATTCCTGTTTTGACATTTGATTGTCTTTTTGTTTGTGTGATGCATATATTTAGTGGAATTTTAGTCTGGTAGTTTGTATGTGTCTTTTTTGTTGTTGGTCTTGCTATCTAATCGTGTATCTAAATACGCAGTATTGATTTCCTACGGAGCCTCTTTATTTTTCTTTCCTTTTTTTCATTAATCATGCTATATTTAATAGTTATGTTTCATTTATCAAATCCAATGGAGCTTTGATTAAAATGTAAACACATAATAAAAAAACACTTACGTTATTTTTATCCATCTTCATGCTTCTTGAAACTGGAAAAGAATGCATATTTAATAAGACTACATACCACCTGTCCTACTTCACCGAAAATCGATTAAAAACTGAATGACATTAATAAAACTACACTCGTTCAGGTTTAAACACTTGAATTTTTTTTAAATTATAACAATATGTAGTAAAATTGTTCAAATAACTTGTATCCTATTTTCGTTTTTCTGAAAGATTCATACTAAAAGTAAAAACTTTACAATCTGTAGCAATCTATAGTACAAACGAAAATAATTTTACCTTTAACAATATGTAAACTTTCCTCGTTTCTTCTTTAATTTGTAAAAAAATCTTTGTATTCTGAAAAAAAAAAAGACGTTACATTACACAATTATCAGAATTTGGGAAATAATACTAGGAAAAAAGCATTTGTAGAAAACTTGTTAAAATAAATAGTAGTAGTACCAACGAAAAATGATGGTACCTTATTTTTTCTGAAAAGGAACGGGTTTGATTTTCAAAAATCTTTCAATAGTTTGAAGCACTTTATGAGAATATTGATTAAAACAATCCATTCTCCAAAGTGTAAAGCCACACCTCTCTTGGTGGGATACTGAATTTCATTTATGAAAAGACTACATGTACATGAATTAATTTGAAGAAGATGATATTGATTAAAATATGCAATTATAGTAGGAATGAGATGCTTACCTTTGTTGGATTATAAATTCTCCACTATATTCCACAAGATAAACACGTCCTGTCACTATGAAAGCTGGAGCGAAAATGCTGATTTTCAAATTGGAAAAAAACAAAGGTTAACGTTTGAATTTGATTGGACGAAAGAAAAGGATTCAACGAATGGCCAAAAATAAATGGTATGAACGCTCTCATTGGACCTATAAGGAGAACCGTGGTTGGCTAATTGAAAGGGGGATTATGGCATTTCATTGGTCGATATTGTTAAAAAAAAATGCGGGAAAAATGGAATGTCCTATGGGAAACTCTCAAGAGTTTCCGAGTAGACCCTGAGGTGCTTCTGAAGAAAAACCGCGACAAAAACCTGGTGAGAAAAAAGACGCGGAAAATTATCTTCATTACACTTCCCGTTACATCACTTCCTATAAAGTCATTTCCGGTGATGCAACTTCCGGTGACGTCATTTCCGCTCACTTCCGGTGATGTCACGATCCACACGATCCTCCTCAAATACGTGCCCGATTCAACATGATATACTACTTGTGTCTGCCAGCTCAATCGCCCAACACAGATAACTACATGTACCATTATATCCTATTGTTCATATATATAGCTTGTACACTGATTACATTTGTATTTTAGACTTAATTAGGTATTAAAGCACAACCTTTCATACAAGATGGATGCTGTTACTAAATATACAAATTTCTCTGCATAATTAATCGACAATTTAAATTAAATTTGAAATGAATTTTCCCGAAAATGTTATGATTGCTTTGTAAATATTATGGTTATTAGAATACTCTGTACTGGTTTCGAGTCAACTACAAACCAGGGAGTGATAAAGGCTTATGAAATATTTGTACAAATTATTTGGTAAAATAAGGAACAATTATGCATGAAAAATGTAAACATTTGTTTAACCCTGTCCCGCATTAATACAATTACCGGTACATGTAAGTTGTAACACAAAGAAGGCTATAAAAGTTAAATACATCTTATATGTTGCAAGTCCCCCCAAAAAAAACAAAAAATCATGAACTTTTCCAAATTATTTTGTATTTACCAATTATAGGGGTTAGGGTTATGGTGTTTTTATATCATGGCAATCAGTTTTATTGGTGGGGGAAACTGGAGTAACTCGAAAAAATCACAGACCTGAAGCAAATCACTGATAAACTTTATCACATAATGTTGTTTCGAGTACACCTCGCCTGAGCCGATTTCAAACTCACAACATTAGTGGTGTTTACCTATTATGATACATGTATATATATATATACCCCTGTACATGTTTGTATTGCAGCATATACCAGGGATCAAATTTAACTTTTTTCTGCAAGAAAAAAATAGCCAGTTCAAATTTTTTCTACTAGCTAAAATTTGGAAATAAAAATGTAATGGTTATCGAACATTATAACATTGATTATGCAAGTCTGGCAAGAGTATGTTAGAAATTAGGCATGAAATTAGCTCTCAAAAGACCATCATAAATAAAATATTTCCATCCTAATATTTTCTTTACTTCATTTTTCATTTTGAGCCTGTTTTTTTTCCAAATTGTCCCATATTAAAATGAAATGGTTGTTGTTCCCTTATTTATTATACTAAAGGACATTTCACTGGCTTTTAAAGTTGTATTTGCTTCATTTGCACAAATTCACATTTAAGTTGAGCCAAAGATAATTTATTTTTAGATCATCAATGTGCTTCCTGCTTAAAACTTCAAATTAAAACGTAAATCTTCCAAAAAAAGATATCACATTGAGACATTTATATTTATTATAATATGCAAATCATCTTTGGTTATATGTTTATTTTTAACATCACAGGCATCCAATCAGTATTTACAGAAAGGTCAACCCGAGTGTCAAATTGTAAAACCTTTTCCCATTATTTTTTTTACAGTTTTCACAGACAACGCAACACTTACACATTTATTGTTATTATTGGAGTCTTTATTGTCTGTAATGTCATCATTTGTCTTCTGTTTTTGTGTTGCTTACACTGAAGAAATCGGTAATTTGGTGCATGGTTTCACTTTGACACATGCATAATTAATGGAGGGTATGAAAGCGTAATGCAGTTGAATGTCATACGAACGCTTAAACTGCATGGATAAAACAATAAAGCGTCTATTAGACGTAAATTTAACAGTCACAGTCACTCAAATGTTTTTGAAAACTACGATTTTATACACAAAACTGAAAGTAGGAAAATTTAGAACACTCGCAATTTTTTTCGAGTTCACTTTGGCTTTTACTCGCTAAATTTAATTTTTACTCGCATTTAGCAAGTATTTGTTTCCCATTAAATTCTACCCCTGTATACAATGTACATCAACTTACGTCTAAAGGTAGACTTGTAAATTCTTGTTCTGTAAGACGCAAATATGTTCTATCTGAAAAATAAGACTAGTACTTTTAATCAAGTGTCATAAATAACAACCAGAAAATCAACATGAAATTAATACAATGATTACAGAATATACAAGATATAAGAACTGTAAACTACATGTATGTCAATATTAAATTAAGACACCACATTCACATTTATTTATACTTAATTCTTTAAAATAAATCTTGTGTTCATGTTTACTACAATGCAAAGTACAAACATCTTTATTTGGATTTCAAAACTTTTTTTTTTATTTATTGCCGAACCCAAGGTTTTACCTTTGGTCACACACAAAAATTGTAGCAAAATTCGCACTTCAAGCGGAACTCTTCGGCACCAAGAACAATTAAATGTTAACAATGGTTAATGAGGACGACACATATGATATATAGGAAAATATGAATTACGATATTAAGTGTATTCATGAGGAAGATTATTACATATTTCAATATGTGTAATAATGATAATCATATGCTCGTCGATCATAGTATCAGGCTCAGACAGTGTCTAGGTTACTGGTTTTGTGAAAAGACTTTTGATACAAATCATAACTGGGCGACTTCTTTGCCTTGGTTTCAATGAAATCGCCCAATTTCTGTCAAAAAGCGAAGTTTTAGTCGCCCTGTCAGTCTTTTCAAGTCCGTTTTTTTCCACCAATAATCATACTTTTTCTTCAATATCCACATAAAAGGAGCTCCCATGTTCCTGAAATTTGACCCATACAGGGTTTGATGTTCAATATTTTATTCCAAACTCGTTAATTGCATCCTTTTTTAGATCATTGTGCAGCACGTTCGTTTTGTGAAAGGTAGGGGAACATACGGTAGTGGGGAGAGAAACGTTAAAATTTGGATCGATTTTCGGAAGTCTCCCAGATTTTCCCTCACTTCGCCCTTAAGTCATGTCACCCTGTTTTTACTCTGTGTGGTGAGCCCTGTTGATACAGATGTTGTTCTTTTTTTAAATCGAAGATCAGAAAAGACCATCTGTTTGTGATGAAAATTTATGATTATTTTATATATATAATATGTAGTCTTTGCCTTAATTTTTTTCACCTACTTGCCCGAAAGCTAAACTTACAAAAAATAATTATATTTATTCAAACAAATTCTTTCATAATTATTTACTGATCCAAATCCAGTTTTACTTGTCCCGGGCTTTGGGCAAGTGGGTTAGCATGAAGACAGGATCTACTGAAAACACATCATAATGTCTGTGTGTGTGTGTGGCTCTGGGAGGTGAGCGTATTTAACGCCACTTTCAACAATATTTCAGCTACATGTAGTTATCGTGGCGATCAGTTTTATTGGTGGATGAAACCCGAATACTCTGAGAAAACCACCGACCTGCTGCAAGTCAATGAATAACATTATCACATAATATTGTATCAAGTACACCTCGCCTGAGCGGGATTCAAACTCACATCAGTGGTAATAGCCACTGATTGCATATGTAGTTGTAAATCCAAACTACATACAATCATGTACCATTGAATCATGAGATTCTATCTGTTTAAATGTACATTGTATATAATGAAATAAAAATAATAATAATAATAAAAGGATCCATAAGTAGAACCATGTCCATGTCATCGTCGTGGGAACTAGAAACACACTCTTATGTTTTTTAGTGTGGTTAAAAGTTCTGCACCAAAATTATACATTGTAACATAATATATATTCCGATATGTGTTGCCAACATTCATACTGACTAATTATTATATATACCGGTACATGTATATAAATACAATAATTGAAGAAAACAATTCTGCTCTAATCAACTACTGGTAAATATAAAACACCTTGTACCATTGAATCACGAGCTGCACCTAGACCTGTTTCTGTTCAAATGTATACATTGAAATGTACATTGTATATTTTTAGGTATCCGTGTCAATGATGAATGCGTCATTTCAGGGGGAAAATTCTGAATTTTTTCATGGGCTGTAGGTTAACTTTCTGCGCCATTTCGGCGCTGAAAGAGAATTTGCATGCACCATTTCCGTTTTTAATGCGACTTTGGCGCAATGGCGAGGCCCAAAGTGATCTCTGTATGTTTGATCGTTCTCGCACACGATTTCATAACAAAAAAGCGGAGCAAAATTTTTTGATAGGGTGAAATCCGTAGCCCTATGGTCCGCAAATATCAGAAAACTGGCCAAGGACCATAAGGGCTACGGTTCCACAGCTACAATTCAACGTATTCAAGACAGTCAAGTTTGCCTTTGTCTTTTGACTCCCCCCCCCCCCCCCCCCAAAAAAAACCTTCTGCAAATGTTTAACTAAACTATATAATAGCCAAACTGTCACAGGTGAAACAAGATTAACGTGAATAAAACCCCTTTAAATTACCAATACCCCACTGGTTTTATGGTTTATGTCCTAAAAGTCTCAAATTCGATAATCGATTCGAATCCCCATGCATGGCCATGACGTTTTTTTCATTAAAATATTCCCTAAGGGAAGGCTAATACCCTTTACGTTAGGCCTACACGTTCTTATATTATGTGGGATATTGTGAAATATAAAACATACGTTGTGCAGCTGAGTAGGCCGCATGGGCCATCGCCAAGAGGCCAAAAATGACACAAAATTTACTGAACTTCATCGCATTTTTTACCGGATGTGAAGACCGTATATGCCATAAATAGGATTGAACAAATATAACTGATAACCAAAAAGACTTTAGTAATAAATGACTAAGAACATACTCAACGTACATGCATATAATTTCCACTTTTCGTGCTGCAAAACGTCATTGTATGCTTCATATGTTGATGATGTGGTTTAGATCTATCATATATCCTTCTCCCATTAGATGCTATACTAGACCCACGAAGAATTTTTTCTGTCTTTCCTTTTACAATTATCATTTGCAGCATGCTCTTGCCGATAGCATTGATACAAGCTATTATTGTGTTTGACTGACGGGAGTTTGCTACACGGCCTGGGGCTGGAGTATTTCTTGATGCTTTGTCTGCAACAACCTTCACCGGAGTATGTTCCATAGAAACCCCTTTCTCATCCATATTCCAGATAGTTTGTGGCTTATGGAGTAAATCATTCTTGTTCAAAATATCTGCAAGATCTATAAAATAATTCCCTGTGGTCACAGGGTTTAGCCCCCTCGCTCTGATTGACGTAAGTTTTTCGGGGGTTCTTAAGGTTACGGATGGATTGCGCTTAGTAAAACCTTCCCACCAGTCTTTTCCCGGTACATTTTTTTTTAATGGGGTTTTAAGTTTAAGTTCTTTGGTGACCCTGCCTATTTTGTGCAGCAACTGCAACTTGCTCATCCCCATTCCTATAGATGCTGCCTGCGTTGCTCTTTGAACAATTTCACTTTCGATTTTTCTGGGAATTACTGGTTGTCTACCAGTGAGTGCCCCATCGCTCACTCTACCTTTGATGTGGTCACTTACTATGGCTTGGGGTATACCATAAAACTTCGCGGCCTTTCTTTGAGATAATTGACCATTTTTTACGGCTGAATGTGTGCCTCTTCAAGTTTTGAATCCTCATAGCTTTGATAGTTCGGAGTTTTTACTCTATTTTTTTGGCAGATTCTATAAAACAAAACAAACACAAATTATAAATATATTTTTTTTTACATTTATTGGTTCATTTAAACTACTGTACATTCAATTTAGTATTCATGTCATTTTGAATGGTCTTTTATTTGGTAGGAGGACCCTATAGTCTCTTTAAATATGTTGTAGCTTCTTCAAGACAAAGTGACTGATCGGTGCATTTCAGGGGCGGATCCGGAGGGGGCGCACCGGGTGCCCCCCCCCCCTAAAATTGAAAAAATATGATTTTTTTGGCGTAAAATCGTGATTTTTCATCACACGAAATACCCCAAAATTTTTCGCGCCTCCCTCCGTTCGGCGCAATTTTTTTAAGTGCGCCCCCCAACTGGAAATCCTGGTTCCGCCCCTGCATTTACACCCCGCAAGATGGCATCTTTGTTGTGGGCCTACTCTTTGTGTTTTGACTACAGGCTCCTCTTTAGGCTTTAGAAGCCAGACACGTGATATCCCCCTCTTAATCAGAGTTGAAACTATAAACGCATGTTCTCTTTTTAGGTACGCCTTTATCTTTCCGTCTTCTTTAATACACACGGCACTTGGGTCTTTTGGGTTATTCTCGTCCCATTCAATTGTATAGCCAACACCAACAGTCAAAGAACGCCCACCCCAGTGATGCATGCCTACTGCCCATATATCTGGTATTACTAACATTTTCATGCTTAAAGGAAAAAAAACCCAGCTATAAAGACATGAACTTTAATTGTAACACGTGTTTTTACATGTACGATCTTGGATGTTGGTGCTATACCGGTATATTTAGAAAAGTAAATAATATAAAAAAAATGTGTAAGAAGTCACCAAAACATCTTATAAGATAGATGGGCCGTCGTGGTCGCGATTGTATGGTAGTTGGATTTATAACTACCAGTACATATGGCTATGCTATCAGTGTTTATCACCATTAACGCTCAGGCGAGGTGTACTCGATACAACATTATGTGATAAAGTTTGTCAGTGATTCAGTCATTCACCACAGGTTGGTGGTTTTTCCGGGTACTCCGGTTTCCTCCACTAATAAAATTGACCGCCATGACATGACTCGTGCGCAATTCCTGTTTTACAGAAAAAACTCCTTTTTTATTAGAAAATACTCCCCGATCCCCCATTTTTCTTTTGTAGATCTTGGACTCTCAATTGCATACATGTCTTGCTTGTCAGCATAGATATTTTTGTTTATTGTTGTATGAAATAATTTCTAATTTGATGTTTTGTTTATTGTAGTCTGAATTCAGTTTTTAAATGTTGTGGAACTTTATTTTGAATAAATTATGTTGTCCTGTATAAATGTTAGGAGTTCGATACGGTCCTCAAGTGTTTTGTTTCATGGTGAACTTGATAAAATGGGTGATCGAAATTACCTTCAACTGAAATTTGGCATGATGGTATCATCGATCACTAGATAAAATACCATTTGTAAATTATTCTTTCATCTTTTACATTATCTGTTTGTCAATAAGGGTAATAACAAAATTACCGAACACCGAGCAATCTTCCAAAGGAAAAGGCAAAACTCATAAGTCAATAAACAGACAAAATCAGTCAACGACCGGAAAACTGGGAAAACCGCAATGGCGCTGACTTGGTACAGGCATTTTCAAAGAAATGGTGGGTTGAATCAGATTTTACGGCGCCAAACCTCCCGCTTCCATTACAGTTAAAAGGTTCCGGTTGTTACTATAACAGCATTTTATTGCCTGGGACACATTTACATAAAATTAAAATATTTTTCTCTGATTATTATTTAGTTTACTTACGTGGAATCTATGTAAAAACCAGGAACTCCTTCGTGTCGATCTTTTGTAAATTCGCAGACTTTTTACTTTTTCAACCACGTGATTTTCTAAACCAACGAAAATAACCTCATATGACCTTCACCGGAAAGATCACGCGTTTACTGGATGGGGACGTAAACATAGAAAAGAACAAGATGCAACTAGGTGTAGGAAATGTTTTATTTAAATATAGAAATTAATCAAGAAAAAAGTGATTGAAGTAACCCACTGATCGATGTATCCCGACTTTCCCCTAGTGAGTGTGTGGTATGAAAGTATATGGCATGAAAGTATCATGTATATACGAGTGTTATTCCCCCCCCCCCCCCCCCGCATTTGTGATGAACCCTGTTAAAAAACGTAGTGCTAATGTTGTATGATTGGTTGTGCGAGTCAGTGAGAATATAGACCCTATGCATGTAATCAAGGATTTGCATAGTAATACTATGTAAATCCTTAATGTATTTGATAATATTATGATTTGCATGCTCAGTATGGGTCTTTATTAAATTAAATTATTAAATGTCAGGATGTCCGGATGTTAATGTCTCATATTTCGAAAATGTTTGCAAACAATAGTCGATTTTCATTGGTTTTTCCTTTTATTTAGGACGTCGTTAGTTATTCATCAAATTGTATCCGTGTAGGTTTTCAGATAAATTTTGTTGTCGTAAAACATCATCAATTATGCTGAGGAAAACAGTACAGACGACACACCTTTATCATACATTAAAATTAAAGTATGACAGTTTTATGTGAAATATGCCTTCGTAGCATTATGCCATTTGTATGTACATTGACAATTTTTTAGCAACCCATATCATTTTCCCATCGAATTTTGATGATTCCGTTTCTTACCTACCCTGATCTTAAATTATCGTCATGGTATTTGTTTTCGTATCATCCATTTTATTTTGATTTCCACAGCGCACGCATTATTTTTGACGTGTCCTCCGGTTTCTATTTATGGAACATAAACAGGACTACAACGTGACATCTGTAAAAAATGTTAAAGTTTGCTTTTAAAGACGTAAGTACCAAAAACAGTGATGGGGCCACTGATCGTACTTGTAAACAAAAGAGCTGACTGAAATGTGCCTGTTTCTTATATAAAATACATGTCACTTTGCAGTGCATTGTGGTTTCAGCACTTAAAAAAACATCAAAAGTAAACACAATTTTGAAAGTGGTCATTTTCAAACATTCTGTTATTTTATTTAGATGTAGTATGATTTGGTAGATGGCCAGAACCATGAAATTTTAAAACCAGCCATTTCTGGATTTTATATTCGTTTCCATCCCGTATATCAGCCCTGTTTTTACTTCATACGAAAACAGATGACGCCATTTTACTGACAGCAAAAAGTTGCCAGATAATCGAGAGTATATTAAAATACAAGAATGGCTTTAAAAACAATCTTATGTACAAAGAAATATTTAACTAGCCATTCTTTGAAAATTCCAATCGTCGTATGAATGAAGGGTTAACACTGTTAATCGCTACATGTATATCGGAAAATCGATAATAGTACGAAAACCCATAACACGATGCTAAGTTTTCCCATATACTATTTTGTTTTGAATTTTATAATTGTGGAATCGCCCGTTATATGTATTAGAATAGAATATGTTTATTTGTCAATTATAAACGCCCATGACAGGCAGTATAATTACATGAAAATCACAATATTTACATTAATTGGCATGATTATGATTGATTGGATTTAACATACATGTATTGTATATATTAAAACATACTAAAATTTTGTAATCAATAATTTTGACAAGTATAGTGATCCCTGTAATAGATTAAGAGACAGTGCATTATCCACAGTTGTATATATAACACAGATATATAATTATTATTATTAATACTGTATAACATAAAATATCACTATTATTAATTTTGAATTATATCATTTCTAGATGAATGTAACTTTAGTATCATATCAGAAATTGCATCGTATAACTTTCGTTTATTACCACAGGGACTTTCTCCCGGCCACTAAATTTGCCCCATTGAATTTTTTTATTTTCAATGTATTACCTGCTTAAGGATCAATTTTTAATCTGGTTTCCTCCACCAATAAAACTGACCACTACGATATATCTGAAATATTGACAAATATTTTTATTAATTTAAACTGGTAGCTAAATTCATATAGCTTTAACACCATAAACATTGTCAGCAGATCAGTCTGTAACAACAGTAGAGGCTTCACCGTGCCATCTTGTAAGACCGACCAGTATAAAAACGAATTTTTCGTTAAAACGACATTAGATTGGAACCATCTGAATGACTCTTTTGTTAAATGTGACAGTGTCGAGGCATTTAGATCAGCCCTCGAATCGCGCGACTAATTCGATCTGCGCTCTCTCACCCGCTGCAAAATTACCATTTCTGGGATATAGCAGTGTACCCTATACAGCAATCGCAACTACTCGGCCATTCTCGCTACCCTACAAATAACCTCGTACGTAGATAGTAGAAATTCTTCTTAAGTTGTTTGCCGGAAGTTAAGTTAAGTTAAGCCGCACAAAAATATAGTCCACGAAAATCCAATATGGAAGACATACTAAGTAAAATCTAATCATGCAAAACTAATTAAAACTTTAACATTTATCCATGAAAATAATTGAAATATAGAAAATTGTTTAAAATATAACTATCAAACTTTCATGTAACGGACATGTGAAAAGTAGTGCGATTTATACGCCTAATGCATACGAGGTTATTTATAGGGTAACGAGAATGGCCGAGTAGTTACGATTGCCCTAGGCTATAGATACAGATACAGATACAAATAGCTATATCCTCTTGTCCGCTAAAATCGGTCAACACCTGGAATCGGTCACCATTTTGGAATGCGCTGTCACGTGAGTTCAGATGTCGATGACATCATTTAGCCTTCAAACTGCGTCCAGAAATAGATATTCGAAATACTTTCACTTTGATCAAGACAGTAATGAGATTTAAACAGATAAGAAAAGATATCTATAGATTTTGCTGCCAAAATGGTGCCATTTTACTATTACCATTTTGACTCAATAATCAAAGTCAAATATTTCCAGAAAAACACAGTCCGTAGTGGATAATTTGCATATCCTGTGTTTGTTTACATTCCACTGCACATCTTGACCTATATTTACAACTCTATTAGGCAACGACCATTGTATTGTTTTCGTTTTGAAATTAAGTAATTCCTTAGACAATTTTCAGATTTTTAGTGGGAATTTGTGGGGAATAAATATGATTTAATATAAATTTCATGGAATCGAAATGGATAAAATTGTACATGAAAACAGAGAAATTATCTGCTGAAAACAAGTGACAGCAAACACAATCTAATGAAAAAATGGGGAAATATGGAAAAGGCAAATTAAAAAATATTGTAGAATACAATCTCCTAAGCCTATTGGTGTTCCACGTGACTATTTTATGGTTGACCGATTTTAGGTAACGTGACTTGGGTGCCATTACAAAACCTATGCAAACAAAAAAGGTCAGTGAGCCGACATTTCTTCATCAAATTAAGCGATGTTTTGGTATTTTATTTGGCTTAAGTGCCCAAGTAATCATGGCATTTATCTTTGATATAAATCCCAATTTGAATGAGAATTATAAGGAAATGTCTTAACTGACCGATTTACGGTCACAGGTGGATATTAGTATATAGGGACTAGTTGAACCAGCCTTAATGTAGAGCCATGCAGGATATAACTCTAGAGACAAATTGTTCCTCCTAACTGTCTAATGGATACACAAATCAAGTGAAACCTGTTTAAACCGAACAGCCACGAGTCTAGCTTTTGTGTTGGAATAGACAAGTGTATGGTCTATACAGGTTAAATTAATAGAGATTTCCTGCATTGACACTTCATTTAAAATCAGGTTTATGCAGGATTCCGTTTTATTTTCAGTGTTTGGTTTAGACAGGTTTCACTTTCATTATAAAATGTATAGGATTTGTAACATGTCATATTTTAATTGGCAATATGGAAAAAAATTAGCAATTTCGTTAATATTTAACTGCCAATATTTATTAACATAAAGATACAGTTGATAGATAAAAGTGTATTATTTATTAATATCTAAAACTATTACATGAAAATGTCTAATATTCCACAGCTAGTCATATGATATATATACAATGTACGAGTATATATAATACATTCATTACATCCAACACTAAAATAATATTATCTTTTATTATTTTGTTCAATATTAATTTATGTAATAAAAATGGCATTGATTAGTATACCTATCTTGCTTATAATATATTGTTTAGAGTCTTGTATCTCAATAATTACAATCCAGGTAATTATATAATGTCATATATATGTATATATTTTAGGGGGTCATTCAGATTAATTATGGTATGATTGAAGACGGAGTTACAAGTCTGGTATACGTAGTTGTAATGGGATGAAGTAAATCTTACAGGTATACATAACTCTATTTTCCAATCTAGAACATTTTTTTATTTGCTCACCTGGCACAGAATCCATGCAGTAGTCAGTTATATATAGACATAAGACTTTTAAGAGATGATTCAACATTATGATTCCATGTCCGTTATAATGAGTCTGCTTTTTGTTTACTTTTTGTCATATTTAACATGTTAAGCAGTAATATACTGGTGCTCAACACTATTTCCATATCAAATGATGTTCATGTCGTTTAACAGTAACATGACAGGTGTCACTTGTGGAGCAGGAACTGCTAACCTTTCTGGAGCATCTGAGTTCAATCCTGGTTTGTAGTCAGGTTTGTGTTGCTTGATCTTTAGTTTTCTGTGAAGTATATTGTAGATCATTGTTTGTTCTTTTGTCATTTTTCTTTTTCCCATTTTATTGTCTGTTCTTCAATTTATGGCTTCTGATTACCCTTTTGGTATGCTCAAAATTGTCTTATAATACAATCCATATAGTACATTTTATATTATTTTCAGTTTTATCAAAATGAAAGAGAGGAGTGATAGAGATGAAAAGGAGGAAGAAGACGTTATGATATATGAATCTGATTTACCTGTAGACAGAGGATATGCATGGGTTATTTTATTTGGTAAATTGTATACACTTATTTACTGATGTTGACTGACAGAGAGAGATTATTATTCTTGTGACTATATCCCTAACCGCATCAGTGGTGTAATGGTAGCATGCTCGCATCGAGTGCGATAGATCGTAGATTCGAGTCTCTGTTGCGTCAAACCAAAGACTGAAATTGGTATTTATTGCTTATCTGCTAAGCATGCAGCATTAAGGAAAAGAGCAAAAATTGGTTGGCTAGAAATTGGGTCAGGGTATGGTGGCATGTCTATCTGCTGACTGTTGTTTCAGTGAGCTAGCACTATAAAAAAAAATCCAACTAAGCATATTGGTCTTGTACAAAGCGGACCTCATCATCATCTCATGGAAAAGTAACTTGTTCTTGCCATGATATAGCTGAAAAAATTGCTGAGCTGGCATTACACAACAATCACTCACTTACTCACTAAATCGTATTATTAAATGATAAGGAATATTGCTTTTCGCTGATTGGCCTAAACAGTACTTTCTTGGTTGTACCTCAGAGTGAGTTCACCTGGCGTGAGCCTCAGGGGGTCTATTCAGAGTTTCAACGTTGTCCAACCAGAGACGAGATTTCATTTCCAGTCGACCAATCAAATTGCACGTTTTAGCGAACATTCGTCATTGTATCTTTTGCTTCATGTAAACAAACATGGCAGATGGACGGTTCGCCACAGTTGGCGAGGAAGAATTGAACAAGATTTTACAGGAAAAGACTCAATAAATACCAGGAGAAACACTGCTTCCGCTGTTAAGTTGTTTAAAAGATATTTGAATACCAAAATTTGTAATGACACTGCTTTCTGGTGACTTTTTAATTTGCAATAATGATGTTTTTGATGACATTCTTTCTTGTTTAAATACTGATGATCTAGAACTTGTACCATGTGTAACCTCAGCTTCAGTTGCAAGCGGAAAAGAAAACCGTTGCCAAAATCAGTTCAATCAAGTGAACAGTGTTCAAAATATTATCTCCAATTCAGTACCATTTATGGCTCTACCAAGCAACACAAATTATGGAAATATTACCATCAATTACAATATCAAAAATAAAAAAAAAACTACTAAAGGTCTTCAAAAGGAAGAAAACAATTAAGGAAAATTATTGTCCATTTAAATTTTTTTTTCTGTGATATCTGTTTTATTTTTATTATGATTTTTGTCATCATTGTTATAATAATATTTACTATTTTGTTGAATATACTGTTGAAAAGTTTGAAAAATTCTTTATTATTTAATAAAGCAGTTATTGACTTAATTTCAGTCTATTCACGACTATGCAGACCTGATCAATGATTGATTAACCTCGGTCGTTGGCCTCGGTCAATCAATCATTGACCAGGTCCGTATAGTCATGAGTAGACCTCATTAAAAGTCAATAATTGTATATTATCAACCTCATCAAAAGTCATTAATTGTATAATATATACCTATGACAAAGGGAGATAAATCTTATGTATTTTTAACAACAATATTACAAAATAGAATCAGACTTTGTTATCCCCTCACCAACGAAGTTGCGAAGGGATATAGTAACGCTACCGTCCGTCCTTCCGTCCGTCCGTCACATTCTTGTGAACACTCTAGGATCAACATCCTTCAATGGATTTTGACCAAACTTGGTACATATTTAGTCCTTAAGAGAATCTGGAACCCTATTGATTTTCTAGGTCAAAGGTCAAGGTCACCGGGTCAAATTTTTACCGCATCCTTGTGAACACTCTAGAATCAACATCCTTCAATGGATTTTGACTAAACTTGGTACATATTTAGTCCTTAGGAGAGTCTGGAACCCTATTGATTTTCAAGGTCAAAGGTCAAGGTCATTGGTTAAATTTTTTACCGTGTAGCATCCTTGTGAACACACTAGAATCAACATCCTTCAATGGGTTTTGACCAAACTTGGTACATACTTAGTCCTTAGGAGAATCTGGAACCCTATTGATTTTCCAGGTCAAAGGTCAATGTCACCGGGTCAAATTTTTACCACGTAACATCCTTGTGAACACTCTAGAATCAAGATCCTTCAATGGATTTTGACCAAACTTGGTACATACATAGTCCTTAGAAGAGTCTGGAACCCTATTGATTTTCAAGGTCATAGGTCAAGGTCACCGAGCCAAATTTCTACTGCATAGCATCCTTGTGAACACTCTAGAATCAAGGTCCTTCAATGGATTTTGACCAAACTTGGTACATACTTAGACCTTAAGAGAATCTGGAACCCTATTGATTTTCAAGGTCAAAGGTCAAGGTCACAGGGTCTAATTTTTAGGCAAGGGGATACACCACGCTTTGCATTGCCCTTGTTCTGTTACATATTATCAGGGCTATAACTATGCATCTACTACCAAAATAAATGTGTGAAAAAGAAAGTTTACACAGAGATGGTCAACAATTCCACCAATATTAACAACAAGAACAATCACCACTCACCTCAAGACCACAATATATGGCATTGAAAATCCAGGTCCTGGCTTGGGACAGGCTCAAAACATATTAATCCAGTCAATCTATGGAAAAAAATAGCCAAACCTCAAACTCATTGCAAAAGAATTAAACACTGGATTTTCTTGTGTTAAAATGTCTTCTCAATACCATATCAAAATTCTAGAAAAATCTAGATAGGAGAATTTTTTTTTTTTTCATGAGATTTTATACACCCCTCTCACTACTTCAGCATACATATCTATTTAACAGGTACAGTTGTAAATGTGGCAAAAAAAGCATACAATGAGAGGGTAGTCATACCAACCATGCATCAAACCACTTTGAGGACTTTTATCTTTCAAATTATTAAAACAAAATACACGATGACGTCTTCTTTGTTTCCATTCTCTATTTAACCCAAAAATATACTAGTACCCTCCCGAATTTAATAAATATGCGTTATAATATTTTAAAAAATGTGGTCTGTGCAATATGTCATTTTTAATCAAACAATTAGGTAAAACAAATCACAACATAGCAACATTTAAAATTGTATAGGACCAATAATATCGATTGCTTACAAATATGTATGCAAAATGGGAATTTGGGATAATTAGAATTTCCCTTTTCTCTCATTTTTCAATTTTTTTTCATGTTTACATAATAGAAAATATATAAAATATAGAAATTATGATGCAACTTAATGTTGTTGCTTATAGGTAATAACAAGAAGTCTATTTTGAATAACAGGGTACTGATCTATATTCCAAATAGGAAAAATTCCAAACAAAAATGCAGTGATTTCTTGTGTTTTATCTAAAAAATAGGGGGAAACATAGTCATGATAGATATAAAATGTTTCATAAGTAAACTATTGTGTTTTTTTAAATAAAAGCTTTTTCCTGTCGGATAACTTCTGCAAAATGGAAGGTTTTATTTTTTCAAAATTTTACATTTTACTTAACCTACTGATCATGACTTGACTGATACCTGCTTTTCTAGAAGTGGTGTTAATCAACTGTGGATATTAAATAAACTCAAAAGAACTGTTGGAGACTTTAAGTTCTAGATATCAGTATGTTTGTAACAGCATTAAAGCATTTGATTTCTCGACCTTATATACCACCATCACACATACGCTACTAAAATCTAGAATTAAAGAATTGATTCAGCATTGCTTCTCAAAGAGGAACGGAGAACAAAGGTATCAGTATCTTGTTATTGGTAGAGAAAAATATTGCTTTGTCAAAAACCATTCAAAAGCTAATCAAATGTTAGATTTTTTAATTGACAACATATTTGTCCTGTTTGGTGGACAGGTTTTCCAACAAACGATTGGTATTCCAATGGGTACGATTTGTGCTCCCTTATTCGCCGATATGTTTCTATATGCTTATGATGCAGACTTCCTTCAAGGGCTTTCAAGAATAAAGATAGAAAATTAGACCAGACCTTTAATTCCATCTTCTGTTATATATATGATGTTCTGTCACTAAGCAATTCTCGATTCGGTGATTATCTGCATCGCATCTATGCTATGAGCTTGAAGTCAAGGATACTACTGATACTCAAAAGTCTGCTTCTTACCTTGACCTTCACATTGGTTGAAGTCATCGCTACAAAAATTCTACGGTCGTCATCACAATCTGGTTGACCGTTACGAAATATCCATATCTCAAATAACAATGCATCTTTTAGTAGATGTTTTCCTTTCTCTATCACTGTCAATACTTTTACCGGAGTTGACTGTCTATATGAGTAACACGGCGGGTGTAAGAAGCAAGAACTACTTACCCTTCACAAGCACCTGAGTTCAGCCCCGTTTTTTGGTGGTGGAATCTGTGTTGCTCATTTATTTTAGTTTTTTGTGTTGCCCTATTATGTGTCTTTACGTTCTGAGTTCCGTGTTGTGATGTCCATTACGATTTCCGCATAAAAACAATGTTCGGTTCGTCTTTACCTCCAGTTGTATTTAGTAGCGCTCATGTCATATTTACGTTATTTGTGTTTGCCTACGTGTAGTGGTGTCCAACACATATTGTGTTTGTGTTTTTGTTTTTCTTCGTCTTGTGTGCCCTATGTTGCAAATTTCTCTTGATTGTCCTTTGCTGGTCGTCCCTTCTGTATCCTCTAACGTTTATTTAAAAATGTCAAGTCTTGCCTAACAAGATAGTCTAAAATTCTATCCTATTTTGTTATAAAATGACAAAAAAAACTTTTAATTTTTGAATTGAATAATATTAAAAATAGTATCAGTAACCTACAAAAAAGTATTGATGTAGCAGTAATGATTAACGTCTACAGTAGTTACAATACACATTCAGCATTTAAAATCAATAAGATTGTCAAACGTAAGAACGTGTAACAATACTGATATGTTGCTGATCTAATAGTCCTAAAGAATGTAATTACATATCTTCAGTCATGTCTGCGTCTTTTTTTATATGTTTGAATTTGATCAACTAGCACCTTTACAGTCTCCACATCCAACACTACAATCTAAACCATGTTTCCTACAACTACATATTTAAATGTCACAGTTAAGTTTACAGTTACATCTTATTACTTTAATTAGTCACTCAGGTGCAGGAGATAAATTTGTTCTTGTAGGAAAAAGTTTTCCGTCCAAATTTTCTCTTGTAGTTGCAGATAAACACGTTTACCGTGGTAACTTCATGCTGCGGATGTAGGGGCAAGGTATGGATTTGCAGAGACCTTTCTTGTAAATTTTCTATATCTTAAAAAATCAAATCCCTCATAAATGATGCCGCCATACAAAGATGCAATAACGTCCTCACCAGATTTAACTATTTCATCCTGAGATGCATTGTGCTTCATGAACATCATCGCATGCTCCTTAAGACGAATTTCATTTAGAATCTTGAAAAGCGGCTGATCCATTCCAAACATTGGAGGTCGTGTCACAGCTAGAAATAGCCTGAACAAATGGCATTATATGGCATGCGACCAGTCCAAGTGTTGACACTGTCTTACGGATATCCCATATTTTCATCGTTGTAGAGCTGGTTCTCATTGATTTGATACATATATCGTTTGAATCGAGATCAAAATGGAAAAGAAAAAATATTTACAAATCAGTATCTTTGCCAAGAAGAACCAATGGATTGTTAACAGCACTTCCCGATCCTTTTCTCATTCATGGCTTATCACCGGGTTTGTAACTAGATAATAATAATAAGATTAACATGACGGGTGTCACTAGAGGTTCGTGTTAATCGATTTGTAGTTTTATATGTATGTTTTGTATATCGTTGTTTGTACTTTTTCTTTTGGCCATTGTGTTTGTTTGTTCTTTTTCGATATACGGATTTTTATTACCCCTTTGGTATCTTGTGGCCATTGTATTGTCTGTCCTTTGATATATGGATTTTGATTACCCCTTTGGTATCTTGTGGCCATTGTATTGTCTGTCCTTTGACATACGGATTCTGATTACCCCTTTGGTATCTTGTGGCCATTGTATTGCATGTCCTTTGATATATGGATTTTGATTACCCCTTTGGTATCTTGTGGCCATTGTATTGTCTGTCCTTTGATATATGGATTTTGATTACCCCTTTGGTATCTTGTGGCCATTGTATTGTCTGTCCTTTGACATACGGATTCTGATTACCCCTTTGGTATCTTGTGGCCATTGTATTGCATGTCCTTTGACATACGGATTCTGATGACCCCTTTGGTATCTTCAAACTTTTCTTTCAACTGTAGTTTTGACAATAAAGACATCTCCATCATCTGCATGTATTGTTGAACATCCCATTTCAGCCTATTTTTACTAAGAATGTTAATAACGTTTTTGTTTATATTTCGAATCTGCTTGGAATATATAGTTCCTTCTTTGATTTGAAAAGTGTATATTCAGTAAATACCACTTTTGCCCTAACTGTTGTTCCTGTTCGCCTTAGATGTGTCATATCATATCATCTACTGTGGTGTGTGGTAAAATCGTTATTTCTATGTGTTTCGATATTTTTGTCATGTTTTACTCCTGTATTAGATGGTTTGTTTTTTCATCGATTTTTCCATTACACAATTGTATTCCAGTTAGTCCTTCATTAAAATCTATTCTAAAAATCACTATATTCTGTGTTGTCGAAAAGCCTTTATTTCGACATGTTTTTATCCTGAATGGCATTCCATACATGTTTGTTCACGGAAAAGAGTCGATGAAGGTTTCGTGTTATATTTTATATTTTTTTCATAAAATATTGATTTTCTTACTATTTTTTTATTTCATTGTATTATATTTGTCATATATATTCAACACTGACACTTGGTGAGAACGGAAAATGTTCCATGGATTGATTTATAGCAGACGAAATCGGAATGTCAACAAACAACGGCGGCTGTTGTATTTTTTTCGAATTTATGTGACGCTAAGCATTTTATAAAGTAAAACTGTAAATACTAGATGTTAATTATTATTTTTAAACTTACCATTACGGTTACAGCATCTGCAACATCTACGTGAATTATCTCCCATATCATCTTTTTTTGTTTACAGCTACCTGTACAGGATATTTTTTTTCTTCATATTTAGCTCACCTGGCCATAGGCCATGTGAGCTTTTGTCATGGGTAAGCGTCCGTCGTCCGTCAGTCCGTTAGCTTTTCACATTTAAATCTTCTTCTCTGAAACTGCTGAACAGAAATCAGCCAAACTTGCCAGAAATGTTCACTGGATGGTCCTCTACCAGATTTGTGTTTTTGGTGCTGATTTGAAATCCAACATGGCTGCCAGGGTCCATAATGTGTTCTCATTGGCTGAAATTTTAAAAATCTTCTTGTCAGAAACCACTAAGTCAATTGAATTGTGACTTTGCAGGAATGATCATTGGGTGGTCCTGTACTAATTGTGAATCGTTTGCCAATCAGAAATTCAAGATGGCCGCCATGACTCGACTTAATTTAACATTGGACCCTATGGGAATTTCACATTTTCATCTTTTTTTCTGAAACCACAAAACAGATTTGAACCAAACTTGGCAGAAATGTTCATTGGATGGTCATATACAAGATTTTTGTTTTTGGTGCTGATCGGAAATCCAACATGGCTGCCAGGGCCTATAATGTGTTCTGATTGGTCGAAATTTTAAAAATCTTCTTGTTAGAAACCACTAAGCCAATTGAATTGTGGCTTTGCAAGAATGATCATTGGGTGGTCCTGTACTAAACTTGTGAATCGTTTGCTGATCGGAAATTCAAGATGGCCACCATGACTCGACTTAATTTTAACATAGGACCCTATGGAAAAAATGTTTAAAAGTCTTCTCCTCTGAAACCAGTAAGTCAGTTTAAAGCAAACATGGGATGAATGGTCCTTAGGTGGTCAACTTTCAAAATTATGTCCTGTGACCCCGACCTCCATCCAAGATGGCAACCATCAGCGAACATAGTTTTAACATAGGACCCTATGGGAAATATATTTAAAAATCTTCTTCTCTGAAACCAGTAAGCCAATTTAAAGCAAACATGGCATGGATGGTCCTTAAGTGGTCAATTTTCAAAATTGTGTCCAGTGACCCTGACCTCCATCCAAGATGGCCACCTTCAGCAGACATACTGTAGTTTTAACATAGGACCCTATGGGAAAAAATGTTTTAAAATCTTCTCCTCTGAAACTAGTAAGCCAATATAGCAAACATGTCATCGATGGTCCTTAGGTGGTCAACTTCCAAAATTGTGTTCAGTGATCCCGATCTCGGTTCAAAATGGCCACCGTCAGCAGACATAGTTTTAACATAGGACCCTATGGGAAAATTGTTTAAAAGTCTTCTCTTCTGAAACCAGTCAGCCAATTTAAAGCAAACATGGCATGGATGGTCCTTGGGTAGTATACTTTCAAAATTGTGTCCGGTGACCACGACCTCCATCCAAGATGGCTGCCATGAGCAGACATAGTTTTAACATAGAACCCTATGGCAGTATGGGATTTGAATAGTAACTTAGATGTATTCAGCATGCAGACATTCTTAAGAGGACTTATTTATGTCAGGTGAGCGATACAGGCTCACCTGAGCCTCTAGTTTTGCATATTTTGTTTTGTAGAATTCTTACTTTTCCCCTCTTTAGATTTTTCTAGACTTTTTATATGTTGAATATGTTTATGTCAAGGACTAATTACAGTTGAAATAAATTCTTTTGCAATTAGTTTGAGGTAAAACCGTAGATTGACTGGACTATATATGCAACTTCAAATTTGTATTTATAAGTCAAGAATTACCCTGTAAGAAGCATGTTTCTTATAATAGAATATAAGTTATGTTTTTGAAGAAAAATAAGAAGAGTTTTCCTTAATTTACATATCTATTATATCTTTTGACATATATTTATCTAGGTAAGAAGTGCATAATACATTTGTTGTTTTAATTCTTGACTTTTTAATATTTTGTAGCTGCCTTTATGATCCTGTTCTTGGTAATAGGAGGTCTGAAGTGTTTTGGTGTATTTTATGTAGAGGTAGCCAGGCAGTATCATGTCAGCAGTAAAGAAATACAATCGATTCAGTCATTAACAGGATTCTTCTATCTTGGCCTTGGTAAGATGATGTGTTCATATTTTCAATTTGCAGTTTATTAAGCATAAACTGCCCCAAACCAGCTTTTTTTTTTTTTTTTTTTTTTTTTTTTATTATTTAAACATATTTTATTGTCTAAATAATGACAAAAGGATCAGACACAAGTTTTTCAACTTAGTATTGTCTTCTCCATATACATACAATATACAATATGATAAGCATTATTATTACATTATTTCTCTAAAATTTTCATATGAAGACATGAAACAAAAAATGTAGCAATAAAGCAGAATGCAACAATGGAATACCATTAAATGTAACCAATCAAACAGACCCGAGTATAAAAAAAAACTGGGACATAGACAGGAGCACGTGTTGTTAAGTTATTGGATTGATAATACATTATTTCTCCAAATGTAAATACTTTTAGTTCACTTTGTGTATTATAATATGGTATTAAAGATGAATTATCCATTGTCGCATACTGTTGTAAACAAAAAGGAAAAGAAAAGAAAAGAAAAGAAAAGAAAAAAACCCCAATAGAAATAAACTTTCGAGGTCAGTCGCGAACGGTAAACAATATAAACATCAGCACACATTCTCATACAGTAGTTAATTTATTGTGAAACGACCTGTGTCTTGAATGAATTTTTGAACTTGTAAGAAAATATTTGTATTTTTTTCGTCGTTGAGAATTTCATTGCCAAATAATAAAGTAAACTTATCTATTGGTAAATCATTACTAATTTCTCGAATTCCTATAAGAAAAATATTTCTTTGTACAATATAATTTTTACAATGTAATAAAAAATGTTTAGCAGTTTCATCCGATTTTCCACATGAACATAATGCATTCGGGATCAAATTAGCACGATATAAATCACTATGTAATGCACTACATCTATTTCTTAACCTACTTTGCAAAACATTCAAGTATCTGTCACCTGACGAAAAGTAACATGGTATTTTCTTATTTCTAAAATATTTAAATTGGAGCCTTTTTTTGAATGTGAAAAAGGTTGGAACTTCTCGAATATTTAAATCAAGGGTATTCCAGGTCTTAATAGTCGACAGAAAGAAAGAGTTTTGGTATGATGATAGTCTGTTTGCTGGTTGACTTATATTGTGACGATTTCGTAGATTATAGTTATTTGATTCGGCAACTGTTGGGGGTATCAACTCTGATAAATATTCTGGGGCTTCATTATTTATGATTTTATAAAATAAGTTAAGTTTTTTAACTTCCCGTCTTACAGTTAACTTTTCCCACCCAGTTTCACAATAAATAGAATCTAAGCTAGCATATGAAGTAAGCCCTGTTACTATTTGAGCAGCTTCAGTTTGTACTTTTTCCAATCTATCAGAGTTGACAGCTCCACAATTATCCCACACTTCAGATCCATATTCTAATATAGGTCTAATAAATGTAATATATATATTTTCCAGATATTTCCTATTAAGTTTAAATTTTAATTTTCTCAAAATATTTAATTGTTTTGAAGCTCTTTCAATTATGGTATTAATATGTTTAGTCCACTTACAATCACAACTAAAAATTACTCCTAGATGTTTGTGAGTGTTTACTGTCTGAATAAGTGTACTATTAATATCAAAAGTCAAGTCGTTCTGCTGATTATTAGCACTGAAAACCATAATATCGGTCTTACTTGGGTTAAATTTTACAAGCCATCTTTATGACCATTTTTGAATATATTTGGGATCAATATTTATCATATTTTTTAGTGTATTTTCATCATGCGCGGTATGTCCAATTGACGTGTCATCAGCAAACAGTCTACCAAGACCTAGCATGTCATCCGCTATATCATTTATAAATATAAGAAATAACAAGGGACCCAATACTGACCCCTGGGGCACACCAGCCTTGAACTCTCCAACACTAGAAATTGCATCTTTAATAATAACCCTTTGACATCTATTACTTAAGTAACTTTTCAACCAACACAATAATTCTCCCTTTACACCATATCTTTCCAGCTTTAAAATGAGACCTCTAATCCAAACTCGATCAAAAGCTTTGCTCACGTCAGCAAAAGTAATACTAGTCATTTCTTTGTTATCTAATGCAAGCAAAATATTATGATATAATTCAACTAGTTGATGAGTTGTAGAATATCCTGGAATGAAGCCAGATTGAAACTTATAGAGAAGTCTGTTAAATATTAAGTGGTTGAAGATATATTTGAAAGCTATTTTTTCAATACATTTGCTCACGCATGAAAGGAGAGATACTGGTCTATAATTTGACGGCAAAGACTTGTCGCCCCTTTTAAATAACGGAATTATAAATGCAATTTTCCAGTTGTTAGGAAATATTTTACATTGAAAAGATTTGTTAAATAGTAAAGACAATGGCTTTGCAACTTCGTTCTTAACAGCAATTAACATTTTATTACTAATAATATCAGGTCCAACAGCTTTGTTGGGATCCAAGATATTTAGAACGTCAATTACATCTTGTTCACTCACTACTATTGTAGTTAAAGTATTACAGCCCCTATCATCAAAATAAGGGAGATTTATCCCATCATCTTCTAAATCTGTTATAGAACAAGAATATTTATTTAATATCTCACATTTCTCGACACCTTCATAGGACAAATTACTGGTAACTATATCATTAGGATTTCGTAGAGGGGGTACGTCATTAGTTGGGCGTTCACTTTTGAGTAACATATTAATAGTTTTATAATACAGCTTACTATTCACAGTTTTTAGATCACTTAAGTTGTCATTAACATTTGCATAAAACTTTTCTTTCGCCTGTTTCTTTTTATTATTAACTAAATTTCTCTGTCTTTTATGCAATTCTTTAGAAGATTCATTCTTAATTAAAAGATATTTTTTCCGTAATCTATCGCGTTTTCTAATTTCTTTCCGTAAAATAGAATCGAACCATATTTTGTCATTACTCCTAATAGTTACCTTCCATTTTGGAATACATAATTCTGAAATATCAAGAAAAGCTTTCGTAAAATTTGTACATGCAATGTTCATATCACGCCCATTTTGTATAAGTATTTCCCAATTCTCGGCAGTGATTTTTTGTTTCATTAATTGGAAATCCGCCCGCTTGTAATCCCAGACTGTACGCTGATATGACTTCAAGTTGCTATATCCACACCTTATTGTTACACAAGTCCCCTCATGGTCGCGAATTTTTCTATCAATATGAATTGTATCAGAATCAATTAAAGGTACATTTTCTGTGATTAAAATCGGATCCAGGAGAGAAGAATTTCCTGTTCGTGAATCAAAATGTGTGGGCTTATTAATAATGTTTGTTAAGCCATTAATTGAAAAAATATCATTTACATTATTTGATAATTGACCCATGAAATTTTTATTTAGATCACCAAGGCAGATAATTCGACTATTTTCATCCAAGGCCTTTGCTATCATTGATTCGAACAACTGCCAGTAATTTATATGAGACTCTCTTTCTGACCTATAATTAATATTTATAAGAATAGGACTAAGTTTAGTTTTTAGTTCAAACCACATACTTTCAACTTGAGAGTGTTCCAAGTCAAGCCTACGTGAAATGTTAACATAATTTTTATAATACCACCACCACTCGAGTTTCTGTCTTTCCTGATTGGAGTTTCAAATCTTTCACATTTAATATTTACATTCGGTATTAAGTTTCTGTAAAAAATACAATGTCAAAGTCTTCAATAATATCTGATATATAATTGATTTTATTACGAAGGCTTCTTATATTTGAATGAAAAATTGTTAAAGATTTGTTGTTGGTTTCCGAGACTGGTGTGCCCATAGGGCCAGGGTTTTTCTCAACATCCCCCGCTAGAAACAATAATAATAAAAACATCAGCATAATATTTGACATCATAACAAAATTTGTTCTAGACAATAGCATACCCTTTCTAATATTAACATACATACAATTTAATATAAAATCTATAATATCATTCAAACTCATTGACACTTTGGAAGTTTTCCTAAAACTACTTCCACTGATTTTATGGTAGAAAAGCCCAATTACAACTCTATGTGATGTTATATCACTATCCATTATCAAAACAAATACATAAATAAAACAAATTGGGCTCATCTGTCACATAAATAAAAAAAGAAACCAATCGAACCGACCTCGAAAGCCTAACAAAATTGAAAAGGACAATATACATGTATAACGGTAAAACGTACAGAAGTAGTATGTACAATATTGTGTTTGGCATCGTGTCAAACAAGTGGTTTGTTAAGGGAGAAATGTTTTGATAAGTTTAATCAATAGAACTTTTTAGGGAATATTGCTTGTACAAACATAAAAACAGCGTCATTTAAATGTAGAGATGGATAGAAAAAAAGAAACACAATGAATTAATCAAGTGTGCGTTGAAGCGTTGCACTGGACTAGTGTATATAAAGGAGTAAACTATTTGGTAGTCACGAGGTCTTATGAATAACTCGCTTTCTATATTTAACCACGTACAATCAATGTTTGTCAATAAGAGCACGTGTATAATGTAAGCATAAACACTGGTATGTAAGCATTTGAACTCAATCTGGCACCGTAATAATAATAATAAAAAAAAATATAATTAATTTTACATATATATTCTTGGGGGAAAATGAAGGGGAGATTATAACAATATCAAAACAAGAAAAATAATAATAAGTCAAAATATAACGTAATCATACAATAGTCATGGAAAAAAAGAAGAAATGTTACAATGCGAGCAAAATATCAAAACAAAAATTGCAAAATATCATTGACTTTTACAGTATTTGTTTTATTATTCCATTTTGTCAACATCTGACTGATTCTTAATCACTTTGACTTTAGAGTTCTCCCTTTCCTTTACTAGTATGGAGCCATCATGTGTCCAGAAAGAATGAACCTTATTGATCTTTTTCATGCCATTTAGCTGTCTTAAAAGATCATATCTGTATTTAGTGAGATTTTCAGCTATGAACATTTTGTCTTTGTCACCTTTTAGCTTCCTTTTGTTACTGAAAACCATGTGTTGCTGCCTGTAGGTAAGAAACCTCACTATGATTGATATTTTACCATCTTTTGTCTCGCCTATTGGATGAGATCTACCTATATGGTGGATGTCTAATGGCACAGTTAGATCTTTGTTGCAAATTTTTAAGACAATACCGTCTGTATCGACTGGTTGGATAATGTTACCTTTCTGATCAGTTGGTACTCTAACATTATGAAAACAAAGGCTGGTCCTTCTAGAGTATTGTTCTTGCTCTTCCAATCTCATGTCAATTAAATCAATTTTAGCTTTTAGATTGGCGTTGTTATTTTGGAGTTGACTAACTGTTTCTTCGAGTATGACCTGTTTGTCCAGCAATGGTTGTAGGTGTGGTTGTATTGCATCTTTCACCATTTGTTCAATTTTTGGTTGCATAAGTTGGATGACCTTCTCTGCTATGGTAGGTATGATTGATGAAATGAAATCGGGATTGTTAAGGGTAGCACAGACCACATCAGAAAGCTGAACAACTGTATCACTCGTGACTTGGTCAACAATGACATTTTCGAGTGATTTCGACAGAGGAGAGAAAGTTCTAGGTTGTTTCTCGAGTTGTTTGTCAGAAGGTGAGTAGCTATCAGGACTGTCCGGATTGTTTCTTTTTTTACCAGAAATACATTGAGACCATTGAGGAGTTGATTGTTCAAGATCCGAGGGATTCTCCATTTTGTTTGTTGTTGTTTGTGGTTCCATTGTTCGTATGTTATATGTAGATATGTCATATACAATTCACTTGTGAATACTATTTTTGGGTTTCGTGGCTTTACAAACGCTAATAAATGTTAGATATACAAATATGAACCACTATCCTTATGAATAATACACTTTAAATTAACATTTCTCCCTGCTCTGTCTCCCGATACAAAATTGTCATGCCTTCATGCTCAGGGGCAGACAACCAGCTTATATTGTATAACCTGCCCCAAACCAGCTTATATTGTATAACCTGCCCCAAACCAGCTTATATTGTATAACCTGCCCCAAACCAGCTTATATTGTATAACCTGCCCCAAACCAGCTTATATTGTATAACCTGCTCCAAACCAACTTATATTGTATAACCTGCCCCAAACCAGCTTATATTGTATAAACTGCCCCAAACCAGCTTATATTGTATAACCTGCCCCAAACCAGCTTACATTGTATAACCTGCCCCAAACCAGCTTATATTGTATAAACTCCCCCAAACCAGCTTATATTGTTTAACCTGCCCCAAACCAGCTTATATTGTATAACCTGCCCCAAACCAGCTTATATTGTATAACCTGCCCCAAACCAGCTTATATTGTATAAATTGCCCCAAACCAGCTTATATTGTATAACCTGCCCCAAACCAGCTTATATTGTATAACCTTCCCCAAACCAGCTTATATTGTATAACCTGCCCCAAACCAGCTTATATTGTATAAACTGCCCCAAACCAGCTTATATTGTATAACCTGCCCCAAACCAGCTTATATTGTATAACCTGCCCCAAACCAGCTTATATTGTATAAACTGCCCCAAACCAGCTTATATTGTATAACCTGCCCCAAACCAGCTTATATTGTATAACCTGCTCCAAACCAACTTATATTGTATAACCTGCCCCAAACCAGCTTATATTGTATAAACTGCCCCAAACCAGTTTATATTGTATAACCTGCCCCAAACCAGCTTATATTGTATAACCTGCCCCAAACCAGCTTATATTGTATAAACTGCCTCAAACCAGCTTATATTGTATAACCTGCCCCAAACCAGCTTATATTGTATAACCTGCCCCAAACCAGCTTATTTTGTATAAACTGCCCCAAACCAGCTTATATTGTATAACCTGCCCCAAACCAGCTTATATTGTATAACCTGCCCCAAACCAGTTTACATTGTATAACCTGCCCCAAACCAGCTTATATTGTATAACCTGCCCCAAACCAGCTTATATTGTATAACCTGCCCCAAACCAGCTTATATTGTATTACCTGCCCCAAACCAGCTTATATTGTATAAACTGCCCCAAACCAGCTTATATTGTATAACCTGCCCCAAACCAGCTTATATTGTATAAACTGCCCCAAACCAGCTTATATTGTATAACCTTCCCCAAACCAGCTTATATTGTATAACCTGCCCCAAACCAGCTTATATTGTATAAACTGCCCCAAACCAGCTTATATTGTATAACCTGCCCCAAACCAGCTTATATTGTATAACCTGCTCCAAACCAACTTATATTGTATAACCTGCCCCAAACCAGCTTATATTGTATAAACTGCCCCAAACCAGCTTATATTGTATAACCTGCCCCAAACCAGCTTATATTGTATAACCTGCCCCAAACCAACTTATATTGTATAACCTGCCCCAAACCAGCTTATATTGTATAACCTGCTCCAAACCAACTTATATTGTATAACCTGCCCCAAACCAGCTTATATTGTATAAACTGCCCCAAACCAGCTTATATTGTATAACCTGCCCCAAACCAGCTTATATTGTATAACCTGCCCCAAACCAGCTTATATTGTATAACCTGCTCCAAACCAACTTATATTGTATAACCTGCCCCAAACCAGCTTATATTGTATAACCTGCTCCAAACCAACTTATATTGTATAACCTGCCCCAAACCAGCTTATATTGTATAAACTGCCCCAAACCAGCTTATATTGTATAACCTGCCCCAAACCAGCTTATATTGTATTACCTGCCCCAAACCAGCTTATATTGTATAACCTGCCCCAAACCAGCTTATATTGTATAAACTGCCCCAAACCAGCTTATATTGTATAACCTGCCCCAAACCAGCTTATATTGTATAACCTGCCCCAAACCAGCTTATATTGTATAACCTGCCCCAAACCAGCTTATATTGTATAACCTGCCCCAAACCAGCTTATATTGTATAAACTGCCCCAAACCAGCTTATATTGTATAACCTGCCCCAAACCAGCTTATATTGTATAACCTGCCCCAAACCAGCTTATATTGTATAACCTGCTCCAAACCAACTTATATTGTATAACCTGCCCCAAACCAGCTTATATTGTATAAACTGCCCCAAACCAGCTTATATTGTATAACCTGCCCCAAACCAGCTTATATTGTATAACCTACCCCAAACCAGCTTATATTGTATGAACTGCCCCAAACCAGCTTATATTGTATAACCTGCCCCAAACCAGCTTATATTGTATAACCTGCCCCAAACCAGCTTATATTGTATAAACTGCCCCAAACCAGCTTATATTGTATAACCTGCCCCAAACCAGCTTATATTGTATAACCTGCCCCAAACCAGCTTATATTGTATAAACTGCCCCAAACCAGCTTATATTGTATAACCTGCCCCAAACCAGCTTATATTGTATAACCTGCTCCAAACCAACTTATATTGTATAACCTGCCCCAAACCAGCTTATATTGTATAAACTGCCCCAAACCAGCTTATATTGTATAACCTGCCCCAAACCAGCTTATATTGTATAACCTGCCCCAAACCAGCTTATATTGTATAACCTGCCCCAAACCAGCTTATATTGTATAACCTGCCCCAAACCAGCTTATATTGTATAACCTGCCCCAAACCAGTTTATATTGTATAACCTGCCCCAAACCAGCTTATATTGTATAAACTGCCCCAAACCAGCTTATATTGTATAAACTGCCCCAAACCAGCTTATATTGTATAACCTGCCCCAAACCAGCTTATATTGTATAAACTGCCCCAAACCAGCTTATATTGTATAACCTGCCCCAAACCAGCTTATATTGTATAACCTGCCCCAAACCAGCTTATATTGTATAACCTGCCCCAAACCAGCTTATATTGTATAAATTGTCCCAAACCAGCTTATATTGTATAACCTGCCCCAAACCAGCTTATATTGTATAACCTGCCCCAAACCAGCTTATATTGTATAACCTGCCCCAAACCAGCTTATATTGTATAACCTGCCCCAAACCAGCTTATATTGTATAACCTGCCCCAAACCAGCTTATATTGTATAAACTGCCCCAAACCAGCTTATATTGTATAACCTGCCCCAAACCAGCTTATATTGTATAACCTGCTCCAAACCAACTTATATTGTATAACCTGCCCCAAACCAGCTTATATTGTATAAACTGCCCCAAACCAGCTTATATTGTATTACCTGCCTCAAACCAGCTTATATTGTATAACCTGCCCCAAACCAGCTTATATTGTATAAACTGCCCCAAACCAGCTTATATTGTATAACCTGCCCCAAACCAGCTTATATTGTATAACCTGCTCCAAACCAACTTATATTGTATAACCTGCCCCAAACCAGCTTATATTGTATAAACTGCCCCAAACCAGCTTATATTGTATAACCTGCCCCAAACCAGCTTATATTGTATAACCTGCCCCAAACCAGCTTACATTGTATAACCTGCCCCAAACCAGCTTATATTGTATAACCTGCCCCAAACCAGCTTATATTGTATAACCTGCCCCAAACCAGCTTATATTGTATAACCTGCCCCAAACCAGCTTATATTGTATAAACTGCCCCAAACCAGCTTATATTGTATAACCTGCCCCAAACCAGCTTATATTGTATAACCTGCCCGAAACCAGCTTATATTGTATAAACTGCCCCAAACCAGCTTATATTGTATAACCTGCCCCAAACCAGCTTATATTGTATAACCTGCTCCAAACCAACTTATATTGTATAACCTGCCCCAAACCAGCTTATATTGTATAAACTGCCCCAAACCAGCTTATATTGTATAACCTGCCCCAAACCAGCTTATATTGTATAAACTGCCCCAAACCAGCTTATATTGTATAACCTGCCCCAAACCAGCTTATATTGTATAACCTGCTCCAAACCAGCTTATATTGTATAACCTGCCCCAAACCAGCTTATATTGTATAAACTGCCCCAAACCAGCTTATATTGTATAACCTGCCCCAAACCAGCTTATATTGTATAACCTGCCCCAAACCAGCTTATATTGTATAAACTGCCCCAAACCAGCTTATATTGTATAACCTGCCCCAAACCAGCTTATATTGTATAACCTGCCCTAAACCAGCTTATATTGTATAACCTGCCCCAAACCAGCTTATTTTGTATAAACTGCCCCAAACCAGCTTATATTGTATAACCTGCCCCAAACCAGCTTATATTGTATAACCTGCCCCAAACCAGCTTATATTGTATAAACTGCCCCAAACCAGCTTATATTGTATAACCTGCCCCAAACCAGCTTATATTGTATAACCTGCCCCAAACCAGCTTATATTGTATAAACTGCCCCAAACCAGCTTATATTGTATAACCTGCCCCAAACCAGCTTATATTGTATAAACTGTTCAAAAATTGAACCTATTTCTTTAATAATATTTGATTAATATGATTATCACTTCAATACTGCAACAAAGAAACTTTAACAGTTATCAAAATTTTATCTAACCTGACGCAAACCTTCACCCACACCTTGATTTGTTTGTTAATTCATTTATTCTATAACTACGATATGACATGCCGCTAATATTTCTTATCAAATTGTCAGTTTTCTCAAATGTCATCTTTCATATATATACATGTACATGTATGTAGCGTCTTCAAAAGAATGGACCACCACAATATTACTGAAATATTGTTGAAAGTGGCGTTAAACATTATAAACCCACCCAAACCCTGAGAAGAACTTGTTCATGTTCAATTGAACACATCACTATGTCTACTGCATCAACACATCACTATGTCTACTGCATCAAACAGTTATGAAAAGAAAGTATAAACAGTGATGGTCATCAAATCCACCATTATCAATAAAAACAAACAATCGCCTCTCACCTTAACTCACAGCACACAAAAAAAGACCACAACATATGACATTGAAAATCCAGGTCCTGGCTTGGCATAGGTCAACATAGCACCCTATTCATATTGGAAGGATACAAAGAAAAGGCCTTTTTCACAGAAAATTTCAACTGAAGATGCCAAAACTGTACACAATTGATCATTGCATGGTTCTTATCAAATTTAGGATTTCTTTAATAGATCTAACCTCTTAGATAACTGCAATATCTATTTAGAAAGGTTCAAAAATCTTGCATACAGTTTTTGCAGATTTTTTCCCCTATCTCATAATCAACCAGTTTAAAACGATGGAACCAGGTGAACAATACAGTCCCAGGGTAGCCTCTGGTTTATTTGAAGATCCAATAAGCAAAGTAATGTGTTAATACAATATACCTTTAATTATTAAGTATGTCAATATATATTATTATTCAGGGGGAATAATCCAGAAATTGAACATGTGTATCAGTTTATATAAAATGTCAAAATTGTACATGACATGTATTCAGAGGAATATGCTGTCCTTGTTACAGAAATGGAATTACTAATTGTTACTTATGGTCACCTATGAAAGTGTTCTAAGATCTGTGCACAACTGTCTTAGATTTCTAGTTGTTTTCTTTTATTTTAAGGAATTGAACCAAACTTGAACTTTTAAACTTTTCAGTAGAAATAACCAAAAAAAAAAAAAGGAATTTTGTTCTTTCAATATTTTGGTGTTCAACAATATTCATGTGCCTGTAATATTCACATTAATTAAAAAAGGTAAAATTCCAGAAATATGTCAAGCACACTAAATTTAATATCTACCTTTTTATAACATTATCATATTATTATTAAGGTACATTGTATGTTAATATATACATTTTCAGGTCCTTTTGCTAATGTGCTGGCTTTGAGATTTTCCAATAGATCTATTATATTTGTTGGTGGTTTTCTCTCTGGTACTGGTCTTCTCCTTACAGCGTTTGCTCCATCGGTTGGCTATTTTTATGTGACATATGGATGTATAACAGGTAATTAATATATTATCCATACTTATTTTGTTATATTACATGGGTTCAATATAGCTGTTGTTGATCAGGTATTTAACCTAGCATTTATTACAAAGACGACATATACATGACTGTTTGTCATTTTGTTCATATATGATTTTTCACAATTAGCAAATTTAAGCAATAGCAAAATTTAGGTAGATCAAAATTTCAACGAGCATTTTGATTGCTTTGATAGCATTACATTTGAGCCGTGAAGAACGAACACCAATATTTGACATCGTTTATATTGTCGGTAGTCCCATTTCAAGTCAGATGAGTTAAACATGCTCTTGAGAGCTTCTGGTTTGCTGATTATGACAATTTACTGATATTGAGTACTCTTAGGTCAAATGATAACATAGAAATATTGTCTTTGTAACTAAATACTGTGATTTCATTTATATTCATGGAGAACAATTTACATGGTTTGAGGCATAAATTACATTCTCGTGGATACGGAAATTTTTTGATTCCCATCTACATAAAACAAAAAATTAATTAACAGAAAAAATGTCGGATATGATTTTTGTTGCAAGATGTAAGTTATGTTGTATCAAAATTTTATGTACAATATCATAGTCATTGTATGTTGACAAATATTTATTAAATTCTTATCTTTAAACGACCCTTGAAATCCACGAAAATTGGCCTACCAATAATAATAATGAATCTACAAAACGTGTAGTGTAGTTTAACTATGTATTATTTACAGGTCGGTTGTTTTCACTTGGTACTGCGGTTTACTCCACCATGTAACTGAAATATTGTTGAACGTGGCATTAAGCACCATAACCTAGTCCCTGTATTATTTACTTTTCAGGTTTTGGTTATGGGCTTTCATTCAATCCTTGTATTATTAGTTTTGTGAACTACTTTCAAAAGAAGCGAGCTTTGGCAAATGGAATAGTTACAGCCGGGGGAGGCTTTGGAGCAGTGGTGTTACCATATTTAATGCGGTATTTGATTGATACCATGACCTTGGAGAGTTGTATGATGATATTTGCTGGATTTTTATACAACATTTGTGTATTTGCTTGTTTATTAAGACCTCATATAAATTATCCAATAAAAAAACGAGTTCAAAAGAAGAAAGATTTGAAGATTTATAAATCTGAAAACTCGGTAGATCAACAGAGCATTACGCCTTTAGATGCTGGAGATCTGATACAATATGATGATAAAAGCTATGTGTCTGTTGATGATGGGCGAAGTCAAAATAGCTTTGTTTCTGAGGGAGAATCTCTACTAAGACATACTCGTAAAAGATCAAAACGAGGAAGTAAATTAGCAAATGCTTCTATAATATCATTGAAATCATTCAATCCTTCTTTGTACACCAATCCTGATAACATGGCTAAGTCAATATGTTCAGAAGATCAACTAAGCGTGGATACCACTTGTAAATATGACAAGCAAATGAATGCATCCGTGATTAGTCTAAGATCATTTGATCCCTCTGTTTGTTCCAATGTAGACGCTATGGGGAGGTCAGTCTACTCAGATGACCAGCAGATTCTGGATACCGTCAATTCATTGAAATGCGAAAATAAACAATTAAATGCTTCTGTAATCAGCTTGAAATCATTTGACCCATCAGTGAGTTCTAACATAGACACATTGGGTAAATCCATCTATTCTGATGATCAGCAAAGTATTGGGTTTGCATCCCTTGGAGATACGAGTCGTAAGCAGAGCTTAGGAGTTGACTCAATTGACGATTCCATATTGAAAGAATCTTTTGATAAAAATAAATTTAATTCGTCAATAACAGAATCTCAGACTGAAGAAATCAGCGAGGAGGAAAGCAAATCATGTTTATCCAATGAAAATACTCAGATTGGCGCTGATCAAGAAAAAATAAATCTGGCTTCTAATGATGTCCAAAAACCGATATTGAAGTCTCATTTTCAAGGGAAAAAAAGACATCCTTCAGATGGCAGTAATAGCTTAAAGGCATACTCAACAAGTGAAAATCAGAAAAGTAACAAAACAGACGAATGTGTTAGTCATACTAGTATTAAAGCTGAAAAGGAGTCACTATTAAAAACTGTCGCATGGTTAAAGAAGGATGACAGGAAACATCTTACTGCTTCAATTATTAGTTTGAAATCTTTTGAACCATCATTATGTGCTAGCTTAGGTGTCATAGCTGGTTTATCAATGCAGAGTATTCCTCAACATTTTGGTGGAGAAAATCATATCCAGCAAAGGAGAATGACAGAATCCACTTCTATAGAAAGCTCTAATAAATGTTTTTCATTAAAACATTTACTTTTTTCAATGGATTGGAGTCTTTTTAGAAATCCTGTCTTTGCTTTGTATACGATTTTCGTATTTTGTGAAGGACTTGGTTATCTGAGTTTATTTAACATTTTACCGCCATATTGTGAAGAAATCAATGCTTCTGATTCCGAGGGAGCCATGATTATAGGTATAATAAGCCTTTCTGATTTAATAGGAAGACTGTTCTTTGGATTGTTAAACCACGTTTGTCAGAAACAAAACCGAATCATATACTTCACGTGTTGTTTATTGATGAGTATCGGCATAATTCTTACACCGGAAACAAAGACATTTGCTCATCTTGCGATACTTTGTAGCATCTATGGATTATTTACCGGCGGTTACAATGCTGTTTTGATCAATGTGATAGTCAACAGTATTGGACTAGAAAGATTTGCACATGCCTGGGGATTTATTGCATTTTCCGTGTCATTATCTTTATTGTTGAATCCGTTTGAAGCAGGTATGATTATTTTTTAAATATTTTAAGCAAGGTTGCACATAGTGGGGGTTGATTACTATTGATTGATTGATTTTTAGTGTTTAATGCCACTTTCAGCAATATTTCAGCTATATCATGGCGACGGGTTGGTTACTATATGGTAAAATAACGAGCGGATGGTCAGGAAGGGAAAAAAAGATTAGCTACTTTAATGTAATCAACTCCATGTACAATTTACAACCAAGCATATGCAAACAATTGTCGGTCGTTGAAAGATGATGCTAACAATCGCTTACAACATTCATGATTTGTGGACAAATGATTATGGTTTTAACCTTGACTTAACTTACAAATAATTTTTTTTAAATCTCAGATTATAATCGATTATGCCTCTCTTATTATTACTGATCATCATTTATGATTTTAAACACAATGCCGAAATATATTGAAATCTTCCCAATACAGAATTCTTTGGGGCCAAACTTTTGTGTTTGAAATAAGCAGTTGCTGTGATTAAATTCATTAAATGTACATAACTATTGTATTACTAGTAAATATTAATTTTTGAATTCCAATTTAAATAGATTTTATATATGACATATTCTTGTTTTTATACTTGAAGGATTTATCAAAGACACAACAGATTCCTGGGCTCCTGCCTTTAGAATCAATGGGTATATAGCTTTGTTTGGATGTATTCTGTTACCAATTATAGGATTTCTGGAGAGGAGAAAAGCTAATTCTAGCCAGACAGTTGAAATAGAAATGGATACCAGTGTGGAGTTGTAGTTAATAATATGATGCCATTTAAGCAAGCAAAAAATAATATTCTTAGATATAGAAAACCAAGCTGTTGCATACAAACAGAATGGAATGCTGGTTTTTTTATATTTCATTTTCAGTTCTATTTTTTTTTAATTCTCTCTAATATTTCTACTACCGTTTTCCGGGTTAAACAATCGAAAACGAAAACCATGGTATAAATGATTAGTAACATGAAGCCATGCAATATCACATCTAGGTCGCTGATTATTGCACGGTTCTCTGAGAGTAATAAAACTACAGCCCAGATTTAAACTGAGCAATATCTTGTATCTGTGTGTATTATTTCATAGTTCTTAGCTGTTGTTTACATTCTGGTATATAAACCATAAAAAGATCAAAGGAAAAGAATGCATTCATGTTAGAAACTAAGAATATTTTATTAATTCAAATATAAACAAGGAATTGTGTGTTTAATGATAAAGATATTGAATATATTTCATCTTGATCTCGTTTGATGTTTCACAAATTCTGCCTCAAACTTTCAAATAAATTTTTGATAGATTGTTCATTTCAGGGAAACAAGTGACTTCATTCTAATTTTGCCATTTTCAACCATATGTCAACACTTGCCCCTTTTCTCCATGTATTAGACATTTTGCAATGTAGGATTTTTTTCTCTCAGAATAATCAGTATTAAGTCAAAGTCATTTGATTAACACAATTAATAGATATTAATAGATTTTTTTTATGACAAAAATTTTAAACATCATGACAAAATTTTTTTTAGAAACCACTATCTTCTTTTTTTTCAAAATAACATATATTAGATGTTTTGTGCTTATAATATAAAGTTAGTGGTGATAGGCACTGACTGCACAGGTATTTGTAAATCCAACTACCATACATTGTATGATCACAACCATGATGACCCCTTGTAAAAATATGTAAGATATGTTATGTTGTTACATGTGTAAGAGATTCAGTATGGTGTGAAACACAAGTGACTATATTGACTGCATTTTATCAGTCATTGTACATTGTTCAGTGTTATTGTACCTTCAGGTCATTGATAACCAGGGTATCACTGACCCTTGTAATTATTTAAATTGTTTAACAAAGTCTTTAACCATATAGAAATAATTGGGTAAATAATAAGGGTTAGGGTCATGGTGTTTAACGCCACTTTCAACAATATTTCAGCTATATCTTGGTGGTCAGATTTATTGGGGGAGGAAACCGGAGTACGCAGAGAAAATCCCAAACCTGCTGCAAGTCACTGATAAACTTTATTACATAATGTTGTATCGAGTACACTTTGCCATGAGCTGGATTCGAAATAACAACCTTAGTGGTGAAAGGCACTGATTGCATAGGTAGTTGCATAAGATGACGGCCCCCCCCCCCCCCCCCCCCCAGAAATACTCACAGGTACCAGTCTAATATATATATTGTACACCCTTTGTGTCCAACTCTTGTTTGAAATTGACAAATGCATGACTTAGACAGGATAAATTTAAGATACATTGTATTTCAACTAAATATGAAAATTGGTTGACACATGATTCAGGTTTATTAAGGTTTGCTTTAGATAGGTTTAACAGTGAATTACTGTGGATTTATTAGGGTTTGCTTTAGAAAGGTTTAACAGTGAATTACTGTGGATTTATTAAGGTTTGCTTTAGACAGGTTTAACAGTGAATTATTGTGAATTTATTAGGATTTGCTTTAGACAGGTTTAACAGTGAATTACTGTGGATTGAATGGGGTTTGCTCTTGATATGGGTTTCATAGTAAATTATTGTGAATTCAGTAGTATTCTTTGGATAGCAGGTTTTTCATAGTTTGTTCAACATGAAATACAAACAACACTGATGGTAAATAATGAGCATAATATAGAAACCACATAAATTGGTGGTCTATTCACAGAAATTTGAAACAGCTAATAATAAATAAAATACAATACATGTATATATATGAGATTATTATTTATTTAGTGTCTTTCATGATTGTGTTAAGGTAGTTTTTAATCAATAATATTATTATATGTTTTGCATAACTTTCAAGAAAGCGTGAACAGCATATCATTATGTCCTTATAAGGCTTTTGTTGTTATTAAATTTAGACATTTATTATGATTAAATTGGAATAATCTTTGTAAGATATTTATTTATTATTAATTTGGAATCCTTCTGTTAAGCTATTTATTATGATTAAATTAAGATAATAATTTTTAGACATTAAGTCATTTATTATAACTAAGTTTTAACCCTCCGTTTTCATGTTTTAAGACATTTTTTATGATGAAATATGTAATAATCCTTTTAAGACTTTTTTATTATTAAATTAGAATAATCCTATTAAGACTTTTTTTTATTGTTAAATTGGAATACAAATTTAATCATACTGATTATGATTAAATTTGTATTATTCTTTCAAGACATTTTTACATGTACAGGTATATGATTAAATTGGAATAACCATTTATGCTTGCCTTACCCAAAAGGGTGATGTGAGCTATTGTCATCACTGTGAGTCTGCTGTCGCCTCAATTCAAGGTTTTTGTCTCTATATACCTTTCCCAATTTACTGCATGATTTTATTTTTTAAAAATTTAACCCAACTGTTATGGTTTCCAAAATAAAAATAGCCAAAAGTCCACAAAATGAAAATGACATATATTTTTTTTAAATTTTAAGTCTTGTTTGTATTCAGTTTTTTTCCATTGTATTTCTAAGATAATTGCCTGTCTGAAGTGTTCCACCAGGTATTCTGTACAGATATAAGGGGTTTTAAAGGAAAAAATGTCTCTTTTTCTTTTTTTTCTTTTTTTTTTAAATCCTATTTTTATGGGTAACAGTTATAACATATGACCCTATGTGAATATGTTTATAAACTGCATGAATAACCAGGTGAGCAATATAAGCTCTAGTTTTGATACAAGGACTTGGATTTTACATTACAAATGCCAGATCTCTCTCATACCTTTTTCTTACTGCACTATACATTTGTGCCTTAATGTTAATTATTTCTACAAAAAATGCTATAACTTTCAGTTGATTTAATAATACATTGTTGTATTGTAAAAATAAGTTATATTTTTCAGTAATTATATTTTTATTGTGTCTGTTGTTCCAAATTTTGAAGTTACATTAAGCATTTTTTTTTAACAAATAATTTGACATTTTGTCTCATATATCTGTTTCAATTGTTATCAGTGGTTGTTTCTTTAATTTATGGATTCTGATTACCCCTTTGGTATCTTCAAACTATTCTAGCCCATTTTTTCAACCTTATTGATCTATAAATCTAATACGGTTGTTTCGAATCATTTCCATTCCGTCAAAAAAAAATTATTTTCGTCCGCCAGATCACGTGATTTTTGGCACTGGACTTCTGGTGTCAATGTACACAACAAAAAATCCAATCGATATGTGCCGTTTTAACGTTCGATACTCAACTTAAAAAAATCTTAATATTTTCTGTTAAAGACAGATATCAATTAAATTATTATATTTGTTTCAAAGACTGCAATGCAGAGACAATTACTTCGTTAAAATTAAATTTGTTTTCTTTCTTTATTTGCTGCTGTCAGCATCATGAAAGAAAAACGATCTGCCTTTAATATATTTCTGATATCAGACAGATAGTGGGGTACCGAGCACCAGTATTTATTCAGCCGTTTCATTGGCGTTTCCATATTACAATTACTTATAATCTACCGCATTTACGACTATGATATGCTGACGTTGTCACAGTAATAGCATAAACACCGGAAGTCATCTGCCGAGCATTTCAGACGTCAAGACATGAAAAAGACGGAACGTGGTCGGAATTGTAACAATCATTAGAAAAAAAGTTAGGATCAATAGTCTGAAAATTATAATTAATTGACAAAAATATTGTAAATGTTTTAGTGTGGCAAATGGGAGTTTGAAAAATATGTAGTCCTTACGAGAGTCTGGAACCCTATTGATTTTCAAGGTCAAAGATCAAGGTCAACGGGTCAAATTTTTACCGCATAACATCCTTGTGAACACTCTAGAATCAAGATCCTTCAATGGATTTTGACCAAACTTGGTACATACTTAGTCCTTAGGAGAGTCTGGAACCTATTGATTTTTAAGGTCAAAGGTCAATGTCACCGGGTCAAATTTTTACTGCATAACATCCTTGTTAACACTCTAGAATCAACATCTTTCAACAAACTTAGACCTTAAGAGAATCTGAAACCCTATTGATTTCCAAGGTCACAGGGTCTAATCTTTAAGCGAGGGGATACGCCACACTTTGTGTTGCCCTTGTTACAATTTTCATTGATAATGGACATTAAGGCTTCTCTTTCCTGAGTGTGATAGTTACAAGAAAATAGGAAGTGTCTCTCATCCTCTACAGTATTATCCGTGCATCGTGTGCAAATTCTGTCGTGTCGGGGAATTCCCTTGTATCTGCCAGTTTCTATGGCTAACATATGAGCAGAGATTCTAAATCTAGTCAAACTTCTTAATTTTGTCAAGATATTTTTCAAAACCAAAGTTGTTTTTCACAGTTATATAAGTGCTCAATTTGCCATCTGAGAATTTTTCTTTATTTTTGTTCCATTCATTAATGAAAAACTTATTTAAAATTGCATTACTTATCTTATTGTTTTTCAGATCCAAAGATTAAGCTATTTTATTGCTAATAAATTTAATTGAAGAAAACCAAGAAGCATGATTTGAATCATCAATTGTACTTTTAAAGTTATAGGAAGTACAAAAAATGTACAACATTTTTTATCAGTAATGTATTAACTTATAAAATCCTTCAGTAGGAAAAAGTGTTTCACGTGAAATAATGCTTTACATCCTTAACAGATCATGGCTCTTTATTTAATCATTATGTTTCTATTTTCTGTTCCCTTTTAGCCCAGTTAACCAAAGGTCAAGTAAACTTTTAGTTAATATCACTTAGCACCAGCATCAATTTTATGACAGCTCATGTCTTTCTATATCATTAAGCATAATAAGTTTATGATTACTGTTTCTTTTTAGCTCACCTGGACAAAGGTCAAGTGAGCTTTTAGATTGAAAAAAACAACTGAATTCTTAGTATCACTTGGAACAACATCGTCCAGCATCTATAGTACATCGCTAAAAACTTTTTCACTTCTTAATATAGGGTGTATGGGATGCAAAGCGTTGAGTTCCAAAATTTTACTTAAACTGCAAACATGGCTGTTGGAATGTTCCTAGAATGGTTTCTTATAGTTACAATTTCTCTGTTTATTTTGATCGGAAATTAAAGATGGCCACTACTGCTTGAAAAATAGTTAAACAGGCCCCAATGAGGAAATGTTTATAAGTTTTCTCAGTAACCACAACAGTAATAAAATGATAACTGGATAATAAACACATCAGGTGTGCGATGTAAACTTGGGCAAAACTGTAGGTATGCATTTGTGGAGACTGTTTTGTGAATATAAAACTATGATTCAAATATCATTTTGTTTTTTCTGTTTCTAGAATTATGACAAATTAGAGTAATTATGAAGGGATTTGCTATTGTGGTGGCATCTTTGTATATGAAAAGCTTCATAGCTTCTCAGCAAAAGTAAATATTTGTAAATTTTGTCACTTTGTTGTTCTTTAAAAAATCAAAAAACCTTTTTTCTAACCACATATTTTATACATTTATTTCTGCAAAATTAACTAGTGATCAAATGTTTTCTGTTTTGAAAATAACTTTTTAATGTAAAAACCACAAACATTTATTATTGGTAAATGTATAAAACAATCCCCCCCCCCCCCAGAAGATTCAAGATAATGGTATGGTAGTATAAGTACTAATGAAATGTTTGAAATTTAACCATGAAATGTAACCATAGATGTTTGTAGATGTATGTAACATATAGCTAACAGTTAGAACACAGTGTCCTTAATAACAATTTAACCTTCAAAATGTATGTAGCTGTTACTGAAAAACCTTTTTAAAAATTTGTTATTTGTTTTGGGTTTCTTTAAGGGGGGAGGTAATGTAATATTGATTGGATGGATGTATTGTGGGTAGCGTTTTTGGACCCGTCAGATTCCTACTTCCTGTTTGCCGACTTAGTTGGTTTTTTATACACATTGAACATATATGCACATTTTTCGTCACATTTTTCTCAGCAACTATTGATGGCAGAAATCTGATATTTGGTCAGAAGCTTTATATTTTTGCTTTATCTTTATGTTTTAAGATTAATATGTCAGGCTTTTATATACAAGAATCTCATATTGTTGTTAAAAAGTGATAGTTTGTTATTGTAGACAATAAAAGTTTTAACAAAATATTATTTTTATTATACATGTAGATTCCAAACAATACAAAACTGCACTGGTAGTGTAATGATTAGTGTGTCTCAAGTGTGGTTGATTGTGTTCATGCCCCTGTCAGGCCAAGCCAAAGACTATGAAATAGGTATTTGTTGCTTCTCCGCATAGCATGCTGCACTAAGGAGTAAGAGCAAAGACTGGTTGTTTCGGAATCAGAATAATGTGTCTGTGTACATGTGGAGCAACATGTCTACCTGCAGACTGTTTTTTCAGTGAGCTAACACTATAAAAATCCAACTTAGCGTTGGTCTAGTACAAAGCAGACATCATCATCTTATCGAAATGTAACCTTTTCTCACCATGATATAGCTGATAAATTGCTGACTTGGTGTTAACACAACAATTACTGACTCTCTCAAAATATAGTGAATAGTCACAATCAAGAGGGTTGATGTAATTTCATGTCAAGGGGAATAGATCTTCCATCATATATGTGAGATATACCCGGTATACTCCGTATTGATCAACCAATTTGTGATGGTAACTTCATCAGAAATCCCTATTTGGGTAGCTCTATGGTAAGCAGTTTCTATAGAAAATCTAGATGTAGGAAACGCAAGCTCTCGAGTATCCCATCATCTATAATACATATATGCTTGAGATGTAGTTACAATTGAGAGAGATTTACAATCAGAAAATTATGTCTTGCTTGTAACATAATCTGGACCTCGACCGCCCCTCATTGTCAATTTTCAAGATAATATCAATATATGAAGCTGAATTCTGTAGTACAGTGTCCTCTATCTTCGACCGACTGAGCTGGATAGCTGAAATACTGCTAAAGTTGGTGTTAAACACAAATCAATCAAATTAATCATTAATTTGTTGTTGTTTGCTTGACCTGCTGCTTTCCACTCCCTGAAAACTTTTTGCATTCTTTGTAATGCCATTCAATATGTATACAGTATCGCCAATCCATATATGTTTATTCATTTGACGAAATATGCTCTTTTCAAGAAAGTTCTAAAATGTTTTCAGCTTCAAAGCCCTTTTCTGCTTAAAAAGTATTTAGATATTTTTGAGTATCAAATTTGTTCCACTTCATGTGATCACTTTCCAACTATTAATTGCTTCCTCCGAACTAGGATGACGTTGACTTCTTATAAAGATTCATTATTTAACAATTGTGTACTCTAAGTTTTTAAGGTAGATATCTACCTACGTTTGTATTAATGCTGGTTGGGTAAATGATCTGATGTGTTAATTGATTGCAAGTCAAACACAATATCAATATTTTCATTTATACATTCCCTGCTGAACATAGATAAGTCAATTATCACAATGTTAAATGTATAAACAAAAACAAAATCGATCAGCTTGTTGTTTCGATAATTTAGAATCATGATGCTCTACCGGCCTCTAGTGGTAATACTTACTATCATCTAATATATATTTACAAAGAGGAAACACATATTGTGTCGACCAAAAACCTCATCAATCAAATAACTTTCAATTCCTCACAATGCAAACAAACTCATGGTTTACTCAACATCAACTTTGCCAAAGAACTTGAATTGGACAAGTACTTGATGCTATTTTATCATCTCAAACACAGTAGACGATGTCCCTTATCTATCCCAGTGGACCTCAAGCAAAGGCATCACAGAATAATTATTATTATGATAATCAGTGGCGATATATCTGTCAACCCCGGCCCTGCCAAACATCCATGTGGGGGATGCCAAAGACCAGTCGCAAAAGCACACTGAGCCGTACAATGCGATGCTTGTTACTACTGGTGGCACATAAAATGTGCAACATTTCGCCCGCGACATATACAGACATGTGTGGATCAGATGACCCATGGGTATGCAATGAATGTAACTCTCTCAGATTCTCAGAATCATTTTTCGATAAATCGATATGTGTTGACATGGATTCTGACAACGAAAATCAAAATGAAAATGTAGATGATATCTATGACGAACTTAAAGATATAAAGAAAAAGCACCCAAATAAATGTATATGCTCATACATTAACATTAATAGTTTTAGAAACAAGTTTGGTTTTTATTAAAGATTTGCTAATATCCAACACCTGTGATATGCTTACCATTGCAGAAACGAAGTTAGACGAATCTTTTAACAGTGCCCAATTTCAGATAGAGAACTTCCATCTGTGGAGAGCCGACAGAACAGCTAACGGCGGTGGGTTATTAACTTATATTAGAACAGACTTACCAAGTGACAGAAAACACAAAATTGAATGTAAAATTATAGAATCCATTTTCACAGAAATAGTCGTAAAAAATTAAAAAGGGATCCTTTGTGGACTTTATAGACCCCCCTCCATGAGTGATAAAGAATTTAGTAATGATTTTATACAAACTTTTGACCAGCTATCAGTAAAATATGACAATATTCTTATACTTGGTGATTTAAACTATAATATGTTGTTAGACAATAGTAAAAGTACACCTTCAAATAATGTATGCAATATTTTTGATTTTTCAAATTTGATCAAAAAAGCAACATGTTTTACAAAAGATGCTTTACCAACACTTATAGATGTGATTTTGACTAATAAACCAAATAAATGTCAGAATGCCACAAATTTTAACTGTGGTTTGAGTGATTATCATAATTTGATATCTGTACAATTAAAGGGTGAAATACCAAAACTTAAAAAAGATTATGTTACATACAGAAGTTTCAAAAATTTTGACCATGAGAAATTCTTACAAGAACTACAATCTGAACAACTAGATGTAATAACAGAACACTCTAATGTTAAGACAGCTTATCACAATTTTGAAACAACTTTCATAAAGGTAGTCGACAAAAATATACCACTGAAAAAAAAGAAGATATATTACACATCCTGCACCATTTATGAATAAAGGTTTGCGTCAGGAAATTTACAAAAAGTGTACGCTACACAATACATTTTTAAAGCAAAAAACAAACAAAAACTGGGAAGTTTATAGAAAGCAGAGAAATTTTGTAAATAAACTGAAGAAAAAATCTGTTCAGAAATATTTTTATGCAAGATGTGCAGGTGGACCAAAGTCAAGTGACTTCTGGCCAACTATAAAGCCTTTTTTATCTAGCAAAGGAGTAAAAACAAACAACCCTATTACCTTAAGTGAGAACAATGAAATGGTAAACGACCCCAAAAAAGCATCAGAGATTTTTAACGATTTTTCATAAATGTAGCCAAAAATTTTGGAAATCCGAATACAGTTATTGATGAGCTAGACAAAACAAACTATCGTCCAGCAAGTGTTCTTCCAGCAATTTCAAAAAATTTTGAGCGAACAATTTTTGATCAGCGCTCTTCTTTCTTTGAAAACCATTTTCATCCCTTTTTGTCAGCTTTTCGTTCCGGATACGGGTGTCAAACAGCCCTTTTAAAAATTATCGAAGACTGGAAGAAGGCCCTAGATGACAATAAACGTGTGGCCGGCATGCTGATGGACATATCAAAGGCTTTTGATTGTTTGCCTCACAATTTATTGCTATTAAAATTGAAAACGTATGGTTTATCTGATAGTGCAATTGGTCTTTTATTTAGTTACCTTTATCAAAGAAAACAGTGTATTAATGTTGAAAATGTGTGCAGTAATTTTAAATATATGTATAAAGGTGTTCCGCAGGAATTTATTTTAGACCCTGTATTATTTAAATATTTTATAAATGACATTTTTTATGTTGTAAATAATAGTACAATTTATAATTATGCTGATGATAACACTCTGTTCTATGCTGACTATGATATCAAAAATAGTGTTCAACATTTGGAGAGTGACAGTTTAAAGATGCTGGATTGGTTTGATTATAATCTTATGAAAGCCAATTCAGACAAGTTTCAAGCTTGGCAATCGGCAAAAAATCTTTCGACCATAAAATAGTTTTTGAATTAAAAGGAAATAGGATAGAGTGTGAAAATGATGTTAAATTATTAGGAGTAACAATAGACTATGAACTTAAATTTGACAAACATATTTCAGATATATGTAAAAAAGCCTCTCGCCAACTAAATGTACTAAATTAAGCGCATTGGAAAATATCTAAACAAACTTGGCAGATTAACTATTTATTATTCTTTTATTTTATCAAACCTGAATTATTGTCCGATCACCTGGCATTTTTGTAGAGAAAAAAATACTTTAAAAATGGAAAAAATACAAGAACGAGCCCAACGCTTTGTTTATAATAATTACACAAGTAAGAGACCGACCATTTAACTTGCAGGGGGGGGGGGGGGGGGGGGGGGTTATGGTTTTTTGTTTCGTTCAGAATTTTTTTTTCGGACACGAGAGTTGTTTTTTTTTTTTTTTTTTTTTTTTTTTTTTTTTTTAAATTTTCAGATCATTTTTATTCAAAAACCCTGCTATATAATTACCCTATGTAGCCCAGGGGAGCTACATAGGGCCTCTGTGGTTTACATAACTCATTTGACCAGGGAAAATATCAAATTGAGTAAAAAAAATACACTCCCTTTCATTCACAAAATGAAAATTACAAACATACATGTACATTTAATTTAACAATATATATATCATCATTTTATCTTCTCGCAAAAGAGTTTGGGTTATATATATATTTTTTTTTTATTTATTTTATTTTTTTTTTATTTTTTTTTTATCTTTATTTTTTATAACAATTATTACTGTAGCAAATAGAAAAACTAATTATAACGATTTGAGAACGGTATCACTAAATAAAACTAACTGCAGTTACCTGATAAATCGAACACACCTTATTGTTTTGAGTGTAGTTTTACGACAGCAGCGTGGCTATTTATTCTTACATACATTTTCCTATTTTCATTCTTGGGACCTACAATTATCATCAGTTTGTGTTATTCATTCTAATGGAATTATAGGGAAAATGCAGTTGGATTAATAAATAACATATAGACTATAGGGTCTACATATTAACAGACAGCTTTGTAAGTAAGAAATAATCAATATATGTGTCAATACAACAATGTACTAGAAAGGAGTGTGTATCTGGTCATTTACAACACCGTGACGCAGATAAATTAATTCATATGGAAACAGTTAGATACAAAACATATTTGTCATTTCTGTATAGATATTATTTCCCGTTGCAATCTTGGCAAGAGAAAATATGAATGAAATTTCGCTTTTAATTAAGTTGATAATTTTCAATTTAGTAATAAATTTTTTTTGGTATTTAGCAACATTTCGTTCTTTCCAAATCATCCATTTTGTGGTTGTCAAAATCGTGTTGACTATTGCGTTAATTTGGTCGTCTCTGTGGCTTATTCCTAAGATTATCGAATTTTCTGATTTTGATATAGTTTTAATTTCATTTTGTTCATAAAATTCATTGATTTTTTGGAAAATTTCTGTCCACACACTATCCACCAATTTACAGTTAACGAAAAGATGAATTAAATTTTCGGGGTCTTTACAGAAATGACAACTACCATTTGGAGATGTATTCATCTTTTGTAACCTTTCTTCTGTATATATTATTCTATGTATCACTTTCCATTGTAATTGTTTGGATTTTCTATTTGCGAGATTTTTAAAATGTCTACCCCATATTTCTTCCCATGGTAATTCTACTCCGAAATAAATTTCCCATTTTTGTTGACATATTGGAATATTTTCTATTGCAAAAAAGTACTGTTTATCTTTGAGGAGAAGTTTTTTATTTTCTAGAATATTATCATTTTTTATAAATTCGCATGTATTTTTCACTGTAAATGGATAGCTTTTAGTATTTTCTTGATTAATGTTGTCTGATTTGAGCATGAGAAGTAGTTCATGAGAAAATGATGCTTTTATACGGCTGTATTCGGCAATCCAGTTTCTTTTATCACGCAGTCTATTGAATATTTCGTTCTGAATATTTTTTTCGGACACGAGAGTTAGAATATTTATTTTTTTTGTCGCGCTAAGCGCGAAATTTTTTTCCAGAATTCAAATTTAGGTTATATGACAAACACTCTGAATCAGATTTTTTTTTCCTCCACCAAAATCAGAATTTTTTTCCAGCAACATTGGGAATCAGAATATTTTTTTTTAGAAAAAAAACCATAACCCCCCCCCCCCCCCCCCCCTTCAAGTTAAATGGTCGTTCCCTAACTATGAAGAACTACTACATTTGTCAAAGTTACCATCACTAAAGGTGCGTAGACTAAGATCAATTGCACTGGAAACATTTAAAATTATTAACAAGAACTGTCCATCATATTTGTATGATCTAATAAATATTTAGAAACATCAATATTCTTTCAGATACAGTAACACAACTGATTTACTCCAGGTCAGAACTACTAGGTACGGTATTAACTCTTCGTTATACCACTTCAAAACTATGGAATGAATTGCCAGAACATTTTCGAAATGAAACAAATTTTAAGCAATTTTCAAAATTAATCAGTACATGGACTGGCAATTCATGCCGTTGCAATGCATGCAAATAGCTTTGGTTTGTAGTGCTATAGTTTCAAGCTTTTAGTATTGCTATTTTTAAATTAGTGCTTGTAATGCATAAATTGTTTGTGTTTGTGCTTAAATATCTTTGTCGCTTGTGTTCTATAATAATATGTGCTTCATATGCAATGCCATATGTTTTATTTATTAGTACGTATGCATGATATATATGTGCTATAATATTTAATGTTGTAATGTCTTATGATTGTATGCCTTATATGTGCCTTGCTGTATTATATGTACTGTCATGCATGTTTTCTGTTACTATTTTATGTTGTTTGATAGACGATTCAAAAGCTCAATAGAGCTTGTGTTATTTGTATTGCTATGCATCGTCTTTAAATAAAGCTTTTGAACTTTTGAACTTTGATGTTAATCCCCTGGTATGCTGTCCTGGTCAAGAAGATGGCATTTTTGTATGTATAACCAGGGAATTATACCTGGTATAACTGTCTGAAATGTCATGATAGTATTTTCTAGCAGTATATTTATATATTCATTAAATTCACTGTTTTAACCGCATTTAACCTCTGGTTGACATATACTATAATAAGATAAAGTTTGTCATAGACTTGCGACAGGTCGGTGGTTTACTCCGGGTCCTGCTGTTTCCTGCACCAGTAAAACTGATCACCACAATATAACTGAAATATTGTTGAAAGTGGCTTTAAATACCATAAACCAAACCTATGCTATAATAATGAGAACTAGTATATGCTTAACATTAACTCATAACTGGAATAAAGCAATACGTCTATTTCGGTGATATTAATATCTTCATTGTGATGTGAAACTTTGTTCCATAGTATATTCACTCCTCACAGTCCTCTAGGTTTCTGAACTGATGGGATTGTTATTTCATTGCCTTCTGATTTATAAACATAGTTACGGTTTGAGAATAATCTGCCCAGAGCATCTTCATCAAAATTAAACAACTAGTGTTTTCAAGATATTAAGACAGACTAGAATGCTGTCACAACTATCATTACATTTCTTATAGTTAAAAAAGACTATATATACATTTCTAGAAACTTCTACATAGTTTTTTACTCTCGGTTCAGTCCTGAGTACTGCCAAGACATGGTATTTTACTTTCGGCTCGGCCTCGAGTACTGCTAGAGCATGGTCTTTTACAATCGACGTGGTCCTGACTACTGTCAGCATGGTCTTTTTCCTTCGGTGCGGTCCTGGGTTCTGTTTTTGTATGGTCGTTTACCTTCGACGTGGTCTTAACTACTGTCGGCATGGTCTTTTACCTTCGACGTGGTCCTGACTACTGTTAGCATGGTCTTTTACCTCCGACGTGGTCCTGACTACTGTCAGCATGGTTGTTTACCTTCGGTGCGGTCATGGGTACTGTTAGAGCATGGATGTCTTTTACCATCGGCGCGTTCCTGAGTACTGGCAGAGCATGTTTATTTTTACCCCAGGATATACCATGAATACTGTCAGGGCATGGTGGTCTTTTATCTCTGGTGCGGTCCTGAACACTGTCAGAGTATGATATTTTACTCTCGGATATGTCCCGAGTAGCTTAATTTGACAATGTTTCACTAGCGAAACCCCCTCATATACAGTTCTTTAACTATCATGCCTTAATTGGCTATGCGAGAAGTGTATATATGTACATTTGTATGTGCCATGGTAACTATATTGAGATTACAACGCTGAACTGAGAATTAAATGTTATTGGGAAATAAGCTTGGAAGGAATGATTTGTAACCAGAATGAGATATTGTATGTTTCTGCATAATGGTGGTATGCTGTTGGCACATAATGCATTTACGAAAATGGTGAAATTATATTTCCATCTTGTTTATATGGTATGTATGGATTAGGACTACATTGGCTTCCAAATTGTCTTGGATTTCAATGCCAAGGAGTCTGTAATTGTATGATCTAAAGGACATGTATTCCTCTCTTTAGACAGAACGTTTTCTTTGATATAAAATTCTGTTTCCTTTAATGCCTTATGAAAAAAGTGTGATGGTCAAAATACGACCAATATCACCAAAGTGAACTATTACCTCTCCCCATTGAACATAAAAAAGAACACGACACGACATGGGACATTTTAAATTCATATCTTGGCCCGAGATAGGCTCAAAAATGCGGCGGAGTTAGACCGTTTAATAGAATTTAAGTTTTCATAAATCACATCATGCTTTAGTTGGTTTTTATGTCCATATTTATAGTTGATATTTGATTCTGATCTTGCTTGTATGTGCGTATTATCCTCCAATCTCACAATATTTATAATCAATATCCTATTAGGATTGTCAAGTTCTGTCACCTTTGCTTACAATTGTAATATGCTAGCTTTCAATAAAGATACATCCTTTATATCCCCCCTCAATTTCAGCTTTATCATTTGTAATCTCATTTTCCCCTTCTTTTTATTTTCAATTCATTGTTCGAGGTCTTTATCGGTTTTTCCAGATTGATTGGTTGGTGATATTCTTCCTGCTTTGTGAAACCATTGTTTTCCAGTGTTATTTCTAAGTTTTTGCTACTCGTTTCCGTCTGATACAAGGAGGCATCTCTTTTACTTTCATATACGTAATACAGGTACTTTATTATTTACACATTAATCTGGCTCACTGACCTGATAGTCCTATTTTCGTATCTCTGACAATGTGTTACTGCCTTGTTCGCAGATGGCAAGCACATAAGTTCTATAATTTACATAATGTTATCATCTATTCTTACCAAGACTAAAGCGTGTGAGACACTCTGTTGCTTATGATAATAAAGTCCTTGACTTTCATTTTTAATTTGTTTTTCTGGTGACGCAGATAGAACATAGACATGAATTTGAGTTGTTGGTATTTTAAAGTAAATTTGTTTTTTCTTCTTCAATTTGTCATTCGCATATTCAATGTATAATGACGCCAATGATGACATCATATGTACACAATACACGCATTTTGTGATGCAATACTTTCTACATTTGAGACATTAATTGCTGTGGTGTTAAGTTGCATTTGTTTGAGGGTTAGGGTTATTGTGTTTAACGCCACTTTTAACAATATTTCCGTTAATCGTGATGGTCAGTTTTATTTGTGGAGGACACCGGAGTATCCGGAGAAAACCACCGGTCTGCCGCAAGTCACTGACAAACTTGACCACATAATGTTGTATCGGGTACATTCATTTGTTTGAGAGACATCTCTTTGTTTAGCCCTTACATGTTCTGTTTACTTCTATGTTCGGGTACTGATTACAATTGTCTCTGAAAAGGAACTTTATTATTGATGGCCTAGATTTATGTTCTACTGATTCAAAGGCCAATTTGAAAATGAATTTTAAAATATCGACAATTTATTTCTAGTGTTATTGTTGAGAGATAAAAGTTTATTCGGTACAACTGTGGGGTTTTTTATCATTATAATTTGTGCTTTATGCTAAAGACCTTTCAACCATTGAATGTATTTAACCCGTCATGGCTTTCATATTTTATGAAGTAAACAAGTATATTTGTTTCAAATTACAGACTAGGAATGTCTTTAAATGTTAACTGAGAACGAGTTCAGCCAAATTCATTAAGATAACAAGTTAACAAACACTAACTATGTAACTCAATAGGTGGCACTAAGACGGGCCTTTGAGGTACAAATAAGATTAACACGTGGAATTTTGATGTTTCTGGATCTGAAAATGTTGCCTAGCAACGAGCCAACGATCACTACTTACAATTACTAAGTTGTAAGTGACATTTTACTTTCAAATTACGTGATATTATTCAAATACGAAAGCACTAAATTATATATGTCCTATGGGCGAGCTGTGTATTTGATTTGTCCCGCATGACCAGCAGACAATCCTTGGGGAGGAGGGTTCTACTTAACAGTGGAGAAACTTGGTCCTATTTATATACCACAGGGTCCCGTTTGGGTTTGCTATGCACTTCTATTTAGATATAGAGTTGGTTTTTTTAAATGGGAAAACGATTTCATTTGTGAAGGTGAAGATCAAAAGGGGCTTAACATTGTCTTTCCAGCTCCACGCGTTTATAAACAGGGGTATAAATAGAATCGATGTATGGGATTTTCGGTTAAAAGGAATACACTTTTGATTCCTTTCAGCAAAGAATATATTATAGTATTAAACGCTTCTTTTCAGGAGTTCATGCATGTGTAAACGGTGCCGATGCACTCACAAACTGAATAAATGTGACAGTTAATATTTCACAAGAACAGCTATGAGTGACACATTTATTGTTCTGCTCTTACCATTATATACTTCCCATGAAAATGCTGGAGCTAAGCTTAGCCAATGCTTTTATTTTCTTCCCATGTTCCCAAAATATTATGGATAGTTTAACTTCTACGAAACTGGTAATATAAATCAAATCAAATCTAACATTTTATTTAATTAATCATGACCATACAATCAGAACAGATGTATTCATTCATATTTAAACTTGCATACATATTTCATTCTGTACTATTTTTTTAATGAACAGAAACATGTTTTTTAACATTATTTATTAACATCTAAATAAAAATAAAAACTATTAAAAAGATATTGTAGACGAAAGAGAGTACACCTCTCTTTATATATCCCTACATGATTAATCGATCAAATCGATCATCGATCACTAATATATCAGTTTTCGAACCTTAATCGATTGATGAGTTTGACTAATCGAACACTTATCGATCAAGCTATATCAGGAATTTGATCGATTAATGAACGATTATTTTGATTAGATTTATTTGATCGATAAGTGATTGAGTCATGATCAATCATGAACAATTTGGACGGATATTGAATTTGTACTTGATTCCCGGAAATATATAGTAGAAAATAATGTACACCAGGACTTATAACCTGTATAGATAAAGCAAATATGAAATGATCTATTAAAAATGAGGGGTACAAATATTTAGATTGATTGATTATTTGCTCAAATACAAGATCCTTAGAAATAAAACATATTTGTGTATAAAACAATTGGATTTTTATATGAACAAAGAGAAAAATAATATAATAATTACACATTGAAATTAATATGTTCAAAAGCATTTAGTAACATTTATACTATTTAACTAATTATTAAATATATGATATTAGTAGAACAGTATTTAATTGATCATTAATAAGCAGGGTTAATGTGTTAGTTTTATTGTGCTCAAACGCCACTTTCAACAATATTACAGTTATATCGTGGCGGTCATTTTGTTGGTGGAAGAAACCGGAGTACCCGGAGAAAACCACAAACCTGCCACAAGTCACTGACAAACTTTATCACATAATGTTGCATAGAGGACACCTCGTCTGAGCGGGATTCGAACTCACAACGTTAGTGGTGATAGGCACTGATTGCATAGGTAGTTGTAAATCTAACTACCTTACGATCACGACTGCGACTACCCCCTTAATTAGCAGGTCTTCATTACTGAGTAGTTAGTAACCATATTAATTATATAGACAAGTGTTTATTTTTACATTTCCTGGACATATTTCATTCCAGTCGTATGGTTCAATATCATTCTTTTTTTCGGAATGAATGATAACCACAGCAAAAATCTAAGTTCTAAATGTTAAAATACCGATCATCTGATTATTTCCACCATTTATGATTTGTATATTTCCACCTCGAGTTTGTACGTTAAGATTATGTCCACCACCAAACGGTGTGACAGGTGTTTGTACGGTACTTGTCATCATTTGTTGGGATAATTGTTGTGTGGTACTTGACATCATTTGTTGGGATAATTGTTGTGTGGTACTTGTCATCATTTGTTGGGATAATTGTTGTGTGGTACTTGTCATCATTTGTTGGGATAATTGTTGTGTGGTACTTGTCATCATTTGTTGGGATAATTGTTGTGTGGGTTGATTACTAAAATAGTTACTCCACTGGTACGGGGAATGCCATGGAGTTGGTGCATTAACGTATGTGGCGTTGCTATAGACTGGTTGTTGATGGTTATAGGGAGGATAACTCCAGTGGCTAGTATGTTGTCTGTAATTAGGGTAAAGGTTAATTACCCTTTGATTTGATAGCCCTGGTGGATTTACATAGTGAATCCCCATTCCAGGTTGTGATACAGGACGTTGTGGTTGTCTAATTGTTGTTGATAGAGCAGTACCTGGAAGAGGCGATAGTGATGGATCAACAAAATCACTACTGATATTGATACTGCCAGTTGTTGATCGTGCTCTTGCTTCATGTCTATCAATTTCTAGAATCAAAGTAAAATGACTTTATATATATAAATTCTTGACAAGTGTATCAAAACAACAATTCAGAAATTAACCATGTATGTCTAGAATCCATGTTTATGTTATGCTTATGTAAATGTATGTTGACTTTTTGAGTCGACAGAAGCGAATCTGTGCATGTGTGTGTTAATATCTAACACTGGAGAATCATTCTGTATTTAGTTTAAATATGTTCGGAGGTCTATGCTTACCAGAGAAGTGAGGATGGTATATGTGGCCGAGTGGCTACGATCGTTGACTTCAGACCACAACCCTATCACATCTTGTTATAAATACTGTTATAGTGACAGCCGGAACCTTTGAGCCGTAATGAAAGCGGGAGCTTTGGCGCTTCAAAATCTGATTTAACCCACCATTTCTTTAGAAATGCCTGTACCAAGTCAGGGTCATTACGGTTTTCAGTTTTCCGATTGTTGACTGATTTTGTCTGTTTATATACTTATGAGTTTTGACTTTCCCTTTGTAAGATTGTTCGGAGTTCGGTAATTTTGTTATTACCCTTTACTTATTATCTTGTAGATTCAGGATTCTATACGCCGACGGTTTTGCCTTCCGTTTAGGTAAATCCGTCATGACTTTAACCCCAGTAAGCCTGGTAGTCCATGTAGACATGCCGCTTTACAGTGGCTTTACAGAACTGTGTACATCTTGATTTTTTTTTAAATGATTGCCTTCACAAAATCACTCGAATTTCTAATGTCATTTTGAGTATGTTCATCAGAGACAGAATTCGTGTTCGTTAATTTTCTTACATTTTGACTAGGACTGCACTTTTCACTCTCAACTTCTGTGGGTTGTATACTTTGAAAACCTATTAGAAGTCGCTTAATACGTTCAGATGTCATTATTTTTTACACAAAGCTACAACATCAGTTACCATTTCGAATTTGTATCTGGCCAGACAATATACAAAATATATACAACCCTCCCCAAAGATACAACAATGTTGCTTTACCATAATTACTAAATTAAGCAATCAATAACATGGACTCCATAATAATACATCCGCCAATCATGTGGTTTGAAAACAAGAAGTTTGAAGACAACATAGGGCTAATCAGAAGTTGTACATCGAAGAACAGACAATGCAATGGCCAAAGAAAAATGACACAAAAAGACAAGCAAAGATCCACAATACAATGCACAAAAAAATAAAGATTGAACAACACGATCCCCTTTTTCAGGTGTTCCAGAAGGGTAAGTAGAACCTACTCTACTTGTGGCACCCGTTAACTAGATCTTAAAGTGGTTTTACAATATTTAAGAGACTTGTGAACATCTTGTTCGTATGTAGACTATTGAATACTTTTCATTACTTTTCATTATTTATTACTATATATTCTAACATGACCCCCTTCTTTCGCTTTGTTAACAAACGGGCGAGTTATCCATTCGGTATAATCTCATTAGCATATGCGCCGGTGAATGTGACTGACTTTTCCATTGGTAGCATAAATTGTGTGCGACATTTTCCGCAAACGTAAATATAAATTACCGTCTTCCAATCAAAGTGTACTACCGTATTTGTATTTAAACATATCAGAATCGAAATAAATCATGGAAGCCAGAATGTGTTTTGAGTTTTAACATGGATTGGCGGATATTAGTAAATTTTATCCCTCGCTTCTGGCTCGGGATAAAATACTAATATCCGCCAATCCATGTTAATACGCCCAACACATTCTGGCTTCCATGATTTATTTCTTAAATAATACACAAGATAGAATGTGCATTATTATATAGTAATATATATTTTCCTATTAATTTCAATGGAAAATAATCAGTGCAATATTAAGAGATTATTACATGACATTTTCCATATCGGCCCTGATACTAGCCCGAGACTCCCATATCAAGCCCGACAGCGAAGGTGGAGGGTTGATATGGGTCGAGGGTTGATACCAGGACGATATGGAAAATTTCATGTCATAACCTTTTAATCACATATTTTACATTGACCTTTTCCAAGCATTGACTTTTATGTTGCAAAAAAGATTTTTGAACTGACAAATTGCGAAAATAAATCCTTAAGAGAGCCGCCTTTGTTCAAATTGCAAATAGTATTGTTTCGAGTCTGGTTTAAAAAGTATTTCAAACAATGTCGATCTGTACAATGACGTTAGAAACTGTTTGTAAAATCTACTCAAGACGTTGACATTTTAATGGAAATTCCTATTCAACACGACGTATACATTTGAGCTAATTATTCTGTTTCAACCTATTTAAACTTTATTCCAATATGTTGAAATATGTTATTTTGATTGAAATACGAATTTATGCATGTCTTTATGCATCATCTTTCCTTGTACTTTGACATATAATATTTGATTGAGACCACTGCGCAGATACCGGAAATAGAATTCGGGAGCAAATAAGGATATATGAGGGCAAATACGGATATTAGAGGGCAAATACGGATACGGATATTTGCCCCGTATTTATAACCAACACTGACCTTTAGCTATTATTGGACATGCAAAAACGAACATATTGCAGCGAAATATGTGATAAATCCTTGTATTTGCACGCAAGTACTTCAAAAATCCATTTATATATAATAAAATACACAATATTTATATAAAAAATGCTTTAGGCATAAAATATTTATCAATTATGGACTTTTTACGAGTTCAGTATGTTATATGTGGACCTGTTAGGATTATATTGACCAAGGAAGTCCTCGGTTAATATAATCCTAACAGGTCCATATATAACATATAGACAGAGTAAAAAGTTCTTAATTCTATATTACATATGTTTTTCAATATTATTATTTAAATATTAAAATTTTTAAATTTTATGAAAATTTTAATTTTGAAATCTTATCAAAATTTTTAAATCTTATGAAAATTTAGAATTTTTTTAAAATTTTTGAAATTTAATTTTTTTTTGGAAAACTGAGATTTTCTTAATTTTTTGAAAACGGAGATTTTTTGAAATTTTGATCTTTTAATTTTTTTTATTTTTTTCTCCAAATTAGAATACTGATAAATTAACAAATTTTCTTTTCATCTGCTGAGGAACTGGCGCTTCTAAATTTAGTAACATAGCGTCAATATACGTAAAAATAGAAACATAGCGTCAATATACGTAAAAATAGAAACATAGCGTCAATATACGTAAGAATAGAAACAAGAGGTCTGGTTTCTTCACTAGAAAAATAACATTAAATATTCTGTATATCACGTGACTGATTTAGCCAATGAAATTGTACGAAAACCACACCATATGTAATATTTATTACTATATAATAAAAGGGTTATTGCATGAATATTGGTGAATATTGTCCCTCGCAATATATCATATTGCACTCGCTTGCGAATATTTATATAATAATGTGGTCTTGTCCAGGTAGTATGCCAAAATATTACCCAGGTAATATGCCAAAATATTACAGTACCAAATATCACTACAGAAACGTACACGAAGTATAATAAGTATAATAATGCGAGTGCAATATGATATATTGAGAGGGACAATATTGCGAATGCAATATGATATATTGCGAGGGACAATATTTATATAATAATGTGGTCTTGTCCAGGTAATATGCCAAAATATTACCCAGGTCTGAGAGACATATTACCCTCCCTGTCTCTCAGACCTGGGTAATATTTTGGCATATTACCTGGACAAGACCACATTAATATCATTATTAAACTTTACTATAGAAACCAAGCAAGAAATAATTAAGATAATTTAAAATTTTACTCCATGGAACAAGAAATAACTCATTATTCCTTCGGCAAACTGCACGTAGGTCAAATAACTGTGAGGGAATCTGCACGTAGCACAAAATAACTGTTCGAAATTGGTGCGCTTTTGCACGTCGAACCAATAAATAGTTATTTCCCTCAGCACGTCGAACCAATAACTAGTTATTTCCCTCATATTAGTTCAGTATAATAATACAGTTATGTCCTTCATGAGAAGTTAATATCCATAATTATTAAATCTCGAAAGGGAAAATAACCCTTTCTTAATTTAATAATTATGGATATAAAGGATCTAACACCGGTAAGAGGGCAAGACGGAAAAATCTCAGACACCCAAGGGAAAGATTTCTGGTCTCCAACGAGGCTCCACCAATAGAAATCTTTCCCGCGGGTGTCTGAGATTTTTCAATCTTGCCCACTTACCGGTGTTTGATTCTTTTTCTCACTAATATTTTATTGAAAGTACAGTATTTTCCTTCATGAGACATGAAATATGACGTGACACATATTTTGACGTCATTGAAGATTGAAGGTACGGAAAAGGACATCTAGAAATACGAAAAAATGAAAATAAAAGACACAAATATATTTAATACGGTTGGATTCTGTATTTATAAAAAAAAACAATGGTTAAATCCGTAATATATCTGTTATTCAGCTATCAGACAGGTATATAATGTGACATTCCCGGCTTAGAATGACATTTTGCGAAACGTAACATTTTTACGGGAAAAGTAGCGTGAAATTCTTATCTCACCCACGGGTTGAGACAAGGATATCTCACACGGCTAAAAATAGGAACTGTGCTGTCTCATTAGTGAGAAATTAACTTCTCATGAAAGCCATAATTGTGTATTATTATATTGAGTGTCTAATTGTCCAGGTAATATGCCAAAATATTACCCAGGTAATATGTCAAAATATTACAGTACCAAATATCACTACAGAAACTTACACGAAGTATAATAATCACCAACATTCATGCAATAACCCTATATTACTACACATATAAGAACTATTGAAACAATATCTTTTGTTCAAAGACTAGTTACTCAGTTCTGAGTATAATAGTCTTATTATTGTTATTAATTTCTTTCCTCTACCAGCCCATATTAATGTCAAAATCCAGTCCTTCTTTCCCCGTCCATAACTAATTTCACTGGATTTGAACTTGCATAACACGGATGTCACTACCTGGAACATGAACTACTTGCCATTCTGGAGCCATTCTGGAGCCATTCTGGTTTTTAGTAGGGTTCTTGTTGCACAATCGTTTGTTTTCGTTTGTAGTGTTCCGTGAACAATTGTGTCTATTTGTCCTTCTTTGTTGATATTGCATTTTATGTCCCTCTTCGTGTGAATTGTATGTCATTCTTTGATTGAGGACACCACAGAGGTAATCAGACGCTGTAAATCGACGAACAGACAACACAATGGCCAAAAGGAAGAACACAAAGTGACAAACAACGATCCATAAAACAATGCAAAAAAAACGAAAGATTGGACAACTTTTATTGTTTCTGTGGTATCTTCAAACTTTTCTTTTTGTATGATTTCTGATTATTAGTTATTATTATTGTTCGGCATTTCGTCGAAACCTCTCTACCATAATAGTTAGCAACATATCGAAAATATATTTAATATCAAGTAATGGTCAGTCATAAGGTATTCAAAATTAACTTCTATTCATGACGGAGTCAGCCACTAACACCGAACACATTGTTATCGAAATCACTCTACAAACATTAAAGGTATGGCGAAAGTACGGGTACACAGGGTTTGAGAACTAACATTAGAACTTTGTTATGCTTTATTCGACGACTCTACATGGTCGATAACTCTTCCCACAATTAAATCATTTCCGGAAAACCACAAACAGTAGAGATCTGAAGTTATCACAAAACAACATCATAGCATGTTACATAGAAAAGGACACTTGTTATCTGAATATCTAAAACATGAACGGTAATAGATACAGATCAAATTAAAGAGTGGGAAATGTTTTGACAACTCCTTTAAAGGAATAACTACCATCGAACGAAAAGTTGATGGCTGCCGTTATTGGTAAAAATTCAAAAACGATATTTCCCAAACTATGAGATATTCAATTAATAACATGTTTATAAAATAAGACCTACTTACTAGATACAATAGTGTATGAATAACATTTGTAATTATATGACAGGTGTTTTTACATTATTCGCACCCAACGTTTTACGTTATAGTATAATCATATAAGATAAGATAAGATAAGATTTTATTGTCCAATCAAGGTCCCAGCAAGGGGCAGAGTCATTACAGTGATTCATATTACACAAAAAAAAGCAACATTCTAATACATAAATGTAATAAACAGTATACAAACAAGCAATTTGCAGAAATTAGATTGGTACATAAGTACTAAACATATCTATGTCTCTGATGAGTATAGTATAATAAAACAATTAATGACCTAAGAATAATAATCAGATTTAGAATCTATGCACCAAGAAACATGATAATTACATTAAATTATATCTGTTGGGTGACTAATGTTAGAGATGGATTAGATCCCATTAATCAAGTTAACACCGCCACATTTTGTGCCTGTCCCAAACCAGGACCTGAACTTCAATCGACAAATATCCTGGTGTGTGTGTGTGTGTGTGTGTGAGAGTTTTCAATGTTTTGAAGTTAGGTGTGGCTATTCGATTTTGTTGATATTGATGGAATTGTTGACAATCACTGTTTAAAATTATAGCATTCTTAAGAGTGATAATAATATAGTTAAAATGATGTACTATAAAGGTCCCCCTCCCCAAAAAATGTTTTTATAGCTCAAATGTAGCAAGCACAACGAATTGGCATTAGTAATTGTTAAATTTATGAATTTCTCAAATAATTAATCCTATTGTTACTTGTACCTGCAAGTTTTGATGAATCTAATGGCAATCCGTAAATGCCAAATTCCCCTAATGAATGCTCGTATCGGTCGTTGGGACAAATTATGGTTGTCGTGTCGGAAACTAATATTTCTAAACATTGTGAACAGAATGTATGGCAACACGGAAGTTTTCTTGGTTCAAAGTTCTCTCTATCAAAGTCTTCAAAGCACAAGCTACATGTATTCTCACTGTCTGCCATTATTACAAGATCACGTATCTAATTAAAAATATAATTGAGCACATGGGAAGCATTTCTCCTGACAATCTAACATGTTCATGCTGGGAAATAAGAAATATTTATACCACGGTTTTCAGAGTTGAATGGTTAAACAATCGAACGCGAAGGGTGAGATTGTTTAACCGTTTAACTTGAAAAAACCGTTGTTGGTTTAAATGTTGGTTAACATGAAGCCATGAAATATCACATCTAGGTCGTTGATTATTGCACGGCTCTTTGAGAGTAATATAGCAACAGCCCAGATTTAAAGTGTGCGATATCTCGTATCTCGTGTTATTATTTCATAGACCTTAGCTGTTGCTTACATTCTGGTATATAAACCATAAAGAGATCAAAGGAAAAAATGCATTCATGTTACAATAAAAGATTAAAGCATCAAGAAACCAGTAACAAATCTAGATATCGATTGTGGATACTTTAAACTCTTGATTTTGAGCGTACCCGATGATGGTTATTCCAGTAACGTACCTGATGATGGTTATTCCAGAAACGCGTCGTGCACAATACATTTTGTAATCTACGTTAAGATTTATACTGTATATCATTTTGTAATCTACGTTATGATTTATACTGTACATCATTTTGTAATCTACGTTATGATTTATACTGTACATCATTTTGTAATCTACGTTATGATTTATACTGTACATCATTTAACGTCTCTGGGTCGTCGTGGTCGTGATTGTATGGTAGTTTGATTTACAACTACCTATGCAAATGAAAATGTGAATTCGAACCCCGTTCATGGCGAGATGTACTCGATACAACATTATGTGAAAAAGTTTGTCAGCGACTTGCGACGGGTCGGTGATTTCCTCCGGGTCCTCCGGTTGCCTCCACCAATACAACTGACCACCACAATATCACTGAAATATTGTTGAAAGTGTCGTTAAACACCATAAACCAAACAAATCAAGATATCGATAGTGGATATTTTAAACATTTGATTTTGAGAGTTCTTGATAAAGGTTACTCCAGAAAAGATTTGTGCACACAAAATCAGATATCTACGTATTTATTTATATCGTACATCATTTAACGGCTCATCAGATTTTTCCAATTCAATAGAAAACATATCATCAAGTTGAAGTATCTATCGAATCAGGCGTTGACTAGATATTTGTCTTATGTTTACATAATAAGTATACAAGTTTAGAATTACCGATTTTGGTAAACAGTCTTTTTTCATACTATTAACACCAAATACTATAAATACGTGTTAAATCATAACTTTTAAACATAATAAACTACACACGTCATGGACATGGTTCGACACACAAGGAAGTAATAACAAACGAAATTGATTAATACAAACGAAATTGATTATGCCTCTGTTTTTACGATTTATTGATTACCTTTTGGAACTGTTCCAAGAGTGCTATATTTTGTATTTCGTATCTTATTAATACTTAGCTTACGACGTGGTCGTGATCGTATGGTAGCTGGATTTACAACTATCTATCCGATCAGTGTATATCACCACTGATGTTGTGAGTTCGAATCTCGATCAGGGCGAGGTGTACAACATTATGTGATTAAGTTTGTCAGTGACTTGCGACAGGTCTGTAGTTTTCTCCATGTACTCCTGTTTCCTCCACCAATAAAACTGACTGCCACGATATAGCTGAAATATTGTTGAAAGTGGCGTTAAACACCATCTAACAAAGCAAACAAACAAATATAAATACTTAAAAAACAGTCTAAAGCTACATTTGTAGATAAAATATTAGTACACATGTATACGTGTATTGTTGCAATTGTAGCCCTGTTTCTCATGTCCCCCATTGTGTCTGTTATCTACGTTATATGTAATGTCAGTGGTATATGTAGGTGATTTATATATTCAGAGATTTTTTCAGCTGCTCGATGTCGTGTTTCAAATGATTACGTGCGTCACCTTTGTCACCAATTTTATTCTAGATCTTGATGTCATTTCTCACTTTTAGTAGACAGTCTGGCAACGGTGTCCTGTTGAACATGTGACACCCTCTGTTATTTTTAGATAATTGAATGTTAATGTGGACGCCCTAGATATGCTACACGAATGATATTGTCTAAGACAACTCAAATTTCTCTTTATATTTCTTTATTGAAAATGATATGTAACATTGGTGTTACCTTGCTTGGCTTTGTATATTATCGAGAACATTTGTTTATCAGTTTTGTGTGGAAAATGAGCCTTTCTCTAAATAATTAGAGGAATTATTATTGTTATATACCGGTACCACTGTTACTGTGATACATGTAAATCATTTATTTTAGCATAAAAAATGCACTAACCTGTTATATTTATATATTAGTTCCTCATTGTAATGACGTCTTTGGAACAGATCCAATTCATGACAGTTTATCGATCTTTTTGTTTTTCCGTCGTTTTAAATATTTTATTGTGTCATGTTTCTATTCTTAGTTAATTTTATGCTTATGTGGTGTATACGTTTTTGCTCCTATTATTATTTTTTACTGTTTTATTAGTTTTCTGTCAAATGTTGATCTGCGAGAAAAATGGATGAAATCTGGATAATTCTTATTTTTAGTGGGGTTCGTATTACTCGATGTTTTGTTTTATGTGAAGTGTTTTGTAGATCGGTTTTTGTCCCTTTGTACTTTTTCTTTTGGCCATTGTGTTGTAGGTCCTTTTTCGATTGATGGATTCTGATGACCTCTTTGGTATCTTCAGATTCTTCTTGCATGTATCATCTATTTGTTGTGTGTAACTTGATACGTTAGATGTCCATAATTCATTATTTTTCCGATATACGGGTCAAGTTCGTTTTAACTAAGCATCTTCATCGCGTAATTGATTCCACATTTAGAGTAATTGATTCATTGTTGGTTTTATGCTTAATTGACTTCCTGCATCAAATATTCCATCCATGTTCAGGACGAGAACGCGTTCAAATATATAAGAGGTAGGGATTGGGCAATTTGGGAAACGACTGTTGAATGCCACTAGAAAAATATTTGGATAAGGTTGAATAATTTAACTTTTTGTAGCGGCCCTTTCCATCCTGTAAGTGAGAATGTTAGTCAGACCTCAAAGAACCATATATGATGTTCTACATAATTATTTGAAGCGTGGCATCTGGAAAAATAAACGGAGAAGTGGATGCAAAAACTTGTAGCGACCCGCAATAACTCGATAACTGGAAAAACTTGTTAAATCGAACATAACTTTCAGAAAGAGTTGTGTACGTGACATAAGCGCACAGTTTAATCAAAACGGAAAGACGTCAGTATCTATCCGAACTTTTCAACATCATTTGCATAAAGACGGGTATCACAGATATGGTTCACGGAAGAATGTTGTAGTGAGGGAAGTAAATAGACAGAGGCGAATGTCGTGGTGTCTGACAAACGGAACTGAAATGAAAGAGGTCTGTTTTCATAGTTTTCCGGTTGTTGACTGATTTTGTCTGTTTATATACTTATGAGTTTTGACTTTCCCTTTGGAAGATTGTTATTACCCTTATTTAGATCAGGTCATATTTCCTGATGAGAGTAAAGTTGCAATTCGTGCTGACAAAATGGTTTATATTTCGGGGGAAGAACATTGAAGGTTGGAGACCCGATTTGAATGGTAAGCTCGTATGCTCAAAAATACGTCAACTGATAATATGGGTGGTTGTTGGCACGGCGTAAGTAGAATCATTATGTCCTGAAAAATATTGACATAATTGATTCCCAGTTATGGCCAGTACATTGTCGCCGATTTCATGGTATGAAACAGAATTCAAGCCGAGTTGGCCGACAGTCCCAGGACACCAACATTATTGCAAATTTATGGCTTCTCATTAAAAAAAAAGTTGCGGCTTCGTGCACAATCATATACAATCAAATAACGATCTTTTAATGAAATCTAGAATGGTATCATATCAGAATATACCCAACCCTAGTATAAATCAATTCTACGGAGAATGTCACATGTCATAAGGCCTTCAGGGAGGTGAACTAGATGTTAAAGCAGAATATATGGAAACCTAGTACCTACAGAGATCATCAAGATGTCAAAGGTGTATTTCTGGCTGTAATATTGGCTTTATGTCATTTCATGGCAGGGGGGGGGGGGGGGGGGGATCAAACTAGATGTCAGGAAGATATTTGTGTCTGTTTATGAATTCACAATGTCATTTCACTAATTACTGAAAGGTCAAACCAGATGGGATAGTCTGTCTGCGGAAGTAAGGCAAATAAACGTTAGAGAAAACCAAGTGCGTTATAAAGAATGAACAATCCAGAGACACCGGCAACATTGATCACAAAACACAACGAAATTATCTTTATAGTTCATCTCATTTCCTAAAACAACTAGATGGACATTTATTTTATAATATTTTGTTTATGGAGTTGATGGATGTATTTTATTAACAGTGATACTTTTGTCTTCATTTTGTATGTTTGCTTGGTGTTTGTTATTTTTGTTTTGTTTGTTTGTTTGTTTGTTTGCTTGATTGTTTTGTTTGTTTGTTTGTTTGATTGTTTTGGTTTTTTATTTTTGTATTTACTGTATACAAACTAACAGCCATTTCTTTGATTTAATTATTTATCTTGTAGAAGTTGCGTAGCGCTCGTTTGTAGTCTTGGTGTGATCTCCTATTTATTTGCATGGCTTCTCATGAAAAGAAAGTTGCGGCTTCGTGCACAATCATATACAATCAATTAACGATCTTTTAATGAAATCTGCCGTATCTAGAATGGTAACATATTAGAATGTATCCAAAATCTAGTATACATCAATTCTACGGAGAATGTCACATGTCATAAGGCCTTCAGGGGGGTAAAATAGATGTTAAGGCAGAATATATCAAAATCTAGTATACATCAATTCTACAGAGAATGGCATGTTATAAGGCCTTCAGGGGGGTAAAATAGATGTTAAGGCAGAATATATCAAAATCTAGTATACATCAATTCTACGGAGAATGGCATGTTATAAGGCCTTCAGGGGGGTAAAATAGATGTTAAGGCAGAATATATCAAAATCTAGTATACATCAATTCTACAGAGAATGGCATGTTATAAGGCCTTCAGGGGGGTAAAATAGATGTCAAAGTTGTATTTCTGGATGTAACATTGGTTTGATATAATTTCATACCAAAGGTGATCAAACTAGTCGTTAGAGCGATATTTGTGTGTGTTTATGAATACATAATGTCATTTCACTAATTACTGAAAGGTCAAACCAGATGGGATAGTCTGTCTGCGGAAGTAAGGCAAATAAACGTTAGAGAAAACCAAGTGCTTTATAAAGAATGAACAATCCAGAGACACCGCCAACATTGATCACAAAACACAACGAAATTATCTTTATAGTTCATCGCATTTCCTAAAACAACTAGATGGACATTTATTTTATAATATTTTGTTTATGGAGTTGATGGATGTATTTTTTGAACAGTGATACTTTTGTCTTCATTTTGTATGTTTGCTTGGTGTTTGTTATTTTTTGTTTTATTTGTTTGTTTGATTGTTTTGTTTGTTTGTTTGATTTTCTTTGTTTTTGTTTATTTGATTGTTTTGTTGGTTGTTTTTGGTATTTACTGTATACAAACTAACAGCCATTTCTTTGATTTAATTATTTATCTGGTAGAAGTTGTGTACCGCTCGTTTGTAGTCTTGATGTGATCTCCTATTTATTTTCAGGTATGAGTCATTGAAGGCCCTCTAGTTGCTGTGTGATTTATGATTTATTATTGTTTCAAGTATGACCACCGACCTACCATAAGTCACTGACAAACTTTATCAAATGATGTTGTATCGAGTACACCTCATCTGAGCGTGATTCGAACTCACAGCGTTAGTGGTGATAAGCAATGATTACATAGGTAGTCATAAATCCAAATTCCATACGATCACGACCACGACGGCCCCTAATTATATTTGGCATGATCTTTATAGCGGTAATAAAATATATGATGGCTGTCTGTCATTGATTTGTTATAAATGTTTTGACGTTTTCGTGATATACTATTGTATATTTGAACTCATTCAATCGTTCACCGTATAGGTCATGGAGAGGTGTACTTGATACAAGAAGAATTTGAAGATACCAAAGAGGTAATCAGAATCCGTAAATCAAAGAAGAACAGTCAACACAATGACCAAAAGGAAAAAGGACAAAATGACAAACATCGATCTACACAATATACACATAAAACTAAAGATCGAGTAACACGAACCCAATAAAAATCGGGGGTAAACTCGTGTGCTCCGGAAGGGTAGGCAGTTCCTGCTCCAAATTATGCGCTAACGTTTGTCAGTGACTTGCGGTAGGTCGGTGGTTTTCTCTGGGTACTCCGGTTTCCTCCACCAATAAAAATGACCGCCACAATATAACTGAAATATTGTTGAAAGTGCCGTTAAAACTATAAACCAAACCATCAATTAAGTTCTTCATTTTAATCATCATCATTAGTATGTGTATACTGTCATGTCACGCAACAAAATTAGCTCAATACACCCGACCTGATTACTTACCTGGTGTAATACTATATACATTAATTATACATGATAGACAACAATTTCAGGTAATCTCAAGGTAATTACCACACAATAACCATTACAATACTATTGCAGACAATATACAATTATTGCCTGCACTTTAGGTGAACAATTATTATGTTCACCGCAAGTGCAGGTGATAATTGTTTTATTATACCGAAACTCTATTTACAATAATGTTGGATGCAATAAACACTTATTTGTGTGTTTTTATCATGTGTTTTCATAAACTTCATATTTGTGTTTTTAACTTCCGGTCAAGATTGTATTTCCGGAATACAAAAACGGATACATTTCCGGACAGACCAATTTTGTAAAAACATCACTTTTATTTTATATATAATATATAATGTAAGGTATAATAATATACTATTATTGCCTGCACTTAAGATGAACATCATAATTGTTCACCCGAGGGGTGTTGTTTTCCCGAGGGCTTTATACCACGGTTTTCCGAGTTTAATGGTTAAACAACCGAAGCGTGGGATGGTTTAACCGTTTAACTCTGAAAACCATGGTAAATGATTTGTAACATGAAGCCATGCAATATCACATCTAGGTCGTTGATTATTGTACAACTCTCTGGGAGTGATAAAACTACAGCCCAGAATTAAAGTGTGCAATATCTCTTATCTGCGTGTATTATTTCATAGTTGTTTTGGTTGTTGCATACAATATGGTATATAAACCATAACAAGATCAAAGGAAACGAATGCATTGGTGTTACATGTTATGTTTGTTGTCATATAGATTCTCTACATGCTGTGACTGTAATTTATCCATAAACACTTTCTATCTTTATTGTGACAGTTCTCACGGTACGCCTATAAGGTTTATGCACTACTCTGTTTCCCTCATCATATGTTACAATGATATTTAGTTAGTATTAAAATGTAGTTTGTAGTAAACGGACGTCTGGTCTTTATAGAACCCACAAAACATAAAACTGGCGACGAGGATATTTTTCCGAAATTTTAAAGAAAGAACTGTTTATTCTATAGACTCTCCGTATATTTTTAATATTCTGTGAGATTTCTGTGGTATCCAGTTTTAACGTTTGGAATAATTTATCATGGTAGCATATATTGGAAAAACTGAAGCGTATGATGAGACTATTGAACCATGGTCTTCGTATGTTGAAAGACTAGGACAATATTTCAAGGCAAACAAAGTAGACGATTCTTTGAAAATTGCATTATTAATAAGCTTAATTGGGGGAAAAACTTACAACCTTCTTCGTACTTTAACAAGTCCGACAAAACCTGCAAAAAATCTTATTAGGAGATAAGCAAATTACTGGGAGATCATTTATCACCAAAACCGTTGTCAATTGCAGAACGATTTAGATTTCACAAACGTAAACAATTAGAAGGTGAACCCATCAATGACTATGTTGCTGTGCTACGTAAGCTCGCCGAACATTGTGATTTTGGAGATATACTTGCCGATGATCTTAGAGACAGACTTGCTTCTGGAATGCGTCATGAAAACATTCAAAAGAAATTACTGTCAGAGGCTGGTTTAACATTGAAAAAGGCTATTGAAATTTCCGTTGCAATGGAAACAGCAGCAAAAGACGCCGTTGAACTACGAAATTCGCACAGTGAAGCACCTATGCATAAGCTACATGCCAGGAGAAAACCACAGCCTCGACAGAAGAAACAAAACACACCGAAATGTTATCGATGTGATGATCAGGGACATTATGCCAATGAATGCAGATTTAAAGAGGCCATATGTCATAAGTGCAACACAAAGGGACACATTACGAAGGCATGCAAAGGAAGGAAGATATCAGATACACGGAAGTTACACTTACTAGGGGATAACGAAGATGGTGAATTCGATAGTTATGGAATATATAGTGTAAGCAAGAAAGCAAAGGATGCAATTGTTATTAAACCGTATGTTGAAAAGGTTAACATTACCGCTTGATAGTACAAGTGTCACCTTGAAAACCTATTCAGGAGAGAAAATTATTCCGGAGGGAGTAATGCATGTTATTGTTCAATACAATAATCAAAGTGCAAATTTGGATTTATATGTTGTTAGAAAAGGATGACCACCACTGTTTGGTCGTGAGTGGTTACATCATTTTCAATTGAATTGGAAGGAAATAAAATCTTTGAAAATTTCCAAGGTAACAGAGTCATCGAATTCGAAAATAGTGAAAGTGGCAGAGGAGTATGAAAAGTCGAATCAGAAATTACACAAATTGCTTGTTAAATACAAAGATCTGTTTCGAAATGACATTGAATGTTTAACACAAAAGAAAGCGACACAATCTTTAAAGCCACAATCAACACCAACATTCATCAAAGCGAGACCGATTCCTTTTGCAATGCGTCCGAAGGTAGAAAAGGGACTTGAGAAACTGGAACGAGATGGTATCATTTCAAAAATCGAAATGACTGATTGGGCTTCTCCTATTGTACCAGTACTGAAGAAGAATGATTTCTTAAGAATCTGTGGTGATTTTAAGGTAACTGTGAATCAGGTGTTACAAGTAGATCAATATCCACTTCCACGTATAGACGACATTTTTGCGACACTAGCAGGTGGTCGAAAATTTACGAAGCTGGACATTAGACAAGCGTATTTACATATGCCGCTTGATGAAGATTTAAAGAAGTTACTAGCAATTAACACTCACAAGGGACTTTATGAATACAACCGGCTAACATTTGGTATTGCGTCTGCACCGTCTATTTGGCAGCGCGCTATAGACCAAATTGTGCAAGGATTAAGTGGTGTACATTGTGTTCTTGACATGATAATCACAGGAAAAAGTGATGATAAACATTTGCAAAATCTTGAAAATGTACTTCAAAAGTTGCAGAACAATGGGCTCCGGGCAAACATTGAAGTGTTCATTTTTGCAAGACAGTGTAGTTTATCGTGGACATGAAATAAGTAAAGAGGGACTGCAGAAAACTAAAGATAAAGTAGAAGCAGTTGTAAATACTCCAGCGCCAAGGAACATTACACAGCTACGAGCTCTGTTAGGGTTAGTGAACTATCATCACAAGTTTTTGCCCAACCTTGCTACTGAAATTCGTCCATTGAACGAATTATTGGAGGACAGAAAATGGGTATGGAATGAACGTTGTAATCGTGCATTTCTGAAGGTAAAGGATATGATTACGTCAGATGTTGTTATGACACATTATGATCCTAATTTACCAGTAAGATTAGCGTGCGATGCATCACCCTATGGTCTAGGGTCAGTATTATCCCATGTAATGACAGACGAAACAGAAAGGCCCGTGGCATTTGCATCACGTTCTTTTACGAAATCAGAGCGGAATTATGCCCAAATTGACAAGGAGGCGCTTGGAATTGTATGGAGTGTAAAGAAGTTTTATACTTACTTATTTGGAAGATCATTCACTTTAGTGACCTATCATCAGCCATTGACCTCAATATTCAGCCCAAATAAGGGAATACCGGTAACTACAGCAGCTAGATTGCAAAGGTATGCTTAATTTTTGTCAGGATTTAATTACCAGATAGAATGTAAAAACACTAAGTGACATACTAATGCCGATAATCTGTCTAAACTACCTTTAACTGAACCTGACAGGCTAGATACCATTGACGGCGAGGATGTGTTCCACATGTCACAGATTGAACATTTATCCGTCACAAGTGCTGTAATTCAGAGAGACTCGTCGTGACAATGTGCTAGCAAGAGTACATGATCATGTTACAAATGGTTGGAAAGACACAAATACGTATGAAATGCTTAAACCATTCTACAGTCGTAGAAATGAAATAACTTTATAACAGGGATGTTTACTCTGGGGCATACGTGTCATTGTGCCCGTCAAACTTCGCACACAGATCTTAAATCTGTTACATGAAAGTCACCCAGGCGTAGTAAGGATGAAGGCGCGGATTTAAAATGCTTGGTACCATTGCGTTTCATAAATGTAGCAAATTCATCTGATGAAAACTGACTTCCATTATCAGACACTATTTGTGCTGGTATTCCATTACGTGAAAATATCGACCTCAGAACTTCAATAGTTTTTGTCGATGTCGTGGTTTTCATTTCAACAATTCATATATAATTAATATACTACTCAGGTAAATACTACTCGTGTATGAGTATTGTGATCGTCAAGTTCAAGTTATTCATATGTTATATAATTGATAATTTGACGATATTACATGTCAACTATCCAACAAATATTATACATGGTACAACAAATATTATTACACCTTACATATTATTTTACTATAAAAAAAAATAAGAAGACAATTCAGATGTTTTTCGGAAATTTTACTAACGAGGGAGACAACCCGGTGAGCAACCCAAACATATATTTAATGTAGAGAGAGACAATATGTCATTGCACGGTCAATTCTTATGTATAAAGGAAATTAATTACTGGATGTTTCCTTGTTTTTTATGTGAACGAAATAATGGCAGTAAAGCCGAACCAGTGAGCCGAACTAATGTGTTTTTTTAAGAAGTGAATATTTAGGCTACTTTTTATAACTTAATACATTTTCCAATAAGTAAAATAAAACAAATATTGTTCCATGCAGCGTCTCTCATATAAGACATCTTTATGTAATGTGTAGTGAACTGAATGAAACAAAAACAGATACTATAAAGAGGTCCATTTTACAGATATTGGAACAAAGGTATGTATTTTTCCATTGTAAAATATATAAGTACATGTAAGTACGTAAATATATTTTTTTTCAGTTAAAGTCACAAATTCTACAAAATATTTTAATAAGTCAGTATTTGTGGTGCCCTTCTTTATCGAGTACTTCTTCTTAGTGTTTGTGGTTGTTGGGGTTGCTGTGATATTTATTATAAAAATTATAAAAGAAGGAGTGTCTTCACCTGCCATGACTACTGGTGTAGAGACCATCCTGGGTATCTTTTCATCTTCCTATTTTGTGGGTTCACCTTTCTTTTGCGGAAATTATATTAACAGAATTGTTATTTAGTGTATGAGAGGTAAAGCATTGAGAACAACTGTTCTTACTTATTATCTTTCATGGAAAGCCTCGTTTTCATCACTACTAAACATGTTTAGGGTTGTTGGGGTTGCAGTGCAGAAAGATGAGGTGCAAGAGGATGTACAGTTGTCTGAGTTGCATTTCCTTGACGTAAGGGTGTAGGCATTTTCATGAGAAAGGGGGGGGGGGTGAATATTGTTAATATTTTGATAAAATCTCATTATTTGTCTATAGGCAACCACCAAGACAGTCATGGCCATTATTCATTGTTTGGTAAATTCTGAAATCTTTCATCAGTATTTTTAATACTTGCTGCAAACTGTATCCATGAAAGCTGATTATATTCTTAAATGCTACAGTCAAAATCGGATATTGAAACAAACGGCCTTTTTCCAACACAATACGACTATAGAAACAGATACAAGAACTGTTAAATAAGTTGAAATTTGATAAATCAAATGCATCCCCCTTTTCCATGTCCATCTTATATCCAAAAGATTAACATGTGCATAGTCTCAAGTGTTTAGATCTAGAGTATTATCTCATTGGATCCGTCTCCTTTTTTCCAAAAGATTAACACAGCTTCATGTGTTTAGATCTGGGTAGAACTTGCAGTGGAGGTCTCTCCTCCAAATGATTATTACAGCTTCATGTGTTCAGATCTGGATAGAACTTGCAATGGAGGTCCCTCCTCCAAAAGATTAATACAGCTTCATGTGTTCAGATCTGAGTAGAACTTGCAATGGGGGTCTCTCCTCCAAAATGTTATCACAGCTTCGTGTGTTCAGATCTGAGTAGAACTTGCAATGGAAGTCTCTCCTCCAAACGATTAGCACACCTTCATGTGTTCTGATCTGGGTAGAACTTGCAATGGAAATCTCTCCTCCAAACGATTAGCACACCTTCATGTGTTCTGATCTGGGTAGAACTTGCAATGGGAGTCCCTCCTCCAAAAGATTAACACAGCTTCATGTATTCAGATCTGACTAGAACATCCATTATAGGTGTCCCTCCTCAATTCTATTGCTCCCCCTGTTATTATCCTTTTTACATCTTTTTCGATATTATATGACGATACATTGGAAAATTATTACTGAAATAAAAAAAAAACAAGTGAAAAGTATGTTACTGTCTTATAAATGAAGTCCATTTCAGTACCACGTGTTTTCAAATTAGACTAAATGACTTTAAATTTTGTCTTGACCTTTTCTGTCTATATATAATGTAAAATAATTAAAATATTACTACTATTAATATAACTGTGTTAATTATTATAAAAACTATAAAAGTAGGAGTGTCTTCACCTGTCATGACTACTGGCGTAGGCACAATCCTGGGTATCTGTTCATCTTCATAGAATTAAAAAAATTTAATTAAAAAAAATGTCGGATAATATGAAGCAGCCGGCCGCGATACTGGTACTACAATACTGGTACACAATACTGGTAATACCAGTATTTTACCAGTATCTTCCAGTATCTGCAATACTGGTTCAGATACTGGTAAATACTAGTATCCCAGTATCTTCCAGAATTTTCCAGTATCTGCAATACTAGAAGATACTGGTCATTGCCAAAATATGAGTATTGTAGATACCGGAAGATTCTGGGAATACTGGTAATACCAGTATTGCAGATACTGGAAGATTCTGGAAAATACTGGTAATACCAGTATTGCAGATACTGGAAGATTCTGGAAAATACTGGTAATACCAGTATTGCATATACTAGAAGATTCTGGAATATACCAGTATTGCAGATATTGGAAGATTAGGTAGAATTCCGGTTAACCCGAGTTTTTATGTCTACATTATACTAAAAGAATTGAATATAATTCATACTCATACGTCATTTCTGCTGTACATAACATAAGAGGCAAAAGCCCTGTAATGTCAAAATATTTTGTATGGTCCCTTAGAGTTTGATATATATTGGTAAGGTAATTTGACATGACTGGGCGGAGCCTAATACTAACGGTAAATACAATGAGCTGTGATTTACAGTTAGAATTAGGCTCTGCCTACTCGTGTCAAATTGCCAGATATTAGAGTTTCCAGTATTGTGTGTTTTACAATACTAGTATTACCAGTATTGCTGGATGAAGAATACTGGAGCTTCCAGTATTGTGTGTTTTACAATACTAGTATTACCAGTATTGCTGGATGAAGAATACTAGAGTTTCCAGTATTGTGTGCTTTACAATACTAGTATTACCAGTATTGTTGGATGAAGAATACTGGAGCTTCCAGTATCGTGTGTTTTACAATACTAGTATTACCAGTATTGTTGGATGAGGAATTGTGTATAGATCAACGATTCTGGTATTCCAGTATTGTAAATGCACGATACTGGTACATCCAGTATTGTATATATACTATACTGGTATTACCAGTATTGAAACATTATAATACTAGTATTTCTAGTATTGTACAGTGTTACAATACTGGTATTACCAGTATTGTAATATGCGAGCTTAAGCGAGCTCTTTATGGTATAAAATGTATACTTAGGATTTTTTAACAAACATGGCTGAACATATTGTCGAAGAAAAAAAAATTCTACGTTTTGTATTTGTTATTCGAGTTATCGTTCCTTACGTTTTGTAAACACCGGTTTCCGGGTAACACACTAACACACTCAACTAATGGAGATCTTCTTAACATAAAGCGCTAAGGTGATCCTGAAGTCTCGTACCCTCTCTCGTAAGGAACGATAACTCGAATAAAGGAACGATAGCTCGATTGAATGAGACTAGATTCGGCCCTAAAAAAAGTCGTCCCCAATATATCTCGGCCCAAAAAATCTCGACACTTTTGATGAAATTGCCAGATAATTTTCAGATGCGCGAGCATTTAAGGCCGTGCCGGTTTCATATTATATACAATACTGGTATTTCCAGTATTGTGAATATTATAATACTGGTAGTACCAGTATTGTAAATATTACAATACAGGTAATACCAGTATCGCGGCCGGCTGCTTCATAATATCCAAAATGTCTTCTTCTAGAACTGTTCATATTAAAATTTCATTCTAATGGCTCACGTTTTTCTGAATTAATATAAAAGAATCGCTATTGAGTGTATGAGAGGTAAACCATTGAAAACACATGTTCTTACTTATCATCTTTCATGGAAAGCCTCATTTTCATTATTTTAGTTTGGTTCTGCTTTAAAATAAATATTTATGATGCGTTGACTCTTTTATTATTATCCGGAGTAAAAGTAAAAGTAATATGCACAGAATTTATTTTCTTAGTAGGAGGGATGCACAATTTGCAGTCTTTCCTATTAAGTGATGAAGAGCACATACACAATCAGTCTATGGAGCTTCAGAGGGACGATCAGTCTTCCTATCTGTCGTCTTACCCACGGGTGTTTGAAAATGTACAGTACTCATCTCGTCGATCATCTGTTCTTCACTTGGTTGTAAACACGTACTCTGCTCAGCTGGACTCACCTTCCCAGTCACATCATTGATCTCTACAGTACTGATAAACATAGTGACTTTACTACTATCAGTTACATATTCCTCTGTTGTTGACTGTTTGGTGGTGATTGTTTCGGATTTTTATTTTTATGTCAAAGTGGAATCACCAATATAGAATGAGATAAAAACAAACATTTGTTCATACTGAATTGATTTTTAATGTTAAATTTTTTTTATTAAGCTTCAAAGGGTCTGCATTTTATTAAGCTTAATAACAATAACATTTTTTTTTATCAAACTCACCGATAAAAAGTATGGCTTTTCTATCTTAAATCCAATGTATTATTTAAAAACCTCACGATTTCTATATCAGATGATGTATGTGTCGTTAATAGCAACACAACGGGCGTTACTGGTTGAGCAGATACTACTAAAACTTCCGGAGCTCCCCGGGTTTTAGTGAGTTCTTCTTGCTCGGTCTTTTGTTTTCATAGTACATGTGTTTTTAGATAATTTTTCGTCCTTTTGTCCTTTTTCTTTTGACTATTGTATTGTCTGTCCATCTTTCGATTTACGGCTTCTGATTACTCCTTTGGTATGTTCAAGTGTTTCTTCTAAGATCAAGCAGAATTATTAGTCATAGTTTATTATAAATTAAATACGATTTTTATTGATAATTGAAGAAATGTCCTTTTGATCACATAATGGTTACCACATGCCGCTCTACGTCTTTTGAACAATTTTGTGTATTACAGTGACATAAAACCTCATTAATTTGTGAAAAACTTTATATTTTTCATATCCATGATGTTGTTTTTCAAAAAGTTCTAACGTACATAAATCTGACACTTCTGGCTTATTATAAATTTCAATATAAAATAATATTCGAAAAAGACTATATTTTTCAATCAAATGTTTCAGAGAGTTTATGATAGATTGGTGGTTAAACCGGTAACTCCTATGCAACTTCAGAATTTGTAGATGAATCTTAATCTCTTATACCTAATTTTTACAAATTCAAATTCAAATATTTTCATTACATCTGCTTTCTCACACAAACCTTTAATTTCTCTGTATATTTACTACTAATTAATATCAAGAGGAATCAATAGCGAATTAAATAGTAGAAGCGATAAAATTCATTTTATCTAAGATTTTGATATTACAGATATGATTGTCTTTTGCATTATGAAACCCTTTGTTATACATGGCAAAGCGAGTTTTTTCTCCTCATTTCTTCTTTGCTTTGTTACACGATTAACAGAAATTGTGGAAACAAAAATATGTACATGTTTCTTTCAGTGTCCATACATTAAATATACATACTATTTCGGTATAAACGAAAGCCTAATGACGATACCACTAGACTATATCGCTCGCTTTTCATGCCACACCTGTTCTTGATAATGTAGTGGGGTTTTTCTTTTACAACAATAATATTTTATTCAAACGCTTGTTACAACCAGCTTCATAAGCCCAAGCTTCTTATGAAGCAATATGTATACATTTTGTATATAATATAAAAATAGAGAAATTTGCGACACAATTATATTAAAATAATTCATATTCAAATAGTTTACAAATAATTCTGTAGTCTTTTTAGAAATGAACTTTTCTGAATTATTTCATTTCCTCTATATATTTGAAGGTATTCGCTAGCAAACAATGAGTAAACATCAAGCCTTTTAGTTTTTTTGGTCTGAAATGTAATATGTAGCGTTAATTTTTTGTATCTCATGAAAACTTGCAATTGGTTCAATAAATGATATTTATGAAACATTAACTCGGTTTTTATCAATTAGGCAATGACGATACCACTAGCCTATATCGCTCGCTTCTCATGCCACACCTGCTCTTAATAATGTAGTGTTATAAACACAAAATTACATTTGTTTTAATCTAAATTTGCTTTAATACCATCAAGTAAAATGCACACCGACCCTACTTCAATAAATATAATTTCAATCGTTTGAAGAATGAATTAGATTGAAATTGATTTCTTTTACTTATCTGCCCATAGAGGCGCTTCTTTTTCCCGCCTCATGAGCTGTCGAGTTTGACGTGTCATTCAGCACGATAGGGCCAGCTCGAATAGTCGTGTTTTCCGATATAAAAAAAATATATATTTTCTACGATGGACGAAAGCGACGGACCAGCTGACGATGTTTCCCTAAAAACAGTTTTAGACGCTGTTAATAAACAAAGTAAGAACATTGAGGCTATAGTCGAGGCCAAAGTAAGTGAACAAATAGGTGTCTTGAGAGATGAAATTCATGGGACCACGCAGTTCATGAAGTCGCATGTGAAGAAATTGAAATCTGACGCACAGTATAAGTGGAGATCTGAGGGCAACAAAATTCAATTCAATTCTAATACTGAAAATATGGAGGATTTAACACAGGCTTTATGGGCTATTGACAATACAAAGATTGATTATGCGCGCGACTTGGTAATTGCTTGCATAGAAAGGCTCAAGCACCGCAACAAGCTAATTAAAATTGCTGACATGTCTGACGGCGGATGGGACACTGTCCGGCAATACGAGGCAAATCCGATAGCAAGCGACTCTGATGACGAATCAAAGATTATTAGGGCAGAAAACCGTGCTATTAAGAAGAAGAAGTCAAAAAACAAAAGTTCAGGGCCGAAGTCTAGCTATAACGCCGCTGCCATACAACCTGCAGGATATTCTTATGTTTCACCTATGCCGCCCTTTCGAGGGTCCCAGCAACCTTGGTACACATATGTCCCATTCACACAAGGTGCCTATGCTGGGAAAAGTCAACGAGGACCCTGCTACGCTTGAGGATCAGTCAAACATTGGAGGGCCAGCTGTCCATTTGTCAGCAACAAGCCAGCTACCCAAACAAAGGCCAGAAACTGAATTTGTAAAAGATGAGTATTTTGTTTATAATGTTGAAAATTCAGATAATTCTGATCACATAGAAAAATTTACGCATGATTATTTTGAATATGAACAGGGTCATGCAAATATTATTGTCAAGGGTAGACTTAAGAGTAACATACAATTTTGGATAGACATAGGTGCATATGATTTCATTATAGACACAATTAGGGATGGTTATAAGATACCTTTTTATTCAGTTCCACCATCTGTTTGTTTATCTAACAATTTATCTGCCATGAAGCATACTGATTTTGTAGATTCAGCTATTCAAGACTTATTAGATAGAGGTTTAATTGTCACGTGTGACGTTCAACCTACTGTTGTTAATCCGTTAACTGTGTCTATTCATTATAACGGTAAAAAACGACTTATTCTTGATTTGCGGGTCGTTAACAAACATTTATGGAAACAACCGGTCAAGTATGAAGACATGAGAACAGCTACACAACATATTAAACATAATTCCAGTCTTTTTAAGTTCGATATTCACTCGGCATATCATCATGTTGACATTTTTTATCCCCATACTGAATATTTGGGGTTTTCCTGGTTAAAAGATGGAGTACGTATATTTTACAAATTTCTTGTATTACCTTTCGGATTAGCTTCTGCATGTTATTTGTTTACAAAGATTACCAGACCACTTGTAAAAAAGTGGCATTCTGAGGATAAACAAATTATTATGTAACTTGACGATGGGATAGGCATTGATCCAGATGAACAATTATGTCAAAATATTGCCAATGAGGTGAACATTGACTTGATAAAGAGTGGTTTTGTTCCAAAAGCCGAAAAGTCATTCTGGCAACCTGTTAAACGTCTAGTATGGTTAGGTACTATTATTGACACTGAGTATGGATATTATAAGATACCAGAAGACAGGGTTGAGAAAATTATCAATACTACTACAGATATTTGTTCATGTTTATCTGTGCGCAAAACAGTATATGTTAGAAAGGTAGCATCTTTAGTAGGACAAATTATTTCTACATATTCAGTCATTGGTAATATTGTATATTTGATGACTAAACATTTAAGTATAGACATCAACAGTTCTCTTTCTTGGAACTCGTACATTAAGTTGTCAGAATCTAGCCTTGAACAGCTTGTGTTTTGGAGAAACAATTTTCAGCTTGTTAATGTAAAACATTTTACATTAGATGAATCCTGTCAACAAATAGTTTTTAGTGATGCTAGTGGTACAGGTTATGGTGGCTATATAGTAGAGACCCCTATAGATATTGCTCATGGTATGTGGCTAGGTTCGGAAAAAGGGAACAGTTCTACATGGAAAGAACTCACTGCTGTGAAATAGGTGTTATTGTCTTTGATTCATATATTGTCGGGTAAGAGGATAAAATGGTTCACAGACAATCAAAATGTGGTCAGTATTGTGAGCAAAGGTAGTACAAAAACTGTTCTTCAAGTTAGCTTTGGACATTTTCAGTGCATGTTTGAAATTTAACGTCAACATTGATATGGTCTGGATACATAGGTCAGAGAACGATAGAGCTGATTATCTTAGTAGAATTTGTGATCATGACGACTGGGGTATATCTGATGTTATATTTGAACTTGTTGAATCCCTTTGGGGGCCACACGAGGTTGATTGGTTCGCCTCTGATCACAATTATAAGTTGGTTATATTTTATTCCAGATTTTGGAATGCGTATTCCACTGGCATTGATGCCTTTACAGTTGATTGGCATGGCGTTAATGGCTTGTTTGTACCGCCTATATTTTTTTTTTATTTTATTTTTTTTTTTTTTTAAATTTCAGATCATTTTATTCAAAAACCCTGCTATATAATTACCCTATATAGCCCAGGGGAGCTACATAGGGGCCCCTGTGGTTTACATAACTCATTTGACCAGGGAAAATATCAAATTGAGTAAAATAATACACTCCCTTTCATTCACAGAATGAAAATTACAAATATACATGTACATTTAATTTTTTTTTCTTTAACTTTATTTTTTATAACAAATATTATTGTAGCAAATAGAAAAACTAATTATAACGATTTGAGAACGGTATCACTAAATACAACTAACTGCAGTTACCTGATAAATCGAACACACCTTATTGTTTTGAGTGTAGTTTTACGACAGCAGCGTGGCTATTTATTCTTACATACATTTTCCTATTTTCATTCTTGGGACCTACAATTATCATCAGTTTGTGTTATTCATTCAAATGGAATTATAGGGAAAATGCAGTTGGATTAATAAATAACATATACACTATAGGGTCTACATATTAACAGACAGCTTTGTAAGTAAGAAATAATCAATATATGTGTCAATACAACAATGTACTAGAAAGGAGTGTGTATCTGGTCATTTACAACACCGTGACGCAGATAAATTAATTCATATGAAAACAGTTAGATACAAAACATATTTGTCATTTCTGTATAGATATTATTTCCCGTTTTACTTTTGGCAAGAGAAAATATGAATGAAATTTCGCTTTTAATTAAGTTGATAATTTTCAATTTAGTAATGTTTTTCTTTTGGTATTTAGCAACATTTCGTTCTTTCCAAATCATCCACTTTGTGGTTGTCAAAATCGTGTTGACTATTGCGTTAATTTGGTCGTCTCTGTGGCTTATTCCTAAGATTATCGAATTTTCTGATTTTGATATAGTTTTAATTTCATTTTGTTCATAAAATTCATTGATTTTTTGGAAAATTTCTGTCCACACACTATCCACCAATTTACAGTTAACGAAAAGATGCATTAAATTTTCGGGGTCTTTACAGAAATGACAACCACCATTTGGAGATTTATTCATCTTTTGTAACCTTTCTTCTGTATATATTATTCTATGTATCACTTTCCATTGTAATTGTTTGGATTTTCTATTTGCGAGATTTTTAAAACGTCTACCCCATATTTCTTCCCATGGTAATTCTACTCCGAAATAAATTTCCCATTTTTGTTGACATATTGGAATATTTTCTATTGCAAAAAAGTACTGTATATCTTTGAGGAGAAGTTTTTTATTTTCTAGAATATTATCATTTTTTATAAATTCGCATGTATTTTTCACTATAAATGGATAGCTTTTAGTATTTTCTTGATTAATGTTGTCTGATTTGAGCATGAGAAGTAGTTCATGGGAAAATGATGCTTTTATATGGCTGTATTTGGCAATCCAGTTTCTTTTATCACGCAGTCTATTGAATATTTCAGTGGAATTTACAAATATTTTACTATTTTGATCCCAGATATCTTTCACCGTTTTAAACCCACTTTTGGAGAAATTGGACAAAAATAGAGCTTTTCGTTTATATCTTATTTTCGAATTGCCAAATATATGTTGCTCTAATATATTTTCTTTTGTGTTAATTTTATTTAAACTCAGAAATTCAGACCAGCAATTTAAGAGATTCAGATAATATTTTGAAATCTTCCTTAATCCAATAACTTTGATATCTGAACATTTACAGAGAAAAAAATCGGTCTCAAATTTTGAATCCATTGATGTCAGCCAATATTTACCAATAACATTCCATTTATCTGCCTATATTTTTGATAACCCGTATATTGAAATATATGAAACAGTGTAACGCTGTGGGAACTTTAATTGTTCCATGTTGGCAGTCGGCCAGTTTTTGGCCAATGCTATGTCCAGGTGGTGATGATTTCATTGATCAGGTTAAAGGTTACATATATTTACCTACTAAGAAAGAATTCTATTCACCTGGAAAAAGTAACAAGGCCATTTTTGACAATGTGGATCTGACATTCAGAATGTTAGCTTTGAGAATAGATTTCAGTATATAACTGATTTAATTGGTGGTGGTTATGATGCTTATCTGATGGTGTTCAGATAGAAGCTTAAGGTTAGTTTTAGACTAGCCTTGTAGTACTAACACTGGTGGTGGGGTGTCAGTCCTAAATGTAGTTTAGGACAGTGCAAACAAGGATGTATCCTTTGTTGAAATACTAATTAGGTGATGGTTTTATATTTCAGAATACCTTAAAACTACATGTATGTACTATGTATTTAAAAATGTTTTATTTTTATACATGTATTTTTCCAGGCCTGCAAAACCAACATACAAAAATTGCCTGCATCTTTAGCTGGATCGGTGACCTTATTCCAGAATTGCTAAATGTATCTAGAGCGAATGCTACTGTAAAAACATACCATTTGGGATTTATTCGTTGGAAAAAGTGGGCTTCAATTAATGGAATATCCAGTGTAGATATTTTACCTGCAAAACCGTTCTTTGTTGCTATTTACCTTTCGTCATTAGTTCAGTCATGTCGTACTGTTAGTCCAGTTACACAAGCTTTTTACAGTTTACAGTGGGCGCATAATTTAATAGGACAACCGTCTCCGACTGATACGTATTTAGTAAAAAATGTTTTAGAAGGTGCGAAGCGAAAGTTAGCAACACCGACCGTGAAAAAGGAACCAATTACACCAGAACTATTGTCGCTTATGTATAATTCCAATTATAAAGAAAATTATTTATTTTCTCAACGTACAATTTGTGCATGTTTACTTGCGTATGCTGGATTTTTAAGGGTATCCCAGTTGTTACAAATCAGAAGAAATGACATTATTTTCGAAGCCACGTATATTTGCATATTTATACCGAATAGTAAAACAGATATATACAGAGACGGTAATTCTGTAGTTATTGTGCGTACTGATTCAAATTTGTGTCCAGTTAAAAATTTGGAATTATACCTTGTTTGGGGTAACATTTTGGCGGATTCTAATAAATTTATTTTTCGTAATTTAACTAAGTGTAAGGATATGTACATTTTAAGGCGGGATGATAAAGCACTTTCTTACAGTCGTATGCGAGAGTTGTTTATTCAGGCTTTTCAGTCTTTTGTGCCTGATATTAAGAAGTTTGGTCTTCATAGTTTACGATCCGGTGGTGCTACAACTTGTGCGAATTTAGGAATTTCAGATAGATTATTTAAAAAGCACGGGAGGTGGCGTTCTGAAACAGCTAAGGATGGCTATGTTAAGGACTCGTTGCCTGATAGGCTCTCTGTTTCCAAAAATTTAGGGTTATAGAGTATTAAATTTATAACTTTTTAATTCGTTATTTTCGCAAGATGAAAAATAAATAAAGATAGGCTTTACCCGTTCTTTGATTTCAGCACTCGGCACTGTCGTGTGGATATGCAATTTGAATTGTTTTTTAGTATTTATTTCTATAAATGACATGTTTGTATCACTTGTTGTGTGATGGGTCGCATTTGGATAATGCGACAAATATGTGTCATTTTGGTCTGTCATGAATATGGGCATGTTTGGGTAGAAGAAATACATAATCATCATATATATGTAGCTGGAAAATTACTTAGTAGTAAATACAATCTTAAATGGTTTTTTTTTTTTATTTATTAAGAACATTATTACGACAAAAGAGATAATTTCAGTTTTCCCATTGCGAACTTCCCATTCATATGTAGCAACATTCCAGCGCTTGTGGTTCCTATCAGGATCCCCTTGATAGAGGGCTGCTGCTAACAAGGAAGCTACTGAATCAAGGGTTCCTCTTAGATTAGTTAAGTTGAAGTCATCACTTCGAAAGTTTTACGGTCGCCCCCATGGCTTGGTTGACCGTTATGGAATATTTTTGTCACAAATGACCACGGATATGTTCCACTTGTCGTAAGCACTTCCCGGTTCTTTCTTATTCATGACTTATACCCGGGTTTGTAACTAGATTAACACGACGGGTGTCACTAGTGGAGCAGGAACTGCCTACCCTTCCGGAGCACATGACTTCACCCCCGGTTTTTAGTGGGGTTCGTGTTACTCGATCTTTAGTTTTATATGTATGTTTTGTGGATCGTTGTTTGCCCTTTTGTACGTTTTCTTTTGGCCATTGCAATTGTTATTATGTTTCAGAGGTTCCTCTCTTTAGCTTTGTATCGCCTGATAAAGGGTTATCGTATGCATGAGGGATTCATGACGAAATTCTCTTTTAAGAGTAGAATATTGAGTTCCTCTTGAAGACGTACAAACAATACTAGATGTACATCTGCAGAAACAACTAGTAATAAATTAATATAAAAAGAAGATCACACACACACAAATATCACACTGTCGGAAACATTTTCAATATTCAGTAGAAATAATCGTAGACAGAGGCAAAATCGATTCCCCTAATACACAAAAACATGATATCAACCTCGACAGTCAGTAAAGGTCTTGTAAACTTAGAGTAAACGTTTAATTGTGGTAGTGTTAATGAAAAGGGATAATAATATTATAATCATTTTCATAGCCTATCAAACATATCGTTAACCTTTGTGTGTTGGCATATGTCAATTAAGCCAAATGTCAAATGCACAAATGAATATGAGAACATCGCAATGTTAATGGTATTATTGACCATCATTTTAAACCAATTTGATCATTCGATCCCTTTCAATACGAGTTAGTACCTTCGAAAACAACATACCACAGGATAACAATCCAAATATAGCAACACCTCTCCATAGACAAAATGAGGACGACTGGATACTGGTCTATGGACTGCAACATCCTATGGTTCTCACGATAAGAATGATGATAAATATATCCACCAAGCCCTACCTCACTGTCGTCAAAGAGCTCCGGTCGGAATTGTTCTGTCATCTTCTGGTACAAGTCAATTAGGCATGTTTGACATACAGGCGACGACAAAAAGTAAGTATTATGATCATATAGTATTATTATATCTTGAATCCAGAAGATATCGTTATCGGTCGATTATTTTTGTTTGTTTTTACCTATATGTTTCTGTGGTTAACTTAATAGATTACTCAGATATAGATAAAATGATGGACATAAACAATGAAAAATGCTAATAATGAGATTGAAATCATCAAATAAAGCTATAAAAAGTAGTCTATATGTGTAATTAAAGTACACAAACCCTTTGTAATGCTACATGCTAGTTTGCACTGGCGTGCCACCATGAATAGATTTAGACTTACTACAGTATAAAACACAATGCTTATTTACGTACATTCGTTCCGGCTCTGTCAGCCACTACTTTCCGGTTGGGTCCCAAAAATAGTTTTTCAGTAGAACCGGTTTTGTCTATGTAAAAAATTGAAAGAATAGCGAAAACAGCTCAATATCACAATTATGTGTCCTTTTTGTAATTTATTTAAGGTTCATTATAACACTTGTCAAGGGTATGTTCGACTTGCAAATTGATAAAAATAAAAATAATAAAAATTATCTTCAATGAATAAAAGTTGTGAAAAAAAAACAACACCACATAGTCAAAATATTGTACATGTGGATGTTTTGTATAACATTAAAAGAAAGAAATGAAAACGGTTTGTGCAGAATTGGCATTGGCCAAGTCACCTTCGATAGAATGGTCATGATTTTGTATAGAATTTATAATTCGTTTTCTTTATTTGCTATGCAGTTGGATTATTGCAATATTCAAAGAGTGTTTGGAAGAAAGTAGGAACTCTCACTGTTTATATAGATATCAAGTAACTCTTATTGTTTTGGATTAATTTTTGTTTTCAAATAATATATTGAAGGACAATAACAAATTTTGATTAAAAAAAAAATAAAAATAAAATAAAAATAGGGAACCGCATCGGTAGCGTAATGGTTAGCGTGCTCGCCTCGAGTGCGATAGATTGTGGGTATGAACTGCGGTCTTGTCAAACAAAAGAATATAAAAATGGTATTTGTTGCTTCTCCGCTAAGAACGCAGCATTAAGGAGAAAGAGCAAAGACTGGTTGGCACGGAATCGGAATAATGTGTCCGAGTGGAGCGACATATCTACCCAATGACTGTTGTTAGCTCACCTTGCCAAAGACAATGTGAGCTTTTACCATCACTTGGCGCGCATCGTCCATCGTCCATTAACTATTCACATTTTAATCTTCTTCTCTGAAACGCCTCAACCAAATAAAGTGAAACTTAGTAGGAAGCATCTATGGAAGGTCCTCTGTAACGATTACTCATTTCGTTCCGATCTGTTAACAAACATGGTCGCCACAAGAGATTCTTGTTTCTGATTGACAGATTTAAAAGAAAAATCTTCTCCTCTAAAACTTCTTAGCCAAATGAACCAAGACTTGTTATGAAGCAATTATGGAAGGTCTCCTCTAAAGATTGCTCATTTCATTCCGATCCGTTAACAAACATGGTTTCCACAGACAATTCTTGATTCTAATTGTCCGATTTTATAAAATCGTCTCCTCTCAATCTGCTTAGCCAAATGAACCGAAACTTGGTAGGAAGCAACTATGGAAGGTCTTCTATAAAGATTGCACATTTCATCCCGATCCTTTGACAAACATGGTCGCCACAGACAATTCTTGTTTCTGATTGGCCGATTTCTAGCATTCTTCTTCTCTGAAACTGTTTAGCCAATTGAGCCGAACTTTGGTGGGAAGCACTTATAGAATGTTCTGTCTGTATTAAGTTTCCTCAAAGCAGAATGAAAGGTGAACGACATAGGCTCAGACCACTGAGCATCTATTTTAAGTGAGCAAAGCACGAACACTTGTCGTATTACAACTTGTAACGAACGATGCATTAATCGAGTACACCTAATATTTTCTTTGTATACAAACTGCCAAACTCGTCCGTGCGGAAAGGAATTCAATACTACAGCCTTTGTTAATTTGCTTATCTGTAATGTTAATGTAAACATTATACTGTGAAGAAACTTAAATATCGTATCCATGAAGTTATTTCCACAGAGTGACTTACTTCGTTATCAACGAGTATAAAATTAAAATATTGCGTTATAAAAAGAATCTCCCATTACTCAATTGATGCGCCTGGACAGCTACTTAAAGTGAGTGTAGCGTATTGAGCACCAACCGTGATGTCAGTGCCACAAAAAGCATAAAAAAAATCAAGTCTTCGCGACAGTAGCAATTTAACATAGAAATAACGATTTTTTTTATTGTACAAAGTAGCTGAAATTAGCAGCCATGGCGAATATTCATACTATGGATCAGTATTTATCGCCTTTGAGATATTTCCTAATCATAACTATTGTTAAATTGCAATATAATGCTCAATAACAATAAGATCAGTGGTATTTACATACTGACAAACCCGATTATTTATAAATGACCCAACCGGTTTGTATACATGTTTACATATTGACCAAGCCGGATTTCAAAAACATCTGTTGACATCATATTTTAGGGTATAACTAGTTACTAATTGACTTTTCATCAACAAAATAGTATTTTCAAGTAAAATCAACCATTCATCAATATGTTTTTCTTTTTGGGCAAAATTTAATTCATTCGTATATGCAAAGATATAGCGATATTTCAGTTGATTGTAATGATTTTGAAGCCGGATACCTTATAACTTATAGAAAAATCTAATTTTACACTGCAAAATAAATGATATTTGGACAAAAAATGAAATTAACAATAATAACAATCATAAAGCATCATAAATTCAAAACATTATATACACAGCATATTTATAAATACTTACGATAATTATCCATGTCTGCTTTGAAAATACCGCTTTAAAGTATCCCGGATGTTGATCAAGTATTTTCGAAATGTCTGTGGCGACCATGTTTGTCAAAGGACCGGGATGAAATGTGCAATCTTTATAGAAAACCTTCCATAGTTGCTTCCTACCAAGTTTCGGTTCATTTGGCTAAGAAGTTTTAGAGAAGAAGCTTTTTATAAAATCGGCCAATCAGAAACAAGAATCCCTTGTGGCGACCATGTTTGTTAACGGATCGGGACGAAATGAGTATTCGCTACAGAGGACCTTCCATAGATGATTCCTATTAAGTTTCACTTCATTTGGTTGAGGCGTTTCAGAGGAGAAGATTAAAATGTGAATAGTTAATGGACGACAGACGACGAACGAAAGACGACGGACGACGGGCGCCAAGTGATGGTAAAAGCTCACATTGCCTTTGGCAAGGTGAGCTAACAACAGTCATTGGGTAGATATGTCGCTCCACTCGGACACATTATTCTGATTCCGAGCCAACCAGTCTTTGCTCTTTCTCCTTAATGCTGCGTTCTTAGCGGAGAAGCAACAAATACCAATTTTATATTATTTTGTTTGACAAGACCGCAGTTCGTACCCAGAATATATCGCACTCGAGGCGAGCACGCTAACCATAAATGCAAGATATAGCGATATTTCAGTTGATTGTAATGATTTTGAAGTCGGATTCCTTATAACTTATAGAAAAATCTAATTTTACACTGCAAAAATAAATGATATTTGGACAAAAAATGAAATCAACATTAACAATCATAAAGCATCATAAATTCAAAACATTATATACACAGTATATTTATAAATACTTACAATAATTATCCATGTCTGCTTTAAAAATACCGCTTTAAAATATCCCGGATGTTGATCAAATATGTTCGATCGGAGCTCTTTGACGACAGTGCTATCTGGACAATCATCTGGCTCACCCTATCGGGTTCGCCAGATCATGATCCTGATAAAGACAGTTAAGTATCGAAAACAAATGCACTTTATTCTATATTTATTGGTTCGACGTGCAAAAGCGCGCCAATTTCAACCAGTTATTTTGTGCTACGTGCAGATTCCCTCACAGTTATTTGACCTACGTGCAGTTTGCCGCGGGAATAATGAGTTATTCATAAAACTTTAAAATATCTTTATTATTTCTTGCTTGGTTTCTATAGTAAAGTATAATAATTTCTAGTATCACGAGTCGGTGGTCAACTGAACGTTGTTACTAAATTTATCGGGTAGTAAAGATCAAAGGAAACTGTAGCAAATTACCGATAATAAGAAATATATATACATCTGTATTAGCTGACAAAGAAAAAAGATATACTAGTATTTATTTTCAAAGTATTAAATGTGTAATAAAAATATTTCTTTGTGACATTTTAGACTTACATCTTCCTATGCAACTGTTAATCAACAACTATCAATTTTCACATGTCTGTTAGTCGTATCATGGGTATATACATTCTTGACGATTTTATCATGTGCAAATTTTCCCGAGAACAGCACTGAAAATCTCGTAATGTCATTAAAAATTCTACATTCTGACATACATAAAGTTCCCCAGAAAACTGCCTCAAAAACAAGAGAATGTGACATCTTATTATACATTTAAGTATGCATCATGCAGTTATAGGTGCCAGCTGGCGATAGTCAGGAGAGTAGCTATGATGACTCAAAAACACACTTGTGTACACGTACTTTTGAAAAAAATTTAAACCGCACATATATCATTGCAACCGTATGACAGATGATAAAAATGTAAAAAAAACAATTGGTAATCAAAGATTATTTTTGACAAAAAAAACCAACCCTCAGCTAGACGACATTCCTTCAAGGTGTGAGAAAGATATTTATAATTCCCATTTAAAATATAGGATGATTTCTGCTTACAGACTTTTTGATAAGATAAGATAAGTTCCATTTATAGTTGGCATGTTAAAATAACAATACAACACAAGTTCTAGTGAACTTTTGACCAACATTTTTGATGAAATATTTAGCTAATTTATATCTTGCTCCCTAATACATTTAAATAAATGTTAGGGAATACCGAAGGGACAAAGGGGAATACCGAAAGGACAACAAATAAATGTTAGGGAATACCGAAGGGACAATAAATAAATGTTAGGGAATACCGAAGGGACAATAAATAAATGCTAGGGAATACCGAAGGGACAATAGGGAATACCTAAGGGACAATAAAAAAATGTTAGGGAATACCGAAGGGACAATAAAAAAAATTAACAATCCAGATAAACTGGCAACATAGGGCACAAAACGACGAAGACAAAAACAAACAAAAAAAACCAAACAAAACAAACAAACAAAAAAATAGCACAATATGCGTTGGACACCACTATGCGCAAACAAACACATATAGCGTAAATAAGACATGAGCCATCCTACGAAGACAAACAAAACGTCGTTTTATGCGTAAAGAATAGCTGACACAGCACGGAACTCAGAACGTAAAGACACATAATTGCACAACACAAAACACTTATAACGAGTTATAACGAGGTTTGCGAAATATGAGTTGTACAAGGAATGTAGTTTTGCAAAGGGACGGTAATAATAATTTCGAACGAATGTGATGCATACCCAACGGCTTCTGCATAAATGGTAGAAGGTCATATAGTCAAACATCATTGAGTATAGATTATCTATTATGACGATGACTATGGCTTCGTCTTCGTCGCGTCGCAGAGTTATTGACTGAGCTACCGTACACTGTCGTCAAAGAGCTCCGATCGAAAATGTTTGGTCAACATCCGGGATATATTAAAGCGGTATTTTTAAAGCAAACACGGATAGTTATCGTAAGTATTTATAAATATACTGTGTATATAATGTTTTGAATTATGATGCTTTTTGATTGTTATTATTATTAATTTCATTTTTTGTCCAAATATCATTTATTTTTGCAGTTTAAAATTAGATTTTTCTATAAGTTATAAGGAATCCGCTTCAAAATCATTTCAATCAACTAAAATATCGCTATATCTTGCATTTATGGTTAGCGTGCTCGCCTCGAGTGCGATAGATTGTGGGTACGAACTGCGGTCTTGTCAAACAAAAGAATATAAAATTGGTATTTGTTGCTTCTCCGCTAAGAACGCAGCATTAAGAAGAAAGAGCAAAGACTGGTTGGCTCGGAATCAGAATAATGTGTCCGAGTGGAGCGACATATCTACCCAATGACTGTTGTTAGCTCACCTTGCCAAAGGCAATGTGAGCTTTTACCATCACTTGGCGCCCGTCGTTCGTCGTCTTTCGTTCGTCGTCTGTCGTCCATTAACTATTCACATTTTAATCTTCTCCTCTGAAACACCTCAACCAAATGAAGTGAAACTTAGTAGGAAGCATCTATGGAAGGTCCTCTGTAACGAATATTCATTTCGTCCCGATCCGTTAACAAACATGGTCGCCACAAGGGATTCTTGTTTCTGATTAGCAGATTTTAAAAAAAATCTTCTCTAAAACTTCTTAGCCAAATGAACCGAAACTGGGAATGATGCAACTATGGAAGGTCTTCTATAAAGATTGCTCATTTCATCCCGATCCGTTAACAAACATGGTCTCCACAGACAATTTTTGTTTCTAATTGGCCGATTTTATATAAAGCTTCTCCTCTCAAACTGCTTAGCCAAATGAACCGAAACTTGGTAGGAAGCAACTATGGAAGGTCTTCTATAAAGATTGCACATTTCATCCCGATCCTTTGTCAAACATGGTCGCCACAGACATTTCGAAAATATTTGATCAACATCCGGGATATTTTAAAGCGGTATTTTTAAAGCAGACGTGGATAATTATCGTAAGTATTCATAAATATACTGTGTATATAATGTTTTGAATTTATGATGCTTTAGGATTGTTATTATTGTTAATTTCATTTTTTGTCCAAATATCATTTATTTTTGCAGTGTAAAATTAGATTTTTCTATAAGTTATAAGGAATCCGGCTTCAAAATCATTACAATCAACTGAAATATCGCTATATCTTGCATATACGAATGAATTAAATTTTGCCCAAAAAGAAAAACATATTGATGAATGATTGATTTTACTTGAAAATACTATTTTGTTGATGAAAAGTCAATTAGTAACTACTTATACCCTAAAATATGATGTCAACAGATGTTTTTGAAATCCGGCTTGGTCTATATGTAAACATGTATACAAACCGGTTGGGTCATTTATAAATAATCGGGTTTGTCAGTATGTAAATACCACTGATCTTATTGTTATTGAGCATTATATTGCAATTTAACAATAGTTATGATTAGGAAATATCTCAAAGGCGATAAATACTGATCCATAGTTTGAATATTCGCCATGGCTGCTAATTTCAGCTACTTTGTACAATAAAAAAAATCGTTATTTCTATGTTAAATTGCTACTGTCGCGAAGACTTGATTTTTTTTATGCTTTTTGTGGCACTGACATCACGGTTGGTGCTCAATACGCTACACTCACTTTAAGTAGCTGTCCAGGCGCATCAATTGAGTAATGGGAGATTCTTTTTATAACGCAATATTTTAATTTTATACTCGTTGATAACGAAGTAAGTCACTCTGTGGAAATAACTTCATGGATACGATATTTAAGTTTCTTCACAGTATAATGTTTACATTAACATTACAGATAAGCAAATTAACAAAGGCTGTAGTATTGAATTCCTTTCCGCACGGACGATTTTGGCAGTTTGTATACAAAGAAAATATTAGGTGTACTCGATTAATGCAACGTGCTTTGCTCACTGAAAATAGAGGCTCAGTGGTCTGAGCCTATGTCGTTCACCTTTCATTCTGCTTTGAGGAAACTTAATACAGACAGAACATTCTATAAGTGTTTCCCACCAAAGTTCGGCTCATTTGGCTAAACAGTTTCAGAGAAGAAGATTGTTAGAAATCGGCCAATCAGAAACAAGAATTGTCTGTGGCGACCATGTTTTTCAAAGGATCGGGATGAAATGTGCAATCTTTATAGAAGACCTTCCATAGTTGCTTCCTACCAAGTTTCGGTTCATTTGGCTAGGCAGTTTGAGAGGAGAAGATTTTATAAAATGGGACAATGAGAAACAAGAATTGTCTGTGGAGACCATGTTTGTTAACGGATCGGGATGAAATGTGCAATCTTAATAGGAGACCTTCCATAATTGCTTCATAACAAGTCTTGGTTCATTTGGCTAAGAAGTTTTAGAGGAGAAGATTTTTCTTTAAAATCTGCCAATCAGAAACAAGAATCTCTTGTGGCGACCATGTTTGTTAACAGATCGGGACGAAATGAGTAATGGTTACAGAGGACCTTCCATAGATGCTTCCTACTAAGTTTCACTTCATTTGGTTGAGGTGTTTCAGAGGAGAAGATTAAAATGTGAATAGTTAATGGACGACAGACGACGAACGAAAGACGACTGACGACACACGCCAAGTGATGGTAAAAGCTCACATTGCCTTTGGCAAGGTGAGCTAACAACAGTCATTGGGTAGATATGTCGCTCCACTCGGACACATTATTCTGATTCGTGCCAACCAGTCTTTGCTCTTTCTCCTTAATGCTGCATTCTTAGCGGAGAAGCAACAAATACCAATGTTATATTCTTTTGTTTGACAAGACCGCAGTTCATACCCACAATCTATCGCACTCGAGGCGAGCACGCTAACCATTACGCTACCGATGCGGTTCCCTTTTTTTATTTTATTTTTATTATTTTTTTAATCAAAATTTGTTATTGTCCTTCAATATATTATTTGAAAACAAAAATTAATCCAAAACAATAAGAGTTACTTGATATCTATATAAACAGTGAGAGTTCCTACTTTTGTTCAAACACTCTTTGAATATTGCAATAATCCAACTGCATAGCAAATAAAGAAAACGAATTATAAATTCTATACAAAATCATGACCATTCTATCGAAGGTGACTTGGCGAATGCCAATTCTGCACAAACCGTTTTTCATTTCTTTCTTTTAATGTTATACAAACATCCACATGTACAATATTTTGACTATGTGCTGTTGGGTTTTTTTTCACAACTTTTATTCATTGAAGACAATTTTTGTTTTTTGTTTTTTCTTTTTATCAATTTGCAGGTCGAACATACCCTTGACAAGTGTTATAATGAACCTTAAATAAATTACAAAAAGGACACATAATTGTGATATTGAGCTGTTTTCGCTATTCTTTCAATTTTTTACATAGACAAAACCGGTTCTACTGAAAAACTATTTTTGGGACCCAACCGGAAAGTAGTGGCTGACAGTGCCGGAACGAATGTACGTAAATAAGCATTGTGCTTTTTACTGTAGTAAGTCTAAATCTATTCATGGTGGCACGCCAGTGCAAACTATTGTGTATATAAGCATTACAAAGGGTTTGTGTACTTTAATTACACATATAGACTATTTATAGTTTTATTTGATGATTTCAATCTCATTATTAGCATTTTTCATTGTTTATGTCCATCATGTTATCTATATCTGAGTAATCTATTAAGTTAACCACAGAAACATATAGGTAAAAACAAACAAAAATAATCGACCGATAACGACATTTTCTGGATTCAAGATATAATAATACTATATGATCATAATACTTACTTTTTGTCGTCGCCTGTATGTCAAACATGCCTAATTGACTTGTACCGGAAGGTGACAGAACAATTCCGACCGGAGCTATTTGACGACAGTGGATAAAGACAGTATCGAATACAAATGGCCCTTTATTTTATTTATCGGCAATTTACATACAAAAATCATTAAAACGTTGGAAAAAATATTTTTTTGCAGTTACAGAAAAGATTTCGGATCTAAACTCTATTTATTTCCATGCAAAAACTATTCTTTTTTGGGACTACATTTTTTTAGCGTATTTTGGCTTGTGAAGCGTCATTCATTCAAACCGCGCGCGCTACATTTTCAGTTGAACTATGAATGTGACGTCACAGGGCGTAATTTTCACCATTTCTCAAATTTGTGCATATTTCGTGGATAACCCGCATAATTTGGAAATTGATTCATTTAAAATTGCAGTAAGTGAACATATATTATTATATTTTAAGAATTCAAACAGTTTTTTTCTGCGTACACATGATAATGTAGTACTTTGTTTATTTTGAGTCTTAGTACTTTTTAGTAGCTGGTGTATATGGCAAATAGAACATCAAGACATCTAAATTTCTTAGTTGATCATCTGCACATAGTTCATGTTGTATGCATTTTTGTAGATTTTGGCTACTGCATGGATCCATTGACATGCATAGCAGACGATTTCCTTCTGGAAATCTCGCCCAGATGTAGTGTAATAGGGATCATTCACCAAATTTCTTTCGACAGACGTCGTTGTTGTTCCATAAGTGGTTAGCGGAACGTTTTAATCTCGATGACGCTTGAATTGTTAACGTTGGGTACAAGAACACGTCAATATATAATGCCCTTATAACATGAATAGGAAAATTCTGTACATTTCGTTCACAAACAAAACTGTTCTCATGACTTTTTTCATTTGATAAATTATAACATTATTGTACAAGTTAGATAAACTACTATGAAACAAAAGAAGTTACCCGTATTGCGGGATATTCGATACGGGTCACTTCTTTTTTTTTAATAGTACTGTTTCTTATACTTACAACCATTGCGCTGGAACAGTTGATTACAGTACGACAGGGATATTAGGTTATTAATTAAATTCCTAACGGTGTATACGTGTATCACATTTCATTTCTTTGCATTAGCATTAGGGGGAAAGGGTGTATTTTACTCTGATAAAAAGATTTCGATGCTACATTTTTGTACCTGAAATAAAAATGCACTCTGAAACAGAATTTTTGTTCTGGGAAAAAATTGTCCCTTTATGACTAATAGTAAAAATCTGGGTAAAAGGATACAAAATCAAAACCATACATGTACAATACTTCATATATACCTTTAGGCAGTAATATACAATTTTCAACAAACACTGTATGATATATCCAGTTCACAGAAAGGCAAAACTTAATTTACCTTCCCTACCTAGATCAAGGATTTATATAGTAGTTCTACTACACAAATCCTTGCCTAGATGATCACAGTTTTTATTTTTGAAACATATTTTCCTTTTCTCATTTTTGTTTCAATTTTTAGTTTAAGCCACACCAAAAAAAAACTTTTTAGATTCTCATCCCCTCCCTTCCCACTTTTTACCATTAAATTCACGATTTTCTATTTTCAATCAATTCATTTTCAAAATTTAACAAATTCTTCATTAGGGTATCAGTATACCAAATAAAGTATATATTTTTTTCTTATGTAATGTTCTATCACGATAGTTACCATATATGTATCTAGTTCTACAATACTTATTTCAATAGTCCGTAAGGGGCTTTCGTGGTGATCGTTTGGTAGCTGGATTTACAACTACCTATGCAATCAGTACCTATCACCACTAACGTTACGAGTTCGAATCTCACCCAGGCGATACAACATTATGTGATCAAGTTTGCCAGTGACTTGTGGCAGGTCCGTGGTTTTCTCTGTGCTCTCCGTTTTACTCCACCAATAAAACTGACCCCCACTGAAATTTGGTGAAAGTGGTGTTAGACACCAAACACAGTAGTCCGTACGTTTCCAATCGTGTACGTTTACATTTTTTTATGTTTTTTTTTTTATTGTATAGAACGCTGGGTTTTATGCAAATTCCCGATTTTTTTCGTAGCATTACTGAAATTGTAATTTAAATCGTTTGACTGTTCATTTCAATAACAAGTAGCTAACTAAAGTTATCAATAACGTTTTTACCTGCATTAGAATGGAATAAACCTACAAAAATGGTGTGCTTTGCCTTTAGTCCTTTACCATTAAAAAGTTCATTATGCCAAATAATTGTAATCTTCAATATATTTTTACATATTTATTACAATGAAATAAATTTGAAAATTGGGATAGCTTAGCGGTGCGTGTATAGGTCAACAGATAAGAACAGTTTGTAGATGCCAAAAGGGTTATCGGAAGTCACAAATCGAAGAAGGGCAGGCAATGCAATGGCCAAACGAAAAAGGACAAAATTATAAACAGTGGTCTACAAAAATCTACACAGAAAACTGAAGATTGACCAGCACAAATCCCGCTTGTTGTCGAATCTTTAACAGTTAATAATACTACACGAAGAAGGAATATATTATGTGTATAATTTTGTCCCAAATGATTTTAAAGAGTGCGATTTAGATTTGAAGATTGCCTAAATATAGATAGACCTAGCTATATTCATTCAAAATTTGGTATGTGGAGACAGGGACTTTATTATTCTATTTTGTTCACTTGGAGGTAGTATTTCCCGAAATTCAGGTATACTTTAAAATGTTAGAATGAAGTTCATCAGTATTGCAGTGTGAGTAACCAAACATCATGTACGCCCTTTATGAACATGTATAGGCTACACCAAGGTACATGCCGATATGGCTTGTAAACATTCGTTTTATTTCTTAATATGGTCATAATAAAACTCTTTTCTTGCTACTTAAAGATAATACTTTTATTTTACATATACTCGTCAACTAAATCTATACTTCTAACAGGTAATATCACACGCGCTGTACTAGCTAAGCTTCAATGTTTGCATCATCCAAGTTTTATAATTCAGTGCCGTCATTAGGTTAACGTTAAGATACAAGCGTCTTTGTGATTCAAACGCACAATTAACCACTTATGGAACAGTAGCGTCACCAAACGGGAGAAGCGGTGAATGATCCCTATTAATAGGGATTTACCGTGGAAACAGTGAATAAGGGTAATAACAAAATTACCGAACTCCGAACAATCTTACAAAGGAAAAGTCAAAACTCATTAGTATATAAACAGACAAAATCAGTCAACAACCGGAATACTGTGAAAATCGCAATGACCCTGACTTGGTATAGGCATTTCTAAAGAAATGTTGGGTTGAATCAGATTTTAAAGCGCCAAACCTCCCACTTTCATTACGGCTCAAAGGTTCCGGTTGAATTATATTAATTTATTTTTTCTTCAAATTCAATTGAATATTTCATTGCAAACAACCGCATTTTACAATTTACTTCCCGAAATATCGTGACATCATTGTTTTCATTAGCGACGACCGACATTGACCTAGCACGATTGCGTCACAGTACATATCCTTCCACATTGGTCAGCGCATGTCAAATTATGAACTGACCCAATACATTTCTGATATGGTCTAGCACGTCGACCCTAGCTTTATCTACCGGCACACTTCAAAGGAATTCGGCACAAATTACCGATAACTAATTTTATTAAATGATAAGGAATTTGCTTTTTTCTGATTGGCCTAAACAGCATTTTTTCAACTCTATCTCAGAGTGAGTACACCTCGCGTGCAGTGACTACACCTCGCGTGTAGTGAGTACACCTCGCGTGAGGTATATTCGGGTTTGTCCACCGACCAACCAGTCAAGATGCCAAAAAAGGTGAAAATTTTCAAATTCAAAATTTCAAATTTCATTAATTTAAAAAAAAACTTTCAAAAATTTCATAAGATTTCAAAAATTTAAAAAAATTTCAAAATGATAAAATTTTCAAAAAGTTTCAAAAATTTCAAAGTTTTCATTAAATTTCAAAATTTTAATATTTAAATAATAATATTGAAAAATGATAAAACAGTTGTAGCCTATTTTGTTGAATATACTGTTGAAAAGTTTGAAAAATTCCTTATTACATTTTATTTAATAAAGCAGTTATTGACTTTTAATTTCAGTCGACTCATAACTATACGGACCTGGTCAATGATTGATTAACCTCGAACTCATTAAAAGTCAATAATTGTATAATTTCCCTCAGCACGTCGAACCAATAACTAGTTATTTCCCTCATATTAGTTCAGTATAATAATACAGTTATGTCCTTCATGAGAAGTTAATATCCATAATTATTAAATCTCGAAAGGGTTATTTTCTCTCGGTCCTTAGGACCGCGGGAAAATAATCCTTTCTCAATTTAATAATTATGGATATTAACTTCTCATGAAGGCCATAATATATGATTAACGATGGGTTTTTTTTAAAGCGAGAGGACTTTTCTCAGTCATATCTCATCGAAGGGCGAAGCCCTGAGATGAGAGATGACTGAGAAACGTCCTCGATTTTTAAAAAACATCTTTAATTATTTTATCGCTATTTTGTATTCATAATTAAATAATTTTTGTTGAGATACTGACATTTTTTTAAACACAATTAATATTTTATATGATTAATCACTTATTATCAAGGATTTGGTAATGTGACGTCATTATAACGTCATAATTATTAGAAAACAGCGATAATACTACGTGCGTCCTTGACAACGCTTAGCGATTAGCGATAATTGGATTCATCTCAGTGCTTACGTGATATGAAATATATTGGTTTTAAACATCAAAGGGAAAATAGCGATAATTGTATATTATCAGCTGTTGATCATTTGTTATGCGCAGTCTAACGTGACGTCACTAAACCTTTCATTAAAAAAAAAGTCAAAACACAACAAACAAAATCACAAAGCTGTGTTAAAATTGTGAAATTACCGATAAAAAAATTATTAGTATTTTTTTCGCTCGACAAGGATTATCAGGTCCACATCTGATATGGACCTGATAATCCTTGTCTTACTAAAAAAAATACTAATAATTAAAATATGTCTACCTTAACAGATCCTGGCCAGTCTGTTTAGGTCCTTTGATATACTGGCTCTCGAAGACTTTTAAATTATATGAGATCCATCTTGTGACTATGAGCGTGTCTGATGAAGGTTATTCCAAAAACGCGTCGTGCGTTCTAAATTAGATATCTACGTTTGTATTGGTATCACTGGGTCGATACCTCTGCTGGTGAACTATTAGTCTCTAATGATATCATCCACCCAGTAGTCAGTGCTTCTATCACTGGGTCGATACCTATGCTGGTGAACTATTAGTCTCTAATGATATCATCCACCCAGTAGTCAGTGCTTCTATCACTGGGTCGATACCTCTGCTGGTGAGCTATTAGTCCCTAATGATATCATCCACCGAGTAGTCAGTGCTTCTATCACTGGGTCGATACCTCTGCTGGTGAACTATTAGTCTCTAATGATATCATCCACCCAGTAGTCAGTGCTTCTATCACTGGGTCGATACCTCTGCTGGTGAACTGTTAGTCTCTAATGATATCATCCACCCAGTAGTCAGTGCTTCTATCACTGGGTCGATACCTCTGCTGGTGAACTATTAGTCCCTAATGGTAGCATCAACCCAGTAGTCAGTGCTTCTATCACTGGGTGGATACCTCTGCTGGTGAACTATTAGTCCCTAATGATATCATCCACCCAGTAGTCAGTGCTTCTATCACTGGGTGGATACCTCTGCTGGTGAACTATTAGTCCCTAATGGTATCATCCACCCAGTAGTCAGTGCTTCTATCACTGGGTCGATACCTCTGCTGGTGAACTATTAGTCTCTAATGATATCATCCACCCAGTAGTAAGTGCTTCTATCACTGGGTGGATACCTCTGCTGGTGAGCTATTAGTCTCTAATGATATCATCCACCCAGTAGTCAGTGCTTCTATCACTGGGTCGATACCTCTGCTGGTGAACTATTAGTCTCTAATTATATCATCCACCCAGTAGTCAGTGCTTCTATCACTGGGTCGATACCTCTGCTGGTGAACTATTAGTCCCCAATGATATCATCCACCCAGTAGTCAGTGCTTCTATCACTGGGTGGATACCTCTGCTGATGAACTATTAGTCCCTAATGATATCATCCACCCAGTAGTTAGTGCTTCTATCACTGGGTCGATACCTCTGCTGCTGAACTATTAGTCCCTAATGATATCATCCACCCAGTAGTCAGTGCTTCTATCACTGGGTCGATACCTCTGCTGGTGGACTATTAGTCCCTAATGATATCATCCACCCAGTAGTCAGTGCTTCTCTCACTGGGTCGATACCTCTGCTGGTGAACTATTAGTCCCTAATGATATCATCCACCCAGTAGTCAGTGCTTCTATCACTGGGTCGATACCTCTGCTGGTGAACTATTAGTCCCTAATGATATCATCCAACCAGTAGTCAGTGCTTCTATCACTGGGTCGATACCTCTGCTGGTGAACTATTAGTCTCTAATGATATCATCCACCCAGTAGTCAGTGCTTCTATCACTGGGTGGATACCTCTGCTGGTGAACTATTAGTCTCTAATGATATCATCCACCCAGTAGTCAGTGCTTCTATCACTGGGTCGATACCTCTGCTGGTGAACTATTAGTCCATAACGATATCATCCACCCAGTAGTCAGTGCTTCTATCACTGGGTGGATACCTCTGCTGGTGAGCTATTAGTCTCTAATGATATCATCCACCCAGTAGTCAGTGCTTCTATCACTGGGTCGATACCTCTGCTGTTGAACTATTAGTCTCTAATGATATCATCCACCCAGTAGTCAGTGCCGCTATCACTGAGTCGATACCTCTGCTGGTGAACTATTAGTCTCTAATGATATCATCCACCCAGTAGTCAGTGCTTCTATCACTGGGTCGATACCTCTTCTGATGAACTATTAGTCCCCAATGATATCATCCACCCAGTAGTCAGTGCTTCTATCACTGGGTCGATACCTCTGCTGGTGAACTATTAGTCTCTAATGATATCATCCACCCAGTAGTCAGTGCTTCTATCACTGGGTCGATACCTCTGCTGGTGAGCTATTAGTCCCTAATGATATCTTCCACCCAGTAGTCAGTGCTTCTATCACTGGGTCGATACCTCTGCTGGTGAACTATTAGTCTCTAATGATATCATCCATCCAGTAGTCAGTGCTTCTATCACTGGGTCGATATTTCTGCTGGTGAACTGTTAGTCCCTAATGGTATCATCCACCCAGTGGTCAGTGCTTCTATCACTGGGTGGATACCTCTGCTGGTGAACTATTAGTCTCTAATGATATCATCCACCCAGTAGTAAGTGCTTCTATCACTGGGTGGATACCTCTGCTGGTGAGCTATTAGTCCCTAATGATATCATCCACCCAGTAGTCAGTGCTTCTATCACTGGGTCGATACCTCTGCTGGTGAACTATTAGTCTCTAATGATATCATCCACCCAGTAGTCAGTGCTTCTATCACTTGGTCGATACCTCAGCTGGTGAACTATTAGTCCCTAATGATATCATCCACCCAGTAGTCAGTGCTTCTATCACTGGGTGGATACCTCTGCTGATGAACTATTAGTCCCTAATGATATCATCCACCCAGTAGTTTGTGCTTCTATCACTGGGTCGATACCTCTGCTGGTGAACTATTAATCTCTAATGATATCATCCACCCAGTAGTCAGTGCTTCTATCACTGGGTCGATACCTCTGCTGGTGAACTATTAGTCCCTAATGGTATCATCCACCCAGTAGTCAGTGCTTCTATCACTGGGTGGATACCTCTGCTGGTGAACTATTAGTCTCTAATGATATCATCCACCCAGTAGTAAGTGCTTCTATCACTGGGTGGATACCTCTGCTGGTGAACTATTAGTCTCTAATGATATCATCCACCCAGTAGTCAGTGCTTCTATCACTGGGTCGATACCTCAGCTGATGAACTATTAGTCCCTAATGATATCATCCACCCAGTAGTCAGTGCTTTTATCACTGGGTTGATACCTCTGCTGGTGAACTATTAGTCTCTAATGATATCATCCACCCAGTAATCAGTGCTTCTATCACTGGGTGGATACCTCTGCTGGTGAGCTATTAGTCCCTAATGATATCATCCACACAGTAGTCAGTGCTTCTATCACTGGGTCGATACCTCCTCTGGTGAACTATTAGTCTCTAATGATATCATCCACCCAGTAGGCAGTGCTTCTATCACTGAGTCGATACCTCTGCTGGTGAACTATTAGTCTCTAATAATATCATCCACCCAGTAGTCAGTGCTTCTATCACTGGGTCGATACCTCTGCTGATGATCTATTAGTCCCCAATGATATCATCCAACCAGTAGTCAGTGCTTCTATCACTGGGTCGATACCTCTGCTGGTGAACTATTAGTCTCTAATGATATCATCCACCCAGTAGTCAGTGCTTCTATCACTGGGTGGATACCTCTGCTGGTGAGCTATTAGTCCCTAATGATATCATCCACCCAGTAGTCAGTGCTTCTATCACTGGGTCGATACCTCTGCTGGTGAACTATTAGTCTCTAATTATATCATCCACCCAGTAGTCAGTAGTTCTATCACTGGGTCGATACCTCAGCTGGTGAACTATTAGTCTAATGATATCATCCACCCAGTAGTCAGTGCTTCTATCACTGGGTCGATACCTCTGCTGGTGAACTATTAGCCCCTAATGGTATCATCCACCCAGTAGTCAGTGCTTCTATCACTGGGTGGATACCTCTGGTGCTGAACTATTAGTCCCTAATGATATCATCCACCCAGTAGTCAGTGCTTCTATCACTGGGTCGATACCTCTGCTGGTGAACTATTAGTCCCTAATGATATCATCCACGCAGTAGTCAGTGCTTCTATCACTGGGTCGATACCTCTGCTCATGAACTATTAGTCCCCAATGTTATCATCCACCCAGTAGTCAGTGCTTCTATCACTGGGTCGATACCTCTGCTGGTGAACTATTAGTCCCTAATGATATCATCCACCCAGTAATGAGTGCTTCTATCACTGGGTCGATACCTCTGCTGGTGAGCTATTAGTCTCTAATGATATCATCCACCCAGTAGTCAATGCTTCTATCACTGGGTCGATACCTCTGCTGGTGAACTATTAGTCTCTAATGATATCATCCACCCAGTAGTCAGTGCTTCTATCACTGGGTCGATACCTCTGCTGGTGAACTATTAGTTCCTAATGGTGTCATCCACCCAGTAGTCAGTGCTTCTATCACTGGGTCGATACATCTGCTGGTGAACTAATAGTCCATAATGATATCATCCACCCAGTAGTCAGTGATTCTATCACTGGGTCGATACCTCTGCTGGTGAACTATTAGTCTCTAATGATATCATCCACCCAGTAGTCAGTGCTTCTATCACTGGGTCGATACCTCTGCTGATGAACTATTAGTCCCCAATGATATCATCCACCCAGTAGTCAGTGCTTCTATCACTGGGTGGATACCTCTGCTGGTGAACTATTAACTTTAAACATATTTTATTGTTCAATAAGAAACAATTGGATAGGACACAAGTTTCACAACTTAGAAACGTCTTCTCCAATACATACATGAATTAATACAAAATGAACTTATATAATATTATACACATATTTCATATTAAGTGATGACATGAAAAAAACAAAAGTAAATACAAACAAAGACTAAAAATGTTGAGCGTCATGCAGGTGGATTATCCAAGCTAAAGTATACTTAATCGAACACACCCTTTCATCTTAATGACACGAACACACCAAACATTCAATTGGGATTTAACTTTCTAGTGGATTTATATATAAAGTGGGTACTTAATTAAGGTAGTTAACATGTGAAAATATAGGGAGGAATCATTATTCTATTAACGTTCGGCAAGTATATTGCTTTTTTTTTATAATATTTTTGTTAAAAACTGTTATTTATGATATGACGACTCGATAATCCAGTTGCATGAGGCTGTCTCGAAACTAGTTCATACGATCTTGATCAATAAAGTAAGACTCAAATCTATTATTAACCTGTTACACATTACAAATATGACTAATTTACAAATATTTATGATCATGACATAGAAAAGCGACAGGTGTTTTTAATGTATTTCTGTACAGCCAAAAATATGGAACAATTTATATCACAGTTAAGTGTTTCATTTCCGAATAATAATAAATCAATATTTACCGGAATTCCAATCAAATTCAACTTATTTATTTCAAATAACATAATAATACGCGATAAGGTAAATCTGTTACAGTATAACAAGTAATGCTCTGCATTTTCATTAAAGTATCCACATAAACAATTATAATTTACAATTAAATTTGCATGATATAAATCTGCATTTAATGATATCATCCACCCAGTAGTTAGTGCTTCTATCACTGGGTCGATACCTCTGCTGGTGAACTATTAGTCTCTAATGATATCATCCACCCAGTAGTTAGTGCTTCATCCACCCAGTAGTCAGTGATTCATCCATCCAGTAATCAGTGCTTCATCCACCCAGTAGTCGGTGCTTCATCCACCCAGTAATCAGTGCTTCATCCACCCAGTAATCAGTGTTTCATCCTCCCAGTAGTCAGTGCTTCATCCACCCAGTAGTCAGTGCTTCATCCACCCAGTAATCAGTGCTTCATCCACCCAGTAATCAGTGCTTCATCCACCCAGTAATCAGTGCTTCGGCATTGACATGGTTTATAAGATAGATTTGCGTTTGAATTTTACAGTTCCTGAATAATGTAATTAATTATAATTAAAACCAATCTCCCTCAGACATAGGGTGACTTTAGCTGATTTTGGCTATCCTGTTGATGCCCTTTGGTTTACTGGCTATCATGCTGATGCCCTTTGGTTTACTAGCTATCTGTTGATGCCCTATGGTTTACTAGCTATCCTGTTGATGCCCTTTGGTTTACTAGCTATCTGTTGATGCCCTTTGATTTACTAGCTATCTGTTGATGCCCTATGGTTTACTAGCTATCCTGTTGATGCCCTTTGGTTTACTAGCTATCTGTTGATGCCCTTTGGTTTACTAGCTATTCTGTTGATGCCCTATGGTTTACTAGCTATCTGTTGATGCCCTTTGGTTTACTAGCTATTCTGTTGATGCCCTATGGTTTACTAGCTATAAGTTGATGCCCTTTGGTTTACTAGCTATTCTGTTGATGCCCTTTGGTTTACTAGCTATCTGTTGATGCCCTTTGGTTTACTAGCTATTCTGTTGATGCCCTATGGTTTACTAGCTATATGTTGATGCCCTTTGGTTTACTAGCTATTCTGTTGATGCCCTTTGGTTTACTAGCTATTCTGTTGATGCCCTTTGGTTTACTAGCTATCTGTTGATGCCCTATGGTTTACTAGCTATCCTGTTGATGCCCTTTGGTTTACTAGCTATCTGTTGATGCCCTTTGGTTTACTAGCTATCTGTTGATGCCCTATGGTTTACTAGCTATTCTGTTGATGCCCTTTGGTTTACTTGCTCCTAAAGAGTTTTAAATTACTTGGCTTTCCAAATGAGTCAGTGCTGAAAGGTGTTTCCAGTTATTCGACCATTTACGTGCTTGATGACAGTTATTTCAGAAAACTGTCGTACGCACGACAGTTTTCAGTTTGTATGGAAACGAAGTGTGAAATCACACACGTCATGTGTCTTTATTAACATAAGTACATTGGTCAAAACCTGACACCCATATATATAAGGAAAACTGCCATTAAATACAACATTTGGTTTGGATACATGGAGGCTGTAGACACATAATAGTATGGATAGTAGTGAAAAACGTATGATGTTGGCGGATGCTATTGTAAATCAACACTTTAAACTGGCAACAATTTTAGTTGAAGGCGGTGTCGACGTTAACGCTTTTACCTTGGGATTGACACCATTAATGGAAGCTTCCTTGTTACCTAGTCTGGCCAACTGTGATAAAAAGTTTCAACTCTTGTTGTTGTTGTTGGAATACGGAGCAGATTTAAGCGCAAAGGATACATTTGGAAGAACATGTCTACATTATGCGTACATGTGTGGATGTCAAAGAGTTATACGATTGTTGCAGTCACGAAGACGGATGGATGTACTTCGGTGCTGTTTTAAATTTTAAAATCAGCATGTACTACATTTTTATGTATATACTTTTGAAGAAACCACTGTTACAGTATTAATATACTGTTGTTTTATTAATGATTTTATGTTTAATATGCACATGAAAAAACTGCAAAGATAAAAAAAAAAAAGTGTTCTCAACGATACATGTTTACAGAACTAAATCTCTCCGAAAAAAAAATATAATAAAAAATAAATGTCAAATAAAAAAAAACAACACTTGATTTTGTATTCGCGCATCACGTTTCCGAGATTTAGCGATGAATTAAACGGACAATGTCTTCCTTTATGACCTGGATAGTTATAATGTTATGTTCATTCATAATTTCATTTAATTAAAAAAAACAATGCAATTAACATCTACAAGACATCTGCAAGTGTTATTTACATCAAACTGTTATTAGTGTGTATTGTAGGCGTGTATCTTGACAACATATATAGGAAATCAAACATTAAAAGCAAGTACATGTCCAGTCTTGTAAAAAAGAAAAGAAAATATGGGAAACAAAACTGAAATCGTAATTACATTATGACCATTAGTAGGTAATTGTGCTGTATTTATTGAATTTTATTAACTGTTGTTTATGTTCTAAATATTCTATGCAACAAGTGCAAATCACCACTGATGTTGTGAGTTCGAATCTCAACCAGGGCGAGGTGTACAACATAATGTGAAAAGGTTTGTCAGTGACTTGCGACAGGTTGGTGGTCTTCTCCACCAATGAAAATGATCGCCACGATATAACTGAAATATTGTTGAAAGTAGCGTTAAATAACATCAAACAAACACACAAACAATATAAACATTACTTTTCCCCTTGTGTATGTATTGAACAAACATTGCTGTTCCCTTGTGTATGTATTGAACAAACATTGCTGTTCCCTTGTGTATGTATTGAACAAACATTGCTGTTCCCTTGTGTATGTATTGAACAAACATTGCTGTTCCCTTGTGTATGTATTGAACAAACATTGCTGTTCCCTTGTGTATGTATTGAACAAACATTGCTGTTCCCTTGTGTATGTATTGAACAAACATTGCTGTTCCCTTGTGTATGTATTGAACAAACATTACTGTTTCCCTTGTGTATGTATTGAACAAACATTGCTGTTCCCCTTGTGTATGTATTGAACAAACATTGCTGTTCCCCATGTGTATGTATTGAACAAACATTGCTGTTCCCCTTGTGTATGTATTGAACAAACATTGCTGTTCCCCTTGTGTATGTATTGAACAAACATTGCTGTTCCCCTTGTGTATGTATTGAACAAACATTACTGTTCCCCTTGTGTATGTATTGAACAAACATTTCTGTTCCCGTTTGCATGTATTGAACACACATTGCTGTTCCCGTTTTGTATGTATTGAACAAACATTGCTGTTACCATTTGTATGTACTGAACAAGGATAGCTGTTCCCGTTTGTATGTATTGAACAAACATTACTGTTCCCGTTTGCATGTATTGAACAAACATTGCTGTTCCCGTTTGTATGTATTGAACACACATTGCTGTTACCATTTGTATGTACTGAACAAGGATAGCTGTTCCCGTTTGTATGTACTGAACAAACATTCCTGTTCCCGTTTGCATGTACTGAAGAAACATTGCTGTTCCCTTTTTGTATGTATTGAACACACATTGCTGTTACCATTTGTATGTACTGAACAAGGATAGCTGTTCTCGTTTGTATGTACTGAACAAACATTTCTGTTCCCCTTTTGTATGTATTGAACACACATATCTGTTCCCTTTTTGTTTGTACTGAACAAACATTTCTGTTCCCCTTTTGTATGTATTGGACACGCATATCTGTTCCAGTGGCGGATTTAGAGGGTGCGTGCGGGGCGTGCGCCCCCCCCTAAAATTCGCAAAGCATATGTTATACAACGTTAATTTCAGTTCAACAAACAACTTTTTCATGAATGGTTAACTCGTGACCTGTAAGTCAAAATGAATAGTAATGATATTAGGAGTAAATTTGGGATATCATTCTAAAAAGCCCTACCCATTGATAAATGATCAGTACATACTGTTCGTCCGGATGAAGCTTTTCGTTTTGCCGTTGGTTCATTCATTGAAAACGTGTGATTCGTTCTTGTTTATAGACAAACAAAGACTAATATGTTAACATTAATGCTGCATGAAACGATTCTGATCATCTAATTTAGTTACGTTAGCTTATCAGAAATCAACAACAAGTTCATGTATTGACAATTTCCGCTTTTATTTGTCTATAAACAAGAACGGTCGAATCATACGTTTTCAATGAATGAATCAAACGACGAAAAGAAAAGCTCCATCCGGACGGGCAGCATTAACTAGAACCACCCGAAAGGACAAGCACCGAACGTACAGATAAATTAGTGAAATGAGGAATGCGTTAAAACTAAACCAATAGTTCTTTGAAGGGTTAAAATATCGTGATCGATCAGTCACGAGTTGAACAATTCGCATCACGGTTGTTAAAGAAATTTTTTACTTTAGGTTCTTATAAGGCATGCCTTCTTATAATCTGACAAAAACATACTGTTACGCCCCTCCCCCCTAACCACAAATCCTGGATCCGCCCCTGTGTTCCCTTTTTGTGTGTACTGAAGAAAAATTGCAGTTCCCCTTTTGTATGCATTGAACACATATGTGTTCTCTTGTGTGTGTATTGAAGAAATATTGTTGTTCCCTTTTATATGTATTGAACAAACATTTATTACATGTCTTTTTTATTCATATGCATGAATAATATTTTTTTTCTTGTGTGTGTTCACAATCATAATTTAATCAATATGCAATTAATGTATGAAGTTACTGTAAATATTTTAACGCCTTTTTTAAATTGAAAATAAAGAAATATGATATTATATTGTTTTGTTCATGGGTTTGGTGGTCTGTTGTTTTTTTCTTCTGTTGTTCAAATTGGACAAACAATGTACAAAATGTATCTGAACATGGTTAATGTGTACGTATACAATACAAATATAGATATCAAAATTAGTGCGCGTGACGCTATGCAACTCCATTGATAGTAATTGTGGAACAAAATGTAATACTGTAAACATACATTTTTTTATGTAGAAATGGTTCGGTAAGTTTGCCTGAATTCAGAAATGCCAACAAACCCCACAGCAAATCAATAGTCCAAGTAGTTTTATAATCATACGTACACAAGTCAAAAGTCTTCCCACACTAGAATATTTACATTTATTTTTAATAAACAAAACAAAAAACCCCACGTATTTTCAAATAATTCTCCTGGAATCTTTTCTTGTGAGATTTTTTCTGAATTATCACATCGTTTAAAAACAGAATTAGCTGTAGTTTGCTCCGACATTTTCATTTTTTTATTTGCTAACATTTATGATTTAAGGGTGTAGACCTGGGTAACCCTGTAATAGGCTAGGGGGACACATCCCTAATCTACCATCTTTATATTCACTGGCCGAACAAAAACACGTCTGCTGCCATTATCACATTTATTAAAAACTCTCAAAAAATACGTCACAATCACAAAACGCGGGAAAAAGGGAAACAACTTACATTTACAAAAACATACATGACCATACAAATACTGATATATAACATCCCGCCCCACAAAAATTAAATTTCCTAAATTTTATACAATGGTCTATTGGTTTTTGAAAATACAAAAACATGTAACATTTTCAATATTGAAAATACAAAGGATTATTAGTTATCATAAATTTCAAAATATAGAGTGATTGATATGCTGAACTTTCACAAAAATCAGGAAAATCTTACATCCGTCGGAAAACAACACACCAGTTACAATATGCAGAAACCAAGAGTCTGGCATCGAAAAGTCTTTTCGCAGAAAGACCCCATGCACGTACTACTCCCATAAAACCTTGTCAGGAACATTTCTGCCAAGTATGGTTCCAATCCATCCAGTGGTTCTTGAGAAGAACTTTGTTTTACATATTTCCCATAGGGTCGCTATGTTAAATTATGTACCCCGTTGGTGGCCATCTTGGATTTTCAATCGGTCCAAAAAGTAACAACACTTGGTTAGCAGCTTGCAATGATCATTCATGACAATTTTCAATTCCATCCTCCATGCATATGTAGTATTGGAAAAGAAGATCATTAAAAATTTCAGCCAATCAGAGGCTTTTATGGCCCCTGGCAGCCATGTTGGATAATCGATCGTAACGAAAGTAACAACACTTGGTTAAACCATGCAAATGATCATTCCTGCCACGTTTAGTCCTATTTGCTTCAGTGGTTCTCTAGAAGAAGATTGAAATGTTTACGGACGGACGGACGACGGATTCCAAGTGATGGCAATAGTTCACCTGAGCTAAAAATCGGCCAATCAGAAACAAGAATTGCCTGTGGCGGCCATGTTTGTTAATGGATTGGGACGAAATGAGCAATCTTTATAGAGGACCTTCCATAAATGCTTCCTACCAAGTTTCAGTTCATTTGGCTGAGGGGTTTCAGAGGCATATATCTGTAATTCAATTCAGATATCTGTATAGAGATAACTGCATTTTGAATACATTACGGATATCTATATTTAAACAAGAGTTATCTTTCTTTTAACAGAGGAAAAGATTTTTTAGAAATCAACCAATCAGAAACAAGAATTGCCTGTGGCGGCCATGTTTGTTAACCAATCGGGACAAAATTAGCATCTTTATAGAGGACCTTCCATAGATGCTTCCTACCAAGTTTCGGTTAATTTGGCCAAGCGGTTTCAGAGGAGAAGATTTTAAAAAATCGGCCAATCAGAAAAAAGAATTTCCTGTGGCGGCCATGTTTGTTAATGGATCGGGACGACATGAGTAATCTTTATAGATGACCTTCCATAGATGCTTCCTACCAAGTTTCAGTTCATTTGACTGAGGGGTTTCAGAGGAGAAGATTAAAATGTGAAAAGTTAACGGACGACGGACTCCAAGTGATGGCAAAAGCTCATTTTGCCTTTGGCAAGGTGAGCTAAAAAAAATAACTGTATATTGGTGCTAATAGTCTGTAGAATCTGTTATTTTATTTTCTAGCCCAAAAGATAAATGAATTTTAATCATCAACACTAATCATTGTAATGACTCCCCTTGGTTCTGTTAATTTTTATCCAGTGTGGTACAAGTTTTACAGAAATTTAAGGTTAGCGTTATTGACAAACTGTATATTGGTGGTCTGAAGTGTCTGTTAATTTTTTCTAGTTTGATATAAGTTTTATAGTTTTGTTAATTTAAGCAATACATGTAATTCACTATTGGTGCTAATTATCTGTAGGGTCTATTAATTTTTCCCAGTCCAAGTGAAAAATGCATTTTTTTTGTATTTCTCATTAAATACGCTTCAACATTTAAAACAAGCACACATATAGAAATGAAAAATGAAAGAAAATCAAATAGTGCAGATTATGTATGTTATTGTCAGTTGAAAGAGTTCTACAGAGCTCATGTTTGTCTGTTATCGTGATTATAGTTAAACCAGTATATAAAGGGCACTCAAGGGAATCTTTACAATTGCCCTTTATATACAGGTTAAAATTATATATACTATTTAATATTTAGGGTAAATGTGGTTGTTCTTTATAAACAGTGATTTGTTATATAAAGGTACACTTTAAGGCAGGTTTGACGGTACGTGACAACTCTAAATAAAATTTACTTTACTGGTACTTTTATTTTACAGGTTAATTATCCTATGACTTTTACAGATAAATCATCACCTTGGTTGGTTGGTTTATGGTGTTTAATGCCACTTTCAACAATATTTCAGTTATATCGTGGTGGAGGAAACCGCAGGAACCGGAGAAAACCATCAACATGTCGCAAGTCATTGACAAACTTTATCACATAATGTTGTACATCTCGCCCTGATCGAGATTCAAACTCACAACATCAGTGGCGATAGGCACTGTTTGCATAGGTAGTTGTAACTACCATACGATCATGGCCACGACTGCACCTCATATATTATCAGTCCCTCTTTCCTTTTACAGTAACGGTTACATATTGTTCGTGATATAAGCTATATATAGGTGAAATTAAGAAATAATAAATCGATTTGAAAAGCAATGGGAATGATTACATTTCCATAACCGGCGCTTCAGAAAATCATTTCTAAAAAAATTAGGGATCCAAGGCCCAAGTGGTTATGCCCTGGGGGTATTCATTTATGCAAGTTTGAATCTGCATATTACAATGATGATTCAAACCATATGCAATAGTATTTCCATAACTCGTTAAAGAATTAAAAGACTAATTTTTAATAGAAAGCTTTAAGCCTTAAGAAAATCATTACATTTGTACCATGAATGAACAATAACACTTACATCATATTGTAACTTCTGTTTACCAGCAGGTAGACCCAAACTTTCATTTAACTTGGCCTTCATTACAGCAATCTGAAAAAATTCAAATAAAATATATTCATTTTTACATCACTTTATTTACATTTTTAATGTCAATTTAAAATAAAAAATTACTTACTTTCAATGCATAATTTCTTTTCAAAGGGTATCAATAACTAAGAAATTATCAGGAGAGGTGGTATAACAACATGTTATTAACAGGACAACATGATGACATACAGAACTTGCTATTAAAGGTTCCAGAATGTCATGCACTTTTCTTTTGTTCCATTCAATTAATTAGGAAATTTGCTATCTACAAAAATCTATAATTTTTGCTTATCCCATTTTCTGAGCATATATCACATAGTTAGATTTCAATAAATAATTAAGAAAAGGAATGAAATATAAAAAAAAAGGTGCAGAATACAGACGACTATGATACTATCCTCTACAATGGTGAAGAAAAAGTGATAATTATTACTGTTTTGTCAAATTTAGTAACCACTGAGTGAGATAATAACCAAAACATATCAAATGTAGTTTTCTCACTGAAGATAGAGAAGTGCAGGAAAAGGTCATTTTAGCATGTTAGGTTGTTGAATACGACATTCAGACTACTATTGTTACCAATGATATTATACATATTTATAAGAAATTAATTTATGTTTTATAAAGTTGAGACTAAAAAAAGGGGACACAGACAGGGGCGGCAGAGGGACACATGATTTTGAGGAGAGAGTGTTGTTTCCCTCCAATCCTTCTAGCAATGGAAGTATCTTATATATCATTAGTTCTTACTTAAAAAAAAACACTTTTACAACATCAATTTTTTATGCATAGTTAAAAAAAACTTCTGGTTTTGAAAGAACAATAAAACAATTCTAAAATTTAAAAGTAAATAAATAAAAACCAATATTTAAATTAAAACCGTGACCAAAAAGTATTTACTTGGATCCACAAGGTCTACAATAGGTGACCAGTGAACAAGATTTCTACAGTTTATGAGGTAACTGAATTTGACCCTAATCTAAAAGCATATATATATTGATTGATTGGTGTTTAACTCCAACTCTAGCAGTATTTCAGCTATACCGTGTCATAGAAGCATATATAACTTCACACCTAACATCCAAAATTGTCAAAGTAAACTTCATGATTTTTAACCTTTGAGTTTCTATCCAGTTTAATGTTCTGCCTATTGTATCATTATCTTTATTATATAGATTCATAGGTTAACATCAGTATTTACACAGTTAGACAACAGTAGACTATAAGTCAGCATTTGACCTTTGAGTGTCTAGTCAGATTTATCATCTACCTTCTGAAACATCCCTTGGATTATATAAATTCATAGGTTAACATTTGTTCTTACTGAGTCACCAAGAATTAACATTTATTCTAACAGAGTCAGCTAAATGGCTGAGATTAACCTTTGTACTTACAGAGTCAGTCAAAGGTAAAGTATAGGTCAACAGAGTCAGCTAAATGGCTGATATTTAACATTTGTTCTAACAGAGTCAGCTAAATGGCTGAGATTTATCATTTGTTCTAACAGAGTCAGCGAAATGGCTGAGATTTAACATTTGTTCTAACAGAGTCAGCTAAATGGCCGAGATTTAACATTTGTTCTAACAGAGTCAGCTAAATGGCTGAAAATTAACATTTGTACTTACAGAGTCAGTCAAAGGTAAAGTATAGGTCAACATTTGACCTTTGAGCTTCCATTCAGGTTTATCATCTGCCTTTGGTACCATCACCTTGAAAGTAACTGGAGCCTGAAATAAACAAATTTCATTAATATTAGGTCAATTGGAGCCTGAAACAAATCAAGTTCATTTATATTGGGTCAACATAAGTATGTTTTGTGTAACAAGTCATTATAATACATTCTAACTTGACCTCCTTCTTTCGTTTTGTTAACAAACGAGCGAGGTATCCATTCGGTATAATCTCATTAGCACATGCGCCGGTGAATGTGACTGACTTTTCCATTGTCAGCATAAATTGTATGCGACATTTTCCGCAAACGTAAATATAAATTACCGTCTTCCAATCAAAGTGTACTATCGTATTTGTACTCTTAGACATATCAGAATCGAAATAAATCATAGAAGCAAGAATGTGTTTTGAGTTTTATTATGGATTGGCGGATATTAGTAAATTTTAAGGTTACAGAAAAGACCAACCACGAACAGTGTTTTTGGAAGGTAAGCATCTCCTGTTGTGAAGAAGCTGTTTGTATATATATATTTCATATACTGGGGTATATGTTAAAATGCGTTCTGTGGTGATGGCCATCTTCGATTTTGTTTTAGCGAACTAACTAATATTCTAACATTACCTCCTTCTTTCGCTTTGTTAACAAACGAGCGAGTTATCCATTCGGTATAATCTCATTAGAACATGCGTCGGTGAATGTGACTGACTTTTCGTTGGAAGCATAAATTGTGTGCGACATTTTCCGCAAACGTAAATCTAAATTACCGTCTTCCAATCAAAGTATACTACCGTATTTTTACTCTTAGACATATTAGAATCGAAATAAATCATGGAAGCCAGAATGTGTTTTGAGTTTTAACATGGATTGGCGGATATTAGTAAATTTTATCCCTCGCTTCTGACTCGGGATAAAATAATAATATCCACCAATCCATGTTAAAACTCCCAACACATTCTGGCTTCCATGATTTATTTCTTAAGTAAACTATTCTTAAAATATTTCAATTTAATCTTCAAAAACGGATTCAGAGGAGAATTTTTGAAATTTTAGCAAATTAGAATGCTATCTCTGCTAGCAAAGTCGAATTTCCGAGCAGCACAAAAAATAAAACTTTGTAGACAACGACCTATTGGACAATCAGGTCAACTTTGATTCTAAGTGGTCAATCGCTGAACAGAGATGATTCTTAAATGATTTTCTTCTTCTTCCCATAGAGAGTGTACTCAAGGCTGAGTGTAATTACTCCGTGCATGTCGAGATCAGTCTAATTGGCATATTCAGCTAAATTCCATAAAACAACATGTGTATAAATTTTACAGAACAATATGCAATATATAAAATAGATGTGTTATCCCTGTACCTACTGTCAGCTACTTCCATCTTAAGTCGGTGGCCATATTGGAGAGAGGGTGTTGCCGATCTATTTAGGTTGGTTGGTCTATGGTGCTTAACGCCACTTTCAAAAATATTTCAGTTATATCGTGGAGGAAATCGGAGTACCCGGAGAAAACCACAGACCTGTTGCAAGTCACTGGCAAACTTTATCACATACTGCCGATCTATTTGGTGTCTTCATCCTATGCCAACATTTTGAAATATCATATTCAAGGAATGCCAACCAACATATTATAATAAGTGTTTATATAGCAATTAATGATAATTACAGGTGTGCTAATTCCTGGTGATTTTGGACACGGAGGTCTCACAGTAAAATATAAGAATGATTATGTATTGAAAAAATGTTATTAAAAATCTATAAATTCAATATGCCAACATTTTTCTTACCTTTTAACACCTATTTTGTAAATGTTGGCATAGGTTGAATGAACATATTTACATTTAAAATTGACTGTGGACTCGGGGTGCATTGATCTCTCCCTGTTTCAAGAAGAGTTTGAAGATACCAAAGTAGTAATCAGAATTCGTAAATCGAAAAAGGACAGACAAGACAATGGCAAAAGAAAAGTACAAACAATGATCTACAAAACATTACACATAAAACTAAAGATCAAGTAACACAAACCCCTCTAAAAACTGGGGTGAACTCAGGTGCTCCGGAAGGGTAGCAGTTCCTGCTCAACATTGATTAAGCAACACAAAATCTGTTAAAACAACAATTAACCGATTCAACTTATGACAACATTTTTTCTTATCTTTTTATACTTATTTTTTTTTTATTTTTTTTAATATTAATAGGAAAAACAGTTATGTTTCTTGGTTGGCTGGATCATTTTACAGTTTTGAAAGTATAAAAAAATTTGGTAATCACATAAAAGGATGACCTGGTCAATTTGTTTCAAACTGATCCAGTGATTTCAGTGACAAGATGTTGCACGCTGCGTCGTGCTAAGAATACCACCACTCGTTCATTTGTAAGTCGCACGGTAAACAGGAAGTAGATGTGCAATCATGTCTTCCAGTAGAAGCTGAGATATCTGTTACGAAAGTGTGAACGGACGGACGAACGGACAGACGGACTAACGGACGGACGGACAAATGGACGGACGGACAAGGTGATTGCAATATAGCCCCCTCTCTATGGGTGGGGGTATAATTTACAAATGAATTCCTGTTAAATTAGGTCAAATTTTCATTGGCAAACAATTATCAGAATGATACAAATTTCATGGAAAAACATAAATATGTTGAGCAATTCATCAGTATCAAGACACAGTATAAATTTCAGATATGATTAGTTTAAAATGCAGCAGTTATGGGTATTTAAAGAAATTATATTTTTAGTAATGGTGACCATCTTGGGTGGAGGATGGGTTTGTTGGATGTGATTCTGAGAGGAGACAAACCAAGGACTATCCCAGCCTAGTTTGGATTACATTGGCTAAGTGGTTTCAAAGATTTTCAAATATTTTTTTTGCCAAACCAACCCAATTTGCATATTTTCGGAAAAATCAACAAAATGCAATTGTTCAAATAAAACACAGAAATATTTCATATTTCATTTGCTTAGTAATACACTAACATTGGAAGTGTCTGTTCTACACTAACATTGGAAGTATTCAAATGCAAAACTTACACCACTTCCAACGTTGATATAGGACTGCCAACACTTCCAATATTGGTAAGTTACCAAATACCAAATACAATTTGCATTTCCATTCTTGGTTCTTTTTTAACTTCTTCCCTTACATCCTATTTCAATCTCTGGACCACAGAGGGTGTGATCCCAAATTGCCTGGAGCCTAAATTTTTGCACACTTGCTCCTCAAAATTACAAGATGATTCAAGCAAATAAATAAACAAAACAAAAAAGTTCTTTCATGTATATTTATTGATTAAAAAAAAAAGAACTTTACATTACTCAATCCAGAGAATGTATATAAGAGAACAAAAATTAACCGAAAATGCAAAAAAAAAATTGACAATTTGCTTCAAACTTTTCTAGTTAACTTTCCTTAAAACAAGAGATGAGGATGGACCAAAATATTTGTTTCAGTGTAAATTTGGTCATGCAAAAAAATGTATGAAGAAGGAAAAATCTGATTACATTAATATGTTAATTATGCTATGCTTCATTAACATCTGATGATACAAATCCATCTAATCTTTCATTTTGGTAAATGTAAGCATTATCTTAGGCTTTTTCTTAATAAAGTACATTGGCAAGATTTCAACAGCAGTGTTTTCATTGGTTAATCTCAGTCACCTGGAGATAATGTTAAATTGATTTGTGAAATCAATTAATGTAGCACTGTGTATTTAACATATGATTATAATCAGATGCTATAGAAACATATTTAAATATGAGATTATTTGGTTGTTTGATTACATTTTGTTCCATAACTAATGGAACAATTCCAAAATAAAATATCAAAATCGTAGAAAGAGGCAAATTGATACCCCTAACACACAAATACATGACCGCCGCTCACTTTCCTGGCACTTCAATAAAAAGTGGCGGGGTTAAACTAGTTTCACAAGCCCACAATTCCCCTTTCAGTGAATTCATTTCCTTCTTGCAAGTGTTCAATCTGATTGTAATTTATTATTATAATTAATTACTTCATGTAAAAACTGACTGAAAATAATAATTGTACTTTGTCCCATTGAAATTACAAACAGTCAAGAAGACACATAATGTCTTGTTTTTAGAAAAAAAATCGCTTATTTTCTAATATATGAATAATTCAAGTGAAAATCTGTAAAACCAAGATATCTAACATAGTTTATCAAAAATCTAACATAACATCTATATAACAAATCATTGTCTATAAAGGGCAGTCTCATTTTTCCCATTAATGAATAGTGCATAAAATTTTAACCTGTATATAAAGGGCAACTGCTCATCAAAGCCACATTTTTAGGTTCCCATGAGTGACCTTTATATATAGATTTGACTGTATACCTTCTTCTTAAGAGTTACAAACATAATTTTTTAGAATTTCATTTTGACAGAAAAAATGTGATTTTTTTGTTATCTCCCATCTTTGATGTCTATTATACATAAGTATCTACAATCATTAATTCATAGAAGAGGCATACAATAATACATAATATATATAACCAGTTCAGTCAATCCCAAGTACTGCTGCACAGTGACAGAAGTCCGAAAGATTCTGAGTAAGTTTGGTAATTTTCCCAATAAAAAATAACAAAAATGTTTGTAATTTAATAAATTACTATGTCACGGTGTAGAATGGTAACGGGCTACTCTGGGTTTTTTTCTGCGTTTCCAGACTACTCGGGTTGAGCAACGGACTTTTCGTGTTTTTTAGAGAACGAGAGGGAAAGTAAGTCGCACATATCCTTAACCAGTATATATATATTTTTTTTTTATTTCAAATAAGCTTTGTCAACGGAATGCAAACATTATTTATGTCCCCGGATATTCATTCATATCTAGTGAAAGTGGTCTGCTATTTTCAAGATCGTCTACACAAACTTGTGACCCTGAGGTAAAAATACCGATTTTGCTAAAAAAAAGACATTGCATCGAAGCATATTGTGAGTAAGCTGTCCTCTTTTTTGTTATAATGTTTGTCTTAATTGGTTCAAGGTAGACCATAAAACCTTTCCAATTCGTGCAAGTCTATATATTTGTGCAAATTAACGTTAAAATATTATCCAGCACTTTCAGTGGCACGGGACTATCTGTGTTGCTGGCACCGGACTATTGTGTTTTTTATACATAACTTTCATTATAACATATAACATCTGTGTTATTCTTCTCATTGCATTGACGGTCACTTACGAATTTTCAACCACGTTTATTTTTTTCTTTATTTTGTCAGATTAAGGTTTATATGTAATTGGAAATAGCACGATAAGACTCGAAAAATGTGAGCGATTTCCATCACATCAGCAAGCTGGGTCATAATTTAGGTCATAGGTGGCGGAACAGGGGGGCGGATTGTGCCCCCCCCCAGTTCCAAAGGTGGGGGACAACAATATGGTTTTGCCCCCCCCCCCCCCGATTTTGGGGCAAAATTTGCAATTTCCTGGTAAATTTGTTGAAAGACCTTTTTTTTTTTCCCTCACCATTTTCAAGAATCTTGCCCCCTCACTCAAAATTTCGTTCCGCCGCCCATGATTTAGGTCGTCATATGATTTGCCATATCCACAACAGTTTCAAATTAAGATCTAAACTTTGATGAGTTAATGGTTCAGAAACGTTCTTCTCAAATCTTATATAAAAATTAGAGGTCCCGACGACGATCAGTTTTGCCTTCCCAATAAAATCAAAGTACTGATGGTACTCATAAGTTGAGATATTTTCCAGATTTTCAGCTTGGGGACTGAAAACTGTAGTACAGACCCATTTAAAAATTCACCCTCTAAAGTCCTTATAGGCCCAGTTTTTAACTCTAATATAATATCTCCACAATCTTACCCCATAGAACGTCACAATTTTTCCTTCTCTTGGCTTGATTAGCCATAGGTTCTTTTTCCTCGTTACCCTAAATAAAATAAACACAATAAGTCCTTTGCTTAAAATCCCTAACAGTCCAGTGCCACAAATATTGGCAATAAACCATGAACACAAAAAGTCCGTTGCTCGGCTTTTACAATCAAACTTAAATATGTAATAGTCCGTTGCTCGGCTTTTACAATAAAACTTAAATATGTAATAAGTGTTATTCTTTCATATATTTATATAGTTTCCATTTGTATTGGATATGTTATAAAGGAAAACGAAATAGTCAAAAATGATATAAAATGCTTATTTGAAGGAAAAACAAGACGATGTTTAATGGGTTAGACGGTATCTCGTGCTTGTGTTGGACTTGCTGAAATAACCATGAGGCTTACCAAATGCAATCATCCAAAAACTTCAACATAGTTCATTGGTACATTCCGTAAATGTAGTAATACGAGGACTTACGACTTTTTATGATCTCATCTGTGTGGTCCATTTTCTGTGACAGGTCATTTTTTACTACGCAAAAAATCTGTTGCTCAACCCGAGTAGTCTGGAAACGCAGAAAAAAACCCCGAGTAGTCCGTTACCATTCTACACCGTGTATGTTGACTATAAATAATAATTAATGTGTAAATGTTGCTTCAACGACAATCCATACATTACAAATTTCAACAATTTCTGTATTTACTTGTAATCTATAATTAATCTGTAATTTTATCAATTATCGCCAGAGGGGGAATATTGCTCAATTCTCCAAACTATATATCTGCCTCGATCCTGAAGCGCATAATTCATTCTAACAACTTTGTCTATATGCCTTGCCTCACTGTTAGAAATATGTTTAGGCAGAAATCATGCTATACTTCGTCAATGTCCACAATTGTGATTTATTTTAAAATCAGGCTACAGATCTTACCGGGATACAGGATATGTCTGGCTAAAGAACTTTTCAGTATTCAGGATGTCTTTTTCCATATATTACTTAAAGCAATTTCCATTTGCAATAATATATTATAAATGTCATTGATGTCATAACTAATGAACTACCACAGATAATATTAACACTTCACAAAATCACCTATAGGGATTACATTGTAGAATCTTTTATCAACTACCTTAATTAATTGCTCAGTTGATCGTGACAGGTGTTTTATTTACCTATTCACATAAAATATAGTTCACTGCAAATTTGACATTTGGGTGATTTTCAAAAAAATGAAGACTTTGTGTGACATAGAGGGTGAAATTTCAAATTGGACAAATTGACATAATCTTGGTCGTAAAATAATGTCAATATGATATATTTTTCAGATTCAGTTGCTCAGTGCAATATATGAAGACAAAAAAAAAATTCAACTTTTATTGGCAGCAAAGTGTTTATATGATAACAAATACAGACTTACTTCCTCAGAAGTATCATTTTCTTTTGGGTATGGTAAAAGACCTAAATGTATTTCCATTTGATAATGATATGAAAAAGGCACATTTTGGTACCAAACTTTGTATATATCATGAGAAAACAGTTTCAGTATATCAAAGAAACACTATTTTTACTGTATATTTTAAGAAATCTGGTAATTAAAGTTTTCATACAAGCATAAAAAATATGATCTAATGAGGTTTAATAGTTGTAAATCAATTATTTATATATGCCTAATAAATATAACAAAAGTTAAGTTAAGTTGATCATTGGTGGTATAAACTAGAGGTAACCAAATGAAAATACTGTCTATTTTTTTATGTTTTGTCACACTCCTGACACATTTTTCTAATAGATAAATACACCAAATATCAAGCTAAATGCAATCATTGTTGGTCACAATAATTTTTTTAAGTAGTAGTACATAATCTATTTTGACTGAAAAAAGGTTTCCCTTGAATATATTTCATTTTTGCATTGCTATGATGTTATTTCAATCATATTTTATCATATTCTAAGTTATACTATCATAATTATAAAAAATGACAACTCAATTTTCAACCATTTATACATCTTTTCAAGAGTATAGTGCTTATTGAGAATTAAATAATTCCCCAAGACAATTACAAGCAGTTTTATGGAGGCTATATACTTACAAAATAATCTATTTCTTAAATAAAATTGTCATACTCCTGACTGCCTCTCGAAAATAAACCTGTCGAGCTGAAAATAATATAACCAACTTATTCTTGCCAAACTAAAAGTTATATTTCTTCAAAAGCGTATATTTCTTACAGTTAACAGTAAATATTAAAAGAAGATTCAAAATTATTTGCCCTTTAGGAATTTATCTCATCAAAAATGGTTAAAATGGATTTGAAATTTATTAAAACTAGCAATAGATCATCTTTTCTTAGTATAAAATTACTTTTTAGTGGTTTTCAAATTAGTTTCCCCATGTTTCTTAATAATTTACTCTGCAAAAAAACTTCCTACTGCAATTGCAATCGACATTTAATGTTTTTATGTCAGGAGTGTGACATATTACTGTTGAATGAAAAATTATCGATAAATTTCAAAAATGCTATATCAAAAGAATGAAAATGTTTTATGAAAGGCAAGATATATTAAAGTAAGTATTCTGTTTATCTAAATCAACATACATCATTTTTTCATTTAGAAAAAATCCATCTTTTCACATTTTTTAAGAAAATATAACCCTTTATCATCACTTATTATGAGAAAGGTGTCATGCAATATACAAAAATACTATAATTATTACTTATTGTTTATTTGTGATTAAATTGAAAACATTGTGGAAGTTTGTAGAAGCATGTTTTTATTTTATTTTTATTTAAAAGATTTGCCTATTAAAAGTGTCACACTCCTGACATTAGTTATTTTGATTTCCTAGCTATGATATGTCATATATCAGAGCTATTTCCAACTTTTTTCTTTGATCGAGTCTGGAGCTTTTAGAAAATAAAGAAAATTGTGAACTATTAAAGCATTTAACATAGTACTATACAACTAAGATAAAATGTCACACTCCTGATGTTTTTTGTGTCTCTCCTTATGCAAGCCCAATTTTACAACTATCATATTCATCCAGTCTAATACTACTAAATTATTATAACTAATGTTTTTTTACAACATATTTTGACTTTTCTGAACTAATTAGTCTCAACAATGAAAAACTATTAAGGTTTGATTTGACATTTGTACAATTTTCCAGTTTAAATTTATTCACGTACACCAATTTAAGAAATAGAATAATTTTTTGTCCCATAATCATAGGGTCACAAATCATCTAGATATTTGAAGTAAAATGGTACGAAATTATAGAATACCATCTTTCTTTAATATATTTTTTATTATATTTTTTTTATCATCAAGGTAAGTTGAGGCAATTTAAAGTTCGTCACGCTAAAACGTCACACTCCTGACAAATTTGACCAGTTTTTAGAGGATAACTTTTTAAGCGGAAGAGCAATCTCCATAACACTTTGCATGAAAATAACTGTTACCATTGTGCTTGTTTTAAGATATTTATCTTTCTTTCATATCATTTAATATTCAAATTATTCTCTGAAAATGAAAAGTCTTCATTTTTTTGAAAATCACCCATTTGTATTAAGTAGGTTATTCCAGAAACATGTTGTGTGCATCAAAATCAGTTTTTTTTTCAATTTATATTTAAAAAATGTCAGTCTAAAACATTTCATCAATTTAATATGTATTTGAAACTGTTTCTACCATAACATGAAAATTAAAGTCTTTTACGTTCTACAATAAAAGGAAATAATATGCTAATTTCTATTCATAGAATAAACATTGAGTTGTTTCCCTTTAGGTATATCTCTGAAAACACAATTCTTAATTTTGAGACACACAGTGTTGCTTTAAATTAAAATCATTAAACACCAATGATCAATCAAATAAAGATTAAATAAATTGTGAAAATGTTGAAAATATATTTTTTTTACCAAATATTTCACACTACTAAAATTATAATTGTTTTCCCTTTGCATCAATACATATATAATAGTCTTAACAAATACAACTCTAGAAATACAAAAAAAAAACAGTTCAGTTGGTGATATTTAGCGACACATTTTTTTAAGACAAAGCAGTCCCTGATTGGATACTGAAGTGTTGGTTTTAAGGTTTGGTTTATGGTGTTTAACACCACTTTCAACACTATTTCAGTTATATCGTGGCAGTCTGTTTTATTCGTGGAGGAAACCGGAGAAAGCCACCCACATGTCGCAAGTCACTGACAAACTTTATCTCATAATGTTGTATCGAGTAAACCTCACCATGAACGGGGTTCGAACTCACAACTTTAGTGGTGATGGGCACTAATTGCACAGATAGTTGTAAATCCAACTACCATACGATCGCGACAACGACAGCTCCCTGAAGCATTGGAGGAAATGACAATATTTAATGCAAATGAGGCTGATGACTTCTTTGAGAGCTAGGTATACATAGATGAAAATGAAAATTGGTCACTGGTTTATGAATATTATTGAAAATTACATATTTCTATTCGGTCCAGTAATACATGCTTCAGTCTAGCAAAGGTTCCATCTTTATTGTACCAAATGTCCAGTAAATATTTTGTTGCCATGGGAATCACTGCCAGGTATTGTATTATTATTAGCATACAAAAAATTCAACAATAAAATAACGTATCTACAACACAATACAAAGATAAAATCGTTACATTTATATAACTAGTTTATTTTTTACGTCCTCCTCTTTATTTATAAAACTTGTCTATTTTTGACAACCTCCTCTTTTTTTATATAACTTGTCTACTTTTTCCGACCTCCTCTTTCTTTCAATTGTAGACTGATAACAGCTCCTTTGTTTATATTATAATAAGCCAATGAATTGGAATCCTTCATAAAGATACCCTGGAAAATAAAAATAAAAGCTTCTAGTGATCATGTGACCCTACATCTTTGAAATAAGATAATCAATAAATAGGAGTTTAGTAGTCCCCCTCTTGACCCAACCAGGCCTCGAACCCACGATCTACCATATGAGCATGTACTACCATTACACCACCGTGGCAGTTGGCATGTGTTTTATGTTAGTTTAAAGTAGGTTTTGTTAATTAAAGCAATAAGTGTATATTGGTGCTAATGATCTGTAAGGTCTGTTAAATTTTTCTAGTCTTTTAAGGTAGTTTAATGTTTGCTTGATGGTGCTTAATGCCACTTTCAACAATATATCAGTTATATCATGGCAGTCAGCTTTATTGGTGGAGGAACCCAGAGAAAACCACTGACCAGTCACTGACAAACTTGATCACATATTGTTGTACACCTCGCCCTGATCGAGATTCGAACTCACAACATTAGTGGTGATAGGCACTGATTGCATAGGTAGTAAATCCAACTACCATACGATCATGGCCACAACAGGCCCAAGGTAGCTTAAGGTAGACTTTTTAATTGATTGATTTTTGGTGTTTAACGCCACTTTCAGCAATATTTCAGCTATATAATGGCGACCAGTTTTAGTGGTGGAAGAAGCCGAAGTACCCGGAGAGAACCACCAATCATGGGCAAGCAACTGGTAAACTTTATCACGAGTTGGGTGCTAGACTTTTTTTAATTAAAACAGTAAGTGTATTATGGTGCTAATAGTCTGTAGAATCTGTTAATTTTTTCTAGTCTTTACGGTAGTTTAAGGTAGACTTTTTTTTTAATAAACTAGAGGTTCAGTGGGTTGAGCCTGTGTCGCTCACCTTTCATTCTGCTGTGAAGAAACTTAATACAGAACCTTCCATAGGTGCTTCCCACCAAATTTCGGTTCACTTTGGCAAAGCAGTTTCAGAGAAGAAGATTTTTAGAAATCGACCAATCTAAAACAAGAATTGCCTGTGGCAGCCATGTTTGTTAATGGATCAAAACGAAATGACCAATCTCTATAGAGGACCTTCCATAGATGCTTCTTACCAAGTTTCATATCATTTGGTCAAGCGACTTCAGAGGAAAATCTGTTTTAGAAATCGACCAATAAGAAACAAGAATTGCCTAGGACGGCCATGTTTGTTAACGGATCAAAACGGAATGAACAATTTCCATAGAGGACCTTCCATAGATGCTTCCTACCATGTTTCGGTCCATTTGGCAAAGCTGTTTCAGAGTAGAAAATTTTTAGAAATCAACCAATCAGAAACAAGAATTGCCTGTGGCGGCCATGTTTGTTGATGGATCGGGACAAAATGAGCAATCTTTATAGCGAACCTTCCATAGATGCTTCCTACCAAATTTCGGTTCATTTGGCAAAGCGGTTTCAGAGGAGAAGACTTTTAGAAATCGACCAATTAGAAACAAGAATTGCCTGTGGCAGCCATATTTGTTAATGGATCGGAACGAAATGAGCAATCTTTATAGAGGACCTCCCATAGATGCATCCTACCAAGTTTCGGTTCATTTGGCAAAGTGGTTTCAGAGGAGAAGATTTTTTTATGAATCAACCAATCAGAAACAAGAATTGTCTGTGGCAACCATGTTTGTTAACCGATCAGGACGAAATGAGCAATCACAACAGAGGACTTTCCATAGATGCTTCCTACCCAGTTTCTGTTCATTTGGCCAAACGGTTTCAGAGGAGAAGAATCTAAAAAATCAGCCAATCAGAAACAAGAATCACCTGTGGCGGCCATGTTTGTTAACGCATCGGCACGGAATGAGCAATCTTTATAGAGGAGTTTCAGAGGAGAAGATTTTTAGAAATCGACCAATCAGAAAAAAGAATTGCCTGTGGCAGCCATGTTTGTAAATGAATCGGGACGAAATGAGCACTCTTTATAGAGGACCGCCCATAGATGCTTCCTACCAAGTTTCGGTTCATTTGGCCAAGCGGTTTCAGAGGAGAAGATTTTTAACTAGATCCTCCAGGAGCCTGTTATCGCTCACATGGTTTTCAATTTGACATCGAAAGTTGATAGAAAATGGGGGTGTTACACATAATTTTGAAAGTGGGCCACCCAAAGATCATTTTAACTCAAATTTCTGAGCAAAAGATTTTGATGTGATTTTTATCTCATAATATTCCTAAACGGAATAAACTGGCTGAAAAATTCTCACAGAAAAACCTAGAATATATGTTAAACTACTCATTTCCATGTAGCTGCAATTAAAATTTGCATTCATTTTGATTTGTAATCAAGCAGAAATTGACAACTAAAGAAATTTCTATTTTTGGTAACAGCAGCCATTTTGAATGGAGGGTGGTGCTGTCGGACACAATATTGAAAAGGGACCACCCAAGGACCATCCCAGCAAAATTTGCTTTAATTTGGTTCAGCGGTTTCAGAGGAGAAGATTTAAATGTGAACTTATATCAAAATATGCCTAATTTGCATAATCGGTATAAATCGGCAGCCATATTGGATAACCGATCGGAACAAAAAGTAACAACAATTGATCAGAACTTTGTCAGGAACATTTCTGCCAAGTATGGTTCCAATCCATCCAGTGGTTCTTGAGAAGAACTTTGTTTTACATATTTCCCATAGGGTCGCTATGTTAAATTATGTACCCCGTTGGTGGCCATCTTGGATTTTCAATCGGTCCAAAAAGTAACAACACTTGGTTAGCAGCTTGCAATGATCATTCATGACAATTTTCAATTCCATCCTCCATGCATATGTAGTATTGGAAAAGAAGATCATTAAAAATTTCAGCCAATCAGAGGCTTTTATGGCCCCTGGCAGCCATGTTGGATAATCGATCGTAACGAAAGTAACAACACTTGGTTAAACCATGCAAATGATCATTCCTGCCACGTTTAGTCCTATTTGCTTCAGTGGTTCTCTAGAAGAAGATTGAAATGTTTACGGACGGACGGACGACGGATTCCAAGTGATGGCAATAGTTCACCTGAGCTAAAAATCGGCCAATCAGAAACAAGAATTGCCTGTGGCGGCCATGTTTGTTAATGGATTGGGACGAAATGAGCAATCTTTATAGAGGACCTTCCATAAATGCTTCCTACCAAGTTTCAGTTCATTTGGCTGAGGGGTTTCAGAGGCATATATCTGTAATTCAATTCAGATATCTGTATAGAGATAACTGCATTTTGAATACATTACGGATATCTATATTTAAACAAGAGTTATCTTTCTTTTAACAGAGGAAAAGATTTTTTAGAAATCAACCAATCAGAAACAAGAATTGCCTGTGGCGGCCATGTTTGTTAACCAATCGGGACAAAATTAGCATCTTTATAGAGGACCTTCCATAGATGCTTCCTACCAAGTTTCGGTTAATTTGGCCAAGCGGTTTCAGAGGAGAAGATTTTAAAAAATCGGCCAATCAGAAAAAAGAATTTCCTGTGGCGGCCATGTTTGTTAATGGATCGGGACGACATGAGTAATCTTTATAGATGACCTTCCATAGATGCTTCCTACCAAGTTTCAGTTCATTTGACTGAGGGGTTTCAGAGGAGAAGATTAAAATGTGAAAAGTTAACGGACGACGGACTCCAAGTGATGGCAAAAGCTCATTTTGCCTTTGGCAAGGTGAGCTAAAAAAAATAACTGTATATTGGTGCTAATAGTCTGTAGAATCTGTTATTTTATTTTCTAGCCCAAAAGATAAATGAATTTTAATCATCAACACTAATCATTGTAATGACTCCCCTTGGTTCTGTTAATTTTTATCCAGTGTGGTACAAGTTTTACAGAAATTTAAGGTTAGCGTTATTGACAAACTGTATATTGGTGGTCTGAAGTGTCTGTTAATTTTTTCTAGTTTGATATAAGTTTTATAGTTTTGTTAATTTAAGCAATACATGTAATTCACTATTGGTGCTAATTATCTGTAGGGTCTATTAATTTTTCCCAGTCCAAGTGAAAAATGCATTTTTTTTGTATTTCTCATTAAATACGCTTCAACATTTAAAACAAGCACACATATAGAAATGAAAAATGAAAGAAAATCAAATAGTGCAGATTATGTATGTTATTGTCAGTTGAAAGAGTTCTACAGAGCTCATGTTTGTCTGTTATCGTGATTATAGTTAAACCAGTATATAAAGGGCACTCAAGGGAATCTTTACAATTGCCCTTTATATACAGGTTAAAATTATATATACTATTTAATATTTAGGGTAAATGTGGTTGTTCTTTATAAACAGTGATTTGTTATATAAAGGTACACTTTAAGGCAGGTTTGACGGTACGTGACAACTCTAAATAAAATTTACTTTACTGGTACTTTTATTTTACAGGTTAATTATCCTATGACTTTTACAGATAAATCATCACCTTGGTTGGTTGGTTTATGGTGTTTAATGCCACTTTCAACAATATTTCAGTTATATCGTGGTGGAGGAAACCGCAGGAACCGGAGAAAACCATCAACATGTCGCAAGTCATTGACAAACTTTATCACATAATGTTGTACATCTCGCCCTGATCGAGATTCAAACTCACAACATCAGTGGCGATAGGCACTGTTTGCATAGGTAGTTGTAACTACCATACGATCATGGCCACGACTGCACCTCATATATTATCAGTCCTTCTTTCCTTTTACAGTAACGGTTACATATTGTTCGTGATATAAGCTATATATAGGTGAAATTAAGAAATAATAAATCGATTTGAAAAGCAATGGGAATGATTACATTTCCATAACCGGCGCTTCAGAAAATCATTTCTAAAAAAATTAGGGATCCAAGGCCCAAGTGGTTATGCCCTGGGGGTATTCATTTATGCAAGTTTGAATCTGCATATTACAATGATGATTCAAACCATATGCAATAGTATTTCCATAACTCGTTAAAGAATTAAAAGACTAATTTTTAATAGAAAGCTTTAAGCCTTAAGAAAATCATTACATTTGTACCATGAATGAACAATAACACTTACATCATATTGTAACTTCTGTTTACCAGCAGGTAGACCCAAACTTTCATTTAACTTGGCCTTCATTACAGCAATCTGAAAAAATTCAAATAAAATATATTCATTTTTACATCACTTTATTTACATTTTTAATGTCAATTTAAAATAAAAAATTACTTACTTTCAATGCATAATTTCTTTTCAAAGGGTATCAATAACTAAGAAATTATCAGGAGAGGTGGTATAACAACATGTTATTAACAGGACAACATGATGACATACAGAACTTGCTATAAAAGGTTCCAGAATGTCATGCACTTTTCTTTTGTTCCATTCAATTAATTAGGAAATTTGCTATCTACAAAAATCTATAATTTTTGCTTATCCCATTTTCTGAGCATATATCACATAGTTAGATTTCAATAAATAATTAAGAAAAGGAATGAAATATAAAAAAAAAGGTGCAGAATACAGACGACTATGATACTATCCTCTACAATGGTGAAGAAAAAGTGATAATTATTACTGTTTTGTCAAATTTAGTAACCACTGAGTGAGATAATAACCAAAACATATCAAATGTAGTTTTCTCACTGAAGATAGAGAAGTGCAGGAAAAGGTCATTTTAGCATGTTAGGTTGTTGAATACGACATTCAGACTACTATTGTTACCAATGATATTATACATATTTATAAGAAATTAATTTATGTTTTATAAAGTTGAGACTAAAAAAAGGGGACACAGACAGGGGCGGCAGAGGGACACATGATTTTGAGGAGAGAGTGTTGTTTCCCTCCAATCCTTCTAGCAATGGAAGTATCTTATATATCATTAGTTCTTACTTAAAAAAAAACACTTTTACAACATCAATTTGTTATGCATAGTTAAAAAAAACTTCTGGTTTTGAAAGAACAATAAAACAATTCTAAAATTTAAAAGTAAATAAATAAAAACCAATATTTAAATTAAAACCGTGACCAAAAAGTATTTACTTGGATCCACAAGGTCTACAATAGGTGACCAGTGAACAAGATTTCTACAGTTTATGAGGTAACTGAATTTGACCCTAATCTAAAAGCATATATATATTGATTGATTGGTGTTTAACTCCAACTCTAGCAGTATTTCAGCTATACCGTGTCATAGAAGCATATATAACTTCACACCTAACATCCAAAATTGTCAGAGTAAACTTCATGATTTTTAACCTTTGAGTTTCTATCCAGTTTAATGTTCTGCCTATTGTATCATTATCTTTATTATATAGATTCATAGGTTAACATCAGTATTTACACAGTTAGACAACAGTAGACTATAAGTCAGCATTTGACCTTTGAGTGTCTAGTCAGATTTATCATCTACCTTCTGAAACATCCCTTGGATTATATAAATTCATAGGTTAACATTTGTTCTTACTGAGTCACCAAGAATTAACATTTATTCTAACAGAGTCAGCTAAATGGCTGAGATTAACCTTTGTACTTACAGAGTCAGTCAAAGGTAAAGTATAGGTCAACAGAGTCAGCTAAATGGCTGATATTTAACATTTGTTCTAACAGAGTCAGCTAAATGGCTGAGATTTATCATTTGTTCTAACAGAGTCAGCGAAATGGCTGAGATTTAACATTTGTTCTAACAGAGTCAGCTAAATGGCCGAGATTTAACATTTGTTCTAACAGAGTCAGCTAAATGGCTGAAAATTAACATTTGTACTTACAGAGTCAGTCAAAGGTAAAGTATAGGTCAACATTTGACCTTTGAGCTTCCATTCAGGTTTATCATCTGCCTTTGGTACCATCACCTTGAAAGTAACTGGAGCCTGAAATAAACAAATTTCATTAATATTAGGTCAATTGGAGCCTGAAACAAATCAAGTTCATTTATATTGGGTCAACATAAGTATGTTTTGTGTAACAAGTCATTATAATACATTCTAACTTGACCTCCTTCTTTCGTTTTGTTAACAAACGAGCGAGGTATCCATTCGGTATAATCTCATTAGCACATGCGCCGGTGAATGTGACTGACTTTTCCATTGTCAGCATAAATTGTATGCGACATTTTCCGCAAACGTAAATATAAATTACCGTCTTCCAATCAAAGTGTACTATCGTATTTGTACTCTTAGACATATCAGAATCGAAATAAATCATAGAAGCAAGAATGTGTTTTGAGATTTATTATGGATTGGCGGATATTAGTAAATTTTAAGGTTACAGAAAAGACCAACCACGAACAGTGTTTTTGGAAGGTAAGCATCTCCTGTTGTGAAGAAGCTGTTTGTATATATATATTTCATATACTGGGGTATATGTTAAAATGCGTTCTGTGGTGATGGCCATCTTCGATTTTTTTTTAGCGAACTAACTAATATTCTAACATTACCTCCTTCTTTCGCTTTGTTAACAAACGAGCGAGTTATCCATTCGGTATAATCTCATTAGAACATGCGTCGGTGAATGTGACTGACTTTTCCGTTGGAAGCATAAATTGTGTGCGACATTTTCCGCAAACGTAAATCTAAATTACCGTCTTCCAATCAAAGTATACTACCGTATTTTTACTCTTAGACATATTAGAATCGAAATAAATCATGGAAGCCAGAATGTGTTTTGAGTTTTAACATGGATTGGCGGATATTAGTAAATTTTATCCCTCGCTTCTGACTCGGGATAAAATAATAATATCCACCAATCCATGTTAAAACTCCCAACACATTCTGGCTTCCATGATTTATTTCTTAAGTAAACTATTCTTAAAATATTTCAATTTAATCTTCAAAAACGGATTCAGAGGAGAATTTTTGAAATTTTAGCAAATTAGAATGCTATCTCTGCTAGCAAAGTCGAATTTCCGAGCAGCACAAAAAATAAAACTTTGTAGACAACGACCTATTGGACAATCAGGTCAACTTTGATTCTAAGTGGTCAATCGCTGAACAGAGATGATTCTTAAATGATTTTCTTCTTCTTCCCATAGAGAGTGTACTCAAGGCTGAGTGTAATTACTCCGTGCATGTCGAGATCAGTCTAATTGGCATATTCAGCTAAATTCCATAAAACAACATGTGTATAAATTTTACAGAACAATATGCAATATATAAAATAGATGTGTTATCCCTGTACCTACTGTCAGCTACTTCCATCTTAAGTCGGTGGCCATATTGGAGAGAGGGTGTTGCCGATCTATTTAGGTTGGTTGGTCTATGGTGCTTAACGCCACTTTCAAAAATATTTCAGTTATATCGTGGAGGAAATCGGAGTACCCGGAGAAAACCACAGACCTGTTGCAAGTCACTGGCAAACTTTATCACATACTGCCGATCTATTTGGTGTCTTCATCCTATGCCAACATTTTGAAATATCATATTCAAGGAATGCCAACCAACATATTATAATAGGTGTTTATATAGCAATTAATGATAATTACAGGTGTGCTAATTCCTGGTGATTTTGGACACGGAGGTCTCACAGTAAAATATAAGAATGATTATGTATTGAAAAAATGTTATTAAAAATCTATAAATTCAATATGCCAACATTTTTCTTACCTTTTAACACCTATTTTGTAAATGTTGGCATAGGTTGAATGAACATATTTACATTTAAAATTGACTGTGGACTCGGGGTGCATTGATCTCTCCCTGTTTCAAGAAGAGTTTGAAGATACCAAAGTAGTAATCAGAATTCGTAAATCGAAAAAGGACAGACAAGACAATGGCAAAAGAAAAGTACAAACAATGATCTACAAAACATTACACATAAAACTAAAGATCAAGTAACACAAACCCCTCTAAAAACTGGGGTGAACTCAGGTGCTCCGGAAGGGTAGCAGTTCCTGCTCAACATTGATTAAGCAACACAAAATCTGTTAAAACAACAATTAACCGATTCAACTTATGACAACATTTTTTCTTATCTTTTTATACTTATTTTTTTTTTATTTTTTTTAATATTAATAGGAAAAACAGTTATGTTTCTTGGTTGGCTGGATCATTTTACAGTTTTGAAAGTATAAAAAAATTTGGTAATCACATAAAAGGATGACCTGGTCAATTTGTTTCAAACTGATCCAGTGATTTCAGTGACAAGATGTTGCACGCTGCGTCGTGCTAAGAATACCACCACTCGTTCATTTGTAAGTCGCACGGTAAACAGGAAGTAGATGTGCAATCATGTCTTCCAGTAGAAGCTGAGATATCTGTTACGAAAGTGTGAACGGACGGACGAACGGACAGACGGACTAACGGACGGACGGACAAATGGACGGACGGACAAGGTGATTGCAATATAGCCCCCTCTCTATGGGTGGGGGTATAATTTACAAATGAATTCCTGTTAAATTAGGTCAAATTTTCATTGGCAAACAATTATCAGAATGATACAAATTTCATGGAAAAACATAAATATGTTGAGCAATTCATCAGTATCAAGACACAGTATAAATTTCAGATATGATTAGTTTAAAATGCAGCAGTTATGGGTATTTAAAGAAATTATATTTTTAGTAATGGTGACCATCTTGGGTGGAGGATGGGTTTGTTGGATGTGATTATGAGAGGAGACAAACCAAGGACTATCACAGCCTAGTTTGGATTACATTGGCTAAGTGGTTTCAAAGATTTTCAAATATTTTTTTTGCCAAACCAACCCAATTTGCATATTTTCGGAAAAATCAACAAAATGCAATTGTTCAAATAAAACACAGAAATATTTCATATTTCATTTGCTTAGTAATACACTAACATTGGAAGTGTCTGTTCTACACTAACATTGGAAGTATTCAAATGCAAAACTTACACCACTTCCAACGTTGATATAGGACTGCCAACACTTCCAATATTGGTAAGTTACCAAATACCAAATACAATTTGCATTTCCATTCTTGGTTCTTTTTTAACTTCTTCCCTTACATCCTATTTCAATCTCTGGACCACAGAGGGTGTGATCCCAAATTGCCTGGAGCCTAAATTTTTGCACACTTGCTCCTCAAAATTACAAGATGATTCAAGCAAATAAATAAACAAAACAAAAAAGTTCTTTCATGTATATTTATTGATTAAAAAAAAAAGAACTTTACATTACTCAATCCAGAGAATGTATATAAGAGAACAAAAATTAACCGAAAATGCAAAAAAAAAATTGACAATTTGCTTCAAACTTTTCTAGTTAACTTTCCTTAAAACAAGAGATGAGGATGGACCAAAATATTTGTTTCAGTGTAAATTTGGTCATGCAAAAAAATGTATGAAGAAGGAAAAATCTGATTACATTAATATGTTAATTATGCTATGCTTCATTAACATCTGATGATACAAATCCATCTAATCTTTCATTTTGGTAAATGTAAGCATTATCTTAGGCTTTTTCTTAATAAAGTACATTGGCAAGATTTCAACAGCAGTGTTTTCATTGGTTAATCTCGTCACCTGGAGATAATGTTAAATTGATTTGTGAAATCAATTAATGTAGCACTGTGTATTTAACATATGATTATAATCAGATGCTATAGAAACATATTTAAATATGAGATTATTTGGTTGTTTGATTACATTTTGTTCCATAACTAATGGAACAATTCCAAAATAAAATATCAAAATCGTAGAAAGAGGCAAATTGATACCCCTAACACACAAATACATGACCGCCGCTCACTTTCCTGGCACTTCAATAAAAAGTGGCGGGGTTAAACTAGTTTCACAAGCCCACAATTCCCCTTTTAGTGAATTCATTTCCTTCTTGCAAGTGTTCAATCTGATTGTAATTTATTATTATAATTAATTACTTCATGTAAAAACTGACTGAAAATAATAATTGTACTTTGTCCCATTGAAATTACAAACAGTCAAGAAGACACATAATGTCTTGTTTTTAGAAAAAAAATCGCTTATTTTCTAATATATGAATAATTCAAGTGAAATCTGTAAAACCAAGATATCTAACATAGTTTATCAAAAATCTAACATAACATCTATATAACAAATCATTGTCTATAAAGGGCAGTCTCATTTTTCCCATTAATGAATAGTGCATAAAATTTTAACCTGTATATAAAGGGCAACTGCTCATCAAAGCCACATTTTTAGGTTCCCATGAGTGACCTTTATATATAGATTTGACTGTATACCTTCTTCTTAAGAGTTACAAACATAATTTTTTAGAATTTCATTTTGACAGAAAAAATGTGATTTTTTTGTTATCTCCCATCTTTGATGTCTATTATACATAAGTATCTACAATCATTAATTCATAGAAGAGGTATACAATAATACATAATATATATAACCAGTTCAGTCAATCCCAAGTACTGCTGCACAGTGACAGAAGTCCGAAAGATTCTGAGTAAGTTTGGTAATTTTCCCAATAAAAAATAACAAAAATGTTTGTAATTTAATAAATTACTATGTCACGGTGTAGAATGGTAACGGGCTACTCTGGTTTTTTTCTGCGTTTCCAGACTACTCGGGTTGAGCAACGAACTTTTCGTGTTTTTTAGAGAACGAGAGGGAAAGTAAGTCGCACATATCCTTAACCAGTATATATACTATTTTTTTTTATTTCAAATAAGCTTTGTCAACGGAATGCAAACATTATTTATGTCCCCGGATATTCATTCATATCTAGTGAAAGTGGTCTGCTATTTTCAAGATCGTCTACACAAACTTGTGACCCTGAGGTAAAAATACCGATTTTGCTAAAAAAAAGACATTGCATCGAAGCATATTGTGAGTAAGCTGTCCTCTTTTTTGTTATAATGTTTGTCTTAATTGGTTCAAGGTAGACCATAAAACCTTTCCAATTCGTGCAAGTCTATATATTTGTGCAAATTAACGTTAAAATATTATCCAGCACTTTCAGTGGCACGGGACTATCTGTGTTGCTGGCACCGGACTATTGTGTTTTTTATACATAACTTTCATTATAACATATAACATCTGTGTTATTCTTCTCATTGCATTGACGGTCACTTACGAATTTTCAACCACGTTTATTTTTTTCTTTATTTTGTCAGATTAAGGTTTATATGTAACTGGAAATAGCTCGATAAGACTCGAAAAATGTGAGCGATTTCCATCACATCAGCAAGCTGGGTCATAATTTAGGTCATAGGTGGCGGAACAGGGGGGCGGATTGTGCCCCCCCCCCCAGTTGCAAAGGTGGGGGACAACAATATGGTTTTGCCCCCCCCCCCCCGATTTTGGGGCAAAATTTGCAATTTCCTGGTAAATTTGTTGAAAGACCTTTTTTTTTTTCCCTCACAATTTTCAAGAATCTTGCCCCCTCACTCAAAATTTCGTTCCGCCGCCCATGATTTAGGTCGTCATATGATTTGCCATATCCACAACAGTTTCAAATTAAGATCTAAACTTTGATGAGTTAATGGTTCAGAAACGTTCTTCTCAAATCTTATATAAAAATTAGAGGTCCCGACGACGATCAGTTTTGCCTTCCCAATAAAATCAAAGTACTGATGGTACTCATAAGTTGAGATATTTTCCAGATTTTCAGCTTGGGGACTGAAAACTGTAGTACAGACCCATTTAAAAATTCACCCTCTAAAGTCCTTATAGGCCCAGTTTTTAACTCTAATATAATATCTCCACAATCTTACCCCATAGAACGTCACAATTTTTCCTTCTCTTGGCTTGATTAGCCATAGGTTCTTTTTCCTCGTTACCCTAAATAAAATAAACACAATAAGTCCTTTGCTTAAAATCCCTAACAGTCCAGTGCCACAAATATTGGCAATAAACCATGAACACAAAAAGTCCGTTGCTCGGCTTTTACAATCAAACTTAAATATGTAATAGTCCGTTGCTCGGCTTTTACAATAAAACTTAAATATGTAATAAGTGTTATTCTTTCATATATTTATATAGTTTCCATTTGTATTGGATATGTTATAAAGGAAAACGAAATAGTCAAAAATGATATAAAATGCTTATTTGAAGGAAAAACAAGACGATGTTTAATGGGTTAGACGGTATCTCGTGCTTGTGTTGGACTTGCTGAAATAACCATGAGGCTTACCAAATGCAATCATCCAAAAACTTCAACATAGTTCATTGGTACATTCCGTAAATGTAGTAATACGAGGACTTACGACTTTTTATGATCTCATCTGTGTGGTCCATTTTCTGTGACAGGTCATTTTTTACTACGCAAAAAATCTGTTGCTCAACCCGAGTAGTCTGGAAACACAGAAAAAAAACCCGAGTAGTCCGTTACCATTCTACACCGTGTATGTTGACTATAAATAATAATTAATGTGTAAATGTTGCTTCAACGACAATCCATACATTACAAATTTCAACAATTTCTGTATTTACTTGTAATCTATAATTAATCTGTAATTTTATCAATTATCGCCAGAGGGGGAATATTGCTCAATTCTCCAAACTATATATCTGCCTCGATCCTGAAGCGCATAATTCATTCTAACAACTTTGTCTATATGCCTTGCCTCACTGTTAGAAATATGTTTAGGCAGAAATCATGCTATACTTCGTCAATGTCCACAATTGTGATTTATTTTAAAATCAGGCTACAGATCTTACCGGGATACAGGATATGTCTGGCTAAAGAACTTTTCAGTATTCAGGATGTCTTTTTCCATATATTACTTAAAGCAATTTCCATTTGCAATAATCTATTATAAATGTCATTGATGTCATAACTAATGAACTACCACAGATAATATTAACACTTCACAAAATCACCTATAGCGATTACATTGTAGAATCTTTTATCAACTACCTTAATTAATTGCTCAGTTGATCGTGACAGGTGTTTTATTTACCTATTCACATAAAATATAGTTCACTGCAAATTTGACATTTGGGTGATTTTCAAAAAAATGAAGACTTTGTGTGACATAGAGGGTGAAATTTCAAATTGGACAAATTGACATAATCTTGGTCGTAAAATAATGTCAATATGATATATTTTTCAGATTCAGTTGCTCAGTGCAATATATGAAGACAAAAAAAAAATTCAACTTTTATTGGCAGCAAAGTGTTTATATGATAACAAATACAGACTTACTTCCTCAGAAGTATCATTTTCTTTTGGGTATGGTAAAAGACCTAAATGTATTTCCATTTGATAATGATATGAAAAAGGCACATTTTGGTACCAAACTTTGTATATATCATGAGAAAACAGTTTCAGTATATCAAAGAAACACTATTTTTACTGTATATTTTAAGAAATCTGGTAATTAAAGTTTTCATACAAGCATAACAAATATGATCTAATGAGGTTTAATAGTTGTAAATCAATTATTTATATATGCCTAATAAATATAACAAAAGTTAAGTTAAGTTGATCATTGGTGGTATAAACTAGAGGTAACCAAATGAAAATACTGTCTATTTTTTTATGTTTTGTCACACTCCTGACACATTTTTCTAATAGATAAATACACCAAATATCAAGCTAAATGCAATCATTGTTGGTCACAATAATTTTTTTAAGTAGTAGTACATAATCTATTTTGACTGAAAAAAGGTTTCCCTTGAATATATTTCATTTTTGCATTGCTATGATGTTATTTCAATCATATTTTATCATATTCTAAGTTATACTATCATAATTATAAAAAATGACAACTCAATTTTCAACCATTTATACATCTTTTCAATAGTATAGTGCTTATTGAGAATTAAATAATTCCCCAAGACAATTACAAGCAGTTTTATGGAGGCTATATACTTACAAAATAATCTATTTCTTAAATAAAATTGTCATACTCCTGACTGCCTCTCGAAAATAAACCTGTCGAGCTCAAAATAATATAACCAACTTATTCTTGCCAAACTAAAAGTTATATTTCTTCAAAAGCTTATATTTCTTACAGTTAACAGTAAATATTAAAAGAAGATTCAAAATTATTTGCCCTTTAGGAATTTATCTCATCAAAAATGGTTAAAATGGATTTGAAATTTATTAAAACTAGCAATAGATCATCTTTTCTTAGTATAAAATTACTTTTTAGTGGTTTTCAAATTAGTTTCCCCATGTTTCTTAATAATTTACTCTGCAAAAAAACTTCCTACTGCAATTGCAATCGACATTTAATGTTTTTATGTCAGGAGTGTGACATATTACTGTTGAATGAAAAATTATCGATAAATTTCAAAAATGCTATATCAAAAGAATGAAAATGTTTTATGAAAGGCAAGATATATTAAAGTAAGTATTCTGTTTATCTAAATCAACATACATCATTTTTTCATTTAGAAAAAATCCATCTTTTCACATTTTTTAAGAAAATATAACCCTTTATCATCACTTATTATGAGAAAGGTGTCATGCAATATACAAAAATACTATAATTATTACTTATTGTTTATTTGTGATTAAATTGAAAACATTGTGGAAGTTTGTAGAAGCATGTTTTTATTTTATTTTTATTTAAAAGATTTGCCTATTAAAAGTGTCACACTCCTGACATTAGTTATTTTGATTTCCTAGCTATGATATGTCATATATCAGAGCTATTTCCAACTTTTTTCTTTGATCGAGTCTGGAGCTTTTAGAAAATAAAGAAAATTGTGAACTATTAAAGCATTTAACATAGTACTATACAACTAAGATAAAATGTCACACTCCTGACGTTTTTTGTGTCTCTCCTTATGCAAGCCCAATTTTACAACTATCATATTCATCCAGTCTAATACTACTAAATTATTATAACTAATGTTTTTTTACAACATATTTTGACTTTTCTGAACTAATTAGTCTCAACAATGAAAAACTATTAAGGTTTGATTTGACATTTGTACATTTTTCCAGTTTAAATTTATTCACGTACACCAATTTAAGAAATAGAATAATTTTTTGTCCCATAATCATAGGGTTACAAAACATCTAGATATTTGAAGTAAAATGGTACGAAATTATAGAATACCATCTTTCTTTAATATATTTTTTATTATATTTTTTTTATCATCAAGGTAAGTTGAGGCAATTTAAAGTTCGTCACGCTAAAACGTCACACTCCTGACAAATTTGACCAGTTTTTAGAGGATAACTTTTTAAGCGGAAGAGCAATCTCCATAACACTTTGCATGAAAATAACTGTTACCATTGTGCTTGTTTTAAGATATTTATCTTTCTTTCATATCATTTAATATTCAAATTATTCTCTGAAAATGAAAAGTCTTCATTTTTTTGAAAATCACCCATTTGTATTAAGTAGGTTATTCCAGAAACATGTTGTGTGCATCAAAATCAGGTTTTTTTTCAATTTATATTTAAAAAATGTCAGTCTAAAACATTTCATCAATTTAATATGTATTTGAAACTGTTTCTACCATAACATGAAAATTAAAGTCTTTTACGTTCTACAATAAAAGGAAATAATATGCTAATTTCTATTCATAGAATAAACATTGAGTTGTTTCCCTTTAGGTATATCTCTGAAAACACAATTCTTAATTTTGAGACACACAGTGTTGCTTTAAATTAAAATCATTAAACACCAATGATCAATCAAATAAAGATTAAATAAATTGTGAAAATGTTGAAAATATATTTTTTTTACCAAATATTTCACACTACTAAAATTATAATTGTTTTCCCTTTGCATCAATACATATATAATAGTCTTAACAAATACAACTCTAGAAATACAAAAAAAACCCAGTTCAGTTGGTGATATTTAGCGACACATTTTTTTAAGACAAAGCAGTCCCTGATTGGATACTGAAGTGTTGGTTTTAAGGTTTGGTTTATGGTGTTTAACACCACTTTCAACACTATTTCAGTTATATCGTGGCAGTCTGTTTTATTCGTGGAGGAAACCGGAGAAAGCCACCCACATGTCGCAAGTCACTGACAAACTTTATCTCATAATGTTGTATCGAGTAAACCTCACCATGAACGGGGTTCGAACTCACAACTTTAGTGGTGATGGGCACTGATTGCACAGATAGTTGTAAATCCAACTACCATACGATCGCGACAACGACAGCTCCCTGAAGCATTGGAGGAAATGACAATATTTAATGCAAATGAGGCTGATGACTTCTTTGAGAGCTAGGTATACATAGATGAAAATGAAAATTGGTCACTGGTTTATGAATATTATTGAAAATTACATATTTCTATTCGGTCCAGTAATACATGCTTCAGTCTAGCAAAGGTTCCATCTTTATTGTACCAAATGTCCAGTAAATATTTTGTTGCCATGGGAATCACTGCCAGGTATTGTATTATTATTAGCATACAAAAAATTCAACAATAAAATAACGTATCTACAACACAATACAAAGATAAAATCGTTACATTTATATAACTAGTTTATTTTTTACGTCCTCCTCTTTATTTATAAAACTTGTCTATTTTTGACATCCTCCTCTTTTTTTATATAACTTGTCTACTTTTCCGACCTCCTCTTTCTTTCAATTGTAGACTGATAATAGCTCCTTTGTTTATATTATAATAAGCCAATGAATTGGAATCCTTCATAAAGATACCCTGGAAAATAAAAATAAAAGCTTCTAGTGATCATGTGACCCTACATCTTTGAAATAAGATAATCAATAAATAGGAGTTTAGTAGTCCCCCTCTTGACCCAACCAGGCCTCGAACCCACGATCTACCATATGAGCATGTACTACCATTACACCACCGTGGCAGTTGGCATGTGTTTTATGTTAGTTTAAAGTAGGATTTGTTAATTAAAGCAATAAGTGTATATTGGTGCTAATGATCTGTAAGGTCTGTTAAATTTTTCTAGTCTTTTAAGGTAGTTTAATGTTTGCTTGATGGTGTTTAATGCCACTTTCAACAATATATCAGTTATATCATGGCAGTCAGCTTTATTGGTGGAGGAACCCAGAGAAAACCACTGACCAGTCACTGACAAACTTGATCACATATTGTTGTACACCTCGCCCTGATCGAGATTCGAACTCACAACATTAGTGGTGATAGGCACTGATTGCATAGGTAGTAAATCCAACTACCATACGATCATGGCCACAACAGGCCCAAGGTAGCTTAAGGTAGACTTTTTAATTGATTGATTTTTGGTGTTTAACGCCACTTTCAGCAATATTTCAGCTATATAATGGCGACCAGTTTTAGTGGTGGAAGAAGCCGAAGTACCCGGAGAGAACCACCAATCATGGGCAAGCAACTGGTAAACTTTATCACGAGTCGGGTGCTAGACTTTTTTTAATTAAAACAGTAAGTGTATTATGGTGCTAATAGTCTGTAGAATCTGTTAATTTTTTCTAGTCTTTACGGTAGTTTAAGGTAGACTTTTTTTTAATAAACTAGAGGTTCAGTGGGTTGAGCCTGTGTCGCTCACCTTTCATTCTGCTGTGAAGAAACTTAATACAGAACCTTCCATAGGTGCTTCCCACCAAATTTCGGTTCATTTTGGCAAAGCAGTTTCAGAGAAGAAGATTTTTAGAAATCGACCAATCTAAAACAAGAATTGCCTGTGGCAGCCATGTTTGTTAATGGATCAAAACGAAATGACCAATCTCTATAGAGGACCTTCCATAGATGCTTCTTACCAAGTTTCATATCATTTGGTCAAGCGACTTCAGAGGAAAATCTGTTTTAGAAATCGACCAATAAGAAACAAGAATTGCCTAGGACGGCCATGTTTGTTAACGGATCAAAACGGAATGAACAATTTCCATAGAGGACCTTCCATAGATGCTTCCTACCATGTTTCGGTCCATTTGGCAAAGCTGTTTCAGAGTAGAAGATTTTTAGAAATCAACCAATCAGAAACAAGAATTGCCTGTGGCGGCCATGTTTGTTAATGGATCGGGACAAAATGAGCAATCTTTATAGCGAACCTTCCATAGATGCTTCCTACCAAATTTCGGTTCATTTGGCAAAGCGGTTTCAGAGGAGAAGACTTTTAGAAATCGACCAATTAGAAACAAGAATTGCCTGTGGCAGCCATATTTGTTAATGGATCGGAACGAAATGAGCAATCTTTATAGAGGACCTCCCATAGATGCATCCTACCAAGTTTCGGTTCATTTGGCAAAGTGGTTTCAGAGGAGAAGATTTTTTTATGAATCAACCAATCAGAAACAAGAATTGTCTGTGGCAACCATGTTTGTTAACCGATCAGGACGAAATGAGCAATCACAACAGAGGACTTTCCATAGATGCTTCCTACCCAGTTTCTGTTCATTTGGCCAAACGGTTTCAGAGGAGAAGAATCTAAAAAATCAGCCAATCAGAAACAAGAATCACCTGTGGCGGCCATGTTTGTTAACGCATCGGCACGGAATGAGCAATCTTTATAGAGGAGTTTCAGAGGAGAAGATTTTTAGAAATCGACCAATCAGAAACAAGAATTGCCTGTGGCAGCCATGTTTGTTAATGAATCGGGACGAAATGAGCACTCTTTATAGAGGACCGCCCATAGATGCTTCCTACCAAGTTTCGGTTCATTTGGCCAAGCGGTTTCAGAGGAGAAGATTTTTAACTAGATCCTCCAGGAGCCTGTTATCGCTCACCTGGTTTTCAATTTGACATCGAAAGTTGATAGAAAATGGGGGTGTTACACATAATTTTGAAAGTGGGCCACCCAAAGATCATTTTAACTCAAATTTCTGAGCAAAAGATTTTGATGTGATTTTTATCTCATAATATTCCTAAACGGAATAAACTGGCTGAAAAAATCTCACAGAAAAACCTAGAATATATGTTAAACTACTCATTTCCATGTAGCTGCAATTAAAATTTGCGTTCATTTTGATTTGTAATCAAGCAGAAATTGACAACTAAAGAAATTTCTATTTTTGGTAACAGCAGCCATTTTGAATGGAGGGTGGTGCTGTCGGACACAATATTGAAAAGGGGCCACCCAAGGACCATCCCAGCAAAATTTGCTTTAATTTGGTTCAGCGGTTTCAGAGGAGAATATTTAAATGTGAACTTATATCAAAATATGCCTAATTTGCATATCGGTATAAATCGGCAGCCATATTGGATAACCGATCGGAACAAAAAGTAACAACAATTGATCAGAACCTTGTCAGGAACATTTCTGCCAAGTATGGTTCCAATCCATCCAGTGGTTCTTGAGAAGAACTTTGTTTTACATATTTCCCATAGGGTCGCTATGTTAAATTATGTACCCCGTTGGTGGCCATCTTGGATTTTCAATCGGTCCAAAAAGTAACAACACTTGGTTAGCAGCTTGCAATGATCATTCATGACAATTTTCAATTCCATCCTCCATGCATATGTAGTATTGGAAAAGAAGATCATTAAAAATTTCAGCCAATCAGAGGCTTTTATGGCCCCTGGCAGCCATGTTGGATAATCGATCGTAACGAAAGTAACAACACTTGGTTAAACCATGCAAATGATCATTCCTGCCACGTTTAGTCCTATTTGCTTCAGTGGTTCTCTAGAAGAAGATTGAAATGTTTACGGACGGACGGACGACGGATTCCAAGTGATGGCAATAGTTCACCTGAGCTAAAAATCGGCCAATCAGAAAAAAGAATTTCCTGTGGCGGCCATGTTTGTTAATGGATCGGGACGACATGAGTAATCTTTATAGATGACCTTCCATAGATGCTTCCTACCAAGTTTCAGTTCATAGGAGAAGATTAAAATGTGAAAAGTTAACGGACGACGGACTCCAAGTGATGGCAAAAGCTCATTTTGCCTTTGGCAAGGTGAGCTAAAAAAAATAACTGTATATTGGTGCTAATAGTCTGTAGAATCTGTTATTTTATTTTCTAGCCCAAAAGATAAATGAATTTTAATCATCAACACTAATCATTGTAATGACTCCCCTTGGTTCTGTTAATTTTTATCCAGTGTGGTACAAGTTTTACAGAAATTTAAGGTTAGCGTTATTGACAAACTGTATATTGGTGGTCTGAAGTGTCTGTTAATTTTTTCTAGTTTGATATAAGTTTTATAGTTTTGTTAATTTAAGCAATACATGTAATTCACTATTGGTGCTAATTATCTGTAGGGTCTATTAATTTTTCCCAGTCCAAGTGAAAAATGCATTTTTTTTTGTATTTCTCATTAAATACGCTTCAACATTTAAAACAAGCACACATATAGAAATGAAAAATGAAAGAAAATCAAATAGTGCAGATTATGTATGTTATTGTCAGTTGAAAGAGTTCTACAGAGCTCATGTTTGTCTGTTATCGTGATTATAGTTAAACCAGTATATAAAGGGCACTCAAGGGAATCTTTACAATTGCCCTTTATATACAGGTTAAAATTATATATACTATTTAATATTTAGGGTAAATGTGGTTGTTCTTTATAAACAGTGATTTGTTATATAAAGGTACACTTTAAGGCAGGTTTGACAGTACGTGACAACTCTAAATAAAATTTACTTTACTGGTACTTTTATTTTACAGGTTAATTATCCTATGACTTTTACAGATAAATCATCACCTTGGTTGGTTGGTTTATGGTGTTTAATGCCACTTTCAACAATATTTCAGTTATATCGTGGTGGAGGAAACCGCAGGAACCGGAGAAAACCATCAACATGTCGCAAGTCATTGACAAACTTTATCACATAATGTTGTACATCTCGCCCTGATCGAGATTCAAACTCACAACATCAGTGGCGATAGGCACTGTTTGCATAGGTAGTTGTAACTACCATACGATCATGGCCACGACTGCACCTCATATATTATCAGTCCTTCTTTCCTTTTACAGTAACGGTTACATATTGTTCGTGATATAAGCTATATATAGGTGAAATTAAGAAATAATAAATCGATTTGAAAAGCAATGGGAATGATTACATTTCCATAACCGGCGCTTCAGAAAATCATTTCTAAAAAAATTAGGGATCCAAGGCCCAAGGGGTTATGCCCTGGGGGTATTCATTTATGCAAGTTTGAATCTGCATATTACAATGATGATTCAAACCATATGCAATAGTATTTCCATAACTCGTTAAAGAATTAAAAGACTAATTTTTAATAGAAAGCTTTAAGCCTTAAGAAAATCATTACATTTGTACCATGAATGAACAATAACACTTACATCATATTGTAACTTCTGTTTACCAGCAGGTAGACCCAAACTTTCATTTAACTTGGCCTTCATTACAGCAATCTGAAAAAATTCAAATAAAATATATTCATTTTTACATCACTTTATTTACATTTTTAATGTCAATTTAAAATAAAAAATTACTTACTTTCAATGCATAATTTCTTTTCAAAGGGTATCAATAACTAAGAAATTATCAGGAGAGGTGGTATAACAACATGTTATTAACAGGACAACATGATGACATACAGAACTTGCTATAAAAGGTTCCAGAATGTCATGCACTTTTCTCTTGTTCCATTCAATTAATTAGGAAATTTGCTATCTACAAAAATCTATAATTTTTGCTTATCCCATTTTCTGAGCATATATCACATAGTTAGATTTCAATAAATAATTAAGAAAAGGAATGAAATATAAAAAAAAAGTGCAGAATACAGACGACTATGAAACTATCCTCTACAATGGTGAAGAAAAAGTGATAATTATTACTGTTTTGTCAAATTTAGTAACCACTGAGTGAGATAATAACCAAAACATATCAAATGTAGTTTTCTCACTGAAGATAGAGAAGTGCAGGAAAAGGTCATTTTAGCATGTTAGGTTGTTGAATACGACATTCAGACTACTATTGTTACCAATGATATTATACATATTTATAAGAAATTAATTTATGTTTTATAAAGTTGAGACTAAAAAAAGGGGACACAGACAGGGGCGGCAGAGGGACACATGATTTTGAGGAGAGAGTGTTGTTTCCCTCCAATCCTTCTAGCAATGGAAGTATCTTATATATCATTAGTTCTTACTTAACAAAAAACACTTTTACAACATCAATTTGTTATGCATAGTTAAAAAAAACTTCTGGTTTTGAAAGAACAATAAAACAATTCTAAAATTTAAAAGTAAATAAATAAAAACCAATATTTAAATTAAAACCGTGACCAAAAAGTATTTACTTGGATCCACAAGGTCTACAATAGGTGACCAGTGAACAAGATTTCTACAGTTTATGAGGTAACTGAATTTGACCCTAATCTAAAAGCATATATATATTGATTGATTGGTGTTTAACTCCAACTCTAGCAGTATTTCAGCTATATCGTGTCATAGAAGCATATATAACTTCACACCTAACATCCAAAATTGTCAAAGTAAACTTCATGATTTTTAACCTTTGAGTTTCTATCCAGTTTAATGTTCTGCCTATTGTATCATTATCTTTATTATATAGATTCATAGGTTAACATTAGTATTTACACAGTTAGACAACAGTAGAGTATAAGTCAGCATTTGACCTTTGAGTGTCTAGTCAGATTTATCATCTACCTTCTGAAACATCCCTTGGATTATATAAATTCATAGGTTAACATTTGTTCTTACTGAGTCACCAAGATTTAACATTTGTTCTAACAGAGTCAGCTGAATGGCTGAGATTAACCTTTGTACTTACAGAGTCAGTCAAAGGTATGGTATAGGTCAACATTTGACCTTTGAGTTTCTAGTCAGATTTATCATCTACCTTCTGAAACATCCCTTGGATTATATAAATTCATAGGTTAACATTTGTTCTTACTGAGTCACCAAGATTTAACATTTGTTCTAACAGAGTCAGCTGAATGGCTGAGATTAACCTTTGTACTTACAGAGTCAGTCAAAGGTAAAGTATAGGTCAACATTTGACCTTTGAGTTTCTAGTCAGATTTATCATCTACCTTCTGAAACATCCCTTGGATTATATAAATTCATAGGTTAACATTTGTTCTTACTGAGTCACCAAGATTTAACATTTGTTCTAACAGAGTCAGCTAAATGGCTGAGATTTAACATTTGTTCTAACAGAGTCAGCTAAATGGCTGAGATTTATCATTTGTTCTAACAGAGTCAGCTAAATGGCTGAGATTTAACATTTGTTCTAACAGAGTCAGCTAAATGGCTGAGATTTAACATTTGTTCTAACATAGTCAGCTAAATGGCTGAGATTTATCATTTGTTCTAACAGAGTCAGCTAAATGGCTGAGATTTAACATTTGTTCTAACAGAGTCAGCTAAATGGCTGAGATTTAACATTTGTTCTAACAGAGTCAGCTAAATGGCTGAGATTTATCATTTGTTCTAACAGAGTCAGCTAAATGGCTGAGATTTAACATTTGTTCTAACAGAGTCAGCTAAATGGCTGAGATTTAACATTTGTTCTAACATAGTCAGCTAAATGGCTGAGATTTATCATTTGTTCTAACAGAGTCAGCTAAATGGCTGAGATTTAACATTTGTTCTAACAGAGTCAGCTAAATGGCTGATATTTAACATTTGTTCTAACAGAGTCAGCTAAATGGCCGAGATTTAACATTTGTTCTAACAGAGTCAGCTAAATGGCTGAAAATTAACATTTGTACTTACAGAGTCAGTCAAAGGTAAAGTATAGGTCAACATTTGACCTTTGAGCTTCCATTCAGGTTTATCATCTGCCTTTGGTACCATCACCTTGAAAGTAACTGGAGCCTGAAATAAACAAATTTCATTAATATTAGGTCAACTGGAGCCTGAAACAAATCAAGTTCATTTATATTGGGTCAACATAAGTATGTTTTGTGTAACAAGTCATTATAATACATTCTAACTTGACCTCCTTCTTTCGTTTTGTTAACAAACGAGCGAGGTATCCATTCGGTATAATCTCATTAGCACATGCGCCGGTGAATGTGACTGACTTTTCCATTGTCAGCATAAATTGTATGCGACATTTTCCGCAAACGTAAATATAAATTACCGTCTTCCAATCAAAGTGTACTATCGTATTTGTACTCTTAGACATATCAGAATCGAAATAAATCATGGAAGCAAGAATGTGTTTTGAGTTTTATTATGGATTGGCGGATATTAGTAAATTTTAAGGTTACAGAAAAGATCAACCACGAACAGTGTTTTTGGAAGGTAAGCATCTCCTGTTGTGAAGAAGCTGTTTGTATATATATATTTCATATACTGGGGTATATGTTAAAATGCGTTCTGTGGTGATGGCCATCTTCGATTTTTTTTTAGCGAACTAACTAATATTCTAACATTACCTCCTTCTTTCGCTTTGTTAACAAACGAGCGAGTTATCCATTCGGTATAATCTCATTAGAACATGCGTCGGTGAATGTGACTGACTTTTCCGTTGGAAGCATAAATTGTGTGCGACATTTTCCGCAAACGTAAATCTAAATTACCGTCTTCCAATCAAAGTATACTACCGTATTTTTACTCTTAGACATATTAGAATCGAAATAAATCATGGAAGCCAGAATGTGTTTTGAGTTTTAACATGGATTGGCGGATATTAGTAAATTTTACCCCTCGCTTCTGACTCGGGATAAAATAATAATATCCACCAATCCATGTTAAAACTCCCAACACATTCTGGCTTCCATGATTTATTTCTTAAGTAAACTATTCTTAAAATATTTCAATTTAATCTTCAAAAACGGATTCAGAGGAGAATTTTTGAAATTTTAGCAAATTAGAATGCTATCTCTGCTAGCAAAGTCGAATTTCCGAGCAGCACAAAAAATAAAACTTTGTAGACAACGACCTATTGGACAATCAGCAATGATAATTACAGGTGTGCTAATTCCTGGTGATTTTGGACACGGAGGTCTCACAGTAAAATATAAGAATGATTATGTATTGAAAAAATGTTATTAAAAATCTATAAATTCAATATGCCAACATTTTTCTTACCTTTTAACACCTATTTTGTAAATGTTGGCATAGGTTGAATGAACATATTTACATTTAAAATTGACTGTGGACTCGGGGTGCATTGATCTCTCCCTGTTTCAAGAAGAGTTTGAAGATACCAAAGTAGTAATCAGAATTCGTAAATCGAAAAAGGACAGACAAGACAATGGCAAAAGAAAAGTACAAACAATGATCTACAAAACATTACACATAAAACTAAAGATCAAGTAACACAAACCCCTCTAAAAACTGGGGTGAACTCAGGTGCTCCGGAAGGGTAGCAGTTCCTGCTCAACATTGATTAAGCAACACAAAATCTGTTAAAACAACAATTAACCGATTCAACTTATGACAACATTTTTTCTTATCTTTTTATACTTATTTTTTTTTTATTTTTAATATTAATAGGAAAAACAGTTATGTTTCTTGGTTGGCTGGATCATTTTACAGTTTTGAAAGTATAAAAAAATTTGGTAATCACATAAAAGGATGACCTGGTCAATTTGTTTCAAACTGATCCAGTGATTTCAGTGACAAGATGTTGCACGCTGCGTCGTGCTAAGAATACCACCACTCGTTCATTTGCAAGTCGCACGGTAAACAGGAAGTAGATGTGCAATCATGTCTTCCAGTAGAAGCTGAGATATCTGTTACGAAAGTGTGAACGGACGGACGAACGGACAGACGGACTAACGGACGGACGGACAAATGGACGGACGGACAAGGTGATTGCAATATAGCCCCCTCTCTATGGGTGGGGGTATAATTTACAAATGAATTCCTGTTAAATTAGGTCAAATTTTCATTGGCAAACAATTATCAGAATGATACAAATTTCATGGAAAAACATAAATATATTGAGCAATTCATCAGTATCAAGACACAGTATAAATTTCAGATATGATTAGTTTAAAATGCAGCAGTTATGGCTATTTAAAGAAATTATATTTTTAGTAATGGTGACCATCTTGGGTGGAGGATGGGTTTGTTGGATGTGATTCTGAGAGGAGACAAACCAAGGACTATCCCAGCCTAGTTTGGATTACATTGGCTCAGTGGTTTCAAAGATTTTCAAATATTTTTTTTGCCAAATCAACCCAATTTGCATATTTTCGGAAAAATCAACAAAATGCAATTGTTCAAATAAAACACAGAAATATTTCATATTTCATTTGCTTAGTAATACACTAACATTGGAAGTGTCTGTTCTACACTAACATTGGAAGTATTCAAATGCAAAACTTACACCACTTCCAACGTTGATATAGGACTGACAACACTTCCAATATTGGTAAGTTACCAAATACCAAATACAATTTGCATTTCCATTCTTGGTTCTTTTTTAACTTCTTCCCTTACATCCTATTTCAATCTCTGGACCACAGAGGGTGTGATCCCAAATTGCCTGGAGCCTAAATTTTTGCACACTTGCTCCTCAAAATTACAAGATGATTCAAGCAAATAAATAAACAAAACAAAAAAGTTCTTTCATGTATATTTATTGATAAAAAAAAAAAGAACTTTACATTACTCAATCCAGAGAATGTATATAAGAGAACAAAAATTAACCGAAAATGCAAAAAAAAATTGACAATTTGCTTCAAACTTTTCTAGTTAACTTTCCTTAAAACAAGAGATGAGGATGGACCAAAATATTTGTTTCAGTGTAAATTTGGTCATGCAAAAAAATGTATGAAGAAGGAAAAATCTGATTACATTAATATGTTAATTATGCTATGCTTCATTAACATCTGATGATACAAATCCATCTAATCTTTCATTTTGGTAAATGTAAGCATTATCTTAGGCTTTTTCTTAATAAAGTACACTGGCAAGATTTCAACAGCAGTGTTTTCATTGGTTAATCTCAGTCACCTGGAGATAATGTTAAATTGATTTGTGAAATCAATTAATGTAGCACTGTGTATTTAACATATGATTATAATCAGATGCTATAGAAACATATTTAAATATGAGATTATTTGGTTGTTTGATTACATTTTGTTCCATAACTAATGGAACAATTCCAAAATAAAATATCAAAATCGTAGAAAGAGGCAAATTGATACCCCTAACACACAAATACATGACCGCCGCTCACTTTCCTGGCACTTCAATAAAAAGTGGCGGGGTTAAACTAGTTTCACAAGCCCACAATTCCCCTTTTAGTGAATTCATTTCCTTCTTGCAAGTGTTCAATCTGATTGTAATTTATTATTATAATTAATTACTTCATGTAAAAACTGACTGAAAATAATAATTGTACTTTGTCCCATTGAAATTACAAACAGTCAAGAAGACACATAATGTCTTGTTTTTAGAAAAAAAATCGCTTATTTTCTAATATATGAATAATTCAAGTGTAATTATGTAAAACCAAGATATCTAACATAGTTTATCAAAAATCTAACATAACATCTATATAACAAATCATTGTCTATAAAGGGCAGTCTCATTTTTCCCATTAATGAATAGTGCATAAAATTTTAACCTGTATATAAAGGGCAACTGCTCATCAAAGCCACATTTTTAGGTTCCCATGAGTGACCTTTATATATAGATTTGACTGTATACCTTCTTCTTAAGAGTTACAAACATAATTTTTTAGAATTTCATTTTGACAGAAAAAATGTGATTTTTTTGTTATCTCCCATCTTTGATGTCTATTATACATAAGTATCTACAATCATTAATTCATAGAAGAGGTATACAATAATACATAATATATATAACCAGTTCAGTCAATCCCAAGTACTGCTGCACAGTGACAGAAGTCCGAAAGATTCTGAGTAAGTTTGGTAATTTTCCCAATAAAAAATAACAAAAATGTTTGTAATTTAATAAATTACTATGTCACGGTGTAGAATGGTAACGGGCTACTCTGGTTTTTTTCTGCGTTTCCAGACTACTCGGGTTGAGCAACGGACTTTTCGTGTTTTTTAGAGAACGAGAGGGAAAGTAAGTCGCACATATCCTTAACCAGTATATATATTATTTTTTTTTATTTCAAATAAGCTTTGTCAACGGAATGCAAACATTATTTATGTCCCCGGATATTCATTCATATCTAGTGAAAGTGGTCTGCTATTTTCAAGATCGTCTACACAAACTTGTGACCCTGAGGTAAAAATACCGATTTTGCTAAAAAAAAGACATTGCATCGAAGCATATTGTGAGTAAGCTGTCCTCTTTTTTGTTATAATGTTTGTCTTAATTGGTTCAAGGTAGACCATAAAACCTTTCCAATTCGTGCAAGTCTATATATTTGTGCAAATTAACGTTAAAATATTATCCAGCACTTTCAGTGGCACGGGACTATCTGTGTTGCTGGCACCGGACTATTGTGTTTTTTATACATAACTTTCATTATAACATATAACATCTGTGTTATTCTTCTCATTGCATTGACGGTCACTTACGAATTTTCAACCACGTTTATTTTTTTCTTTATTTTGTCAGATTAAGGTTTATATGTAATTGGAAATAGCACGATAAGACTCGAAAAATGTGAGCGATTTCCATCACATCAGCAAGCTGGGTCATAATTTAGGTCATAGGTGGCGGAACAGGGGGGCGGATTGTGCCCCCCCCCCCCCCCCCCAGTTCGAAAGGTGGGGGACAACAATATGGTTTTGCCCCCCCCCCCCCCCCTCCCCGATTTTGGGGCAAAATTTGCAATTTCCTGGTAAATTTGTTGAAAGACCTTTTTTTTTTTCCCTCACAATTTTCAAGAATCTTGCCCCCTCACTCAAAATTTCGTTCCGCCGCCCATGATTTAGGTCGTCATATGATTTGCCATATCCACAACAGTTTCAAATTAAGATCTAAACTTTGATGAGTTAATGGTTCAGAAACGTTCTTCTCAAATCTTATATAAAAATTAGAGGTCCCGACGACGATCAGTTTTGCCTTCCAAATAAAATCAAAGTACTGATGGTACTCATAAGTTGAGATATTTTCCAGATTTTCAGCTTGGGGACTGAAAACTGTAGTACAGACCCATTTAAAAATTCACCCTCTAAAGTCCTTATAGGCCCAGTTTTTAACTCTAATATAATATCTCCACAATCTTACCCCATAGAACGTCACAATTTTTCCTTCTCTTGGCTTGATTAGCCATAGGTTCTTTTTCCTCGTTACCCTAAATAAAATAAACACAATAAGTCCTTTGCTTAAAATCCCTAACAGTCCAGTGCCACAAATATTGGCAATAAACCATGAACACAAAAAGTCCGTTGCTCGGCTTTTACAATCAAACTTAAATATGTAATAGTCCGTTGCTCGGCTTTTACAATAAAACTTAAATATGTAATAAGTGTTATTCTTTCATATATTTATATAGTTTCCATTTGTATTGGATATGTTATAAAGGAAAACGAAATAGTCAAAAATGATATAAAATGCTTATTTGAAGGAAAAACAAGACGATGTTTAATGGGTTAGACGGTATCTCGTGCTTGTGTTGGACTTGCTGAAATAACCATGAGGCTTACCAAATGCAATCATCCAAAAACTTCAACATAGTTCATTGGTACATTCCGTAAATGTAGTAATACGAGGACTTACGACTTTTTATGATCTCATCTGTGTGGTCCATTTTCTGTGACAGGTCATTTTTTACTACGCAAAAAATCTGTTGCTCAACCCGAGTAGTCTGGAAACGCAGAAAAAAACCCAGAGTAGTCCGTTACCATTCTACACCGTGTATGTTGACTATAAATAATAATTAATGTGTAAATGTTGCTTCAACGACAATCCATACATTACAAATTTCAACAATTTCTGTATTTACTTGTAATCTATAATTAATCTGTAATTTTATCAATTATCGCCAGAAGGGGAATATTGCTCAATTCTCCAAACTATATATCTGCCTCGATCCTGAAGCGCATAATTCATTCTAACAACTTTGTCTATATGCCTTGCCTCACTGTTAGAAATATGTTTAGGCAGAAATCATGCTATACTTCGTCAATGTCCACAATTGTGATTTATTTTAAAATCAGGCTACAGATCTTACCGGGATACAGGATATGTCTGGCTAAAGAACTTTTCAGTATTCAGGATGTCTTTTTCCATATATTACTTAAAGCAATTTCCATTTGCAATAATCTATTATAAATGTCATTGATGTCATAACTAATGAACTACCACAGATAATATTAACACTTCACAAAATCACCTATAGCGATTACATTGTAGAATCTTTTATCAACTACCTTAATTAATTGCTCAGTTGATCGTGACAGGTGTTTTATTTACCTATTCACATAAAATATAGTTCACTGCAAATTTGACATTTGGGTGATTTTCAAAAAAATGAAGACTTTGTGTGACATAGAGGGTGAAATTTCAAATTGGACAAATTGACATAATCTTGGTCGTAAAATAATGTCAATATGATATATTTTTCAGATTCAGTTGCTCAGTGCAATATATGAAGACAAAAAAAAAATTCAACTTTTATTGGCAGCAAAGTGTTTATATGATAACAAATACAGACTTACTTCCTCAGAAGTATCATTTTCTTTTGGGTATGGTAAAAGACCTAAATGTATTTCCATTTGATAATGATATGAAAAAGGCACATTTTGGTACCAAACTTTGTATATATCATGAGAAAACAGTTTCAGTATATCAAAGAAACACTATTTTTACTGTATATTTTAAGAAATCTGGTAATTAAAGTTTTCATACAAGCATAACAAATATGATCTAATGAGGTTTAATAGTTGTAAATCAATTATTTATATATGCCTAATAAATATAACAAAAGTTAAGTTAAGTTGATCATTGGTGGTATAAACTAGAGGTAACCAAATGAAAATACTGTCTATTTTTTTATGTTTTGTCACACTCCTGACACATTTTTCTAATAGATAAATACACCAAATATCAAGCTAAATGCAATCATTGTTGGTCACAATAATTTTTTTAAGTAGTAGTACATAATCTATTTTGACTGAAAAAAGGTTTCCCTTGAATATATTTCATTTTTGCATTGCTATGATGTTATTTCAATCATATTTTATCATATTCTAAGTTATACTATCATAATTATAAAAAATGACAACTCAATTTTCAACCATTTATACATCTTTTCAAGAGTATAGTGCTTATTGAGAATTAAATAATTCCCCAAGACAATTACAAGCAGTTTTATGGAGGCTATATACTTACAAAATAATCTATTTCTTAAATAAAATTGTCATACTCCTGACTGCCTCTCGAAAATAAACCTGTCGAGCTGAAAATAATATAACCAACTTATTCTTGCCAAACTAAAAGTTATATTTCTTCAAAAGCTTATATTTCTTACAGTTAACAGTAAATATTAAAAGAAGATTCAAAATTATTTGCCCTTTAGGAATTTATCTCATCAAAAATGGTTAAAATGGATTTGAAATTTATTAAAACTAGCAATAGATCATCTTTTCTTAGTATAAAATTACTTTTTAGTGGTTTTCAAATTAGTTTTCCCCATGTTTCTTAATAATTTACTCTGCAAAAAAACTTCCTACTGCAATTGCAATCGACATTTAATGTTTTTATGTCAGGAGTGTGACATATTACTGTTGAATGAAAAATTATCGATAAATTTCAAAAATGCTATATCAAAAGAATGAAAATGTTTTATGAAAGGCAAGATATATTAAAGTAAGTATTCTGTTTATCTAAATCAACATACATCATTTTTTCATTTAGAAAAAATCCATCTTTTCACATTTTTTAAGAAAATATAACCCTTTATCATCACTTATTATGAGAAAGGTGTCATGCAATATACAAAAATACTATAATTATTACTTATTGTTTATTTGTGATTAAATTGAAAACATTGTGGAAGTTTGTAGAAGCATGTTTTTATTTTATTTTTATTTAAAAGATTTGCCTATTAAAAGTGTCACACTCCTGACATTAGTTATTTTGATTTCCTAGCTATGATATGTCATATATCAGAGCTATTTCCAACTTTTTTCTTTGATCGAGTCTGGAGCTTTTAGAAAATAAAGAAAATTGTGAACTATTAAAGCATTTAACATAGTACTATACAACTAAGATAAAATGTCACACTCCTGATGTTTTTTGTGTCTCTCCTTATGCAAGCCCAATTTTACAACTATCATATTCATCCAGTCTAATACTACTAAATTATTATAACTAATGTTTTTTTACAACATATTTTGACTTTTCTGAACTAATTAGTCTCAACAATGAAAAACTATTAAGGTTTGATTTGACATTTGTACAATTTTCCAGTTTAAATTTATTCACGTACACCAATTTAAGAAATAGAATAATTTTTTGTCCCATAATCATAGGGTCACAAAACATCTAGATATTTGAAGTAAAATGGTACGAAATTATAGAATACCATCTTTCTTTAATATATTTTTTATTATATTTTTTTTATCATCAAGGTAAGTTGAGGCAATTTAAAGTTCGTCACGCTAAAACGTCACACTCCTGACAAATTTGACCAGTTTTTAGAGGATAACATTTTAAGCGGAAGAGCAATCTCCATAACACTTTGCATGAAAATAACTGTTACCATTGTGCTTGTTTTAAGATATTTATCTTTCTTTCATATCATTTAATATTCAAATTATTCTCTGAAAATGAAAAGTCTTCATTTTTTTGAAAATCACCCATTTGTATTAAGTAGGTTATTCCAGAAACATGTTGTGTGCATCAAAATCAGGTTTTTTTTCAATTTATATTTAAAAAATGTCAGTCTAAAACATTTCATCAATTTAATATGTATTTGAAACTGTTTCTACCATAACATGAAAATTAAAGTCTTTTACGTTCTACAATAAAAGGAAATAATATGCTAATTTCTATTCATAGAATAAACATTGAGTTGTTTCCCTTTAGGTATATCTCTGAAAACACAATTCTTAATTTTGAGACACACAGTGTTGCTTTAAATTAAAATCATTAAACACCAATGATCAATCAAATAAAGATTAAATAAATTGTGAAAATGTTGAAAATATATTTTTTTTACCAAATATTTCACACTACTAAAATTATAATTGTTTTCCCTTTGCATCAATACATATATAATAGTCTTAACAAATACAACTCTAGAAATACAAAAAAAACCCAGTTCAGTTGGTGATATTTAGCGACACATTTTTTTAAGACAAAGCAGTCCCTGATTGGATACTGAAGTGTTGGTTTTAAGGTTTGGTTTATGGTGTTTAACACCACTTTCAACACTATTTCAGTTATATCGTGGCAGTCTGTTTTATTCGTGGAGGAAACCGGAGAAAGCCACCCACATGTCGCAAGTCACTGACAAACTTTATCTCATAATGTTGTATCGAGTAAACCTCACCATGAACGGGGTTCGAACTCACAACTTTAGTGGTGATGGGCACTGATTGCACAGATAGTTGTAAATCCAACTACCATACGATCGCGACAACGACAGCTCCCTGAAGCATTGGAGGAAATGACAATATTTAATGCAAATGAGGCTGATGACTTCTTTGAGAGCTAGGTATACATAGATGAAAATGAAAATTGGTCACTGGTTTATGAATATTATTGAAAATTACATATTTCTATTCGGTCCAGTAATACATGCTTCAGTCTAGCAAAGGTTCCATCTTTATTGTACCAAATGTCCAGTAAATATTTTGTTGCCATGGGAATCACTGCCAGGTATTGTATTATTATTAGCATACAAAAAATTCAACAATAAAATAACGTATCTACAACACAATACAAAGATAAAATCGTTACATTTATATAACTAGTTTATTTTTTACGTCCTCCTCTTTATTTATAAAACTTGTCTATTTTTGACATCCTCCTCTTTTTTTATATAACTTGTCTACTTTTTCCGACCTCCTCTTTCTTTCAATTGTAGACTGATAACAGCTCCTTTGTTTATATTATAATAAGCCAATGAATTGGAATCCTTCATAAAGATACCCTGGAAAATAAAAATAAAAGCTTCTAGTGATCATGTGACCCTACATCTTTGAAATAAGATAATCAATAAATAGGAGTTTAGTAGTCCCCCTCTTGACCCAACCAGGCCTCGAACCCACGATCTACCATATGAGCATGTACTACCATTACACCACCGTGGCAGTTGGCATGTGTTTTATGTTAGTTTAAAGTAGGTTTTGTTAATTAAAGCAATAAGTGTATATTGGTGCTAATGATCTGTAAGGTCTGTTAAATTTTTCTAGTCTTTTAAGGTAGTTTAATGTTTGCTTGATGGTGTTTAATGCCACTTTCAACAATATATCAGTTATATCATGGCAGTCAGCTTTATTGGTGGAGGAAACCGGAGGAACCCAGAGAAAACCACTGACCAGTCACTGACAAACTTGATCACATATTGTTGTACACCTCGCCCTGATCGAGATTCGAACTCACAACATTAGTGGTGATAGGCACTGATTGTATAGGTAGTAAATCCAACTACCATACGATCATGGCCACAACAGGCCCAAGGTAGCTTAAGGTAGACTTTTTAATTGATTGATTTTTGGTGTTTAACGCCACTTTCAGCACTATTTCAGCTATATAATGGCGACCAGTTTTAGTGGTGGAAGAAGCCGAAGTACCCGGAGAGAACCACCAATCATGGGCAAGCAACTGGTAAACTTTATCACGAGTTGGGTGCTAGACTTTTTTTTAATTAAAACAGTAAGTGTATTATGGTGCTAATAGTCTGTAGAATCTGTTAATTTTTTCTAGTCTTTACGGTAGTTTAAGGTAGACTTTTTTTTTAATAAACTAGAGGTTCAGTGGGTTGAGCCTGTGTCGCTCACCTTTCATTCTGCTGTGAAGAAACTTAATACAGAACCTTCCATAGGTGCTTCCCACCAAATTTCGGTTCATTTTGGCAAAGCAGTTTCAGAGAAGAAGATTTTTAGAAATCGACCAATCTAAAACAAGAATTGCCTGTGGCAGCCATGTTTGTTAATGGATCAAAACGAAATGACCAATCTCTATAGAGGACCTTCCATAGATGCTTCTTACCATGTTTCATATCATTTGGTCAAGCGACTTCAGAGGAAAATCTGTTTTAGAAATCGACCAATAAGAAACAAGAATTGCCTAGGACGGCCATGTTTGTTAACGGATAAAAACGGAATGAACAATTTCCATAGAGGATCTTCCATAGATGCTTCCTACCATGTTTCGGTCCATTTGGCAAAGCTGTTTCAGAGTAGAAAATTTTTAGAAATCAACCAATCAGAAACAAGAATTGCCTGTGGCGGCCATGTTTGTTAATGGATCGGGACAAAATGAGCAATCTTTATAGCGAACCTTCCATAGATGCTTCCTACCAAATTTCGGTTCATTTGGCAAAGCGGTTTCAGAGGAGAAGACTTTTAGAAATCGACCAATTAGAAACAAGAATTGCCTGTGGCAGCCATATTTGTTAATGGATCGGAACGAAATGAGCAATCTTTATAGAGGACCTCCCATAGATGCATCCTACCAAGTTTCGGTTCATTTGGCCAAGCGGTTTCAGAGGAGAAGATTTTTAACTAGATCCTCCAGGAGCCTGTTATCGCTCACCTGGTTTTCAATTTGACATCGAAAGTTGATAGAAAATGGGGGTGTTACACATAATTTTGAAAGTGGGCCACCCAAAGATCATTTTAACTCAAATTTCTGAGCAAAAGATTTTGATGTGATTTTTATCTCATAATATTCCTAAACGGAATAAACTGGCTGAAAAAATCTCACAGAAAAACCTAGAATATATGTTAAACTACTCATTTCCATGTAGCTGCAATTAAAATTTGCATTCATTTTGATTTGTAATCAAGCAGAAATTGACAACTAAAGAAATTTCTATTTTTGGTAACAGCAGCCATTTTGAATGGAGGGTGGTGCTGTCGGACACAATATTGAAAAGGGACCACCCAAGGACCATCCCAGCAAAATTTGCTTTAATTTGGTTCAGCGGTTTCAGAGGAGAAGATTTAAATGTGAACTTATATCAAAATATGCCTAATTTGCATAATCGGTATAAATCGGCAGCCATATTGGATAACCGATCGGAACAAAAAGTAACAACAATTGATCAGAACCTTGTCAGGAACATTTCTGCCAAGTATGGTTCCAATCCATCCAGTGGTTCTTGAGAAGAACTTTGTTTTACATATTTCCCATAGGGTCGCTATGTTAAATTATGTACCCCGCTGGTGGCCATCTTGGATTTTCAATCGGTCCAAAAAGTAACAACACTTGGTTAGCAGCTTGCAATGATCATTCATGACAATTTTCAATTCCATCCTCCATGCATATGTAGTATTGGAAAAGAAGATCATTAAAAATTTCAGCCAATCAGAGGCTTTTATGGCCCCTGGCAGCCATGTTGGATAATCGATCGTAACGAAAGTAACAACACTTGGTTAAACCATGCAAATGATCATTCCTGCCACGTTTGGTCCTATTTGCTTCAGTGGTTCTCTAGAAGAAGATTGAAATGTTTACGGACGGACGGACGACGGATTCCAAGTGATGGCAATAGTTCACCTGAGCTAAAAATCGGCCAATCAGAAACAAGAATTGCCTGTGGCGGCCATGTTTGTTAATGGATTGGGACGAAATGAGCAATCTTTATAGAGGACCTTCCATAAATGCTTCCTACCAAGTTTCAGTTCATTTGGCTGAGGGGTTTCAGAGGCATATATCTGTAATTCAATTCAGATATCTGTATAGAGATAACTGCATTTTGAATACATTACGGATATCTATATTTAAACAAGAGTTATCTTTCTTTTAACAGAGGAAAAGATTTTTTAGAAATCAACCAATCAGAAACAAGAATTGCCTGTGGCGGCCATGTTTGTTAACCAATCGGGACAAAATTAGCATCTTTATAGAGGACCTTCCATAGATGCTTCCTACCAAGTTTCGGTTAATTTGGCCAAGCGGTTTCAGAGGAGAAGATTTTAAAAAATCGGCCAATCAGAAACAAGAATTTCCTGTGGCGGCCATGTTTGTTAATGGATCGGGACGACATGAGTAATCTTTATAGATGACCTTCCATAGATGCTTCCTACCAAGTTTCAGTTCATAGGAGAAGATTAAAATGTGAAAAGTTAACGGACGACGGACTCCAAGTGATGGCAAAAGCTCATTTTGCCTTTGGCAATGTGAGCTAAAAAAAATAACTGTATATTGGTGCTAATAGTCTGTAGAATCTGTTATTTTATTTTCTAGCCCAAAAGATAAATGAATTTTAATCATCAACACTAATCATTGTAATGACTCCCCTTGGTTCTGTTAATTTTTATCCAGTGTGGTACAAGTTTTACAGAAATTTAAGGTTAGCGTTATTGACAAACTGTATATTGGTGGTCTGAAGTGTCTGTTAATTTTTTCTAGTTTGATATAAGTTTTATAGTTTTGTTAATTTAAGCAATACATGTAATTCACTATTGGTGCTAATTATCTGTAGGGTCTATTAATTTTTCCCAGTCCAAGTGAAAAATGCATTTTTTTTGTATTTCTCATTAAATACGCTTCAACATTTAAAACAAGCACACATATAGAAATGAAAAATGAAAGAAAATCAAATAGTGCAGATTATGTATGTTATTGTCAGTTGAAAGAGTTCTACAGAGCTCATGTTTGTCTGTTATCGTGATTATAGTTAAACCAGTATATAAAGGGCACTCAAGGGAATCTTTACAATTGCCCTTTATATACAGGTTAAAATTATATATACTATTTAATATTTAGGGTAAATGTGGTTGTTCTTTATAAACAGTGATTTGTTATATAAAGGTACACTTTAAGGCAGGTTTGACAGTACGTGACAACTCTAAATAAAATTTACTTTACTGGTACTTTTATTTTACAGGTTAATTATCCTATGACTTTTACAGATAAATCATCACCTTGGTTGGTTGGTTTATGGTGTTTAATGCCACTTTCAACAATATTTCAGTTATATCATGGTGGAGGAAACCGCAGGAACCGGAGAAAACCATCAACATGTCGCAAGTCATTGACAAACTTTATCACATAATGTTGTACATCTCGCCCTGATCGAGATTCAAACTCACAACATCAGTGGCGATAGGCACTGTTTGCATAGGTAGTTGTAACTACCATACGATCATGGCCACGACTGCACCTCATATATTATCAGTCCTTCTTTCCTTTTACAGTAACGGTTACATATTGTTCGTGATATAAGCTATATATAGGTGAAATTAAGAAATAATAAATCGATTTGAAAAGCAATGGGAATGATTACATTTCCATAACCGGCGCTTCAGAAAATCATTTCTAAAAAAATTAGGGATCCAAGGCCCAAGGGGTTATGCCCTGGGGGTATTCATTTATGCAAGTTTGAATCTGCATATTACAATGATGATTCAAACCATATGCAATAGTATTTCCATAACTCGTTAAAGAATTAAAAGACTAATTTTTAATAGAAAGCTTTAAGCCTTAAGAAAATCATTACATTTGTACCATGAATGAACAATAACACTTACATCATATTGTAACTTCTGTTTACCAGCAGGTAGACCCAAACTTTCATTTAACTTGGCCTTCATTACAGCAATCTGAAAAAATTCAAATAAAATATATTCATTTTTACATCACTTTATTTACATTTTTAATGTCAATTTAAAATAAAAAATTACTTACTTTCAATGCATAATTTCTTTTCAAAGGGTATCAATAACTAAGAAATTATCAGGAGAGGTGGTATAACAACATGTTATTAACAGGACAACATGATGACATACAGAACTTGCTATAAAAGGTTCCAGAATGTCATGCACTTTTCTTTTGTTCCATTCAATTAATTAGGAAATTTGCTATCTACAAAATCTATAATTTTTGCTTATCCCATTTTCTGAGCATATATCACATAGTTAGATTTCAATAAATAATTAAGAAAAGGAATGAAATATAAAAAAAAAGGTGCAGAATACAGACGACTATGAAACTATCCTCTACAATGGTGAAGAAAAAGTGATAATTATTACTGTTTTGTCAAATTTAGTAACCACTGAGTGAGATAATAACCAAAACATATCAAATGTAGTTTTCTCACTGAAGATAGAGAAGTGCAGGAAAAGGTCATTTTAGCATGTTAGGTTGTTGAATACGACATTCAGACTACTATTGTTACCAATGATATTATACATATTTATAAGAAATTAATTTATGTTTTATAAAGTTGAGACTAAAAAAAGGGGACACAGACAGGGGCGGCAGAGGGACACATGATTTTGAGGAGAGAGTGTTGTTTCCCTCCAATCCTTCTAGCAATGGAAGTATCTTATATATCATTAGTTCTTACTTAAAAAAAATCACTTTTACAACATCAATTTTTTATGCATAGTTAAAAAAAACTTCTGGTTTTGAAAGAACAATAAAACAATTCTAAAATTTAAAAGTAAATAAATAAAAACCAATATTTAAATTAAAACAGTGACCAAAAAGTATTTACTTGGATCCACAAGGTCTACAATAGGTGACCAGTGAACAAGATTTCTACAGTTTATGAGGTAACTGAATTTGACCCTAATCTAAAAGCATATATATATTGATTGATTGGTGCTTAACTCCAACTCTAGCAGTATTTCAGCTATACCGTGTCATAGAAGCATATATAACTTCACACCTAACATCCAAAATTGTCAAAGTAAACTTCATGATTTTTAACCTTTGAGTTTCTATCCAGTTTAATGTTCTGCCTATTGTATCATTATCTTTATTATATAGATTCATAGGTTAACATCAGTATTTACACAGTTAGACAACAGTAGACTATAAGTCAGCATTTGACCTTTGAGTGTCTAGTCAGATTTATCATCTACCTTCTGAAACATCCCTTGGATTATATAAATTCATAGGTTAACATTTGTTCTTACTGAGTCACCAAGAATTAACATTTGTTCTAACAGAGTCAGCTAAATGGCTGAGATTAACCTTTGTACTTACAGAGTCAGTCAAAGGTAAAGTATAGGTCAACAGAGTCAGCTAAATGGCTGATATTTAACATTTGTTCTAACAGAGTCAGCTAAATGGCTGAGATTTATCATTTGTTCTAACAGAGTCAGCTAAATGGCTGAGATTTAACATTTGTTCTAACAGAGTCAGCTAAATGGCCGAGATTTAACATTTGTTCTAACAGAGTCAGCTGAATGGCTGAGATTAACATTTGTACTTACAGAGTCAGTCAAAGGTAAAGTATAGGTCAACATTTGACCTTTGAGCTTCCATTCAGGTTTATCATCTGCCTTTGGTACCATCACCTTGAAAGTAACTGGAGCCTGAAATAAACAAATTTCATTAATATTAGGTCAATTGGAGCCTGAAACAAATCAAGTTCATTTATATTGGGTCAACATAAGTATGTTTTGTGTAACAAGTCATTATAATACATTCTAACATTACCTCCTTCTTTCATTTTGTTAACAAACGAGCGAGTTATCCATTCGGTATAATCTCATTAGAACATGCGTCGGTGAATGTGACTGACTTTTCCGTTGGAAGCATAAATTGTGTGCGACATTTTCCGCAAACGTAAATCTAAAATACCGTCTTCCAATCAAAGTATACTACCGTATTTTTACTCTTAGACATATTAGAATCGAAAAAATCATGGAAGCCAGAATGTGTTTTGAGTTTTAACATGGATTGGCGGATATTAGTAAATTTTATCCCTCGCTTCAGCCAATCCATGTTAAAACTGCCAACACATTCTGGCTTCCATGATTTATTTCTTAAATAGCTAAAATCAATAGTGGTTTAATTTGGATTCATAGATTGATTGACTATTCCTTAGCATTCAGCGAGCAGTATTTCTGCTATACGAGAACAAGTTCAACAATATATAAAAATGAGAAAGGGATGGGTGAACAGGGATGGGTCAACACACAACAACTTTGACTGTTACTGGGAAAAGTATGGAGAGTTGGGTAGGAATTAATTTTTTTTGTAGTGGATATACAATGTAGTGTGGCTACTCTTTTTTATCCAACAGAAACTGTTACCTCATGGTAACTATACATAATGTTCTCTTGGGAATATTTTACTTAAAGACTAGATTTAAACTTGTTCTCTTCAATCTCAGGCTCTTTTCCCTTCCAAAATGTATCCTTCAGACTGTTTTACATTATTTTCAAAGAAAAAAATACAAGTATCTTCTTTTCATGTTTTTGTTCTTTGTAGAAGTCAACAGCATGACTGCTCTTAGGATAATTTTCTAAATATCTTGTAGTCAAAATAAACAGAATTTGTTGACTTTTATTGTTTATTCAAAGTGTTGAGGTCGTCTAAAAATTAGCAAAAATTAACAAGCATTATGGGTATATACTCACTCTGTTTCTAGACAAGAAAACATCTTCTGGTATCAACTGGTCTTCAGTCTTTGCTTTCTTTGCTGGGGGTTCATCATCAGAGGCAGCCTTCATTGGAGGTCTTGGAGGATGAGTCATTAGAGTAGGTGGAAAGCCAGGGCGTGGTTGTCTAGCCATCATTGGTTGATGCATCATAGGTTGTGGTTGCATTCCTATCGACATAAAAGGCAAAGTTGTATTTTAAAAATAATTCACAGAAAGAAGTACAGTGAACCGTGTCTAAACTGAACCTCTTTCCGACTAACTTTTGCATTCAAAAGAGACAGGTGTCGGTTTATACAGGTTAAATTAACATAGATTTTCTTCATTAGAACTTTATTCCAAGTTCGGCATAAACAGTATTCCGGTTTATTCAAGGTTCGGTTTAAGCATGTTTACTAAACTATTTACCAACATATAGTATTTTGCAACATATATCATTGTACTTCCTGAAAGATATTTATGCAATACAAATTATTTGCCATTAGTCATATCTTTCAGTTATAAAACCAGTATACTGTATATTTAATAGTCATAATTTTGTTTACCCTATTTACTATATAAATAGTCATGAAGTATTTCTAACTGTTTTGGCAATTTTATGAATGGTATGAAACTGTCATGTCAATCACAAACTGTTTTATGTGCAAACTGAATGTGTAAAGAATTAACCCATTGAGGGATCTGTAAAAACATGTTGTGTCATGCACAAAAATTCTTGAAATCGTGGTTGAGTGAGTGAATGTTGATTAAAGACAGCAATTTGTTCAGCTATATCATGGTGAGAACAAGTTACATTGTATTGGGATGATGATATCTGCTTTGCACTAGACTAATTTAGCATCAATCTTGATCATTCCTAATCAATAGCAGTGCAAGCAACTAAATTGAAGTAGCTGTCTGTCAAAAGTCAATTGAAGAATATTGTCCATACCATAATTAACTCAAAGTCATAAAGTATATTACGGACAGAGAATGAATTAGTTGCACAGATGTGGCCTCACTTTTGCACACAAGTTCGTACTAATACTTGAAAAGACAGTCAATCATAACACTGTATCAAATAAATAATTTGTTCTGATTGGACAATTTGGAGTACGAATATGAAAATTGTACTTGAAAGTTTTATGACCGCAAGGCCAAATGTATTTAAATTACTTGCACAGTGTTATGTTGAACTTCCATTGTATAGACCAGAAACAAGACACAATCCAAACAACTAGTCATTTCACAGATACAGCATAATTTATGGGAACCTACTACTGCCACTATATTAAATCAAAATGAATTAAAAAGTTTATAACTCACCAATAACATTCATTGGAGGTCTGGGTGTAGATATCATCATCAATCTTTGCGGCTGGCTCATCAGTGGCATGGGTGGTTGTGAATTAGGAAGTCTTGGAGGTTGTGGCATCGTCTTAGGCATACTTATTGGGATTTGTGGTGGATGTGCTGGTTTAGGGGGTGGTGGAGGGGGTGGCTGACTCTTAGGGACTATAGGTCCAATCTTCTCTTTTTCTTCATCAGTTCTGGAATGGAAATTCAACATAATATTCAGTTATACAAAGGGTTAAGCTGGATGCACCATGATATAACATCAGTAAGGCCACAAGGGGTTCCTCCTGTACCAGTTTTACTAAAAATGATTATTGTCCAGCAAATGTCTCTTCTTGTCACCTTGCTTAAAAACAGGTAAGGCTAAAATCCACAAAATGAATTTGAACTTTTTATTCTGTGTCAAGTATGATTATGTCAAAATTAGAGAGGGATCGATCAGATAGAACTTAATAACTGTGAAAAAAGAATTGTGTCTTCAATGGTAAACGACAACGACGATTACAGCCATACCACAATATGGCCGCAAAAATGCCTCTAGATATCAATAGCAGAGAGGAGGAATCAGATTACACGTTAAACCCTTTCACAGCAGAGGGGAGGAATCAGATTACACGTTAAACCCTTTCACAGCAGAGGGGAGGAATCAGATTACACGTTAAACCCTTTCACAGCAGAGGGGAGGAATCAGATTACACGTTAAACCCTTTCACAGCAGAGGGGAGGAATCAGATTACATGTTAAACCCTTTCACAGCAGAGGGGAGGAATCAGATTACATGTTAAACCCTTTCACAGCAGAGGGGAGGAATCAGATTACACGTTAAACCCTTTCACAGCAGAGGGGAGGAATCAGATTACACGTTAAACCCTTTCACAGCAGAGGGGAGGAATCAGATTACACAATAAACCTTTCACAGCAGAGGGGAGGAATCAGATTACACGTTAAACCCTTTCACAGCAGAGGGGAGGAATCAGATTACACGTTAAACCCTTTCACAGCAGAGGGGAGGAATCAGATTACACGTTAAACCCTTTCACAGCAGAGGGGAGGAATCAGATTACACGTTAAACCCTTTCACAGCAGAGGGTAGGAATCAGATTACACGTTAAACCCTTTCACAGCAGAGGGGAGGAATCAGATTACACGTTAAACCCTTTCACAGCAGGGGAGGAATCAGATTACACAATAAACCCTTTCACAGCAGAGGGGAGGAATCAGATTACACGTTAAACCCTTTCACAGCAGAGGTGAGGATTCAGATTACACGTTAAACCCTTTCACAGCAGAGAGGAGGAATCAGATTACACAATAAACCCTTTCACAGCACATGTTTGTGTCTGTCCTAAGCCATGGTCTACATTTCCATGAGATTCTTTCATCATTTCTCTGTTTTGAAGTCTTAGGTAGTTTTGTATTGTTATGATTGGTTTAACTGTCAACCAATACTGTTTAAATTTTTACTTTCAAGTGTCCTTTTGTTTTGTAGATGGTAGCATAAGTCCTTCAGTTTTGTGGACAGTTGAATATGGCAAAGAAACTTACACTAATCCTTTTGTCTTGTGGATGGTAGCTATCTGTTCTTCAATAGAGATATTCTCTCTAGCTTTCTGAGTAACTTTCTCCATGGAGGCTGTATGTCCATCCCAAACAACTCTCTGGTCTTTCCTTTCTTCTTCTCCAATCTGTCATAAAAATATACAGTTGTAAATAAAAGAAGAATGTGTTAATAGAACATATATGCCCAAGCTTCCAGCTAATATAAAACTAAAAGTTATATCTGGTGCAGCAGACAATAGAGAAACTAAAACTAGAGCAGGAAAATCCAAATAATTGTTATTTCTCATTTATTAACCTAAAGGGGCATAAATCAACTACAAATCAATTAAGGGGCATAACTCTAGAACTATAAGAGAATAATAATCAAATTCGAACTAGATCTACATTGAATAAAAATTTCAAAACAATTGGCCATGGGAAACGAAATGTAGATCAATGAAATCACAAATTTGCCATTTGTTAATTAATTAAGCGAGAAAAACTCTGGAACCATAAAATAATACTACAGGTAAGAACTAAATTTGAACTTGATCTGTTGTGATATTGTGATAAAAACGTTGGGAATAAACCAAAACAGATCTGGGTTAGGGTTATGGTGTTTAACGCCACTTTCAACAATATTTCAGTTATATCGTGGCGGTCGCTTTAATTGGTGGAGGAAACAGGAGTACCCGGAGAAAACCATTGACCTGTCGCAAGTCACTGACAAACTTTATCACATAATGTTATATCGAGTACACCTCACCATGAGCGAAATACTAACTCAACTTTAGTGGCAATAGGCACTGATTGCACAGGTAGTTGTAAATCCAACTACCATACAATCACGACCACAACGGCTTCTAAAAAACAGATCTGATCAGTTTGGGTACTAAAAATAGACTATAAGTAACTCAATTGTTGAATAAAACTCTTTACCTTTTTACCAATCTGTGTTTCCTCTACTCCAGAACCAAAGATATCTGTACGTCTCTCTGCCAACTGTTTCAGACTGCTTTCTATGGATACTCCTGGGGCGTAGACATCTTCTTGTTCCTTCTTCTCATTCAAAGCTCTGGTTCTCTCCATTATCCACTTAGGATCAAGTAATCCTACACAAAAAGAGAAACAAAGTTGAAATCCTCACACAATTATTGTTAAGAGTGAAGTTTCTTAGATCTATCTGAGTAAATTAATGTCCAATATGAAACTTCAGAGGTCTATACTAACCAGTTCCTTTACTGAATTACAGAAGTTTATAGTGAAGGCTATTACTGAAAAAAATTAATTTGTGAGGGATGGCTCTTTTATTCAATTTTCGTCATGAAGTTTTTTACTCTTCCCACATACCCATACACATTTATATAAAGTAATTTGCAACCCACTACAACTTTTTATGAATGAGATTAACTAATCTTAACACTGCATTTTCTACTCACCAATTCTCATATGCTCCTGTACTTTGTTGGCTGGTATTTTCTCTCCAGTGATGGGGGATATCATGTCTGTAGTGGATTCTACTGGAGCAGTACGAGCTGAAAAATAATTTGATAAAAATGTAGTTTTATATGTGTAATATTGAAAATTAAAATTCAAAAAAAGCATTTGTTTTATTATATATATATATATATATAGTAAATTTACTATAATTATTCATTTTGTACCTGTTTTTTTCTAAATAAAACTTATTGGTACAGCAAAACCAAACATCCTCTGGGCCCTCTTTTGTGTTCAGAATAAACAGTTGTTTGGTTATACAGGTTAAATTAACAAAGATTTCCTAATTTGGGACTTTATTTTAAGCTTGGTTTATAGAGGATTCCGTTTTATTCTAGTTTCGGTTTACAGGTTTTACTGTAGAGCAATGGAGGAAGTTTTCGACCCCTTAAGATTAAAATGTGCAAACATATGACATTATTCCATTGTGCCCTCACGTAGTGAAATATTATTAATGTACAAACTCCATTCAATGATTTTCACCATGCACTGGTTCCGTAAAACGATTCTGAAAGGAACATTTGTTTGTTCAAATTTTCCAACTTTGGGAGGCAGTTTCCGACCCCCTTGCTATATTTTTTGAGTTACATCCCATATACTGTAGCTGCTGGAGCCAAACCTCTACCCTATATTACGTACTTGTTTCAATAAATGTAATTATGTTGCTTATTATCAGCTGGAACATAAATATTCCCAGACAGTTCAACAATCAGTGGAATCATATCAGATCAATAATGGCCAGATGTAATAATATTATTTTATACGATTCCGTGTCATAATTTTTTTCACGGACACATTAGGCCACATTACAACAGGTTTGTCTATCATATTCTGAGAGTTGGCAGAATAAAATAGCCACAAATAGTATTGAAATCTTGATGATACATCTAAAAATAAAATAGGGGGTCGAAAACTGCCGCACATTAATTTTTGTGGAGGTAGTTTTCGACCCCCTTGGTCATGTGACCTTGACAGTTGGTATGTCAAAATCCACTGATCAGATTCACAGGCCATCGATGCCGACTTGCTTTATCATATATGTGAATATTTATCGTTGATAATATCTAATATGGAAATGTTAGTTTGAAGCTCTATTCTAAACGATATCCATTAAGAAGCTTTTTTTTAAATGGTTGTTTGTAGTCACACAAATATTTTTATTTTTTTCTGCAGGTTTCGTAATGTTGACCTGTCAATATCTCCCTCGGTGGCTTGACAAGCGTTTTACCAGTCTCCTGACAACGCATCGTGTATTTCCTATGCCTAAAAATAGATTAGAGACTCAGAATATATGGAGGGGATCGAAAACTACCCACGGTCGAAAACACCCTCCATTGCTCTACCATAAAACCACAAATTTAAGTGCACTTTAAAGTGTATATTAAACATAGGAGATAATACCAAAGCATCAAATATATTGCTCGTCCTGAATATAACTGCTTCCTGGAGGTTAACCAATAATGAATCAATAAAATGTATTTCAAATATCAATGTACAGTTAGTTTTACATCAACCCATTAAATTAGAATCAACAAAAAGAAATTAAACCATGGTATAATTACATACACATTATTACCAGTAAGTAGATAATAGAAATAGCTACCACCACATAAGTAACAATCAACAAAAAATAAACATGTATACTGGAAAAATGTCCAGGAATAAAACAAAAATTCCCGACTTAATCATAAGTTTTATATTACAGTAGTCCTCCTCTCATTATGCCACCCTCTTCTGCAATGAAAAAGTGGCCTTATAGGAGTGGTGGCCTCTCTAGAGGGAGACAATTTACTTGTATTTTACTATCTCAGTACATCTGAAACCTGGCCTAATAAAGGGGGTGGCCTTTGGGGGGAGGGGTCTTATAAGAGGGAGACTACTGTACTACTGTATCTTTATAAATCCAAATAATAAAACTTTAGGCCATTCCTATTGAGGGATGATATGACATACCTTTAGGATTGTAGTCTTTCTTGATGATGACTTGGTCTGGTGTTGGTGGTAGTGGTGGTATTTCACTCGGTGGAGGTGGTGGGGGAGGCATTGGAGGTTGTGGTGGGGCAGGAGTAACAGTCTTTACTGGTGCCACCTCTTCATCAGATTCTGATTCTGACCCTTCCTCCATGTCCTAATCAATGTAAATATAAAATTATGGTCTTTGTAATTTCAACCTAATTAAAATTAGATGTTTGTCAAATCTTTTTTTCTTCTTCTGACCATACACTAATATCTAAAAACATCCTGTATGGTGTCATGTCAGGTAATCTTCCATTCAGGATTAGGGATAGGGTTATGGTGGTTAATGCCACTTTCAACAATATTACAGTTATATCGTGGCAGTCAGTTTTATTGGAGGAGGAAACTGGAGTACCCGGAGAAAACCACAGATCTGTTGGAAGTCACTTACAAATTTATCACATAATGTTGTATCGAGTACACCTCGCCATGAACGGGGTTCGAACTCACAACTTAAGTGGTGATAGGCACTGATTGCACAGGTAGTTGTAAATCCAACTACCATACAATCACGACGGCCCAAATTATATGAATGACAGTAAAATATATTGACCAATTAGACAGCAGCTCTCAACATGTTCTCAGGTTGAAAGATTAACATAGTAATGTCTGTAATAGAAACTGTTATTACTACAATATAGATTACATAATCTCTTTTTTAGACAAATGAAATTCACAAATTACACATATTTGTTCATTCGTAAACCTTAATGGAATAAATGACATTTTAAAACAGACAAATGCCAACTTGGATTTTAACAACTCAAGATTTGGTAGGCTTGTTGCTGATTGGTCGGTTGAAAATGACCTCTAACATATAAAGGAATATTACCTGTAATTGTTCTTCAGGTAAAGGAGGTGTAGGAGCATTACCAAAGTCTTCAGCTTCCTCTGCATCTTCCTCCTCCTCTTCCTCAGAATCATCTGATTCTACCTCCATCTGATCACCTCCCTGAAAAAACATTTACATATTTCAATCTGAAGAGAAAACATATAGAAAAAATATAAAGACTTGTATGTTATCACTACCTCTAATTATATGGGAAACTAAAAATTCTTAACTTGTAACTAAAGCAGAAAATATATTATTTTTCACAGCTTGTGCAGCAATTTTTCAACTATATCACGGTGAAAACAAGTTAAATATCTATGAGATGATGATGAAGATGTCCACATTGTAGTAGATCAACATGCTCAGTTGGATTTTCATAGTGATAGTTCACTGAAACAACAGTCCTCTTGTAGACTTGCCACATTATTGTGATTACGAGCCAACCAGTCTTGCCCTTACTCCTTATTTTCATATGCTGTGTGAAGAAGCAACAAATACCAATTTAATAGTTTTGAGCCGATGTGTGAATTTCTATGCCTTGTGTTCATTCTTAAACAATTGGAGAGAAGAAAATTTCACAATGAGCATCAATATAACAACAATACAACTTACAGGTAATTACAATCGATTTGTCAATCATACATGTAAGTGATCTGCAGACATATAGAATTTATTGATCTTGTTTAGAAGAAATAGAGTTACCTACCTTGTCTGTCCTCTCCTGCATCAACACTCTAGCTCCAACTTCATCTGGTGTAGTAGGTGGTGGAAAGTTACCTAGCAACAAACAACAGAATATATGAAACACAATTAGGATATATAATGCTATATACATAATACAAGTTTACATTAGGCAATGTAATTTATGCTGGTCAACCGATACGTTATATGGTAATTCATTTGTATATAATTTACCCACTTCTGAATTCTTATATTATTGTAGATTTTAGTAATAGTTAAAGCTTGTATGTTTTTTTCAAACACAATATATATGAAAATTTCAACAATATGATAAATATAAATTAATTCTCTTGTGAAACTATATTAAAATATGATTTTGTTGCATATTTTTTATTGGGATAAACTAACATCTAATGGTATCTCATAGCCACCAATGACCAGTTATTAGATCATTAGTAGTCATTGTAAGTCTCTTTTACATGCAAGGAGTGTGGTATTCTCTGAACACACAACACCTATTTACGTCTTGTTCTTAGGATAAATTGTACATCCCGCAAAACCAGCAGATGCCATGCAGGAGAGGTTGCACGCCAAAATTCGAAGATATGCCACATACTATATATCCAAGGGAACACAAGAGGTGCAAAAACATATGAACTGTTAATTCATATGAAAAGGCATACATTATTAAGAATTATAATTACCTTGTTCATTAGGTTGGAAATCCACTGTTTCTACAACCACAAAATCATGCCAGTCAATCTGTGTGTAGGCAACTAAAATTAAAGACAAACTTCCGTCAATAGTAAAAATAAAATAATAGGTGTGTTGTGTATTAACTTTAATAATAAGAATAAGTAATACACAGTAAAACTTTGATGTTTTGACATTTTAATCATGCACTGTGATTTCATTTATTTTTCGCTGGTGTCATTTTCGTGGATTGGTAGAAACTGAGATGTCCGCTGGCATTTGAATTCATGGTTTTGGTACTTTGTAAATGACTTCTCTGGTTATTTATGCCTTTGTTGTGCACAAATTTTGTAATTTGGTTGAATCAAGGAAAACCACGAAAATTAGTATTTAACGAATAAAACATGAATTCATAGTATTTGAGGGTATATTGGTTAAATGTGATATTTTTTTTATCACAAACTTGAAAGTCACTTCTGGTTGTTAGTTAGTATTTGTGTATATTACCCACTCCCTTTTATGTCCAGAGACTAGCCTAGTATACAAGTATTATACACAATAATTCAGAAAGCATATCAATCTGTTGTATTCTGTACAATGTAATATCAAATTGGCAAAACATAATTTTTACATGAAAATCATAGTGGATTCATTTCATCATATAAGTGAAATCTCATGATACAATGAAATCTACCTGATTATACCAACTAAACATTTTGCTTGAAATAGGCATGTTTTTTATATGACAGATTAATTTTTTTATTCAAATGATGTTTAATTTTGATATTCTATTTTTTTCTCGATTTGAACTACACATATTCCAGTATATTTTCTTACTTCTTTCTCTCTCTAAAGCTTCTTCCTCCTTTTTTCTTTCTCTGATTTGATATTTACACCATTCTACTCTATATTTCACTTGTTGTAAGACCTAAAATTCATACATTACTGTCCTGTTAGATTTCTATAACTGATAATGTCAATATTTTGAAATTCTAAGCATGAAGCATGAAATTAATGATACATTCCATAAACGTACTAGCTAATGTAATTATTTCAACCAAGTATTCTTTTCTTATTAAACAAACATTAGAAACAACTTCATATAATGAGGGTTATGTTTATGGTGTTTAATGCCACTTCAAACAATATTTCAGTTATATCATGGCGGTCAGTTTTATTGGTGGAGGAAACCAGAGTGCCCAGAGAAAACCACCGACCTGTCGCAAGTCACTGACAAACTGTATCACATAATGTTGTATCGTTAAATATAATAATAATAATATATACAACTGGATCTATATATAGTAATTATATATATATGTATGGCAATCAAATTTTCCACTAAATCAGGCTATGCTCAGTCGAAAAGTCCAGAACAAAAAGTTTTTTATTTATAGTACTTTATATATAAAACTCTGTTAAAAAGGATACTTAAACCAATGTTAAATGTTACTTCAAAATCAAAAAGAAATTTATCAAGTGGTATAACAAAAATAGTGGTATGTAGTGTTTGGCATGCTTACATATATTGGAATTAGTTGTGTGGAAGGAAAGTTGTTCTGAAACGATCCTTCCAAGAACATATTATGCATATTTATTTTCAAGGTTGTTTTCCAAAATGCCTTTCTTAAATTATTTATAAAATTATTTGAATCCAATTCTCTACAACATACAAATGTACCTCTTTGTAATCTTCTGATTGTTTGTTTAATTTCTCTTGTAAATCTTTTGGAGGAATCAAAACCTAGAGAATATAAATTATAAACATTAAAGTCATACAACATCCATAGTCATTATTTGCATGTGCAATAAACAAACTTAACTGTGTATTAACAAATATTTACAAAATTAGTGAACTGTGAAAATTTATTAAAAGTCACATGATCTACAGTGACGTCTGATGTAGTCACTAAGACACAACAATCAAAATGGTAGAATAGATTAATTTATGTGTGATTAACTTCAAACAATATTTCAGTCATAGTGACGGCTGGTCGCTGGTCATTAAATTATCATTATTTTAAAATTAAAAGTCAAATGGTCATGGTTGAGGATATAACTGTGTTTAACAACAGATCAAGAGATGTACAGATGATTTTAAAAGAAAAGGAAGACAATTAGGTTATGACAACTTTATTATGAACAGCATTCAAAATTCAAATACATAGATGGTTTGGTTTGGTTTATGGTGTCTAATGCTACTTTCAGCAAAATTTCAGTTATATCATGGTGGTCAGTTTTATTGATGGAGGAAACCGGAAAACCCGGAGAAAACCACCGATCTGTCGCAAGTCACGGAAAACTTTATCACATAATGTTGCATTGAGTATTCCTCGTCATGAACAGGATTCAAACTCATGATGTTAGTGGTGATAGGCACTGATTGCACAACTACCATACGATCACGGCCATGACAGCCCCCAAATACATAGAAACTGTCGTGGCCCCCAAATACATAGAAACTAGCATTTAAATCATTGAAACAGAACTAAGAGTGAAGTTTAAAAGAAGATATCATTTTTATTGAGAATGACAACTGTGAATTGATTACTATTTGTGGTATATCAATTTTCGTTGATTTCGTGGATAGCATTAAACCATGAAAATAAAAATTCAACAAATATTTGTCTCCACATATATATATGTACTGACTTTAGCAGGGGATCGACCAATTTACATATCCACAAAATATATATTTTTCCTGAAACCATGAAAATTAATATCCACGAATTTAAATGAATTCACAGTATTAAATTTTAACTTTGCAAGAAATTAAAGAGCTAGGCCACTGAAGCTGTTAAATTAGCCAAAATCAATCTCACACGTGTTTACCTTAGTGTATTGTTCCACAAGCTTAGTAAAGTAATTAAACAAGCTGTGTTGTGGTCGTAAGAAATCAAACTGGTAATTCCTTTGTTCTCTGTTCATTAGATTGGTTAAGAATTGTCGTCCATTTCTGGCTACAAACTGAGCTGTAAGTTTCACGACATCTCTAAAACAAGAATATAAATGAATTAGGAAAAAACAAAATATACAATATTCTAATTACAAAAACAATATGGCAGAAAGACAGCAAAACTCACCCATGTAAGTTGTTATAACTTGTTTTTGGAATCCCTTTGATTATTTTATAAAGAAGGAATTGATGTATATGTTGTAATGTATTTTTTAATGAATGAATTAATAAAATATATTTACACTAAACTTATCCATTTCATATGTATTCCAAAAAAGTGTAATTTCGGAATTTTGGGTCCCTTTTAGATCTCTTTTAGAAATCAGTCCTCATAATGAGCACTAGTCCTCCGGCAAAAGACCACTCAAATTTTCAGTTTTTATATATAAAAATAAATTCAAGAATTTGATTCAGATCAGTAAATTAAAATGTTCATTTCGAGGACTGAGAAATAAAATACAAAACAAAAATTATGGTCCATCAATAACCCATTAAGATGCATATACAAATGTATTTGCATAAAATTAGAAATTTTCTCCTTTTGGGTCCTTTCATGTCAAAAACAGTAATAGTTACATGATAATGCTATGAATTTTTCTGAAATGAAATTTCCTAAGGAATTCATTAAAAAACCTCATCAAAATCAGATGAAAAATAAGTTCTCCATGTACAAATAACAGAAACATCAATTTTTACACCTTAGGGTCTCTTGTTTGAAAACAGGTATGGTTACAATACCCCCAAATCAATACCAACAATTAGTCAGTGCCAAGAATCATTGTGCCCAAAATTCAAAAATTGTCAACAATTATTCAACTTTTTCTTTCGGCCATTGTATTGTCTGTCCTTCGATTTATGGCTTCTGATTAGCACTTTGATATCTCCAAACTTTTCTTACCGCAGTTACATGTACATTTGTACTTACAAATCAAATGCTGAAATAGAAGGAGGATCTGCTATGAATTCAAATTCAGGTGGGGCCTCTTTAGGAACAATGGCTTCCTGTAACAACCTGGCTTGTTCTGCTTGTTGTTTCTGTACAGCTGCCAATTGACCAGGCTAAAAAGTAGATCAAGATTAAGATATAAAACATAGCTTACTCAAACAAACATATTATTTCCATGTATATTACCTACCTCAAATTTATAAAATACATGTACCGGTAGTTAACTCCTTATAACGTTTCCTAATTGTTCATTTCTTATTTTTAGATTTGATGTCCATATGACCCCAGTGGATTTTATACACATAGTTATGGGTTCTTATCGGGACCTGCATTTGATTTCCTATGAATAGTTGAATACATGTATGTAAAGATGTACTCTTATAATTTTGATGTCTACCTCTCAACTTGTCAAGGCTGTCATCTTCAAAATTTTGTATAAAATTCGTGCGCTCAGGTATGACTTGCAATTTGACGACAATTAGTATTTAGCTATAATTGGTTCTCGACCAGTATTTACTTACTTTTGGAGCTGCTGGTTCTTGACCTGAAGCAGAAAAAAAATCAAATTTTAATTCAGTAGATATTCCATGCAACATGTACATGTATGATCAAAATTACTTGAAATTTTTTATTTATGCAATGAATATGCACTGAGATTGAAATAATATTGTTCTTTCTGTTGATACACTTTCAAAGAAATACATTGTATAATAATTTAATTTGATGTGAATACTGCAATCTGATTGGCTGATCTGCCTGGAGCAACATTGGTTATACATGATAACCTGGGTTGGTATTGTGACGTCGTTAACCTATTCATTCGCCACAGACAAATTCAAATAGTCCTATGAAATAATTAAATTCAAGGAATCATTAAATTTTGTTGTAAATATTATATTATAAGAAATATTTTCAATTTCCATTTTTCATAAACTGCTTCACGGTTTGTTTAGCGTAAACTGTCTTAAACCAGGTTATATCGTATAACCTGTTAAAAAATTGAAAATATTCCTTAAATATCTCTTATCAGTAATTTAATTGTATGTATTGACAATGTGAGTCATGTAGTATATGAAATACATGAAAAATGACTATAATATGCTCTGAAACTACATTTAATAACTGTGCAGGGCTAGGGTTGTGGTGTTTAACGTTATATTGTGGCGGTTAGTTTTTGGTGGAGGAAGCCGGAGTATTCAGAGAAAACCACAGACCTGCCGCAAGTCACTGACAAATACCTGTGCAATATATCTTTATAGCGATATCTGTGAAAATTAGATTAGCAAAACAATTATGACAATTAAACTCTTCATTCATTTAAAATTTTTAAATGTCCTAGTTGAGATATGGAACAATTTCATCTGAATTCTGGCCTGATAAGAGGGTGAATACTGTACCGGTAATCAGGTAAATAAAAAAATTAACATAAATTTTTTAATGCATTTACCGATAAATAAAAATTTTAACATAAGTTTTTTAATGCATTTACCGGGAAGTGAACATTTTCACATAAAAATTGTTAACGCATTTTCCGGTATATGAAATTTACTATATAGACTTACTTAATTAACATTACGAGATACAAATGTATGAACTTACAAGTTAGTAATAATAAACTTTAGGAGATTCACAACAATGTACTACCTACCTTTTCCTTCTTTAAATTCCTTAACTTTGTATTGGTAATATGCATGGTATGGGTCGTTAGGATTCAAGAAGTTAAACTTAGGATTGTTGATTTCATTCTGACAGATTCTGCTCTCAAATTCTGGACCATTTCTGGCGACGAAGCTAGCTGTCTTGTCTACAATATCTTAGAGGCCTTGTTAAAGAAGTGAAATATGTTATACAAGTGAAGTATATGTATCCACATTGCTTACACCTATAGTTAGCAAAGTGTGATGACTCAAATAAGTATAATAGTATAATATACATATACTGTATGATGCAAGGATTTTGCATGAGCCAGTTTCATTTTTTTTAACGGTATGACACAGAGCTCCAGATAATTTTCAAGTCCAAAGGGTAATTAGTTTATTACCCCCTACTTTTGAAAATGATGCGTATTTGCATATTTCCTTTGCACTGTTGTACTCCCTACTTCAGAAAAGATTGCTTACATGTACACTTTTAAAATTATGTTTGACACAAGTGTTATACAATAAACACAGGATGCAAGTGAAACGTATATCTCTGTTTAATTTGACACGATTGTGTCATGTTTATTAATAAAATGTTGTAAATATTTTGTTTTTTGCTCGTCAACTTTGGCAGTTTTCACAGCCGTGTTGATAATGTCATCAATGATTCCTTTAACTATATTGTCACTAGACACAGATGAAACTGTCAGGAACATTTAAAAAAGTATATAATTTTCCGTAGTGCGCTTATTCATGTTCTTGCTCATTTTCAACGAACAACGTGTTCCCAAATTCACTTTCGTTTTAGTTCTTAACTAAACCGCATTTATTTGTAATATTGACCATGATTGGATGATTTATCCTAAACATCCAATCAGATCTCTTTTGACATCGATGCTTAGAAAGGCAAACATTCGGTACCCCTCGGATGTATACACTTTTTCTTTCGAAAAGTATAAAGAGAAGTAATTACGGGGAATTTCTCAAAGTCAAAAATGTATTGTTTATGTACACGATGTATTATCGTCAACAGTGTACAATTACGCTCCGAATTTGGAAAGTTTGCTTACACAGCAATATGTATGCGTAAATGTACACTCTGATCTGATAATACATGTGTTTTTACTCGTTTTCATAGCGTAAAAAACGCAAATACGCAGTTTATCTGGAGCTCTGGTATGTTACCAGGAAAGATGTTTTGATATTTTACCATAATTAAAACTTTTTTCCAAATTCAAAACTTACTGTATAAAGGACATGTTCTAAAGAAATCCATGAAAATATTTATAGTATTTTCTTTTAGCATATTTAGTATCCCTTTGAAAATTTTGGAAATAAATCAAATCTTATTTTTAATTTTGTTTCTAGACTATTGAAGCAATATTCAAATCTGTATCTGGCTATACGTGAATAAATGAAAAAATATATTATAAATTTCAGACAGACAAATGAATCATCAAGCATAGCATAAAATCATTCTATTGTTCCTTCATATATAAATACATGGAAGGAAAACAACAAACATATATGTACATAACTGTGTACTTACAAAGTCAACAAGAGACTCATCTGAGACTATCACTCACCTGATATAAAAAAAATTTCTTCAGATTTACAGTACATAATTTCTTGATTTTGCCCTCCTACTAGCCTTTTCCCAAGAAAGAACGACTTCATCTGAATTTCCTCTTAATCTGACATCAAGAAACAGACAATAGCTAAAAACTTGATCACATGGTACACTTATTGAGAGCAACAAAAATGGTGTACAATTCCAAGTTGATATTTGTTGAAATGCATCTTTAACTACTTTAAAACTGTAAGAGATTGTCATTATTTTTGCAGATTTGAACAAGAAAATATGTTTGTCCTCAATGCCAAAAACCTTGTCACCTTTGCATTTTCCATGTGTACATGTAGGCCGGCATTCGTCCAGTATCCATGTATTCGCCAAGCTGGTTAGTTTGCAGGCGTCAATTTTCACCACTGACAGTGATTTAAGTCAAGATGTGTTTCAACCAAATTAGTGGTCATTTGCACTCTTGGCCTATGCAAAATGAATACTAACTCCCATTTTCAGACAAAACAACAAGTTGTATCAGTAAAATATCAGATATTTAATCATCATTTTATGCATAACTGACATATGAAAAATAAATTAGTAACATTAGTCCATATTTAAACAAATATCTTAATAGCTTTTGGCTTTTAAAACTTTTGGTAATATGTCACATCTTTAGGACATGCTCAAGGTGACAAAGTTTTATGCACATCTATTTTGATATGGTTTTGACTTAGTTTTCATTGTTTACATTTTTATGGTGCATTGCAAAAATAAATGCACCAAAAATGTGTCACAATAACAGGAAGAAAATACATAAATTGCATAAGAGCAAAGCAAAATATAATCAAATGTTTATGATAATAGAAATTAACGATGAAGAGTAAGAGTGACGAACTTTCATACATCGGGGATATTAATCTCGTTGAGATTAGGATTCCAAAGAAATTTTCTGTCTGTATCTTGAATTCTTCATCCTAATCTCGTTTCAAGACCTATCAAAGGTATTCTGGAAATTTAAAAATTAATCAAATTTGACCCCCCGGTGCATTCCGATGGATATTTTGGCAAGGACGGATTGTGTCAGATCAAGTGCATGTAAGATTTCATTTATAGGCATATTTTCTAGTTCAAATCTGCAAAAATATTGATATTTCCTTACCTTTTACAGCGTCTATCAGATAAAATAATCCAACATCCACTTCGAACTGTCCACCATCTTAGTGAACTCATGAACTACATGTACACCATGTGATCAAAATCGTCACATATTTTGTTACAGCCTGTTTCTGGATTAAAGGTTGATGTCAAATTTATTGTATATATATATATGATAGACTCAGATCGACGTCCAGTCTCCAATTGACGTCCACTCCTCAAATCGGCGTCCACTGACGTCATTATCTCTAATCACGGCCCAATTTAAGGGATTTTTCAAATCGGCATGCTTTCCAAATTCTCTGATTTATAGCCAGTTCATTGCTATCAAATCGACTGTTATTTAAAAATGTTTGAAAACAAAACCTAATATGACATTGAATGGCATTGAAAGAATTCCAAAATTCAAAATGGTTTAGCAATGGATGCATTCAAGCAGTTTTTATGTAGATTTCCATGTGCTATTCTACATGTATGGTTGATTTTTAATATTTTGTGCAGCCTATAAATATTTGCTATAATAATACTCATTTTTCCTGTTTTAATAGTAGTACTCCAGACAAAAAAATAGAAACAAAAGCAACATACTGTAAATTGAGAAATGTTTTGTTTTCCATGTTTTTTTAATCACAGTCAATAGGGCCAGAATAAACACATAAGATTTTATCTACAGTAACTATAAAAAACATAGACATTATTCTGAATTTATTCCCATTTATTATATACAACTTTAATATTCTTTACTGAAAGGTCCAAGTTAGTACCTATTTAATTCAAAAGCAGCACTTGTATTAATGTTTTTCACAACGAACACCTTTCTCCCGGACGGAATATACCTTATTTCCTGACATGCTCCTTCATTGCTTCAAATAACTGCACTAACAGGTGTGACGTCATTTAAAGCATACATCATTGGACGTTGATTTGAGAAAGTGAGAAACTGCTATAGATTTGAGAATTGGACGCCGATTTGAGGATTGGACATCGATTAGAGTCTTACATATATGCAAAGTATATCCTTTATGGGCTGTTGATTGGTTTTAATAAAATATTTATAACAACATAAAAAAAAGTTCAAGCAGTATATATGGGATTTTTAAATTAAAATAAAATATTTGACATGGACATCTTGAATCTAGAAACAGGCTGTAATAAAATCTGTGAAGATTTTGATCATGTGATGTAGTTCACGAGTTCACTAAAATGGCAGACAGTTCGAAGTGGATGTTGGATTATTTTATCTGATAGATGTTGTAAAAGGTAAGGAAATATCAATATTTTTGCAGATTTGAACTAGAAAATATGTCTATATATGAAATCTTACTTGCACTTGATCTGACACAATCCGCCCATGCCAAAATATCCATCGGAATGCACCGTGGGGTCAAATTTTAAATTTCCAGAATACCTTTGATAGGGCTTGAAACGAGATTAGGATGAAGATACAAATATAAAATTTCTTCGGAATCCTAATCTCAACGGGTATCAAGACAGTTCGGCACCAAGACATTTCGGCACCCGTTGAAAAAAACAGTTCGGCACCAAGAAAGTTTGGTATCAAGACAAATCGGTACCAGGACAAATCGGCACCGCATTTTCTTTCAAACAAACGTGATTAGCTTTTTAAAAATAAAAGCAAAGAAAGTTAAAAAAAAAAAACATCAATGATCGTTTAAATGCAATCAAAACTGTTAAGGATTGTATTCCTTTTTCATTCCAATGTTAAACCTATGGGAAATTTTCAGAAAGTCCCAAGGTTTTATTTATATTTCAAATTTCATTTCGAAAATTGAGGACAAGAAATATGAAGTGTTTATGCATGCACTCCTATGACTTACTTTTTATATAAATGTCATACCTGGCGTAAATTCCATAAACAACAGTGCAGTAATTTAAACAGGGGATTTTCCACAAGTTTTCCGTAGGGTTAACATTGGAGTGAAAAAGGGGTATATAATCCTTAAACACAATTATTAAAAGATAAAATACAGAAAAAAGGATTACAAAACATCAAAATCACAATTCTTACTATAATATTATACAAGGCAAATATTAACATTACCAAGAAGACAAATAATATGAGCCGTTTCTTTTCATCAATAACTGAACGTGGATCAGGATTAGAATCGGCATGATCGGGATCTTTTCCGGAACAGACATGATTAAAATTTGGAATTGGTTCAAGGCTATTGGAAGTTTTGTATGTAAAATCAAAGACAAAAACATAAGTGCCGATTTGTCTAATTGCGGTGCTGAATTGTCCGGGTGTCGATTTGTCTAATTGCGGTGCCGAATTGTCTTGGTACCGAAGTGTCTAGAATTCATCTCAACGAGATTACAGGGTCGGGGATAGAGAAAACAAGCAATACCATTCAGTTTTATTTAGCCAATAAATTTTAAACATACTGGTACATATGAATTTCTAACATTGACTAATGAGCTTATAAAATCAACTATATATAACAAAACAACACATACTAAGACGCAGTTAATCACATGATGCATTGTGTGATGACCCAAAATCTGGTGCCAAATGCTACACGAAATTTCAAGGATACTCCTTACTTCTGGGGGAGGGTAAATTATTCCAATGACAGGTTTAGAAGCTTGAATTTCTTCTTCTGATTTCTCCTCTTGTACAGGAGTTACTACATTAGTCTTTTCTATTGGTGGCATTTTGCTGAAACTTTACACAAACGATTAAGAAAAAAAGATATGAAAAACGTTTCCGGAAGTCGTATTTGTTGTAGTTTGATAAAAGAAGTATAACAATCCCGAGCTAGAATTTATTTTTCTTTTGTGGAGAGTGGTACAATTTCCCAGTTTACGTTATGCGTGAATCTGTTTTATTCCCAAAGAGATGTAATTCTGGTATTTACAATAAAAAAAAAATTATGAATATTTTTTTATTGAATTGGTCACGGTTAGAAATACTGATGAATGATCTTTTACTATCAAATGCATTACACGTCCAATAAAAACATATTAATGTCATCTGAATTGTGTTGAAGCTGTTATAAATTCATTCAGAAAATTCGAATTCACTTATATGGAAACCAATTGAAACTTTAAATGATAAACTTGATAAGTTACTGCAGTAAAAAAAACTTGGATTTCAGGTGTGTGGTGAATTCCGTTATATACATTATAGAGATAAACTGATTGCAGAAAATAGTTCGTAAACATAAAACTGAAGAAGAAAAAAAATGAAAAAATGTTTATACTGTACGGATGACGCTAAAAAGAAACTAGACGTTATCAAAATTTCGAATTAGTAATCAAAAACTTAAAATTAAAGCAGGCTGTAACTGTGGTAACCTGTTATTCCTTCAGATCAAATTTTCATGGAATTTATAACAAAGCACTGGAGTTTTAGGCATAGTAACATTGAAGACGAGTTGTACTTTCTAATTCATTGTTCTTATTACAACTCTACAAGATCACAACTTTTTACAAACATAAAAAAGGTCGACTCACAGAATAATAAACTAACCCTCTCATTTTCTTTTTGCTAAGGATTACTGTAATAATTGTATGAAACGATATGACCCTCTTAGACCTATAGTGGGTGGAAAATAAATATTCTTACTTATGCTCAGTTGTATTTTAGTACTTAGTATGAGACAATTATAAATAAACGCGTTATATGGGGAAAAAAGGGGGGGTGGAAATAATCCGGAATCAAACTACTTTTTTTAATTTTCAACGAGGAACAACGTCACACGCGTGTTTTCAATACAAAAAGAACGTGTTAACCTTAATATTATACTTCAATATACTGGAAGAATAATGTATTAAAGAAAATAAAAATTCAGTTAGGGGTGGGGGATTGGAATTAGCTGATTCATGAGCGAAGAGAATATTTATTTGTCATATGAATATTTTATTTCAAGCGCCTTCTTGACACAGCACCAAATCTCGCATAATCACTCGAGATTGGGAAAATATTTACCTTGGATATCCGGTGTTAGCTGAACTGATGAATGTTATGACCAAAATATTTTCTCCAGGAAAGAAATTGTTAGAAGTAAGGGCGTATTTTACTATGAAAATCACGACACACAATAGTAATGCATTGAATCCTTTAGTGTAACAAAATGGAACGTGTTTTATGCATCGAAACTACAGTACAGTACAGTCAAGGAAATTAGGAATTTGAATTCACAAGACATTCGGTCCTGTAAACTGTGAAGAATTACAGGACCGAACTAGATTTTACAGGACCGACAATGAAATAATGATTTTTTTTTAAATAATAAATTTATTTTATTTAAGTGTCGCATATTGATTGCATTAAACTTGCAATCACAAACAGCAATATCTAGAATTAGACAGCGGCGTAAAGGTTAGCATGCGAGTGCTCATGTGTTCGTGCTCCAGTCGGGTCAGACCAAAGACTATAAAATTGGTATTTTTTTCTTCTCTGTTAAGTATGCAGCATTAAGGAGAAAAAGCAAAGACTGGTTGGCTCTGAATCAGTATAATGTGTCCAAGTGGGATGACAATTTGATGTCCATAAATATATTATTGTATACAGCATGATCATATTCATTAAGGTATATTTCCACTCTAAAATTACAAAACTATTTGTGACATTAAAAATTACTAAATGAAATATTCATTCTATCTAAACAAATGAATCCTTATATGTATATATATATAAAAAAAAAAAAATAGAATAAAATAATAGCTCTAAAAGAAAAAGTATAATTAGAAACCAGAATTTAGAATTACAAAAGAATATATATATATAGCTCTTTTGGTCCATTGGCTTCGATGCACCAGTTGCAGACCATAACATTTTGTTCAACATGGTGATGAAGCCAGGGTCGGTCCTGCTTCCAAGAATCAATAAATTTACATTCTCAGTCTTTTTCATACTGTTTCTGACGTTCTCTCGTCTCCTCTGTGGTTACTTTTCTCTTTAATGGCTCCTATCTTATACTGCAAGAAAGCCATGACCACCGTGTTTTGAAGTGATAAAATGTTCCAAATTAACGACGATTGTTAATGAAAAAAACTCTAGAGAATAATATTATTTTTCCGAAATACATTGTACCACAATCACTGTAGTCACACGAAATATTTTACGACATCAAAATTTTACGACAATAACTGTCGTAAATAGTTAGTGTCTTTGTCAAAACTCGTGATTATCAATTACGATATGTATTATTTATTTTCGATTTTTCTTGATCTAAAAATAACAAATAAAAGAGAATCAGAAATATTTTTAAGTTGAATTTACCGAGAACCTTGATTTATCTATTCTTAAAGGTAGCGGCTGACAAAACAATTTACTGGACAGTCGGTCCAGTGAGATAGCGAAAACTACCGGACCGCCGAAAATGTATCGGACGCGGTCCGTCGGTCCGGTGCTAATTTCCATGACTGAAACTATGACAATGAGTGAATGACCGGTGATTAGGTGCGACCTGAGAAGCGGTTGATAGATCAGGATAGCCATAAGACTTTCGTTTTTTGCACCTTTGTTGTCTTACTAAGCATGGGCAATAATGCGATAATGTTCAACTAGAGGACTGCACTGTATTGAAAAAAGAAGAAGAAAATAGTTACAATGTCTAACTATTTGTTATTTCTCATTTTTTTGTAATGAATGTGTTAACCATGCGGGGCTGCCGTGGTCGTGATCATATGGTATTTCGATTTCTAGCTACCTATGCAATCAGTGCATATCACCACTAATGCTGTGAATTTGAATCCCACTCGGGCGAGGTGTACTTGATACGACATTACATGATAAAGTTGTCAGTGACTTGCGGCAGGTCTGTGATTTTCTCCTGGTACTCTGATTTCCTCCACCAATAAAACTGACTGCCATGATATAAGTGAAATATTGTTGAAAGTGGCATTAAATACCATGACTCACCACCAACACCCACCCACCCTACTAAAACTGCAATTTAATATTGTATCGAAAAAATTAAAACTGACCTTTTCTCATTTATAATAAATACATTTTTGTAGCAATATTTAGGTAGTTAGTACATTAATCCCCCAAAATTACATATAAATCACCATTTTCATAAGTTTTGCCCTTACCACATCTAATCCTTTAAGTTAACATTAATCATTTTTTTACAGATCTGATTTGAAGTATTTATTGATACTGAATCGAAGTCAACAAGAAAGACAAGTTTACAAAATGTCGATATTTAATAATATCAACACAGCAAAGAAAGAGGATGTGTCGATCAGGTTAAAACAACAGTAAGTAGTAACAATGGTAACTGAAATATACTCCGTTTCGTACAGTTTAAAACAACAGTAAGTAGTTACCATGTCCATGATAACTGAAATGTACTCAGTTTCTTTCAGGATAAAACAACAGTAAGTAGCTGTATACATGATAACTGAAATGTACACATTGTTGTTCAGGTTTAAAAAACAGTAAGTAGTTACCATGGTAACTGAAATACACTCACTGTGACAATTTAGAAAAAATTCTAAATTTGCATTCTCACAATTTGAGTGTTATTCTTAATGCATCAATGGGATTTCAGACTCCTATTTTCATTACAAAACATTGTATCATCTAAAAAAAGACATATATCTCCATATTTCCATTACTGATATATAATTTATAACATTCCCTATGCTGCTTCCTGCTTTCATTGTTGTTTAATGAAATCATCACACATCATTCATGCATGCATAGAAATAGTAATTTACATGTCGCACTTAATCTGTATCAAGTAAATTTTGTTTTGTCCAAAATTTACTTTATTTAATATTGATGGGTTAGTGTTGTGGTGTTTAACTCCACTTTCAACAATATTTCAGTTATATCGTGGCGGTCAGTTTTATTGGTGGAGAAACTGGAAAAAACAACCGCTTTGTTGCAAGTCACTGACAAACTTTATCACATAATGTTGTAATCGAGTACAGCATTGAATACAAAAAAGACCACAACATACATGTATGGCATTGCAAATCCGGGTCCTGTCTGTGGATATACACAGAAGTGTGGCTGCAATAAACTGGTTAATGGGATCCTGACCCTCCCCTCTGATAATTGGGTCTCAAATGACAATACTTATATAAACAAACAATAAAAAAAAACATACACAGACTTACTTCCAGTCAAAAAGACCACACACTATCACCAAAATGAATGACAAAAATTAACATTTATGGAAACAAAAACAATGAATTTCAAGCACTTATTTAATGATCAATTACACAGATTTCTTGACTCTTCAAAGTTTGGTTAAAGTGTGTTTTTTTTTTATTTCGAATATTTACTAGTATACTTGTCATGTTTGTTGTAGTAATATAAAAAAAGCAAAAGATGAAACAAAGAAACTGGAAACAGAAAGTAAAAAGATGGAAGATAAGTTAAAGGAACTGAGAATGGCTATGAGTAGAGAAAAAGAAGAAAGAGAGTATGTATAAAACTCATTTCCATTACATTTTAAGACCAAATTTATGTCTTTTATATCTAAGATTTCATCATTTTACTCCAATTTAATTGATGTTAACAGAAATATTTATTAAATTAATTATTTTTAAGAATATTATTTTTCATTTCTTTGAAAGCTATACTTATATTTTTATTTTTTTACATTTACTTTTTTTTCATTGAAAATTATCTCCCTTTATAGCTGATCTAATTGTCAAGTTAAATAGTATTTAACTTGACAATTAGATCAGCTATAAAGGGAGATAGTATTTAACTTGACAATTAGATCAGCTATAAAGGGAGATAATTTTCAATGAAAAAAAAGTATTTAATATTTGATATAGTAATCAAAATGCATTCCATGTCTGGGTCAGGGTCAAATGAAGCCAAATTTACTTGGATAAACTTTCTCTTTTAATTGAATGATTTTTTTTTTTGATTTTTTTTTATGGTTGGTTTGGGGGGGAGGGGGTACTGTCCTGATCTGAAAACCAAGATAGTCATTATCATGGCTTATAGAACTCCCTAATTATGTCACCCCTTCGAATGAAGGGAGACATATTGTTTTAGTCTGATTTTTTCTTCTGCTTCTTCTCAGCAAAGCTTGTCCGGACCATAACTTTTTTGTCTTTCCAGATAGTTCAATTATATTTGGTATGTGGGTGCATGACCATAAGGTGGTGTGTCGCGTACTGTAATGACCTTCGTGGGACCTTGACCTTTGACCTCAAGGTTAAATGTTTTTTAAATAGTATTTTCCTGTCTGGGCCATAACATTTTTGTCTTTCGAGATAGGTCAATGATATATGGTATGTGGGTGCATGAGCATAAGGCGGTGTGTCGCGTACTGTAATGATTTTCGTGGGACCTTGACCTTTGACCTCAAGGTCAAATAATTGGTTTTTAAATAGTATCATTCAACTCATAATGTGTAACTTATTGTTGTACAGATGGCCGCATTAAGGGGAGACATAAGTTTTGGGAATCTAAAACAGTTCTTCCTAGTTTTTTTTTATTGTCCCCTTGAAAACTGATGACCTATTTTTCTATTTCTATACTAAAACTGAACCGTAAAAATGATTCTGAACGTGACTCCTTCCGGGTCTACATTACATCTTTATGCATGACAGATCAGAAAAGAGGGAGCGCAATTAAAGGTCTTATTATACTTAAATTGGATTAATTAGTTACTGGTGCTATGAAATCAAGAATGGAAACAGCTACTAAACATAGTTTAATAAAGAACCCAACTGAATTTTAAATTGACCAGAGAGTACTGATCTTTTTTTTTAACCCAAACTATATATAATTGATTATTAGATGGTCGGTTAACAAGTTTGTTTTTTAGCACATTGGAAATCTTAGATGGCCACCATCTTAGAATATGCAATAATCTTTTCTCTATTGTAAATGTGTTATTGCAAGGGAAATAAAACCTTTCCTGTGTATCAGTTGGTGTTTCTTCAAGGTAGATATTATTATTTTTTTAAGATGAACTCTCCCTTTGAATAAATGCAATTAGTACATTCAATGGGAGGTTTAAATGTCACAATGGAAAGTCAGTCATTCTTTGATTAATTTTACAAAAAATAAACTCCTAGATTCAATTTTCTTCTATTTGGTATATTTTTTTCTTTTTTATTAACAGAAAGCAAGGTGGTGGATTTTGGAGTAGAGGCCAGACAGGGACTTTAAATAGTTATGCCACAGATGTTCTCACTAAACCAACTAAATCATCTAAGGTACAATCAATTAATTATCAAACTATTCAATAGCGGTAATGGATATTTTTTTATATTTTGAGTTTCAGACATTTACAATGTTGAATATAACTGATACATTTCTAAATCTGAAGGCATTTTTTTTGTAAGATTACTGATTCCTATCTTTTAGGATCCATCTAAGAGGAAAGTCAAAGTACTTAAAGATACACCCTTAGGTAGGTATGGGTAGTATAGCAGTAATTTATGCTTTTGTTTTGGATTTCATATTGTATTTTTTTTTTTTGGCATTATTTTCCAAATATGAACCGAAACACTTACAAAAACCAATACAACATTATGTGATAAAGTTTGTCAGTGACTTGCGTCAGGTCGATGGTTTTCTCTGGGGACTCTGGTTTCCTCCACCAATAAAACTGACTGCCAAAATATAACTGAAATATTGTTGAAAGTGGCGTTAAGCATCATAATCCTAACCCTAACTTACAAAAACTTTACAGTTAAAATTTTAGGGACAAATGTTTTAGTATGACCTTACACAGTTGGCTGGCAGTTAAACAAATTATACCGGTAATAAAAAAGATTGATTGCAAAATAAAAAATATACATTTTCCAATAATGAATAAAAAAAATTCTAAGGTATTATTCTATATAGGTATGAGGGCCGTAGTGGTCGTGATTGTATGGTAGTTGGATTTACAACTACATGTGCAATCAGGGCCTATCACAATTAAAGTTGTGTGTTCAATCCGTTTTCATGGCAAGGTATACTCGATTCAACATTATGTGACAAAGTTTGTCAGTGACTTGCAACAGGTCAGTGGTTTTCTCCAGGTACTCCAGTTTCCTCCACCAATAAAAATGACTGCCATGATATTACTGAAATATTGTTTGAAAGTGGCATTAAACACCATAAACCATCAAGCCATCTATATAGGTATGACGAATGTAATGTTACATTGAATTGATGAGAATTTCTTGTTTTACAACATCTTAATGATTTACCTGGATATAGGTATTTACATATGTATATTTTTCTGAATGAGACAACGAAATAGAGAAAATACGAAATACTTTATTAAAGAAAGCTCAATCATTGAACATTAAGGTTGACAAAGATTATGAGATAGTACATGAAAGAAGAATGGCATAATAAAATAACAAATAAAATTATAGGTTATATATGTACTATAAAAAAATGTTTATTTAAGATATTCCTGAGAGGTCCAGTCAACCAGGAACATTTGGTCATCTCGCTAAGCAGAGTGTCAACATGAGAGAACACAAGATAAAAGGTCCAAAATGTGGACAATGTGAAGAAAAAAAGGCTATGGTTGTAAGTTGTGTTCTCTATTTTAGTGTTCATGAATACAGAATATCTATATTTTATCTTCTTGTTTATATTGGCAGTACTTCCTACATACTGATGCTCTGTTGTTTTATCAATGTAGTCTGCGTCCTTAGCAATATATACCAGTAACTAAAATGTTTCTGTAATGGGCATAAAGTAATTAATAGTCAATCCTGATTAAGAAATGCACTATTAGAACCTGTTTAAAGATGGGTTCACAAAATAAAAGTTCCTACATGGGTGAACAGTGTAAAGAAATAATGGCAATAGCTCTAATTTATTATTTCACCAACCAGATATTGAAATAATGACCTGGGAAATACATGATTGGACATCTAAGACATGGCCAATGAAAAAAAAATTGTCTTCTTTATACTGTTTAGGAATGTATATTCATGTTATGGAAATAAAATATATAGGTCCAAAGTTCTAACATTTTGTAGTTGAACACTAGTTTACTTTCTGTAAATTTCTAAAACCGTTTAACTGCCACAATATAACTGAAATATTGTTGAAAGTGGTGTTAAACACCATAAACCTAACCTTTCTAAAACAGTATATATTAATTACAATACATGTCACCACCAACATCTTGTCTACTGTGCTAGTGTTATCCTTGTTACCCTTTTGTAGTAATAAAAAACATTCACGGTAATTTAGAACATCAGATTATGATTGTTTTTCTTGCATACCAATAAAGTCATTTCTTAGCAGATAATTGAGTTCAAAGAAATAATAACCAGATAAAATCAATAACCCCAATGTCTCTAATATCTGTATTTCTGACCAGGATTAATTTCTTCTTTTTTTTTCTTTTTTTTTATAATATTTGTTAGTCATGTATATAGTTTTCAGTACACACTTTTTTTTAATATATTTCAGTCATGTGTACAGTGTTCAGAACATTACTGTGCACAGTGTTTTGCAGCATTCCATCTAAGAGGAGCACTGAAAAAGCATAGATCTGTTCCTCTCTCTGTAAGTTTAGAAATACAAAAAAATACTGTAATATTTGCATAGTAATCTGTGGGTAATTTAGGATATGTATTAATGAATATTTTTTTATATTATACAATTATTGACTTTTGTTTAGGTTAATATAAGGATCTATCGTTCCAGGATATTTGATAATTGCCGAGGTCGAAGCCGAGGTAAATATGATATATCTTGGAACGATAGATCCTTATATTAATCGAAATGAAAGTCAGTAATTGTTTTATTATATGAAACTTCTTATCAATGTCCTCTGTGTCATGTTTTATAAATTGGCATTAAACACTGCATTCAGGGTTTTTTTTGTAAATTTTAATGGTAACAAAGAAAGATTTATGCATACTGCAAAGATTAATTTAGATCGTTCCAGAGGAGCCTTTGGAACGTTATATTAACCTCACGTTACGCTAAAGTTAAAAGTAGGGTTTTTCCGATTCACTTGAAGTTAATATAACGTTCCAAAGGCTCCTCTGGAACGATCACAATTAATATTTGCGGAAATTGAAGGCTTAGACAGTATTCATAAAGTTCTATCAAGAAAAAATCTCATGCTTTTAGCCAATCAGATAAAAGAAATATTTATAGTCATATAATAAAAGATTTTATCACTATGCAATGAATGTCAATAAAATAACGATCGGTATCATTGTTTTTATCATTCTTATATATAAGTAATAAATACGTAGATATGTAATTAAGTGTGCACAATGCATTTCTGGAATAACCTTCATCAGGTGAACTCATATTTAAAAGATTGGAAATCCAAATAATATAAAAGTCTTTTGGAGCATGTAAGCCAAGGGGCCTAACCAAAATAGCCAAGATCATCAAAGGTTACCTATGTCTGAAAGAGATTGACCTAAGTTGTAATAAATTACATGAAATAGTAGGAACTGTAAATTTCAAAATAAGAAATATGTAGAAAATGTCACTTGATGTCTATATGCAATTAAATCTGTAAAAAAAAAATATATATATATGCAAAAGTTGTTTTTTCACATTTTTCACTTTTACGTTTATCTGCATTTTAAGTGATTAACAACCAAAAAAGGGAGAGGAAAAAATTAAAAGTAGAAAGTATATGCAATAATACATTTTTTTCATTTTAAAGGCGTCTGGACCACGGCAGTGTATGTCACCACGACCCACACCTCCGCCATCTAACAGGTATAATAATATCAATTAAAAAAAATCTTGGATCTATAATTGTATTACTGAAGCATTTTCGGATCAAAAACTATGTTATATTTTTTATGATGAGCATTATAACAATTAAATGAAAACAAAAAAATATGACACCATCATAGAATCATAGAAAGTAGCTATAAAATTCAAACACTTTTATTTTTAATATTTTTGGCTGTGAAATATTTAGACTATTTTGGATAAGGTGTTTTAATTTTCATCAGCTTTTAGGTTTTAATTTACTGCAGGTGTATTTTTTCTCTTCATTTTGTTAGCTATCAAAGCTGCACACACCTTGATTAAGTAATTTATAAGATAATTTTAATCTTTTCATCTGAAACCACTGGACCAATTTTACCCAACTTTGTTGGAATAGTCATTGGGTTGTCACCTTCAAAATGTTTTTCAACATCCCCCTGCATACCAGATGGACATTATTGTTTTTCAAATGGACAACACTATAACATCCAAAAATGACATATGCATGTACTGGAGGTTAGGGTTATGGTATTTAATGCCACTTCCAACAATATTTCATTGATATCGTGGCGGTTAGTTTTATTGATGGAGGAAACCAGAGTACCCGGTGAAAACCACTGACATGTACCAATTTTTTTTATTAGGGGATGAATATAAAGTGACCATTGGTAAAAAAATATTTTAGGGTAACTAATATTAGATTGAGAAAACAAAATGACACACAATCAATAAATAATAATTTTAAATGCTAAAAAAACCATTGATCATTTTTTTAATTGATTTTTAACATAAATATTATTTTTTTATATCAGAGAATATCAAAATGGTTACCAATCTCAAGAAGGTGCTATCACTCTACATAACATGAATATTCATCAACGTGACAGAAACAGTCCAGAAGGTGCTAGTGGTTCATTTGATGGCCCCTCGTTGTTGGATGGGACATATGATGAACAAGAGAACGCAGTTGCATTCCAACAGGCTTTACAAGCATGGAGAACTGGAGAAGCTTCTTCTGAAATGAATAATAAACCAAGGGAGATAACTCCTAGACGACCATCCCCACGTAAAACGCCAAGTATGTACTATTCATCAGTCAATATAAAAATCCTTGTATCAAATTAAAGAACATCCAAAGTTATTTTGAATCTTTTAATGGAGATTTTCTTTCACACGTAAACACATTAGATTTATGATATTAAAAAGTCATATTCCCAAAAATCAGTCGCATATTTTTATGAAAAAAATTGAGAATACATTAACTGTATTAGATATTTTATCTGCTTTGTTATTGACAGGAATTATTCACAATTTTTTTTTTCAAAGTTATTTTTTTTGACATTATGTTTTTTGTTTTGTTTTACCATTTATTAAATTGTTTATCTTTAAATACATATTTAGGATATAAAACTGAAATTTATCTTACGCTAATACAAAGTTATATGTATATATAAACAGGAGAAAATGTAGTTCACATAGATCACAGTACGGGTACAAGTGACAACTCACCACAACAACTAGACATCAAATTTACCAACAGTTTGAGTTATGCGGACCGTCTGCTACTAAAGAAACATAGGAGGACAGAAGTAGATGAGTTATCTACCCCTAGGCTCAGCAGTGGCACCACCACACCAAGAACATATGGAACAGACAGTACAACACCTAGAGTAAGGTCATTCCCATACAGAGAAGACAGCTTTGACAGTGACAGTAAGTTATAATAAATGAGATACTATTCAACCATAATATTGAAATTGTAATCTTTTCTAATAATTTAAGGGCATTTCACAATCGCGATCGTATGGTAGTTGGATTTACAACCACATGTACAATCAGTGCCTATCACCACTAAAGTAGTGAGTTCGAACCCTGTTCATGGCGAGATGTACTCGATATAAGTCCGGTTTCCTCCACCAATAAAACTGACCACCACGATATAACTGAAATATTGTTGAAAGTGACGTTAAACACCATAAACCAAACTAAACCAACCATTTCACAATAACAAATAACAAAAATTCATTTATTTCTATTATTATACTTTACTATAGTAACTGAGTAAAGAAATAACTTATTATAATGGTTTTTTTTTATGTCCAGCAATAACTAATTATACTGCACATAGCACTATTAACCATAAGGGAGTATGCACATAGAGGAAAATAACTGTTTAAATTTCTATTATTAGGCTTTACTGTAGTAACTCCATAAGAAATAACTGTTTTTTTGCGATGTCCAGCAATAACTAATTATTCCACATGTATACTGCACATAGCTCTATTAACTGTAAGGAAAAATGCATGTAGAGGAAAATAACTATTTAAATTTGGCATGTAGCTGCACGTCGAACTAATAACTGGTTATTTTCATTGTCTGCCAGTAAACAAACAAAGCCGGACACAATTGTCTGAACTCCTTTAGATTTACATGTGTGGTGAAATAAAACAAGAATAATACCTAATCTTTGACATAATTTATGTTGGATTTGTTAATTTGTTGATTATTGTATTAAAATGTTAATTGAAGATGAATTATAAATAGTTTGCATAGTATATTCATTATACAAACACATTTTATCCTTAATATATGTTGGGGGGGGGGGAGGGTTTGTTGCTTTTCTGTGGTTTAGTGCAGTATAATAATTCCACTATGTCCTTTGTGAAAAATTAATATCTATAATTATCAAATTTCGACAGTCTTTGGGAAGTAACCACTTCTCAATTTGATAATTATGGATATTGATTTTTCATGAAGGCTATAATTGTATATTATTATCTACATCTTGTGCCACATTGTCACATTTGAGCAACTTAATTTTGTTGGATATGAAAGATTTAATGCATTGTTACAAGAACTGGTTATATTTTTGGAGCAATTATGATACATGATTTCTCATTAAAATTGTACACAGCAAGAGATATACAGTGAAGCCTGTCTAAGAAGAGTTTGAAGATACCAAAGGGAGGTAATCAGAATCTGTATATCAAAGAAGAACAGACAAAATAATGGCCAAAAGAAAATGTATAAAAGGACAAACAACGATCAACAAAACATACATATAAAACTAAAGATCGAGTAACACGAACCCCCCTAAAAACCGGGGGTGAACTTAGGTGCTCCGGAAGGGTAAGCAGTCTAAACTGAACCCTGAATAAACCGAAATCCTGTATAAACCTACCTTTAGATAGAGTCCTAATGTAAGAAATCTTTGTTAATTTAACCTGTATATACCGAACACCTATATATTCTGAACACAAAAGTTGGTCCCAAACAAGGTTCCGTTTAGACAGGTTTCACTGTGGTATTATTTTATAGCCTCTGTATAGAGAGATTGGAATTTCAATTCATTAATCTGCCAATCAGTCATATTTCATTCAGACATAATAAATATAATATTTTAGTCTCAGAAATTAAAAATACAATTAAACTTGTCTTATGTGACCTTCCAATGGAACGGACAGGTGGTCACTAAATGTACTGAAGGGAAATTAAGCCTAAGGTCACATAATGTAAGTTAATATTGCTTAATAGAAATGGTCAATAAAGCAGATTTGACAGTAATTTTTAATTATTTTGTAGCTTCCATAGAGAGGGTAGAATTCAGAGCTCTGTATGAGGTAGCAACATCCAAACAGCCTATCAGTCTTGCCAGACATGATGAAGATAATATTTCTATCATTGAAATGGATAATGATGCGGTAAGTCTTGATTGGTCACATTTCTTAATATTATACAATTATTGTCTTTTGATGAGGTAAATGTGTAGATTTATTGACTTTTGAAAAAGAATTATATTCACTGAGACGAAAGGCATTGAATACGTTTTTTATTCAAAAAATGACTTTTAGTTGAAATCTATTATAATAGAATTTACTAATATAGAATAACACTCATTTTGATGCCATTTAGATATTTTTAGGTGTCATTCCACTTGGAAACATTGACTTGATTATGAGACTACGTCAGCCAGTCTTCGTTCTCATTCTTTATTGCTGTTTGCTTAGTTTGAGAAACAGTGAAAGCCAATATTATGATCTCAATAATTGGTATAAAGCAAGCTTTCCAATTAAATATCTAATTCACCCCTCTGCGTGATCCATTTTAAAATCATCTGACTTCCTTTGGCGGGGGTGTTCTGGGTCGGGGAATTTCATACAATCTACTTTTCTTTTATGCAAAATGCAACAATGACGAACTAATTTTGTAATCAATAGATGGAAACTGTAAAAGAAATGATTTTATGCTTATGTAGGTTACAATGGAAAGGCCTCCATCTATGGTAAGGTTGTGGTTTTAGGTCATCTGTTGTTTGTGTGTCCTCATATGAATCACATCACACATTTCTTTTTTTTTGTCACTGTAAAATCACATTATTACTTCATACCTCATGAATTTAAGCTTGAAATTTAAATTGGGAAAAAAATTTGATTGTAGATTTTCATTTGTTTATTGCAATTAAGTAAATGTGAAGTATTTAATTGTTTGATAATAACAGAACTTTTTTACTAACAGAAATGAAATTAATCTATTTGTAATCAACACCCTGCAATTATACAGTGTCAAAATATTTTTTAATGTAATAAAAATTTACTTTAAAAAATGATCTAAAATCTTTATACATCTTATTTCTTGCTCTTAGAAATTATCATTTCTTTTTATTTTGTGGCATAAAATATTCCATTCAAATATACACTTCTTGTACCTACTTAGACACCTAGTCAAAGACATACTTTTATGGTAAGATTTTAGTTTATACCAGGAATTTTGGTATGGAGGTCACTGGATTTGTTAAATCACTACAATATATGTTGCACTTTTAACTCATTGCAAAGCATTGAAGATATTTATAATAAGTAACCTTTACCTTGTTTCTAATAACAGAGACATCTCTTACTCTTATTACTTGGTGGATTGGGCGAGGGGGTAAAGGTTGTCAGGGGATTTCGAGGGAGTTTTTTGGTAGCCATTACTGTAGACCACATATATGCCATGATAACGACCTCCCTAGCTTCTCCCACTTGATTATCAAATTAACTGAGATGTGTAAAAGTTGGGAGTACAGTAAATTTCTCAGTTATTATACTTGACCACATATAGCTGTAAAATTGCTGAAAATGGACTCAAAATATATTGCGGGACACATTTTTTTCACAATTAATTAGGAATTGGAGACTTTTTGGAGGATTTCTTTTTGTAGTTTGTAATGACCTAATTTCACTGGTATGTTTTCTGGGAATTTGTACTTTACGCTATATATTCTTTTAAAATATCACAATTTCACATGCACACCACGAAAAAGATATTATTATATTGTGCTGTTCAATAGTAAATTATGTGATTTATTTGTGATGTATGATTATTATAATTATATTGGATTCCTTTGGTAATGTAGGGGACTCAATGGTCTAGTGGATTAGGCAGTCAATAATGATATTTAAATATCATAGGTCATATGTGGATTAGGCAGTCAATAATGATATTTGAATATCATAGGTCATATTCAGTACCATAATGGAAAATTGAAACAATTACAAAATACATGTATATCTAATTACATGTAGTAAGAAAGGATATGGATGTAAATGCAGATGAAAAACTTCAACATTACACTTAGACATAAATTAAAGTAAAGGAACAGTGCTTTCATTATTCGTCTACATTTCACAGTCACAGTAGAATCTTCAAAAATGAGAATAACTCATACCCTAAAAATGAGTGTGAAATGGCACATAGCCTGCAGTTGAGCGGTACTCTTTACTTCTATCGATAAACACTACATCTGGGCCTCTTTGTTGTTCTGATGTCATCTAATGTTCTTAAAAACAGAACTTGAAATAGTGAACCATGAAAAGTTATCAGAAATCTGTAGTAGTCAAGAAAGACAATTAATTTGATGATTATTTGAAATCTAAAAATGTTTTTGAATACACACATTTGGAGAGTATAGAAATATCAATATATTTGTTTAGGATTGAAATTTAATCTCATCATCTTGCTCGATACAACATTATGTGATAAAGTTTGTCAGTGACTTGCGACAGGTCAGTGGTTTTCTCTGGGTACTCCGGTTTTCTCGACCAATAAAACTGACTGCCACGATCTAACTAAAATATTGTTGAATGTGGCATTAAACACCATAAACCTAACCTTACCTGCATTCAGTAAAGTTGGATTATTTGAAGTTTAAATAAATCTGTTTAATTGGCTAGTTCATAATGAATTCACCAGTTCCTTGTTACATATTGAAGTTTATTTTAAGAAACCTAGAAATCTTGAGTTGACAGAAAAGTACCTGAGAAGATATTGATATGCTAATATTTATTATTGAGAAATTAAATGCTTTATAATAGTTATTGTAAAAAAAAATTGTGTTTTATTTTTAGAACCTGGAAATATTGAGAACAGACAATTACAAAGTAGTCTAGAAGATTATGATTTTTTTATGATTATTGGAGAATTAAATAACTAATTGTAAAACAATAAATATATTGCTTGTTTTATTTTTAGAAACCTGGAAATATTGAGAACACAGACAATTACAAAGTAGTCTAGAAGATTATGATTTTTTTATGATTATTGTAGAATTAAATAACTAATTGTAAAACAATAAATATATTGCTTGTTTTATTTTTAGAAACCTGGAAATCTTGAGGAGACAGACAATTGTAGTGTACAGGAAGTAGATGATTTGGATTCGTGGGCTGTCAAGAGCCACAGGTATGTCATCACACATAAACTTTATATTTTCCATAGTTTTTACTTGGATTAACTTTTCAGACAAAAATTGTGGTTACATTTTTGTATAATAATGTGCTCCCATATAACATGTAATTTCTGTCTTCTGACTTAAGTTCCTCCATTCAGATTTTCAGGAATATTTTTAATGCAGTGATGCTTAAAACAATATATATAAAATTTGAACATATTGTTTTCTTTCACAGATTTTCATAATGTTTTTATACAGATTTGATTAAAGTTTTAGAATTTCTTACCCTTTCTGTTAATTTAAAGTAATCATGGGATTGTTATTTCATGATAGAAACAAATCGGTAATAGCTTTTATGAATATAAAAAAAGAGCAAATTTTTTTTTTTAATTCCTGAATACTCAAATTAAGTGCAGAATTGAATTGAAATAAGAAACTATCGTAAAAGCGACCCCGTTTTTAAACTGGCTTGATCCTTACTTTAGATATCTTGAAGTTCAGTAATACACTTATTACTGTGTCAATGTTCATACTGTTTTTTTGTATGTTGTATCATGCTCTGTACATGTAGAGGGAGTGCTTTATTGTACATTGCAACATGCTTTATTTGAGCTATCCAAGAGAATTATATTGATTTGCATTTTGTAAAAATGTATTTTTATATTTTTCTTATACATTGTATATTTATTTATTAAAGATGCTATCTTCATATAGTGTAAAGCAAATTTGTATGCAATGGTTTGAAAAATTATTTCATTTTCAGAAATAGAACTATGTCACCAAAAACTCCAAAGTATTCAGATGATTCCAAACCACCACGACTTCCCAAGTCAGCCAGGAGGAAATCTGCTAAATCTCATTACCATAATGACTATACAGATCTAAATACAGAACCAACAATATCTTCAAGAATAAAATCATCTAAAAATATATCAGAGACAATAGATTCTTTTGAAGAACTACAACAATCTGAAAGATTGAATTCAGCAACAGTTAAAGAGACAAAGTCTATGGAAACAGTAACAGTGTCTTCTGCTAAACAAAGGCCAAAGTCTTCAAGACCAGTGTCTAGAGCCAAAAGTAGTCAATCCAGACCTGGGTCTAGAGCTCGCAGTAGAGCAAGTTCAAGATTAAATGGGTAAATAACTTATCATATATATATGTTTTGTGGGAACAGGACAAAAGCCCCCCAGACAATAGCCCCCTGACAAAAAGCCCCCCAATAATGATGAAAAGTAAAATGTTTTTTTTTTATAAATTTTTTTATATTGATGGTGATATTAGATATATCAAAGTATAAAGGAGAATATTTATTAAGTGTAAATTACAAAAGAAAAACTGATAATTTGTTAAAAAAATAAAGTTATTTTTTTAATTATCTTTATCACATAATGTTGTACACATCTCCCTGATCGAGGTTCATACTCACATCAGTGATGATAGGCAATGGTTGCATAGGCAGTTGTGCAAAAACACAAAGATATAAATATTTTTACAGTATACAGACACAAGGAATTAAAATACAGAGGTACAAAAAATCTTGAATCATGTTAGAAAACACAAAGAAAATTTTACAAATCCAAACAGTTGAATGTTTACCAGAAATAAAAAAGCTGTTCCTGTACTTTAAAAAATGAAAAAAATGAAATGTATTGACTTTAATTATGAATAATTCAAAAATTAACTTTAATTTATAAATAAATTATCAGTTTTTCTTTTGTAATTTACACTTTATAAATATAAATGTTAATAATAATAAACAAAATGTGAAGAAATGTTTTTAGTATTAAATTTTTTTAAATTAAATTTTTACAATTTGTTTCACTTTATACTTTAATATATCTAATATCACTATCAATATAAAAAAAATGTATAACAAAAAAAAATTAACTTACTTTTCATCATTATTGGGGGGCTTTTTGTCAGGGGGCTTTTGTCCTAGACCCATGTTTTGTCATAGTAATTTTTATATCTTGAGGTATAGCAGAGATATTCTAATCTCTAATCTCAAGTTATGGGAAATGACAAGTTGAAAAAACAATTTTTATCATGACATCAGAAATAAGAATGAAGTAGCCTTAAATAATGATTTTGAAGAAATTAAAAACATTGGTCACTGGGTTTAAAACAAATTTTTATATAGATGTATTAATCAAAGCCCCCTGTCAGATCAAACCAAAGGCTATACAATTAGTATTTGCTGCTTCTCTGCTAAGCACACAGTATTAAGGAGTAAGAGCAAAGACTGGTTGTCTCAGATTCAGAATAATGTGTTGAGCGACATGTCTACATAGACAGATGTTTCAGTGAGCTAGGACGATAAAGATTCAATTAAGTGAGTTGTTTTAGTACAAAATGGACATCATCATCATCATCTCATTGAAATGCAACTTGTTCTTGTCATGATATAGCTGAATAATTGCTCACTTGGCATTAAACAACAATCACTCACTCCATTTATACCATAATATTTTTATGTATTTGACTTTAATTTTGTCTGTTGGAAGGCTACTTATGATTGTGAGTGAAACACAGTCTACAGTATCAGAATTTCCATTCAATTTGTTTTTTCCCTTTTTTTTCTTCAGAGAAAGTCATTTAACAATGGAACCAAGTAATGCATTGAAACAGATAGCTTCTTTACAACTAGATGAGAACATTCCATCATATTCTTCAGGTCTTGGTGATTTCTTAATGGCAGGGGTCAAACCTGTTGAACAGGAACGAACAATGACTCCATCAAAACATAAAAAATCTGGTCAAGATAAATATAAACTTAGTTATACATGTAAGTTTAAATGAGCATATACAGTAGTCCTCCTATTTTAAGGCCCTTTCATCCAAGGCTGCCCCCCTTATCAGGCCAGATTTCAGATGCACTGAAATAGTAGAATATTACTAAATCGACTCCTCAAGGGAGATCACCCCTCTTACAAGGCCACTTTTTCATTGCAGAAAAGGTCGTTTTATAAGACAGGGGACTACTGTATTATGACTGACTATTAGATACACCTGTTATTTTTTAACATTAAAAGATGTGGGTGTAAGTGAAAGTGGAACAAAGTTCATTAGAAACTCTCGTAAAAATATCAAGTTAAGAAACAGTGCTTTTATTGCTGTTCTTCATCTTTGTTACTAAACAAGTCTTCAGTGACTAGTATACATACCTCACAGTGAATGTGAGACAGTGGTTAGTCTGCAGGTGTGAGAGACTTAGCTTCATATTCAATATTTTTTTTCTCCTTAGCTCACAGATGTGAGTGCATCATAAAAGTTTATTAGATATAAGAAAATTAATTTTACAAACACTGACACCATTATGTCTGTCATCATATTGAATTGACAAATACAACAAGAAACAACCACAGAGCTCTTATTAAAACATATTATCAGATTACAGTAATTACCATTGTATAAGTGCCAGTTTTTTCCTCTGAAAATTTTCCTGGGGTTTATCCAAAGATGGGGCTTATTTATGGCATTTTTCAGTATTTCAAGATTGCCCTTATATTTTTTTTAACTAGACTTTGATGTCATGTTTTTGCACTTTGAAATCAAGCCAGATTATCTATTTGTATGCATTATATACCATCTTAGTCATTTATTACAGTAATTAACAGTTTAAAATAATCTAAAATTGATGTCATTGTCTCATGATATATTTTTAAACAACATTACGGTCATGAAGAAAATCTCCCAAGTATCATTGTCAATAAATCTAATGTCTTTGAACAGTTTACAGTATGTCCCCAAGATCATGGAAACCTGACAACAGTTTAGCTGATGCGGTTGCTTCTGATACTGTACAGCCAATAGAAACACCAAGACTTGCTGATATCGAAGATCCGTTGGCCGCCTTGGAGGCCGCGAATTCAACAGAAGTCCATGGACTATCATCAATGCAAGGAAAAAATCTGTTATCACAATATAGTGCTGAGTATGATGAGGAAAACCATCCACAGAAAGAAGTGGATGGCAATATTAGTCCTCCATCCACATCAAGGTATTAAAATGAAATCATCCACAGAAACAAGTGGATGGCAATATTAGTCCTCCATCCACAGCAAGGTATTGAAATAAAATCATCCACAGAAACAAGTGGATGGCAATATTAGTCCTCCATCCACAGCAAGGTATTAAAATGAAATCATCCACAGAAACAAGTGGATGGCAATATTAGTCCTCCATCCACAGCAAGGTATTGAAATAAAATCATCCACAGAAACAAGTGAGTGGCAATATTAGTCATCCATCTACAGCAAGGTATTAAAACAAAATCATCCACAGAAAGAAGTGGATGGCAATATTAGTCCTATATCCACAGCAGGGTATTAAAATAAAATCATCCACAGAAAGAAGTGGATGGCAATATTAGTCTTCCATCCACATCAAGGTATTAAAATAAAATCATCCACAGAAACAAGTGGATGGCAATATTAGTCCTCCATCCACAGCAAGGTATTAAAGCAAAATCATCCACAGAAACAAGTGGATGGCAATATTAGTCCTCCATCCACAGCAAGGTATTAAGATAGAACCATCCACAGAACAAGTACTAGTGGATGGCAATATTAGTCATCCGTCCACAGCAAGGTATTGTCTGATTGTAGGTTGAGTGTGTTAGTTAATATTATTTAATGCAAATTGAAAATATTGGTAGCTTTAGGGATCGTCTCAAAATGTGACAGTTTTTCTCAAATGAAGTTAGTTTCATTTGGCTCAGACCACCCACCCACCCATCCCCTCCAAATGAAAATGTGAAAAACAGAATACTGATGTATCATAAACCAAACTCCACTTAACAATATAGGGTTTAGAACCATGTATTCTCCATATGCGTGTCATGATAAAGGGTCTATCTATGAATCTTTATCCTTTCAAAATCACAGACACTTGATTTCATCTAAGTGTACATATAATTCAACAAACATACTGTACCAATAAAATGATATTTATAGATTAATATGGACATCTCTGTAATGTGCATTCTTATAATAAATGCAAAGATCTGGACCACTTATTTATTATTTGTGGAGCAGTGCATGCATCTTGTATATCAAGAAATCCATTTAAAGCCCTTTCTATACATGTGAACCATAAAACGTTCCAAGAATCGAAAACATTATTTTTTTTAATTTGCAAAAGAAGACCGTTGCTTTTCGTTGTGTATGATATTTAGTTGTACCGCAAACAGGAAACCAGAGCTGTGTACATATACGCCCATTACTTATTCAGTAGCCCGGGGTTCTATGGTACCACAGTAGTTAATGTTTTACCAGAAATAAATAAAAACGGTTATATACCCGAGTGAAAATATTATTTTTATTACTTCAGCAGATCCCTTCCTTCATATCCAATGCATTATTTTTAACCAAAGTATGTTTACGAGTCTATAATTGGCAATCACAACAGCGTCCATTTTATAGGTCAAGAAAAGGAGATTCCTATGGTACCGAGGTAGTTCCGAAAATCAGTTTATGGAGTGCTGTATTAAACATTAACAGCGGAAATCTGATAAATTATTGTCCAACATGATTAAACAAGAAAACGTCCTTAAAATCATTTGTTATTGATTTGTTCCAACTGTAAACACTCTCTACTTGTCGTCTGTTTGTATATGTTCAAAACGAGGCCAAATGTAATTCCATTCCATCTATAAATAGATTGCTGCCGGTAGAAAAAAACTATGCAGACATCTTTAAAATTTTGACAGATGGTCGTAAACCATTCTCTATCCCCGCTACACTCCACTCTATCTCTGTGAACGCTCATTTTACAAGATGTTTGTTATTTTAAAAATTTAGAAACAGTAAAAAAAAATTGTTTTAATTATTGTAAATATCAATAAAGATGAAAATAAATAACTCATTTCAAATCAATTCTCTCTTAAAAAGGATTTCCCCCCCACTTCTTGGAGAACTATTTAGCAGAGGTAAAGATTAAAAACGATCACAAATCATTTTTAAGAGAGAATTGATTTGAAATGAGTGATTTATTTTCATCTTTATTGATGTTTACAATAATTAAAACAATTTTAAGTACATTTTTTTACTGTTTCTAAATTTTACAAAAATCTTGTAAAATGAGCGTTGACAGAGATAGAGTGGAACGTAGTGGGAACGACAACTCTGGATAGAGAATGGATCGTAAACGTGTAGGTTGGGACTCCACTATACCAAAATAGATCTGCTACCAGGTGGTGCTGCAATTGCACAATCGTGTGAAACGTAAATACTGTGGTATCATAGAACCCTCGGTACTATAGGAAGGGAGTATACTAAAGAAACAGTACAATATACAGACTCGAAAGAAATTACAACGATGTTCCATTCAATTTTATGCCGTTTTTTAAGTGCATTTTTAAAGATTTATTGACAAATCTCAATGTGCGATTTTGGTTTTTTTCCAAACGTGACAGCTGAAAACCTCCCACCTACCAAACGAAACTAACTTCGTTTGAAAAAAACTGTCACATTTTGCGACAATCCCTTATCATTTAATACAAAAACACATTCCATTGTGAAGTCCACATTTTGCTGTTATTTTGCCAATATCAGACAAGAACACTGAATTTTATACTACTAGTATTTGATATGAATCGCTCAGAACAGTACTCTTACTCCAAGCATAGCCAACCTTTGCTCTAGCTATATATATATGTAATACACAAACATATACCAGATTGTTTGACAAAATAAATATCAGTGTAATCTGTCTACTTCAGTTTATTTGTTGCATTGTAAATTTGATATCTTTGATTTTGTATAGATCTTTAAGTCGAGTGGATACTTGGTTAAGAGATACAACATTACCAGAATTACCTTTACAGTCTAGTCAGAAAGCAAATCAGCCAGATGATGATGTCACACCCAGGCCATTATCAAAACAAAGCAAGTCACCACGACCTACATCTAAACCCCCTAAAACCCCACAGCAATCATCAGGATCATCTAAAACACCACGTCCAACATCTAGGACTCCACGACCTCTAAGTAGATTTAGGTCGTCACTTGCTGAAGATGGACGTGCTTCAAGGGCTATTGGTAAGAAAATTTCATTTGAATATAATTTCTGTGAATAGTTTATAACAAATTTTAGTGACAACATTAAGCATTGAATCTTTCTACACAATGCACAATGTGCTTAGTTCCTTTTGCATGTTTTTAAATTATTTTTGTTTGTTGTAAAACCTCATTCCAAATTATTTAAGTTTAATAAGATTGCTGTTGTGCTTCTATAAGTGGTATATTTAAGTTGTGGAGGAAAGAATAAAACATGAAGTTAAGAGAAGAAAGTGTAATAGTAAGCTGTCACAAAAGATTGCAGAATGCATTCTACAGTCAGTATTGTCCATACCTTTTATATCATGGTAGGAGGGTAAAAAAAAGTTGGGGTTTCCATAACAAGAGTAGACATTTTGGACTATTAATGAGTTTGTGGCCTTCATTAACATGTAAAAGAAACTAAGCAAAAACATTGAGAATTTACACAATTGTAACACTAACAATAGCTTACTTAAATGATTTCACACCTAATAGCCTTGTATTAGCATTGTATGAAAATCCAAAGAGATTCAGCTTTAGAATTAGGACAAAATTAATGTTTTCCAAAGAAACGACATGATTGACTAATTAACAATTTATATTTTCTAGTCTGAAAGAATCATGCAAAATTAATTATTTAAAAACAATGAATCATTTCAAAATTGTATATTTCTTAAGTACCAGTATCTAAGTTTTATAATTACATTATAGTTAACATTAATATAAGGATATTTTATTAATTAATTCAACATATAATTACAACCTTGAACTATATATGATACATGATACAATGTAATTAATAGGATTGGAGAAACAAGTTGATAGACCTCACATTAATCCCTATCCATTAGGAATAAGGTAACAATAATAACATAATACTAATCTCTAAGGGGAGATAATAACATAATATAAATCTCTAAGGGGATATTATGATTTAATCAATATGTCAATCGCCTAGGGTTATTTGACAATCTTTGGTTATAGAATATGTTCTAATTACAATGAATATTTCAGTGGTTGATGGTGAAGATTTATCTAGGTTTGATGATGTAGGTGCTACAGACACGGTCAATAAGGAGGACACAGAGACGTTAGATAAACTAGAATGGGAACTGGCTTCACAATCAGGAAGATTAACAGGTATAGACATATTATTATAGTTTTTGGTATGCTTGTTTTTTACTTTTGTCTTTAGGTTGCCTGTCTGTCGAATTCCCTTTTCTGTCAGTTTTTACTATATCTTGGCGAACACTATATTCCTCTTCATTTGACATCAGGTTTTTTTCTAATTTAATATTGAATTTGCTGAAGCTGTGAGCCTTTTTTCTTATCTAAGATATATAGATCTGATCTAACTATTTGTCCAGGTAAACTTTAGTATTCTCTTTGATAGTCCTTCTTTTCCTGTAACCATAACTGCTAGCCAGATTTTGGCAGTGGCAGTTTCATTGGATAATCTACAGATGATCAATTGCATTAAACAGATCAAAGCATGCACAAGTAGATTTTTCAATTGAAAGGTGAATTTGTTTTAGAATTAATGTCCTTATTTTATATAATCATATAAATCCAGACAGTGCCTTTAGGACAGGTAACAACTGAATTTGACTTTGTTCCTTAAGCTATGATAAATGTATTATTGAAAAATATTACTTGAGTTATTTCCCTTTGAAATACATTAAATTTGGAAGAGGCTTAGGATTTTGTAATTTTTATGTGTTTCAAATTTGATCTCAATCCTGGAAATTTTATCAATTTTTCTTTTATTTTTAATTCAATAATTACATTTGTACCATGTTCGCCATCTCTGATATTATTGAATAAGTTTGACAATATTTTTATACTAGCTGATGGACAGATATCTAGGATGAGTATTTTGGATGATGATCAGAACAGTACAGGAAGTATAGACAGCCACAGATCCTTTAGTAGAATGAGTCAACAGGACCAGGGATATGATATCAATATGAGACTTAGGTAGGTACTAAAATAATTATAATTATCAATGATTTGTATTGTCTGTCGTGGTCATGATCGTATGGTAGTTGGATTTACAACTACCTATGCAATCAGTGCGTATCACCACTAATGTGAGTTCGAATCCCACTCAGGCGAGGTGTACTTGATACAACATTATGTGATAAAGTTGGTCAGAGACTTGCAGCAGGTTGGTGGTTTTCTAAGGACACTCTGGTTTCCTCCTCCAATAAAACTGACTGCCACGATATGACTGAATCATTGTTGAAAGTGGCGTTAAATACCATAAACCAACCATGACATAAAGTGATAAGGATAAAAGTTTTGCAGCTAAACATCTGTGGGTTTTTAGAGTGAGTGAGTGATTATTATTTAACCCCAAGTGAGCAATTTTACAGAGGTCAACATGGTGAGAACAAGTTACTTTTTGATGAGATGATGATGTGTTTTTTTATGCTAGAACAACATGCTGAGTTGTATTTTTATTATGCTCACTGAGATAACAGTGCATGTAGTAATACATGTCTCTCCACTCTGACACATTATCTTTGATCTTAATGCTGCATCCTACATGGAAACATCAACTACAGTTTGAGTTTACCACAAAATTTGAAAACATGACAAAAGCTTGAGGTAGATTAGGTCTATGAACAGGGACAGATAGATTGCAAGGTTAAAACAGATTATTTGGGCTATGATCTAATCCTCTTGATGATAATTTATGCAGGCCAAACAATTATAATAAATAATGAAAACCAGCACTGATTAAGATTTTTTTTTCATTTCAGGGAAGACGAGTTATCTGATGACATTAATACAGACAATGAACATGATTTGGATGAACAGGATGTAAAAGCTCTACACTAAAGGGAGATAAATCAAGAAAATCATGCTAAATGTGATATTGTTTTGTTCAAATGTTGAACCTGTAGAATATGGTTCCACGATTCTTGAAACATTTAAAGATTAATTTGTAAATGTTGATGAATAGCTTCCAGACTTCATGTACTTACTTACATGAAAATTGGCAAAGAGGGTTGGGGTCATCTCAACATGTTTGCTAAGGCTTTATAATGAATCAGCAACAAAACATAGCCTTTTTCATGCAGTTGTCAGCTGGGATCCCTAAAATTTCAATTTTAGTAGAACAGCAAAAGTTCTGTGGGCCCTGTAACTAGCTTCGCACATGAAATATTCAAATTTTCAGTAACCATCTGGGATACTGTATATATTTTCAGGGGCATAGGCCAAATTTTATTGGTCTAGGACTACTGGGTCCCTGTCAAATTTTATCACTCTGATCAAATTAAGCTTCAGTTGTTTTATTAAGGTTATTTAGACTGGAACCTCAAATTACTCAGTAATGATACAGAATTTCAAACAAAGGTTTTTTATTGAACTGAAATTCATGGCATCCATTAAGAAAAAAACTACAGAACCCCCCAGTCAGTTGTTACATTGCCCCCACAATGTCTGGATCATGATTGTACATCATGGAACCAGACTTGTGTTGTATAGTGATAATCTTATAATTGTATTTCTTCTGATTTTGCCCTTCTGTTTCGAGGAAGGGTGAGTTTTAAAGGAGATTACTTACAAAACCAAAGCTGTGAATGCAATATAAGTATTACACAGTCTGTATACACAGGCAGCAAGTAAAGATAACTTATGGTGTGCTATAGTATGAAATTTACGAAAGTAAAACAGGTTCATATTGTCTGCAAGGTATGTGTGTATATGTATGTAATTTATTCAATATTCATACATTGAGAGAGAATCATGGTTGATATTGAAATCTTGAGTTAGTCAATTGTATACGAATAAACAATAAATGTATGACAATAACAACAAAATTTATCGTGTGATTGAAATAAGATTGTAAGCTAGGATTTTTTCATTGTTTCACACATTTCACAGTCTTATACAATGCATTAATGTTATGATAAATGTATTTGTTCTGTTTATAATTGCTAGTACTATATTGATATTTAATATGCATTTGTAAATGTTATTAAATTATTTGTATGTTTCATGTGACTTATCATTGTTATCTCTGTACCTACCTGTTATAAAAGAAAATTCACAGAAAAAGAGTAATCAGAAGTCTTAAATCGAAGGACAGACAATACAATGGCCAAAAAGATTGAGCAACACACACCCCATTAAAAACCAGAGGTGAAATTGGCTGCTTCGGAGGGGTATTCAGTTCGTGTGTTGGTATACTAGTGGCACCTATCATGGCACAGGTAATATTATTGCCTCGGTCAACTTTCTGTCAATTTCCTGTAACTCCTCCTTCAATCTTTGCCCATTTGAGTAATTATACTGTCCTCTTCCATGTCATCACCATGACTATTGTTAATCCTGAAACACCTGTTACCCTACTTGATAAGATTTACTGTACCACATTCCTCCTCATACCTTACCAATATGTACCTTCTACTTTATTTTCCTTTAAATCGATTTTTAAGACTTTCATCCATCCCAGTTGAAGCCCTTTTTCATCTTTGTTATTTTTCATGTAAGTGCAGAACAGGACACTCACCTTTCTTGAACAACCACATATGTGAAATAAGAGGATGCATTTTTAGCTGACCTGCAAAACATTTCTACCAAATAGAACAAAACTTTGCAGGGATGATCATCAGGAAAAAGGAGATTCAGGGTCTGTGTGGTCTAAAGTTTCACATAAGCTGCATTAGAATACATTTTAAAATGGAATTCTCAAGAGAAAGAAATATAAATGTAGTTAAATTGCAATTGGTATAAAAAAAAATCCTTTCAAATAGATATTCAATCTAGTATAAATGAATACACAGAGGTCTATATAATGTAGGTGTCTTTAGGGTCCAAAATTTAACATGAGCTGTAATGGGGAAATTTTAAGAAGAAAGTTTTTGTCTGAAGACCTATAAAGGGAAATGCATTTGTCATGAAGATTTCCTTATGAAATGGAGATTCAAAGGCCTAGGGTATTTTTGTCTCCAATTCACTACAATTTTATTTAAAAATATTTGAATTCCAATTATGGAAAAATCTCACTTATTTTTTTTTTATACCTATCAACCATACATTTCTCTAACCATAAGAACAATAGCTGTGAGAATGAACAATATGATTTCCAACCATTTTTAAACTAAATATCCTGGAAGACTCTCATACACATTGCCACAGTATATAAAAGTATATACCTAGTTACCCTATATTTTAGAACCAGGAGAACAAGAGATGTGACATAGAACAATTTGATTTCAAAGTACTAGTAATTAATTTCCAACATTGAAAATTTTCCTGGAACACTCACAGACCTATAACTATTTGGAAAATTACATAGAAACTACATTTCTGGTATTAGGAAAACAATATCATGGAATATTTGAATTCCAAACTTTGTCTATTTCCTAGTTTTCAGTTGTACCTAACGAGAACACCAGCTGGCTTCCTAGTCGCAGAAACTACAGCTGGGTTGGGGCAGTTATATATATGCAAAACAAAATTGCAATTAAAACATAAAAGAAACAAAAAATTGGGAGTATGAGGACTTTAAATTGGCTTTTCTTCAATTTGTTTTTATTTCCATATATCAAGCATGGATATACATTGTATCTACACTGAGAGAGAAAAAGAGAACTATACATTTTTTTTATATTTATGTTTTGTTTTTAATCAAATTCATTTTTTCTAAATATTAAACATAAATAAAACATGTTACATTCATATTTCTGGAAGTTTCTAGTCCATTTTATTCACAAGCACTATACAAATTTCATTAAGCACCACATTGTTATGAATATATACACAGATCACCATGGTCGCCAAACCGACGATTCAGCAGATGAAATATGAACACCAGAATCGGGGCTGACACTCGCTTGATGAGAATCTGCAGAATGTGATGTGAATGATGAATGATATGAAGACCACACGTCACGGGGTGACATCTTGTATGGTGTCTGTACATTGAATATTAGAGAAAGCTGATTGGTGGGTATGTCGTCTGCTAGAAAGGTGTTGTATGGAGTACTTGTGGCAATCCTGTCGTCATTGATGTCGGAAACACTGGTCATCGACTGTGTATGAAACGAATGTGTTGAACTAACTTCTTGAAGATGAAGCCCAGCTGTCATTGTATACAGAGTCGTAGATAAATGATTACATACATTGTACTTTATGTCATTGTTGATGCACTGAACACTACTGAGAATCTTGGACACCTCGTTGATACAGGAAGAATAACCTTGAATATAGCTATTTACAGTCAACTTGGATTTTTCATGATCTAAAAGATAAAAATTTAAATGTTATCATAAAATTGTAATTCTTTTGAATTTCGACAGACCGTTTTTTGTTGGTCTTACCGTGTTTTATCTAAAAATATGATGGTTTGGCTACCAGAAACATTGTTGTGGTTGCTTATATATACCAAGTTCCATTTTAGTATCAATAAATTAAATAAGTTAATAAAGACATTGTTCTATAAGTATACAGTGAAGATATAAACTTAAAATGTCATCTGTTTATTCTCATTAAATATTAGTTAGTAACGAAAATGATCTAGCTTTTATTTGTTTTGTTTTGTTGTTTCGATTTATGTGTTTTGTTGTTTTTTGTTGTTTTTGATGGTTTTATTTCTTTCTCTCTCTTAAAAATGAAGAATTTTACATCAAATGTCTTGGAATGTATTGTCTTACTTGATTTTTCACAAATGATTCTTTTTTTTTTTCATTCAAAATTGCTAAATTATTGAACAGATATTAGTGTTTGGTTCATCTCTGTTCTAGATACCTTCTAAAATTTGTTTCTGCTGAATATCTTCAATGTACTTCACAGCCATATCCATGATGTCTGCTTTCTCTAATTTCACTTTGTTCTGAAAATAAAATGCGGTTGTCAATATGCAATGAATAGACAATGAATAAAAATAGATATTTTGAAATCGCATGATTATATACCGGTAAATAAAAAGGCATATACTATAATGAGAGAGCCACGGTTAAAGCTGTTTTCTATATGTTCAAAAATTAATGATATAACCCCCCTCAAAATATAAATGGTGTCATGGATTTACAAATCACAACTTTTAAATAATTTGATATTACAATAAAACAACTGCAGCCTATCTTATACCAATACCATTCAATGCATATGATTTTATCGATCAATGAAAGTATATAGACCTCGGTCCTCTGTCTATATACTTTTATCGGGTTCATAAAAACATATATTGACCTCATCAAAAGAATATAATTGTACAAAACTAGAAGTCAACTCTCATTTCAATTATATACAGTACTTGCTGATTAATAATCATTTTACGCGTAGTGTCACTAATTCTTAATGGGGCTTTTAGCAATAGAAAAACTGACAAATGACAAGTCCAAATCCATAGACGGGTGTCTACACGTGTCAGGCGTAAAATAGCAAATCACTCAAAACACACCAACAACTGAAAACGCTGTTATTTACACATGTATTCATCGAGGGTGAACATTTTTTACCGTATTTTTTTTTCCTCTTGTAAATTCAATATACAAATGTATACGTATATCACAGAGTCATATATATTTGTTTTTATTTTATCGGATATGTTCACTCAACTGAAATACTCGTATATAATTGATATTCCTGTATTTATTAATTAAAACAAACAACATTACAAATTATATATAATTTTATAAAGATCGAAGTTTAACATTATTTATATCGCACATGCTATAAACATTTCAATCCAGATTTCAGTTAACTACAAATATATGAACCATATAAATTATATATTGATAAGGATAATACAATACGTCATATTAATTAATAGGTAAAAAAAAATGTGTCGGAGTGATATAAGACATACCTGTTTATTTGTACCACGTAAAACCAGATTCTTCAGCTGTAGAAGACTTTTATTGATACGTTCACGTCGACGTTTCTCAGTCAGAGGTTTGTTGGTCTGTAATAATAGAAACTTATACATAATTTCATTGCACATTCATTTTGATATATAGAACATACATATGAGAGTCTGTGTTGAATTTTGCTTTTGATATGATGTAAAAAAAAAAAAAAAAAAAAAAAAAAAAGCATTGAAAAATATAGAAAATCATAATTAAATGTTTTTCCGAATGACTTGGCTCTGACAATTTAGAAATTATTTTGAAAAAAGAAATACAGAGTAAATTTATTCTTAATTCTAACATGATCTCCTTCTTTCGCTTTGTTAACAAAAGAGCGAGTTATCTATTCGGTATAATCTCATTAGCACATGCGCCGGTGAATGTGATTGAATTTTCCATTGGCAGCATAAATTGTGTGCAACATTTTCCGCAAGCATAAATATAAATTCCAATCAAAGTATACTACCGTATTTGTACTCTTAGACATATCAGAATCGAAATAAATCATGGAAGCCAGAATGTGTTGGGAATTTTAACATGGATTGGTGGATATTAGTATTTTATCCCGAGTCAGAAGCGAGGGATAAAATTTACTAATATCCGCCAATCCATGTTAAAACTCCCAACACATTCTGGCTTCCATGATTTATTTCTTAAATATTTAGCAATTAAATTAGTACTAAATGATTGTCGAAGAAATATTACCTTTCTTATTAAAGGATTATCTTTGTGGTCCATGGTTACTTTGAAATTCAAGTTATTGTGAGTCCTATTTTATAATAAATCAGGGGGTAACGAAACCAATGTGCTCAATATATATTTATTTTATTTGACGACACACGTGCCGCCGACCGTCAAATGATATATGGTTTCAAATCGTAAATTGCTGTATAAATATTCCTTTACGTGAGTATTGCCACCTTCATACCTCGGGAGATTAAATTATTTGTGGCTTTAAACCAAACAACGGCTGTCTATAAAATGGTCAATTAAGGCTTGTATTACTGTCAACACATTATTATCTATAAACGTTAATTGCAGTAAGTAAGTCTACTGAAATTAATTATACATGTACTAAATTTACTCAGTAAATTATTTTTATTGCAATTAAGCCATATCCACTAGACGATGGGTATTAAAATATGATGTGGATATAGTCAATTTTAAATTATAAATTGTGGGTTTATGATAATATAATAATTTTTGTAACGTTCATGGCAAGTTATTTTGGACTGTATTTTAAACATAAATTATAATTCCTGAAAGGGGCATTATCTACCAAAATCGTAAATTTTTGTTACCCATAAAAACTATCAGATATGATTGATGCCTTAATAAAACGTGTTTCTGTAACTTATAAATGTTATGAAATGTACACGCATCGGGGAAAAAAGGTGCAACTGCTCGTGTTTTGAGATCGATCAAGAAATGGACGCCATCTTATTAATTATCGGCATTGAATTATCGGCATTGTTTACGGAGTTTGCCGAATCGTCATTAAATCAGTACAACAATGCACTTATTTCTTATTTTCTGTGAATCTGCATTTAGTCGGCGTTAATTACGGACAAAGAACCATGCAAGTTTGCAGTTAATAAGCGACAAAATACAAATTATTCGTTTTTACCTGTCACTAGTATTAAGCTCAGTTGCATACGGAGAAAGCGATGTCAAATTATTTGCTTGCAAGGAAATAATAAATCGATGGTAATTTTCGTTCTCAAAAGGCGAAAAGTGGTACGATAAGCTGTTTGATGTGGAATATTTACCTTTATTTCTTCATTTTAAAGCTATTTACCAATTTCCAAAACATATAATTGTTTTGGTCAAAATCGTAGCTAATGCCGCTTTAAACTAAGATTTACCTTGGAGTAATAGTATCATAGCTCCAAGATTTCACTAAGAATTTCCTTAGTGAAAAAAAAAAAAATGTTTTGCACAATCTTAAGTGGTCCCTTAACTAAGAAAATCTTCAAGTATGTTTAACCATGGAGAATTAACCTTAAATATTTTTACCAAGTTTTCAATTCAAAATTTAAACTCTTTATTAAAAAAGTGCGCTTTAACAAGTTTTAACAAAGGTATAATAATTAAGACCAGCCATAGGATACATATATCTTAAGACCATATTATGACTATATCCTTTGACATGTTTGAGACCATGTACTATTCAAATCCTTGATATATCCAAGAAGAGTTTGAAGATACCAAAGGGGTAATCAGCATCCGTATATCGAAGAAGAACAGTCAACACAATGGCCAAAAGGACAAACAACGATCTACAAAACATACACATAAAGCTAAAGATCGAGTCACACGAACCCAAAACACGTTTCTAAGCCTAAAATGGTAAAAGGTTAAAGTTCATATACGCAAGAACAAAAGAATAAATGGTATATTCTTAAAAATAATCCACTGTCCGAACAATAGTGTGACGTCAGAGAACTGTATTAAAGGGTCATAGTGAGTATCATTCCATTACAAGTTTTAGTCTTATTTAAGCCATTAAAGAATAATTGATTTATGTTCGGACGAACATAGTTATGTAGACTATAATCTTCCATTTACCGTATAATATGCGGAGCCACTCCTGAACCGAACTAAAAATTGCAATGACAACTGTGTATCCTGTGTAGATTCCCCAAAGAGTTTCCTTCTTTCACTTGTGTTTTACATGTATATTCAAAGTAAGGCTTTCATTATACTTTCTTTTACATAATGATGTTATATATTATGACTTGATATATAATATATCCCCGACAATCGCGCGACAGACTGAGACATTGACTGTAAATTGTAATCGAGCATGTCATTTGTCGTCTGCACGGGTATTAAACAAACTGGTATGACAGGAGTGTATGAAAAAAAGATGTAAATGACAAAATCAGTACAGTATTTCTTAAAATAAGAATTTTTTTTGTTTTTTCTGAAATGATTTATTGTATTTCAGAAATAAGATGCATACTTAACGTGAAAGTTCAAAATGTAGGACGAATAGTACCACATAATGACCTATATAACTTATTTACAAAATACATAGATGGTGTAAGACAAAATAATGTGTTGACATTTCAGTTATTGACCCCACTTTACTTTGCAAATAGAGACAGGCAACGTAATATATTAATAAGTCTTAATTTACACCATTCTCAGCCTCAGGTCACTAGTTTTACATACAGTTTAGTAATATTCAGGTCTGTCAATGTTTCATCATCAATTTACCTACGGGTTGACAGTATGAAGAATTTGTAGGGCATTAACCCGCATGCTCACATGTTACACCTCTTTCTTTTTCTTCTTCCAAATACAGGACTACACTCTAACGATAGAGTTGGCAACGCCTCCGATACAAACAATGGTTGAAAAACTAATGTTTAATCTCTTATGACACAGGAATAAACACTTATATGCAAAACGATTCAAATGAATGATATGTCATTGTTGAATTTATGTTGTACAAAATTGTATCTTACAGTTGCACTTTTCTTTGACACAACAGAGTAAGAAGAGTTTGAAGTTACCAAAGGGGTTATCAAAATCTGTAAATCGAAGGACAGTCAAAACATCATGTCCAAAAGAAAAAGGACAAACAACAATCTACAAAACACTACACACAAAACTAAAGATCAAAGAACAAGAACCCCACTAAAAAACGGGGTGTGATCACAGATGTTCTGTAAGGATAAGCAGTTCCTGCTCCACTAGTGACACCCGTCTTGTTACAAACCCAGTGATAAGGTCATGAATGAGGAAAGGATCAGGAAGTTTCATTTCCCAACAGTTTCAACTGACTTTTGAAAGGTGACATTACACACTTATTGACTTTGGAATAGGTTGCTATCTGGATTTATTAACCTGAAAAAATGTAATATTAGTTTTTAAAGGTTGATAAACCAAATAGCAACCTATTCCAAAGTCAATGATTGTTTTTCTTTTATTTCATGAAAATGTTTTATTATCTACTTACAAATTCATCGTCATACCAATAAAATATTGCAATTTTGGAGCATTTGTTTATGATTCAGCCGAAAAACAAATGTTAAACTCAATCTCATTGGTTATTGAACAACGAAAGAACGAATTTGATAGCATAGCAAAAGTTCTGGTTTTCCCCATCTATTTTTATGCCTTGCGAGGGTGATATCACTTTCCGAACACCTGCCAGGATCTATTTTTAGCCAAGAGGGTGATATCGCAAGTACCATACTCAAAACCTCTTAATCAGTTTTAATCCAATCATATGCAAGCTAATTTACAGTCATGTAATAAAAAGATTTTAGCAGTTAATACAGATAAAATTAATTTCATGTCAAAATTAAGCTGAAAGTCATTTCTGCATATTGTTATTAGTGCTGATTCTATAGAAATGACAAATATGAAATGATGATTAGGACATTAGGGGTCTCACTTATTAGCAACAAGAAGCTCCAAGCCAGAGTTTGCCACAAGAAATAAAAATCAGTGTCAAATACCATATACATGCTACATGTTTTTTTACAAGTTTTTATTATGAATTCCATTTTATTTTTTTACTATTGAATGACATTGTAGGCATAATCAGATCCTCAAAAACTAAGAAATTACTGGAATTTTTTGCCAATTTTTATGTAATATAGATGTCATTTGTCATAGTTGTTTTTGTTCCTACACAAATGACATTATTTTCAATAAGTCTATTTATTAAGAGCCAGTGCAACCTGACAAGCAAGTTTAGATAATCACAAGAGAGCATGATACTGATACATGCAATGTAACCATAGCAATCAAATTTATCCCCAAAAAAATACAGAAATTATATTAAAAGATTAATATTATTATTTAATATAACTCAATCTTAATAATTAAAATTTGATCTTTAATTGCTTCACATTTCTGATATGTTGCAAATAAACACCTTATGAAATCCCATTAGGGGTTGTGATGAAAATAGATAATATTTTTACACTTTGCTTGCTTCATCTGTCCAATCAGAATTTAAACTTCTTAGCTTAATTTATAGAAATATGTCAGACACAGAAGATCATGACACATCCCAGCAGCCTCTTGTCAGTAAAGATGGTGAAGTGAAAGACAAACCTCCAGACCAACATCCTGGTTCTCCAAATGAAGCCGATGGAGATATTGTTGACACAGAGGATGGAGAAATTGATAGGTATATTACACAATGTGATCAAACAAAATAGATTTGTTCTGTACAGAATAGAATGAATACTAGAATTTAAGATCCACAACTGTGTCAATGATATTATTATAGGTTGTACGTGTAAATGTTATGGTAGGAGCATTTGGTAACAATTGACTGGATTTAGTTGATTGATTGATTGATTGATTATTGCTTAACATCCATTGAGCAATATTTCAGTTGTATTCAGAACAAATTCAATAATATAGGAAAACTAATGAAATGAAAGAAGTTGGGTAGGGACGAAAAATTTAGTCTTTGTAGCAGCTACAGTGCACTTGCTCTTTTTCGAAATCTACACAATAGGTCTTTAGAGTGCAGGGAGTGTGGTTCTCTCCAAATGCGTTGCCCACTATCATCCACAGTCAGGCTTTCTGTATTATACCCTGACAACCCCCCAATTGAGAGGGCTTCCCTCTATTCACCACCTGGGGATGCTCTGAGCAGCTCTGTGTTTTTGAGCCCTGGGAATCTTCACCAGTACCCAGACTGGACTTTGTTACTTGTATCAAAGTACAAAAGGAACTATGAAGATTAATTTCAAAATGTTATTTATTAAAAGAAAGTTACAAATGACTGATGGTGGACAGGTTTTTTTCCACATGATTTATTTTTTAGGCTGCATATCATTGTTGGGACAGCATTTGTGTTGTTTAATAATTCCTATTTGTAAATAAAGCACACTTGTGGATACCATGCATGTATAGACATTTATAAAAGGAGACAAATCAGCATATTTTGAATAAAGATTCTGAACCTGATGTATAGAATGTTGTTTTTTCATCTTTCAGTAAATAGTTCAGATAAGTCTTATATGACCTTTAAATAAATATTATTTGTCTTTAATGTAGTTTGGTTGATATTGAATGTCAGATGGAATCCACCGTGGATCTTAGTATGTACAGAAACAAACCAGGCATGAAAAAGTACAGGAATTCTATTAGATATCTTCTTCCAATCAGATTTGAAAAGAGGTAAATAAATATTAATATATTTATAAGGAGGTTTTAAATAAGATGGTTTATGGTGTTTTAAGCCACTTTCAACAATATGTTAGTTTTATCATGGCAGTCGGTTTTATTGGTGGAGAAAACCAGAGTACCATGGCATTAGAAAACAACTGACCTGTCGCATATCACTGACAAACTTTCTCACATAATGTATCAATTAAGCTTATGGACCAGATCATATTTTTTACTGACCAGGGACTAGAGGACCAGTGTTAGAGTCACAGACTGTGTATCTATGTGAATTGTATTTTACATTACTAATCATTTTTGAGTTTTTAGTTATTATGACAATAGGAATTGTTTTCTTTTACCAGACCTGCAAGTTCTCCCTTCCTTATATAGTATATTAAAACTACATTTGATATCGATGCCACTGACACCTCTCAATTTATGCAAGAGGAATATCTCATACAACCCTTATGTTATGTTGGAGAATGTCATTTTGAACCACCAGTTCATTTAAGATGTTCTCAAAGACAGAGAAACATCACAATTAGTCCTTCCACATTCATTTTTGTAAACATGTACTAGTACCATATATATATATTAATGTAATTTTAGTCCAAAAGATGAAATTCCTGAAGGGACAGCTGGATTATTTTCATTGCTGACATATGCCTGGCTTACACCAATTATCTGGAGATTATATAAAAAGGGGGAGGGCTTCCTGGCACACATGAGGTGTAGTGATATTGATAGAGCTGAAGTCAATGGTGAAAGGTAAGATGTTGTAAAAAAATAAATGTTTTGGAATTTGTTTTCATTTAGCCTGAAGGCTCAACTTATCCATTTAACTGTCTGATATTAAAAAAAAGCACATAATCATTGAATGGTCAAATAAACAATAAACACAGTACTTAACCATTGTTGTTTAAGCCTGCATTTGGTGACAATTTTGCAGTTAATTTAAAATTTGAAATCAAACTTCAGATATGGTCTACTGAATGAATCTTTCAGATTAACACCGAAATATGGAAAATATATAAAATAGCAATAGCATATATCTGTTTTTTAAATACCTTAAATTATTTGGCTAGATTTAGTTCACCAGTTGCAACAAAATTAACTTGTTTGCATAGCCCAATAAACATAAACAATGTAAGTACAAACAAATGATTTGTATATAGTACTGGTATGTGTGCTTCAGTACATGATGAACAGTGCTAAAACAGTAAATCGTGAAGAAATTGAGAAAACAAATTGTAAAGTTTATTACATTGTAACAGTACACAAAAATCATCCTGTTTTTGGCCTCAGTATTGTGCTTTCAATTTTTCATTTTATTTTATGTTTTTTTAGGATTGAAAAATTATGGCTAGAAGAATTGTCTAATAAAGGACCAGAAAAAGCATCATTTGCCAGAGTTATATTTAAAGCTATTAGAACCAGAGTTTTAATTTCTGCTCTCACTATTATTTTGTCAGTAACACTTAGTTTTGCTGCTCCTGTAAGTATAAATTTGTACAATAGTTTAATTTCAAATAAGTTCTTCTATTGTCTCATGTCAAAGGAGGTGAATATACAATATAAGTATATTTTTGGAAATTTTTTAAAATTAATTTGTACAACCTTTAGAGACAGGTAGAAAAGTGAACCTTTGGTAAGCTTTTCTTGCCTGTTTCGCAGCAAGTGCAAAATATTAATTTTATATTTACCAACAATTTGCATATAATGTGTTTATCCTGCAATATCCAAAAGTCCAAAACAACTGCCAAATTGTTTGAAAAGAGCAGAACAAGCGTTACCCTTATCGTTTTCTATGGTATACTGTATCACGTTGGTGGCTATACTGTTGCCGTTTCTTACTGTCGCTCTACATTTATCAGGTACTAGAAAAGTTTTATTAGCTTCATGAACATATATTCTGAAATTTTGTGTCAACATTACATTTTTGCAGAGTTTGGACATGAGGCATATTCTAACCAATAAAATCATTAAACAATCTTCTTCTCAAAATATACTAAAATGATTGTGATATCCACTGCGTACCATTATTTCTTAAAAAAAAAGGGTCAGGGATGGTCAACAATTCTACCAATATCAACAAAACGGACAACCACCTCTCACCTCAATCTATTGAACATAAAAAAGACCATGTCATATGGTGTTGGGATAACCAAGTCCTGGCATGGGTCAAATAAAACATGTGGTGTTGGGATAACCAAGTCCTGGCATGGGTCAAATAAAACATGTGGTGTTGTTAATTAGGTAAAGAGATATCAACAATCCTCTGATAAACAGATCTCCAAAGACAGATATAAACAAACAATAAAAAAAACCTGCACAGATTCACATCCACTCAATAAGACTACACACTAACTGAATAATGAATGGACAACATAAACATGGACAGTACTTGACAAAAATTGATAACTAAACCCAGCTGACTAACTTATATATTTTACAGGCATTTGTAATGCGTGAGCTACTCAGTAAGCTGTCTCAAGGTAAAATGAGCTTTGGATATGGTATTGGATTAGTTGTAGCAATATCAGGAATGGAGTTATGCAGAACAATGTTATTTGCTATTAGTTGGGTAATTAATTATAAAACAGGTGAGTTTGTACTGATTTTATGTTACAGATTTAGTAATATGTAAATTACTGACTGATCTATCACAGAATAGGTTTAGTTTTATGGTGTTTAATGCATCTTTCAACAATATTTCAGTTATATCGTGGCGGTCAGTTTTATTGGTGGAGGAAACCGACGTACCCGGAAAAAAACCACAGACCTGTCGTAAGTCACTAACAAACTTTATCACATAATGTTGTATCGAGTACACCTCGCCATGAACAGGTTTCAAACTCACAACTTTATCACAGAATAAAATATACAGTGAAACCTTTCTGCACTAAATCTCTTTGGTATCAACTTATGTGTTTGGAAAAGATGGTTGTTCAGTTTATACAGGTTAAAATAACTAAGATTTCCTACATTTCAACTAGTTTGGTTTATACAGGATTCTGGTCTATTGAAGGTTCGGCTTAGACAGGAGTTTACAAGATCTGTTGTATTTACAATAGATCTTGTACTTTACTATAAAATTGCTTAGTTAAAGGAGATCGCAGGCCTTTTTAGTCAGGAGTGTAAATTAAGGTATCCAATCCAAAGTTTACTAGATCTATTTTTATATGCCATTAGTTTTGTTCTAAGCTGTAAAACAGATAAATATTGAGCTCACAGGTTTGCTTTACTGAGGAGTACACAGCAGTTTTTTTAAACCTTTTTATTGAAAGAATTATGACCAGGTTAAATCAGATGAAATTCTGGATAGTAACTCATTTTCTGTTAACATCTTTTACAAACTTATACTACTTGACTTATATGATTTGCTTGTGTGTATATTTTGGGAACATATAGCACTCTATTTTGCTGGAATGTCAGATGACATACATTTTTTTTTACTGTGACTTTGTACTTGAATACAGTTGAACCTCATTGTGTGGAAGACCAAGAGAACGATGATTTATTGCAAAATATTTGATTGATTATAAAGCTGAAAGCTAACCCGATCGGACCATATTTTTACTTTGAGTTATTGCAGGAAACATCTTAGTTTGAATGAGTGATTGATGATTTACGCCAAGTGAGCAAAAACAAGTTACATTTTGATGAGATGATGTCCATTTTGTACTAGACCAACACGCTTAGTTGGGTTTTTATAGTGCTAGCTTACTGAAACAACAGTTTACAGGTCACTACACTTGGACAAATTATTCTGATTCCGAGCCTACCAGTCTTTGCCCCCTACTTCTTAATACTGCATGCTTAACAGAAAACCAAATGCCAATTTTATAGTCTTTGGTTTGACTTGACCTGGGTTCAAACCAACGATCTACCACACTCAAGGCAATCACACTAACTGACTTGACCTGGGATCTACCACACTCAAGGCAATCACACTAACTGACTTGTCCTGGGATCTACCACACTCAAGGCAATCACACTAACTGACTTGACCTGGGATCTACCACACTCAAGGCAATCACACTAACTGACTTGACCTGGGATCTACCACATTCAAGGCAATCACACTAACTGACTTGACCAACGATCTACCACACTCAAGGCAATCACACTAACTGACCTGACCTGGGATCTACCACACTCAAGGCAATCACACTAACTGACTTGACCTGGGATCTACCACACTCTAAGGCAATCACACTCACTGACTTGACCTGGGATCTACCACACTCAAGGCAATCACACTAACTAACTTGACCTGGGATCTACCACACTCAAGGCAATCACACTAACTGACTTGACCTGGGATCTACCACACTCAAGGCAATCACACTAACTGACTTGTCCTGGGATCTACCACACTCAAGGCAATCACACCAACTGACTTGACCTGGGATCTACCACACTCAAGGCAATCACACTAACTGACATGACCTGGGATCTACCACACTCAAGGCAATCACACTAACTGACATGACCTGGGATCTACCACACTCAAGGCAATCACACTAATTATAACCATTACACCACAGATTCAGTTATATCATAGTTTGAGGTTGAGATACTGAGTTTGTCTGTATTGGCTAAACAGGGATGAGAGGATCCACAATTTGTTCTTCATACTACAATTAATATTGATAATATAAATATATACATTGTATATTTCTTTGTTAAGGTATCAGAATGAGAGGTGGAGCTCTGAGTTTGTTGTATCAGAAGATTTTGAGGCTTAGAGGTTTGAAAGATAAAACTATTGGAGAGGTAAGATATATATCAATGCTTTAACTTCATTGGTCAGTTGTTTTGACCAATTATGTAGAGTATTCCAACTTTGTTGTCTTTTCAGTTACTGTAGTAATTATGGGGTTTAGGACAAAAGCCCCCCGGACAAAAGCCCCCCTAGGACAAAAGCCCCCCGACAAAAAGCCCCCCAATAATGAAATGTACAAGTTATTTATATATTGGTATCTTTGCACACATTTTGGACTTATTGTACTGCTATTTATGGATTAACATTACTTTTGAATACTATTTTTCATAATAAGTTTTCATTGGAACTTGAAGATATCATAAACAATTGAAATATTTGTTTAAGAATTATAATAACCCTCAACAAAGAAAGTTGAAATAAAATTTGTTTTATCTTAAAAAATAATCATTATAGTATAGTAAAAGGGATGAGAAAATAACTCACTCATTATTTTTAATAACTTCAAAGATTATAAACGTAATCATCAATTGTTTATCAATAAAAACAATTCCTAATTAACTTTACCTGATTTAATTCCATTTCAAACAAATAAGCAGTGATAAATGAACATAACAATGACCGAAATGTGGAAAATATATGTTTTTAAAGTATTTTATTTTTTTTAGTGTTAATTCCCCCACTCCTCATTTTTTAATAGGGATGAGTTTTGATCTTTAAGATATCTTTAATATCATCATCAATATAAAAAAATGTAATAAGATTGTATGATTATTTCATTATGGGGGGCTTTTTGTCAGGGGGCTTTTGTCTTAGGGGGGCTTTTGTCCGGGGGGGCTTTTGTCCTGGTCCCGTAATTATGAAATATATCATTTTTTTGATAACTGCCTTATTTTATACTCAATAAGTTTAGTGTTGAATGAAGCCAAATATGGACAGAAAGGTTTTATAAGGTGTATGTTATAAAGACCCTCCCACCAAATTCAACCCATCTTATCAGGCCAGATCTAGATGCACAGATAGGAAAATACTACAAAATTACCCCCCTCCCCCCAGATCGAGATGACACCCCTCATACAAGGTCACATTTTCATTGCAGAAGGGGTTAACAGTATAATGGATTCCGTGTTAATCACCATTTTCCACAATTTTTCAGTTGGTCAAGAAAATCAAAGTACCTGGAGATTAAACTTTGTCACTTCAAACTTATGTATAAAGAATACATGCTTTGTGCTCATAAGGTTGTTGATCCAGAAATACCAGTAAAAATCAATTTTAACAGTGACATCAGTAATTGACAGTCAGAAATATTAAAAACAATAAAGTTATTGGTAACCTCTAGTCATTAGTGGGTTTTTTGTCAAAGTTTATGGGCAGAATACCTAAGTCAGAGGAAATTTTCCAGGAAAGGGACGATCCTGATACCAAATAACAAAACTATAAATACAACGTTATAGCATACATGTATGTAGTTTGTACAAAATGAAAAATTGTTTTTTAAAAGTTTCAAAATTCCCGTAATTCTGTAGATGTATTGAACACTTTTATATTTCAGCTGGTAAACATATGTAGTAATGATGGCCAGAGATTGTTTGATGCCTGTGCTATTGGACCCCTACTGTTTGGTGGACCTTTTGTATTATTATATGGGACTGTGTATTCAGCATTTCTTATTGGACCCTGGGCTTTAATTGGAAGTTCAACATTTATAGCCTTCTATCCATTTATGGTGTGTTTGTAAAAATATATTATATTGCACAGGTTTTTGTTTGGCTTTAAGAAATAAAGAATGAAATAATAAAAATGAATCCAACATATAGATATAATAGGACATTTAATTTCATGGGTGTATCCATATTTAAAAGGATCATAAGAGAGAAATAAAAAACTTAATATGCATAATGCATAGCTTGCTGTTTTCACTTCTAAGGTTTTACATGCATTATTCATTTTATTTTATTACATTTATTTGTAATTTCCTATAAACCCATTGACACTATCTTTTTTCTATGAAATTGGTAGTTGTTGCTTCTCCGCTAAGCACACAGCATTAAGCGGAAAGAGCAAAGACTGGTTGGCTCGGAATCTGGATAATGTGTCTGAGTTGCGAAAGTTGTCTACCCGCGGACTTGTTTCGGTGAACTAGCACTATAAAAATCTATCTAAATTTTGTTGGTATAGTACAAAGTGGACCTCATCATCATCTCATTGAAAATCAACTTGTTCTCGCCATGATATAGCTGAAAAAATTGCTGAGTTGGCTTTAAAACAACAATCACTCTATGGTAGTTTTTATTGAAGATGTCAATTTTAGACATGTTGTACTGTAAGCTGACTTTCACATAAAGAACTTAATTCATTTTCTGTAAACCCTACAGTCCCATCAGCATATTAAACAGTTTTCATTTAATTATATATCATTTTTTTACAGGCATTTATATCAAAACTGACCACACGTTTAAGACGTAAATGTATTGCCATAACTGATCAGAGGGTAGGTACCAGATTTTATTCTTTATACTATTTTTAAGGTTAATACAATCTGGAACCATCATTATTTAGGTAGTTTGTTTACCATAAGATATCCAAGTTTAGTTTAATGAAGTTTAAATACAGAGGATACTTTCAAGTGTACTGCTTTATGTCATGGTTACAAGCCAATAATTGATGAATTTAACACCAATTTATGACTGATTTCAAATTTATTTTATCATTGACATTTGTAAGTACATTACTTGTTAACATATTGTTGCCCATGTTGGTAGTCACATTGTTCTCAACAACTGTTTTGCAAGTCTTGAATTTGAATGAAATACCCTTTTCGTTTTATAGTTTTTAACCTCGAAATATTCCTCAATTTCATGTTTTTTGGAAAATCATATATAAATAAATAATGATATCACACAAATGGAAATCAATACTCCATACAAAAGCAGTTACCACCTCATTGACAATAGCACTGATAGATGGTACACACAGTAAACATTGTATTACTTCACAAATTTCTTCACATTTAATTAATACGAACTGCATCGGGGATGTAATAGTTAGCGTGCTCGCTTTGAGTGAGGTAGATCATGGGTTTGAGTCCTGGTCGGGACAAACCAAAGACTAATATTGATATTTGTTGCTTTTCTGCTAAACATACAGCATTGAGCAAAAACTGGATGGCACGGAATCAGTATAATGTGTCAGACTGGAGCTACATGTCTGTTTCAGTGAGCTAGCGCTATAAAAATCCAACTATGTGTGATGGTCTAGTACAAAGTGGACATCATTATATCTCATCAAATGCAAATTGTTCTAGCAATTATATTGCTACAATGTTACTCATTAAGAAACAATTACTCACTTTAATTCTTTGAAAAATGTAGCAATAGTATTTTTGTGTTTTCTGCAGATTATAAATCGAGCATATCATTGTTTGACCCCTTGATTTTTGTTCTTTAATCTTTTTCTTCTAATTTAATTATATAGGTACAAAGAATGACAGAACTATTGAACTGTATCAAACTTATAAAGATGTATGCATGGGAAAAGCCATTTGCCAAGAAGATTGCAGGTTTGATTAAATATAGATAAGAGAATATATAGTATACATTAGATTGAAATATATACATGTAGATTCCATATTTGTACCTTCAATTATATAGGCTCCAATTTTAATGCTAGTAAAATTTCATGTGGATCAAGCAACTTCTGAATATATGAGATAGCAGTCAACTTAAATTTTGGATGTTGACTATAATTATGAAACTTATATAATTTAAAAAAAAAATCACATTAGATTCCTTTATCTATATATTTATGTTGTGAAAATAGTTTGTCAGATATTTTTGATATTCAGCAGAATAATAAACTGATTTGCAGTTATTCCTTATTGAAATAAACATTGCAAATTTGAATGAAAATTCAACCTTTTGACAAATGAATATGGTACTGCATTTTCAAGTCTGACATTTTGAAACACCATTCTAGGGTAAAGCATTGTAAAAACAAAATTTTATATACCGTAATTTACGGACTATAGGTCGATGGGGACGATAGGTCGAATTGCTGCTTTTCGGCTAAATTTTTGGGTAAATACTAAGATAGGTCGAAGCATTCCATAGGTCGAGGATGCCGATGACAACTTGGGTAAGTATCGTCACATCAAACTTTTTGTGTTTTTTTGTTTTACATCGGTAAACATTTGTCCTATAACGATGTTCTTCGGTAAGTATATGTAAGTATTAACTCGAGAATACTACTCTAATGTGTCATAAACGAAATAATTATGAAAATTAAATAAAATAAAATTTTGTTTTTAATCTTGTTTTTTATGGGGAGTCTGGTTTGTAAAGCCAGACATCGATGACATTCAAATCAGGCCATCTGTGGGTGTCACAATAGATGGTAAACGGATGTTCATACAATAAAATAATCAAGCTGTCAAAACAATGTATCACCTTGTGCAGTTTTATTGACATACCTTTAAACTGTGTTTAATTAGTAGTACACAAATTATGTGATCGTCTCGGTCCAGTAAATTTTCAATCAGCTGATCAGGATAATTAAGTGCCGACTGATGTTCACCTGTGTTGATTATCTCATGGTGATTATTTTATTTGTTCCTAATTGACCAATTCAAGTGTAGAACATTCTAGTTTAACGAAATTGATAATTATTTTCCAGTATATTTAGTATAAAAAGCTTGTTCTCCACGTGTATTCAAATTATTGTGAGATGTAATGCAACCGCCATTTTTTACTACAACCCCGTGCGCATGCTCGTGTTAGATGGAAAACCTATATAGCTATATTTAGATATTTTGTGACAATAATTTTATATTGTAAAACGATCCACCCTGTGATTTTTTTTCAACAACATACATTTTTTATAGTATATATTTTATTATACAATTCAATATTGAACTGATTTTCGCTAACACTTCAATCATTGAATATTATTGATTTTTTTCGGATGTTGAACATTTTTTCCCCAGAATTGCACCCCTTGTTAGTATACTTTTATTCCCCAAGAACATCGATGATTTCAGTCTTCTTATTCAGAAAAAAAAACCTACAGCAAATTCAAGGTATACTGTAAACAAAATCGTCATTTTTATCGAGATTTTTTTTTAGGGATTCCAGATTTTTTTAACTTCATCCTTGTATAGGTCGATGTGGACGATAGGTCGAAGCCAGCGTGTTGAGAAAAAAAAATATCGACCTATCGTCCGTAAAATACGGTACTACATGTATCTATCTAAATTTTCTGTCTGGTTTAATTTAATTCTCTGTTCAATTTATGCTATAAATTTTGATTATTGCTGTTAAATTAATTCTTTTTCTATCTTCTCTGTGAATATCATTTCATTACCCCAAGAAGTAAGGAGTATATTTGTTATTAAAGCAGCAGTGGAAATGCAAAATAATCTGCCATTTTGTGACTAATGGAGAGCACTTGTATGTATTTTCCCGGTAAAATCAGCCATTTTCTAGAAAATGGTGGAATCTGAATGATCAATCATCATATTTTCAAAGTATTTTAAAATACAATTTGCTTGGCCTACATTCCAGAAACGGTCATGAAGTGTGATAACAATTATGTCAACAAACTGGAAAAATAGAAATGCTTGGGGAATACCATCGATGGAAACATATTTAACAAGCATAATCATCAGGGAAAAAAGACATTAGTAAAAAGGATCTTTTTTACTTGCATGGAATTTATTCAATTCAAACTTCTGTTTTAATCTCATCTTGTAATTTTGACGTTGAAAAGAATTCCCTCTGTGTTTATGTATGCTATGACTATACAGAATGACGTCATTGGTCTCGTGCTGCACCAGAATTGTAAATCAAAACAAGTGACTGACTTTATTGCATGACCGAGCAGATGTCACATTAGGATACATTAACTCACCAATGTGAAATGAAGGTATTTCTTCATCATCTATATAATAATCAACTTTTTTATGTTGAAATTATTAAATTTGGACGAATTACGTGATTAAAATATTAAATAATATAATTGAAATAATGTTATCTTTAAATCATATTGCATTCACAAAATACACTGCATACCATTAAAGTTATTTTTTAATGTTTAGATATCCGTAAACGTGAGAAAGGATTCCTAGAGAAGACAGCATTTGTACAGAGTGTTAGTCAGTCAATGGCACCAATGGTTCCTGTTTTATCAGGAATATTTGTAATAACGGCACATGTACTGACAGGAAATGACATCACAGCAACACAGGTATGGTTTATGTATATAAGCAGAAGAAAAAAACCATCTTCAATATTATACAAATAAGTGAACAAGAAAGAAAAGATGTCTGAAAATTTGCTGTTCTTCATCTCAATATGATTGTATGATATAGTGAACCCTAAAACGACATGTACAATACACAGTGAAACCAGTCTAATCCGAATCTCCCTGCTACCAATCTTTGTGTTCAGATTAGACAGGTGTTCGGTATATACAGGATAAATTAACAAAGATTTCATACACTGGGACTTTATTAAAAGTTCGATGTGTACAGGATTTGGTTTATTCAGTTTTCACTGTACTCCTAAATTTTAAATATCTTCATTTAAATTACCAGATAATTCATAGAGAAATGTTCTTCAGTCCCAAAGACTCATTGTTACTGTTTTGTAAATGAAATTATTTTCACATTATTGAAGAAGAGCTTTTGTTACTACTTTTCAGGCCTTTACACTCGTAGCCGTGTTTAATGCTATGAGATTTTCCCTGGGCGTTATTCCCTTTGCCATCAGAGCATTGTCTGAGGTCAGGGTCTCACTTGATCGTTGTAAGGTAAACAAATCAGTCTGTATATTACATGCATTCAGAAAATCTTGCATGATTTCACTATTTAGATTTATTATGCCCTCCCGTCGCTAGTCATAGAATGGCATTAAGTTTTATGCATGTCTTATCACCTGTCTGTAATCCATACATTCATCCTGCATTAGCTTTCTGCTCAACAACTTACATTCCTTTTAAAGCAAATTATTTGAAATTTATAAACAAGGTCAGTGACCGTGAAAGGAAAGCCAATTTCGATTTCAGACTTTATACAACATTTTCCATTTTTGAGTTATGCCCCAGTTTACCTTAGCTGGAAGTGGGGGCATCTGAGTCCTTAAAGCACATTTTTTATTTTTTTTATTTTAGCAATAAATCCACAATTTTCTTATTTTAGCAATAAATCCACAAGTGTAGAAACTGTTTTTGAAGGCAAAAAAATGTCTTTTGTTTTAACATGACTGATATTATAATAATTATATGGTGATTTTTTGTGACTTTTAAGAATGTAATATTGACATGATTTACACAAGACAAACTTGCAAATTTACTGCATCACCATTTTTTAAGTAAAGCAGGTAATTTATATTGAATAAATAAACATCAGTGCTTTCAATATACTGATCTTTTATTTATCTTTAATTCTTTCTCATGCTTACGTTTATGTTTGAAAAATTATTCCTGGAAAAAGACATATGGATCTACATTGTCACCTTTAAATATAAAAATGATGACCTGTTTTTTTCTGTATAAAGTTGATGTGTATAGAGAGGTGATACATCACCTATAATAACAATAGCACATGTGACCTGTAGTAATAAGACAATCATACATGTGACTTATAGTAATGAGACATGTGACCATATTCCGGTGTATTATACCCATACCACTCTACATAATTGTTTCTCAAGGTTAAAAAAGTGTGTAATGCAGCATACTCAAGCCTATATCAACTTAACAATCATATGGCATCATTCCCCACTTTTTCCCTTGTTCAGTGAGTTAAGGTGAGAGGTGATTGTTTCTTTAGTTGATATTGGTGGAATTGTTAACCCTCACTGTTTAAACTTTCTTTTCATAATAATATAAGATCAACTCTGTACAAAATGACAAAACACATGCCATGTACGAATGACCACAGACAAATCATAAACTAATATAAAAAAACAAGCTATGATCTTCATTAGGCTGTACTAACAAAATATTAGTTGGTTTACATTAAAAAATCAAAATATTTTGTAGGCCTTTATTTTGGTAGCGATATTTCATGCCATGAGACATCCACTCGCCACTGTTCCGACTCTTGTCAATTTTTTTGCCAATAGTTTTGTGTCGGCAGAAAGAATTAAGGTAACAAGACCTATCATCACATGACATGGAGTGACTGGCACTACTATATCCTGTCATTTCATCTCTTATTCTTTATTTATAATTGTTGTACAGTAGTTAACTTATCAGATCATTAACCTATATATATATCACTGTCGTCAAAGAGCTCTGATCGAAAATGTTTCGTCAACATCTGGGATATTATAAAGAGGTATTTTTAAAGAAGACACCGACGATTATCGCAAGTTTTTATGAATATACTGTATATATAATGTTTTGAATTATGATGCTTTATGATTGTTATTATTATTATTGTAATTTTTTGTCCAAATATCATTGCTTTTTGCAGTGTAAAATTAGATTTTTTCTAAAAGTTATAAGGAATCCGGCATCAAAATCATTACGATCAATTGAAATATCGCTATATCTTGCATTTACGAATGAATGAAATGTTGCCAAAAAAGAAAAATTATTAATGAATGATATTATTTTGTTGAGGAAAAGTCAATTAGTAACTAGTTATAGCCTAAAACTTGATGTCAACAGATGTTTTTGAAATCTGGCTTTGTCAAATTGTAAACAGGTATAGAAACAGGTTGTGTCATATATAAGAACCGGATTTGTCAGTATTTAAATACGACTGATCGCATTATTATTGATCATTATATTGCAATTTAACAATAGTTATGATTAGGAAATATCTCAAAAGTGATAAATCCTGATCCATAGTATGAATATTTGCCATGGCTCCTAATTTCAGCTACTTTGTACAATAAAAAAATCGTGATTTCTATGTTAAATTGCTACTGTCGCAAACACTTGATTTTTTATACTTTTTGTGGCACTGACATCAGGGCTGGCGCTCAATACGTTACATTCACTTGCAGTCACTGTCCAGGCGCATCAGTTGAGTAGTGGGAGATTCTTTTTATTATACAATATTTGAATTTTATACTCATTGATAACGAAGTAAGTCACTCTGTGGAAACGATATTTAAATTTCTTCACAGTATAATGTTTACATAAACATTATAGATATGCAAATTAACAAAGGCTGTAGCATTGAATTCCTTTCCGCACGGATGATTTTGGCAATTAGTATAAAGAAAATTTAAGGTGTACTCGATTAATGCGACGTTCGTTACAAGTTGTAATGCGACAAAAGTTCGTGATTTGGATTTTATTGTCCCCCACCCATCCACCCAGATTAATGCCAAAAGAATTTCAACTACTCGTATATATTTTGCATTTTTTAGGGGTAGAAATGACAGACTGAATGAATTTGTTATGTTGATATATGTTTATAATAAATGCTATGCGATCTTGTAGCGAACGCACAATCCTACACTGTGTCGAGTCTTATTTATATTACATTATTTTAGTTAATAAAAAAAAATATTTTCAGAGGAGTGAAACGACAGAGAAAATAAATAGACAATATACATACATTGTCGAAAATATAAAATTTATATATAATAGTTTTGACAAGTTTTTCTTACCTGTTTCGCAGCGAGTGGAAATGAATTATATATTTTCCGACAATATACGTATATTGTATCTATCGTGGTATGTCAAAAGCCCCAAAGAAACTATCAAATTGTCTAAAAAGAGCAGAAACAATCGTCGTTCTTATCGTTTTTGATTGTGTCCTCTGTAAAGTCCGCGCTTATAAGCTTATAAGCATAAATGCTGTTACTGTTTCTTACCGTCGCTCAACATGAATCAGGTACCAGAAAACTATATCTTGGTCAATAACCAAATATAACAAAAAATATCCGGTCAATGCAACTGCTCAAATAGAACAAGTGCAGGATAAAAAAAACAGCAACAGGACGGCAAAGAAATACTATTTAAACATCTTATGTTTCAATCTTGTGATTACCCTCATTTTATTTGTATTAGCTTCAGACAATTTGATTGGTACATTTATATTATATTGTAAAATTCAAGAATGTCGTTTGACAGTAGAAACAACCAAATGGCGACAAGCTTCCAGTATTCATCTCTACCTGAAATGCGAGTAAAGCAAAACTAGAATTTCATAACAAAATGTACAATCAAAATATTAAACAGCATACGTATGCCATGTCTTGGACCGGTTTTTGTAATATATACCCGTTACTGAACAAACAAACAGTTGCATACTAAAGGTTCATTATAACACTTATCAAACTCAAAGGGTACACTCGATATGCCAATTTTTTTTAAGTGAGAGAGTGAGTGATAGCTGTTTTACCCCAATTCAGCAATTTTTCAACTATATCATGGTGAGAACAAGTTAATTTTCAATGAGATGATGATGACGTTCGCTTTGTTCTAGACCAACACGCTGAGTTGGACTTTTATAGTGCTAGCTCACTGAAACAACAGTCCGCAGGTAGATATTCCACTCCACTTGGACACTTTATTCTGATTCCAAGCCAACCAATCTTTGCTCTTACTCCTTAATGCTGCGTGCTTAGCAGAGAAGCAACAAATACCAATTTTATATTCTTTGGTTTGACCCGACCAGGGCTCGAACCCACAATATATTGTACTCAATGCGAGCACGCTAACCATTACGCTACCGATGCGGTTCCCAATTTTTCTTTTCTTTTTTCTTTTATTTAATCAAAATTTCTTAGTGTCCTTCAATATATTATTTGAAAACAAAACTGAATCCAAAACAATAAGAGTTACTTGATATCTATATAAGATGATGTTTTCACATAGACATCTTACACGTCTAATAATGGGTGGTAAAGTTTCCGGTTTTGTATGATTCCACATCATTTTTATAGAATTCAGATCTTTTGTTTTAGATAACAAAATTTTGAAAATAAATAGCACAACATGATGTTAATGGAATAGGTTAGGTACTCGCAGCATATATATAGAGTTATTTAATTTTAATACATTGTACTTACTTTTTGTCGTCGCCTGTATGTCAATCATGCCTAAGTAACTTGTACCGGAAGCTGATGGAATATTTTCAACCGGAGCTCTTTGACAACAGTGTATATATATATATATGTAAATTAAACACAAGATATTTTATTTTATTTTTTACGTTGCAACAATTGGTTATTCGTTTATGCAGATTAAAGAGCACAAAATTTGAAAGATTTTCCAGTGCATGAGTACCGGTATAGACAATTGTAATTTCTTTGAATTAAAATGGATGCATTGTATTTGGGCAGATTTGGAAAGTTAAGGTTTTTAATTTGGGCAGATTTTTATATTGCACTTAAGCAGAATTATTATACGTACATTGTACAGGAAAATTGGAGATGAAATATGAAAATAAGGATAAACTGAATTACTTTTTGTTTGTTTTTATAAAAAAATAGTTTCTAAAGACCAAAGATATTTTATTTATATGCCTATTATTAAAAATTTCAAATATTAAGTTTTTTTTTATTTATATGGTAAGACCTAACATATTTTCGAAGAAAATCGTACATGGCTTATTCCCCTTAACTTGTTGACTATCTATTTTTTATAAATAGAAAGGGGAAATTAGAGAAATAATTTGCAGTGTGTCATAATATAATGAAAATAGTTTAGGTAATGTTGTCCCTTCATCTTTACTCATCATAGTGAAATCTTATTAGGTTTTCTGGATGTAGTTGATAGGATGTCTTGTATCTATAGGGGCTTATTATTAATCAATCTTGATAAATTTGTTGACAGTTTGTTAGACACTTTACAATATAAATAGTGAATATTATTTTTGAAAAATGTTTTTTAGCAAACAAAAATAATCATTGAAGTGTAAAATCGTCATGTGATTGAAATTATGCAAAACATGATTTAAGAAACTCCTATTCAAGTTGACTAAAACCTGTGATAGCAAATTTGTATTGAGTGTTTTGTATAATTTGAATTAGCTTGAGATAAAATTGATAAATTCTGAATGTGAAACTGTCAGCAAATTTGATCTTTCATTATTTATTTAGAAGATATCAACCATACTAATCTATACATTTTACTTTTGATTGTTTTCACTATTAATAGGTTACTAACCATTGGGAAAGCATTCCTTTTTATGTTTTCACATATTTGCAATGTTTTCAGTTTCACACTAATGTAAAAAAGTCCATTTTCTGGTTTTCACATTTGTAGTTGTGAACCATATTCAGGTTTTCACATTTTTTGTTATGTGAACCATTTTCAGGTTTTCACATTTGTAGTTATGTGAACCGTTTTCACATTTGTACTTATGTGAACCATTTTCAGGTTTTCACATTTGTAGTTATGTGAACCATTTTCAGATTTTCACACTTATTGCTATTTGCAATGTTATGAAGATGTCCATAGGACAAATTCCAGGAGCAGTGAGAATTTTATCTGATTTAAGAGTTTGTGCTACACGGTTTAAGGTAACTGAATAAACATAAATACTATTCAGCACAGTATGAACTTGTTTCCAATACAATGATAGCTCCTTCATTTTACACCTTCCTGCTGTTTTAAATTTTATCTGATTTAAGAGTTTCTGCTACACGGTTTAAGGTAACTTAAAAAAAAACATATTTTGTATCAAAAATACTACCCATAATGCAGTATAATCTGGCTTCCAAAGAAAAACTGATCACAGGAAAAAAAAAGAATAACATTTATTTATATATACATTCTTATAGTTTTGCAAAATTAAAAACAAATTATTGAATTGAATTATCGTAAATGATGATGGTTGGCATTTTTATACCCCTGCCACTAAGCATTGGAGGCATTCAAGTGTACCCATGCCTGTACATCCTGCATTAGGTTTCTGCTCAGTAACTTAATTTCGTCTTAAGTTAATCATTTGAAATTTATAAATAATGTCAGGGACCATAAAAGGAAGACCAACTTTGATTTCAGACTTTACCACTTTTTCCATGCTAGAGTTATGCCCCTGATTACTTTAGCTGGAAGCAGGGTATATATGTCCTGTGGACATATTCTTCAACTTTTGGCTAGATTTATCCATCTAAAGTGATGCAACTGTACAGTTAGTGTTTGAGTTATACATATATATAAAAAAAATAACATCTCACACCTGTGATTATGTTATTTCATTGCCAAAAAGGATATTAACTTACATAGTAACCTCATATCTGGTGATGTGTATATGCTATCGTTGATTTGTTTTGCGATAATGGGTTTCTTAGAGTAATCTCACATTGATGTGAGATGTGTAAAAAAATTATTTTCTAGCAAAACATTAACTATAGTATGTTTATCACTAATTTGGTAATATTACTTTTCGTGACGACGTCACATTAGAAAACAGCGATATTATGTTAATATCACGCTAGTTGATAGATAATAGATATAATGTTAATATCACAATAGTTGATAGATAATAGATATAATGTTAATATCACACTAGTTGATAGATAGATATTATGTTAATATCATGCTAGTTGATAGATAATATATATAATGTTAATATCACACTAGTTGATAGATAATAGATATAATGTTAATATCTCGCTAGTTGATAGATAATAGATATAATGTTAATATCACACTAATTGATAGATAATAGATATAATGTTAATATCACACTAGTTGATAGATAATAGATATAATGTTAATATCATGCTAGTTGATAGATAATAGATATAATGTTAATATCACACTAGTTGATAGATAATAGATATAATGTTAATATCACACTAGTTGATAGATAATAGATATAATGTTAATATCACGCTAGTTGATAGATAATAGATATTGTGTTAATATCACGCTAGTTGATAGATAATAGATATAATGTTAACATCACACTAGTTGATAGATAATAGATATAATGTTAATATCACGCTAGTTGATAGATAATAGATATAATGTTAATATCACGCTAGTTGATAGATAATAGATATAATGTTAATATCACACTAGTTGATAGATGATAGATATAATGTTAATATCATGCTAGTTGATAGATAATAGATATAATGTTAATATCACGCTAGTTGATAGATAATAGATATTATGTTAATATCACACTAGTTGATAGATAATAGATATAATGTTAATATCACACTTGTTGATAGATAATAGATATAATGTTAATATCACGCTAGTTGATTGATAATAGATATTGTGTTAATATCACACTAGTTGATAGATAATAGATATAATGTTAATATCACACTAGTTGATAGATAATATATATTATGTTATTATCACACTAGTTGATAGATCATAGATATTATGTTAATATCACACTAGTTGATAGATAATAGATATGTTAATATCACGCTAGTTGATAGATCATAGATATTATCGCATGTAAAGATCAAAGGGAAAATGTACAAATCATCAATAGATAGCAATTTCATTTTTTTTTATATAAATTTGTGGGTTTCATTTTGAAATCTAACAATATAAAATGCATTTTTATGCCAATTTTATAGTACCAGAAATTTTGTTAGTGACACAGTGCCTAAGACATTCTGAGAAGTATATAATATATTTTATCCAGGATGACATAAAATCAAATTTATTGATTGTTGCATTATAATTGGTAATATCCCAATATCCCAGAGCATGTTTTATATATATATATATATATAATATGAATATACAATTACCTCTTTTACCCCAGATTTCATTAATAGAAGTACAAAAGTCTTTATAGATTAGGAACTTGTCATTCAAAACTTCCTTAAAAAGTTAAATATTGTTACGAAATTGTATCAAATTTAATAAAAAAAAATCAGTGCTTTATCACCACTAATATTTGTATGTGTTTGAATCTAGTCTATGATCAGGTGTACTTGATACAATTTTTAAGGCATAGGTAACCTTTAGTTAGCCGAGTTTGACTATTCGGTTTAGTATTTGGTTTTCTTGCTCCCAAAAACTTTAAACTTTTTTTTGGCTCTCCAGTCTTCTTACGTTGAGCATATTTATTTTAGAAACATGTCATGCACACTCAATTTGATATCTACCTATTTATTTTTAAGTAATACAGTTTGTCATTTACTTGCAGTAGGTCAGTGGTTATCGCTGGATACACCATTTATGTAAACAGATACAACTGACTGAAATATTGTTGAAAATGTTGTTAAATACCCCTAATACTAATCCTTATCCAAGCATCCCATGAATCTTCTCCAGTATTATCTCCGTGCCACCTTCATATTTATTTCTTTGAATTACATTTTATCTCTTGTACGGTCTAAAAATAAATATATGTATGCTTTTTCTCACCCCTTGGATAAAGTAGTCCGTTAGTTTAGGTGAAAAAGATTTTTCTATCTTACCCCGGCTCCAGGGTAAGACAAGCTACACGCCGTTTTTCCCGCAAAATTGTTTTCCATTGTTGAATTAAATTGTCGATTTATAGTGTCTTGACAGTATTTTAAATGTATTTCACAATAAAATACAATGTATTTTATTTATAAATATATTATAAATGCTACTACAACAGCGATAAATGCCTGTAAAAAAAATTATTTGACGTTGGTCAAAGGGAGGTAATTGTTTTTATTTACGTTAGTTACATAACAAGGGAGAGTACTCTATATTTTCTCAACGTAAACAAATATTGAAAGAGATGAGAAAAAGAGACAAACATCGTAAAAGGTGCAAAATTTTGTTATTGTAGAATCTATCACAAGTTTGTTAACTTTATTATTTTGAACCTCTTTAAAGTTGTAAAATGAACATCTTGTTTTATATTATTACGTGGCATTTTGCCTTTGGTCCTGTGGCTGTGATACGGTTCGCAAATTAATGCACCAAACTACACAACAAGTAAACAAACATTGACACGGTAGAAAGGGGTGAGAAAAAGAGTCAAACACCGTAAAAGGTACAAGATAGTAAAATCTGTGACACCCTCGGGTAAGATTTAAATCGTATTGGACTCGGACAAGCCTCGTCCGATACGATTTAAATCTTACCCTCGGGTGTCACAGATTTTACTATCTTGCACCTCTCCCGGTGTTAGACCCTATATATCCCTTTTCATATAAACAATTTCATGGGATATTAGTTCTTGCAATGTTAATGTTAAGAGATTTTGTTCATTTGTTTATTTATCCATCCATTCATGTTTCTCCCTGTCTAACCTTCCATCCCTCCATTCACAAACTGGCTTATCATAATCAGGAAAATGCTGCCATGTTTATTACAGAAAAAAAATTGATGTGCCGATAGGTCAGATATGGTTCATACCTTCCATTCCTCCAATCACATATTGGCTTATCATAATCAGGGAAATGCTGCCATGTTTATTTCAGAAAAAAAAATTAAGTTGATCTGCCGATAGATCAGATATGTTTATTTAAGAAAAACAAATTACCTGTGAATAGAAGTGCCTACAGATCAAATATGGTTGATATCTTCGTTTATTTTTGTAACATTATTTAATTGGCATGTTTGAATCTAAAGTGAATATTCTCTGTGTAGGCCTTTGTCCTTATTGCCATATACAACTCCATGAAACGAAGTATTGCACAGGCTGCCAAACTTGTGAGAACATTTTCTGAAGTTTCAGTTTCATCAGAGAGAATTAAGGTACAAAGATCTTTTCATGTTCAGATGTAATGAATTGTTGAGTTTTTATGCTGCGACTTTTTAGCTCATATGGCTCTTGTGGGCTATTGTCGTCACTTTTATGTTCATTGACATTGGCCTTGTACGTTAACATCTTCTTCTCTGAAACTACTGGGCCAAGCAGGAGCAAACTTTACAGAAATGCTCCTTAGATAGATCTTTCTTAATGTAAAATGTTGGTTTAGGTCCAAATTTCAACATACATGTAGATACCAAAGCAAAAATGTGATTTCGTTGGAAGAGCATGAAAGGTTTTGTTATTAAAGAATTATTCATTTGTCTTTTACAAAGTTTCTGGGTTTTATTCTTTTCTTTTTTTTTGCAATCAGAAATCCAAGATGGCTGCTCATAATTACATAATTTAGTTGGATTAAATAAAAAAAAAATGTTCTAAAAATTTACTTCTCTCATTCAGTGAACCATTTAAAAGCAGATTTGGCCAATATGTTAAGTTGAAGGTCCTCCATAAAGTGTTCATTGTTTTGTTGATTGGAAATTCAAGACGGCCACCAACAAAACATAGTTTAATATAAGACTTATAGGGAAATGAATAAAACAGCTAAAAAATGAAAATTATATGTACATTGTATATTGATGATCATTAGATTGTCTCTTACAAAATGATGTTTTACATATACATTGTACATTGTAGATCTGAAATCCAAGATGGCCAACAAAACAAGACATAGTTTAACACATGGGAAAAATTCCCCAAAATCTCCTTCTCCAAACCAATGAACTAATTAAAAGGAGCCTTGACTGTAATGTTTTTAGTACATGTGTGTTCATTTGACTATCTGATACTACGCCTGGGTCCATTAATTGTCCTCTGCTCTATCAAATAGGAACTTGAAACATGATCACTGTATGAGTAGGACAAGGCTTATAAAACTTATAATTTCATCTTGTGTCTACTTCTTTAGAATATGCAGAGTGCCTTCCACTGCTCATTTCCTTATTAATTTAGTATTTTAGTTGATGTAGTTGAGGCATATTTAAAACCTGTTTTATAATACAAATATATAGCACTTGCTATACTTTATACTTAATTATATCTGTTTGAATTAATTCATATACCTGTCATTTACTAACATTAATACAGTCAAACCTTTATTAAGAGGTCACCTTTGTGACAAAGAAAAAGTGGTCTTTTAAGACAGGTGACCTCTTAAAAGAGGTGCAATTCATATGAAATTTCAGTGATTTGACAAGAAAAAGATGTCCTTTTAATACAGGTGACTGCTTAATAGAGGTGACCTCATGGGCAGGTTTGACTGTATTATTCATATAGAATGATCTACATATAATTGTCTTTAATTGTATTTCGTATATCAATTTGTTAAGAAAGACACATTTCAAGGATAACTTAAAAGTTCATCAATATAGCACAAATTTCTTTTTTTTTTAAGTCTCGATCCATTCTTCATTTACATTTACATAATGTATTAAAGAGCTTTGATAGATATCAAAGAACAAAAACATGAAGCTGCAATAGGGCATTGTAATAAATTAGACAACTAATGGTGTCAAACAACAATTACTAATAGCATTATTCCTGATAGGAATAATAGATTCAATTCTATAATTTATTATATACTAGCAAGTAGGGCCAAAAAAATAATACTTGTGTTTCAGCTATCTCTACCAATCCCATGAGCGGATCCAGGATTTCAAATTAGGGGGGGGGGGGGGGGGGGCACACTTAAAAAAAATTGCGTCGAGTGGAGGGAGGCGCGATAATTTTTGGGGTATTTCGTGTGAAAAATCATGATTTTACACCAAAAAATCATATTTTTTCCAATATAAGGGGGGGGGGGCGTGCCCCTGAATCCTAATTTCTAGTTCCTACCCTCAAGTTTTTATTGCCATTTTAGGACAAACATTGTTAGAGTCAGACAGATCTTTGTCCTGTATCACCAGGTAAAAATTGAAGAAAAAATAAGTTTTGCCTACATGCCTCTACCTACCCTATATTTTTTCAAGAATATTAGCAGAGACACAGGTATCATTTTTTGGCCTACTTTGATCTTAATGCTTGTAAATGAATATTTTATTTCATTATAAAGAGTGTACTAATGATGGAAGAGATGAATCCATACCCCACCAAGATAAATAACCCTAACCACATGGTTGTCATGAGGAATGCAACATTTTCATGGGATATGGATCAAAAAGATATTGAAATTACGAAAGATGGAACACTGGACGTAGAAATAAAAGGTATGACATAAGGTATAATTGATGGGTAATGAATCCAGTCTAATGTATGCCCATATCTTTCTTGAAAATTCCATTTCTTATCACAAAATTTGGTCGTATAAAACCAGGATAAGATCAAAAAATATTTTTAAATCTTAATTTTCATTATACTTGTCACATAATTTATGAAATCTATATAATCCCAATAGTTCCGCTGTAATTGCATTTATCTCAAAAACAAGATTGAGATTATGTAAATGTTCCAAATATTGTATTAAGCCTTTAACTAGTATACAGCATATACAAATATTATAGCATGTTATAAACTTGTTTTTCAACCACCTTTAACACATTACCTAAAAAAAAAAATTGTGCTAAATATAAGTGTGGGAATTTCATAGGGTACAAATTCTGAGAGTGAAATTTCATAGGTTACAGTGTTGGAATCTCATTGGTTTATATATTTTTTGACAGTAACATTATAGTGTATGTATGTATTATTCTAGTTAATGTACCCAATGGTAAAGATATGTCAAGTAACCATAGCATTGATGAGAAACAAAATCTTCAAGAAGATACAGATGATAGCCCAGTCTCCCCAACTCTTGAACCAGCTCTTCAGGATATTGACTTTACATTAGAAAAGGTATTACAGATTTATTCTGGAAGAGATCTTCAATGCATGGCTGGATTTACATGAATTATGAATAACAGATTGATAATACCTATGTGAAATTTGTGATGACTTAAACCGTAATACTTTGACATTGTTTAATCTTAGTTTATTTAAATTCTGATAGTGTCAAACCAAAGACTATTAAATTGGTATCTGTTTTTCATCCGAAAGAGCAAAGAATGGTTGGCTTGGAATCAGGATAATGTGTCAGAGTGGAAGGACATGTCTACCAGCGGACTGTTGTTTCAGTGAGCTAGCACTATAAAAATTCAACTTAAGAGTATTGGTCTAGCACAAAACAGACATCATCTCATCGAATGTAACTTGTTCTTGCCATGATATAGCTGGAAAAATTGTTAATTTGGCATTAAAAACAATCACTCACTCATACACACATATATAGCTTTTTCCCAAAAATGTGACAGCAACACAAGTCCATACATGGCTCTGGTTTTCTTATTTTATTGATGTTTTATTTATTTTTGTACTTTTACAGGGAAAGATTATTGGAGTTTGTGGAAGTGTTGGCAGTGGCAAAAGCTCTTTTATTTCAACTATTCTAGGGAGGGTATGGTCATTTCAGAAGAAAAAAATATAGATTTGGTGTTTTACACATTTTAAAAGATAATCATTTAATTCTTTTTCAACTGACCTTGACCTCATTCACTTGATCTTGAGTGATCACTATCATGTCACATTAACTATTTGTTCATATTTTCATTCTATTTATTTTCTATCTAACCTCTTGTGTAATACCTCTCCTTAAAATGTTTATGCAGTGTAAACTGTCTAATCTGAACCTCATTGGGACCAAATTTTTTGTATGGATTTATACAGGTTAAATTAACAAAGATGTTCTACATTGAGACATTATTTAAAGTTCAGTCTTTACCGGATTCCGTTTCATTTGGCTTAGACAGATTGCATTGTATTTGATCATTTTCTTCAAAGCGTTGAGTTTTCAGTACCAGGCACAGTTATGTGTTCTGAATAATTTTTTTTTTTATCTTCTCAGAAAAAAAATGTGATTGGATTGAAGTGATGAAATATACACATTGTAAGAATATTTTGTAAAGTTGTAAACTGCAGTGTTTGTCATTTTAGTAGCAATATGTTATTTTAACCTGAACATGGGCCATAGTGGGTAACATATTTGGAGAGTGCCATGCTCCCTGCACACTAAAGACCTCTTTTTATAGATTTTGTAAAAGAGTAGGCTCATTCTAGCTGCTACAAAAGACTAAATGTTTCATCTCTACCAAACTCTCCCTACTTTTCCAATGATAGTCAACAATCTTTGCTCCGGTTGGCCTCTCCCTCCTTTAATTCTATATAGTTTTCATATATTGTTCTAATTCTGAATGTAGCTGAAATACGGCTTGCTGGACGTTGTAAAATGCTCAATTAAAACAATCACAAGCTACCTATAGCTAATTTGTTAAATTAGAATATTAGAAATTAATTTAGGGTAATGCCAGAGTTGTACATTAATGTAGGACAATTTTATATGTATTGTGGTTATTTACTCTGTTCTTTTATTTTTTATCTTTCTGCTTTTATTTTCAGATGAATTTAGTGTCAGGAAAAATTGGTGTGAGTGGAAGCTTGGCTTACGTATCTCAACAAGCATGGATTATGAATGCCACAGTCAAAGATAATATACTGTTTGGACAACTCTATGATGAAACAAGGTATGATTCTATGTCATTATTACTGAGATAATTCTTTTGTTTAACCAGGCCAAACAATTTTCTATAGATACTACAGGGGATAGGGATGTGCTGCAATGTCTTATAATGCACCCGCCGCTAGTCATCAAGGGTATTAAATTTTACCCATGTCCTTCCATCCGTACATCCTGCATTTGATTTTCACTCTATAACTTAAGTTCCCCTTAAGTAATAATTTGAAATTAATATACAAAGTCAGGGACTATTAAAAGGAAGAACAAATTTAATTTTGGACTTGTTTAATTTAGCTGGAAGCAGGGTAATTTTTCAAAGCAGCTCCAAATTTCGTGATTTGAAAAGAAAACTTGTTTAAGCATTTACTACTTCATTTCTTACAAAACACAGAAACTATTCATTTATTTGTAAAATCCAAATTCAAATTCTTCTAATTAGACCCATTAGAAATTCAAAACAATAAATATCATCCCTAATCACATTTAAAAACAAATTAAATTTGAAAATTACTTGATATTTAGTTCAGGACCTTATGAAATTTAATTGTTAAGGCAATAAAGGGTTATAGTGTTTAACGCCTTTTATTATACCCCCTGCAAATAAAGTTTGGGGGGGGGGGGGTATATAGGAATCACCCTGTCCGTCCGTCCATCCGTCCATGTACCTTGTAAGCGCAACTCCTCCTAAACAGCTTATTGGATTTTTATGAAACTTTACATATTTGTAGTACACTACCTGCAGATGTGCATGAAAGAATATGGTTGCTGTCCAAAATTTAAAAGGGGAGATAATTCAACTTATACTTTCACGAAAAGGGGGGGGGGGTATGTACCTTGTAATCGCAGTGAGGTCACTCACAGTTCTAGTTATTATTATATTTGTAAAACTGTGTTTTACTGTTTCAGATACAATGCAGTTATTCATGCTTGTTGTCTCCAGGAAGATATGGAATCCTTTATTTCTGGCAGTGAAACTGAGGTACATATTCCTACAAACCTTATTATCCGTCAAACCAAAGAGACTACAAGATTTGCATTTGATGCTTCTCTGTTAAGCTCACAGCATTAAGAAGTTAGAACCCAGACTGGTTGGTTCAGAATCAGGATAATGTGTCCGAATAGACTTGTTTCAGTGAGCTAGCACAATAAATATGCAACAAAGCATATTGGTCTAGTACAAAACGGACATCATCATCTCATTTAACTGCAATCTGTTCTCGCCATGGTATGGCTGAATTTTTTTTTCACTTGGTGTTAAACAACAATCACTTAATCACTTGCTCACTCATTATTATTAATTGCATATCAAGTTTAATAGTTTGGTGTGTTTGATTATTGGCATTTATTGTCACATTCAACAATTTTTCAAATATATTGTAACTACTAATCTGAGGTTGGGGGAGAAAACCTGGACAGTTTTATTGAACTGACCGATGAAACTGCGGCCATGGGTAGGTGTCTAGAAACGATATCTTTTGAGGTGGATATCATGGCATATGGTTACACTAATCCATGAACTTAAGTGTGTAATTGGAGGGAGGGTGTGAAAATTGTTGTCTAAATATGCTTAAATTGACAAAATTACTGGATTAAGTTGTATCAAAGTTTCAGACAGTTTAATGAGTTGTTAATGATGAAATAGAATTATTAATATGATTGGCTATTTGTTGACATCATAATGATTCATTAAAATTTTAATTGAACTGAGTCCAGGTGAGCTGAATAAAATTGAAAGTAAAGGTAAAATTTCTTTATTTTGTAGATTGGTGAACGAGGGATTAATTTGAGTGGTGGACAGAAACAGAGAATAAGCTTGGCTAGAGCATTGTATGCTGATAAAGATGTTTATTTGTTAGATGATCCTCTGTCAGCAGTAGATATACATGTAGGCAGACATATCTTTACTGAGTATCTCACCAAGGCACTCAAAGGGAAAACAGTTGTTTTTGTTACACATCAGTTGCAGGTAAAATATTTTTTCATTTTTATACCCATGAGATAAGTAACGGAGATAACAATTATTTTACCATTATCTGTTCACTATACAGTGAAGCATTGTCTAAACCGAACCTTGAATAAACTGGAATCCTGTTTAAACTAAGCTTGAAATAAAGTCCTAGTTTAGGAAATCTTTGTTCATTTAGCCTGTATAAACCAAACACCTGTCTATTCCAAATACAAAAGTGTTCACAATGATGTTTGATTTTGACAGTCTTCACTGTATATTTAAATATATTGTACACATTTTTTACAGATTACTCCTTCAACAATTTTTACCCCTAGAACTGTAAAACTTTTCAGGATGTTTTTTTTTACATATGAGCATCTGATCCTAAGAACTTGATCAATTTAAAAAGAATAACAGCTTATTGCAATCTGATTGAAATTATATGCTGAATATGATACACACCATTAAAATGGGACACAATCCAGTTTATCCCATCATCCAGGTGAACTTTAGCATTCTCACAGGCTTTTCCTTTTACCATACATACTGGCAAGATTTTGTCAGCAGCATTTTCATTGGTTCATTTGTCTAAAGTTCACAGAGTGTAAGGTTAAATCAAGGTGTGCTATATGTGAATGGAGCATATTTGACAGGATTTTAATAAGATTGAGATTGTTAAGCTTAATTTTTCCGTACATTTTTGGTAACAAGTACTTGTTTTTCAGTTGCTTTAAAAAAAAAATATCTTCATGAAATTGTCTCGGAGATTGATTCTGAATTCGTTTTTCTTGACCTTTTTTTTCCTAAAATGTGTTATATTTTTGAACCAAAGATCTTATAAAAAGGTGGAATGTTATATTTTTGAACATTGTGGACAAACATTAGCATGTTATATTATTTTTTATTACACAGGCAAATATGTTAATATGAATATAATTGAAAATGTAGGAATTCCTTCTCGGTGGTGTAATCGTTAGCATGCTCGTAGATTTTGGTAGATTTTGAGTTCGAGCCCCCATTGGTTCAAACCGTAGACTATAAATTGGTATTTGTAGTTTTTTCGCTAAGCATGCCACATTAAGGAGAAAGAGCAAAAACTGGTTGGCACAGTATCTGGATAATGTGTGAGAATGGGCCGACATGTCTATCCGCAGACTGTTGTTTCAGTGAGCTAGCATTATAAAAATCCAACCAAGTGTGTTGGTCTAGTACAAAGCGGACATCATCATCTCATTGAAAATTTACTTGTTCTCGTCATGATATAGCTGAAAAATTGCTGATTTGGCATTAAACAACAACCACTCACTCACCCACTCTCCTTCTTTGTTTCAGTATTTGAGTCAGTGTGATGGAATTATTGTATTTACTAATGGCAGAATAACAGAGAGGGGCAAACATAGTGACCTAATGGCAAAAAATGGAGAATATTCCAATCTTATAACAACATTTTATACCCAGAATGATAGTGAGAAGGAGGAAGGGGATTTCCTAGGTAATGTTACTGTTTATTTACTGGCTGATATACTCAGGATTAAAGTTGGTTGGTTTATGGTGTTTAATGCCACTTTCAACAATATTTCATTTATATCGTGGCAGTCAGTTTTATTGGTGGAAGAAACTGGAGTACTGGGAAAAAACCACTGACCTGTCACAAGCTACTGACAAACTTTATCTCATAATGTTGTGTCGAGTACACCTTGCCATGAACAGGGTTCGAACTCACAAGTTTATTGGTGATAGGCACTGATTGCACAGGTAGTTGTAAATCCAACTACCATACGATCAAGACCATGACAGCCCCTCAGGATTAAATTTAGAAGGGTAAGATAGACAATATTGTGAGGGTTGGTATATCAAAGAACTGTTGAAAGTGATTTTTTAATTGGCAGAAATCTGTTGATATCATCAAAATACCACTGCAATATTTCATCATTATATTCATTTTGACATGTTTCATTAATGTTGTTTGAGAGTTACATGACTTTTTACTTATGTATGAGGCACATATGGTGTAGCTGTTTACTAAATACTGTTCATTACTGTAGATAGAATTGCATCAGTGACATAAATATGAAATTTTAGAATCATTTATTGTCATGAGCAAACATGTCATTGTTTTATAACAAAATAGAATATTTTTTTCCTTTGAAGTTTTCTGATATCTCAAATGTTTCTCCTGACTGTGCCCTAAAAGGTGATATTGGTTTGTCAGTTGGTCAGCTTGTTCATACATGTAGGATATTGGTTTGTCAGTTGGTCAGCTTGTTCATACATGTAGGATATTGGTTTGTCAGTTGGTCATCTTGTTGATACACGTAGGATATTGGTTTGTCAGTTGGTGAGCTTGTTCATACACGTAGGATATTGGTTTGTCAGTTGGTGAGCTTGTTCATACACGTAGGATATTGGTTTGTCAGTTGGTGAGCTTGATCATACACGTACGATATTGGTTTGTCAGCTGGTGAGCTTGTTCATACACGTAGGATATTGGTTTGTCAGTTGGTGAGTTTGTTCATACACGTAGGATATTGGTTTGTCAGTTGGTGAGCTTGTTCATACACGTAGGATATTGGTTTGTCAGTTGGTCAGCTTGTTCATACACGTAGGATATTGGTTTGTCAGTTGGTGAGCTTGTTCATACACATAGGATATTGGTTTGTCAGTTGGTGAGCTTGTTCATACACGTAGGATATTGTTTTGTCAGTTGGTGAGCTTGTTCATACATGTAGGATATTGGTTTGTCAGTTGGTGAGCTTGTTCATACACGTAGGATATTGGTTTATCAGTTGGTGAATTTGTTCATACACGTAGGATATTGGTTTGTCAGTTGGTCAGCTTGTTTATACACGTAGGATATTGGTTTGTCAGTTGGTGATCTTGTTCATACACATAGGATATTGGTTTGTCAGTTGGTGAGCTTGTTCATACACGTAGGATATTGGTTTGTCAGTTGGTGAGCTTGTTCATACACGTAGGATATTGGTTTGTCAGTTGGTGAGCTTGTTCATACACGTAGGATATTGGTTTGTCAGTTGGTGAGCTTGTTCATACACGTAGGATATTGGTTTGTCAGTTGGTGAGCTTGTTCATACACATAGGATATTGGTTTGTCAGTTGGTGAGCTTGTTCATACACGTAGGATATTGGTTTGTCAGTTGGTGAGCTTGTTCATACACGTAGGATATTGGTTTGTCAGTTGGTGAGCTTGTTCATACACATAGGATATTGGTTTGTCAGTTGGTGAGCTTGTTCATACATGTAGGATATTGGTTTGTCAGTTGGTGAGCTTGTTCATACACGTAGGATATTGGTTTGTCAGTTGGTGAGCTTGTTCATACACGTAGGATATTGGTTTGTCAGTTGGTGAGCTTGTTCATACACATAGGATATTGGTTTGTCAGTTGGTGAGCTTGTTCATACACGTAAGATATTAGTTTGTCAGTTGGTGAGCTTGTTCATACACGTAGGATATTGGTTTGTCAGTTGGTGAGCTTGTTCATACACGTAGGATATTGGTTTGTCAGTTGGTGAGCTTGTTCATACACGTAGGATATTGGTTTGTCAGTTGGTGAGCTTGTTCATACACGTAGGATATTGGTTTGTCAGTTGGTCAGCTTGTTCATACACATAGGATATTGGTTTGTCAGTTGGTGAGCTTGTTCATACACGTAGGATATTGGTTTGTCAGTTGGTGAGCTTGTTCATACACGTAGGATATTGGTTTGTCAGTTGGTGAGCTTGTTCATACACGTAGGATATTGGTTTGTCAGTTGGTGAGCTTGTTCATACACGTAGGATATTGGTTTGTCAGTTGGTGAGCTTGTTCATGCACGTAGGATATTGGTTCGTCAGTTGGTGAGCTTGTTCATACAAGTAGGATATTGGTTTCGGGGAGGTTGGTGCAAAGGTTCCTTGAAAACCAAGACGGATCACTAAAGTTGAGATTTGGGTTGAATGATGACTATTAAAATCAGGATTTCTGTTAATCTATGTTTATGAAATTCTGGATTTTGACCCCAAGCTGCAAGACCCATTTCATATCGTAAGTTTATCGAGTCTTTGAAAAATCCTGGCTACAGGCCTTTTTTTAATTTTTGTCATAGGATACAGTTGATTGTACTTATTTTTATAACAATATAGATATGACATTTGCATAAATCTCTCTTACAGAGCGAGTAAATTCTATTCCTGGATCACCACAGTCAGAGACATGTATGCGTCTTCGAACGTTTTCCAGTACATCACAGAGGTCAGGGTCAAGCAAACCGGGATTCCATCAACAAGCTAGTGTTATGTCCACTGCCAGTGAAAAAGAAGATCTGAAAAAAGCTGGTAAGCTAAGTTTTGTTAGGTAGCTTACAAAGTAAGTTGTGGTTCATTTTCAGTTTCTTGTCCATATTGAGCCAAGTTAGAATGAAGTTGTATTTGGCTTAAGGTTTTGTCAGCCAATTTAAATCAAATTTGGCTGGGATGGTTTTTATGTGGCTTGCTTTCAAAATTGTGTCTGACAGCCCTGACCTCCATTCAAGATGGCTGTTTTTACTAAAAATAGAAATTTCCTCAAATGGGCAAAATGTTACATTTTAAACTAAAATGAACTGAAATTTAAGGTATAGTTTTCTGCTAATGAGTTGTTTGATTTATTTTGAATTATTCTATGATATTTTTAATTTTGACTTTTGCTTAATATGCAATTTAAGCCCATTTTAACAAAAAAGGATTAGAGGATATTCTCGTATGAAAATACTAGGTTAATTTCAACCAAGCTATGGCACATTAGGGTATGCATCCAATAATCTTGCCAACCAGCCAACATGGCTGCTTTACAGTAAATAGAAAATTGGCAGTAAAATACTCTAACTAAGAGTTTTTCTTCATTGCCTATATGAATCAGGTGACTGATTACAGGCTCTTGAGAGCCTCTGGTTAAATTTAACTGAAATTATCATGATTTTTTTTTTAATTGTTTAATTATTCCAAATGTGCAACTGTTGTTATTGTGAATAGTTCATGACGTTCGAAAATTGTTCCTAAGTTGGCGTTGGACACCAATCAATCAAAAATGGTTCCTGGAAATGATAACATTTTAAAAGGATTACATAAAGGGTCAATGATCTGATATTTACATACCATTATTATATTACATATATTTTAGGTAGACTAATGGTGACAGAGGAGATAGGACAAAGTCAAGTGACAAGTCAGACATACTGGGACTATGTTCAAGCTGCTGGTGGTGTGTTTGTATCCAGTATAGTAATTATAATGTTTATACTTAACATTGGTGTACAGACTGCTAGTAGTTGGTGGCTATCATACTGGCTGGACCAAGGAGGAGGGGTGAGTTCATATTTAACATTTTGGTATTAGCATTCACTTTTGGTTTTTTTATTTGCCTGCTTACAATGGGTGAAATGTAGCATCCCTTTGTTTGTACTCAGGGCTTTCAATATGTTTCAAGTGTACCAGTACTTTACTATTTATAGGTGGTACTTTTTCTTAAAATTTGAACATTTTGCATGAATATCTTATGCAACACTCTTTGAAATTACCATTTTAAGTGGGTAAAAGTACATGATACTACCCGTTATTGAAAGGCCAGTTGTACTTGATCTTTGTCATACTACACATTGTGGTTATTGGTTAATTTAACATAGTGCTTAATTGGATAAGACTCTTATTTGACATGTAATGATTGCGATCACATCAAAATTCAAATAGAGACAATTTCTGCCTATTTCTCAGCTTTGTAAAACAAAGGTGACACATGTTTTCCTAATCCAAGGTAGACACTATCATTTCGTTTTTTAATGGGTTAGTTATGTAATTTGTATTGGCGCCATCATGGACACAAACATTTGGGAATTGGATTTACATCTTCCTATGCAATAAGTAACTATTAAAACTAAAGTTGTTAGATACATTTTCACACATGGCAAGGTGTACATGTACTAGTGTTATACAACTTCATGTTGACAAAATATAGGCAACAATTTATCCTCAAATCTTCAGATAGAAATTTACCTTATACTATTCCATTGAATTTTTTTCAAGCAACATTAAATTGACAATAACTATTTTATTTAAATTGTGTTACTTTTACATGTTGTCTAATCTCCAAATGATTGAATTGGGGTTTTGACATCCAAAGCAGACTATCTATCTGTATGAGAAAATAAATATTAGAGATAAGCTCATGTGAAAGATAAATATTTTCCTCTGATCCACAGTTTTCCACTTTTTGAACAAAATAATTGGAAATATAATGTGTCAAACTTTGTCCAAACAACTATATGGATAGTGTATAAGGGGGTTTCCCTTTTTTTTGTCAGTGGGAAAAAGCTAAAAAAGCGAAGATTTCTAGTGCACACAAAATATAGACTCCTAATCAACAACAAGATTGGAAAGCCAAATAATTTTCATCTCTAATATGTTCTTTTATTTTTACAGAATATAACCATACCAGTAGGGAATATGTCAAACTCTACAAATGTTACAACTGTCACAGTGATGAGTAACAACATTAGAGATAACCCAGACATGAAGTTCTATGTTAGGATCTATGGCTTAGGTGTTGTAGCTATTGTTATATTAATGCTGCTCAGAGCTGTAATATTTATGAAGGTAAACAATATAATTATACTTTTTACACTTTACTCACTTTATATATTGGTGTCAGTATTTTGTCCCTTTTCTGTTATGTTTTGTCCCATTGTTTGATAGAGTACATGTTAACTAGTTTCTTGCACATTAAAATTGGTTAATCTCAGCATACTGATCTATTCCCTACAATCTGTTGTTCTTGGCCTGTATGGGAACAAACCAGTAATTATGCCACCATGATCTATTTCTTTACAATTTCAATTAATTTTTTTATGTAGTACATTCCATAACCTTTGGATTTTAAAACTAAGATGGTTCACAATAATACAGTTCTACCAGGTGGTTGAACAAAATATGAATTTAAGTCTATTTTCCTCACAAGTCATATGTCAATTAGTGGCACTTTCTAAGAGTTTCAAAATACAGTTGTCAAGATTGATCAAATGTAATGATGTAATATGCTACATAATAAACAATCCTTCATGTCTTTAGCTAAGATTCATGACATTAGAGATGCCGACTTATCGTTATTTCGGCCACCATTTTGTTTTCCGGTAGCTGCTGATACATGAAAATGCAATTTTTGATGTCAGATTTTTACAGATAATACTATATAAAGATATAATTTTTTTACATTAATTAATTATCTAAACATTGTTTGAAATCTTTAAAAATTTTGTTTCTTTTAATATGGAATCGTTTAAATATAACGTGTTTGAATCGGAATTGCTGTTTTCGGAATTTTACCATTCGCGGCACGGTTTTTTCACCAGGGTCCCCCCTTTCAATGCCTTTGCCCCGGCATGTTCCTGACGTTATATAGTTCCATAATTATTATCCAATTAAAGTGCAGATTCGTAGCTTGCGCATGGTCACAGTCGCTTCCGATTTCCTGAGCATGCTAAGCGGAAAATGGTCGTCTCAAAAGTTCCAACATGAACAAATCAATGAAAAATTTGGAGTAGCATTCTCCGATGGCGATATTTGTATTTTCTGTTACAATATCAACGTAGGAAACATACCATCTCAACCATATTAGATCGGGAACATAGCTGATTTTTAGTATTTAAAACGCCCCTAAACATGTCTGAAGGAGAACGTCGTACATCACTGGAAGTGGAAAGTAAATAGTAACGTCAACGACGCTGGTTGTAACACAGGTGTTATCGTAGGTATGTATAAACCTTCTCAATGTTTTAAACGTACGATTTATTTTTTGCATTGCTTCTTTTCAAGTAGTTTATGAAAAACTTCTTGTCAATTTATAATACTTCCAACTTGCGTTCAAAACAAAAGTAAACAAACCGAAAACGGGGGTGTAAACAGAGATGAAAGTTTTCCTCTGATCAGCTGATTTCCTCTTTTTTTTAAGGAAAATATTTGGAAATAAAATGTTTCTAGCTTGGTCCAAACAACTAGAAAACGAGGGTATGGGCTCTAGAATAGGAGTTTCCTCTTTTTTCATCAGTTAATCACTTTCTTCTATACTATAGTCTGTGTACAAAATATTTGGGTTTTTTTTTATACTATAGACTATAGTCTTCACTCTTCAGAAAGTTAATTCTATTCTTATTTTTGTCATGGTGCTACATTTTTTTTTTGTATTTGCCAGCTTCCATGGATACTCGACCATGATTTAATATTTACATACTAAATTCAAATAAAAGTAAACAAAATGTTATAACTTATTGCATACATATGTATTTATAGACCAATGAAAAAAAATACCAGTGTTTCTGCTTATATTCTCGAAAAGGGGAAGGTAATATAAGTAGACAAAACATATATTTTTACCTAGGTTATACAGAACAAGGATCTGACTTTAACTTTGTCAAAAAATGTCAATAAAAACTTTGGGGTCAATACCAAAAATTTGAAACTCTGGTAATTTGTTTTCTCTAAATACATTGTGAATTTATATTTATTATAATAGTAGTTATGAAAGGATAATAAGTACAATGTAGACTAGTTAGAACTGTTTCTTTGTGGTCCCTTCCAGCTTCTGTTGTTTTTTTCCAGTTTACCTGACAGTATGCTTTGCTGGTCAAAGACATGTGATCCAAGCTGGCCTTGGGATATTACCTGAACTTAGGACTGCAGGATAATATACAGCTGATCATGAGTCCATAATTTATATCATAATGAAATATTTAGTTTTACATGTAGCTGGATTTATTCAGACCACAATACATGTGACAATAGATGATGTATTTCAAAAATACACCAGATATTTCCTGAATAATAAATGAATGAACTTAATATTTTGGTTGTTTTCATTGAACATGTTTTAAGAAGCAAATTAGAATAGTAATGAGCAAGACTGAAACTTTGACATGGAGTCGGAGAGTAGGGTTAGGGGTTGGGTTATGGTGTTTAATGCCACTTTCAACAATATTTCAGTTATATCGTGGTGGTCAGTTTTATTGGTGGAGTAAACCGGAGTACCTGGAGAAAACCACAGATCTGTTGCAAGTCACTGACAAATTTTATAACACAATAATGTGTTATCAAGTACACCTTAAGTTACCATGAGTGGGATTCGAACTACATGGAGAGTAAGACTGAAACAAATTTACTTGCTCAAATTGTAATAAAGGGAAACCTGAATATAAACAGCATCCTATATAAACAACATAAATTTATTTTAAATAAAGTTCCAGGTTCCAGATGTAGCCTTTTGTAGGAAATGTGTAAACCGTGCAAATAATATCCATCTATTTTAAACACAAGCTGATCTTAAGGAAGTTCAGTTTAGAGGTGTTTCACTATCATGCTTGTTGGGTGGTTGATGCATATAACATCACTTTCAGCAATTGTACAGCTACATTATGATTGCAAGACATTGAGGTAGGAAAACAAAAACACCTACATGTATATCAAGCCGACCAGTTATTTTTTCGGCAAGGGGTAGGTGTCTGGAATCTTCACCCCTTGGGGGGATTACATATTGGTAGTATATATGAAATGAAAAGTATTTAGTTTAAATTATTAGTTACTTGAGGTTATAGATTTTTAAAATATCTTTAATTTGGTACCTTGATGATAAAATTCTGACTAGAAACGACGGAGTAATCTTAAAAAATGTAAATTTGCGCAACAAATTTTAAAGCAATGGCAGCCATTTTGTTTTCAAAATGGCCACCATTATGACAATTATTCCGTAATAAAATGCTAAAGCAAATAAGAGGTCATTGGTACAAACCTCCATATCCATTTTTTTCAGTGATATTAATTATATTGATAAAAAAATTGATCAAATTATCTTGGAACAGGTCTGAGGAATTTTATGAAAAAATGGCAGCCATTTTGAACAAAATGGCCACCATTTCTTGTGTCGACAAAAAAACATCACGTCCAACAGAACGTGCACAACACTGTGGTATTGTCTTCAAAATTTTGTACGGATATCATTTTTAGTTTAGGAATATGAAGCTTTTTGTGTCATTTTTCCATATAGCTGCTGTGAAATGGTGCCATTCTCAAATAGTGTTGAACACTAATTGCACACCAACCTTCATGGATTCATAATTCCACAAAAAGATGTAAAAGGTGATTCATATGTTATAATTGCACTCAAAACAAGTATTTCTACACACAATTTCTTCTATTATGATTTCAGATAAGTTATTTTCTGACAAAATTATGGCAATGTGAGCCATAATGGACCTTTCGGTCAAGATCAAAAGTGGCTCCGACACATTTTGGACAGTAAAACAAATGGCGAATATTACTTCAAACATGTTCAGTTTCATTTTTCTGACAGAATAACTTATAATCTATGAAAAAAACAAAAGTAGAGACATTATCTGCTGTTTGCACAAAAGATCAGAACTCTAAAACAGTCATTAAAACCATTATTGATGGCGGTCATCTTGGGAAAATTATTGACCAAAAATAGGCAATTTCAAATGCTCATAAATTTTGAACCCTTCATCCGATTTTTACAAATGAAGGCTCAAAATTCTTCTTAGATTGAGCTCTATCTAATGGTTAAAAAACAGCAAGCTTCCCCTGTAATTGATTTTTGACTGCCATCTCTAATGACATGTTTTAGATATCGGTATGTATTTTTATATCAATACAGTAGTCGCCCTCTTATAAAGCCACCCATTCTACAAATGAAAAAGTGTTCTTGTGGTGATGTCTCTTGGGGGGAGGGGGACAATTTAGTAATATTTTATTATCTCTATGCATCTGGAATCTGACCTGATAAGAGGGGTGACCTTTAGAAGGAAGGGTCTTATAAAAGGGAGACTGCTGTACATGTATTTCAAACTGTTTTGACCTTCCCTACCTGTAGTGACAGTTGTATTGTTATCAATATTTGATTCTTTTCTATTACAAGGTAACACTCCGTGCCTCCAGTAAGATGCATGATAATATATTCTCTAAGGTTCTAGCTTGTCCAATGAAATTCTTTGACACAACGCCTATTGGTAGAATTATAAATAGATTTGCTGCTGACATGGACGAGAGTAAGTTTCTTCATGCCTACATACTCAGACTTTTGATTGTTTTATATTTTGAAAATAAAAATTATGACAAAATATTTTTTTTCAAAATAATTTCAATGCGTTGAAATAGAGTTTGCACCATAAGCATTTGTTCCAACTGAAACAAATATTACATTCTTTCTGTTCCAGTAGAAATAATATTGCAATATCTATTCCCGATGGAATAAATAGTATAGAATATATTTCTCAAAGAAAGAATACATTTTATGGATTTTTTATATTATAAAATATCAAAAGGAACAAATATACATTCACCACTCCATACAACATTTGAAAATTATGGGAAATCCTGTTCAAAATAAGACCTAATTTGAAAACATGCATTTATTGTATGTATACTTGTCATATTATGATATTATCCATGGACTGCTCATGGTCAAAGTATATGCAATGGAAAATACACTAGAACTGTACATTTTTCAGAAGAATTAACGAGACCAGTAAGTCTGATCATTGTAGCCTGGTGGTAAGACTGAAATTTTGAAACTTCAAGTAGACTTGGAAAGTCCAGCAGGTGTTCGATACCTGCAAGTAACAAAAGGTTGATAGCATATTTGTAAGGCTAATATAGTAAAAGGTTTAAAGTTTAATTATGCAAGAACAAAAGTAAAAAACTAGATTCTTAATAAAAAAATCAACTGTGCGAATAATGTTGTGATGTTAGAGAAATTTTAGTGGTCCATGACCTACACATGAACACCTGTGATATTGTTAAATATTTTTGTTTCAAATTTTTATTTTGAATATACATTTTGTCATTTCAGTTGATGTTCGTCTTCCTGGAAATATGGAGATATTTCTACAAAATATTTTACTGATAATATTTGCCTTAATAAGCATATCGTATGTGTCTTTGTGGTTTTTGATAGCTCTTGTACCATTGACATTCTTCTTTGTACTTCTGAATGTGTTATTTACCTCGTGTATAAGACAGTTAAAGAGACTCGATTCAACGACGAGATCACCGTTGTTAAGTCACGTACAAGCTTCTGTACAAGGTATATCTACTATTCATGCATTTGGAAAATCTCAGGATTTTGTAAATAAGTAAGTATTATATTTTGGAATTTCATTTGGCAGCTGTCTTCAACAATTAATTAGTTGCTTCAGTGAGCTAGCACTATAGAAATCAAATTAAGTGTGTTGGTCTAGTACAAAGCAGGCATGATTATCATTTCATGGAACGTAATTTATTATTGCCATGGTATAGCTGAAAAATTGCTCATTTATGCTTTAAACAACAATCTGACACACTCACTTTAAGCTTAATTGCAATAGAAATTTGAAGAGACCTGAAAATAAACCTGATACTTAATTGACAAATTTTTTGTGTATTGTGCAATTACACTATTTAACTGAAAAATAACAATGTATATGATTGTGTTACAGTAATTTATTTCAAAATACATTGTAGTTCATCTTCAAAATGCTCAAAAATCACTTTCTGAAGCACCAAATACATTGATCTTTCAAATAACTTGAAATCTGTTGATGGGATGCCAACCATCTCCTCTTAATATCTTGATCTCCAAACACCCCATCTGAGTTTAAGAAAAGAAATATCAGAAATATTGTTATGTGAAATGACCAGTAGTGACTATGATACTTATATAATCTATTTTTTCAGATTTCATCAGTTATTAGACACCAACACTGTTCCATATTTCTTGTTTTGTTCATCTAATCGTTGGTTAGCAGTACGTTTAGATATAATCAGTGTTACTGTTATTACTGTAACAGGTTTACTAGTCATTGTCAACTACGAGAGCATGACGCCAGCAATGGCTGGTATGGCCTTAGCCTTCGCTATTCAGGTTTGTATTAGATACACTTAATGTAATAGAAAATTAGTTAACAGGTAAATTGTCGGAAAAGACAAAAAGATAAAACACTAGTCAATATTCTGTTTTTTCAGAAATCACTGGAGCAAATAGAACAAAACTTGACAAAAAGTTACTTGTATGGTCCCTTGCAAAGCATTAATTTTTTTGTGTGGAAATCCAAGATGATGGGCAAAGGGGGACAACTTAGCATAGGTCTATATGGAAAGCTATTAACAATATGAATCCTCTGTATCTTTGAAAGGAAACTTTGCTGGAATGTTCCTTGAATAGTCTTTTTCAAAGAATGTGGTTTTGTATTGATTCGGAAATCTAAGATGATGTCACCACATGACATATAAGTTCAACATATTGGACCATATGGCAAAATGAATAAAAAAAAAATTGTCCAAAAACAAGACATTTGATTGAACCCAAGCAACTGTATGAATAATAATTGAATGGTCCTTTTTGCATAGATCAGAAATAGTCACTACTACAGCACATTGTGAAACATAAGACATGTTGATAGTATGAGCTTTTTCTTGGAAACTACAAATTTGATTGAACCCATGACTGATCATGAATAACTAGCGGTATGTAATTGATACAGACCCAGGTGAGCCTCTTATATTTTTTTATGTTTCGGATTATTTATCGTCATTTCTAAAGATTTATGTTTTAATTGTTATTGTTTTCAGATGACAGGTCTTTTCCAGTTCAGCATTAGAATGGCAATAGAAACAGAGGCTAGATTTACATCTGTGGAAAGACTTAATCACTACTCCAGGGTGAGTGTAGTGTTAATGTACTTTAGTTGATAACATAGAAGAAATATTCACATATTTAAGCAGAAAATTTAAATTCAAATATTGCAGTAACCTATTAGCAAGAAAGAGTATAAAGGTACAGATAATGAATTATAAAGTTTTCTAAATATTTTCGCTATTTTCGCGATTTAAAGGGAAACTTCGCGATTTTCTCCATGTTACCTAAATATGTTCCTGGTGATATAAAATACATATTCACAAAGTTTTATCGACATATTTCCACAAATAACGAAGCAAATCGCAAATTTGTAATTTTAATTTCTAATTTTTCAACTAGTTTGTGACGTTTTAAACTAAAAATGCATTGTGGGATTGAAATTTAAAGTCTTGGTCGCTGATGTTAAATTCGCTTCATTTAAAGCGCTCAGAGGACTGTAATTTAAATCTAATAACCGTTGGAAAATTAAATACTGAAGTGAACAGCTACGTACCTTTTTGACAAACAACTATTTTAAATGAACAAAATGTTTCATTTCCTTTATATTTACAATGGAAAGAGTGTTTTATAACAGTCACCTATATTCGTTATATATCGTATCCCTTTTACAATTAAGTTCATTTTGTTTTACTGCTAATGTGCTGAAAAATATAATGGATAATTTTGACAACGAGTAACTTGTGTATTGATTTCTAGATTCTGTTTTAATCCCTTTTTAGCTCACCTTGGCCTTTAGGCCATGTGAGCTATTGTCATCACTTTTCGTCCGTCGTCTGTCGTCCGTCCGTCAACATTTCACATTTTAATCTTCTCCTCAGAAACCACTGGACCAATTGCAACCAAACTTTGGTGGAATGGTCCTTGGATGGCCCCCTTTCAAAATTGTGTCCGGTGATCCCGACTTCCAACCAAGATGGCAGCCAAGCTAAAAATAGAAAAAAGGGGGGATGAAATTTTAATTGTCCATTGCTGCTTTAGTGTAAGTCAAAATGAGCTCAAATTTTAACTGCAGCTACATGGCAAGGAGTAGTTTAACATATATTCCAGGTTTTTCTGTGAAATTTTTCTTTCAGCCAATATATACCGATTATGCAAATTAGGCATATTTTGATAAAAGATCACATTTAAATCTTCTCCTCTGAAACCGCAGAACCAAATTAAACCAAACCTGGCATGGGTGGTTCCCTTTCAAAATTGTGTCCGACAGCCCCGCCCTCCATTCAAGATGGCCGCTGTTACTAAAAATAGAAATTTCTTCAAATGGCCAAAACTGCTCTATTTTAAGCCAGAATGTGCCCAAATTTGAACTGTGTAAGCATAATGATGAGCTTTTTAGCATATATTACAGGATTTTTTATGAACTTTGAACTTTTGCCGATTTTGACCGATTATGCAAATTAGAAAAAAGGGGGGATGAAATTTTAAAAAAATCTTCTCTTCGGAAACTACTGAGCCAATATCAACCAAATTTTGATGAAATGATTCTTGGATGGCCCCCTTCCAAAATTGTGTCTGTTGATCCCGACTTCCAACCAAGATGGCCGCCAAGCTCAAAATAGAAAAAAGGGGGAATGAAATTTTAATTGTCCATTGCTGCTTTAGTGTAAGTCAAAATGAGCTCAAATTTTAACTGCAGCTACATGGCAAGGAATAGTTTAACATTTATTCCAGGTTTTTCTGTGAAATTTTTCTTTCAGCCGATATATACCGATTATGCAAATTAGGCATATTTTGATAAAAGATCACATTTAAATCTTCTCCTCTGAAACCGCAGAACCAAATTAAACCAATCCTGGCTGGGTGGGTCCCTTTCAAAATTGTGTCCGACAGCCCCGCCCTCCATTCAAGATGGCCGCTGTTACTAAAAATAAAAATTTCTTCAAATGGCCAAAACTGCTCTATTTTAAGCCAGAATGTGCCCAAATTTGAACTGTGTAAGCACAATGATGAGCTTTTTAGCATATATTACAGGATTTTTTATGAAATTTGAACTTTTGCCGATTTTGACCGATTATGCAAATTAGAAAAAAGGGGGGATGAAATTAAAAAAAAAATCTTCTCCTCTGAAACTACTGAGCCAATATCAACCAAACTTTGCTGAAATGATTCTTGGATGGCCCCCTTCCAAAATTGTGTCCGGTGATCCCGACTTCCAACCAAGATGGCCGCCAAGCTCAAAATAGAAAAAAGGGGGGATGAAATTTTAATTGTCCATTGCTGCTTTAGTGTAAGTCAAAATGAGCTCAAATTTTAACTGCAGCTACATGGCAAGGAATAGTTTAACATATATTCCGGGTTTTTCTGTGAAATTTTTCTTTCAGCCGATATATACCGATTATGCAAATTAGGCATATTTTGATAAAAGATCACATTTAAATCTTCTCCTCTGAAACTGCTGAACCAAATTAAACCAAACCTGGCAGGGTGGGTCCCTTTCAAAATTGTGTCCGACAGCCCCGCCCTCCATTCAAGATGGCCACTGTTACTAAAAATAGAAATTTCTTCAAATGGCCAAAACTGCTCTATTTTAAGCCAGAATGTGCCCAAATTTGAACTGTGTAAGCATAATGATGAGCTTTTCAGCACGTATGACAGGATTTTTTATGAACTTTGAACTTTTGCCGATTTTGACCGATTATGCAAATTAGAAAAAAGGGGGGATGAAATTAAAAAAAAAATCTTCTCCTCTGAAACTACTGAGCCAATCTCAACCAAACTTTGCTGAAATGATTCTTGGATGGCCCCCTTCCAAAATTGTGTCCGGTGATCCCGACTTCCAACCAAGATGGCCGCCAAGCTCAAAATAGAAAAAGGGGGGATGAAATTTTAATTGTCCATTGCTGCTTTAGTGTAAGTCAAAATGAGCTCAAATTTAAACTGCAGCTACATGGCAAGAAGTAGTTTAGCATATATTCCAGGTTTTTCTGTGAAATTTTTCTTTCAGCCGAGATATACCGATTATGCAAATTAGGCATATTTTGATAAAAGATCACATTTAAATCTTCTCCTCTGAAACCGCTGAACCAAATTAAACCAAACCTGGCAGGGATGGTCCCTGGGTGGGTCCCTTTCAAAAGTGTGTCCGACAGCCCCGCCCTCCATTCAAGATGGCCGCTGTTACTAAAAATAGAAATTTCTTCAAATGGCCAAAACTGCTCTATTTTAAGCCAGAATGTGCCCAAATTTGAACTGTATAAGCATAATGATGAGCTTTTTAACATGTATTACAGGATTTTTTATGAACTTTGAACTTTTGCCGATTTTGACCGATTATGCAAATTAGAAAAAAGGGGGGATGAAATTTAAAAAAAATCTTCTCTTCGGAAACTACTGAGCCAATCTCAGCCAAACTTTGCTGAAATGATTCTTGGATGGCCCCCTTCCAAAATTGTGTCCGTTGATCCCGACTTCCAACCAAGATGGCCGCCAAGCTCAAAATAGAAAAAAGGGGGAATGAAATTTTAATTGTCCATTGCTGCTTTAGTGTAAGTCAAAATGAGCTCAAATTTTAACTGCAGCTACATGGTAAGAAGTAGTTTAGCATATATTCCAGGTTTTTCTGTGAAATTTTTCTTTCAGCCGATATATACCGATTATGCAAATTAGGTATATTTTGATAAAAGATCACATTTAAATCTTCTCCTCGGAAACCGCTGAACCAAATTAAACCAAACCTGGCAGGGATGGTCCCTGGGTGGGTCCCTTTCAAAATTGTGTCCGACAGCCCCGCCTTCCATTCAAGATGGCCACTGTTACTAAAAATAAAAATTTCTTCAAATGGCCAAAACTGCTCTATTTTAAGCCAGAATGTGCCCAAATTTGAACTGTGTAAGCATAATGATGAGCTTTTTAGCATATATTACAGGATTTTTTATGAAATTTGAACTTTTGCCGATTTTGACCGATTATGCAAATTAGAAAAAAGGGGGGATGAAATTTAAAAAAAATCTCCTCCTCGGAAACTACTGAGCCAATATCAACCAAACTTTGCTGAAATGATTCTTGGATGGCCCCCTTCCAAAATTGTGTCCGTTGATCCCGACTTCCAACCAAGATGGCCGCCAAGCTCAAAATAGAAAAAAGGGGGGATGAAATTTTAATTGTCCATTGCTGCTTTAGTGTAAGTCAAAATGAGCTCAAATTTTAACTGCAGCTACATGGCAAGGAATAGTTTAACATATATTCCAGGTTTTTCTGTGAAATTTTTCTTTCAGCCGATATATACCGATTATGCAAATTAGGCATATTTTGATAAAAGATCACATTTAAATCTTCTCCTCTGAAACTGCTGAACCAAATTAAACCAAACCTGGCAGGGTGGGTCCCTTTCAAAATTGTGTCCGACAGCCCCGCCCTCCATTCAAGATGGCCGCTGTTACTAAAAATAGAAATTTCTTCAAATGGCCAAAACTGCTCTATTTTAAGCCAGAATGTGCCCAAATTTGAACTGTATAAGCATAATGATGAGCTTTTCAGCACGTATGACAGGATTTTTTATGAACTTTGAACTTTTGCCGATTTTGACCGATTATGCAAATTAGAAAAAAGGGGGGATGAAATTAAAAAAAAAATCTTCTCCTCTGAAACTACTGAGCCAATCTCAACCAAACTTTGCTGAAATGATTCTTGGATGGCCCCCTTCCAAATTGTGTCCGGTGATCCCGACTTCCAACCAAGATGGCCGCCAAGCTCAAAATAGAAAAAAGGGGGGATGAAATTTTAATTGTCCATTGCTGCTTTAGTGTAAGTCAAAATGAGCTCAAATTTAAACTGCAGCTACATGGCAAGAAGTAGTTTAGCATATATTCCAGGTTTTTCTGTGAAATTTTTCTTTCAGCCGAGATATACCGATTATGCAAATTAGGCATATTTTGATAAAAGATCACATTTAAATCTTCTCCTCTGAAACCGCTGAACCAAATTAAACCAAACCTGGCAGGGATGGTCCCTGGGTGGGTCCCTTTCAAAATTGTGTCCGACAGCCCCGCCCTCCATTCAAGATGGCCGCTGTTACTAAAATTAGAAATTTCTTCAAATGGCCAAAACTGCTCTATTTTAAGCCAGAATGTGCCCAAATTTGAACTGTATAAGCATAATGATGAGCTTTTTAACATGTATTACAGGATTTTTTATGAACTTTGAACTTTTGCCGATTTTGACCGATTATGCAAATTAGAAAAAAGGGGGGATGAAATTTAAAAAAAATCTTCTCCTCTGAAACTACTGAGCCAATCTCAGCCAAACTTTGCTGAAATGATTCTTGGATGGCCCCCTTCCAAAATTGTGTCCGTTGATCCCGACTTCCAACCAAGATGGCCGCCAAGCTCAAAATAGAAAAAAGGGGGAATGAAATTTTAATTGTCCATTGCTGCTTTAGTGTAAGTCAAAATGAGCTCAAATTTTAACTGCAGCTACATGGCAAGAAGTAGTTTAGCATATATTCCAGGTTTTTCTGTGAAATTTTTCTTTCAGCCGATATATACCGATTATGCAAATTAGGCATATTTTGATAAAAGATCACATTTAAATCTTCTCCTCTGAAACCGCTGAACCAAATTAAACCAAACCTGGCAGGGATGGTCCCTGGGTGGGTCCCTTTCAAAATTGTGTCCGACAGCGCCGCCTTCCATTCAAGATGGCCACTGTTACTAAAAATAAAAATTTCTTCAAATGGCCAAAACTGCTCTATTTTAAGCCAGAATGTGCCCAAATTTGAACTGTGTAAGCATAATGATGAGCTTTTTAACATATATTACAGGATTTTTTATGAAATTTGAACTTTTGCCGATTTTGACCGATTATGCAAATTAGAAAAAAGGGGGGATGAAATTTAAAAAAAATCTCCTCCTCGGAAACTACTGAGCCAATATCAACCAAACTTTGCTGAAATGATTCTTGGATGGCCCCCTTCCAAAATTGTGTCCGGTGATCCCGACTTCCAACCAAGATGGCCGCCAAGCTCAAAATAGAAAAAAGGGGGGATGAAATTTTAATTGTCCATTGCCGCTTTAGTGTAAGTCAAAATTAGCTCAAATTTTAACTGCAGCTACATGGCAAGGAATAGTTTAACATATATTCCAGGTTTTTCTGTGAAATTTTTCTTTCAGCCGATATATACCGATTATGCAAATTAGGCATATTTTGATAAAAGATCACATTTAAATCTTCTCCTCTGAAACTGCTGAACCAAATTAAACCAAACCTGGCAGGGTGGGTCCCTTTCAAAATTGTGTCCGACAGCCCCGCCCTCCATTCAAGATGGCCGCTGTTACTAAAAATAGAAATTTCTTCAAATGGCCAAAACTGCTCTATTTTAAGCCAGAATGTGCCCAAATTTGAACTGTATAAGCATAATGATGAGCTTTTCAGCACGTATGACAGGATTTTTTATGAACTTTGAACTTTTGCCGATTTTGACCGATTATGCAAATTAGAAAAAAGGGGGGATGAAATTAAAAAAAAAATCTTCTCCTCTGAAACTACTGAGCCAATCTCAACCAAACTTTGCTGAAATGATTCTTGGATGGCCCCCTTCCAAATTGTGTCCGGTGATCCCGACTTCCAACCAAGATGGCCGCCAAGCTCAAAATAGAAAAAAGGGGGGATGAAATTTTAATTGTCCATTGCTGCTTTAGTGTAAGTCAAAATGAGCTCAAATTTAAACTGCAGCTACATGGCAAGAAGTAGTTTAGCATATATTCCAGGTTTTTCTGTGAAATTTTTCTTTCAGCCGAGATATACCGATTATGCAAATTAGGCATATTTTGATAAAAGATCACATTTAAATCTTCTCCTCTGAAACCGCTGAACCAAATTAAACCAAACCTGGCAGGGATGGTCCCTGGGTGGGTCCCTTTCAAAATTGTGTCCGACAGCCCCGCCCTCCATTCAAGATGGCCGCTGTTACTAAAAATAGAAATTTCTTCAAATGGCCAAAACTGCTCTATTTTAAGCCAGAATGTGCCCAAATTTGAACTGTATAAGCATAATGATGAGCTTTTTAGCATATATTACAGGATTTTTTATGAAATTTGAACTTTTGCCGATTTTGACCGATTATGCAAATTAGAAAAAAGGGGGGATGAAATTTAAAAAAAATCTCCTCCTCGGAAACTACTGAGCCAATATCAACCAAACTTTGCTGAAATGATTCTTGGATGGCCCCCTTCCAAATTGTGTCCGGTGATCCCGACTTCCAACCAAGATGGCCACCAAGCTCAAAATAGAAAAAAGGGGGGATGAAATTTTAATTGTCCATTGCTGCTTTAGTGTAAGTCAAAATGAGCTCAAATTTAAACTGCAGCTACATGGCAAGAAGTAGTTTAGCATATATTCCAGGTTTTTCTGTGAAATTTTTCTTTCAGCCGATATATACCGATTATGCAAATTAGGCATATTTTGATAAAAGATCACATTTAAATCTTCTCCTCTGAAACTGCTGAACCAAATTAAACCAAACCTGGCAGGGTGGGTCCCTTTCAAAATTGTGTCCGACAGCCCCGCCCTCCATTCAAGATGGCCACTGTTACTAAAAATAGAAATTTCTTCAAATGGCCAAAACTGCTCTATTTTAAGCCAGAATGTGCCCAAATTTGAACTGTATAAGCATAATGATGAGCTTTTTAACATGTATTACAGGATTTTTTATGAACTTTGAACTTTTGCCGATTTTGACCGATTATGCAAATTAGAAAAAAGGGGGGATGAAATTTTAAAAAAATCTTCTCCTCTGAAACTACTGAGCCAATCTCAGCCAAACTTTGCTGAAATGATTCTTGGATGGCCCCCTTCCAAAATTGTGTCCGGTGATCCCGACTTCCAACCAAGATGGCCGCCAAGCTCAAAATAGAAAAAGGGGGAATGAAATTTTAATTGTCCATTGCTGCTTTAGTGTAAGTCAAAATGAGCTCAAATTTTAACTGCAGCTACATGGCAAGAAGTAGTTTAGCATATATTCCAGGTTTTTCTGTGAAATTTTTCTTTCAGCCGATATATACCGATTATGCAAATTAGGCATATTTTGATAAAAGATCGCATTTAAATCTTCTCCTCTGAAACCGCAGAACCAAATTAAACCAAACCTGGCATGGGTGGTTCCCTTTCAAAATTGTGTCCGACAGCCCCGCCCTCCATTCAAGATGGCTGCTGTTACTAAAAATAGAAATTTCTTCAATTGTCCATTGCTGCTTAAGTATAAGTCAAAATGAGCTCAAATTTGAACTGCAGCTACATGGCAAGGAGTAGTTTAGCATATGTTCGGGGGTTTTTTTTGAAATTTTTCTTTCAGCCGATTTATACCGATTATGCAAATTAGGCATATTTTGATAAAAGATCACATTTAAATCTTTTCCTCTGAAACCGCTGAACCAAATTTGTGTCTGGTGGTCCTGCCCTCTGACCAAGATGGCTGCACAGCTGTACTTAGTTTAACATAGGACCCTATGGGAAATTCACATAAAAACCATCTTGTCTGGAACCAGTAGCTCAATTAAAACCAAACTTTGATGGAATAGTCATTGGATGGTCCTCTTGCAAAATGTTGTCCGGCAGTTGCGCTCTCCCGCCAAGATGGCCGCCACAGTGCAGTTGCATTGTTATTGAAAGCAACTTTGATCCAGGTGAGCGATTACAGGCTCCTGGGAGCCTCTGGTTTATAATCATTATTCGGCATGCTGTTTACTGTTATTTTGATCTCCGCTTGTGTGTTTTCTAGCCGGAGGGTAAAATTATACAGGTGTAAAATTCAAGGTGACCGGATTAATAAAATGGGAATTTGAATACACACTATTTGCTTTCCAAGACGAGTTGGTAGATCTTTTATTATTTATTAAAGATAAAATATACAAGTGTCATTTTACATCCGGTCGACAGGCCTCTGACCGAATACCTGAATACATGTGTCACAATATTTGGCAATAATCAGAAACGCAATGCACATTTTGTGACCCGTTAACTAACTAAAATTTTACCCCTAAGGGTTGAAGGCATGTACAAAGAATATATACAAACAACGTACACAAGTCAAATAGACAAAAACATAATAAGAACAGAAAATAAAATGAAAACAAATTATGCTACCCGTGACTAGAATAGCAGATGCAATACACATTTTAAAGGTTCTAATAAGTGATCAAAATACACGACCCTGATCACATTGAAGTATGCATTAGGAATGGGTGCATATTAATGCACACTGCCGGATCAAGGGGGTGTTCGACAATATAGTAAAATTCGTGTATAAATTGGGTAAAAATTGGCAAACAAGAGCCTGGCACCCCATTTTCAAAACTGCTGGATCCGCACCTAATGCAGCAATGATTCATGGGCTATTTTCACAAAAAAGTCTTAAGATTACCATTGATCGTAAGCTATATTGAATTGTTCATTTTTATTAGCTCACCTGGCCATAGGCCATGTGAGCTTTTGTCATAGGTAAAGCGTCCATCGTCCGTCCGTTCGTCCGTTAGCTTTTCACATTTAAATCTTCTTCTCTGAAACCGCTGAACAGAAATCAGCCAAACTTGCCAGAAATGTTCACTGGATGGTCCTCTACCAGATTTGTGTTTTTGGTGCTGATTTGAAATCCAACATGGCTGCCAGGGTCCATAATGTGTTCTCATTGGCTGAAATTTTAAAAATTTTCTTGTCAGAAACCACTAAGCCAATTGAATTGTGACTTTGCAGGAATGATCATTGGGTGGTCTTGTACTAAAAATGTGAATCGTTTGCCGATCGGAAATTCAAGATGGCCGCCATGACTCGACTTAGTTTAACATAGAACCCTATGGGAATTTCACATTTTCATCTTTTTTTCTGAAACCACAAAACAGATTTGAATCAAACTTGGCAGAAATGTTCATTGGATGGTCATATACAAGATTTTTGTTTTTGGCGCTGATCGGAAATCCAACATGGCTGCCAGGGCCCATAATGTGTTCTGATTGGTTGAAATTTTAAAAATCTTCTTGTTAGAAACCACTAAGCCAATTGAATTGTGACTTTGCAGGAATGATCATTGGGTGGTCCTGTACTAAACTTGTGAATCATTTGCCGATCGGAAATTCAAGATGGCCACCATGACTCGACTTAGTTTAACATTGGACCCTATGGAAATTTCACATTTTCATCTTTTTTTCTGAAACCACAAAACAGATTTGAATCAAACTTGGCAGAAATGTTCATTGGATGGTCATATACAAGATTTTTGTTTTTGGCGCTGATCGGAAATCCAACATGGCTGCCAGGGCCCATAATGTGTTCTGATTGGTCGAAATTTTAAAAATCTTCTTGTTAGAAACCACTAAGCCAATTGAACTGTGACTTTGCAGGAATGATCATTGGGTGGTCCTGTACTAAACTTTTGAATCGTTTGCCAATCGGAAATTCAAGATGGCCACCATGACTCGACTTAGTTTAACATTGGACCCTATGGGAATTTCACATTTTCATCTTTTTTTCTGAAACCACAAAACAGATTTGAACCAAACTTGACAGAAATGTTCATTGGATGGTCATATACAAGATTTGTGTTTTTGGTGCTGATCGGAAATCCAAAATGGCTGCCAGGGCCTATAATGTGTTCTGATTGGTCGAAATTTTAAAAATCTTCTTGTTAGAAACCACTAAGCCAATTGAATTGTGGCTTTGCAGGAATGATCATTGGGTGGTCCTGTACTAAACTTGTGAATCATTTGCTGATCGGAAATTCAAGATGGCCACCATGACTCGACTTAATTTTAACATAGGACCCTATGGAAAAAATGTTTAAAAGTCTTCTCCTCTGAAACCAGTAAGTCAGTTTAAAGCAAACATGGGATGAATGGTCCTTAGGTGGTCAACTTTCAAAATTATGTCCTGTGACCCCGACCTCCATCCAAGATGGCAACCATCAGCGAACATAGTTTTAACCCTATGGGAAATATATTTAAAAATCTTCTTCTCTGAAACCAGTAAGCCAATTTAAAGCAAACATGGCATGGATGGTCCTTAAGTGGTCAATTTTCAAAATTGTGTCCAGTGACCCTGACCTCCATCCAAGATGGCCACCTTCAGCAGACATACTGTAGTTTTAACATAGGACCCTATGGGAAAAAATGTTTTAAAATCTTCTCCTCTGAAACTAGTAAGCCAATATAGCAAACATGTCATCGATGGTCCTTAGGTGGTCAACTTCCAAAATTGTGTTCAGTGATCCCGATCTCGGTTCAAAATGGCCGCCGTCAGCAGACATAGTTTTAACATAGGACCCTATGGGAAAATTGTTTAAAATTCTTCTCTTCTGAAACCAGTCAGCCAATTTAAAGCAAACATGGCATGGATGGTCCTTGGGTAGTATACTTTCAAAATTGTGTCCGGTGACCACGACCTCCATCCAAGATGGCTGCCATGAGCAGACATAGTTTTAACATAGAACCCTATGGCAGTATGGGATTTAAATAGTAACTTAGATGTATTCAGCATGCAGACATTCTTAAGAGGACTTATTTATGTCAGGTGAGCGATACAGGCTCACCTGAGCCTCTAGTCTTGATTTTTGTGTGCCCTATCAGAATGATGTAGCAACAACCAAAATTATGAAATAAAGCAGGGTGAACAGGGCAGGGTAGAAATTCTTCTTGCAAAATAGACAAAAAACCATTCGTATGCAATTTTTCCTTATAGAAATAGAAATTAAAATAAGTTTATTAACCAAATCAGGGCCCCAGGAGGGCATATACAAATAACAATTATGATTGATACACAACAACAATACATCAAACTAAATATTCGCGGTGAAATATCAATAATTGTGATGAACAAATTTTTTATGACTATTCTGAGATTAATCAGAAGGGTCCACCAGTTCGAAAGACGTGATTAAAATAAACAAAATATGTTACGCAGAGACATATATGTTACGCTTTTTTGTATAATAAACTTATTTATAATACTCATCGTCTGTAATTGTCAAATGAAATCTATTACAAGTTATATGTTTACATAATCCTCTCAATTGTATGGCTTCCTACCCTGTAACTTTCTGTGCTTTTAGCTTATGTGTATCTTTATTGTAGTGCATGCACGATCGATTAAAAAGTGCGATCTTACTGAATAATGTCATTAAAACAATTTTGCCCCACAGTATAGGTCTTTTGGGATTTTTTTTTAACGAATTCAGGGCATTGTTCCGATGTCCGTTCTTTTTTTAACTTTATTTCGTAGTTCTTCAATTTTGGAGAAAAAAAAAGTTGTAAATGTGTCTCATTAAAGACGAACCTTTCCCCCCGATTCATTTGTTTTGCCATAATCTATAGAAGCAAAACGTAAATCTGCAAAAATTGATTGTGTAATAAATTCATATATTTAGAATAATAAGAAAAATAAAAAGAATTACCATCAAGTTAAACAACCGTATGCCATATCGACACTGAATGAGGACCCTGGTTTGTCATGCTTGTTTTGGGGCATGGTGGTATTTAGATGTCACATGATACTTGGTATTGAGATGCTATCAAAATGGCGACTTCCATGTATCGTTGACAGAATTTTAAAATCGATTTCATTCCCTTATCCAACATAATAAAACGCTAATATACATATAAACATCCATATTTATACATCAGGAAAAACATATAAAAAATTTTTTTTTTGCGAAGTTTCCCTTTAATGTCATCCAGGAAAATAAAACTACCACAAATATTTGACAGTATTTTAACTAAAATGCTTTGCCATTACAGAAGATTCATACTCGTAAAAATAAAAACTGTGTGAAGTTAGATGAGATATAAACATGCCCCTAGATCCAAATCTTGTATGTCTGACCAGCATTTGTTGATATCTGACTGACCTGCTAAATCCAGCAATTATTAAACCACTAAAGAATATGATGATAATTTTACAATAGGTTTTATAAATCAATTCATTATACTTTTATTCAGTGATAATATCAATTTGCATTAAAAATTCAGTTCTTGAGTTCCCTGGAATTCACGGATTTTATATAATGTTCAAATTAAAATTTTGGGATGTTTCTCTAAGATGCACATGCTCATCAGTAATGAACTTTCTTATTCAGTTACAATTTGAATTGAATTGATATGAAAATTATTGTTTACAGGAAGTAGAATCAGAAGGTGAAACTGTTGTCAAGGACAACCGTCCCGATGGTGACTGGCCTTCAGAGGGATGTATAACATTTAGAAAGTATAAAATGAGATACAGAGAAAATTTACCATTAGCATTGAATAGTGTCTCATTTGATGTTCTTCCTAGAGAAAAAATTGGAATTGTTGGACGATCAGGGTCAGGTAATGCTTTAGAATGTATAATGTTAAACTTTAACTGAAGGAAACTATAATACATTTGTATATGTAGTTATCATCTTGATTTATATTTCAAATACAGTACTAGACAATTGAATTGTTTAGGTTCCATGATGAATTATTGTCATTTAAGCTTATCCCTGGGTAATGGTTAGTAAGCTCACCTTGAGTGCAGTAGATCATTGTTTGAACCCTAATCAGGTCAAATCAAGAACTATGAAATGGGTATTTTCTCCTCCACTTAGCATGTAGTTTAGAGGAGTTAGGGCAAAGACTGATAGCCTTTGAATTAGGACAATGCATCTTGAGTTGGGCAACATGTCTACCCTCGTCTGTTGTTTCAGTGAGCTAGCACTATAAGAATCCAAGAAGATGCAAACCACTTCTTATTTGTTTGTACCAAATATTCTGAAATAAGAAAAGATCTGTTTCTGAGCATAAGTGATTTGTCTCAATCGATCAATACTTCACTTCTCACTTCAGGAAGTGAAACCTTAAGCTATGCAGATAATTGCTTATTTTTTATTCAGTTTTTCGATTCATAAAAAGGTCTAAGCGATTTCTAATCGTTTAATGTACTAACCAAACACCATCCGGCATCCAAACACACACACACATACTTTTTCCTCATTTCTTTTTATTAGTTTACTATTTTCAGCTATAATATATGATAAAATTGTATTTTTCTTGTTTTCTTGTGCATTCTCAATATAATGTAATAATGATTGTATATATAGAAGACTCCATAAGTTAAACTTGTGTCTGATCCTCTTTGTATCATTGATCAAATAAAATAATTATAAACTAAAAGAATCCAACTAAGTGTGTTGGTCTAATACAAAGTGGTCATCAACATCATCATCATCTCATTGAAAGACAACTTTTTCTTGCCATGAATGTTGGATGATTGAGAAATGAGTCATGTTCAAAATTTTTCATATTAAACAGAAATACTGAAACAAATATGTATTTGTCTTAAAATACATATATAATAACATATACCGTCAAACCAGTACCGTATTTAGGATTGCATAATGCGCATTGGTGCATAATGCGCACCCCCTCTTGGCCTTGAAAATCTCTAGAAAAAAAACTAGTTCGTGTCTATAATGCGCATGGACTTTTGAAAAAAATCGTCGTCGGAAATGTAAGAATTAAATATCAATCGTATATATTTTTCAGTCCTTTGAGCATGTTTCATTTGCTGGGAGAATTTAAGAACCATTTATCTATTTTTATCTTCAATAAAGTTGCAAAATATTAAATGTGTTGGGTTTTATTGGCGTCTTCAATAATTAAAACATAGTAGATGCAATTAATTATTTTGTGGAATAGTGTCCAAACAATTTAAGAAATATTTAACTTTGCATGTTAACAATAGTAAACAAAAAAACATGACGGCGGACATGTGATTTTCCGGTCTGGGAAAGAGTGAAACACATTGTTCCTGTTTATAATGCACACCCCTCCTACAAAATAAAGAATCTGGGCAAAAAACTGTGCATTATGCAACCCTAAATACGGTATATAAAGAGCATTGAAAGGAATCTGACAATGTGCCCTTTATATACAGATTCAAATTATATGTACTATTCATTGAAAGGAGAAAATGAAGCTGCTCTTTATTGCCAGTGATTTGTAATATAACAGGTGCCCCTTTAAGGCAGTCTTGACTATTTATAATTTATGCTTAATACAAATTCAAATTAAAATGTCCATAGATTAAAATATCTGGATGATTTTGTTACTTTATTTAATAGGTAAATTGTCATTAGGTGTGGCCTTGTTCAGTTGATGATTTTGTTACTTTATTTTCAGGTAAATCGTCATTAGGTGTGGTATTGTTTCGTCAATGATTTTGTTACTTTATTTAACAGGTAAATCGTCGTTAGGTGTGGCCTTGTTTCTTTGATGATTTTGTTACTTTATTTAACAGGTAAATCATCATTAGGCGTGGCCTTGTTCCGTCTTGTTGAAGCAGACTCTGGCAGTATATCTATAGATAACATAGATGTATCTACAATAGGTCTACATGATCTGAGAAGTAAACTATCCATCATTCCACAGGACCCAGTCTTGTTTGTTGGCACCATAAGGTAAATATATTTATCTAACATTATGTCAGTTTTCCTGTGAAATTAAAGAAAGTAGCATGTCTGATACAAGATGTTGTATCACCACACTTTGGTGATAAAAGAATAGCATGTCGTTGCATGAGATGTTCTCTGTATGACTACTTTTTCATGACATTGTAGTATTGGAATGTGGGAAAAAACGTCTCAATATGAATTACGTAAACAAGACGACTTTTCTGTCGTTCATTTGTTCTCCATTCAACAGATGTATCACAAATTCCGTCATATTCCCATTTCCATTTTATATGTTTTGCTTGAAATGGACTTCTCAGGCTTCACCTTCCATGTGATATTACTCTGAGATATCCATTCTCACAAAACAAATCAACAACATTATACAGATATTTATCACATATTTTGTTGCAATATGTTCGTTTTTGCATGTCCAATAATAGCTAGAAGTCAATGTTGGTTATTTGCCCTCAAATATCCATATTTTCCCCCAAATTCAACTTCCGGTATCTGGGCTTGATATGGTAGTCTCAGGCTGATACCATGGCCAATATGGAAAATGTCATGTAATAATCTCTTAATATTATTTAAGGTGGAATAAAGACCTTTTATCTACATGTACTTGTATAATTGAGACAATGTAAACAGTGATATTATTTTCTATTATTTAGATACAATTTAGATCCATTTCAAGAGTATAAAGATTCTGACCTATGGGACGCCTTAGAAAAATGTCATATAAAGGACACAGTAAGTCAACATTCTAAATAATTATTTATATTTAGACACTGACTATATATCATGTTGACAAAACTCAATGTAAGTGATATTTCCATCATCATCAGACATGAAATCTAATGAAATGTTATTATCTGTCCTTTACAGGAGTTCAAACAACTGTTTATTTTAGAAATGTGTACATTTATTTATCGTAACAGTGTTACATTTTTAGCCAGGTTGCAAGAAAGTTGTGCTCTGTTTATAGTTTGATTAATGTGGGGGGAAAGGGGGATTGTCAGATGGGCAAGCAGGCATGTTGCATGAATGTCAAATCTTGTTAGCATGTAGTCATCTTGGTTCTCAATTGCCATTTCACATACTTATGGATGTTAGTACATGTATATTGCAGTTACATCATTTGGTCAAAATTCTGTATTGGCAAGTGACCAGTGACATAATTTCAAGTAACTCCATAATTTTAATTCATTAGTTTCTGAAAAGAGTTATGTTCTTCTCTGGGTTCTGGTGAAGGTTTCCAGAGTTCAAACTGACAGAGCTGCTCAGAGTGTGTCCCTGTGTGGTAGATATGGGGAGGCCTCTCAATGGGAGGTTGTCAGGTTATAATACAGAAAGTCTGACTATGGACCATAGTGGGTAACATGTTTGGAGAGTGCCACACTCCCTGCATGTAAAAGACCTTTTTAATGGATTACGAAAAAAGAGTAAATGCATTGTAGCCACTACAAAAGACTAAATTTTCGTCCCTACCCAACTCTCCATACTTTATCAGTGATAGTCAAAAGTCGTTCACCCGGTTCACCCATTCCTTCTCACATTTCTATATAGTTTTTATATTAAATTTGTTTTGGTCCAGAATGTTATCGGTGGACTCTGAGCAATAATCAATCAATCTTGTTTTCTCATTCAGTATGATTGTTAAATCTAGTAGTGTATATTTCTGTTATAATATACATTAGTCCACTTTTTATAAGGCTTCTCTTACCAAAGACCACACCACTTACCAGATCAGATATCAGATGTGGTGTGATGGAAAAATACTAGTAAATTATCGCCCTGAAGAGATGGCCATCTCTCTAACAAGGCCACTTTTTCATTGCAGAAGAGGTGGCATTACAAGGGGGTTACTACTGTAATGTAAAATTGTTTTATTTTTAGATAGCTGGTTTAGATTTGCAATTAGATTCAAGTGTGGTGGAGAATGGAGAAAATTTCTCAGTGGGAGAAAGACAACTTATGTGTTTAGCCAGGGCTCTGTTAAGACACAGTAAAGTAAGTTTGATGAGATTTAAATTTTTTATGATAAATAGGCAGCCTCTTTTAAGAATTTCCTCTCCAGACCAATAATACACATTATTTTTTTACATCTTGTAAACTATAAAATTTCATTTGACTTTGCTATGCATTTCACTGTCATTTTGTGGCTTTATTCTCAATAAAGTGATTCCATTTATGACCATATGTCTGGTTCAATGTAATCAAATATTTATTGTGTGGGTGAAGATCTTTTTTGTTCATGATGGGAAGCTAAAAAAAAAATGCTCAGGAACTACAACATTTACTGAACCCAAACTGTACATGAAAAATCATTTGATATATACCATTACAAAATTTTCCTTTTGGAGTTTGAATTAAAAATCCAATACCGGTATGGCTGCCATCGAAGTGCAAGTTTAACATTGAACCTTATAAGAAAAATATTGTAAACTTGTTCTTCTCTGAAATCACTGAACCATTTGAAAGTAAACTTTGCTGGAATGCTCCTTTTATAGTTTTCTATAAAATGTATGTATGTTTTGTGTCAGTAAGAAATTCAAGATGGCCACCACCACAGTACACAGTTTAGCATTTGATTCTATTGGAAAATTAATAGAATATTTTTTCTCAGTTGTAAGTAAAAAGATAATTCTCAGATCTATAAACTTGATTGAACCCAAACTTTGCATGAATAAGCAGGTGAGCCTCTAGTTTATCGGGGTTATAGTTATGGTGTTTAACGCCACTTTCAACAATATTTCAGTTCTATCGTGGCATTCAGTTTTATTTTTGGAGGAAACCAGAGTACCCGGAAAAAAACCACTGACCTGCCACAGGTCACAATGCAGGTCATTGACTTTTAACAGTACCCGGAGAAGAGAAAACCACCGACCTGTCACAAGTCAGTGACAAACTTCATCACAACGTTGTATCGAGTATACCTCACCATGAACAGGATTCGACCTCACAACTTTGGTGATAATAGGCACTGATTGCATAGGTAGTTGGATTTAGAACTACAATACAATCAGGACCACGATGACTCCTAGTTTATCTGTAAATTTCAATTTTCTCATAGTCAGTATTGGACATTAATTAATTAAACCTGCAGACATTATTTAATGGTGATTTTTTCTCTTCTAGATTCTGATATTAGATGAAGCTACAGCAGCCATAGATACAGAAACAGATTCTTTTGTTCAGACAACGATAAAAGAAGCTTTTGCCGATTGTACAATGTTAATCATAGCACACAGATTAAATACAGTGTTGGGTTGTAATAGGATACTAGTCATGGAGGATGGCAGGGTAGGTTATCTTTTTTAAATGCAGTGAAGCATGTAAAAATCAACAAAACCCTTAATCAAACAGAATCCTGTATAAATCTTTAAATTTAAATTAAGTCTCAATGTAAGAAATCTTTGTTAATTTTACCTGTATAAACAAAACACCTGTATATTCCGATCACAAAGTTTGGTCAGAAGGAGGTTCAACTTTGATGGGTTTCTACTTTCACTGTATTGAAACCTGTCTAAACTGAACATCCTGTGACCAACTTTTGTGTTCAGAATAGACAGTTGTATGGTATATACAGGTTAAATTAACAAAGATTTCCTACATTAGAACTTTATTTAAAGTTCAGTTTATGCAGGATTTCGGCTTATTCAGGGTTTGGTTTAGACAGGTTTCACTGTATTTTGTTTTGAGATCTTCCAGTTTTCCTGATTGTATGATGGCAGTTCTTGTACTAAAGTTGCCTTCTTGACAAGGAGGAACTTTTGTATAATATTAGAGTGTACACATTCCTTATACATTGCAAGATTTTAAAACAAATTTAAAATATGAGATATCTTTAAACAATATTGTCATTCTATTTTTTCTCAGCAATTAGGAAATAAAAATGATGCTCTTAGTTTTTAAAGAATCACCAGAAAGGGCCAAGTAGAATAATAACAATTCCTTGTAAAGAAATTTTCTGATTATCTCAGTCTTATTTGTACTACCCATACTAGTAAAAAAAAAGAAGTTTATATGTGGCAGTGAATAAAGTCAGGTTAACCTGCATGGTACAAAAAAGATGCAGTAATTTGTGACAATCTTTTTATACCCCCACTCGTAGAGAGGGGGCTATATTGCAATCACCTTGTCCGTCCATCCTTTTGTCCGTCTGTTTGTCCGTACGTTCACACTTTCGTAACAGATATCTCGGCTTCTACTGGAAGAAATGATTGCACATCTACTTCCTGTTTACCGTGCAGGGGTATTCTTAGCACGACGTAACATGCAACATCTTGTTATGACTACAATGTATGGTGTAATATAATGGTATCCAATGTTACCTGTGACCCATAATTTATCAATTCTTATCACTGGTTTCCGTGTAACTTTACTCATATTCAAGCTATGTAAATTCCATGGTAAATTAATAGATACAGGTAAATTTACAATTTGAAGATCTCACTTTTCATTAGCTTTTTGTCAATAGAAACTAATTGAAATTTCTTTTAAGAAACTTTGTACTGAACTGAACTGTTTTATTTGTTTATAGGAATGAATGAGATTTCTATTTAAGAAAAACTTTGAAACAAACTGTTTTATTTATTATATAGGTTGTTGAGTATGATTCACCATCAGTTTTAACAGCAAATCCTAAATCCAAGTTTAAAATGATGTTAGATGCTGTAGAAAGTCAACAAGGTCAGTATGTTTTGATATTGCTTAATTATCTGCTCATCATAAAAAAAATCAAATTCCTGAATGCAGAGAAACATGTCTTAAGAAGCAAACTTCTTTATAAGACAATTTTAAAATATCGTAAGTCTTTCATTGTTTATATTACAGAAAAACTTTTTTTATGAGTTTTTAATAAAGACAAATTTATCAGCAGCATTGTGAAATTAATATCTGCTTCTTTGTATGTGTGATAACTGTAGTCAAATATGTCGACAGGGTAATTAAAATGTTAAAATTATTAATTTGCTTTTTTCTATTTACATCTTTGTGGTCATGAGGAAAGCTTCGATTTTAGTACATCTTAATTCCATAATTATTTTTTTTTAAACATTTGTTAATTTAAGACACACCCCAGTGAACATGGTGTCCTAATAATTGTTCCGTACTTATTTTGCATACAGGGTTAGGATTATGGTGTTTAACGCCACTTTCAACAATATTGTGGTGGTTAGTGATATTGGTGGAGGAAAACGGAGTAGTCAGAGAAAACCACTGACCTGTCTTAAGTCACTGACAAACTTCATTATATAATGTTGTATCGAGTACTCACTCCTCTCTTGAGCTAGATTCGAACTCGCAATGTTAGTGGTGATAGCCACTGATTGCATAGGTAGTTATAAATCCAACTACCATACGATCATGGCCACGTCGGCCCCTATTTTACATACAGGAGAGGCTTCTATATTATAAGTCAAATTACTATAGTCCACTTAGAGACTTAATCTTGAAAATAATTTTTTCTTGACAGCAGGAAATTCAGGGTCCATGAAGAATAGGATAGAGGTTGGATTACAAATATAAATGTATTTGGCAAATTTCATACAGCTGTTTCTGGAGATTGTGTTGCGTATCATGGTAATTAGTTACCTGGCCCAAAGGTCCAGGTGAACTATTGCCATCACTTGGCATCCGTCGTCTGTTGTCTGTAAACTTTTCACATTTCAAGCTGCTTCTCCGAAACCACTGGGCCGATTGGAACCAAACTTAGCAGGAATGTTCCTTGGATGGTCCTCTACAAAGTTACTGTTTTTCGTTCCAGTCGGATATTCAATATGGCTGCCAGGGCCAATAATATGCTCTGATTGGCTGAAATTTCAAAGATCTTCTCTGAAACTAATTAACTGACTGAACCCAAACTGTAAAGAATGATCATTGGAATGTCCTTTACCAAGTTACTGTTTTTTATGCCGATCGGAAATCCAAGATGGCCACCATCGCAAGACATAGATTAACATTGGACCCTATGGGAAAATGTTCAAATGCCTTCTCAGAAACTACAAATATGATTTAAGCCAAACTGTTCATGAATGTTCATTGGATGGTCCTCTACAATCTTAAGGTTTTTTGTTCCGATATGAAATTCAAAATGGTGGCTACGGCAGGACTTAGTTTAACATTGGACCCTATGGGAAAAATGTTTCAAAATGCTTCTTCTCTGAAACCACTTGGACAGTTGAAACCAAACTGCCCAGGAATGATCATTGGAAGGTCCTCTACAAAATTTTTGTTTTTTATGCCAATCGGAAATCCAAGATGGCCGCCACCGCAGGACATAGATTAACATTGGACCCTATGGGAAAATATTCAAATGCCTTCTTCTCAGAAACTACAAATATGATTAAAGCCAAACTGTACATGAATGTTCATTAGATGGTCCTCTACAAACTATAGGTTTTTTGTTCCGGTATGAAATTCAAAATGGCGGCTACGGCAGGACTTACTTTAACATTGGACCCTATGGGAAAAATGTTTCAAAACGCTTTTTTCTCTGAAACCACTAGGACAATTGAAACCAAACTGCTCAGGAATGATCATTGGAAGGTCCTCTACAGAATTTGTGTTTTATATGGCGATCGGAAATCCAAGATGGCCGCCACCGCAATACATAGATTAACATTGAACCCTATTGGAAAATGTTCAAATGCCTTCTTCTCAGAAACTACAAATAAGATTAAAGCCAAACTGTACATGAATGTTCATTGGATGGTCCTCTACAAACTTTACGTTTTTTGTTCCGATATGAAATTCAAAATGGCGGCTACGGCAGAACTTAGTTTAACATTGGACCCTATGGGGAAAATGTTTCAAAACGCTTCTTCTCTGAAACCACTTGGACAATTGAAACCAAACTGCCCAGGAATGATCATTGGAAGGTCCTCTACAAACTCTCTGTTTTTTATGTCGATCGGAAATCCAAGATGGCCACCACCGCAATACATAGATTAACATTAGATCCTATGGGAAAATGTTCAAATGCCTTCTTCTCAGAAACTACAAATATGATTAAAGCCAAACTGTACATGAATGTTCATTGGATGGTCCTCTACAAACTTTACGTTTTTTGTTCCGATATGAAATTCAAAATGGCGGCTACGGCAGGACTTAGTTTAACATTGGACCCTATGGGAAAAATGTTTCAAAACGCTTCTTCTCTGAAACCACTTAGACAATTAAAACCAAACTGCCCAGGAATGATCATTGGAAGGTCCTCTACAAAGTTTCTGTTTTTATAATGCAGTTCGAAAATTCAAGATGGCCGCCACCGCAGGACATAGATTAACATTGGACCCTATGGGAAAATGTTCAAATGCCTTCTTCTCAGAAACTACAAATATGATTAAAGCCAAACTGTACATGAATGTTTATTGGATGGTCCTCTACAAACTTTACGTTTTTTGTTCCGATATGAAATTCAAAATGGTGGCTACGGCAGGACTTAGTTTAACATTGGATCCTATGGGAAAAATGTTTCAAAACACTCCTTCTCTGAAACCACCTGGATAATTGAAACCAAACTGCCCAGGAATGATCATTGGAAGGTCCTCTACAAGGTTTGTGTTTTTTATGCCGATCGGAAATCCAAGATGGCCACCACCGCAGGACATAGATTAACATTGGATCCTATGGGAAAATGTTCAAATGCCTTCTTCTCAGAAACTACAAATATGATTAAAGCCAAACTGTACATGAATGTTCATTGGATGGTCCTCTACAAACTTTACGTTTTTTGTTCTGATATGAAATTCAAAATGGCGGCTACGGCAGGACTTAGTTTAACATTGGACCCTATGGGGAAAATGTTTCAAAACGCTTCTTCTCTGAAACCACTTGGACAGTTGAAACCAAACTGCCCAGGAATGATCATTGGAAGGTCCTCTGTTTTTTATGCCGATCGGAATTCCAAGATGGCTGCCACCACAGGTCATAGTATTAACACAGGACCATATGGAGAAAATACAGAAATATATTCTTCTCTGAAGCTATTGCACTGATTGAACCTAAACTGTGCATCAATCATTGGGAGGTCCTTTACAAACTTTGTGTTTTTTATGTTGATCGTAATTCCAAGATGACTACCACTGCAGGACATAGTTTTTACATAGGACCAATTGGTTTTTTTTATAACCAGGTGAACGATACAGGCTCTGGAGAGCCTCTGGTTTTATTGAATATGGATTTTTTATTTTTTTATTTCTAGATGTTTTAATGAAAGCAAATTTATTCATTGCAGGAATGTTGTAGTATAAAAAAACTATTGATTGCCATAGCAACACCATAGCAGGGTAAAGGTCAGATGTCTGTGTTTGTGATATTAGATTACACACAATTACAGCATTAATGTACAGAGAATTCAGGGTTGTGCTCTATATAGACAAATTGTATATGGCATGTTATTTGTTATTTTTTAAATATATTTTGTTGACTATGCAATTACTATATATTTATGAATATGTGAGCCTTGAAAAGGAAAATAATAAAAATGTAATTGTATTCTAGATTGACAGTAACAAAAAGTCTCACCATGTACAAAATGAACCATTTTCCTGGCTTAACTTTAACTTTAAATCCAAAAGAGACTACTGAAATTGATTACCCTGGCTTAAGATGGGAACAAAACCAGTGACATAAATGGCCACTTGTATAATAAATAACAGCATTTTTGTTACTACTTAATGAATTATTATGTCGGTATATTAAATGTCAGAACATTTTGTCATTTTTTTTTATTATTGGGTATCTTTGTTTGTCTTCTGACCTCAGTAGTTTTTTTGTAATATTTAGCTGCATGATAAAAAAAACTTTGTTGATTATTTATATATTATTAATAATCTTAATATTTTTCAGTACTTATGTCATCATGACAATACACATTATATGATTAAAATAAAAGTACAAAAATTAGATTTTTTTTTCTTTTTAAATAACATAAATTTCAATTAAGAATTGAATGCATTTGTTTGTAGTTTTATTGGCATGTAAAAGCGTGGACCGAAGCACATTTTGTATGAAGCATGCCAGCGCTTCATACAAAAAATGTGCCTCGGTCCACGCTTTTACATGCCTATAAAACTACAAAAAAATGCATTCAATTCTTATAATTACATTTAAATCACATCAAAATTTAATATAGTTGAATTTTTCGTTGTGAATTTTATTTGTGTTAGATTATTTGCTGTTGGATATTACTACGCCATTGATTGTTTACATCTGATGTCGTGCAACATCTCTTTTATAATCATGTGACCACTTCATAACCAATCATATTGTAACATTTCAATGAAAAACGAAAGTAATGTAATTATTTAATTGAATTATTAATATTTGTTAGAATTTTTTCCCCCTTTTTTAATTAATTATATTCACAGAGACTGAAAATGATTGATTTTTTTCAAATAGTGATTTTAATTAAGAATTTATATTAAGTTGTAAAAGTGAAAGGGTTTTTTAGCAAAGATTATTTCATACCTATTGTTTTAGAACAAAGTCAATTTTGAATTTGAATCAATCAAAACAGCTATAATAAAATTCTATATTGTTGTTTTATATGAAATTTTAAGATATGTTTTTTATACAGATAAATAACTCTGGGAAAATCTAGTTTTACACTACTTGCCAATTAAAACAAATGTACCAAATTATGAGAAGTAACGAGCGTGATCATGATTGTGATTGCATACATTTTTTTTATCCAAATCACAAAAGAATACTATGACATATTCCTTTACTCCATTTATTTTTATACGGGTGATTTTATCATAGTGCTAATCTCTCAAATATTTATTTTTGTTACCCTGTTCAGGCCCATTGCTTTTCCTGCTCACAAAGACTTGAATTATTGAGTTTTCCAATCTTTTGACTTTGAACATGCCTGATGTAGGTTATTACAGAAACATGTCGTGCACAATAAATGTTCATCAATTTGCTAAGACTAGATTTACGCTACTTTTTACTTGTCATTTTAAATCTTAAATTCTGTTTAAAAACTTTATATTTAATCCGGAGATATTTATTATAAAAAGAGAAGTCAAGTGGATGGGTGATGCTATAAAAAAATATGTCTGCAAAAATTTGATTTTTTAAATTTTTGCTGACATAGATTTTTTTGGGTATCATTATTTTAGGTCAGTCTGCATTACATCAGCCAATCAGCATGTAGCATAGTCAAACATAGTACTGGTATTTACTGAAACAAATTAGTTCTACTTTCACTTTGTATTGAAGTGTTACTATTAAATGAGTGGATGGGTTATGGTATTTAACATTACTTTCAACAATATTTCAGTTATATCGTGGCGGTCAGTTTTATCGGTGGAGGAAACCAGAGTACACGGAGAAAACCACGGACAAACTTGATCAAATAATGTTGTATTGAGTACACCTCACCTGAACAGGATTCAAACTCACAACATTAGTGGTGATAGGCACTGATTGCATAAAGGTAGTTATATTTCCAAATACCATACAATCACGACCACGACGGCTCCCTACTATTAAATGAATCTCATTGCAAATACTCTGGCCTGATTCAGAAATCAGTTAAAAAGAAAGGAATGATGCCAAAATAAATAATTTTTATGCAGTAAGCATGACACAAAATTCTTATTATAATTTTAAAGTCGATCCATTGGTTTGATATTTTTGAGCAAATGCATGACACTTTGAGAATTTGACATTGTCACTAAAAGTGAAATTATTGTTTATCCCAAATTTTTATGCACTCACTATGCATTTGATTTAGTAGAGTCTGGTTTAAAAAATAATTTCCATATGATTCCTGTGAAAGATAATAATAATTAGTTTTCAAGGAGTGTGAATTTATCTTGACATATTACAGGAATAATATTAGGGGCCGTCATGGCCGTGATTGTATATGGTAGTTGGATTTACAACTACCTGTGCAATCAGTGCCTATCACCACTAACATTGTGAGTTTAAATCCCACTCAGGAGGAGTGTACTGAATACAACATTATGTAATCAAGTTTGTCAGTGATATGCGACAGGTCTGGTTTTCTCCGTGTACTCCGGTTTCCCCCACCAATAAAACTGACTGCCATGATATAACTGAAATATTGTTGAAAGTGGCATTACACACCATAAACCAAACCAAACCAGAAACAATATTTACATATAGTACTGCCATACCATAAATATAATATTTACTACTGTAAAGGAGGGACTTTTTCACTTCCAAAGGTTCATTTTCTGAGAGATTGATATTTATTTGTAACATTACATTAAAACAAATTTAATTTAACTGTGGACTGACTAAGAATATATGATCGATAAATTCTAGATCATTGAAAATTATTTTTTACCATTCGTCAGTAATTTATATATTTTTTCTGTCAGCTAGTCTTTGTATGTTTTAGTTCATTAATATGTGTATTGAAGTATATTTTTATAATTGTGTTAGTCATTTGAATGTTATTGTTTCTTTACCATTTGTAAGCTATTTTTTATAGACATGTATTTTATATTAATGTAGGTTTGATTATCAACTGTAATACATTTTAACTTGTACCACCGATTATTACCGAAAACTGATACAACATTATGTGATAAAGTTTGTCAATGACTTGCGGCAGGCCGATGGTTTTCTCCGGGTACTCTGGTTTCCTCCATCAATTAAACTGACCACTATGATATAACTGAAATATTGTTGAAAGTGGCGTTAAACACAATAATCCTTAACCCTATTACTGAAAACTTTATTCTTTTTTCATACAATTCGAATATGTTGATTTATTTGAACAAGAATGACCAAGAATGTATTATGATCAATCTCATTGTGATATATACTGTTTGATCATTGATTTAGGTAAATATCCAATTTATGTGGTTGATCAATCGAGTTTTATTTACAATGAATAACAATTTATTGTTTAGTTATGATATTTAGATAATTGTAATGCCCTTTTCTTTATCATTTGTCCTCGCACCACATAACATTGAAGGTATTTTGTTAAAAGTTAATATCTTGTGTTATGGCAAATAATGATGCTCAAAATTAGGTTCAAAGTTCATTCTCCTGCAATACATAGATGCCTTGTTAGTTTTTCTTATAAAGCCGAATGTTGACTTGCCAATTACCATGAAACCTATCTACACCGAACCTTAAATAAAGCGAAATCCTGTGTAAGCTGTTCCAAAGCATTTATATAAAACTTTGTTTTATGAATTGCCATTGTTTGTATAAGTGTTCATGGAAGACATTTGTTTTGATATATTAATCACATATGTATTTTTACAGGGCTGTGCTTATGTTTTGTCAATACTAGCCAATTAATGGTTTTGTCAAATGAGAATACTTAGTCCTCCTGTTACAAGGCCACATTTTTGCAGTGAAAATGTGATCTTATATGAGGAGTGGCCTCTCTTGATGGGGACGATTTAATAGTATTTTACTACCTCAGTGCTTCTGAAATCTGACCCGATAAAAAGGGGGTGCCTTTGGTGGGAGTGGCCTTATAAGAGGGGGACAACTACTTAATGTACATGTATGTCATACTGTCACAAGTGTAAAATTTAGAAAGACAAAATCTGTTGGTAAAAATATTTTGCATTTTGTATTTTCTTGAACATGAACAAAATTAGTTCCCATTTCATTATCATGTACTCATATTTATTTTATTTTATTTTGACAGTGTTCTTTGATTATCATTTTGAATGAAATATATAAAAAAAGAAAAAAAACAAGCTAATGATACACCATGCATAAAAACCAACTATGCAATAAAATAATACCTATTTGTTTGTTTATCGAGATCTAGCTAATCTTCTTTATCAAGTCTTAAACATCTTAAGGTAGTTTCGGTATAATAAAACAGTTATTGCCTTCATCAATTTTTCAACCCTCAAGAGGTTGTATTCCCTCTGTCTATAGCACTTGGGGGAAAACAACTCTGATGTTCACCTCATATGAAGGCAATAATGGTATATTGATTAAGTATTTTGATATTGTTGTTCTATTACCATTGATAAGATGTGAATGGTGATCTAGAGTGTATAAGCTTCTAGTTACTATTTGACTAATACCTGTATTTACCCTAAATATAAAGTAGATTAGTTCACACTGGTATAGTTCATATCATTCTGATTAAACTCACATTTCTCACTTGCTTTCCTTACTGATATGTTGCGGCGTGTGAGTAAACCTATTTACTATCCAATGAAAATGGCACTTGGGAGAAAATGAAATTGTTTTAATTTAAAATTAAGCTGCTTTTTTTTGCTAGAAGCAATCTGATTGATCAAAATAGGTCATAGCACTTATTTACAACTACCTATTCAATCACTGCCTATCACTACTAAAGTTGTGAGTTCGAATCCTTCTTAGGCGAGGTGTACTCAATATAACATTGTGTGATAAAGTTTGTCAATGACTTGCGACAGATTGGTGATTTTCTTCATCAATAAAACTGACTGTCACGATATAACTGAAATATTGTTGAAAGTGGGGTTAAACTCAATAAACCTTAAGCTAAACTGCATGTGGCACATAATGGGGTGACATATCAGTAGATAGCAAATGAAGAGATGTTGTCATTTTAATCAGAATGAGTTTACTTATTGTGTAATATATTATTTAACGTTTAACGTTAAATAATAATAATAGTATGGTAGTCGACCTTATTACATAGCTGTTGGATCATTGAAAAATGATACCATACATATAAAATTATATATACATGTATATTTATTATTTGCCTTTTTTTTTTATTATGACATTGTTGTACACTTTTAGATGTTTATATCCAATAGATAAATTAAAAAATAATATTTTTTATTAAGATGAAACAGTTGTTAGTTTATGGTAAACTGTTGTGGAATATATTGTATATATTTTAATATGAAGAGATGCACATGTTGTCATTTTAATCAGAATGAGTTTACTTATTGTGTAATATATTATTTAACGTTTATATTTTAATATTAATAAATCGACAGTTTTATAAATATTTAAAAAAGTATTTTAACAATAAATTATTTATTATGATTAAAAATAAGCAAAAAAATTCCACAAAGGCTTACCATACTATATAATATAGATTGTAATTTTGTTAATTTATGATAATTAAAATTATGTGTGTTCATTCTGACACCAATAAAAAAAAAAAAAAAAAAATTCTCGAATCAGAATATTGCAATTAAACAATAAATTGCTCTCATGACTTTCATTACTGAAATTTTGGTTATTCCATGGGAAGAGTGTTAATTCATCTACTACTCGTTTCAACTGAATATGAATTTTGTGCTTCTATTTTACTCAGCATTGTATATATTGAATGGCAGAAATTGTCGAGTGTTTTTGATGAACAAGAAACAAGCAAAATATACTAACCATGCAATGCATCAAATGTATCAAGCCTATGGATCCCCAAGGATATCAGGGTGTATTACCGGTAACTATTTTCTATATAAATGTCTAAGCATTGAATGTAAATAGCCTATGGATCCCAAAGGATATCAGGGTGTATTACCGGTAACTATTTTCTATATTAATGTCTTAAGCATTGAATGTAAATAGCCTATGGATCCCGAAGGATATCAGGGTGTATTACTGGTAACTATTTTCTATATAAATGTCTAAGCATTGAATGTAAATAGCCTATGAATCCCGAAGGATATCGGGGTGTATTACCGGTAACTATTTTCTATATAAATGTCTTAAGCATTGAATGTAAATAGGATATGGATCCCCAAGGATATCGGGGTGTATTACTGGTAACTATTTTCTATATAAATGTCTTAAGCATTGAATGTAAATAGGATATGGATCCCCAAGGATATCGGGGTGTATTACCGGTAACTATTTTCTATATCAATGTCTTAAGCATTGAATGTAAATAGGCTATGGATCCCCAAGGATATCGGGGTGTATTACCGGTAACTATTTTCTATATAAATGTCTAAGCATTGAATGTAAATAGGCTATGGATCCCAAAGGATATCAGGGTGTATTACCGGTAACTATTTTCTATATAAATGTCTAAGCATTGAATGTAAATAGCCTATGGATCCCAAAGGATATCAGGGTGTATTACCGGTAACTATTTTCTATATTAATGTCTTAAGCATTGAATGTAAATAGCCTATGGATCCCGAAGGATATCAGGGTGTATTACTGGTAACTATTTTCTATATAAATGTCTAAGCATTGAATGTAAATAGCCTATGAATCCCGAAGGATATCGGGGTGTATTACCGGTAACTATTTTCTATATAAATGTCTTAAGCATTGAATGTAAATAGGATATGGATCCCCAAGGATATCGGGGTGTATTACTGGTAACTATTTTCTATATAAATGTCTTAAGCATTGAATGTAAATAGGATATGGATCCCCAAGGATATCGGGGTGTATTACCGGTAACTATTTTCTATATCAATGTCTTAAGCATTGAATGTAAATAGGCTATGGATCCCCAAGGATATCGGGGTGTATTACCGGTAACTATTTTCTATATAAATGTCTAAGCATTGAATGTAAATAGGCTATGGATCCCCAAGGATATCAGGGTGTATTACTGGTAACTATTTTCTATATCAATGTCTAAGCATTGAATGTAAATAGGCTATGGATCCCCAAGGATATCAGGGTGTATTACCGGTAACTATTTTCTATATAGATGTCTTAAGCATTGAATGTAAATAGGCTATGGATCCCCAAGGATATCGGGGTGTATTACCGGTAACTATTTTCTATATCAATGTCTTAAGCATTGAATGTAAATAGCCTAGGGATCCCCAAGGATATCAGGGTGTATTACCGGTAACTATTTTCTATATCAATGTCTTAAGCATTGAATGTAAATAGGCTATGGATCCCCAAGGATATCGAGGTGTATTACCGGTAACTATTTTCTATATAAATGTCTTAAGCATTGAATGTAAATAGGCTATGGATCCCCAAGGATATCGGGGTGTATTACTGGTAACTATTTTCTATATAAATGTCTAAGCATTGAATGTAAATAGGCTATGGATCCCCAAGGATATCAGGGTGTATTACTGGTAACTATTTTCTATATCAATGTCTAAGCATTGAATGTAAATAGGCTATGGATCCCCAAGGATATCAGGGTGTATTACCGGTAACTATTTTCTATATAAATGTCTAAGCATTGAATGTAAATAGGCTATGGATCCCCAAGGATATCAGGGTGTATTACTGGTAACTATTTTCTATATCAATGTCTAAGCATTGAATGTAAATAGGCTATGGATCCCCAAGGATATCGGGGTGTATTACCGGTAACTATTTTCTATATAAATGTCTTAAGCATTGAATGTAAATAGCCTAGGGATCCCCAAGGATATCGGGGTGTATTACCGGTAACTATTTTCTATATCAATGTCTTAAGCATTGAATGTAAATAGGCTATGGATCCCCAAGGATATCGGGGTGTATTACCGGTAACTATTTTCTATATAAATGTCTTAAGCATTGAATGTAAATAGGCTATGGATCCCCAAGGATATCGGGGTGTATTACTGGTAACTATTTTCTATATAAATGTCTAAGCATTGAATGTAAATAGGCTATGGATCCCCAAGGATATCAGGGTGTATTACTGGTAACTATTTTCTATATCAATGTCTAAGCATTGAATGTAAATAGGCTATGGATCCCCAAGGATATCAGGGTGTATTACCGGTAACTATTTTCTATATAGATGTCTTAAGCATTGAATGTAAATAGGCTATGGATCCCCAAGGATATCAGGGTGTATTACCGGTAACTATTTTCTATATAGATGTCTTAAGCATTGAATGTAAATAGGCTATGGATCCCCAAGGATATCGGGGTGTATTACTGGTAACTATTTTCTATATAAATGTCTAAGCATTGAATGTAAATAGGCTATGGATCCCCAAGGATATCAGGGTTTATTACCAGTAACTATTTTCTATATAAATGTCTAAGCATTGAATGTAAATAGCCTAGGGATCCCCAAGGATATCAGGGTGTATTACCGGTAACTATTTTCTATATCAATGTCTTAAGCATTGAATGTAAATAGGCTATGGATCCCCAAGGATATCGGGGTGTATTACTGGTAACTATTTTCTATATAAATGTCTAAGCATTGAATGTAAATAGGCTATGGATCCCCAAGGATATCAGGGTTTATTACCAGTAACTATTTTCTATATAAATGTCTAAGCATTGAATGTAAATAGCCTAGGGATCCCCAAGGATATCAGGGTGTATTAACTCTTTTTAATATAAACGTCTAAGCAATTCAACTAAATAAATGTCTAAGCCTTCAACCGAACAATAACCAATCTGAGAGTGATATCATTTTATTATCTTAGACATATTTTGACATTTAGTTGGCATATGATATATGTTTAATTGGTGATTTAAATGTTTAATTAGACTGTAGTTAAATGTTCTCTGCCTTCTCTGCAAATGGTGGTAGTGCTGATGGAAAGTTAATTCCATATGGTGATTGAATGGCTGAATATTGTGTCTTCTGAAACGTTTCACCTTGTGCTTCTATTTGTTTTTGTTGGCTAATAATCAACCGCTGCATTTGTTCAAATCGGTCTTTTGTCGAGTAAAACTTGAAGGATTTTTTGTAATAGCAGAACAGTATAGAAGTTGTTATGCATACAAAAAGAAGGAAACTCCCCAGAAGGGCAGCGATAATATTCATTGCCGTCTGTCTCTGCTTTATGATGATCTCCACATGTGCCGGAGAACTTTTTGCCGCAAACAACAGCACCCCATATCGTGTAAATCACACTGAGTCCACAAAGAGAACAAGATATCACTGCTATGACATAAAAGTAAGAAGCTAAAAAGACAAAATAGAGAAAACATCACGATAGATTTGTAAGTCAATAATTAGTAGTCCATCATAAAAACTTCATCAATACACTTTGAAAAGCTATTTTTGATAAAACATGGAGACACGTTTTTACTATGCCTGTATAACTGTATAAACATTGTACCTGAATATTCATAATGCTTGAAAACTATAATTTGTATAGTGCTTTCCATTGCAAGTCAATTATGTCAGATTAATAAGAAAGGATAGGTTTGTAAATGAATATGAGAGACAATCCAACATTACACTTAGACACAAATTAAAGTAAAGGAACATGAGAGACAATCCAACATTACATTTAGACACAAATTAAAGTAAAGGAACATGAGAGACAATCCAACATTACACTTAGACACAAATTAAAGTAAAGGAACCGTGCTTTTATTGCTGTGCTACATTTCAAAGTCACAGTAGTGTGTTCAATAATGAGAATAACTCACACATTAAAATGGCCCATAGCATACAGTTTAGCGGTACTAGGTCCTAGTTCCATCGATAAATGCTACATCTGGGAATCTTTGTCATTCTGATGTCAATAGTTGTATAAAATGTTATTCCTAGATGCGAAGTTATCAACAAGAAAAAATACCAGTGAAGCAGTCTTACAAATACTGTCATCATTGTGTCTGTCAGCACATTATGAAGTTACAAATACAGCCATAAAGCAACCATAGGGCTCCCATCAAGTAAATAGTAAGAAAACTACATGTAAATGGTTTGATTTGATTTGAAGTAGGCTGACTAATTGGAAGGACTGTATAAATATATGCTTTAGAAAATAAGATCTAAAAATTGAGAGCTGAAGGAGTGTGAACTTTAATTACTATATCATTATATGTCCACAACTGTATAAAAAAAGCACGGGGAAATTCCACTCTGCACGACAGACAAACTCTAATAATCAATTGATAAGAAAGGATATGGAGGTAAATGAACATGAGAAACTATTCAATATTACACTTTGATGTTCAATTTTCACTTCTCGCACCAAATCAAAACGCTGAACATGCATTTCCCATTAATATTTAAAAAAAAAACCCCGGATATTTTACGGTACATCAGTGTAATGATTCCCATTACACAAAGTTGTCCAGTACGATTCCCATTACACAAAGCTGTCCAGCACGATTCCCATTACACAAAGCTGTCCAGCACGATTCCCATTATACAAAGCTGTCTAGCAAGATTCCCATTACACAAAGCTGTCCAGCACGATTCCCATTACACAAAGCTGTCCAGCACGATTCCCATTACACAAAGCTGTCCAGCATGATTCCCATTACACAAAGCTGTCCAGCATGATTCCCATTACACAAAGCTGTCCAGCACGATTCCCATTACACAAAGCTGTCCAGCACGATTCCCATTACACAAAGCTGTCCATCACGATTCCCATTACACAAAGCTGTCCAGCACGATTCCCATTACACAAATTAAAGCTGTCCAGCACTTCCCCAGAGGGCGGAAAGGACGGCAGCCGTCTATGTTGAGGTGTTAGCAGGTTATATTATTGAAAACATGACAATGGAACATATTGAAGATGTACATGTCCATCGAACTTGAATAAAAATTTTACAGAAATTATTACTATTAAAACAAAATTTTCTGTAAGCTAAACATACTTTGTGTAATCAACTCCTCTTTCAATAAACAATCAAACTGTACGATTTCAAGCATAATCAACTCCTCTTTCAACCAAATGATTTCAATCCTATATACAGTTGGGAAACAAGACAGTTCGGCACCAAGACATATCGGCACCCGTTGAAAAAGACAGTTCGGCACCGTTGAAAAAGATAGTTCGGCACCAAGAAAGTTCGGTATCAGGACATCGGCACCGCATTTTCTTTCAAACAAACGTGATTACCTTTTTTAAAATAAAATCAACGAAAGTTAAAAAAAAAACAACATCAATGATTGTTTAAAGGCACTAGCTACGATTACCTGGATTTACCTGGATTGGGTAATAATAACGAAATATTAGGATTACCTGAAAGACTAAGTACCGGAACCTATTTCAAGGAAAAGATCAGGTAATCGTAATTTTATTTGTTCGAATTACCTGGTCTTATTATTACCCGGAATAGTTGTATGTAAATAAAATATTAAATCTTATTTATTGTTGTTGATTTATTTTTGATAGGTACCAATTTTATTATAAACTTTCATTCTGAATTTAATTTGTCTATATTTGTTTGTGTAAAAATATGGTCAAAGGCGCTGAAAAGAGCTCACCGCGTATGTTATCAAGACATGTAGTTCATTTGGGAATCTTAAAATGGACACGAATGAGGGAGTCCAGTCCTTCAATTTTGAAGTTGGACAAAAGTTTAAGTCATTTAAGGAATTTGAGAGCCAACTTAAACGTTACCAAGATGCAAAATTTATACAAATGTACAGAAGGAGTAGTTGCAAAATTGAGTCAACGAAGACAAAGCAAACAATTACAAACAATGATCTGGTTGTAGACTTGCCAACAAAGATTTTAGATGAAAACATTAACTTAAACAGAATTTAAAAAAAATTCACGATTGATGGATGGAAATGTCTAAAAAAAAAAATCAGTAAAAACAAAAGAAACAGTCTGTAAAATTGATGTTCATCTTTATGCATTCATAGTTTGCGATGAATGTTTAGAGTGGAACCATCTTAAATGTGTTGGCCTCAAAGCGCCACCAAAATCCACGTACTGGATATGCAGACAGTGCTATAACAAAGGAAAGTAACTGGCTTGATAATTTCTTATGTAATTCCATCTTTGTAAATATATTTACGAAGTATATTTCATATCTTTTTGATGTATTGATTTAAAATGTATTATCAATTACAAATTGATATATAATAATAATAATTCTTTCAATTCTCCCTAGAACTTCCGGGTAATAATAAGACCAGGTAACTCTAACAAATAAAATTACGATTACCCGATATTTTTCCGGCACTTATTTGCAAATAAAAAAAAATGACAGAAAATATAACAGAAAGAAATAGAAAATGAAAAAAACATAGATATCTAATTTAGTGCACAAGGCGTATTTCTGGAATAGCTTTCATTAGATACACTTAATTATAGTCCAAAGGTTGGAAAGTGACAGTATTTATGAGCAAGTAAACTAAAGGACCGATACATAATATAATAGCTAAAATTGGCTAAGGCTACCTATTCTAGAGGAAGGAGGAAGAATAGATTATATGATATAGGAACTGTAAATTGTAATATAAATACATCAAATAAACCATGTAAGCATGCCGACGAATTTATTATTGAGAGGATGATACCCTCGAGGATAAACAAACAAACAAACAAACACCTACACATCACCGTCTTCGAGTATCATTGAAATAATCTATTGAAATATGATTTAGAGGTATGGATTTTTGCTTCTTTCTTCGATTTTCGATTGGGTCTTGGAACTGTTCAGACATTGTGGTCTTTGTTTTCCTTTTGTTATAAGTATAAGACGACATACTGTAACACAGCAATATACAGTTAATACGTTAAATGTAGTTATTCGGGAATTGAATATATGTTAAGAGAGGCCGTCGTGATATAGACCGAATAATCTGTCTCTTGTGTATTTATATTTGTCATTATATATTTCTTTTTTATTATTTGGACATTCATTTTTTTTCAGTGTGGCAGAAAAAGAAAAAAAATGTCAAAATAATAAAAAGGAAATATATAATGACATATAAACACACAAGAGACAGATTATTCAGTCTAGTCGTGACCGTGATCGTATGGTAATTGGGTTGATATCTACCGACGCAAACAGTGCGTTGTGAGTTCGACACAACATTATTTGGAAAAAGTTTGTCAGTGACTAGCGACAGGTCGGTGGTTTTCTTCGGTTACTCCGGTTTCCTCCACCAGTAAAACTGACCTCCACCATATAACTAAAATATTGTTGAAAGTGGCGTTAAACATTATGATTCTAACCTCCCTAACCCCAAGTTAAGAAAATATAACTACTTACTATGACACCAGACCAGATAGGACTACCAGACAATAATGGAAATTTGCCGTGTCTAGCTTCCACCATAATCACTATACCAATTATAATCGACATGACAGCACATACTAGCATAGATACAGCTATACGTCTGAATCGTTTAACTGCATATAATCTGGATTCTAAAAGTCTCCCTGACAATTAAGAATTGGTCTATTTTTATTTTGTGTTCAGAGTGTGAAGGTGAGATGTGATTGTTCGTTCTGTTAGCATTGGTGGCATTGTTGACAACCACTATGTAAACTTTCTTTTCATATTCAATGATTTACTGTCCACGCTTTAATTCTTTCAGAATTGTTGTTGTGCGATTTAAACCTGTTTCTTTTTGGATTACCTTTTCACTTGTCTTGGGGTTATTATATTATACGCTTCAAACAATATTCGTGCGTCTATGGAGTGCAAAAGGGGGAAGAGTTTCACCTACATATTCTACATATTATTATCTAAAAACCTAAAACGCATATATTGCTTGCCGTTCATGAGGTAGAGATTTAATGCCAAAAAATATATTTCATAATTTCTTAAATTTTCTGTTTGAATATTATGTATTAAAGGTGAACTTAAAGTAATCGTCCATTTCCAAAAATATGCAAATTTTAGTGATAAACGGAAGTTGATTCATCAATCAATTTATCAATCGACTTCAAACATATTGTACTATAAGACTTTTGTGGTATATAAAGGATGTTATATATCCTTGAATATATTTGCCTACTATTACTATTGAATCATATCATTTCTTCTTTGATTGTTCCTATTATACAAATATGAGACATACATTGTTTGACAATCTCAGCTGGCTGCCTAATGATTGTGTTTTAGACCTCAAACTTGTTTGACAATCTCAGCTGGCTGCCTAATGATTGTGTTTTAGACCTCAAACTTGTTTGACAATCTCAGCTGGCTGCCTAATGATTGTGTTTTAGACCTCAAACTTGTTTGACAATCTCAGCTGGCTGCCTAATGATTGTGTTTTAGACCTCAAACTTTTGACCAGTGGTAATCCTACACTCTCAAATGAACAGGACGACATTGTTTTTAAGCATGTGTTTGAATAAAGAGGTCTGAAAGGTTTATTTTTGTCTAATAGTTCACAAAAAGAACAACTGCACACACCATCACCAACAACCCCACTCTCTCTTTCCTTTCTCCATTCTCTGTTATTGTTCAATTTACACATATTAATGTAAGAAATATTTATATACATGCATGCTCTATCAAATAATGTTGTAGCTTATTGTATATAGGAGAAGACTTCATAAGTTTTTTTTAAAAACTTGTGTCTTATCCTTTTTGCACACTTGAGCAAATAAAATATGTTTAAACTAAGCTACTATAGACTAATGAGAGATACAACATTTATATATTTTTATCATTATGTAACCTAGCTGAAAGAATTGTAAAAAGAATTGTAAATGTGTATTGTATAATGACAGTTATATACAACAAACCATTTTGTTAGATTAATGCAACCTTAAGTAAAGAATTGTCTACCCTTGAATCTGTGAGATAGAAAGCATAACAAGTGATTTTGTTCATTTAAAGGCGACTGTGCTGCTCACAAATACTGTCTCACACTCCTGTCGGGTATGTCCACAATATATGGAGATGAAGACCAGTGTCAATAACGCTGTTCAGTAACGTTTTATTTCGTACTGAATTTCAAAGTTTTTTTTACCCCTAAAAACTTTTAAATTACTTTGCTTTCATATATTTTGGCTTTGAGCGTACCTTATGAATATTAATCCAGAAACGCTACATGCACGCTTAATTTGATATCTACTTTTTTTTTATTTCAGTTTATTTTTCATTTATGTTTAATTGCACCCATATCCTTTCACAGTAAACACGATATTTGTTAATAAAATATCATGTGACATTGATAGCTGTTTTAGATCAACATCGAGGTCATAATTCAGTATATTATTACGACACTTATTATTTAAATACACCAAATTATTTTGCTCAAAAGATAAATCTATCATACAGCTATTTGCTTAGGTTAGAACGTGGTCTTGAAGCTCATTGTGGAAGTCCGAACGGCGACCGTCTTTTGACGAACAGAAATAAGGCTGCTGCTCTCTAAGCTTTTTATTTTCCCCCCAGAGTTTCAATTTTTTGTTTCTTTCTCACACACCCATATCCTTACATTTAATGATCAATGACTGATAAAACCCTTTTTACTATATATACATTACTAATATGTAAATTTCCTTTCTGTTTTTTTACTGTGTTATCCACCAATATAACATTCTATAGTGAAACATTTCTTATATAGATTGTAGTATCTTAATATTTTTTTGTCCCTTGCACAAATATTTACGAAAGTTCATTTTAGCACAAGGTAACGTTATCAACGGTCCATATTGGAATAATGAATTGGAATAAATACAAAGTTTATTTTCTAGAGCACATCAAGCAGTAAACTAAAGGTGTCAAAATATGAAATGAAAGTTTAAACAGTAATGGTCAACAATTCCACCAATAAAAAAAAAAACCGGACAATCAACTCTCACCTTAACTCTTTAAACACAAAAATGATCCCGACATAGGACGTTGGAATTCTGGGTAATGTTCAAATGCATATTCTTTCAATTATGATACATGTATTTATCCACATTCTTACTAATACGTGAATTAAATTCTTACTTTCTTCTTCAGCTCCTAGTTCTAATGTAAGACCAGTAGACATCATTTTTGTTGTTGTTAAAATGAAATGTTCATTTATAAAATTAACATGTGATATTGTTATTACAACTGCATGTATCTACGTTTTTATTATAATATATGTACCCCTATCTCACTGTAAACACTTTTATATGTCACATCTTGATATGTGATTGAATATGAGTGTGAATCATACTGGAAATGGATTTCCAAAAGAATACGTGTAATATAATGAAAACGTGAATATCCAATTTAGTGCGCATGATGCGTTTCTGGAATAACCTTCGTCGTCCTTCATCGGACACTCATAGTCAAAAGATAGGAAAGCCAAATCACTAAAAAGCCTTTTGTGGCAAATAAACCAAAGGGCATAAGGTTGAAAAACGTAGATACAAATGTACCTAACTTAGGGTACGCTCAAGGTCAAAATATCGAAAACCATAAAATTTAAAGTGTTTTTGGAGCAAGTAACCCAAAAGACAAAAACAGAACGCCAAATATCTGGCAATTTACCTATGATGGAGGGATATGGATATTAGTTTCAATAAATTACATTATTTAGGTAATGTAAAATAAAAACATAATATGCATGTATATAATAAACCATGTCAGTGCCGAAACACTGACTACTGGGTGGATAATACCACCGGAGACTAATAATCCGCCAGGTATCGACCCATTGATAGTAATAAAACGTACATATTTGATTTAGTGCACGTAACGTTTCTGGAATAAGATTCACCAGGTACGCTCATAGTCAAAATATTGGAAACCATATAATTTAACATGTTTTGGAGCAAGAAAACCAAAGGGCATAAAAAGAACAGGTAATTTCTGCTAAGTTCACTTATGCCTGTTGGAGATTGACCATAGTTGTGATAAATTACATTATTTAGGAATTGTAAATGTCATACATAAATATATATAATAAACCACGTTAGTGACGAAGCATTGACTACTGAGGGGAGGGGGTATGTTCTCGTCGACTAATAATCCACCAACAATCATCTACCACCAGAAGAGATTGACAAGAAATACATAATTGGCTTTAAATTTGAGCGTACCCGATGAAGGTTATCACAGAACTGTGTCGTGGGCATAGCAATGCACACATGATTAATAAAACACGAATATAAAACTAAACCAGTAGACATAGATCATCAATTTGTTGGGATTAAATATTGAATATGTAATGGTCACATAATATGAAAGGGAATATGTACAATATAGTCTGATCCTATGTTACAGAGGGTTCTTTTGTACCCTGTATTCACATGCAAATTTAGCAAATTTACGTCGCCATCTTTTTAATTTAACTAACACGGTATCAAAGGACCCGATATATGTACCGCTTTAATTTTTTTGGACCTACTAGTTCTCCCAACATATTGTCTATATTATTAGCAAAGAAAACCTGCATCAACTAGGGAGAGGGGAGGGTTATGGTGATTAATGCCACTTTCAACAATATTTCAGTTATATCGTGGCAGTCAGTTTTATAGGTGGAAGAAACTGGAGTACCTGGAGAAAACAATCGACCTGCCGAAAGTTACTGACAGACTTTATCACAAAATGTTGTATCGAGTACACCTTGCCTGAGCGGGATTCGTACTCACAACGTTAGTGGTGATAGACACTGATTGCATATATAGTTGTAAATCCAACTACCATACAATCACGACCACGACGATCCCCTGCATAAACTAGTAAAAGTAAAAATCCATAAGGGATTTCAAATTATATTGTAATGGTCATCTAATAAAATCTCAAAGTAGTATTGAATATCTATGCATTCATATAGACCAAAATTTGTCTAGTGAAAGAACAGTCAACACCATTATTAAACAATTCTCATTTGAGATTTATATATAGAAAAGAAAATTGTCTATCTTCTTCATTTTGATTATTCCTGTTTCCCCTGGTATGCTGGTATATCTCAAGCTTTGAAAAACGAATCACAAGTGCCACAAATTAAAACAGTTCGTTTTATTTAAAGTGTGGTCCCATGAACAAGTATAAAACAAACGGAACTATCTAGTTTAGGATTTTTAAATGTTGAGTGAAATAGTTTCGTCTTAATCATGCTTACATGATCTTCAATAATGCATGTCTTCTTAATTGAAAAATAGTTTCATAAAAATTAACGAACAGCACAAGCACAATACATGATCGCTTTAACTATGTAACGCCTTAAATTAAAGGCATCGAATTTAAAGACATCGAATCAACAACATGTTATTACAATGTAATTCAGGATTGGAGGACCTCATTGGAACTATGCTGAAAGGCTTTCATGAGTTATCCTTGGTTGACAATTATCAACATTTAATTAAATGGCATGAAAATTTCATTTAATAATTAAATTTTAAATTTTATTTTTAGATGAATAAGAAATTGTGGATTGTTGATATATATTTTTAGAGGGCTCGGGTGGCTAAATGAGTTAGGTAGATGGATTACCTAACAACTGATACAAGCATATCACCAATACGGCGTGGGTTCGCTCCCGGCTTTGCAAATTACAAAAAGGGTGCACTCGACTCGCAGCCACAAGTCATAAAGTTTACTAGTTGCTTGCCCATGGTCGATGGTTCTCTCCGGATATTCCGGCTTCTTCCATCACTAAAGTTGGTCGCCATGATATAGCTGAAATATTGCTGAAAGTGGCGTTAGATGCAAAAAAAAAATCAAATCGATATAGAAAAAAATTAACCTAAATATATTTTACCTAACTATAGTTGCTATGTTATAGTCTTTACGAATTAGATGTTTCTTTTTTTTTTTAAATAATTTCGTTCAGTTTATTTGTGCTAGATTTAAACTTTGTCACTTTGTTAATAACGTCACCATAGAAATATGGATGGGAAATGCCCTATTTGATCCGATATCTACGAAAACCCAGAAGGATCATTAGAAATTCGAGATTCGAAATTCAATATCCCAATTAACCAATGGAAGGAGAGATAACAAACCGATGTTATTTCTAAGCAATTAAATACCGTTTATCAAATGTCTACATGAGTAATTAAAACAATCTGTCGTAAGAGAAATAATGTATTTAAAAGATATCTGCATGTAAAATTATATTTATGTACATTATATATCTTAATAGTGGTGATAAAGGTTAGTGGAAGTTTTCCATAATTTATGATAATTAGATCCTTGATGTTAATCATAGCAGCCTCCAACTGTAGTCTCATCAGCTTACACGAGTTAGAGAGACAACAATATCGAGTACACCTGCTGGCTACTTGCTGCAATCGAACACGCTACATAAGTGGAGATAGACACTTATTTGAGGGGAGGATTTGTCCCATGAAACTAGCTTGACCTTTCCAAGTGCCCTTTCGAAGCCAGGAAAGTGATCTGTAATGTATTTGTTAGTTAGGGGTATACGATTATTCTTTAAGATTTTAGAACTGTTCCGACAGTGTGGTATTTTAGAACTGTTCCGTATTTTAGAACTGTTCCGACAGTGTGGTAGTTTAGAACTGTTCCTACAGTGTGGTATTCTAGAACTGTTCCGACAGTGTGGTATTTTAGAACTGTTCGACAGTGTGGTATTTTAGAACTGTTCCGACAGTGTGGTATATTTTGTTTTTCATTTTATTGCATGGTTAGATGTAAAATCCACAATCACATGACCACAACCCCCCACCACCCCACCCCACCACCACCCCCTCCTTGTATTTCAGGAAAATAACATTTACATACATCATTATCACACTTTAAATAATGACCTGATAAACATCTTATTAAGTTGACCTTATTATTTACATATTGCAATATACATGTATACCAAAACAGGAAGTTATAGTGTAAATAAATCTGCGTAAATCAGAAAATTTTGTTTAAGTCACGTGATACACTTAGTCTAATATGGCTGAAGCATTGGCTGATGACGACAACGTAACAAAATGTATGGTTTGCAAGCAAATCTTAGGAGAACCGAGATATCTTAAATGTTTACATTCGTTTTGTAAGAAGTGCATATCTTGGTTTCAAGTTAGAAAGGAAGGATCACTGTCATATGTAAGGTGTCCAATTTGTGAGGAGAAAATCAGAATTACTGAAGCGAAAGTAGAACAGTGGATTGACTCACTTCCTGAAAATACTTTTATTCGGGATCTTTTGAAGGACCATGTACTCATTCAGTGTGAACCATGTAAGGAAAGAGGGAAAATAACGATCCCAAAATTATTCTGTGCTAAATGTAGTGAATTGCTATGTACTGAATGTGCATATTCGCACAAATCGATGAAATTCGCAAGGAACCATACCATTTTAGTTCTCGATAAAATGGTTTGTGCGGTAAGCAGAAGTATATTTTGCCCTAAGCACCAGTCTAAAACTTTAACAATGTATTGCGACAACCATCGAATAACGTGTTGCACTACATGTAGACTAGTGGATCATACGAATTGTAATATCAAATCTGCCAGAAAATCTATGTCGGACATTATGCTTCGAACTGTAAAAGGAGCAACGATTTCAGAACAAATCAAAACATTGGATGAAAATGATACACACGAACGCCTCGTTATTTCCTTTCGTAACATGAAAAATGTTTTGGAAAACAAAAGAAAATATTGTGTCAAGCAAAGAGAAGATATACAAAGTCAATGCATTTCCTGCACTGAAAACATTCAAAATGTCTGTTTGAAATTAGAAGAGTTATTAGTACGTTTGAGAAACTCTAATGTCGTTCTTGATTCAAAATTTAAAGACCTTATACACCAAACTCATATTCAAGAAAGAAATATAACTGGAAAAGAACATGTTGTGTCGGAATGTCAACTTCACCTTGCAGAAGATATTGGCAGTCTATCAGACATCTCAAAAATTCTTAGCGCGGAATATTTAAGTCGTCAAAAATGGGAAATGGAAAAATATCTTTCACTTGCAAATGAAGACACAACAGACACTTTAGAAATGAAATTTGACAAAGTGATACCGATGATTCTAGATATCTCTACACCAGAACCGATAAGTGTTTCAACGCGGGAAATTCCATCTAGTATTCGGTGTCGTCTGCTGGCAAATTGTGTTCCATACAAGACAGATGCAATGGGGTTGACATGGAGTAGCCTTCAACATGGTGTTACACAAATAGTGGATCTGGGAAACGATCGTATATTGCTAGTAGATAATACTTGTAGACAGATTTATGTATACAAATCTAGAGACAAAATAGATTGCACGTTTCAGGTCGCTCGAAAACCATGGAGTGCAGTCGTTCTGGATAAAACCATTTTGCTATCAGTATTTGCGCCATTTTTGAAGCAGATGCGTACAGACAAGATGCAGTTTGTTACTGATTTAGGAATGCCAGATCGCATACGATGTGTTGCATATTATAAAAACAAATTAGTTTTAACAAGCGAATCGCAAATTATAGTGACGGATCTTAAAGGAAACACAATACGAGCATTCAAGGTAGAAAATCCGAGATATATCTTTGTAGATAGGCGTGACAGATTTTACTTTCGTAACGGTGGCTTAAATAAACTTTACTGCACATCAGATTCATTCAAAATCATATTTGTTTATTCTCATCCCGAATTAAAAGTGATTGGCGGTATAACAGTTGATACAGAAGACAATATATATGTCGTTGGACATTTATCAAACAATATTCATCAGCTTTATCCAGACGGTTCTTTTAATAGAATACTACTGTGTGAAAGGCATGGACTCTGGAAACCGATTTTCATTCACTTTTTAAAAGATGATAGTCAATTTTTATTGTCAAATGATGGTGGAAACAACGTAGATATTTATGAAATGAAATAGGTACAATAACGTAGATATCAATTTAGAGCACACGACGCGTTTCTGGAATAACCTCAATCAGGTGACGCTCAAAGTCAAACTACTTAAAAGCCAAACAATTTAAAAGTCTTTGCGGCATATAATTTTGTCTAATATTAAATAACAATTGAAGTACATATATTTAAATAAGCGTATGCCATTAACATCAATTATGCTTAAAATAGCGCTTAATTTAAAGTTGGGTATATACAGGATTCTGGTTTATTCAGGGTTCGGTTTACACAAGTTTCACTGTATAAATAAATAATTAAAGACAATTAAACATTTGTTCTTGAGCCAGACAGTCGACAACATCATTAATCAACGATTCTATAATTACCTTCCTCCTCATCAGTAGCAACTCATCAAATTGAATACTAGCATTCTTAATAAAAGGGTTTATTATATATCAATTTGTTTTCTATTTGATAATACATGTTATGCTTTCCAGAAATGTTCGCTTTTGTGATAATTGTGTGAGTCATCTACACTTTACAAATGGTATATAAAAGACATGATTAAATACCAATACCAAAACATTGCAAAAGATCTATGTTTTTAAAAGAAGAGTTTGAAAATGTAAAAGAAGTAATAGAAAGCTGTCAATCATGGGACAGAGAAACAAATAGGACAAATGACAAACAATGGTCTGCAATGCAATACACATAAAACTAAAGATAATACAACTGGATTCCTTACTAAAAACAGGGGGTGGACACATTGTCTGCTGAAGGATAAGCAGTTTCTACTCAAATAGAAGAGCTTGTCGTGTAACTATTAAATGACACGAACATGATATTGTTTGAAAATTCTGTTGGACACCACTATGCATAAATAAATATAAATAAACTAAATAAAACATGAATCTGCTACAAAATCAAGTGAAGTCGAACAATTTTTTTTAACAAGGGCAATTACTTACAATGGAAACATTGGTGAAGTAGTGTCATCATTATGATCATGCTACAGTGATGTATTTCATGTTAAAACGAATGTTTTATTGATAAGTCAAAAGTGCCGTTACATATAAACAATATGCAATAATGATAAAGTTAATCTATGTCTGGTCATAGGGAGTATACTCAACGCTTTAAAGTGAAAGTGTCAGAATTAATAGACTGTTTTGTAAGATGGAAAATTTATGCATATTATAATGACATGTTGTAGTTTGTTTCTCAGTTGTTTGTGTGGCTTGGAATAATAAACATGTAGCCCATTACCATATTATTCCAATATAGGGCATACGTTTGTAAATTTGCATATCACATAAAACATTTACTGTGACTGTGAAATACAGAACAGCAATGAAAGCGTTGTTTCTTTACTTGAATTTGTGTCCAAGTGTAATATTGGATAGTCTCTTATGTTCATTTACAGCCATACCCTTTCTTACCAATATGTAACTGAGCTAGACACACCGTGTGCTTACCATAGAGTACATGAATGATGTCGTATTAAAATACAGAAAAGATCATGGTCATTGATAAAATGATGTTGACCAGTGCCACTAGTGGAGCAGAAACTGCTTAACCTTCCTGTGCACCTGTGTTCGTCCCCTATTCTTAGTGGGGTTCATGTTGCTCGATCTTTAGTTTTCTGTGTTTTATAGATCGTTGTTTGTCCTTTTTCTTTTGAGCATTGTGTTATCTGTCCTTGCTTGAATTACGGATTCTGATTACATCTTCGGTATCTTCAAACTCTTCTTGAATAATGAATACCAGTAAAGCGTAGAGTATACTAAGGGTGAATGGGTTGTCTCACTGATGCCTACTAGACAATCAAGATTCACAACTACAATTTCTGTCAGTTGTTTTACAATATATGATCTGCTGACATGATTCCGTTTTTCTTTCATGTAACGGGAATATCCATAACGGAAATACTTGTTCTTCATATTTCATTTTTAACTATTATTCGAATAGGAATATTTTGTAACAACTATTTGCAGTTTTGTTTTGTATGGAGGTTCATGTTTTCCTCGTTATTTATATTCTTTTTTAGTATAATGGTTTCCAAAACGATATCCATATCATATGGTGTTCGTGTCGTTTATAACATGATGGGTGCCATTAGTGGAGCAGGAACTGCTTACCCCTTCCGGAACACATGTGTTCATCATAATAGTTGTGTTCATGTTGCTCAATCTTTAGTGTTCTGTGTAGTGTTTTGTATATCATTGTTTGTCTTCTTCTCCATTTTCTCTTGGCCGTTGTATTGTCTGTCCATCTCTGAATTTCGGCTTCTGCTTAACCCTTTTGGTTTCTTGGAATATTTATTCCAGTAGTGCTAGATTCGAAAGTTGGGAAATTATCTAAATATCGAAATGAATTTAGATTGTGCTTTACAATATTTCAAATTCACGTGATAGATCGAAAACAGCTTGGGTTTATATGTCAATTTGCATCTGGAGGTAAGTTTCATCTGGAGGTAAGTTTCATTTGAACACAATAAAGGAAAACAATGACGACGGTTGAGCGTGAATGCTTGAATTTTATAATATAATAATTTGCCATTTTAAAATATATATATTTAATGTCCATTTGTAACTTTATATTCATCGGTAGAATATTGTTACGCTGATAATAACACAAACATATAGCTGATAACCGGAATCAACATACCGGTTACTGATATCTGAAAAAGGTTTCAACTCAAATAATTAGATAATATAATATACCGTTATATATTCTTTCACGTCACAGTAACACTCGGATCTAGCTTTCTAAAAATACAATTTTAATCAAATGTCTGAAATTGGCAGAAACTAAAATATCTTTTGCAAATTACTCCTTTAGATATTGATACATGTACAGTCAAACCCATACTAAAATGTCACATTTTGGACAAAGAAAACGTGGTCTTTTCAGACAGGTGACCTCTTAAAAGAGGTTCAATATATATGGCGTTTTGTATTACAAGACAAGAAAAAAAGATATTTAAGTACAGGTGACTGCTTAATAGAGGTGATCACAGGGGCGGGTTTGACTGTATTATATACTGATTGTTCTTAGAATACTGTGTCTCTGAATATGGAGGCGGAGCTTGTGACCAATTCGTACCGAATCCAGTTGGGGGACTTGAATATAGGATTGTTGTTTGAAATGGTTGTCCTGCGTTTTGTGCTGCTGTTAGCTGTTGTTGCTGCATTAGTATTATCTGCATTTGTCTAATTTGGTCTTGTCGTGAATAAAATTGGAATGCTTTTCTGTAATAACAAAACATGATTGAAACCACAATACAAACCACCAAAAGGAATATGGCTGTCACAGCTCCAATCATATTCATGACGACTTCTACAGTGTAATTAGTTCCACATTTGTCAGTGTCCTCTTTGGCACAAACAGCTGCTCCCCATATTGAATAAACCATGCTTAGTCCACAGAAAGAACACGATGTTACAGCAAAAACATAAAACACTAGGACCTGGAAAACAATCCTTAATATAGAGTGGCATTACGCATATAAACGAGAAAATATGATGATTTTAATGATTTGACTCCGCTACTTTTTATTGAAGTGCCTGTACTAAGATATGAAAGTGAGCGGTCATGTATATGTGTGTTACGTTGCCAATTTTGTCTCTTTCTATGTTGTATTACATTTTGGAACTGTTCCGACAGTGTATTATTTATTTCATTCTATTTAACAATATAACAATGCAGTCTGTATTAAGATTTTTGCTTAAAATTGGTATTATTTGATAGTATGATACATTTTTCACCCCGACTGCTAAATGCGACATATGTTATCACGGATGACCACGGGTATGTTTCACTTGTGGTAAACACGTTCCAGAAACCTTTCTTCATTCATTACTTATCAGCGAGTTTCTAACTAGAGTAACATGATGGTTGCCACTAGCGGATCAGGAACTCCTCACCCTTCCGAAGTACATGATTTCACCTCCAGATTTTAGTGGGGTTGGTGTTACTCGATCTTTAGTTTTATGTGTAATATTGTGTAGACTGTTGTTTGTTCTTTTGTCCTTTTTCTTACGGCCAGTGTGTGTTGTCTCTCCTTCTCTTCGATTTGGTATCTTCAAACTCTTCTTAATTATACAGAAATACAACCGACAATCAAATAGCTTGAACAAATATCTATGCTCAAATAGAAAATAGGGCTTAAATAAAGTATTAAGTAAAATAAAAATGTTGGAACACTTGTTGGAGTTTACTATGGTTATGATCAAATGGCAGTTGGATTTGCATATGCCAGGTGTGAGAAACATGATTGTTCGCATTTTGTTAATATCGCCTATCACAGTGCCTTTCATCAATTAAGTTTGTTACTTCGACTCTCGATCGTAACAGTGCTACTCGAAACGAAATAATGTGATATAATTTATCAGTAGTTTTCTATGAGTACTCCAGTTCCCCCCATCAAAAGTTATTGCACTCAGCCTTGGACACATAACGGAGTTTGATTAACATATACCAAGCTAAGACTGAAGAAGATGGTCACGAACTTTGCGAGGAATCGATCCTGAAGAACAATTCTATACTAAATTAATATATATATATATCGTCGATGATTATTATTATCAGTGAGACGATACAATGGCTAATGGACTCTTACTCTCAGAAGGTATCATTAGGACCTCGACAAATGACATTAAGACAGAGGAGATAGAGTGTCAAATGTGTAGGATGCAGTAGATGCTTAAAATGTCTAAGTGGAATTATGACCTGATGGAATGTTGAAGCACATTGTTCTCTATGTGTAGACTTACCATGGAATTATGACCTGATTGAATGTTGAAGCACATTGTTCTCTATGTGTAGACTTACCATGGAATTATGACCTAATTGCATGTTGAAGCATATTGTTCTCTATGTGTAGACTTACCATGGAATTATGACCTGATTGAATGTTGAAGCACATTGTTCTCTATGTGTAGACTTACCATGGAATTATGACCTGATTGAATGTTGAAGCACATTGTTCTCTATGTGTAGACTTACCATGGAATTATGACCTGATTGAATGTTGAAGCACATTGTTCTCTATGTGTAGACTTACCATGGAATTATGACCTGATTGAATGTTGAAGCACATTGTTCTCTATGTGTAGACTTACCATGGAATTATGACCTGATTGAATGTTGAAGCACATTGTTCTCTATGTGTAGACTTACCATGGAATTATGACCTAATTGAATGTTGAAGCATATTGTTCTCTATGTGTAGACTTACCATGGAATTATGACCTGATTGAATGTTGAAGCACATTGTTCTCTATGTGTAGACTTACCATGGAATTATGACCTGATTGAATGTTGAAGCACATTGTTCTCTATGTGTAGACTTACCATGGAATTATGACCTGATTGAATGTTGAAGCACATTGTTCTCTATGTGTAGACTTACCATGGAATTATGACCTGATTGAATGTTGAAGCACATTGTTCTCTATGTGTAGACTTACCATGGAATTATGACCTAATTGAATGTTGAAGCATATTGTTCTCTATGTGTAGACTTACCATGGAAGTATGACCTGATTGAATGTTGAAGCACATTGTTCTCTATGTGTAGACTTACCATGGAATTATGACCTGATTGAATGTTGAAGCACATTGTTCTCTATGTGTAGACTTACCATGGAATTATGACCTGATTGAATGTTGAAGCACATTGTTCTCTATGTGTAGACTTACCAAACATCGTTGTTTAGATCTATCACTCTCTGTTTTCCATTCAGATTCAGTCCTTCCTAAAGCTAATCCAAACACAGCTCCTATTAATACCTGAACAATTATAAAAATTGAGGATTCATTAATTCTACTATAGTATCATTCTTTTATTATTATCATCATTACTTTTTAACGATTTAAGGTACACATAAAATAATCTAAACGTAGCGGAGACATTGTAATGCGTTACAAAATATCTATTACTCAAATGGCAATTGATCTTTACCCCTTTACATAGATTAATATTTTTCCTTCATCACCGACAAGACTTTTACCGGACGTGACTATGAGGAACACGACAAGTGTTTTATAAGAAACAGAAACTGCCTACTCTCCACGAGCACCCTGATTCATCGTCTCGTTTTTATGGGGTCCGTATTTTTCTGTGTTTTTTCTTCTTTCGTTTTGTTTGTCTCCGCTCTGTGTCCTTTGCCCAATGTTGCCTTGGACTCTGAATTGTCCATTCGTGATTGTCCCTTCAGTTTTCTCAATCATTTACTTGTAAGCATGGTAGGATCCGGATACAAAACAACCTCCACAATAATAACAATAGTTCAAACACAATATTACCAAATACACTACGTGAATTAAATGATGCATCTCAATACAAAAGTACAACATCTGTTGTTAAATGCTTTATATAGGATTAGGGTTAAGGTTATGGTGTTTAACGCCACGACACTTTCAACAATATTTCAATAATATCGTGGCAGTCAGTCTTATTGGTGGATTAAACCGGAGTACCCAGAGAAAACAACCAATCTGCCGCAAGTCACTGACAAACTTTATGACATAATAATGTATCGAGTACTCCTCACGTAAGCACGCCATGTGAAGGATACGAACTAACAACGTCAGTGGTGATAGACACTGATTGCATAGGTAGTTGTAAATACTACTGCTTACCATTTCTAGGTTAACCCCCGTTGTTAGTGGGGTTCGCGGTGCTTGACCTTTTGTTTTCTGAGTAATGTTGTCCTTTTTTCTTTTAGCCATTGCGTTGTCTTTCCTTCTTCTATTTACGGCTTCTGATGATCCCGTTGGGGTAGGTTTAATTTGTGGATCAAACCGGAGTACTCGGAGAAAACCACGAACACTCACATAAAGTCGTATCGAGTACGCCTCATCATGAGCGGGATTCGAACTCACAGGTTTTAGTGGTGATAGGCACTAATTGCACATGTAGTTGTAAAACTAACTACCATACGATCACAAGCACGACGACCCCTTAGGATCTTAGAGACGGAGATAACAGGAAGAAGAAATGAATAAAAACCTTCAAGTCAGCATTAGAAAGAAAGAGCGCGGACAAACTTTAATAATAAGCATAACACTCCCTAGTAAATACTAAACCTCACTTCACAACCAGAAATACACATACGATTCAGCGGACATAGTTTAGCAAACTCACGAAAACCAACGAATACAAACAACTATTTCCAGTCCATGCTTCATCAGAAGTCATACTCTCTCTCTCTCTCTCTCTCTCTCTCTCTCTCTCTGCTAGACAATATGTTTAAGCTTCATAATTTCAGATGATTATTTATTATTACTTTTATAATTGATACTTACAATCACTCCTGACCAGATAGGACTGCCTGTTGACAATGGGAATGCTATACCATAGCTACTTGAGACAATAACGATTCCAACTATTATTGACAGGACAGCAGCAATTATCATTGAGATTGCCAGACATTTGTACTTGTTCACTGCCTTTATCCGCAAGGCTAATAGTTGAGCTATAACAAATTACAGAAAAGTTAACATAACCCGGTCCTTTCCTCATTCTCCTCATTCATGACATACCACCGGGTTTGTAACAGGAGTGGCGAGACGTGTGCTACCTTTGGATAAGGAACTGCATACCCTGCCAGAGGACAATAATTCACCCTGGTTTTTAGTGGGGTTCGTGTTTCTCGATCTTTCGTTTCCTGTGCAGTGCTTTGTATATCATTGTTTGTCTTTATGTCATTTTTATTTTGGCCATTGTATTGTCTCTCATTCTTCGATTTATGGCTTCTGATATTTTCAAACATTTCATACACAAACTTATGAAGCCATATTACACTGAATGAGCCTGAACTCAAACACCACTGATGAGATTCCATTATTCTTGATATATATTTATTCTATTTATACATTAAACATGTTTGTTTTATGTTATTATCATCATTTTAGATATACAATACACATTCATCAGTACATGATACGAAATGGTATTAGACAGGCAACACGTGGCATATCAAGGTTAGGGAACAAAGCGAGAAATCACAATTCCACACAGATAACATTACGAAAACGAGAAATGTGCTGAAATAATAGGTCATACAAATACACTGTGTACTTTAAAATAAACAAATATTTGGCACGTATATCAAATAACGCGTTATTGTTAAGACATTGTAACATTTCCTTGTAAACTGCGTCATTAAAATGTTTTACATTATAATATATCTACTCACTTTCTTCCTCAGGTGACAGTTGAGGAAAATTAATCCTATTTGTTGCGAACATCTTGATTTAGTCAATTATGATGCTTATTTTACTGAAATAAAAACGTAGTTACATAACATGTCAAAATACGAATTGATTTTTTACAAATACAAATATAGATAACCTGTTTATCATAGTCACATGACCTACGTGTTTCTTTATTGATCCCGATCGGGTCAAACCAAAGATTATAAAGATTTTTATTACATTTTTTACTCTTTATTTCATTGGTTTAGAATTTATCACCTAACATTCCATTAATCTTTGAATTGTTTGATTAAAATCCATATTGACTCTCTTTCACTTTCACTTTCCATTGCATTATGTATGACGTCATAATGAAGTAATTAATTTCATTTTGACTTGGTTTCACATTCACTTTTCATTTTAATGTAATAAAGCAATTAGTCTTTTGTATCGGTCAATACGAGTTTTTATGGACCTTAGAAATCAATATTCATCTCAGCCTAAAGGCTTCGGTGAATATCGTTTAAGGTCCATAACAACTCGTATTGACCTCAACAAAAGTATTAGTTGCTTCTCGCTAAGCACACATCAATAAGGAGAAAGAGCAAAGTCTGGTTGACTCGGAATCAGGATAATGTGCCTTAGTTGGGCGAAATGTTTATCAGCAGACTGTTGTTTCAATGAGCTAGCACTATCAAAATCCAACTACGCGTGTTGGTTTGGTACAAAATGGGCCTCATCATCATCTCATTGAAAATTAACTTGTTCTCACCATGACATAGCTGAAAAATTGCTGAATTGGCGTTAAAAAGCAATCACTCACTCACTCATAAATAATTTAACCCCCTTCCCATACACATTAAAAACCAGAACTGTCATCTTGTGACTTTACATACATTTCATTTTAAAGTCAATCGTCAAGTACCAGCCAGTATTTAATTACCACTACACATCGTACTGACGGACGCCATACACTGCATATACTTTTTTCGGCAATATAATTGTTTGACAACTGTGAACAATGTTTACTTTCTATGTTTTTTTTCCTACACAATAATGACTTTCAACAACTTCTAACTGTCCTATATAATCTTGTGTTTAGTAAGAAAGATCCTTCTAAAGTTAACGACATTTTCTTATCGTCATGTGTTATTCTAGTTTTAGGATATGACATTTTTCTCTTTACCTTTAAACCTTTGAACTTAAATTCTATTTCACCGTCAAAGCTCAGATCAACAACATCCCCATATTTGTGGAATATAACTACACAACCGTAAAACGATTATACCTAAGCAAAACATATAAAGATAAATATCATACTGAGTTGTGCACACAATACAAGACCATCGTATCCTTACAAGGTAGCCATGAGCATTCTTATCATTTTAATTTTGACATGAACCAAATATAGGTTTACCGAATACCATTGAAAGTTATCTAGTTAGAGCTTGAGAACTTTCCAGTTATGGACAAAGATAGCGAAAATGATATAGGATTTAACGATACTTCCTTTCAAGAAATGGACGACACAAAAAAGGTACCTCTTGCCGAACGGCAATCATGTAAAAGTGGTAAAGAGACAAACATCATCGACAGAATACGTACAGATCAAGTGTTCAGACACAAGTTCGCTGTATCATTGTCTCTATTTTGGCTCTCAATCTGCTTGGTAAGTGAAAGTTAGCTTTGGTAGAAACTATACCATTACATATTTTATGTAATTAACATGCTATTAACATTTGCTATGTCAACCACAAGACAATAACATAAATGTTACATCAGCCACTAGACATTAACATAAATGTTACATCAGCCACTAGACATTAACATAAATGTTACATCAGCCACTAGACATTAACATAAATGTTACATCAGCCACTAGACATTAACATAAATGTTACATCAGCCACTAGACATTAACATAAATGTTACATCAGCCACTAGACATTAACATAAATGTCACATCAGCCACTAGACATTAACATAAATGTTACATCAGCCACTAGACAATAACATAAATGTTACATCAGCCACTAGACAATAACATAAATGTTACATCAGCCACAAGACAATAACATAAATGTTACATCAGCCACTAGACATTAACATAAATGTTACATCAGCCACTAGACATTAACATAAATGTTACATCAGCCACTAGACATTAACATAAATGTTACATCAGCCACTAGACATTAACATAAATGTTACATCAGCCACTAGACATTAACATAAATGTTACATCAGCCACTAGACATTAACATAAATGTTACATCAGCCACTAGATATTAACATAAATGTCACATCAGCCACTAGACATTAACATAAATGTTACATCAGCCACTAGACATTAACACACATTTCAGCCGTTATACATTAGCAGAAATGGTATGTTATCAGCAGCGAACAACAGGGGCAGTCATGGTTGTGCACGTATTGTAGTTGGATTTGCAACTACCTGTGCAATCAGTGCCTATCACCACTAAAGGTGTGAGGTCTAACCCCATGTATGGCGAGGTGTACTCGATACAACATTATAGGTTGTCAGTGACTTGTGACAAGTCGGTGGTTTTCCTCGGGTACTCCAGTTTCCCCCCACCAATAAATCTGACCGCCACGATATTGTTGAAAGCAACGTCAAACACTGTAAACCAATTACCATCAAGAAGGAACAAAATCTTTGTTTATCAACACAAAAACAAAATAGTGACACACATATCTGTCATGAACAGCACAATATCACATTAGTTTGTCATTAACACATTAGGTTACATGATTGTCATCAATTCCACAGTATCGCGTAATGCTGTGTTCAACAGAACCAGCGTAATTGAACTCGGTTTGCCAAAACACAAACAAGCAACAACAAAAAACAAACAAGTAACAAAAACAAAAACAAACAAACAACAACAATAAAAAAACAAACAAACAACAACAACAACAAAAAGCAAAGAAAAGACCCAACAACAAATAAAGCAAAATAAAAACAAAACAAACCAGATATATGTTTTACGGCAACATAAATGCAGAAAACAAAACAACAAAGACAGAAAATAAACCAAAACAAACAAGCACAATCAATCAAGAAATAATTCTGACTCTAACATAAATGATCGTTTTTAACAATACAGTATCACATTTTATGAACGTTCATGTCGTCCCAGCTTTTATTCTTTTATTTTGGTTTGTTTTATCTTTTTTTTTTTTTATACATCTATATATTTTTATTTGACCTTTGTACTCTATTTCCACCATGTACACCGGATTTGAAAGAGTAATATTTAGTCTGCGATATGATGCGATTTCAATATGACGATTATTCATATAATGCTTTTACAAATAGTTTGTATTTTACTGTGAGACATTTTTTGTGTATATGTAAGAGTTAGAATCAACAAGGACAACATATATATCCATGCTAGTAGGCAAGTTATGAAAACCCACAAACAAACAAGGTGATTCGAAACATCTTCTGCACCATCTGTCATACCCGTCGTGCTTAAATGACGACACAAGCAATTTTTACTCGAAACAAGTGGTGCACAAAGTATTAATTTAATTAGCACATGTAAAACACTACGTGCTGAACAAAACAACAAATGTACTTTTGTAGGGATGGAACGTTAGTCAGCAGGGTCCAGCATTACAGGATTTGATGATCATTTTGTAGGGATGGAACGTTAGTCAGCAGGGTCCAGCATTACAGGATTTGATGATCATTTTGTAGGGATGGAACGTTAGTCAGCTGGGTCCAGCACTACAGGATTTGATGATCATTTTGTAGGGATGGAACGTTAGTCAGCAGGGTCCAGCACTACAGGATTTGATGATCATTTTGTAGGGATGGAACGTTAGTCAGCTGGGTCCAGCACTACAGGATTTGATGATCATTTTGTAGGGATGGAACGTTAGTCAGCAGGGTCCAGCACTACAGGATTTGATGATCATGTTGTAGGGATGGAACGTTAGTCAGCAGGGTCCAGCACTACAGGATTTGATTATCATTTTGTAGGGATGGAACGTTAGTCAGCTGGGTCCAGCATTACAGGATTTGATGATAATTACAACTACAAAGTTAAACGAGGCGTCCTATTTCTTAACCACCGATTCACTAGGTTTTCTACTGGGTGCTTCTGTTGCAGGATGGATCTTCAAGAAAATAAACTCAATGCTTGTAATGAGTGTTTTGAACACTGTGTTAGCTATAGTTACTATTAGTATTCCATGGTGCCAATATTATGGTCTGATGATCGTCCTGTTTCTCCTACGAGGGACATCACGAGGAATTGTAGATGCTGGTATGTACATTTTGTATCTCGATACGTACTTAGTATTGTGTTCAATGAGAAATTAATTGATTGGATTTTACAATCCTATGAACAAAATATTTCCTTAATGAGCTAGGCATGGTTTGGATTGGTTTATGGTGTTTAACGCCGCTCTCAAAAATATTTCAGTTATATCGTGGCGATCACTTTTTTATGCTTGCAGGAAACCGGAGTACCAGAAGAACACCACCGAACTGTCGCAAGTCACTGACAAACTTTATCACATAATGTTGTATCGAGTACACTTCGCCATGAACGGGGTTCGAACTAACAATTCTACTGGTGATAATCACTGGTTTCACTGGATAAATCACACACTCTGGTAGATCTTCCTTTGAATAGCAATATGTTCTAATAGATGAAAAAACATTAGAATTGCATTTGTTAGTACTTATTCAGATAAAGTCTTGATTAAATGGGTAATTCAGAAGTGTCAACGTGAATTTCATAATATTTATTGGAGCAGTGCATATTCAAGCTTCAGTAATGAAATTGTTCGTGAGTTTTTAACTCTGCATTGATTATAATGTTTATCTACTTTCCGATAGATCGAAAACGAAATGTATTGGTTTTTTATTTTTATTTTAGAAGAATTAGAGTCAAATATCAACTGGTTTTTTTATTGCACGCTTTATTTAATTTATACAATATAAACACAATCTCAACAGAAAAGCATGATATATATTATAGTTTACAAAAGGTTTGTAGAAAGAATTCTTTAATTTGGAATCAAAAATTAATTATTACTCTTAGCACAAGTTGAAATTGGTTACTTAAAAATGAGTAACCTGTGCTAAATTTCCTTGATTTTGATTTTTTGAAGAGTTTGAAGATACCAAAAGGGATCATCAGAATCCGTAAATCGATGAAGGACAGACAACACGATGACCAAAAGAAAAAGAACAAACAAGGATCTACAAAATATTCCGCATAAAACTAAAGATCGAGTAACACGAAGCCCACTGAACACCATGGGTGAAATCAGGTGCTCCGTAAGGGTAGACCGTTCCTGCTCCACTATTGTTCTTAAGTTTTCGCCTCAGTTATAGGTATTTATTATTCATTTCAGGTTGCAATATATTAATAATGGAGACTTGGGGAGTAGAGAATGGACCATATATGCAGACTCTTCATTTTGTCTTTGCAATCGGTGGTATTGTATCCCCATTAGCCACGGCCCCATTTCTGAGCGCTTCGGAATATAACATGACGATTGCAGAAGGAAATTCAACAGAGTACATTTTGTATTTAAAAAATGAGTCAAACAGAAATTTGAACTTAAGCACAAGTTCATTCGTCAAATTGAACCGTACGTTTAATATGGAGTATCAAACTTCAAGGATTCATGGTGCGTTTGCAATAAGTGGGGTTTTAGTACTATCAGCCGCAGCCTCATTTGCATATTTTGTATTTATAATGTCAAAGAGAAACAACATTGAAGATGTAAAGGCACCTCGCTTAAAAAGGAACTCAGCAAGATTAATTAGAATGATATCCATTTCGATTCTATGCTGCACATTTTTATCCTACCTAGTTATTGAAAAGGCAATGGTATTCTTTCTGTCAACATTCACAATAGAACATTTAAAATGGACAACAAAACGTGGTTCGTATGTGACAACAATTTATTGGACTGCTTTTGCAATTGGTAGGTTAATTGGAATAGGAATAACAAAGAGATTTCCAACCAAGAGAATCTTAATGCTATTCATATCTATGTTAATGTTATCATCAATTGGGTTGATGCTAACAAATTTATTTCGATTTGATGTAGGTATTTGGATCTTTGTCCCTTTGTCTGGATTTTCTCAATCTATATTATTTCCACTATTACTGTCGTGGATAGAAGAAGATTTCTTCAAGGTGTCTGGTAAGATGATATCTTTATTATTGTTCGTTGGCTCCATTGGTACTATGATAACTCCTATTATACTGGGATATTTAATAGATTTATATTCACCAATGTGGTTCCCCTACTCACAAGTCATCGCCAGTGTTTTTCTTCTTTCGTTTTTTGTTGTACTTTTAATGCTGTCTGGTAAATTTCAAAATAACGTTAATGAAATAGAGCTGTTTGTTGAATCACCAAGGGAGGCATTTGCAAATAAAGGTATAAAATGAAAATTGTTATTTCTTTTATTTCTGACGATCACATAATGTTCAATGAAATGTACAGATGTCATTGCATATAAGTAATATGGTGTCTCATCGAGTTTTCCCAATACTTTTCACTGTTTTCTGTTTTCTGCCGCTACTCAAAAGATATGTATAAATGCATATAATATACTATGTTTCGTATTCTTCTTTCGTAAGAAGTTGAAGAAAACTTAACTGATGTCAGTTAAATTTTCTTCAACTTCTTACGATATTATCTATGTATTTAATATTGAACTTAGACCCTGCCATTGTACTGTTCATGTTGTCATTATTTTTGTGATGCACTAATGTAGTATGTGGTCATTTTGAGTGGAAAATTAACCGGTTTATTCCGACCACAGATTTGTGTCTATCCCTACCAGGACTTGGATTTAAAACACCATATGGCGTGGTCTCTTTCGTTGTATTCTATCACCATGATTTAAGATGAAAGCTGGTTGTTCGATTTGTTGATGTTGGTGGAGTTGTTGATCATCACTGTTTAAGCTTTCTTTTAATATACAGTAACAAAGTTGCTTTCAAATTTGTTCACTAAATTCATATATTTGCTAAATATTTATGCGTATCCAAGACAGTTCTATAACTTATTAAAAATATTACTTTTCTCATAACTATAGACCCTCCGACAAATAACAAGCTATCCCAAACCTCCGACAAATAACAAGCTATCCCAAACCTCCGACAAATAACAAGCTATCCCAAACCTCCGACAAATAACAAGCTATCCCAAACCTCCGACAAATAACAAGCTATCCCAAAAATGACACCTTCATCCTCTCTCACTAACAAGACTTTTACTGGACTTGACTTTGAGCAACACTGCGGTCGTCGTATGAAACAAGGAATTACTTACCCTTTTTGAGAACCTGATTTCACCCCGGTTTTTTGTGGGGTCCGTGTTTGTCGACTTGTTAGTGTTCTGTGCTATATATTTTCCTTTGTTTCTCTTCTTTCGTTATTGCCCATTCGGTTTTCTTTAACATGTCTTTACGACAAAGCTATTAGTGTGTCAAAAAGAATTTGTCATAATTATGAGAAGCCAAACGAGTCTCTTTTCACAATTTCACAATTAAATAAGTTCTTCGCCAATATTTGTCATTATTACGACAAGAAAGGCGAATTTGTTACACTAACTATATTATGGCAATCACTACATTAGAAATTTGTTATCTTCTGTTCTTTGGTGAAAAACAACTATCTAACATTATCCATTTTGCCTCTTATATTGTTATATTATTTTTGTGCGCAATGTTAAAACACAATTCATTTATTGCATAAACGACTCTTTCGTATTATAGTATGAGTATTTCGTGATATCATAGAAAATGTGATTTTACGTTTTCAAGCACATAACCCCACCACAAAGCATAATAAAAAGTTTTTTTTTTATATTACATACGTGCAGAACAGTAGTTGAGAACAGTTTCATATATCGGAAGTAAAAAATGCTTCAGAAATGGATGAACCGCATATGTGTAATACATAATTTAGACTGTTTAAACCAAAATGGAGATGTAATGTCTGTTCATGAAGCTGACCTAGGTGAAAAGTGAAAAGTTGACTAAGCGCAATATTAGCATTAAGATCTGCTATGAAATTCTATGAAATATTAAAGTAGTCATTATAATGGACAATATGTCGTTTGACGATTGTCTCCTTCCAATCTCTGAAGGCCACGATAATAATAATAACCTATATTAATTAGAATTAATATTTTATAGTACCACTCTTCAGACGATCATTATGTATTAGCTTTGCTTGATTTACTGTGCATGTCTAAACTTGTAAGTAAAATACAATACTATTATAACAAGATTTTGTCTCTAAAATATGATATTAATTAATTAAGACAGTACAGAGCAAAATAAACTTAGAAAATAAAATTCTGAATAAGCGCGAAAGGCCTAACTACAAGAAAAGTTTGCAGATGTTAAGGCGGTAATCAGAAGCTGACAGTTGGCACTAATAAATGCAATGACCAAAAGAAATAGGACAAAACCAAAAACCATACAAACAATGATCCACAAAACTCTACACAGAAAACGAAAGCTTGTGCAACACGAATTCCACATAAAACCATTAGGATGACGTCGGTTGTCCCGTAAGGTTAGACAGTTCCTGTTCCACTAGTGATATCCGTCGTGTTACTGTTAAACGACACAAACATCTTTTGATATGGAAATAGAGTTGGGCACCAGTTTGCAAAAATAAATACAAGTAGCATAAATAAACCGTGCACAATGCTGGTGGTACAGATCTGGATTATAACAAATCGATCACCAGAAGAGAGGATTAGGGATTAGGGTTATGGTGTTTAGCGCCACTTTCAACAATAATTCAGCTATATCTTGGAGGTCAGTTTTAATTTTGGACGAAACCGGAGTACCCGGAGAAAACCACCGACCTGTCGCAAGTCACTGACAAAATTTATCACATGAAGTTGTATCGAGTACACCTCGCCATGAGCAGGATAAGAACTCACAACGTTAGTGATGATAGGCATTGATTGCATAAGTAGTTGTAAATCCAACTACCATACTATCACGACCACGACGGCCCCCAACAGAAAATACATTATTAAGCTGGTTATATTGGAACCTACTATTACCTATTGAATTGATATTGCTGTGTTGGCGTTAAGCAACAAGTACTCACACACTCGAATCCAGAAATTGAAATCTAGCCGCGGAAAGTTGATCAAGGGAAACTAATGATAATTCTAGAATCCCAACAGAGAGATAACACGAAAGCTAGATACACCCCAGTTATTGTAGACAATGTTAAATGTATCAAATATTCATTGTGAAATCGACAGAGATCTTATAAAGGTGACACTGAGGTGAAATATCCTTAATTTTGTAATTGACATCAAATGTTTAAAGAACAATACAAATGTCACACCTTATATAAGTATTGTAAACAATTAATCAAAGGATATATCTTTTGGAACGTTTCTATTTTGTTTAATACCAAATGAATACATTTACTTTATGCTTAATTGCAGGTAAGAATTAGAGATACATGTGCTAGTGTTTGATGGTTTTTTTCATTGGAACGAGTTGTGTCTGATTTGTACCGCACATGTAGCGGACGCCTCTATAAAGGTAGTGTATCCGTAGATAAGAAAATATGTCAATTTCTACTTCTCGCGAACCTCAATGGAATAGCACAAACTAAATATGAAAATAAAGTTAAAGAAAAGTTTGAAGATGCCAAATGGGTAACTAGAAGCCACAAATCGCAGCAAAACAGACAATACAATGGCCAAGGAGACAAACAACGATCTACAAAACATATAATACTAAGAGAGCAACATGAACCCTACCAAAAACCGAGAGGGGAGTAATTTATGTGCTCTGGAAGGGTCAGCAGTTTAAACAATTATTTAAGTTCCATAGCTACTGTTATGTATTTACTCACCATTTAGAACAGCACAAATTAGATACAATATTACAATCGTCTTGCAAATCTCTCACTGCATAATTATAAAATTATTTAAAGGCAGTTTGGAAAATTAGATCTCATATATTATCATAGTATTATTATGTATTATGTTATCACTGTCTGTTTATTTGTTATATTTTGTTAATTTCTTCGTTTGCCATAGCATGTATATAATCATTAGAGAATAGCGAAGGGACAATAAAACCAATCCAAAAATAATGGCAACATGGGTACACAAGACAAAGACGAGCAAAGCAAAAACACATGTTTATGCTTTCTGTTTCTGCAAATAAAGTATTAATTCATTGATTCATTCTTTTCAACAGCTGGAATCAACAGAATTGTAGGAAATACATATAAATTAATAGAACTTCAAAATGGTCGAACTTGGAAAGAAGCAAGGGAACAATGTAATCAAATAGGAATGGAGCTAGTTTCTACAAAGACTCAAGTAGAAATGGAAGCAGTAACGTCGCAATTTAGCAGGTGAGAATTAATGATCTAGTAAACCAACATCATTAATGTATTCAGCTAGTAAATAATGTAATACTTATCAAAACTAAGGTTCGCTTTCCTAACAGCCGAATTTTGCAATCGTGTTTTGAGCCTCCTGTTTTCTTCTGCTTTATTTTAAGCTATCCTATCCTTTGCTTTTTGATGAACCTGGTTACAGTTATTCAGAAACGTGAGATGGCTAAGGCCATCATTTAAGTATTACATAGTAGGTCTTTTAAAATATTTTTAAGGTAAAACCTTACCTGCACAGTGCACCTTCATTTCTAAAGTGCCTCTCACTTTGATGATGTAAAACATGGAACTTTGCCAAAGCGATCGTATTTGACACATCATTATATATCGCGGTTCTGAATCTAATGAAATATAGTCACGTTAAACAAAAATGTAAAACAAAATGTTCTTTTAAACAGTTGACGACTGCGGTAAATGTTAAATCTTGCAAACGGATTCTGATTGCCCCTTTGGTATCTTCAAACTCTTCTTTAACCACCAACAATACTTTGAAATAAATAAAGATTTTTAAATTATTTGACATTGTAATCTTTTGGTACAACTTCATGAAGATTATTTCAGACACGCGGCGGGCGCACTAACTTGGATATCTACGTTATTATTGACCCAGGTATATATATTATAATAGTGGAGACTTCTCATGATAGCTGAAATACTATGTATGTTTTTTATTTATGTTTGAGGGATACTGAAAATGTATTATTCATTATTTATGCTTAATCTAATACCGTAAAATAATGCATTGCAAAAAAAAAAAAAAAAACTACTGCCAACATTAAATGCTTTCATATTAACTCTTTCAGTTTCCCACTTAGATGCGTATGGAGTGGTATGATATGGGATAACAGGATGGAACAACACGTATGGTTAGACAATGATTTAGTCACATGGAAACGTTGGAGTAATGGAGAACCTGACTGTATGGCAGTAGCTATTGGCGACTGTGTTCATGGAGAAGAGACATGTGTTCTACTTTCTAACACATTCTATTATCAAACCGCTGCTTGTGATACCTTATGTGGTGCACTTTGTCAAACTGGTAAGTAGATAATACTAGAGGGGCCTTCGTCGTCGTGATCGTATGGTAGTTGGATTTATAACTACCTATGCAATCAGTGTTTATCACCACTAGCGTTGTGAGCTCGAATCCCGCTCAGACGAAGTGTACTCGATACAACATTATGTGATAAAGTTTGTCAGTGACTTGTGGCAGGTCGGTGGTTTTCTGTGGATACTCCGATTTCCCCCAGCAATAAAACTGACCGTCACGATATAACTGAAATATTGTTGAAAGTGGCGTTAAACACCATAGCCCTTGACCCCCTAAATAGATAATAACTACAGACAAACAATAACCAATTCTAAATCTATGTATGATATAATATAACAGTTCCTTGATAGAGGGTTGCTGCTAGCGAGGGAGCTAAGCTGAACCAAGGGTCTTAATAGTTAAGTCGAAATCATCACTTCGAAGTGTGTACGGTCGCTGTCATGACTTTGTTAACCGTTACGCAATATCTGTGTCACATATTACTACGGAGGTGTTCTGTTTGTCGTAATCACAAGACGTCCTCCGTTTCTCTTTCATGACTTTTAATTACTTACTTAAATAATTACTAAAAAGAATAGCATGACGGATGCCACTAGCGGCACAGCAACTGATTATTCTTCCGGAGGGCATGAGTTCAACCGTTCTTTTTGTGAGGATCATGTTTCTTGGATCATTGTTTGTCCTTTGAGCGTCAAAATATCGTGGAGTGTCTGACAATGATATACAAGTTCCCTTTTGAACTTAAAAAGCAGTCTTTAGCGTGTAGCATTTCTGAAACAGGATACACTCGTTTACATCTCGTTATAAGAGCAGACCGCACTGCCAGCGGAAATCCCTTTTGGGGTGGATGTACCCCGCATCAGAGAAAGTATTTATATTTCTATGCTCTATGTCCTCTTCGCATAGCTAAAGCATATGCTTAAAAGGAAGCATTTATAATAGAGATACAAAAAGATTTTGAAAACGGTAAATGGTCACATTGAAATACAGTCAAATGCCGAAAATATGCTTGTTTATGTAACATTTGTACGTGGAGATCTGTCTCAGAAGGAATTCGAATCAAATTACGCAGATGCCACGGAATTCCATGACATTCCAGACACGGTTGTGTGTCTAATCTAGCTACAAACCCACAATGATGATGTTATATGAGTTCACATCGCCTGCATAATAAGCATACTTTCCTTGACGTAATGCATATAATAGTGCCGCTTGCTAGATTAACACGACGGCTGTCAATAGTGGAGCAGGAACTGCCTACCCTTCCGGAGCACCTGAGTTTGGTGGGGTTCGTGTTACTCGATCTTTAGTTTTATGTGTATGTTTTGTAGATCGTTTTTTGATCTTTTTGCCTTTTTCATTGGGCAATTGTGTTGTCTGTTCTTCTTCGATTTACGGATTCTCATTACCCCTTTGGTATCTTCAAACTCTTCTTACTAGAAGAACAAGACATGCTTTCCTTAAGTTGTAATGAATGGGACATAATAATTATTGCACTGTTTGTAACCTTTGTTTGTAGACATTCCTACGTCTGAGGTTTCAGCTTTATCAACACCAACAATAACAGGAACACCAACTCTTGACTCGACCTCTGATATGCCGTTAGTTATTTCTACTACTCCAAATGTTGACTCAATCACTGGAACGACATCAGGTATGATTTCCACTGTCATAATGGTAACACCAACTGATGATTATGATACCATCGGAACGGTATCATCTACTCCTTTAATGGCTGCTGCTCCATGGGTTATAACTACAAGGACAGACTATTATATTCCCAACGATGGAGGTCTTGACTGGGTAGAATCAAGACAGCTATGTCAGAGAAATGGAATGGACATGGTAATTATTAAGGATGAAGAGATATATAATAGGGTGACAACATTTATTTACAGCAATAACTAGTAAGTATATACCTTCTGAGAAAAACGTTCAAATGTTTATTATGAAAAAAAAGTTGATGTAAACAAACTGTAATTATCAACAATCCCACCAATATCAACAACACGAACAAACATCTCTCAACTTAACTCACTGAAACGACGACGATATATGAGGTTTAAATTCTAGGGGCTACTAGTAGACGTTTATATTCTAGAGCCTACTAGTAGACGTTTAAATTATAGGGCCTACTAGTAGCTTACCTCAACATAAAAACAGCCCAACACTAATATTTATTTAGTTTTACGGTAGATCTCTTCGACATATAAAGCAAACATGCATGAACTGATTTATTGATTAAATCAAAATTGTTTAGAATTAATGCACTAAAAAAATATAATGTAGACCAAAAACTTCATTCTTCCTCTCACCCATACACTCGCACAGTCATAAAGGTGGTTACTTTTCAAATGGGTAGTAATTTTCAAGGAGGAAATATATATATCATAATTTAACTCACTGTGGAAAGAATATCATGTTAACCTTGAAGACGTGTCGATTTAATGTATTTAATAGTTAACGTAAATAATACGTACATAAATAATTTTGTAATAAAATTAGCGGAGAAGTAACACGAACAAATCATAAGGAAACAACTCTGTATACACCTCTGGCATTTGAATAGTAAAAAATAAATAAAAGAAATGCAATGGTCACGACGAGTTTCTGGAATAACCTACATCAGGCAAGCTCAAAATGGAAAGATTGGAAAGCCAAATAATTTAACGTTTTGCGAGCAATGAAACCAAAGGGCATAAACAGGATAGCAAAATATGTTTCAAGAAATCACACTACACAGCTTGATAAAGAATAACTTCTTAAAGACGTAAAAAATAATTACCCTTACGTTTTACATCAAATTAATTATAAACCTATATATTGGATAGCGTTGACAGAGATTACTGGATAGGTATGTTCTGGAATGAAACGGCTAGAACACACATGTGGATAAATGAAGAAGTAGTAGCATGGCATATATGGGGAATTGAGGAGCCTGACTGCCTGTCGCCTCTATCAGGCACTACCTGCACGCGGAGTGTGCCACAGAACTGTGTTATATTGAACACAAATTTCAAATATAAGACTACTGTTTGTACAGACTCAGTTAATGTCATTTGTCAGTATGGTAAGATAATTTATTTCAATAACATTTATAAGTCGATTATGGCGAGGTGTATTCGATACAACATTATATGATAAAGTTTATCAGTGACTTGCGACAGGTCGGTTGTTTTCTCCAGGTACTCTGGTTTCCTCCATCAATAAAAATGGCCGCCACGATATAGTTGAAATATTGTTGAAAGTGGTGTTAAAAACCATAACCCTAACCCCCTAACCATATAAGTCGATTATGAAATAAAGAAAAAAGAAGCAACATTTAATCACGATTTCATATTCATATTAATGCTTTATTTTATATCCTCTGCGGTTTTTTTTATATTGTTTTTGCTTTCTTCTGTAGTTTCCGGTTCATTTTCCTCAGTTACCATGACTACGACTACAGCTATGGAAGTAATGACCAAAACAGATTCAGCATTAGTACAATCAACAACACAAGGTCCAAAGTTATCGAAAGTAGTATCATACTACGTTATTGACACATCTGAAGGTGTTACTTTTGATAAAGCTAAAAAGAAATGTCGCAACAAAGGAACGGAGATTGCAATGATTAAGAATGCGGCCGATTATGCAGGTGTTACGAAGTCTATTGCTGATTTGGGAGGGTAATTTAGTTACTTAAATCATTAAGAAAAAAGTTTAAAGAAACCATAGGAGTAACCAGACGCCGTAAATGAATAAAAAAAAATAGAAAATCTAAATTAGTGCGCACGACGCATTTCTGGAATAACCTTCATCAGGTACGCTGGAATAACCTTCATCAGGTACGCTGGAATAACTTTCATCAGGTACGCTGGAATAACCTTCATCAGGTAAGCTGGAATAACCTTCATCAGGTACGCTGGAATAACCTTCATCAGGTACGCTGGAATAACCTTCATCAGGTACGCTGGACTAACCTTCATCGGGTACGCTGGAATAACCTTCATCAGGTACGCTGGAATAACCTTCATCAGGTACGCTGGAATAACCTTCATCAGGTACGCTGGACTAACCTTCATCGGGTACGCTGGAATGACCTTCATCAGGTACGCTGGAATAACCTTCATCAGGTAAGCTGGAATAACCTTCATCAGGTACGCTGGAATAACCCTCATCAGGTACGCTGGAATAACCTTCATCAGGTACGCTGGAATAACCTTCATCAGGTACGCTGGAATAACCTTCATCAGGTACGCTGGACTAACCTTCATCGGGTACGCTGGAATAACCTTCATCAGGTAAGCTGGAATAACCTTCATCAGGTACGCTGGAACAACCTTCATCAGATACGCTGGAATAACCTTCATCAGGTACGCTGGAATAACCCTCATCAGGTACGCTGGAATAACCTTCATCAGCTACGCTGGAATAACCTTCATCAGGTACGCTGGAATAACCTTCATCAGGTACGCTGGAATAACCTTCATCAGGTACGCTGGAATAACCTTCATCAGGTACGCTGGAATAACCTTCATCAGGTACGCTCAAAATCAACATATTGGAAAACCAAATTATGTTTGGGAGCAATAAGAACAGTCAATAAGAACAGTCAATGCTATTGTTAAAAGAAAAAATAACCAAAGGACAAGCAATGTTCTACAAAACACTACAAAGAAAACTAGTTAATGAGCAACACGAATACTACTAAATTCAGGGGGCTGTGAAGTCAGGGGTTTATGTTTTTATTTACTTATGAAATTGATTTAAAACTCACTAACCATAATGTCCATTATACTAGATCTAAGATACATGTGTATGTTTTATATAGACTACAACACTGAACATAATCAGATTGCATTATATTCAAGACGATTGTATCCTTGTATGTAAGTTTACCCCGTCTAGTACTGTCAAACCTGTCCATACAGTCACCTCTATCAAGCAGTCACCTGTATTTAAAGATCATCCTTTTCTTGTCCTGTCATAGAACATTTTATATGAATTGAACCTCTTTTAAGAGATCACCTGCCTTATATAAGACCACTTTTTCTTGATCCCAAGGATGACCTCTTAATACAGGTTTGACTGTATTTGCATATGTATTATTATCTTTTATCTACGTCATATATATAGAAAAACGGAAGTTTTGACGGTCGAGACAGACATTTTCGATAGTATCCCCGCGAGTCCGATAGTATGAGCTGTTTTACTAGTAATAATGTATGTCAAGAACTTGTATTAAACGTCATAATGTGACGTCACATTGACCGATATTTTCCCGTATAAGAACCAGAACGTTGCATACTGACAATATCATTCAGTGAGATCAAACGAAAAATATCCAATTTACCTATAAAATAATATAGCACAACTGACCAAACATATAACAAAAATGGCATTTCACAACCTGTCACTAATTAGACAACTCGTCACATTTCCGCCGAATAATCTTGCGTAGATATTTTTAGTTTGCGTCATGGATTTGTTAGTTCAATGGATAATTTCTTTAGCTTGTATATGCAATTATGCAAATGTATTAAATTCTCCATTGTGCAAGGTATAATAATTGTCGTAGTCGTCTGTGGTACCGATGTTGAGAGTTCGAATGGGTTTAACATAAAAATATTATATAAAAAAATGCCTACGCTAATATAACCATTCATACCTTTTGGGTGTAAATATATGACTCGCACGGTAAGATATTCTTGTATGACTTGAGTACGCTGTATTCACATTAGCATTCTTGAATGACTTATGTACGCTGTATTCACATACCTTTTTGTATGAATTAGGTACACTGTATTCACATAGCTTCTTCTATGTCTTGAGTACACTGTATTCACATAGCTTATGGTATGACGTAAGTACGTTGTATTCACATACCTTTTTGTATGACTTAGGTACACTGTATTCACATAGCTTCTTCTATGTCTTGAGTACACTGTATTCACATAGCTTCTGGTATGATGTAAGTACGTTGTATTCACATATCTTCTTGTATCACTTGAGAACACTGTATTAACATACCTTCTGGTATACTGTATTCACATTTGCATTCTTGCGTCGACAACTATGGTAATCCACGTTCAAATAAACTTGACGACTCCTGAATGGAGTACACGAATTAATCATCAAAAGAGTTTGAAGATACCAAAGGGGTAATTAGAATCCGTATATAATAAACATTGAGAGTCACATTTCTTTTCAGACCTAGTAAAGGATATTGGATAGGAATGATTTGGAATGCAGTCACACAGACATACCAGTGGGTAGACGACGACGTTGTAGCTTGGACAAAGTGGGATGTAGATGAACCTGATTGTATGGAATCTTCAGTTTGTAAATTGACACAACATTGTGTTCGAATTACTGGCTCATTTTTGTACAGGACGTCGGTCTGTTCGTACAAATATTACATAGTTTGCCAGAATGGTATGTAAAATGGTTAACCTATTAGTTATTAGCTAAGGCAGGCACGTAATGTCATCATGAACATATTTTGATCTGCTAAAAACGTGGAATAAAGGCAGGCACAGCGAGATATATTTGTAGATGCTCTTTTCAGTATTGGACATTAACGGTGTCGTTGATTCTTGTTAAGAACCTAGAGTTGGAGAGTATTTTCCATAAGGTAATCATTTATATTAATCTTTTAGAATCTACAGATGGAGTGTATTCACCATGACGTAGTTAATTGTACTGTTCCCTCTAATATATATTTCATATTTGTCTTCAACATATGTAATGCTGTTTATTTTGACCGCTAAAAAGATAGAACAGTCATGTTATAATTCTTGCTCCTCAGTATCGACTCTAACAACTAAAAGGATGTATGTATTATCCAAAGAGTGTTTGTTCCCTGTGTAAATTTATGCATTTTCGTTTTAATCGATAGGAAGAAAATCTTGATGATACCAAAGATGTAATAAAAAGTGTAAATCGAAGGACAGACACTACAATGAAAAACACCCCAGAAAACACCAATTGTGTTTTATCTTAGAGGCACAATTTACATAAACTAGAAATCCAATTTGGCTGATGCAATGACTATCCTTATGACCTAGAATGTAGGAAACCGGCCCATAACACCTCTTTGTTTGAATCTATTCCACAAATGTAGGAAACCGATCTAACCAACCTCTTTGTTCGAGTCTCTACCTAAGATGCAGATGTTTTCTACCTCTATCATGATAATCAAGCTTTCTAGAGGAACAGGCAAGAGTAAAATCATAAGCCATGTCAACGTGATAAATCTATTGTTTCATGGTACTACAAAAATGTACATTTATCTCATTACATTGACCTTATACAGTACAATCAATGTAAAAATATAAGTTGTTCTTGTTTCAAAATGACGCCCAACGTGAAATAGTATATTAGTAAAGATTGGATATATAGTCTTCCATAATTAAACACGCCAATGAGTCAGACATACGCTTTGAATACAGTCAGTTTTATTTGTTTATATAAAAAACATCAACCAATCAATACGATATATCATGTTATTTTCAGTGTCGTATGTAGTAATGGACAGTGGCACAAATCCAACCTCGGTGCAGGACATTACAAGTATATCACCGACAGTTGACAGCAATATATATCCAACCTCGATGCAGGGCATAGCTAGTATGTCATCGACAGTGGACAGCAACATATATCCAACTTCGGTGCAGGACATGACAAGTATGTCATCGACAGTGGGCAACAGCATACAACCAACCTCGGTGCAGGACACAACAAGTATGTCATCTAGCGTGGATGCCTCACAGTATTGGAATATAACATCATCATTAAATAATTCAACGTCGGCGTTAACCAATGGAAATTCAACAACGGAAAGTATGTTATGATAGTGAACTATCAAATGTAAAATAAATCATAATACATTTTAATGTAATATGTTATAGCTTGTTTTTATTGACTAGTGTTTGCCGTCAAATCCACGGTTTACATGTATTATCTAAGGGTTCCAGCTTGAATGAGCCTCCTCCATATTAAATTCTTGAAATACAACATGTCAATAAATAGAATACGATAGACATCACATACCATTAAAATATTTTCTGTTTGAGATTTCATCCGCAATTAAAGCGTACATGTTGCTAGCGTCTAGTGTTTACGTTCTACTCTGAAAATATTTATGTAACGCCATAATTTCCTATGACCTTTATGTGCCAAAGGCATCAACAATATTTCACAGCATTTTAATTTTTGCAATTTCTTAAACTTAGTAGAATTATTTTTGTCCTGCATTAGAATAGAAATAACAGTATTATATTTGAAGAGTTACCCGCATAAATTAGAGATTAGTGGTCGCAGGTTTACGACTAATTCGACCCGCTAACTGTCTCCACGTAAAACTGTATTTACGATCGCCAATTGATACAGGCGTCTCTTCATATACAATACATTACAGTTATTCCTTAATTTACAAGCACCAGATGTATAACAAAATGTTGGTATACCAACACCGATCTAATTATACTGAGAACATAAAACCTGAGAAAACCAAAGGATAACTTTAAGTGAGTGAGTGAGTTATTGTTGTTTAACGCCAACTTTGCAATTTTTCAGCTATATTATGGCGAGAACAAGTTAAGTTTCCATGAGATGATGATGAGATCCGCTTTGTATTAGACCAACAGCCTAGTCGGACTGTTTATAGTGCTAGCTCACTGAAACAACAGTCCATGGACAGACATATCATCCCACTCGGACACATTTTCATGATTTCGAGCCAACCAGTCTTTACTCTTCTCCTTAAAGCTGCGTTCTTGAAAGCATGGATCACATATGAGTATCATATGTTGTATGTGCATACTGAACGTGAATAGACTACACATGCGCGAAAACAAATATACCAAACAGGTAAAAGTGCACCTATGTAAACTATACATGACGATTTTGCCATAAAAAAATTATTTTTTAGAGGACTTAAATTTAGGTCTGTAGTTTTGTTATGCTATTTATTGTTAATTTTATGTTTCACTAGTGTTGTTTTGTCTATATATCCCCCAATTAATTTATAGCGGTCTTAGCAACATAATGTTTGCCTCGCAATATTTGTTTACCGTCCTTATATGCAGTCTAACTTATTTCGTTGTAGATGAGTTTGTCCTGTCGGGATTTCGACCAAAGAAGCTGAACTGCAAATGCCTATGTCGCTATATCAACACAAAGTGGCATTTTCTTGATGGATTGAATATTACACAGAGAGCAGTCAAGAATATTGTACAAAAGGATTTTGAAGAAAACGTTGAAGGAAATATTACTATTGACAAGCAATCTTTGTCAACAATAATACAGAAGAAGATATCAGTGAAGACAGGAAGACCAGTGTCGACATCTATCGGTTGGACGGCAATGCTTTTTCTAGCAGTTCCGTGTGTTCTTATCGTATCTGTTGATTTGATGGACATGATGAGATATTTACAAAGACGAAATGATATTACATTTAATGGTGGCCAAGCCTATATTTGTCACTAAATAACGGCTATTGGTGGTTTGAAATAGATTAACATAGGTTTTTATTGAAATTGTTTGATATCCTAAAATCTATTGTTTGAAAATGTCTAAAATTTGTCATATACTTTCAATGTACATAGAGAGATAAATATTACGGTACTATTTGTTCACAACTGTGTTTGGTGATGCTTGTGATATTTTCTTTTATTGTTCTACAAATATAACAGTGATTCCCTCAAAGTAAATGTTACCTCATAAACTGATTGTCGTCTAGTGACATCTATGGGAAATGTATGAATTAACCATCAATAAATATAAGACTACATTTATCACGCTAGGGTCAGTTATCCATATGAATGCATACATCATTTCAACATACAAACTAATATGTACAGTATGAATTCTATTTCAAAACTACATACCATTCTGCAAGGGAGTTTTCATCGTCAACATTTGCAGACGATAAACATTCATATAACCAAGATCATGAAAATGGACGTGTTTATGCTTAAAAACCAGCCAATTAGTACGTCTTGTATATACCGAAACTCGTAAAGCATGGTCTCTATTCCTGGGTATATTTGTGACTTCATAATCTTATTTTTTATTTCTTAGTTATAAAATGATATGTTCGCATGATTGAATTGAAACTAGAAACTAGTTGTTTAGCAATATTTATAATAAACTCACTTTCATTTAAAAAATAATATGCGTATTTGCAGCAAACTAATAATATCGCATATGCTAGTCGCAAAATAGGAACGATGTTCAATTAAAATATTTTAATAATTTTTTTGTTTTTATGAATACTGGAACAAATTTGAAATCGATTAAAAAAATATATTAAAATACATTAATTTATTGAACTGTACATCGGATGTCTTCAGCTTGACAAAGCAACTTAATGTAAACAAGTACAATCAAATCTTTCAGAAAATTACAATCCTGTTTTGCGTGTGGTAAAATACAAAACTGTAGGAACAGTTTAAAAAACCAATAGAAAAAATCGTAGAAAAAGACAGGATCGATATCCATAACACACATATCCATGCACACCCACTTTCCTGGCTTCGTACAGGGTTTGCAATAAACTTTGGCGGAGGATAATGTGTTATTGGACCAAACCTCCCTTCTTGTCTTCCAGTGTTTTTCACATGTCAGTAAAATGCCTCTTACATAAGCAAGCCAACATCGTTTTAATAAAGAACGCTCTCATCTTGAATTGTTAGTATAATATATGTAATCTTCGTGACACAGAAGCTGTCATTTGTATAATATTAGTTTATTTAAGATGGCACCAATCATCATTTTAATATTAGATAGTACATAAGGCCATCGTAAGACATAATACGGATACAATAGTCAACTTTGAACAAATATCGAATTGCCAATACCACTTTTCTTCATCTGAATGCAAGTGACATAGCACTTTTTTAACAAAGTGTTGATATCTTCCTTTGTTACAATTTAAGATCAGATTAGTCTTTAAAAGTCCTTGACTTGATAGTTTAGTACTCAGAAGACAGTGACAAGTCTAAATGCAAGGAGCAATCTCGAGCGTAACGTATGAGGTGTGAACTATCAACTTCATTTTCTTAATAGTATTGTTATAGTTACTATCTTTTTATAAGTTACAGTCATAAGAGTACAGCTGCATGGTTTCTATGAAGGTACAACACGTTTTGACTCTATGAGTAACATGGCGAGTGTCTAATAAGAGTCAAGAACTGCTTTTCCTTTGCGAGCACCTGAATTCATTCCTGAGCTTTTGGCGAGTCCGTGTTGCTTATCTTTCTTGTTTTCTGTGTTGTATTGTGTTTTTATGTTTTATTTGTCTTCGTTCTGTGTCTTTTGTACCTAATGTATTCAGTGTCCATGGATTGTCCATTCTTGATTGTCCTTTCGGTTTTCTCTAATGTTTATTTACATGTACCATATACATGTTTTCGGTTTTCTCTAATGTTTATTTACATGTACCATATACATGTATTAATGGATATCAGCTCGATTGTTTCTAATATTCTATTTAAGTTAAGAGAAAATATATTTCATATTCATCACGAATAACGTTCGTGCACATGTGATGCGACAGCAAGAATAAATAAACTGCTTCGAACCATGCTTATCTTTTGGAAATCTTAAGTGATACAAGAAAAGCTTGAAGTTACCAAAGTCGTAATCAGAAGCCGTAAAACAAAGAGGACAGCTAATACAATGGACAAAAGAAAAACAAAGAGGACAGATAATACAATGGACAAAAGAAAAACAAGAAAGAACAAACAATGATCTACAAACACTTTAGTAGATTTATATCAGTTGATGTTTTCCGATTTTTGCTTTGGTTTTCAATTTCGTTTTGTGAATCTAGATGTGCAATTATGGAACTAAATATTGGGTCTTCGGTTTATCGGTTATGCAATATTTATGATATTGTTACAATTATGAATTGTTTATATAAATTATGGGTATCTATGTCTAAGTGCATTGTACGAAATAATATAGCTGTTATCTTTTATTTCCTCAGTATATACCAGCTGATAGGATATGTGTAGAACACGACAGACTAAGTATTCCAATGTAGACAGTTCTGAATTTTATGATGGGATCTGATAATCAAGCTTTTGAATGTATGTCCTAATATTGTTTTGTATCTGGATTATACCGTACGTTCTATTTACATGTTGTATTTTGCTAGTCCTGTATTCAACTGTTGAATTTAACCAAGATACTAGTTTTCCCAAGAATGATTTTTTTCTTGTTTAATCTGATATTGTAGGTGACAAAGCAAATTAAATATACCTTGATCTACATTTTTTTATCTGTATAATTCAATATTTGTTTCTGAGATATTTGTATCATTTAATTGGTTATTGTGATCTAAAGATTTCTTGAGTTTAACATGTATTAATATTTTAACATCTTTTTGAGATAAAGATAAAATCAGGCCATCTAGAGTTATGATCTATAAATGTGTTAGATAAAATATTAAAAATTCAAATGTTGGATACCAATACTTATTTAACAAGTTTTAAGTACGATATGCATCAAATCTCTGTAGAACACTTCATTAAATATCAATAGTAAAATCGGAATATTCATTAATTAGTAAGAACGGCTATGAATGTATATGAATCAGAGATCATCCAACCATACACCCAGGCCAATCAGCGTCTAAGCAACCAGCATATATGCTACCTACGACTTTCAACATATCTGTGTTAGAGATTTGGGAAATAATTTCATTTGTGGTTTAATTTCATATCTTAAGACTATAAAGGATTGAATATGAATAATATTTCTTAGAATTTTCATTGGATGTAGTCAAGGAACATATTTGTAAAAAATGAAAATGGTTAATATTTGCTTTGTTGCATTTATTTTTAACTCGGGTAAGACTTAATTACTGTGCATCCTTTATTAGTCGTTGATTACTAATTAATTTTCGCTGTTTTCGATGGTTTAATCAAAACACAAAATTTAGCGAAAAACGAAATTTAACAATGAAAACGTATATATCAAATTTAGTGCAAGCGACACGCTTCTGGAATAACCTTTATCAGGTACGCTCAAAGTCAAAATATTTCAAAGGCAAATTTTTTTAAAAGTCGTTGAGAGCAAGAAAACCAAAGGTCCTAAACATGATAGTCAAAATCGGCTACGGTCATTTCGAAATATCAAAGCCAGGAACTCAAAGGTCAACGAACATCTTATTTTCTACCAATCCACGACAATTGGCACAAATGAAGATGAAACCACATTCAAAATTGAACTGTCATGAAATTAATTTATTAATTTGTAAAGAAAATAGCTTGTCTGACACAAGATGTTGTATCATCACACTGTGGTGATAAAAGAATGTCGTGACGCTACATAGGGTGTTATCTACCGGACAACGTTTTCATGACGTGATAATATTGGATTCATGAATTCACAGTAATTTACCAATTTCTAAGGACATAGTTTCAAATTTCCGGCAACTGCACGGTCCAGTACATCAACATGTACTTCTTTTTTTCATATTTCTTCAAAAGAAGCGTTGGTTGACATTGAAATTGATTGAACGGTAACGTAAAATTTGTGAATGAACAGTAACAAATAACATGACGTCATACTGAAAGTGTAATCGCTCTCAAAGTATTGTAATAAACTTGTCAATTTTGAAATAGCTCTTATATTTTATAAAATTGGTTTAATATTGAAGCGTTTTATAAACACATTATACCCATAGTGTGTTTGTACAATACTTTGTAATAGGACTTGCCTGTTGCATGAACAAACCGCACCACTAGTCGTCGATATCGCGACTTGTAGTGATGGTTCACACAACAGGCTTGGCCTACTGATACAACGCCTGATGCCAAGGGACTATGTATTTAATGTGCATGTGCCATTATTGAAGTAACTGTTTCGGCACTGACATGGTTTATTAGATATATTTATACTTACTAAAATTCTCACCCCTCCGTCGTAGGTGACCAATGTCGATTTTAACTATCATATTTAGGTCCATTGGTTTTCTTGATCTCAAAGATTTTTAAATAATTTGTCTTTACACACTTTTGACATTGAGGGCACCTGGTGTAGGCTATTCCAGAAACGCGGTGTATGCACTAACTTAAATATCTTCGTGTTAATATATATTCTTGTATTTCGATTTATTGTTATAACCCATTGATTTGAGTCGCTCAGTTGAAATATTCATTGTTGCCCTCATTCATGTTTTGTGTTGTGTTGTGATGTCCGCTACGATTTCCCCATAAAAGCGATGTCTAAAGTCTACTTATGCTATAATTCAAACAAGACCAAACTGTGTCTTATTAACAAATTAATATGTTATATATTATGTCAAGTCGGCCTAAATAACATTAGAATTTGAGCAGTAATTTATATGAAAAGTAGTCCCAAGAATATTAAATTATTGATACACTTTGATCGTAACTGATTGTATCTTAATGGACTTACAGTTTCTAAAGGTCATTGCGATAAAATAGAAATCCTATAAAATTGTATATTAAATATAATTGTATAAATCACAATTAGGTTTATGTTATTGCATTTTAAGTAATTTATTGCAATTTATAACTGTATTTATCGAGTTTTTAAATGAATTTTAGAAATAAAAGAATAATAATGTCTGGTTGTTTTATTTTTATCTCATTATTTTATCAAAACAAATATTATACTTCCGTTAGCAAAATGTTTTTTATTGATTGATAGTATTATTCATATTCTTGTTTATAGCAAATATCAAATGTTGTGCATCACTGCATTAGCAACATTGTAGCATTCCTGCCTCCTCAGTTTTCTAAAGATCTTCTCCCTCGACCATATATTACCTTGGCAGATGTTTGCTATCATGTGTAGGCCCTTTGGTGTTCTATCTCCCAACTCCCAAAGATTATAACGTTGAACGCACCTGATGAAGGTTTTTCCAGAAATGCATCGTGCGCACTAAATCAGATATCTACCATTTTATTAAAGTCCAAAACATTAGTTTCATATGTCGTAAACGCGTGTGTTAAATTTGCTTTGAGAACGGAACATGTCTGACACCATAAAAATAACAAAAGTCGTTTGAATATTAGCGTCATTCAACTACATTTCAGATTCCGTTTAAGTATCAACTGTTATAATTGACTAAACAGTGGTTGTTGAGAAATGTGTTTTTGAAATTTTAGCCATAAATTGATATTTATGGCAGTATAAAAACAAATCAGCAATGGGATGAACACATTATGTGTCCACTGGAATTGCAACAATTTGATGAAACACTTTATTGCCAAAACGACTTTAAATGCTGTCTACCAGAACATACATCAAGTCCTCATATGTCCAACTGCAATTATCTCTTGTATTATTACCAAGGAAGAGTGACATGAAAACAACATATTCATATTTAAAAATAATTACTTAAATGTAGAAATGGGTTTGAATTTATTGCATGTGATTGTTTTGCATGTAATACAAATAACTGTCAAAACTAATATAGAACTTTGTGACATACCTGCACAACCTCGTTTGTCTTTGTCTCATTGACAAATATAGCATTAAACTTTAATAAAAATCAGTTTGTTGTCTGCTGTCTCCCTAACTGAATACAGTTATTTCAGAATATCATTGAACATGATACCTCATTTAGATAAATGAGGTACAATATTAGATTTCCTATAAAGAGGGGCGAGTGTTATGGTGTTTAACGCCACTTTTCACAACATTTCAGTTATCCTGAAGAGTATCCGGAGAAAACCGCCGACCTGTCGCAAGTCATTGAAAAACTTTATAACATAATGTTGTATCGAGTACACCTCTCCTGGGCGGGATTCGCACTCATAATGTTAGTGGTGATAGACAATGATTGCATAGGCAGTTATAAATCCAACCACTATATGATCTCGACCACGACGGCCCGGTTTTCATATCAAGATAACTGGTACATAAGACTAGCGGGCGGACACTGAATGTTTTATTTGTATTATAGTTATTTTCAAAGGAACTATTGGGAAAGCATATAGACATATACCAATTACAAACAACGGGACATGGGACCAAGCATGGAGACAATGCCAGCAAATTGGAATGGAACTTATAATTATGAAAACTGAAAAAGAAGTCAAGACAATTAAAAATCAACTTAGTGGGTGAGTTTATCTAAAACGAAAGTAGTCGCTATGCGTTAATGGAAGTTGGTTTTGTATGATTTACACGAATAAGATGATAAACTAAAAATACCACACCGTCAGAACAGATCCAAATTATAATGGAGAAAATGTAAGAAACAGGAAAATCGATAGCCCTAACACATATATTCACAGCCGCTAATTTTCCTGGCTTGGTATAGGTACTTCAATAAAAAGTGGCGGGTTAAACTAGTTTGAAGCCTCTAGAAAAATAATGCAGATATGCAAGTGCTTTTCAAATTTTAGTAAAATGACATACCTGGATGAGAAGATTCTATAAAAAAATTATTGACTTAATAGTTTAGTGCTCAGAAGACGATGACGTTGCAACAAGATCTGAATCCAAATTGCACACTTAATCGTAAGCATGAGTATTGAAATATAAACTCCATGCGCGGAAGCGGTTGGTTTATTACTATCAATTTGTCATAGAGTTGGTAAATATTATTAAATAGTATTGGAAACTTCGTGAACAAACTTCAAAATTTACTCCTGTTGTAATTGTTTCGTCCAAGTCATTATGCAATATTTGTACAATACATTTGATTTATTATGCTTTTCTTACAATATACAATTATTGCCTTCATATGTAGTGGACGTCGACACTTGTCAACCCGAGGGTGGTTCTTTTCCCCGAGCGTTTTAGCCCGAAGAAAAACAATACTTCGACGGTTGACTAACATTGGCCATCGAGAACTAGTTTGAATGTTCATGTTCCATACTTTTTGACCAGCAGTGAATACTGAAAGATGACCACTGATTGGATAATACGTGCATTGATTGTGCGGGTACTGGTGAATGTTCCCATATCTTAAGCCCACAGAGCTGTTCAGGGCGTCCCTCATGTGGTGGATAGGGGGTGTCCTGTCGATTGGGGTTGTCAGGTTATTATACGGAAAACGCGACCGTGGACCATAGTGGGTAACGTGTTTGGGGAGTGCCACGCCCCTTGCACGTTTAAGACGTCTTTTATAGATTTCGTTAAAGAGAAGGTGCCATGTACCCGCTACAAAAGACAAAATGTTTCCTCTAATACCCAACTTTCCATACTTTTCTGGTGGTTATGTTGAATCATCTCTCCCACATTTCTATATATTATTTTTTATATATATTATTGAACTTGAAATACTGCTTGCCGGACGTTAAGCAATAAACATCAAGCAATCAAATCATGTTCTTGTTGCCATAATTTTTGTCCATTTGTGTTTGTATCCATATCATCTGTTTTCATGTTTTTTTTCGCAAAATGTTCTATATTCTACTGGATGCCGTATATCGAAGTGTCCTATGTGTATTATTTATTATATATTGAAGTTTCGACTGTGTATGGATTGGTATGAAGTGGAATTCAAGGTTAAATAAACATATGTGGTTAGATAATGACACAATAACATGGGTAAATTGGGCACCTGCAGAACCAGACTGTACAGAACCTTCTCTAATTGATAGATGCGACGATGGAAAGGAATTGTGTGTTCTGGTTACTAACCGATGGGGTTTTCATACTGCAGCCTGTGATGTGAAATGGTGTGGTGCTTTATGTCAGATGGGTAAATATTAACTATACATTTTTATAGGAGATGATTGAGTTTCGAATGCGAATATCAAGTAAGAAAGTCGGTAAATATAGGAATGCTGCCGTAAATATAAAAACTGGCAAGTTTATTCCAATATAAAAAAAAATCTGGCAAATTCATTCCAATATAAAAACTGGCAAGTTCATTCTCTGGCAAGTTCATTCTCTAGGAAGTTCATTCTCTGGCAAGTTCATTCCAACATAAATACTGGCAGATTCATTCCAATATAAAACTAGCAAGTTCATTCCAATATAAAAATTGGGAAATTCATTCCAATAAAAAATCTGGCAAGTTCATTCCAATATAAAAACTGACAAGTTTATTCATACAGAAATATAATTCACTGCACTCCGATCGAATGAATTTGTATTGTGTTCTGTTCTACCTGAGGTTTAAGTATGTTTACTCTGGAAATATATTTATGTTCGGTTTAGACATGTTAATTTATCATGTAATACTTGGCCATCGAGAACTAGTTTGAATGTTCATGTTCCATACTTTTTGACCAGCAGTGAATACTGAAAGATGACCACTGATTGGATAATACGTGCATTGATTGTAATCCAAATTGTGGAAAAAGTTGAGTATCTTAATTTCAGTTGATATCATTCTGCTAAAATAAAGCGTGAAACGGAACTCAATAAATTGGTTACATGGAATGTTTGTCATCTACTGTTTAATAATGATGAATGGAAGCTATAAATAGATGATGTCACTATTATCGGTCTCGTTCATCTAGACTCCTGTTAACTTCAATGTTTTTTCTACGCCACACAGAATACCTTTTAGCTATATGGAAATGTGGGAGATGAAGTGGGTTATACCTGTAAATAAGGGTAATAACAAAATTACCGAACTCCGAGCAATCTTACAAAGGGAAAGTCAAAACTCATAATTATATAAACAGACAAAATCAGTCAACAACCGGAAAACTGTGAAAACCGTAATGACCCTGACTTGGTACAGGCATTTCTAAAGAAATGGTGGGTTGAATGCGCCAAACCTCCCCCTTTCATTACAGCTCAAGGTTTCCGGCTGTCACTATAACAGTATTTATAATAATACTTGAACAAAACAGGTAAAGCAGTTGCCAAAGCAGCACCAATCTCAGTGAAGTAAATGTCAAAAACACTTTTACGTCACACATTGATAAAAAAATATTTTTGACATTTTTGCTGACACCTTATCTTTATACATTTTTACTATATGAAAATCCATCGTTTATATTTTTTTCTGCAGAGACGGAATATATTTCGACAAGATCTTGGTATCGGAATATAAACTATAGATATGTTCGTAGTTTTTTTCTAGTACTGTACCGATTAATAGATCATTCATACTTCTTATCATTAAAAAGCAGTGACTGCAGATGTTCGCTTTTTGTCATATTTTGTTCTTCTAATAGCATTATTTTCTTCAACAGAGTCAAATTCGGCAGATGCAATGGAAAGTGCACAGTCAATTGTTACATCTTCTGCGCCGTTTTCGACCTTGGCTTCTTCAATGTCAAAAGCTTGGGTATCGTCTTCTGCACCGTATTCGTCCTTGGCTTCTTCAATGTCAACAGCTTGGGTATCGTCTTCTGCGCCGTATTCGACCTTGGTTTCTTCAATGTCAACAGCTTGGGTATCGTCTTCTGCACCGTATTCGATCTTGGCTTCTTCAATGTCAACAGCTTGGGTATCGTCTTCTGCGGCGTATTCGACCTTGGTTTCTTCAATGTCAACAGCTTGGGTATCGTCTTCTGCACCGTATTCGACCTTGGTTTCTTCAATGTCAACAACTTGGGTATCGTCTTCTGCGCCGTATTCGACCTTGGCTTCTTCAATGTCAACAACTTGGGTATCGTCTTCTGCGCCGTATTCGACCTTGGTTTCTTCACTGTCAAGAGATTGGATATCACCAGCAATATCATATCATATAATTAACGTAGCTTTTACTAATTGGACCACTGTAAATCGACGATGTGAAGATAGAGGCATGGAGATGATTAGGATCAAGAACGGGGCTACTTACGAGAATGTTAAGGACTTCATTACCAAAAATGGAAAGTAAAGTATTTGAATTTTTATTTGAAATACAAAAATGAAAATATTGCGACTTTGATTGTACGACTAGAGTAAAAATAGATTATAAAGGGTTTTTTTCAAAGCATATCTCAATACTATTGTACATATATGCTTTAATAAACACATAATATCGATCTTAGTGCGCACAAATCGTTTCTGGAATAACCTTTATCAGGCACTTTGATAATAATAATAAGAAAAAAAAGCAAGCTGTATACCAATAACCACCCATGTAACATGAACTTATATGGTTCATCTATGATCTTTAATAAAAACGTAGATATCAAATTTAGTGCGCACGACGCGTTTCTGGAATAACTTTATCAGATACACTCAAAATCTAAAGGTTGGAAAGCCAAATAATTTAAAGTTTTGGGAGCAATAAAACCAAAGGGCCTAAACAGGATAGCCAAAATCGGCTATGGCCACCTATGTCTGAAGGAGGAGAACCTTAGTGTTATTAATAATTACATTAGTTTAAGAACAAATTATTTTCCTTTGGCTTTGCTTATGATACTTGCATTGATTTTTACACATCTATGATACATACATGTCTTAATGATCATCTCTAATTAGGTCATGAGTAAAATTGTTTTTGCTTGTACTCTTTACAGAGTCAATGTAATACAATGGACATTAAAAATTAGAGAGTCTTGTTTATCTCTTAAGATACTGTTCATTTCTAATTTTTGCAATAACACAAATTAAGAAAGACAGAAAAAAATAATCTTATCTGAAAGATTGCAGTACACAAGGCTTTGGGAAGGTTTCTCATTTCGATACAGCTTTACCTGCATTAACAACATTTGATTCGTAATCAAGAACGTTTAATGATTGGAAATCAAAATAATTTTGGATGTAAATAGTCCAAAGGTCCTTAGCATGATTACAAATATCAGCACCGGTTACATATCGCCTGACCGAGATTGACCTAGGACTTACTAATCAGTCTAATTAGGAATTGTAATTTCAAACATAAATGTAGAAGCACCTGAGTTCACCCCTCGGTTTTTATTGGGGTTCGTGTTACTCGATCTTTAGTTTTATTTGTATGTATTGTAGATCGTTGTTTGTCCTTTTTTGTACTTTTTCTTTTGGCCATTGTGTTGTCTGTTCTTCTATATAAGGATTCTGATTGCCTCCCTTTGGTATCTTCAACTCTTCTTACTATTTTGATGTACAAATCACGTTATTGTATCCATTTATTCTCTCTAGGGGTTGGGTAAGAAGCTACTGGATTGGTATGAGATGGGAGGCAAGAAAAGGACGTCATATTTGGATAGACAACGACGTAGTTACATGGACTATGTGGGATAGACCACCCGAACCTGACTGTATGTCACCGTCAATATCTTCTACACCATGTTCAGGCACGGATATTCAAAATTGTGTTAAACTAAATGTAAATTTCAAATTTATGACATCAAATTGCACGGAACGTTACAAAGTTATCTGTCAAAGAGGTAATATGTACTTTTATCGACCATTTATTAAATTTTACCTTTGATTATTATACACGACAATACAAACGTATTATTGTTGATTTCTATTTGTAATAATGCAACGTTATGGTGATGTCACTGACAACAACTTTATTAATTCTAGATAAGCGTACTACCGTTGATATGTCTTGCTCGAAGTGGATTTCTCATTCTTAGTCTTCGCATTGAATGCGATATCGTTTTAAGAAGTTCGCTATTACAAAATAAATCAACAATATTATATATTTATCATCCTACTAAAATTAGATTATCACCAGAATACAATGCATGGTTGTAATTGTATAGTAGATCTGACCTCTACGGTGTAACTGAAATATTGTTACAATTTGCGTGAAATAAGATAAAATAAAAAATTGGAAAGTAAGAGATATGAATTCCTTATCCTAATTATCAGATACTAAATGTTTGTGGTAGTTCACGAGAGTATCATCATCAAAGTATTAAAGACTTCTATTGTGCTGAACACAACTTTAATTAATACCATTTTAGCATCATATGGAGTACATATTTGCGTGCTCAAAATTTTAGATGTGTGTATAAAAAAGGCACAATATTTCCATCATTCAATTGTTACATATGATGGTTTTGGCTATTTGTAGAAGGCAACCCTCTGACAAATACTGTTTATCCCACAACCGCAATGCCATCGACATTAGGTCTAACGATGTCGCCAACCTTTAGTTACAATTTATCAACGTCAGAAAGTGAAATAGAAACCGTATCAATGACAATATCAGGTATATTATAATAATTCGCTTTGTATCGAATTTATTGCTTATCTGAAAACGAGAACAATCATTTTCCCCCATTCCATATGATTTTGATGTAGTGTATACGAGGTACATGTGATACGGTTGCAATATAAGAGGAATGGAAATACTTTCAATCGATTTAACCCGACATTTTAAGTCACTATTGCACACTGAAACAAAGATTCCCACCAGTTTCTGTACCGATGTTATAGACATGCAAATTGTAATTAAAGTTATCTAATTTGTCAATCCAACATTAACCATCTATTCTTACTATGTAGACCGTTTATGACATACCAGCACGGTATTAATATAACAGTAATTAAAAAGTAGATATCTAATTCAGTGCACACGGTGCGTTTCTGGAATATCCAGGCACGCTCAAATCCAAAAGATGGGAAAACCAAATAATTTGAAAACCTTTTGTAGCAAAAGTTGAAATAAAATGAAGAATTTACTTTCCTAATTGAGCAGTTTGATTATTTGTTGCATATAAAGGTTTTTTCTTATTCTATTTTATTCATAGAAGGTATCTCTGTGACCGACAACTTCAATGAAAATTCCATAACGCCAATACCATGGGAATTGGATCAATCATCTCTGTTGACATCTGTGACAAGGTCAACGTTAGTGTAAACAATATTTATTGAATAAATTGCATGAGTTATAACAATAGTACATACATAGGGATCAGAAAACAAGTGACGCAGCACTTATATAAATTCTTCTCCAAGATACCAAAAAAGAAAAGAAAAGAAAATACATGTAAGATGGTTAGGACATGCACATTAATAATACACACATTTGTTTAAATAAGCATATAAAGTGAAAGGGTGACAATTTTTACAATGAACAATAAAATGACAGATCTAATATTTTGCAACAAGTAAAAGCATGGTACATTTATATTCTAGGTGTAAAACGTTTAGATTTTATTATAAAATCTTGAATTACAAGGAAATTACTTTCATTTTCACAATCTGGGAGGTTAGAATCGCCAAAAAGTAGATTATTGATATTCAAATGAGAAGACAGGTTAACAAATAAATCATTTCTTAACCTTTCATACAGAGAACATTTTAGTAAAAAATGCTCGGACGTTTCTACCAGTTTACAACTACAGTAGGGATTAGCTTCGATATTTTTCTTATAAAGATGATCCTTGAGCGCACTACTCTCAGTTCGAATTCTAGTATGTAGCATTTGACCAATTCTAGAACCTGCATAGAAGTAAGATGGGACAGGATTTATTGTGTTGTTCAAAAATATTTTCATGGAATTGACAGAAACATTACTTTTGATATTCGCTGGAAGTTCGTTCCAGAGTCGAACGGTTGAAGGTAAAAAGCTATTATTATAATAAGCTGTACGAGAATGTACATGAACTAGATTAGAATGGTTCCGGGTGCTATATTGATGAGTTTGTCCGAAGGAGGATGGAACTAAATTGGATAAATATTCGGGAACTGTTTTGTTAACCATTTTGTGAAATAATAAAATCTTATGTTTGTTTCTTCGTTCCTCTAAGGTTTCCCATCCACATTCTTGTAAAAGTATACGTATGCTTGTCAATTTTGTAGCACCAGTTATTATACGTGCGGCTTCATAGTTAATGTGTTCTAGTTTTTCCTTTATATAATTTGGACAGTTATCCCAGACTACATCCGCATATTCTAGAATAGGGCGGACATAACTGAAGGACATATGCTCAAGCGATTTATGGTCTACTTTAAATTTCAACTTACGAATAATATTTAATCTAGAAGACGCCTTTGTTATAATTTCGTTAATATGTGTGGTCCAAGATCCATCATTAGAAAAAGTGAGACCAAGATGTTTATGTGTAGTTACATTTTTAATGGGAACATTATTAAAATAAAGTGGAGGATGGAATTGAGGCTCGACCTTTCGTGAAATAATCATCGATTCGGTCTTCTTGGGATTGAAATTAACCAACCATTTGTTTGACCAGTTTTGAACCTTTTGCAAGTCTGAATTTAAAGAAAGAGAAGTAATTAATGGGTTATCGACGATTGCATAAATACTGGCGTCATCTGCGAAAAGCTTGATAGGACAATTTACTTCGTCAACGATATCATTGATAAATATAAGAAATAATAAGGGGCCTAAGATGGACCCTTGTGGAACACCTGCATTGACAGTTTTCCAAGACGATTCTTTCCCATTTATAACGACTCTTTGTTTCCTATTGGTTAAATAGCTCTTTAAACCATAAAAGCAAATTCCCAACAATTCCCATTTTTTTTAATTTAAAAAGAAGACCCCTATGCCATACTCTATCAAAGGCTTTGCTAATATCAAAAAAGATTACTCTTATTTCCTTTCCCTCATCCAGAGCTTTGCTAAACATATTCGCAATATACAGAAGTTGATTCCTAGTCGAGTCATTTATTGTAAAACCAGACTGATGTTCGGTGATTAAGTCCCTGATAAAATTAAAAATATGTTTGTAAATACATTTTTCGAAAACTTTACTAGAAATAGAGAGCAAAGAAATGGGTCGATAATTTCCAATTATGTTTTTATCCTCTTTTTTGTGGACAGGGGTGACGTTTGTCAGTTTCCATTTATTTGGAAAATGTTTAGTTATCAGACTAATGTTAAAAATAGCACACAGTGGTTTAGAAATAATATCGTAAGCCACTTTTAGCAGTTTGGCATGAATAGCATCTGGGCCCGATGCCTTGTTAGTATTTAGAAGACTCAGTACATCTTGAACTTCATGGTCAACGTTATATAGTGACTCATTGGTTACTTCAGCAAATAATTATAGTATCAAATCAAAACCAGACAAAGGTATGGTATAGGTATAAGAGTTTGCAATAAGTGTTATTGGCATAAAACGAAGTCTCCTTTTATTTTGATTTTTTCATTATTTGCGACCTCTTGGTTTTTCCAAAATCAGGAATCATCACCTGTCTATAAAGAAACTTTTCTTGCACCAGAATAAAATCAAAAGCGACAAATACTAAGCTGTAGAATCAGTTCCAGGGTAAAAGGACCCAAATTCAGAGAGAGAAAAACAAACAAACACAAAGTATATCAAACCTCATCTTAAGTGACCATTATGATTGTAATGATGTCGATGAGACAAATGAAAATATCAGCAATAATCCCCTTTTAAAATATTAATCAATATAGTTATTATGAACATGATATAATAATAAAGAACAACTGTTATCAAAGGACATTAATATTCAGAAGTATTCATTAATTCAAATATAGCATAATGTATTAATATTCAGAAGTATTCATTAATTCAAATATAGCATAATGTCATTTTCAGAATAAATTTCTATATGACGTTTGCAATGATTTTCGTCAACCCGTTTTTAACGACATGATAGACAAATTATCTAGGGATATCGAACTAGGGTTGGGCTAAGGTGTTTAACGCCACTTTCAACAATAATTCAGTTATATCGTGGCGGTCAATTTTATCGTTGGTGGACAACGGAGAAAACCACCAACCTACCACAATTCACTGACAAACGTTATCACATAATGTTGTATCGAGTACACATCGCCATGAGCGGGATTATAACTCAGACCTTTAGTGGTGATAGGTACTGGTTGCACAGGTAGTTGTAAATCCAACTAACATACGATCCCCATATTTCCACTGTGTCTGGATTGTCCATTCTTGATTGCCATTCACGTTTATTTACTTGTGCTAACATAATAAAAAAAATATATATATTCATTTGCAGAGGACGATATCGTAAAGCCTTCAAAGCGACCAATGGTACTCAAATGTAAATGTCAGTGTCGTACTACACACAGGAAGTGGCACTTTCTTGATGGTGCTAACATAACAGAGAATGAGGTGAAAACAATTGTTCAGGAAGATTTTAACGAAAACATTGAGAGGAATATAACCGTTCATAAAGAAAGTTTGGCAAACGTTGTACAAAGGAAGATATCAGTAAAAGACGACAGACCATCGTCTCAATGTTTTGGTTATATAGGTATGGTGTTTCTAGCTGTCCCACTTGGTCTGATGGTGGTAAATGACTTGATGGTTATGGTTAAATATTTCAGCAGACGATATTAAATAATGATGGCGAATTATATAGTGAAACCTATATAACCCGAACCTCCTTGTGATCAACTTGTGTGCTGGTGATTGACAGGTTATCGGTTTATACAGGTTAAATTAACAAAACATTTCTACATTGGGATTTTTTTTTAACTTTGGTTTATAAAGTAATCCGGGTTCGCTTTCACTGTATTATTACTATTTGTGTAGTAATGATGTAAACACATTTTTATCTGTATTTTGTAGTAATGATGTAAACACATTTTTATCTGTATTTTGTAGTAATGATGTAAACACATTTTTATCTGTATTTTGTAGTAATGATGTAAACACATTTTTATCTGTATTTTGTAGTAATGATGTAAACACATTTTTATCTGAATTTTGTAGTAATGATGTAAACACATTTCTATCTGTATTTTGTAGTAATGATGTAAACTCATTTTTATCTGTATTTTGTAGTAATGATGTAAACACATTTTTATCTGTATTTTGTAGTAGTGATGCAAACACATTTTTATCTGTATTTTGTAGTAATGATGTAAACACATTTCTATCTGTATTTTGTAGTAATGATGTAAACACATTTCTATCTGTATTTTGTAGTAATGATGTAAACACATTTTTATCTGTATTTTGTAGTAATGATGTAAACACATTTTTATTTGTATTTTGTAGTAATGATGTAAACACATTTTTATCTGTATTTTGTAGTAGTGATGCAAACACATTTTTATCTGTATTTTGTAGTAATGTAAACACATTTTTATCTGTATTTTGTAGTAATGATGTAAACACATTTTTATCTGTATTTTGTAGTAATGATGTAAACACATTTTTATCTGTATTTTGTAGTAATGATGTAAACACATTTTTATCTGTATTTTGTAGTAATGTAAACACATTTTTATCTGTATTTTGTAGTAATGATGTAAACACATTTTTGTCTGTATTTTGTAGTAATGATGTAAACACATTTTTATCTGTATTTTGTAGTAATGATGTAAACACATTTCTATCTGTATTTTGTAGTAATGATGTATGTAAACACAATGAACATCATTCATGATCTTACATGATGGACAAAGGGGAGTAATATGCTCTTTTATCATATACTTGTAGATAATATAGCTATAATTTTATCCTGTGATAAAACTTTGAGTTTTGTTTAGAATAATAAGAGGAATTATGTTTGTTTCACCCAGTTTCACAAGAATGACACAATCGAGCAGCAGATCAAGCAAGTATATTAACTGCTTCCGGAATATTGTTAAGTCCCAGGGGTTTGGTGTAAATCCCTGAACTTAACTGTGTGGGTCTCTGGTGAAGGAAATAATAATAAAAATCAATGGAAGTTCATATATTTGTATTATCTGTCAAGATAAATAATAACATCAACATTAAATTGGCATACAGTGGATCATAGACACATGAAATGAATAAATATATATAATATAAGGTGCATTTATTTATCTTGAATATATAGAAGTAAAAGGGGTTTGGGCACTGGTGCACACAACTCTACTTGGTGCTCTTAAATCTGCTTGGTGCAGATTGCATCAGCTGATAACTGACCAGCCTGCATATTTCTAAATAGGTACAATATTATTGTAAATAATAATCATTGTCAATCTATAATTAATTAAAGATTAATCACCAAGTAATTCAGCTCGGTGTTAGATAAATATTTTGAGCACAAGCAATTCCGCTTGGTGCAATATATAGCAGACGAATGTACCGGCTATATATAGACTGACGGTAAATCAAAATATATTTATATCGTCAGTAAATTGACAATTACCATTTTCCTAAGACCGATCAATTGTTGCTGGGCCATGTATATCTTTATATCAGCAAATCTAATTATTATAATTCATGCCGGCATCTAAAGTGCATGAAGCCGAGATCAGAGAAAGAATTTACTCGGTGCACTGACTTCGCTATCTATAGCCAAAGTATTGATGACGTGGTATACACACTTACAGATACACATGGTGCATTATGGCGCCCGAAGTGAAAGTACAAGTCACCGAGACGAAAATGGACAAATGCACCTTCAAATGAAGTTGATACTTCAATCAAATGAAATAATTTAATAGCATAACCTTCAGGTAAACCAGTACTTCCCTCAAAATATTGATCGAAGCGTATAAGTTGACATTTGCATGGATAAAACGTGGAACCAAAAATCGCGATAAAAATATACACGATGTACGTAAATTTCTCATTAGAAATTCCATATAATTTAACCATGTGTTAAATTACCGGGGCGTAGCAATATTATTACATGCCTTTTCGTCAATGTTCGTAAGTTCACTTCGTGAATTTCCGTAAAACTGTGTTTACAACCATGGTGTACTGAACTGTTTTATTGAATAATTGCACATAAAATTATTAACTACCAATTTTCTCTCTTATGATATTGAAAGTGCTAAAAAAAAGTGCATTTATTGAATTTGCATGTTAAAACAATAAAGTTCTTGTTCTATAGCTATGTATTTAATTCTAGCTAAAAATGACTTAAACATTTTGGTACAAATCAGTTATTTCCTCTGTTGGTGTATATGCTAAACAGATCATAATGTGTCATTTTTCATATCATACCCTATATCAACCCTCGTTCATATATCATCCCTTGAGCCTTGTTAACTGATATCAAATTCAAGATTTTCGTCATGCTCGTTATACAAAACATGCTGAAGACAAACAGTTGTCTCCACGATATTATTACTTATTTGAATGCCAAAATAAAACATGGCTAAATTACACAAAGTAATAGAAAAAAAATGCACACCCTCGTTAATATACACAAAACATACCACTCTGTGTCAAAACATTTCCACAATCCAATCAAGCATCAACTATATTCATGATAATTTGTTCTCACGTCTGCTAGACCCATTGGATTAAGAAAATTTAATTTAAATTTAAATGTCCAATAAGGTCAAGTCCACGATCTACATTGTCATCAAGTGTATCGAACGTCTTTGCGCCTCAGATTATTGTCTGTCATTGCTATTTCTAATTTAATCGACTTCCTGACATAAGATGTGAGTACATCACCGTTAATACGCTTTCATGAAGTTTTGCTCTAGTCTGGTTGTATCAATTATATCATTCCACCATTTTGCTTACATTAAATACTTTGCTTATAAATTTTGTACAATGGTACCCATACGTATAACATCAAAAGGAACTGGACACGAATATCTGATGATTGTGTTTTGTAGAGAAGTCACGACGGACTCTGCATGCTATTTAATCAATTTCTATATTTTAGCTCAGAGAATACGAGAAATTATACATATAAAACTGCAATTGTGGTAAATAAATCAGAATCGATATTGTTAATAGGTAACAATCACTTATTATATGATACTTTTATAATTCCCATAAAAACACAGCATCTTCTATAGGACACATAGTAATTAATGTTGACATGTGAATGGATGTCAATAAATAACTAAGTCGTGTCTATGAACATTACAATGCCAGATATTTTATTATCTAAATATGTATCACCTTTTCACATATATTTGTAATTTCGATGTTTAAAAGAAAATACGAAATAAAAAAAGCCGATAATGGGTGAATGATTGATTGTTGTTTAACGCCAACTCAACAATTGTTCAGCTATATCATGGTCAGGACAAGTCAATTTTCAACGAGATGATAATAGGTCCGCTTTGTACTAGACAAACACGCTTAGCTGGATTTGTATAGCACTACCTCACCGAATCAACAGTCCGCGGATAGACATGTCGTCACACTCGGACACATTAGCCTGCTTTCGAATCACCCAGTCTTTGCTCTTTCTCCTTAATGCTGCTTAGTGGAGAAGTAAACAATACCAATATCATAGTCTTTGCTATGATCCGCTCGGGGCTCGAACTCATGATTTACCGAACTCGGGGCGACCATGCTAACCATTACACCACCGAGCAGGTTGACGTTTAAAAGAAATGACGAAATAAGACAGCCGATAATGGTAATTGGCCAATTGTAAAAACACTATTAATAATGTGGGACATTAATATTTTGCTGTTCTCCCAATTAATTACCCGGTTATTGAATTTCAGTTTGTATATTGTGAATTAAACACCAACAGTAAACAAACATGTTATTCCACAAGGCATTCATGGATATCCCTCAAATCGTCTATCAAATGTGTCACTGAATATGCCATTAATTTGATAAACACAGCTTTATTTAAGATCATCATCAAAATATATACAGAGAAGAGTTTGAAGATACCAAAGTGGTATTCAGAATCCGTAAATCTAAGGACAGACACTACAATCTAAGGACAGACACTACAATGACCAAACGGAAAAGGACACAACGACAAACAACGATCTACAAAACATAGGTGTTGATGAATCCTTCATGTTCCTAATTAACGGCAAAACGTCATCTAAAGAGTATCCTAATTTGCTGCGTCTCTACTAATGATAATTGACATCCTATGCAGAGAAACAGCCCCAAAATAGATATATTTCTAGGTAATTCCATGTGGGCTCTTTTTGTAATGGTTAAGATAGAAATGTTAGAAAGGGAAGGTTAGGTTTTTAAAGTTAAATGACCGCTGATATTGTTGGACGAGGAAAACGACTCCTAACATGGTTAATTAGACATATTTTGTATCGAAATATACAGTTCCTAAACCATGTAATTATTATTGAAATTAAGATTCTCCTCCCTCAGGAATTGGTGACCTCAGCCGAGTTTTTGGTAGCACAAGAAAATCAAAGGACCTAACTAGGATAGCCAAAGTCGGCTATGGTCACCTATGCTTGATGGGGATATCTATATGTCTGTGGGTCTTCGATAGCCAAATTCGGCTATGGTTACCTATGCTTGATGGGGATATCTATATGTCTGGGTCTTCGATAGCCAAATTCGGCTATGGTCACCTATGCTTGATGGGGATATCTATATGTCTGTGGGTCTTCGATAGCCAAATTCGGCTATGGTCACCTATGCTTGATGGGAATATATATATTTATCCTGCAATCAGTACATTTGCTGTACAAATATACCACACGAATAAATTTTTGCTTTATTCGTAGCCTACGAATAAACTTTTGAAGCCTACGAATAAACTTTTAAACCTACGAATAAACTTCTAAGCCCCGCCCATAGATTCCGGAACTACTTTTTTGTGTTTTTGCTCTCCTGTGAAGGAGTTAAAATATTAACCGTAACCAATGTCAATAATCGACGTCGTCTTTTTCTAATAAATGTTTTCGTTCTCACTATTTGTAAATTTACAAACCGACAAAATGAAACTAATAATTCTAAAATTTCATATTTTTTATACATATTTTACGATAAAAAAAATCCTAGAAGTCAATAAAAATCAAAACAAAGATCTTAAATTCTGTATTCTGGATTGTCTCTCTTGTAATTTTTGGTATCGTCTACGCGCATGTACAATTTACACTCGGTAACTTCAACACACTTGTACTTTTGATAGGTGGACGGACACTGACATATAAAATAAAATAAAAATAAAATAAATAAAATAAATTAAACAAATCCGAATCATTTATAACTTGACAGGGAAACTTTGAAAACAAAACAAAAGCAACTAAAACTATAGGACAAAGGGAATAAACCAAAGTCTTGCCTCCAACAGATGAGGAAATTAACATCCTTTATAACAGAAACGTTCTGGGCAGTCACACACCACAATCTTTACTAAACACACTTATATGGTTAAATAACTCAGTACAGTTTGAACATCAAACTCTAAGATTACTAGTACTACATATATTTTATTATAAAATTTCTTCATATTAAATGTTCAATTAATTCACATCAATTACTTCAACATATCAGATAGTAGATTTCTTCAAGGTGAAAATAACACATATTCCTGCTATTGCATCAAGTCACTTTAAAATTATAGATAATTTTTTATATTCTGAATTCTTTATGACACCACAAAATATCTATATAATTTGTTTTAACCATTTGGAATAATTGTATTCAGTCACTTCCTCCAATCATTTTGCATCTTTTTTTAAAACATTTTTTTCTTTTGCAAAATTCCAACAAAGTTGTATGATTTGTCAGTTGAAACTAGTGTTTTATCTGCTGGAATTCTACTCACTGTTGATCAGGATTACAGTACATTTTTTATTTTGTGCAATTCCATTTGAAACTGATTCACATACCCCTGGCCTGTATGCAACAACTGAGTGATAGTTCTTGAAAAATGTCCTTTGTTTAATCAGATCTTTATAAAACGTTCATAGGTTTTTATGCAATTATTTCTTTCATATATAGTCTTTGCACTTATTTCAAACATCACATGTACATTGTACACTGTTAAACCATTAATCCAGCCATTCATCTGAAAGACATTAATATAGCATTGATTATAATTAAAATACATGTTATTATATATTTACTAATAAAATAACAAGAAAAAAGGAACAAAATGCAGACTAAATTAGCAATGTTTGAATATTTGAAACTTCAAGCTTTCATAATGCATTTTTGTATGATCCGACTCAGAAAATATATTCGCACATTAGTCATTACTCGCAACAACCAACATTATCATGTAAATATTGTTCATTCCAGAAAAATATATCCTTCACTCTAATATTTTTCTGGTCACAACACCTATGTCCATAATATTCTTGGTTCCTTAGTGACATCGCATTATGTAATTTACCAATCAATGGATTATGGTTTAATAATAGCAAATTTGATATGAAGAAAATAGTTGGTGGGGATTCTACATACATGTAGACTTCAATGCATATTAATTCATTTGATTATGATATACAAACAGAAGTTAAATATAGTAATTAAAATCATATCTGGTGCTTGTTGACACTAAATCAGATCTCTATTTTGATTTTCTTCAATTTACCATGTATATATGAAAGTTTTATTTTATTCTATAAAAATAAATTCCAATTTTCCATTGAAACCTATGTAAAGTCCAGAAGATTGGTATTAGCTTCTCCTCCTTTATATACTTGCATTGTCGCAAAATACATAATTTATTTGTACGAGCTTTAGAAACAGGTAGAAAAGTGCATGAAAGAAAACTTTCCAGTCTCATGAAAAAAATGAAGGATAGTTGCAAATTAGACATTAATCAATCAGTGCCAGAAAATATCTTATCCCGTCCAGAAGTTAAGAGAAAACAATGTGGAGGGGATAGATATTATGCAAATATCAGGGCATAACAATGTGGCATTTATTAATAATTACTCAACATTGAGTGAGGAAAGACACAAGAAAATATCAAACATCCTCAGCAACACTGAAAGTGAAACTAACAGAAATGCTTTTCAGCAAACTTACCTCGTAAAACCTCCACAAATTCTACAGCCAGTAGCACTTCTGATGTTTCGTGTGGAAGCAATCCCGATGTTCCTTTTTACAGTTCCAATACAAATATGTCAAGTCAAATTAGTTCTATGTTTTACGGCGTGGTCATCCATAACAAATGGTGAATGTGTACACAATTTTCACAAATGACTAAATATCCCAATAACTGAGCATTTGAGTGTTTGACATCGTTGTTAAATACATTTCCGTGAATCAGTTCAGTTTGTTGAGATACATGATTAATCTTTCTGTTTTCTCTACTCTACCTACTCTACCTATATAGTGAAAATGTATAAAGATAAAGAGTCAAATATGTCAAGAAAATTTTTTTTTGTCAATGTGTGACGTAAAAATATTTTTGACATTTACGTCACCGAATATGGTACTGCTTTGACAACTATTTTACCTATTTTGTTCCTGTATTTAAATACTGTTACAGTGACAGCCGGAACCTTTGAACCGTAATGAGAGCGGGAGGTTTGGCGCCTTAAAATCTGATTCAACCCACCATTTCTTTAGAAATGCCTGTACCAAGTCAGGGTCATTACGGTTTTCACAGTTTTCCGGTTGTTGACTGATTTTGTCTGTTTATATAATTATGAGTTTTGACTTTCCCTTTGTAAGATTGTTCGGAGTTCGGTAATTTTGTTATTACCTTTATTTACTTAAAACATGCTCGAATCGTCTATACATGTATGTGTGTATTGCGGCCGTTAGTAAAAGTGGTAACCCGGGTCCGGTTCCAAAAACCCGGGCCCAAATTCGTATTTTCTTTATTACATCTTTATTAAGGCATTAATTTTAATAACATTTGAACATAATGCATAAAATTATGTATTTTATCACATTTTTTAAACAAATATAAAAAAAAATAGTTTTTATACGAAATATCGGCAATATAAGTTTTCGTAGTTAGTAAAAGTTGTAACCCGAAAAAACCCGGGCCCAAATTCGTATTTTCTTTATTACATCTTTATTAAGGCATTAATTTTAATAACATTTGAACATAATGCATAAAATTATGTATTTTATCACACTTTCTAAACAAATATAAAAAAAAATAGTTTTTATATGAAATATCGGCAATATAAGTTTTCGTAGTTAGTAAAAGTTGTAACCCGGGCCAAGACGAAATTTTCAGTTAATCAATGATTACACCTTTATTTCTCGTTAAAACTTCATAATATTCAGAATGAACATTTTTCAGTATTAAAGAAATGTAAAAAATATTTTAAATTCAATGGTAATGTTCTCTTTTGTCATTATGGGAGCATTTTAGATTCTGATAAAAGTTGTAACCCGGGCCGGAAGTGATAAATTGTATTGAATCAGTTTACAAAAGTACATTCGTCTTAATTCTTGCAAAATTACTTGTATAAATATAATATTTCAAAAATATATGGTATAGAGAGATATATTAAACTTTTTGTTTAATATGATGAAATTGTACTTTGAATTTTTTATTTTTATTTTTAACAGTTTAAAATAGTAGTTATATAAAGACACTCTTATTATTATATAAGAATACTATCTAATCAATGAATTAATGAGTCTTACCTTTCTTAAAGGGTCAAACACAAGCCAACAAATAAAAGACCCAAGCTTGTTATTTGCAACTGACCAAAGAAGCCATGTCCTCTATGAAACAATATCTAATTTGAGTTGATTGCAATAAAAACATATGTATACATTAAATAATTGTTAATTATTACTAATCAACCATCAAAGGGGTGCTTCTTTTATCTCCTTCACAAATTAACCGTTTCATCTTTCTTTTTAATTAAGAAACAATAAGTAAACATAAGCCAACTTTTGTATGATAATTTTTATTTTTTAACATTTGGCAAACAACAAGCCATTGCTAAATAAACAGCTTCTAAGAAAAAAGTATATAACTTGGTTTTAGTAAATATATCACCAGTCTCTTGACAAATCTTTGCCAGTGATAACCACAAAGCAGCTATATTTTAAGATACGTATTACAATCACTTTTGTCTAAATAAAGTTCGTTGTTTCAAAGAATTTTATTTGAGATTTTTGCATTTAGTTTTCAGGTATGGCCCAGTTTCCAGTTTTGGTTGCAGGCCATTCCCAGGCCAGGTATTTTGATCAGTTTTTAAAACTGCCTAACATTAATGTTGTCTTTTTTCCAGGTCGCAAGATCGAGCAGATGTGGTCCAGGATAGCTGATCAAGTTGGCCATTACAGGGTACTTATTGTTTATAAGATTCTCTGAAATAATAGTTAATATTTAAAAAACAAAAATGTTAAATATGGTTTATTTTTATAATTTAAATTCATGTCTTATTCTTAACTTGAAGTATTCACATTGATTTTATTCTTAGGATTCTTATCCCCCATTATTTGTTTATAATTATAGTCTTTTTTTCAGATTGTAGTACTTCATGTTGGTGCCAACAACATCTCCAGACGTACCAGTGACGGTGATGTTGTAGACGGTGACCCACCAGCACTCATCCTCCAGAAGTACCAACAGCTGGTGGAAAACATTTGGTACTTAAACCCAACGTAAGATTAACATAATGATAGATATTTTCTAAAATGTACAAAATATAATTTAACAGCCAATTATATGAATTAATAATAAAATTATATTATATTACGACATTTATTAAATTTATCTTTGTTTTTCAGGTGTGAGATTATCGTCTCTGGTATTCTACCTCGTGGGCGAGACCTATATCGAGTTGAAAAGGGTGTGGCCATCCAAGCACCTTTGCTTAACCTGCTTAACAGGAAAGCTGGATACATCAACGAGAGGTTGAGGTATATAGCGTCAAGTCTGCCTAGGTTTACCTATACACCCCATCCTCGTTTTGTAGTTGATAGTGTCATCCAGCGAAGCCTGTTGTGCAAGGATGGTCTCCATTTCAGCTCGAGAGGGTCTGTCCAAGTTGTAGCTGACTTAGAGAAGGCTATCTCTACAGTGCGTGCTTCCCTCCATGCAGCTCAGAAGAGACCAGTTGTTTCCAGACCTGCCACTCCACGACCTGTAGTTACACCAAGTGAAGACACAAAGACTGTATCCTTTTCGTATAGGGACGCTCTTCTTACTACTTTTCAGATTCTACAGCCAGTGAGCGTACCTTTGTTTAACATAGACAACTTTCCAGCTTTATCTCCAGTTTCATATGCTTCTAACATTTTATCTTTATTTACAGCCAGGCCAACAGTAGTTTCTGTTACAGGTTCCACCAGGCCGACAGTAGTTTCTGTTACAGGTCCCCCCAGGTCAGCAGCTGTTTCTGTTACAGGTTCCACCAGGCCGACAGTAGTTTCTGTTACAGGACCCCCCAGGTCAGCAGCTGTTTCTGTTACAAGTTCCACCAGGCCGACAGTAGTTTCTGTTACAGGTCCCCCCAGGTCAGCAGCTGTTTCTGTTACAGGTTCCACCAGGCCGACAGTAGTTTCTGTTACAGGTCCCCCCAGGTCAGCAGCTGTTTCTGTTACAGGTTCCACCAGGCCAACAGTAGTTTCTGTTACAGGTCCCCCAGGTCAGAAGCTGTTTCTGTTACAGGTTCCACCAGGCCGACAGTAGTTTCTGTTACAGGTCCCCCCAGGTCAGCAGCTGTTTCTGTTACAGGTTCCACCAGGCCGACAGTAGTTTCTGTTACAGGTCCCCCCAGGTCAGCAGCTGTTTCTGTTACAGGTTCCACCAGGCCGACAGTAGTTTCTGTTACAGGTCCCCCCAGGTCAGCAGCTGTTTCTGTTACAGGTTCCACCAGGCCGACAGTAGTTTCTGTTACAGGTCCCCCCAGGTCAGCAGCTGTTTCTGTTACAGGTTCCACCAGGCCAACAGTAGTTTCTGTTACAGGTCCCCCCAGGTCAGCAGCTGTTTCTGTTACAGGTTCCACCAGGCCGACAGTAGTTTCTGTTACAGGTCCCCCCAGGTCAGCAGCTGTTTCTGTTACAGGTTCCACCAGGCCGACAGTAGTTTCTGTTACAGGTCCCCCCAGGTCAGCAGCTGTTTCTGTTACAGGTTCCACCAGGCCGACAGTAGTTTCTGTTACAGGTCCCCCCCAGGTCAGCAGCTGTTTCTGTTACAGGTTCTACCAGGTCAGCAGCTGTTTCTGTTACAGGTTCCACCAGGCCGACAGTAGTTTCTGTTACAGGTCCCCCCAGGTCAGCAGCTGTTTCTGTTACAGGTTCTACCAGGTCAGCAGCTGTTTCTGTTACAGGTTCCACCAGGCCGACAGTAGTTTCTGTTACAGGTCCCCCCAGGTCAGCAGCTGTTTAGAAGATTTAAACATTTATGATCCGTACTCAGGAGTGACAAATAATATTGTAGAAAGCATGAATTCATTGATAAAACGGTTAACTGATTGGAAGGAAAAACCATTAGACAGTATTGCGTTATCCTTCTATTATCTCCAGAATTATTATGTGAATGAACTGTTGCGCGGTTTTTGTGGACTTGGAAATCTTACATTAAAACATAGACACCGATCAGCACAAATGGACCGTAATCATGTTGTATTTCCAACTAACATTTGTCACCCAGATGAAATCGTTGAATTAGTGAAAGGTGAATTGGCTACTGCTATTCAAACGGATATGAACACTGACAATACTGACGAAGCTACAACAGATGCTACATCGGAAGACATAGTTACAGCTGAAAGTACCTCTCAACGTTCTTTGGCAATAGCAACAGTAAGGCAGAAGAGAGTATACCATGTGCCAGAAGCAGGTACTTTCGTTGTTGTAGGCTCTAAGGGTGACAAATATACCGTTGAGATGTTTCCGCAAGAGAAATGCCTATGTCCGTCATTAGGCACGTGTTATCATATAATAGCAGTTCGCATGACACTGAATTTGGACAACATAGACGAGAAAAGGTTGTATAATCTGACACAGTTGCGTAAGAATAGCCGTAAACGCCCTAATAAAAAAGCAGGTAAAAAACAACCAAGACCTTGTGATGAAGATCAACTATCAGTTATTAATCCAGCACCGGATTCTGCCAAAAAACAGTCTTTTTTCTCTTCAACTCCAATTTCTACTCCTCAATCGATATTAAAAAAATGTAAAGCTTCGCCGAGTATTAAACCATCTGCAGCTAAGAAAATTCGCTTCGAACATTTGCCATCTCTTGGCGATAGTGAACAACATTCTGTACAAACCGAAAACTTCACTACAGTAAACGATTTCAATTTCACAGCACTGCCTTCTTCACCGACACCCGTAACATCTAGTGCTACACCTTCTCGTCCGACTCCACCACAGTCTGTGCCAGTATCAATACCGTCGGTTCCGTCACCTTTTCTTCCATCTTCTTCAAGTCCAGTTAGGCAGTCGCCAATACATAGAGGTCGTTTATGGCAAGAATTTAACGGTCATGAATTAACTTTTAAAGAAAAAACAGACATAAAGTTTGACAAGAAACTCTGTTGCCAGACAATGAACTTTTGTCAAAGTGTAACTAAATCTCAGTTCCCATGCATTACTGGTTTCCAAAATACATGGAGAGTTCCTGTGCTTGAAAACAAGAAATGGATTTATCAACATAAAATGAGATCCCAACCTTCACCATCTGTTCAAATCCACCATACCGGTTGTGACCATTGGATAACTTCGTGTCAAGACCCTAATGGAACAATCTATGTATTAGACAGTATGAACGGTAAAACTCTTACAACATCTGTACAAATTCAAATGTCAATGATTTACGGTAAAGGTAAAACAGTAGTTCCTGTTAAAATTCCTAATGTTCAACAACAAAAAAACTCGATAGACTGTGGTGTATTTGCAATCGTGTTCATGGTAGAATTTTGTTTTAACAACTTTATTGGCAGAGACAATGTGAATTTTGACACTTACACTATGCGTGATCATTTGATTAAGTGTATAGAAAGCCAACAGTTTTCACCATTCCCTAAGACGAAGCCAACAAGAACTAAAGTTTTAAGTTTAAAAAACACAAGTGTGAACTTTTCGATAGAAAAAGAGTGTACAGCTAGGTGTAATTTGCCAAATTTGTTTGAAGATATGGTATGTTGCGATAGATGTTCTGCTTGGTACCATTACGGTTGCGTTCTCAGCAACAACTCGAACACTTTTTCTGGTAGTTTATCGTTTACCTGCAGCAACTGTAGTTCCACTCCTTAAAGACTTTGTGTGCAAAAAACAATACATTATCATAGCTGGACTTACAAAAAGCTTGAATGAGATGATTTTTATATTTTCCATCAATATATGTTTAATTCATTTTTTTTGGGGTTAATTTCTTTGCAAAAAATTTAATTTTTAGTTAAATTAAGAATTTGTAATCCATTTTAATTTTTTAGTTATAATTTTTAAACCTTAATTTAATATAAAAAAGAAGATATTGATAAGAAAAACAATATGTTCAATTCATTTTTTTTGGTTAATTTCTTTGCAAAAATTTTATTTTTTAACTCTTTATAAAATACAGTTTAGTTAAATTAAGAATTTTTAATCCATTGTAAATTTTTTGCTATAATTTTTAAACCTTAATTTAATATAAAAAAAGAAGATATTGATATTTAAAAAAAGATAAGGAAAACAATATGTTTAATTCATTTTTTTTTGGTTAATTTCTTTGCAAAAATTTTATTTTCTAACTCTTTATAAAATATAGTTTAGTTAAGTTAAGAATTGTTAATCCATTGTAAATTTTTTGCTATAATTTTTAAACCTTAATTTAATATAAAAAAAAGAAGATATTGATATTTAAAAAAAGATAAGAAAAACAATATTAATTTTTTTTGTTAATTTCTTTGCAAAAATTTGAATTTTTAACTCTTTATAAAATATAGTTTAGTTAAATTAAGAATTTTTAATCCATTGTAAAAAAAATTGTTATAATTTGTAAACCTTAATTTAATATAAAAAAGAAGATATTGATATTTTAAAAAAATACATTTTTTTTCATAAATTGGTACGGTAACCACACCTCCCAAATGACTTTTACAAAATTATTCTTTGGCATTTTTTCTCTCAAAATTATGGCTCTTTGAGGAGGCGTCCACGTCGCAGAGCTGGGCAGTATCCGAAATTGATACTGGCGAACTCCTCAATATTTACCTGTACACCCAATTACCTGTCCTTGTTGGTCACGTGACCAGTCTTTGTTTACAAATCTTAATATATTAATATTGCATCGTGGAGAAAAAAGAAAACTGTTTTTTTTAAATTGATAAAATATATTTGTTGTTGTTGTATTGAAGTATGTTTTTACAAAATTTCAAGAATTATAAAGAAGAAATAAAGGTGCAATCATTGATTAACTGAAAATTTCGTCTTGGTCCGGGTTACAACTTTTACTAACTACGAAAACTTATATTGCCGATATTTCGTATAAAAACTATTTTTTTTTATATTTGTTTAGAAAGTGTGATAAAATACATAATTTTATGCATTATGTTCAAATGTTATTAAAATTAATGCCTTAATAAAGATGTAATAAAGAAAATACGAATTTGGGCCCGGGTTTTTTCGGGTTACAACTTTTACTAACTACGAAAACTTATATTGCCGATATTTCGTATAAAAACTATTTTTTTTTATATTTGTTTAAAAAATGTGATAAAATACATAATTTTATGCATTATGTTCCAATGTTATTAAAATTAATGCCTTAATAAAGATGTAATAAAGAAAATACGAATTTGGGCCCGGGTTTTTGGAACCGGACCGGGCCCGGGTTACCACTTTTACTAACGGCCTTTTTTGCTTTCACATGTTTACAAACTGTGTGGGTCATACTTAAATACGCCTGCAGTAGTAACCAGGCAAATATATACGCCTGTGTGTCATATAAAGGTGGACGCCTGCAACTATATGGTTCTTTTTTATTTATTTTTTTTTAATATAAACTAGTAAAAGGAATATATCGGATGTTTATTATTTGATATAAAAAAATAAAAATAAAAGTGAACCATATAGTTGCAGGCGTATACCTTTTCACACAGGCGTATATATTTACCTGGTTACTACTGCAGGCGTATTTAAGTATGACCGCATGTGACGTATGATCGCTAAATTAATGTGTTTTCATATCTATGAAAAACATATTAAATATATATATTTCAGGTTCTAAACTATCAATTTTCTATATAGATTTTCACCTTAATCAATAAATCTTCACTTAAATAAAGTTATTTCACTTCCTTTTGAGAACTATTTGTTCGCGAATTTTTGTCAGCAAAAAAAATCTGGTATTTTATTACGCCAAATAGTGAGGATTCCGTTGCATTAAAAAATGCATTTTTACGAGTTAAGATTATTTTTTAGGACATCGTGGATTGCAGGATAAATACAATATTGGTCTGTTGACGGTAAATATAGAATTTATTTGACTCGGCGCGAAACGGGGAGAAAGACTCGCTAGAAGCTCGTCTTTCACCCCGTTTCTCAGCCTTGTCAAATAAATTCTATATTTACCGTCAACAGACCAATATTGTATATGTCTGTGGGTCTTCGATAAATAATTGTAATAACAAATCACATTTTGCATACCTGACACACGGCAATCACATCATTGGGTGTTACCTACAATATTTTTATTACGACAAAAAAAGTAAACATCCAATAACACAAGTACCCTCTGTAGTTCTTAATCGTTTTTCACAGTAATGATGCGGATGACTGAATGAACAGTTTTTATTTATTTAAGTGAGATATTACAAAATATAAAATGTTCCTCCTTAAACAACTAATTCTTTATCAAATGATGAGGGTGATTGGTGAAAGACTTTTTGTTTTCTTTATTTTGTCGTTAAACAACTAATGATTTATTTGATTTGAATTTATTGATTCAATATACAGCTTAAATCTGGTGTGAAATGACGGCTATTTCAATACATTATCGTATGATATGAATTATTTTTACCTGTAAAATGTACTTTTCAAATGCAAATTCTAAAAGAAGCTTAACGCATACCAATTGATCCGATTTGCTTCATTCATCACATTACTAATCATAAAAGCTGTAATACTATTCGAGCCAAATGTAGCACCCTAGGATACCTACATTCTGAACGAGGCTAAGAATAAGTTTCATATAGTTGCTATGTCAACTCCGTTACTACTGAGAAGATGGCACTAGAAAGAAGGAGAGATATTACTTATCAAGAACAGGGTAAGTTAATATTTATATATATGTATTAACAAAGAAAGTAACACTTACTTAAATGAAAAAATTTTAATATCATGTCTGTAGGTGACAGCATGGGGTAAGGCTTCTGCATGAATATAGCGTGCTTTATAATAACGCTGTTTTCCCGCTTATACGTGAGGTTGGCATTTTTTCTTTTCACGTATGGAAAACACTTGCACGACCACCTCATTTCATTAAGAGGAGAGGTTTGGGCACAGAGATCTAGTTTAACCCCGCCTCTTTTTATTGCAGAGCCTGTACCAAGCCAGTATGCATTTATTTATTAGGGGTGGCAATTTTGCCTCTTGGTTTTGGAATTGTTCCGAAAGCGTGGTATTTTATGTTTTTATTTTTTTTAACGGATAGTCATATTTCACCCTTTTAATTGTATGGTAATAAAAGAAAAAGAAAAAAATACTACGCTGTGGGAAATGATATATGCGTGATGAAAATGTGTATTATTTCATTAAGCTTGCAAATTTTATATGAAAATTTAGTTTACACTCTTTTTTTTGTTTTATTGACGTTTTCAGAAATCGGTGATTACCTAGTTATCGTTCGTGGTCGCTAGGTGGCGTTACTATCGTCCGCCATTAATAAAGTTCAACAATCGGTTGTTTACACTAGTTACGATTAATCAGTATTCATAATAGGATTAGATAAACACGCTTCAGTTGATATTGTATGGCTTATTCGCGTGATTTTGGCCGAATATTTCGAAATATGGATTATTGAATCGAAATTAAACGATTATTGTTTAAATTGTTCAGAATCACAAAGTTCAACACCAGGTCGGACAAATCTATACGGTCATCAATATTATAAAAATTAAAGAATTAGCCATTTTGCCAGATGTGGGCTAACAAATCGATCTGTAGCTATTCAGATTTTAACCTTGCTTATGTGGCAGAATTTCAATACAAAACAGGGTACGCAAAAAAAAAACCGGTCGGTATGGAAACCCTCGACACACATTTTTTACTAACGGTATATATTTTGTACAAAAGAACTAAGTTCCATTCGAATATTGACATTTATTGTCTTCACTTCACAAAGCCACAAAGTCGCATATTTTTATGATGTAGGGAGCACTTATGCAATTGACCAAAAAATCAATCATTTGCACAATGATAGAGTAGCAGATATGTGGAGGAATAATGTTCCTTCCGTATGCGGTAGAGGATTACATAGAAAAAAAAACTGAGTTAAATGTTGTTTTAAATGAAAGTTTAAATACTATAAACCAAGGAAACGGGAACAAAGTGAGCAGTGTAGGAATTATTGTTTTTCATGTAGAAGCCGCATAAAATAATTAACAATTTTCAAAGAGATAAATCTTGATTCTGTAAGAAGTAAAAATGAACGACATGATGTCCTGCAACAAAATTCGGCGATTTTGTTTTTCTTTTAGTTTGTTGTCATTATAATTCAGTTATATATATTTTTATCATTTTTAACCCTTTGTGGGAAGGGGGTAGAGTTTAACTGTCATATTGCAAATCAAATACGTTTAAGAATCAACCCAATACATAAATTAAATTTTTGTGTTTTAGTGATGTCTTTGCTATAACTTGTTATGCAATACACAGTTAACTATCAGTTATAATGATAGTTATCTTTCTACAATATGAATTTAACACCTTTGTTGCAAAATGACACGACTGTCTATTCCCCTAAGTGCTAAACCCGGGAAGCATCGCATCGCTGTTGACACGGTCGACCTTCAGCAGACTACAAGTCTAGAAAGCGCTACCACTTCCTTAACACGTCAATATTAAATTTTAATTAATCTTCAAAAACATATAAGATTAAAGAATAAATCAATATAAAACTATGAAATCCTAGCAAAGAAATTGAAAAAAGAAGACAAATGGGGTGAAAAATGCCCGTCCGGTTCACGTATCTGAAACCTGGGAGCAAATAGTTATATTAGGTTCCTCATGAAACTTTTTTTTCAGATAAAGAAATTCAGATATTCAGATGTTTTAATTTGATAAAACTTAAATTCCTTTTCATCTTCACTACAGATCCCTATAAAGAAATTGACCGACAAAAAGTTTAATTTGTTTTACAATTTAACAAACAAAAAATAAATAAAATAAAACAGAATTGAAAAATGCACCTTAAGATGTCACATTCAAAGTTAAGTTCTTTCTTATAAGTTAGGCACACTTTTTATCATTATTACTTCACTTTAAATCGTATAGTAATAAAAAAGCGTATACTATAATTTATATATTTACTTTTTAATTTCATACAAAATATTAATTTGATTACCCCTTTTTTCTTATGCTTGAAAAGCAACAAAAAACCAAAAAAGGAAAAAAAGTGCATGCAGTTTTCAATCAAGTAGGATTTATACTGATTTTGTATGGGGAATGTAACGGTAATTAAAAAAAAAACTACATACCAGGTAATTTATTTGTTGTCATTATATCATTGTCATTATATCTCCTTTTAAAAATCACTTCACAGCAGGTGTTATCATTAAATTTCAAGCCGAAATAACAGTATATTGTGACAACTGTACTAGAGAAACCATACATTAGCGTATCGATAAACCCCGAGAACATAATATTTTGTCACTTTACTAATGGCGGACACACTCGGAAGTCGATAATGGCCGCGCCCATGTTTTTAAGAATAAAAAGGTCTGTATGTACCATTTGAAAAACAAAAACGTGTCAAACGTTTGTCCGTTATAGATTTGGCCGTTGATATTATCCAAATTTTTTCGAACTTGTCTTGACGTTTAGGTACTGGGCTTATACTATCGTAATATGTAATTTCTATACTAATTGGAGATGACAGATTCTTTCTTGCCTGATTATTCAGTAAAGTTATAAAAAATATTTAAATATATTAGCCTTATGGTCAGTGTTTAATAATTTGGCTTCGTGTTTTGTAGATAATTGTTTGTCCTTTTGTTCTTTTTCTTTTGGTCATAAGAATATCTGTCCTTCCTCGAGTTACTGCTTCTGATAACCCCTATGGTATCTTCAAACTTTCTTAGTATCTCTATCCCTGTAAAAGTATAAAATTAGACACAACATTATAACGTCTTCGTTTTTCACTATCTTATATCTACAGCAGATCTGTAGTGGTAAAGCTGAACCATTTCCAAAATGTTTTTTAATGTGTCGGTATAGTAACGAAAACGTTCAGAGAAACAGGCTTTATACTGCTTGTTTCCTATCTTTTTGTTTGCACTTGGACAGTAAATTTGTCGTTGCTTTCAAATAAATATTGGAGAAGAGAACGATGGACAATCTAGAGACATAGTCAACATTGGAGAAGAGAACAATGGACAATCTAGAGACACAGTCAACATTGGAGAAGAGAACGATGGACAATCTAGAGACATAGTCGACATTGGAGAAGAGAACAATGGACAATCTAGAGACATAGTCAACATTGGAGAAGAGAACAATGGACAATCTAGAGACATAGTCGACATTGGAGAAGAGAACGATAGACAATCTAGAGACATAGTCAACATTGGAGAAGAGAACGATAGACAATCTAGAGACATAGTCAACATTGGAGAAGAGAACGATGGACAATCTAGAGACATAGTCAACATTGGAGAAGAGAACGATGGAGAAGAACAATGGACAAACTAGAGACACAGTCAACATTGGAGAAGAGAACGATGGACAATCTAGAGACATAGTCGACATTGGAGAAGAGAACAATGGACAATCTAGAGACATAGTCAACATTGGAGAAGAGAACAATGGACAATCTAGAGACATAGTCAACATTGGAGAAGAGAACGATGGACAATCTAGAGACATAGTCGACATTGGAGAAGAGAACGATGGACAATCTAGAGACATAGTCAACATTGGAGAAGAGAACAATGGACAATCTAGAGACATAGTCGACATTGGAGAAGAGAACGATAGACAATCTAGAGACATAGTCAACATTGGAGAAGAGAACAATGGACAATCTAGAGACACCGTCAACATTGGTAACAAGGCACAGAACGGACACAAATAAAACAAGAACTACAAAAACTAAATAGATGAGTAATACTGACTCCACCAAAACACCAAGGTTGAACTCAGCTGCTCGCGAGGGATTTGACATTCCATTTGTTGTGTTCTCGGTACTGGATTGACGGGATAATTGATGATTATGGTGATTGAAGATCGTCGCCGTTTGGAAACTTATCTAGAACCTGTACAATTAAACAAATAATTTCTGTTTAAAAATACAACCAATCAATATCAGATACAGTAATAAAGTATGTTTTTATTTAGTCTATTTCACATCGTCAATGAAAGCCATCAATACACAATCGTTACTTTTTCTAATTTCGTCGCATGATAATTTACCTTTAAGATTTTTTCTGTATCGCACCATCAATTTAATTGCATTTAATGAATAAATGAAATGAAGGGAATTATTAACACTGAGAACAACCTATAATCATATTACTGACATAATACGACCTACATGTATAAATAAATATCTGAAAAGAGTAAAAGTTAAAATTAAAAGTACATGGGTTTTATTGGAGCATTTCCAAATAAAAAATATTAAGTTAAATAGCGAAATCTGTACTGAATTAATATTTAATGTTTATTGGAACACAACCAGCGATAACAACATAACACTATAGTAACCATTTATAACAAAATTATACCATGGTAACCAGTGCTAACAACGTTACACTATGGTAATCAGCTACAACAACATCACACCATACCAACTATATATAAAACCGATTTAACAAGCTTATAACACAAGAACATAACACTATGCTAACCAGCTGTAGCAATCTACATCATGGCAGCCATCTATTACAACATCACGCCATCGTGACTAGCTATAACAACATGATAGCCAGCTATAACACAGCAACATAACACTGTTAATCGTCTGTAGCAACATAAACCATGGTTACACGTATCTGTATCAATATCATCTCGAAGTAAAACATGTGATTGCACGCAACAGATTGGCACAGAACGTCCAGCTTGTAAAATGCAACACAAACATATATTTGACTCTACTATTTAACTCTTAATCTTGATTCGATTGGCTATTATCGTACACAACCGTATCAGTGGGATAGTGATAAGAATGCTCGTCTCGAGTGTGGAAGATATGAGGTTCTTCCCCCGGTTGTCTTAAACGAAAGACTAAAATGATCATTTGCTACTTCTCCTCGAAGCACGCACAAATAATTAGCTAGAGCAAAGACTATTTCGTACAGAGTCGAATAGAGCCCATCAGTTTCCATTTAAAAGATGAAACATATTCAAGGTTATGATTTCTGATGACTTTGCATAGGTATTGTGTTGGCGTTTCTTAATATGATTGTTTATTTGAAATACATTGCAGAAAATAAGATCTGGTGTCATTGAATACATGTCCCTACAAATAACATTATTTGATGACAAGTTAACCTCTCAAGACCAAATTGCGGTAAGATATACTTTGAATGGATCCGTGACAATAGTTCATATAGCATCTCTTCAACCACATGTTGTTCTGTGCTAATACAATACATGGAACAGATCACAAAAACGTATAGATTAAAAAACATACGTAAAGCCAAACATGATAAGCTAATAAGACAAGGCGCTGGTGGGAGTCAAGATAGTATACCGTAATTACCTAAATGTATAACAATAAATACACAACCCCCTCAACTTAGTTTCACGTCGACTTTCTGCCTGATACATATATATTTAGCTATCGTGTTTGCTAAGGTTTAATTCAAAATAAATGTATTTACGATATATGCAATATTTGGTATGAAGAAGAGTTTGAAGATACCAAAGAGGTAATCAAAATCTGTATATCGAAGAACAGACAAAACAATGGCCAAAAGAAAAAGCACAAAAGGACAAACAACGATCAACAAAATATACACACATAAAACTAAAGATCGAGTAACATGAACCGCACTAATTATCAATTATGATAGACATGTATGTCCATAGTATGTGGAATTTGTTCACCGTGTAATGTTATTAGCATGTAAACCATCCCAAAAGCTTTACTTATGTGATTAAGTGTGACCGAGTAAACAATCAAATCCACAGTCATCATGTAACTAGAATATTGTTGAACGTGAGGCTAAGCAGCAACATTCTGATCTAATCATTCTCAATAAGACTATCCGATAGAATTATTGAAAATGGGAAATAAATGCTTCTATTCATAATCTAAAATGCCCTATTGTGTCTGACTGTCTTACATTATTTCAGCACGAATCAAATACAGGCGTGTGCGGGCACTGGACCAATTCAGAATCATAGGATGGGTATTATTAAACTGTAGTTTGCTGTCAGTTACCGTTGGTATTGTCATCCTGGCGGTTGGACAGAATATAGACTCATTCCCAATCCAAGTAGGAAGTCCTATCTGGTCAGCCTTTGTGGTAAGATTTAATCACATGACACAATTGTTCTTATATTGAAAGCTGGTTACACAAAATTGCAAAATAATACCACACAGTCGGAAGTTTAGTTTAAATATACTATGCTCCTTAATGGATAAGTTGAATGTATAATTTCGAAAGTTTTACCGTCGCCACGATGACCTGCTTAACCGTTACGGAATATCTTGATCACAAATGACCATGAATATGTTCCGTTTGTCGAAATCATCACTTATAACAGGGTTTGTAACAAGAATATCATGTTTATATACTAATATAATTTGGGTTGTCTCCCTTTGACACGAAACCTCATCTAAAGATACACGTATATTTTCTTAAGCGGTCGGCATTTCCGTTTCAGGTTTTAGTTGCCTGTGTGTTTGCCTTTGTTATTGCCTGTTACAACCCACATTTCTTCAACGAAGGGGATAGTAAAAAGTTGAAACAATGGGTAAGTATTGTAGAGATTTTACAATAAACACAAGAACTATGTTAATCTGTTAGATATATGTAGAATGTAAATATCAAAGACAAGTGTGCAGTAATAAATCAATTGCAAATTCAACAAAAACACCCAAGAAAAAAAAAAACAAAACAAAACAAAACAAAGCAAAACAAAACAACAATACAAAAACAAATAACAATAAGAAAAAGAAAAACACAAAACGAAAGATGAACCCAAAATAAAATTACTGCGGATACATTTAGTATCGCCAAAATCAATATCGTGTTTCATACAGAAGCTATCGAGAGAAAAACAATATATGTCAAGGTTCATTTCAACAACAAAGGTTTGATGATGATCAACATTAAAGAAAAGTGAAAAGGAATGATGGATTATGGTTGATTGAAAATATCGATCACCACTCTCAACAGAATGTCAATTGAATATCATGGTGGTCGGTTCGAATGATAAACCCGGCAATAATCGACGCAGAAAATCACGGATCTGTAAATAGTTACTTCAAACTTTATCAGATGAAGAATTACTTTGTACGAACTAATCTGACGTTGAGAAAAGTTACCAATATATATATAAGTATTGCGTTCATTATTAACTTGACTTTGTTCTTTTTTACAGCTTCTCGCATACACAATAACAGCGTGCATTGCTATTGGTGTCTGCTTGCTATCATTCAGCTTCACAGTGTATGGTACTTATCTTTGTACTAATTGGAAAAACAAATATGGACAGTTGCTCCTGATGTGTGGAACGAATTATGATGTTCAGATTGTAATGCATGTTTCAGCATGCTTTCTGAGCTTCTTCCTAATATTTTTTCTGATATATGGCATTGTTTTATATTTCGTTTACAAGGATGTATACCAGTTTTTCGATTGGGAAATTGGATATCACAACGAATACTTTTACACTGTTCCAACAGAAACACGCATCATTGATAACAACCCACGTTACGCTATTTCAGACAGATCACCAATTGTTGAAAAAGTTCACTATGTTAGTGCTGAAAAGTCATACGCCATAGAGGAAAACAAGTACAAACTGAAACAGAATGACGACATGCAGCCAGCCGATATCGTATCAGAATACAACACCTCTAATCACAAATATCTAGTTTTGCGATTCGATCGAAACCAAATAAGGCCGATATGAGCATTTGAAACATTTCCGAAGTTTAAGCCATTTCTATAAAGCAATAAACATGTCTTTGGAGCGATAGTATAAGACAGTCTAATGTTTATACATGTAGTTATATTGCTTAATGATTCTAGTCCTTCTGTATAGAAGTATATTATATCTAGCGAATCATTCATATATAAGCTACCATTCTTAATAAGTTCTTCCAAATAACACTACTGCTTACATTACATAGATCTAGTTATGAGAGTGTAATGGTATATAATTACATTACTTCCGTTTTTCATTGAAATGTTACAATATGATTGGTTATGAAGTGGTCACATAATTATAAAAGAGATGTTTTACATCCCAATAAAACTCAAACCCGAACTTGCACGTGCCTCCATGACGACGTCAGATGTAAACAATCAATGGCGTAGTAATTTCCAACAACAAATAATCCAGTATAAATAAAATTAACAACGAAAAATTCAACTATATTGAATTTTGGTGTGATTTAAATATAATTATAGGAATTGAAAGCATTTGTTTTGTAGCTTTGTAGCCAATAAAACTACAAAAAAATGCATTCAATTCTTAAGTAAGTGATGAAATTGTGATTTTGGTGAGTTGTACACTATTCATTTCAATCTGAAAACATCAGAGTTCATGTGAATAGTTACATTATCAATACTCATTGTATAAATGTAGGTATAGAAAGCTTATAATCAGGGGGAAAGTATGTCAAGAATACATATATTCGTGATTTGTCCCAAAAAAAAATTTTCTTTGTAATTGGAAAGTTGAAAAACGTGTATTTGGACAAGAAAAATGATTTGACAGAGTTAATATTTTTGTATTTTCTAACATTTAATCCGATGAAAGACTAATTATTTACCTTTTGCTGTAATATGTGTACAGTTGCATGTCTTTAAATTTACAAAAGTGCATTAAATTAAACTACAAGCCTTTATATAATATGTCATTTCATATTTTTCATACTTTATGATGTGGTTCAGTCTGCATACATTAAATGCATTTTACCACAACGGATTACTATAAAACGAACACATAGAGCATGCCTACATTAATTTGTCCCAAATAAATCTTCATCAAACTCAAGCTATGGTTATATAAACCCCCATTTAACGTATTTTTTCAACACTGTCCATTCAACAAATATAACATCGTTTTCGGTGGGATTGTGTTGATCAAGTTTTTCAGCGCTATCATTGTTTGGTTAAAATGCTATGTTATTTGTAAAAACAGTCACACATAAATATTTTATATATCAATAAAAGATTACACAAATTATTCGGGTAATTTGCAATATCCGGGTCACTTACAGATACAAATATATTCTGCAGTTAATACTACATTTAAATAATACGGTATACAAGTATCAATATTTATTTAGTGGACCCCACAAAATTTTTAGCATTTGCAATTAATTCTGGAAATAAATGTTTTATTTATTTCCAGAATTAATTGCAAATGCTAAAAATTTTAAGGAGGAAAGAAACAAGTAAAATATCCAAACCTAACTAAGGAAAGTTTGAAGATATATAAAAGGGGTAATGAGAAGACGTGAATCGAAGAAGTGTGTATATACGTTTTTACTAATATGAATAACTAAACAGCGGAATGGACTTTTAGCAACGCTATTAATTGTAATACTTCTGTGAAACGACTATTTTACAATACACGTTTAATACGTTTTAGTATTGGATGTAAATACGTTTTAGTATTGGATGTAAATACGTTTAGTATTGGATGTAAATACGTTTAGTATTGGATGTAAATACGTTTAATATTGGATGTAAATACGTTTTAGTATTGGATGTAAATACGTTTAGTATTGGATGTAAATACGTTTAGTATTGGATGTAAATACGTTTTAGTATTGGATGTAAATACGTTTAGTATTGGATGTAAATACGTTTAGTATTGGATGTAAATACGTTTCTATGCCACTAACCGAACTTACACAACATGGAAATGATGAACTTTTAACTACTACGTATATTTTATCATAACTGTATATACGTATCTTTTTAAGTATATGCCCGTTAAGTTAGATTTTATAATTTTATCCATAATTGGAGTGCTCCGAATTCCGGAGGAATTTTACCTGTACAAAGACAAAAGAAAGACTGACAATACCATAGCAAAAAAAAAAAAAAAAAATACAAAGAACAAAAATACAAAGAATGGTCGACAAAATACTACACGGGAAATTGAAGACTGAGTAACACCGACGTCACTAAAAACGAGGGTGCTCTCATGTGCACTGGGGGAGTAAAAAGCCTACGCAATAGGTGGTGACTCATCCGCGATCGACTGTGTAATAAAAACGTATCAAATTAAAATATATAACATGAATAATTATTTTGGTTTTTTTGTTCACCTATGTGTACTTGCGTTTATTGCATTTTGAGTAGTTAAACTAAACCTGTCAAAATCTTGGTTGTAATCAGTATTGTGGAATCTTAATATTAATTTTACAAAAGTTATGAAGTACAAAATGTAGCATACAAGAACAATATACATTATGTTTAATTTTTATCTCATAATTGGGTGATATATTCTGTACCTTGAGACAATTTTTACAAATAGTTGATACATGGAAATCCTGTTTGACGACTAGGAAAGATTTGAGTGAGTGAGTGTTGTTTAACGCCAATTCAGCAATTTTTCAGCAATATCATAGCGAGAACAAATTAATGGAAAGGTTTGAAGATACCAAAAGTGTAATCAGAGTCAAATAAAAAGGACAGGCAATACAATGGCCAACAGGAAAAACAATGATCCACACCAGGCAATGCAATGGTCAACAGAAAAAACTGATCCACACCAGGCAATACAATGGCCAACAGGAAAAACAATGATCCACACCAGGCAATACAATGGCCAACAGGAAAAACAATGATCCACACCAGGCAATACAATGGCCAACAGGAAAAACTGATCCACACCAGGCAATACAATGGTCAGCAGGAAAAACAATGATCCACACCAGGCAATACAATGGTCAACAGGAAAAACAATGATCCACACCAGGCAATACAATGGTCAACAGGAAAAACTTATCCACACCAGGCAATACAATGGCCAACAGGAAGAACAATGATCCACACCAGAAAATACAATAGCCGACAGGAAAAACAATGATCCACACCAGGCAATACAATGGCCGACAGGAAAAACAATGATCCACACCAGACAATACAATGGACGACAGGAAAAACAATGATCCACACCAGACAATACAATGGCCAACATGAAAAACAATGATCCACACCAGACAATACAATGGCCAACAGGAAAAACAATGATCCACACCAGACAATACACTGGCCAACAGGAAAAACAATGATCCACACCAGACAATACAATGGCCGACAGGAAAAACAATGATCCACACCAGGCAATACAATGGCCAACAGGAAAAACAATGACCCACACCAGGCAATACAATGGCCAACAGGAAAAACAATGATCCACACCAGGCAATACAATGGCCAACAGGAAAAACAATGATCCACACCAGACAATACAATGGCCAACAGGAAAAACAATGATCCACACCAGACAATACAATGGCCGACAGGAAAAACAATGATCCACACCAGGCAATACAATGGCCAACAGGAAAAACAATGATCCACACCAGGCAATACAATGGCCGACAGGAAAAACTGATCCACACCAGGCAATACAATGGCCAACAGAAAAAACAATGATCCACACCAGGCAATACAATGGCCGACAGGAAAAACTGATCCACACCAGGCAATACAATGGCCGACAGGAAAAACAATGATCCACACCAGGCAATACAATGGCCAACAGGAAAAACAATGATCCACACCAGACAATACAATGGCCGACAGGAAAAACAATGATCCACATCAGGCAATACAATGGCCAACAGGAAAAACAATGATCCACACCAGGCAATACAATGGCCAACAGGAAAAACAATGATCCACACCAGGCAATACAATGGCCAACATGAAAAACAATGATCCACACCAGGCAATACAATGGTCAATAGGAAAAACAATGATCCACACCAGGCAATGCAATGGCCAACAGGAAAAACAATGATCCACACCAGGCAATACAATGGCCGACAGGAAAAACAATGATCCACACCAGGCAATACAATGGTCAACATGAAAAACAATGATCCACACCAGGCAATACAATGGTCAATAGGAAAAACAATGATCCACACCAGGCAATGCAATGGCCAACAGGAAAAACAATAATCCAAACCAGACAATACAATGGCCAACAGGAAAAACAATGATCCACACCAGGCAATGCAATGGCCAACAGGAAAAACAATGATCCACACCAGACAATACAATGGTCAACAGGAAAAACAATGATCCACACCAGGCAATACAATGGCCAACAGGAAAAACAATGATCCACACCAGGCAATGCAATGGCCAACAGGAAAAACAATGATCCACACCAGGCAATACAATGGCCAACAGGAAAAACAATGATCCACACCAGGCAATACAATGGCCAAAGGAAAAACAATGATCCACACCAGACAATACAATGGCCGACAGGAAAAACAATGATCCACACCAGGCAATACAATGGCCAACAGGAAAAACAATGATCCACACCAGACAATACAATGGCCAACAGGAAAAACAATGATCCACACCAGGCAATACAATGGCCAACAGGAAAAACAATGATCCACACCAGGCAATACAATGGCCAACAGGAAAAACAATGATCCACACCAGAAAATACAATGGCCAACATGAAAAACAATGATCCACACCAGGCAATACAATGGCCAACAGGAAAAACAATGATCCACACCAGGCAATACAATGGCCAACAGGAAAAACAATGATCCACACCAGACAATACAATGGCCAACAGGAAAAACAATGATCCACACCAGGCAATGCAATGGCCAACATGAAAAACAATGATCCACACCAGGCAATACAATGGCCAACAGGAAAAACAATGATCCACACCAGGCAATACAATGGCCAACAGGAAAAACAATGATCCACACCAGACAATACAATGGCCGACAGGAAAAACAATGATCCACACCAGGCAATACAATGGCCAACAGGAAAAACAATGATCCACACCAGGCAATACAATGGCCAACAGGAAAAACAATGATCCACACCAGGCAATACAATGGCCAACAGGAAAAACAATGATCCACACCAGACAATACAATGGCCAACAGGAAAAACAATGATCCACACCAGACAATACAATGGCCGACAGGAAAAACAATGATCCACACCAGGCAATACAATGGCCAACAGGAAAAACAATGATCCACACCAGGCAATACAATGGCCGACAGGAAAAACTGATCCACACCAGGCAATACAATGGCCAACAGAAAAAACAATGATCCACACCAGGCAATACAATGGCCGACAGGAAAAACTGATCCACACCAGGCAATACAATGGCCGACAGGAAAAACAATGATCCACACCAGGCAATACAATGGCCAACAGGAAAAACAATGATCCACACCAGACAATACAATGGCCGACAGGAAAAACAATGATCCACATCAGGCAATACAATGGCCAACAGGAAAAACAATGATCCACACCAGGCAATACAATGGCCAACAGGAAAAACAATGATCCACACCAGGCAATACAATGGCCAACATGAAAAACAATGATCCACACCAGGCAATACAATGGTCAATAGGAAAAACAATGATCCACACCAGGCAATGCAATGGCCAACAGGAAAAACAATGATCCACACCAGGCAATACAATGGCCGACAGGAAAAACAATGATCCACACCAGGCAATACAATGGTCAACATGAAAAACAATGATCCACACCAGGCAATACAATGGTCAATAGGAAAAACAATGATCCACACCAGGCAATGCAATGGCCAACAGGAAAAACAATGATCCACACCAGACAATACAATGGCCAACAGGAAAAACAATGATCCACACCAGGCAATGCAATGGCCAACAGGAAAAACAATGATCCACACCAGACAATACAATGGTCAACAGGAAAAACAATGATCCACACCAGGCAATACAATGGCCAACAGGAAAAACAATGATCCACACCAGGCAATGCAATGGCCAACAGGAAAAACAATGATCCACACCAGGCAATACAATGGCCAACAGGAAAAACAATGATCCACACCAGGCAATACAATGGCCAAAGGAAAAACAATGATCCACACCAGACAATACAATGGCCGACAGGAAAAACAATGATCCACACCAGGCAATACAATGGCCAACAGGAAAAACAATGATCCACACCAGACAATACAATGGCCAACAGGAAAAACAATGATCCACACCAGGCAATACAATGGCCAACAGGAAAAACAATGATCCACACCAGACAATACAATGGCCAACAGGAAAAACAATGATCCACACCAGAAAATACAATGGCCAACATGAAAAACAATGATCCACACCAGGCAATACAATGGCCAACAGGAAAAACAATGATCCACACCAGGCAATACAATGGCCAACAGGAAAAACAATGATCCACACCAGACAATACAATGGCCATCAGGAAAAACAATGATCCACACCAGGCAATGCAATGGCCAACATGAAAAACAATGATCCACACCAGACAATACAATGGCCAACAGGAAAAACAATGATCCACACCAGGCAATACAATGGCCAACAGGAAAAACAATGATCCACACCAGGCAATGCAATGGCCAACAGGAAAAACAATGATCCACACCAGGCAATACAATGGCCAACAGGAAAAACAATGATCCACACCAGGCAATACAATGGCCAACAGGAAAAACAATGATCCACACCAGGCAATACAATGGCCAACAGGAAAAACAATGATCCACACCAGACAATACAATGGCCAACATGAAAAACAATGATCCACACCAGACAATACAATGGCCAACAGGAAAAACAATGATCCACACCAGGCAATACAATGGCCAACATGAAAAACAATGATCCACACCAGGCAATACAATGGCCAACAGGAAAAACAATGATCCACACCAGGCAATACAATGGCCAACAGGAAAAACAATGATCCACACCAGACAATACAATGGCCAACAGGAAAAACAATGATCCACACCAGGCAATACAATGGCCGACAGGAAAAACAATGATCCACACCAGACAATACAATGGCCAACAGGAAAAACAATGATCCACACCAGGCAATACAATGGCCAACAGGAAAAACAATGATCCACACCAGGCAATACAATGGCCAACAGGAAAAACAATGATCCACACCAGGCAATACAATGGCCAACAGGAAAAACAATGATCCACACCAGGCAATACAATGGTCGACAGGAAAAACAATGATCCACACCAGACAATACACTGGCCAACAGGAAAAACAATGATCCACACCAGACAATACAATGGCCAACAGGAAAAACAATGATCCACACCAGACAATACACTGGCCAACAGGAAAAACAATGATCCACACCAGGCAATACAATGGCCAACAGGAAAAACAATGATCCACACCAGGCAATACAATGGCCGACAGGAAAAACAATGATCCACACCAGGCAATACAATGGCCAACAGGAAAAACAATGATCCACACCAGGCAATACAATGGCCAACAGGAAAAACAATGATCCACACCAGGCAATACAATGGCCAACAGGAAAAACAATGATCCACACCAGGCAATACAATGGCCAACAGGAAAAACAATGATCCACACCAGACAATACAATGGCCAACATGAAAAACAATGATCCACACCAGGCAATACAATGGCCAACAGGAAGAACAATGATCCACACCAGGCAATACAATGGCCGACAGGAAAAACAATGATCCACACCAGGCAATACAATGGCCAACATGAAAAACAATGATCCACACCAGACAATACAATGGCCAACATGAAAAACAATGATCCACACCAGACAATACAATGGCCAACAGGAAAAACAATGATCCACACCAGGCAATACAATGGCCAACATGAAAAACAATGATCCACACCAGGCAATACAATGGCCAACAGGAAAAACAATGATCCACACCAGGCAATACAATGGCCAACAGGAAAAACAATGATCCACACCAGACAATACAATGGCCAACAGGAAAAACAATGATCCACACCAGGCAATACAATGGCCGACAGGAAAAACAATGATCCACACCAGACAATACAATGGCCAACAGGAAAAACAATGATCCACACCAGGCAATACAATGGCCAACAGGAAAAACAATGATCCACACCAGGCAATACAATGGCCAACAGGAAAAACAATGATCCACACCAGACAATACAATGGCCAACAGGAAAAACAATGATCCACACCAGGCAATACAATGGCCGACAGGAAAAACAATGATCCACACCAGACAATACAATGGCCAACAGGAAAAACAATGATCCACACCAGGCAATACAATGGCCAACAGGAAAAACAATGATCCACACCAGGCAATACAATGGCCAACAGGAAAAACAATGATCCACACCAGGCAATACAATGGCCAACAGGAAAAACAATGATCCACACCAGGCAATACAATGGTCGACAGGAAAAACAATGATCCACACCAGACAATACACTGGCCAACAGGAAAAACAATGATCCACACCAGACAATACAATGGCCAACAGGAAAAACAATGATCCACACCAGACAATACACTGGCCAACAGGAAAAACAATGATCCACACCAGGCAATACAATGGCCAACAGGAAAAACAATGATCCACACCAGGCAATACAATGGCCGACAGGAAAAACAATGATCCACACCAGGCAATACAATGGCCAACAGGAAAAACAATGATCCACACCAGGCAATACAATGGCCAACAGGAAAAACAATGATCCACACCAGGCAATACAATGGCCAACAGGAAAAACAATGATCCACACCAGGCAATACAATGGCCAACAGGAAAAACAATGATCCACACCAGACAATACAATGGCCAACATGAAAAACAATGATCCACACCAGGCAATACAATGGCCAACAGGAAGAACAATGATCCACACCAGGCAATACAATGGCCGACAGGAAAAACAATGATCCACACCAGGCAATACAATGGCCAACATGAAAAACAATGATCCACACCAGACAATACAATGGCCAACAGGAAAAACAATGATCCACACCAGGCAATACAATGGCCAACAGGAAAAACAATGATCCACACCAGGCAATACAATGGCCAACAGGAAAAACAATGATCCACACCAGGCAATGCAATGGCCAACAGGAAAAACAATGATCCACACCAGGCAATACAATGGCCAACAGGAAAAACAATGATCCACACCAAGCAATACAATGGCCGACAGGAAAAACAATGATCCACACCAGACAATACAATGGCCGACAGGAAAAACAATGATCCACACCAGACAATACAATGGCCGACAGGAAAAACAATGATCCACACCAGGCAATACAATGGCCAACAGGAAAAACAATGATCCACACCAGACAATACAATGGCCGACAGGAAAAACAATGATCCACACCAGGCAATACAATGGCCGACAGGAAAAACAATGATCCACACCAGGCAATACAATGGCCAACAGGAAAAACAATGATCCACACCAGGCAATACAATGGCCAACAGGAAAAACAATGATCCACACCAGGCAATACAATGGCCGACAGGAAAAACAATGATCCACACCAGACAATACAATGGCCGACAGGAAAAACAATGATCCACACCAGACAATACAATGGCCGACAGGAAAAACAATGATCCACACCAGACAATACAATGGCCGACAGGAAAAACAATGATCCACACACCACTACCCAGAAAATTAAAATATTGAACTACATGAACCCCTCATACACCGGGAGTGAACTCATGTGTTCGGGCAGAGTAAGCAATTCCATCTCCACTACTGGTACGCGTTAATAAATCGATGATAAATCATGAAAGAAGGCAGAATTGTGACGGTAATTACGACAAACAAAAGCATAACGATAATTATTTGTGTTACATACGTAACAGATAACCAAGTGATGATAGCAACCGTAAAAGGCTGGAAGTGATAACTTCAACATTACCACTTGTATTAAGGATGTTTTACCAAAATTTAGTTTGGACCCACCCTGTTTTTTAAAGACCGTAAATATTTGGACCCGCGTCTGAGATGTCGTGTTTGTAAAATATATTTTTCCTATTCTGTGTGTTAAAATTGTAAACCATGCCTTTCATAACTTTTTATTTTGCCCAATAAGTTGAGTCTTGAAATGTAAGTCAAGTGCTTGTTAATCAGTCTTTTTGTATTTAAAGTTATGGAGTGGCATCCAGAGATTTGAGCACAAGAGGGTCTAATCTGATTACCAAAAACCAAATAAAACAACGACAGACTTAAACAACATAGGAACATTTGAACTTAATAACAGTTCTTCGTATCATTTATTTTTAGTATCAACTTATTCTGTAATAATAACCAAGTTATTGTTACTCTTATCGTTTTCTCAATATGAGGGACAAAAATGGAACTAAAGCTCAAATCTTTATTTTTTTTCATTTGAAGTCCGATTTTATTGGGTTCAAATTTAAAATGAATAAAACATTTATCTCAAATACTAGAGCGATACAAGCTTCATTGAGCCACTAGTTTATTAACGTGTTTCCTTTCTCCCTAAATGCTTCTATATTAGCAAATAACTGACTAATAGCCATTTTATTTATTCTTTATATCTAGTGAACCAAGTGCGAAATGAGGAGACTGAAGATATCTGAAGTCTCCGATCTGTAACTATATAATATATCGTCAGAACAAAATCTAATGGGAAATCGTTAAAAGAAACCAAGCAAATCGATACCACTAATACACATAAACATGACCGCTAAATCTTCTGACTTAGTTCAGATATTCACAGTGCCGTGATCGTATGGTAGTTGGATTTACAACTACCTATGCAATTAGTGCCTATCACCACCGAGGCTGTGAGTTCGAATCCCGCTCAGGCAAGGTGTACTGGATACAACATTATGTGATAAAGTTTGTCAGTGGCTTGAGACATGTCGGTGGTTTTCTCCGGGTACTCCGGTTTCATCCATCAATAAAACTGACCGCCACGATATAACTGATATATTGTTGAAAGTATCGTTATGATCATTTGTATCGTTGTTCTCCTCTATTCTATATGTTGTATACTTCGGTTTGCTAAATAGTGTTTAAATGTCAATTTATAAAGGAATGACGCGAATAACCAAAAGTATTTGTGTAATATATAGAAATAATGTGTACTTCTATTTTCATACTGTTTATCTGAATTGATACACCGAAACTTTAGGTACACTTTTCTAGAACAACAATTGTTTCCATACAAAAATACCGCAATGAACCACGCAGTGTTATCAGAAAACCTTTAAGAGGGACACAACATATGGCATAACCAAGCTCCAACAATTACTGAAAGAATGTGTCATTATGGAATTAAGCATATTGTATTTGCTCAAAATATTAGCAAATGAGATTGGGCACAGGTTATTACAACAATCAGCCCGCTTACTACAATTTACAACAAATTACATACATGACAGAAACCATGTATCAACTTACATAATAATTAGATTCTGGTATTGATACAAAAGATCTGGTCAAACAATACATTTGATCATCTTTAACAAATATTATGAATTTCAATGCAAAAACTAGAACATATTTATTACAAAAAGTCATGATCACGTAGGAACAGTTTAAAGCTCATACAGAATAAAGACGAAGAATGACATGATCGGGGGTATTTCTAGGGTGGTTGACTATGTTATCGAATATAAATGTGCTAGGTCATAGGCTCTGGAAGACACTGAACATCAATAGCGTGTACATACTTTTAATTGTAAATTGTTTTAAATGTAAATAATATAGAGAGGACTTGCTGTGTTGCCGAACTCTGCGCAAGGTTTTCAAATGGAACTAAATACATTCGTTTAACGAATCCGGTTCCTTACCTGGAAAAAGAAGAAGGCTAACCATTGTCAAAATATGCCTTATTGATGTGATATGTAAAATATATTCACTTTATCTTAATCACAATCCAATTCTTTCCTCATTCATGACTTATAACCGGATTTGTGACAAGGTTAACACGACGGGTGCCACACATGGGGCAGGAACTGCCTACCCTTCCGGAGCACCTGAGTTCATCCCTGGTTTTTAGAAGGGTTCGTGTTGCTCGGTCTTTAGTTTACTGTGTAATGTTTTGTTGATCGTTGTTTGTCATTTTTCTCTTGGCCATTGAATTGTATGTCCTTTGATTACCCCTTGACATCTTCAAAACTTTTCTTACACATTTCACAATAATGGTATTAGAGGTGGACATACATCGTGCTTGTGCTTTTTTGTTGGAGTTTCGGTGTCAGATAGGTGTGCATGTATCACTTCGTTGCCCTGTTTAATTCACATTAGACAATATCAATTACATTTTTTCGCTTCTGTCTTACAAATTTCGATGAGATAAAAGCACTGTTCCTTTGCTAGATTTTGCGTTTAAGTGTAATGTTGGATAGTCTCTCATATTCATTTACATCCATATCCTTTCTTACTAATTTATTAACCAATTTGTAACAAAAACTTTACATTTTTATACCGATTCACTGTTTATGAGTGTGCTGTATAAATTTGGGGCTAATCTAAATAAATAATAATATGCACTTCGTCATGATAAGAATAATGATCTTTAACAAACATATTCTACCTTCTTAGATAGTAGTCCGTTAACTACACGTATTCACTGACCAATCTAGTGTATTGTTGATGGTTATGCATTCAATTTGCGACAATGTGTGGTCGTTTTGAGTGGAAGAACATCTCCAGGATTTATTTATTGCTTGTTTATTTCTCTATTGCCGTTGGAGATCAAATTATCAAGAGCGAATTGTTGGGATCCATTTAACCGGTTTAACTACAATACTTTTTGCGTGTGCTCCAAGTCAAGACATGGATTTCCATCGACAAATGTATTTTTGTGCTCATTGATTTGCTGTGAGAGGTACTGGTTCATTTTATTGATATTAGTAGAATTACTGAAAATATCTGTTTAAACTTTATTTTCACAATCTGCAAAATATAAATTTGGTGTCAGATTCGGCGATAGCTCTTTACTATCAAGTCTATCTGTGAATATGCTTTTATATACGCAGATACTTTTTCCTCCATTATTAGACAGTGCAAAGTATTTAGAAACTTTGTTAAAACATATTGCTCTAGGTTCTGTTATTTCGCTTCCTTTCAATAAAACATCACAGAAGTGCCCGGATGGTGAATATCGTTGTACATTGTTTGAATCTAAATCACAAATGTAAATTTTTTCCCTGTTGTCTACAGCTATCCCTGTAGGAGTTTTCATGTTTGCATCATTATAACAAACGACAAATTCACCGTCTTCAGTTATACAATATGCTTTCCCATTTTTAAAATCGATATCGGCACAGTAGAACAATTTATCACCTGAAAAACACATCGAATACGTCCTCCCATTTTCTGGCATGGCTATTTCTTCAAGGGGCTTGCCTTCAATATCTAATACATACAATTTACTAAATCCCCCAGCAACTATCGTCTTATCTTCAATTACTATGACGGACCAACAACTTTCTGCCATCTTAATAATACATTCTGCTTCTTTCGCGTCGATGTCAGCCATTTGTAATTCTGAAGAATCCGGTAAAGCAACTACTGCTTTACCACGTGACGATATTGCTGCAACAGTAAACGGATTTCCGTCAACAATGACTTCTCCCTTTTGTTTACCATCAAAAGTATACATCAGAAGTGTGTGTGTACCACGTATGCACAGAAGAAGCAAATCATCATCAGTAATACACATTCCAGATACAAAACCTGTTTCCAATTCCGGTTCAAATTCAGAATTAAGTTTTAATGATTTAATTGGGTATATTGGATATTTGAAATTCTGTTCTTCTGGTGTTCCTATTTTTGAGAAAGGTCTATATTTGAACTGACAAGGTTCTGATATAACCTCTACCTCTCCAATCGTTTTAAATGAGGAAATGTCATCTTCAGTTTCCTTAAAAGTAAGAGAAACTGTACGCGATTCTTCTGATGTTTTCTTAATGGCTTTTTCTTCATTGTTCAATTCCGACTTGAGTTTATGAGTCAATATAAACGTGTGAATTTCTGAACCATGTTCGCTGATTAAACCAATATGTTTTTTTCTTGCTTCCATTGTTTTTCGCCTGTCGTCAATATTACCAAGTTGTTTTTCAAGTTCTGCTATTTTTGCATCTTTTAAGCGAGACAGGTCAGACAATACTGTTTCTGATATTTCATTTGTTCGATTGATAATATTTTCTTGCAAAGTTTCTATGATCTTTTTAATTTCCGCCTCATTTTGATGCAATTGTTCTATATTAAGAGTTTTGTAGGTACGAATATCATTTAACACCTGTATTGCATTGCTGACGCTACATGTTGTGGTATCTAAAGTAGTTGATGTCTTTATTCCTTTAGCTGCCACCTCCAGTGGCACAACACTTTCACAACACCTATGCTGATCAGTCATACACGACGGACAACACAACTTATCATGATCTTTACAATAACTAACGAAGGAGATATTTTGGTGACTGCTACAAGTCTGCATTACTGATAGTCTGATGTCAGAAATGTCATCCAATGCCATATTTTGACATTCTATTAAATGATGATCTTGCGTTGTCTTTATAAGATTGTGTGATTTTTGACAAGATTTACAGAGAGGTTCTTCACATTCTATGCACCAAACAACAGGGGTATTTTCTGTATCATCTCTCATGCATGGGCCACATTTCTGACTTGACGTCATAGTTTAAGCTGTAAAGGGAGATAAATCAAATGTTCGTGACATACTAAAACGTTTATTGCCTTCACATATACATGGTTACGGATTATGGTATTTACCTTCAACAGTATTTCAGTAATAGTGTTCATACATACAAAGTAAGTTATCTTTGGAATCAAAAATTAAGAAAATGGCGATAGATAAAACCTCTATACATATTTTAAATGCTCTAAATAAAATATCAAGGGAGAGAATGCATGTACTATATATAGTAATTAAATATGGAAAATGTATGCAATTATTCTTATTACATTGTACATAACAGAATAAATACACGATTGCTTAATTGCATTTAAAGTGTGTTTTATAACTATATTTGTTTATCCTATTAAAATCTCACAGAATTATTATGTTGTAATATAGTGTATTAAAGAAAGAAAATATATACTATTTACCTTTGTTCTCAATTTTAACCAGGTCAAAACAAGTATGTACCCTTTTGGAATACCAATAGTGCCACTGCTGGAGAAATGAGTATTGTACCGGTATTGAATTAGATAAGGTCAAACCACACTCCCTGTTTATATATCAGTACTTCTTACGTGTTATAAAGCATTATTTTACACAAAAGATAGTCGTAGTTGTATAAGGTCAATAACTATTATGTCATTTACCGGTTGATATATACAGGTAAAACATAGGAAGTGTATCATATGAAAACATGTCAAAAATAGGGAGATAGGTACGAAGTGAGTCATCGATAAAACAAACTTTTTAAAATTTTATTTGGCCTCGCGATGTTAGCATGGATAATAATGATGAAGCATGTTAATATGGCTGATAGCTAGTTTATGGTGTTTAACGCCACTTTCAACAATAATAATCACACTAGGTTAATGTGTCTACGATTGTTAATGTGGCGAATGAACCCGCATATTAATTGTGGCTGATATTAACCACACTGTTAATTTTGCCGAAATTGACCATGCATTGTTAATGTGGCTGATAATAATCACACTGTTAATGTGGCTGATAATAACCACACTGTTTTCAATTTAATTAAATCTTCAAAAAGATTCCTTGTAGTATAATTACTCGATAATTATCTACTCTCAAACCTCGCATCCATCCAACACAACCTTTGTATTAATTCGTTAATTATTTACAATATATTTCTATATGTATTATATGCATGCTCAGAATGATCATTATACTATGTGAATTTATTGTATTAATGGGAGAAGACTTCATAAGTTGGTAAAACTTGTGTCCTATCCCTTTTGTTAATTTAACAAATAAAATCATCATAAACTAAACTAAAACACATTGTTAATGTGGCTAATAATAACCACACTGTTAATGTGGGTGATAATAACCCCACTGTTAATGTGGGTGATAATAACCACACTGTTCATTTTGACGAAATTGACCATGTATTGTTAATGTGGTTGATAATAACCACACTGTTGATGTGGCTGATAATAACCACAGTGTTAATTTTTCCGAAATTGGTGATGAATTGTTAATGTGGCTCGTAATAGCCACAAGGTTAATATTGCCGAAATTGACCATGTATTGTTAATGTGGCTGATAATAACCACACTGTTAATATTGCCGAAATTGACCATGCATTGTTAATGTGGCTGGTAATAGCCACATTAATAATATTGACGAAATTGACCATGCATTGTTAATGTGGCTGGTAATGAAAAGGTGTGGTTAATAGCCACCCATAGTCAATGTGGCTGATAATAACCACTGTGTTAATGTGTCTGAAATTGATCACGCATGGTTAATACGCCCTTAAAACATAAAGATCCAGTCGCAGTAAACAGTCCGACTTTTTTGTTGAAATATTTTATCTAAAATATTAGATTCTCAATCTTTAGTTTTCTGTGTAATGTTTTGTTGATGATTGTTTGTGCATTTGATCATTTTTGCTGGCCATTGTTTTGTCTGTCCTTCAATTTACGACTGCTGGTTACCACTTTGATGTCTTCAAATGTTTCTTATGCCAGTTTGGTATGAATGAGTTGGGTGTATTCCATTTTTTGACGACACGTTAATGCGCTATATTGCTCTGTGTAAAGAGAGTCTTCGCCTATCTTTATTGATGGAGATGAATATCATTTCGCATCATGTAATAATATACACACTTACTTAGTATTACATTCCTTTTACAATTATTTTTATGGTATATTGATATTGCAATTGGATTACAAATGTTTTAGGTAAGTGGAAATGTGTTCGCTTAATACTATTCACTAATTAATTAACGTGTAAGATATCATTTTCATTTCACGAAATGGTTAATTCACCAAGTTTTAACGTCCGCGAACGTCCGATTGGCCGTAGTGGAATGAATTTTTAGTAATGGCAATTAAATTTTCAACTTTACTAACCAGTGGACCCATTATTTTTAGAAGCAAAATATAATTAGATTACAAAAATCATGTTGATTACATCTTTAATGAGCCTTCAAACAGTAACATAATCAACCCTCAAACAATAACATAATCAGCATGAACATATCATAACATTAAACATGACAGCACAAAAATATACTAAGGGCCCGGGTGGCTCAATGAGTTAGGTAGTTGTAGGGGGCCCGGGTGGCTCAATGAGTTAAATAGTTGTAGGGGGCCCGGGTGGCTCAATGAGTTAGGTAGTTGTAGGGGGTCCGGGTGGCTCAATGAGTTAGGTAGTTGTAGGGGGCCCGGGTGGCTCAATGAGTTAGGTAGTTGTAGGGGGCCCTGGTGGCTCAATGAGTTAGGTAGTTGGACTACTTAACAACTCATACAAGCCTATCACCAATAAGGAGTGGGTTCACACCCGGGTTTGCAAATTACAAAAAGGTGCACTCGACTTGCAGCCGCAAGTGATAAAGTTTACCAGTTGCTTGCCCATGGTCGGTGGTTCTCTCCGGGTACTCCGGCTTCTTCCGCCACTAAAACTGGTCGCCATGATATAGCTGAAATATTGCTGAAAGTGGCGTTAAGCATCAAAAATCAAATCAAAAATATACTACGATATGACTTTGACTATATATGTACATTTTTTTTCTTGTTTATTTCATGTTTCATCGAAGTCTATTTTTTTTCTATTGAGATTTTGCTTTATATTGGTCACTCTAACTGGTGTTTTAGCTTAGCATTGAAAATTATTAGGATTGAATAATACATGACGACGCAGTATATAATGGCAGCCCCTCTATGACTTCGGTTATCTAATTCGGTTATGTGATGTTAGACATGGTTAATCCATCTAATACTTAAGAAAGTCAAAATCAAAATTGCGCGGCCGGTTAAGGCAAGATTAATTTTCTACAAAATCAATTAGTGCGACTGAACTAACAACAAAAATAACACCTTTTAAATTTGTAGAAAATGTATTTATCATTTTTGACGTTTTATTGGTGGCAATATGGTGATAATTCATTCCATTTGTAATCTTCATATAAACATTGGTAAAAGTGTCAGTTGTATGCTCTTAAAAATAGTGTTTCTTTTTCATAAATGTACTTGTTAGCATGTAAAGGAATACAAAGAGGTTGGAATATCTGCGTCATAGATAACCACGGATTAGTTCCCTTTGACCCACAATGAAGTCACCATACGTCCTTCTGTCCTCTTTCATGACTTATGAAATGAGTTAATATTACTATAGCGAGAGTAGCACAGGACCTCCTAACCATCCCTCGGGAGCACATGATTTCAACCTCATTATTGCGTTCATTTTGTAAATTTGTTTGTCTTTGCGTTTTTTGTTTCGTGAGGTGATGTCCAGTAAGATTTCTGCGTGAAAACAATGTTCGGTTTGCCTTAACTTCCATTTGTTTTGTAAGGGGTTCTGATAAATTATCTAGCTTGTTAGCTACAACAGAAAAAAGGGAACAAATTAAAACACATTTTATTTACATCGGCGTTATTATTTAATGTGTCATGCACATTATTCAGTATAAATTCCATCAAGAATTGTGAAATATTCTCTTGAATTTAGGCGTCAAAATAAATGGTGATACGATCAGATCTTCAATGATACGATCGACAGCCAATTCAAAATGAAGAGTGATACGATCAAGACGGTCGACATATATCACAATGTTTAATTTCTAACTTGCTAAGTCTCATTGTGTGTGTTTGTTTCTAATTATTTAATAAATGGAAAGTTGAACTTGCTTAATCAAATTATACAATATTTTATTTTGTATTCACGTTACAGAGATTTCATATCACTAAGCCATTAAATATTATCACATTTAATTAAACAGGACAGTGTTCAGTCGGTCACAATGGTAATTTCAATTCTCAGGTAATATTTTCCAGATAATGTTAACGGGTACATTTCCTTCTACTGCTCATTAAAAGTTAGCATGTAATAGTTACGTAGTCCTGGAAGGGAGATATGTATATTTTTAGTAATCTATTCCCCCAGATTAGTAATCTGTTCCCTCGCTGCTTTGTAATCCATCCCATAAAGTCACTACTTTCAGAAAGAAACAAAACAACTGTGGGAAGATGGATATCGTCTTTTAAGGGAGAAGTTCATTATATTTCGTACCAGATAGCTTGCCACATAGAAGAGTAAATATGAAAGATAGCATAATATCTAATTCACAGGTCGAAAGTGAAAAATATAGCAGTAACAACATGTTCGGAATTCACTCCATACATAGATTATGCTAGATGACACGAATGGTTCAATAGTTGGCAAATTTTCCTCATATATTAACTACCAAATACAAGACAAAACATGTAATTACCTGTATCAACACAATTTGATTCTCTATTCCTAGGTCAGTTTGATTAGCCCGTTAGCAATGATAAGGTTCTACAGTACATAAATAATGCACCTAGTAGCATTAGTCTCATGTCTTGTGAGTGTGTTTGATTTTAAGTCATTCATGAAACGCGTTAGATATCTACATTCTTATCTTCTATCACTAGATCCACCCTTCTTTTGGTGGACTATTAGTCCAGAGGGTATAATCTTATTACTGTCACTGGATCCACCCTTCTTTTGGTGGACTATTAGTCCAGAGGGTATAATCTTATTATTGTCACTGGATCGATCCTTCTTTTGGTGGACTATTAATCCAGAGGGTATAATCTTATTACTGTCACTGGATCCACCCTTCTTTTGGTGGACTATTAGTCCAGAGGGTATAATCTTATTACTGTCACTGGATCCACCCTTCTTTTGGTGGACTATTAGTCCAGAGGGTATAATCTTATTATTGTCACTGGATCGATCCTTCTTTTGGTGGACTATTAGTCCAGAGGGTATAATTTTATTATTGTCACTAGATCGATCCTTCCTTTGGTGGACTATTAGTCCAGAGGGTATAATCTTATTACTGTCACTGGATCGATCCTTCTTTCGGTTGACTATTAGTCCAGAGGGTATAATCTTATTATTGTCACTGGATCGATCCTTCTTTTGGTGGACTATTAGTCCAGAGGGTATAATCTGTTCAGTAGTGGGTGATTCGGCACTGACATGATGTGTTAGATGTATTTATGTTTTAAATTTGCCGTTCCTACATAATGTAATTGATTAAAACTAAGGTTCTCCTCCCTCAGACATAGATGTCCTATTTTACGTTCTTTTGGTTAGTTGTTTCTAAAAACTATTAAATTATTTGGCTTTCTAGTCTTTTTACTATTAGCGTACCTGATTAAGGTTATTCCAAAAATTCATCGTCCGCACTAAACTGATAACTATTACTGGGTCCATACCTCTGCTCTACTTCTGTTTGTGGGCTATTAATCCCGATCGTATCATCCGCCTAGTAGTCAGTGTTTCGGCACTAACATGGTTTATTATTTATATTTCAAATTTACAGCTCCTAAGTCGTGTAATTTATTAAAAGTAAGGTCATATGGGAAACCTGACCGATGTATGGCTGTCCTGTTTAAGCCATATGATCTAAAGATTTACATTATTTGGCTTTCCAATCTTTTGACTGGGTGTTATGAGGTTATTCCAGAAATGCGTCGTACACACTTAATACGGTTGTTTCGAATCATTTCCATTCCGTCAAAAATTTGTTATTTTCGTCCGCCAGATCACGTGATTTCGATGGACTAATCGGCATTGAACTTCCGGTGTCAATGTACACAACAAAAACTCCAATCGATTTGTGCCGTTTTAACGTTCGATCCTCAACTTAAAAAAAAATCTTTGCATTTTCTGTAAAAGGCAGATATCAATTAAATTATTTTATTTGTATCAAAGACTTCAATGCAGAGACAATTACTTCTTTAAAATTAAATTTGTTTTCTTTCTTTATTTGCGGCTGTCAGCATCATGAAAGGAAAACGATCTGCCTTTATATATATATTTCTGATATCAAACAGACAGTGAGGTACCGAACACCAGTATTTACTCAGCCGTTTTCTTGGCGTCTCCATATTACAATTACTTATAATCTACCGCATCTACGACTATGATATGCTGACGTTGTCACAGTAATAGCGTAAACACCGGAAGTCGCCTGCCGATTAGTTCAGACGTCAAGACACGAACAAGACGGAACGTAGTCGGAATTGACATGATTCGAAACAACGTATTAGATATACACTTCATTTTATTATTTTTGTTGTCCGAACGTTTGTTATGTGGTTGAATAGTATTGTCGTGTTTTGTTCCTTTACTTAGCAAACTATCTGTGTTATCTAGATACTCTGCCATCGCTACATTCGATTAATTTGATAAATTCTGTTTCATCGTCCACTGTGTGCATGTGCATGTACAAACATTTGTGCCCAGCAATAACACCATTTATTAATTAACTACTATATTATTGTACTTGATATGATGAAAACTGCCATAATAATACAGATAGAACAACTCGGCCAATACGGGACAAAGTCGGCCAATACGGATTATTTTCTCGCATTGGTCAACTTTGATCCGGCCAATATCGGTGTTCAGGAATCTCTCTAGATTTTACATACACATCGAAGATAAAATAGAGACGCCCTGTGACGTTACTAACTGTCGTCTGATAAGAAAACGACAGAAAATAAACAATACTGAGGAAATGATGAATGCTCTTGTAGAAGATTACTTCCGATACGACGAGCTAACACAAATGGAAGCAGAAGCTATTCGTCACAACATTACCGGATCGGACACTGAAGTTCTCGAGAATAGGGAATTTGACGAGGTGCCTAGGGAGCTTATCTCTAACCACAGGCGCTTGTGTAGAGTCAAAAATATGCTCACTATGTATCTAAAATACCACAAGGCCGGACTCACTCCTACTACCCCTGTCACTTCAACCGCTATTTCCGCTGAAAGCTACCCTTGGACTAATAACTAGGCCAATACGGAAATCATCACGTAATAATATCATAGAGTGTACCGAGTAATAGTGACCATATCCTGATCGAAACAACAAATGTATCTGTAAATTGATATCTCTGATAATCGTGGAAGCTTAAGTATATTAAAGGACAAAGTCCTTTTAACTGTAGGCTGTACGATTTTTCCTCCTTATCTATTCATAGCCAAATATCTTTTCACCGGAAGTTTTAAAAATAGATCAATTGATATTTAGAAGCGCAAAAAATATATATTTCAATGAAAAATTCCCATTTCTTTAATTATTTACTCTATGCAAAATCGAAATAAACTTGAAATAAAATTCTAATTAAAAAATTTCTTTCTACGAGATTCTCGGCGGAAGAGCGGCGTAGGTAAAATGAACGGAACAGCCATAAGTCAAAGAGAGATAACTCCAGCCAAATAATTAAAAAAAAACTATCTTGAAAAAAAATAATACATTCCCTTCTCACGCCTCCCTCTTAAAATTATAGGACTTCGTCCTTCAAACAGGTTGTGCCTGTCTCATATTCAAAAATAAATAGTACTTGAAATGAAGGAAAATATGAGCCTAAACGAGTCCAAACACACAAACAAAGTAAGATTACGACTGACGAAATCGATCAAGAAGAGATAAACTTACAAAATATTATGACATTTGATAGCAAAATAGCTTGTTAGTTAAGTTACAGCATAAGACTATTACAGGGCGCACTACGTTTGAGCGCATTTTCAATTTTAGGTGTGTTACGTTTGAGCGCAAATCGTTCCTACGTTTGAGCTATTCCAATGTGGTATGAGGAACATTTGATTCAGGTGGAAACAGTTTATTCTAATATATTACAACGAACAAGGAAACTATATATTTGGTTCAAATAACATATTGTGGGGCTTTATCATTAGCAACTAACATCATAAAGAGGAAAGCAAAACATAACTAGATATACAATTATATAGGGCATTTTTGTTTGCGCCAGGTGTAGTTCATTTGGGAAATATATTCTAATCATCACATTATGCGGTGGAAAATTCATTGCAGCAGAAATAAATACCGACAGAAATCGTGGATATACGTGCGTGTGTGCGTGTGTGTGTGAACTGTCTGTATAATGAACTCCGACTGTATTGTTTAAATCATTTATCGGTTGACTGCGGACTTTAACATATGTATCTGTATCTGTATCTGTATCTGTATCTGTATCTGTATCTGTATGTGGTACGTTGTAGAACCCAACTATGGTTTTTATACAACGGGTAGAGAGAGCGCCGATGGCGGTCTTTATTGGCGCTGATTCCTTAGAGCGGTCTTAAATGCTTCTAAGGAATTTGCATGCACGACACTGTTTGGCAGATGGTTCCAATGAATTACAGTGTCCACAAAGAAAGAATGTTGGTACTGCTGTTTCTTGTAGTCCGGTAATTCAAGTCCTTTTGTATTATTGCATGTACGTTTCTCTACTATATTTGTTGTTATATGATCTTTAAAATGTTTTGCTTTGATGTTCCTTTTCGGTCTAGCTAATTTAACGAAATTATCTGTTGGTAGTGCCGGTACCAACCCCTCAACCACCTTGTACATTAGGATCAGACGTAAGCTAAGTCGTCTTTCCTCTAGTGTCTCCAGCTCAAGGTCTTCTCTCATCCTCGTGATGGCTCCTGTTTCTCTACTTTTGTAGTCTTTTTTAACGAACCTTATAGCCCTGTTCTGTATTCGTTCTAGTTTGTCTATGTCTCTCTTAAGGTATGGGTTCCAGATGGTAGCTCCATATTCCATGATTAATCTTACTAGGGTAACATATGTGGTCTTTCGGCATGCTTCAGGGACATTTCTTAAATTTCTTCTCAGGAAGCCCAGTGTTGCGTTAGCTTTTTTACACACATTGTTGATGTGGATGCTCCATTTTAGGTCGTTTGAGATTTGGAGTCTTAAATATGGATTGTCCTGTACTTCTTGTAGTGTGTGTTTTTCTAGTTGGTAATATCTAGATGACTTGTTGTTTATTGACAGGACATAACATTTCTTAGTGTTGAATCTCATGCCCCATTTATTTGCCCATTCTTCAAGGTGTTTAAGGTCTGCTTGCAGTGTGAGGTGGTCTTCTTCTTTTTTGATCGTTCTATATAGTAGGCAATCGTCGGCAAATAAACGGACAGACGAGTTGACACAGTCTGGAAGGTCATTTATATGGCATAAGAACATTATCGGACCGAGTACAGTACCTTGAGGCACTCCAGAGTCTACTGATGTTTCCTTTGAAGGTACTGAGTCTCGAAAGGGATTTGGAACGCGCTAAAATCACGCAATGAAAAACATGAAATGCTTGTCCATATGCAACTGAACTCTGCTTACTTAAGACGCATAAAATTCACTGGTTATCAGTACCGCTATTACACCACAGACGATTGCCATGATTCAGTCTTGAACAAGCTATTGGAGGATATAGTGCGGTGCAACGGCCCCAATCCGTTGCACCGGCATTTAAATATAATAGTGTACGCACCATTCAATGTCTACGGGAAAGGTATAACGCCACAAACAGTACCAATGACCGAGTCAGTAGTGGTCGTCCTTGAGCTACAAAATCACGTCAGGATATGTACATCTGTCGACAACATATGAATAATAGATTCCCAGAGCCACGGAAACAGCACGATAGACAATTGGCAATCACCAGAGACAAATTAGTGATGACACTGTAAAAAGTTTGATCGCCAGCAACATTGGATGTCGTCGTGCGGCCAGAAAACCCATCCCTACAGTTCGACATCGTCAAGAGCGTTTTAAGTGGTCTGAGCAACGTCAAAAGTAGCGTTATCAGCAGTGTAGGTATATCATCTTCTCATATGAAATTTGATATTACCTTTCAACTCTGATGGCAGAACAAGCGTCTAGAGAATGCGTAGTGAACGCCATGCTGATGCATGTATCTTGGGAAGAGACTCATGGGGTGGACCAAGCATCATGGTTTGGAGTGAAATCGGTCTAAACTTAAAGTTGGACCTGTCATCTCTCAGAACATCGTCACAGGCAAATATAATGAGGTTACGGTCGTTCGGTACATAGATCAAGTTCTTAGTGGTGCTATTTTTTGCAGGTCATCGGGACTACGCTTTCCAGCATTACAACGCCATTACTCATTCTGCAAGATCCATAAGAGACTTTCTTCAGTAGAACAACACAGAGGTAAAGTCATGGCCTGCACTTAGTCCCTGAGATGAGATTCAAAGACGACTAAATGAAGTCCAACCAAGGCCGACAACTACGGCCGAACTAGGTGCATCTATTGTGAGGGTTTGGGCTCGCATCCCTATGGCATTTATCAACCGCCTCATTCTTTAAATGTACAGGAGATATGTTGCTGTAATCAACATCAATGGAGGACATACATGATACCGACTTTCGTTCGTCATTTCTTATAAATATGTCATGTAATGTATCTGAAAAAACATTTCAGAAACTGGTCATGTTTGATTAAAATTGCTATATTTCAAAATAAAGCTGTTTAATACTTTAATTTATGTGACGTTTCTTTTGTGGTTTAGTAGATATCTGAATATATGCTAGTCATTTGACAAGCATGATTATTTATTTCAAATATACACGAAATATTGATATTTCAATGTCAAACAGTTAAAATTGAAATGAAGTATTGAAAGTGCAATGTTTAATTCAATGTACAAAACATTTTTAAATGAATTATTTTGTCAAAGTGATCCAGGTCTACTTTGTGAAATTATTTACATACCTACCTTAAACCCGTCCATATAATAAAAAGCCATATAGCTTTAAATTAACCCAATCAAGATTTACAATGTATTCTTAAGTAAACAAAGAAGACAAAATATTTATCTTTATATTTCTACAACACTCAAACAACGCGGAACCAAGAATGAAATTTGTTCGTGTGTGTCTCTCCTTCGACGATTAAAATGTGCTGTGGTGTAAATACCCATATTTACTTTTCTAGTCTGTCATGCGATTTGTCTTCTAATGATTATTTGTCGACTTGGTTCATAAATGCATGTTCATTTTCTTAACACTATTGCTCTATCATCTATGATGATAGTGTTAGGGTTAAGTGCAACATATCCGATATCTCGTAGTGGACGATTGTTTTGGTGGAGGAAACCGGAGTACCATACGGTCATGTCCTCAGCATAGGCTGTAGGCTGTATGTTCAATAGACAGTAACATTTCTATAAGAATATTGTCAGATTAAATTACAGTACCTATTTAAATTGTGCTATATTAACATGTTTAAATCCTGCTTTCAAATTAGAATAGCGCATTTGAAGGGCGGTGTCGTTTTAGGAATAAGACCTCCACACTAAAGTTAAAGATAAATATTATTTTGAAGTTATTTTATGTGTATTTCATTTTCTATATACGGCTTATGAACAAGGAAGCAAAATACGGGTGAAGTAGTCTTACAAATATCGTCATCATTGTGTTCAACATTAGGTTACAAATACAAACAAATAAAAAAGCAAGCACGGGTTCCCATTCCCATTGGGACAATAGTCCCAAAACCAGACAGTTCAATATAGTTTGAAGTGAGCTGACTGTTTGGATGAACTAATATGCGTTTTTGAAAATAGAATATAAATACTGAACGTTGAACAAGTGTAAACATTAAATATTCTATCATGCACAATACGTCCACAAATGTCTAAAATAAGAATATACACCTAAAACACGGCGGAATGCATCACCAATTAAACTATGTACGAAAGACAAACTCTGATTAACAATAAGTAAGAACGGATGTGGATGTAAATGAACATGAGACTAACCGATATTACGCTTAAATACAAATTAAAGTAAAGAAATGGCGTTTTATTGCTGTTCTACAGTTCACAATCACACTAGTCTTCAATAATGAGCATGACTCACCAAATTTTCTTTCCCAAGTTATGTCAAAGGATAAAATTGGTATAATCTAACCTGATAGTTTACACTACACATATGACAAATCTGAAGGCGAGTGCAGTCAGTCGATAGTACGGACTAACGAATGTGGTTCGCTGATTATAATTATACAATTTTAAATATACATCAATTGTCAAACAGAAGATAACTATGGAGTGTCTTCAAATAGATCAAATGGAAAGAAAGTATTGAATTCCAGAACATTTTAAAAATAATTAACTTTGTCTCAAGTGATCAAAGTATATTTTTTAAATAATTTACCCACCTACTTTAAAGTTTTAAACCCGTCTAAATGATCAAAGCCATGCATAGCTATAAATGAACCGTGGGTCGGATGATTTAACATACGAAGAAAATATTAATATCATCAAACACGTTTTTAATTTTATTAAATCTTCAAAAAGATTCCTTGTAGTATAATTACTCGATAATTATCTACTCTCCAACCTCGTATCCACCCAACGCAACCTTTTTATTAATTCGTTAATTATTTACAATATATCTCTATATGTATTATATGTATGCTCAGAATGATCATTATACTATGTGAATTTATTGTATAAATGGGAGAAGACTTCATAAGTTGGTAAAACTTGTGTCCTATCCCTTTTGTTAATTTAACAAATAAAATCATCATAAACTAAACTAAAACACATCTCGGTTTACAATAAATTCTTAAGTAAACAAAAATGGCATGCAGTATTTTTCTTTTAAATATTTACAATAATCACATACAGCTAATCTCTGAATGGAAATCTTTGGGCATGTATCTCTTCTCTGTCGATTAGAATGTGCTGTTGTGCAAATACTCATTTTTGCTCTGGTAGCTATCCACGGAGTTTGTCTTCGCTTCGTAAGAGTCTGTACGAATTACATCATCAATGCATGTTCATTTTCCTAGGACTATTGATCCATCACCTATCACTATGGTGTTAGGGTTATGTGCAATACGTGTATATAAGATATAGCATGGTGGACGGTTTTGTGGATGGGTGACAACTGAGTGCTCAGAGAAAACGACCCACCTTCCGCAAGGCATTCACAAATTTTATCGCATAAAGGTTTCCCGACCTTACCTCACCTCAGATAGGAATCAAACTCACAGCTTAAGTGAAGACAAACGATAATCGATTATGTATCGCCGCTTCATTGCCATATGCAGTATGTTCAATTGATAGGAAAGTTCTTAAAATATGGCCTACTATTTAAATTGCGACACTTTAACATGTTTAAATATTTGTTTGAAGGACGATGTGAATTCTTTTAAAATCGACCTCCACACTAAGGTTATATATCTGTATACATACAATTCATAGCAATACTGAAATATGGTCATTTGACATAATAGTCATCAAAAGAATTTTTCGTAAACAATAAAAATGTTTTATATGATGAGATTTTAAGTAAAGAAACGTTAGAGAAACCCGAATGGGCATTCAAGAATGGACAATCCAGAGACACGAGTAACATTGTGCACATTACACAGAACAAAAATACAACACAGAAATATAAACCGATGGGCAACATAATTGCATCAAAACACCGCGAGAGAACTCAGGTGTTAGCGAAGGGTACGCAGTTCCTAATTCTTACAAGACATCCGCCGTATTACTCATAGTCAATAACTCTTTAAACAACCTTATTAAAAAAAAACTGTTGAGATGTGCTAATCTGGGTCACGGGTCACTGCAATCGGGCGGCTGTATCGAGAAACAGATACGGTGTTGAAAAAACTGTTGATACTCATAAAATATTGATAAATGCTATAAAATTTTATGTTTGTCTTCAAGAAATATGATAGACAAAACCATGTGTGAAGTTTTATGACGAAATATCTCCGATTTCTATGTAAATTTACGAGTTGAAGTTGCGGCTGTATCGAGAAACAGATACGGTGTTGTTTAATTATAGATATAATTTGCATTATTCAACACAATTGTACCCTGTGTATAACCTTTTAGATATCTGATCAGCACGAACAAGTAACATGTGTGTAATTAACAGTCTACTAACTGGACATACTAAACGTAAATGAATCAACTATCCCTAATGATTGTGTTTATGAATGTAATATAATTGTAATGTGAGAAAAGTTTGAAGATACCAAAGATGTGTTAATAAGAAGCCGTAAATAGAAAAATAGAAAACACAATGACCAACAGAAAAGAGACAGCTGGAAAAACAACGATCCACACAGAAACCCGAAGAATGAGCAAAACGAACCTGACAAAAGAAAGAGTAAACATATGTGCTTCGGAAGGGAGACAGTTCCTGCTGATCTAACTCTTGTTGCAAACCAGGTAATAGTAATGTAATGTGGTTACTAACATGATGCTAGTTAATTGATATCTTTCCTTTCGTTATTACAAAATTAATTAAGCAGAGAGACGAAAAGATGTCTTTATTATAAATGTTGCCAACAAGTACAGTGTTTCGCCAAAGAAACAAAAAAGAAAAAGATACAAAATATATCTAATTTTAAAACACCTTCAATACAATAGCCGTCTCGCCCAAATTATTCGTGAAAATTTGTGAATTTTTAGTGTATTGGTAATAAAATGAGCAGCAAAATTAATACTACACCGTCAGAGCAGTTCCTTCAGCTTAAAATAAATATCAATTTGGTCGGAGAATATGAAGTATGCTGGTTTCTAACGACAGCATTGAATTCATCTTCCATATCCCGGCTGATAAAAAATTAAGAACAAAAAATCACACCATCAGAACAAACCCAAAATCCCATTGGAAATTCGTAGAAACAGAGGAAACATCGGTACTAACATACATATACATTGTACATGACGCTCATCCTCGTGGCTTGGCACAGGTCAGAGGAAACATCGGTACTAACATACATATACATTGTACATGACGCTCACCCTCGTGGCTAGGTACAGGTTGTCTGACTGGTTCACCTTTAGAACAAGCACAAACACCACCAACATCTCTCCCTATACATATACATTGTACATGACGCTCACCCTCGTGGCTAGGTACAGGTTGTCTGACTGGTTCACCTTTAGAACAAGCACAAACACCACCAACATCTCTCCTTATACATATACATTGTACATGACGTTCACCCTCGTGGCTAGGTACAGGTTGTCTGACTGGTCCACCTTTAGAACAAGCACCCACCAACATCTCTCCCTATACATATACATTGTACATGACGCTCACCCTCGGTTCTAGGTACAGGTTGTCTGACTGGTTCACCTTTAGAACAAGCACAAACACCACCAACATCTCTCCTTATACATATACATTGTACATGACGTTCACCCTCGTGGCTAGGTACAGGTTGTCTGACTGGTTCACCTTTAGAACAAGCACAAACACCACCAACATCTCTCCCTATACATATACATTGTACATGACGTTCACCCTCGTGGCTAGGTACAGGTTTTCTGACTGGTTCACCTTTAGAACAAGCACAAACACCACCAACATCTCTCCCTTTACATATACATTGTACATGACGCTAACCCTCGTGGCTAGGTACAGATTGTCTGACTGGTTCACCTTTAGAACAAGCACAAACACCACCAACATCTCTCCCTATGCATATACATTGTACATGACGCTCACCCTCGTGGCTAGGTACAGGTTTTCTGACTGGTTCACCTTTAGAACAAGCACAAACACCACCAACATCTCTCCCTATACATATACATTGTACATGACGCTCACCCTTGTGGCTAGGTACAGGTTGTCTGACTGATTCACCTTTAGAACAAGCACAAACACCACCAACATCTCTCCTTATACATATACATTGTACATGACGCTCACCCTCGTGGCTAGGTACAGGTTGTCTGACTGGTTCACCTTTAGAACAAGCACAAACACCACCAACATCTCTCCCTATACATATACATTGTACATGACGTTCACCCTCGTGGCTAGGTACAGGTTGTCTGACTGGTTCACCTTTAAAACAAGCACAAACACCACCAACATCTCTCCCTATACATATACATTGTACATGACGTTCACCCTCGTGGCTAGGTACAGGTTGTCTGACTGGTTCACCTTTAGAACAAGCAGAAACACCACCAACATCTCTCCCTTTACATATACATTGTACATGACGTGCACCCTCGTGGCTAGGTACAGGTTGTCTGACTGGTCCACCTTTAGAATAAGCACCCACCAACATCTCTCCCTATACATATACATTGTACATGACGCTCACCCTCGGTTCTAGGTACAGGTTGTCTGACTGGTTCACCTTTAGAACAAGCACAAACACCACCAACATCTCTTCTTATACATATACATTGTACATGACGTTCACCCTCGTGGCTAGGTACAGGTTGTCTGACGGGTTCACCTTTAGAACAAGTACAAACACCACCAACATCTCTCCCTATACATATACATTGTACATGACGCTCACCCTCATGGCTATGTACAGGTTGTCTGACTGGTTCACCTTTAAAACAAGCACAAACACCACCAACATCTCTCCCTATACATATACATTGTACATGACGTTCACCCTCGTGGCTAGGTACAGGTTTTCTGACTGGTTCACCTTTAGAACAAGCACAAACACCACCAACATCTCTCCCTATTTTTTAATATAAGAAAATATATATTATATTCATCCATGTTCCATGATATACTATTGTGCCTTATTGTACATAGTACAAGACTTCTTAAGACTTGTGTCTACGTCTGTTTACCTACTTGAGCAAATAAAACATGCCTAAGTTAAATATAGAACATGGAGAAAACATGAACCATATTTGAAGTGGATACTTGATCCAAATGATTGGTTATTACATATAATAAAATGAGAGATTAATGCGTAGACATTTAAAACTAGTAAAACTAAGTTTCATTTCAATGTTGTTTTTCAACATTTTAAGTAAAACATACGATTGTTATGTTGTATGAATGGAGGTCTTATGATGCATATTTGCTCAATTACGTCCCTTGTACCAGGAAATAGCTCTAGTGATTATTATCACCATTCCTGCAAGATGGCGTACATTCTATTGGAATTATATCAGTGAACATGGCACTTGTGCGACATGGCATTCACAAACATTAGTGAATAGCTTCTTGTTACAGAGATTGTCTTACAGTGAGAGCTTGATAATGCATTCTGTCATCAGAATGAGATACAACGCTTGTGTTACCAACGTTAGCTCATAGTTTGTAACGCCGCGGAGCTTGCATTGCAAGACCTACATTTCTAACTTGTATTTGAAGGAAAAGTATACACTGACGGTTACACAAATCGAACGCTGTCTTACTCCTAATTTCCGTAGGTAACATGATGCTTACCAATGCCGCCAGATACTCATACCACCATCGGTTGGACAAAACAAAGAGCGAACTTAATCTGAGCAATGGATTAGTCATTCATCTCGAAGAAAAGTTATGTCTAAAAGCGATGTTATAAATAACACGGCTGCCTCCTCTAGGTGTAGTTGTTCGGGGCATGTATTGTGAACATTCATCAACCGTTCCGGGTTTTAAACCGGTTTTGATGCACATACGATAAAATCTGTCAATAGCATGCTATGCTTTTAATTTATGCGAATGTACGTACATGTATTATGCAAGCGTATTTAAGCATGTTATTTTTTTCATTAAAAAGGTATTTAAAAAATGTAATCATGTTGTGCTATAACTTTTGATGAATACGTTTTGCTTGACATATTGATAAGTATTCCAAAAATTAAGAATTAACCCACAAACACCCACCAGTAATTGTATCCTTAAAGTACGATGATTAATTGACTGCTGTGTAACGTCGAATGACCAATACTTCAATTGTGTCCATGACGACAGCATGTTTACAAACAATAAATCATGTAGATAAAATATGTTTCATTTGCGATGAACATATGGGTGGACCTTTGGATAGCCACAGTGGAAAATATGGTCAGAGTAATAGGGTGGGGAAATGTTGCCTTGCAACTAGCCACCAACGACTATCCCAATAAACAGTTGATCATTATGGGCTACTGCAAGTTTTCTTTTACATGCAGGGTGGGGAGTTCTTCATACATGACGCACTCGTTTACTTCCGGTCCAGAAGAAGATTTGTTTATTTGATTCAAAAATAATGGACGATCTTTTTTGGAGAACCTGAGTTCACCTCCGGATTTTAGTGGGAAGTGTGTTGCTCGACCTTTATTTTTCTGTGTAGTGTTGGGTAGATCACTGTTTGTTCTTTTGTCTTTTTTCTTTTGGTCATTGTGTTGTTTGTCCTTCTTTGATTTATGGATTCGGATTACCCCTTTGGTATCTTCAAGCTATTCTATTGCATACGCCAGTGGATAAACTAGATCATCTTTATATCACTCAAATGTATACTAAGATCAACAACTTCATTTATCTGAAGGTTTAATAACAAGAATATTTGAACCAATGACAAGATGTCTATGCAATAAAAACGTAGATATCTTATTCGGTGTGCATGACGTACGGTTCAGTCAACAGATTGGAACGCTATATGATTTAAAAAGTTAAAAGGATTTGGAACCAAAGGGTCTAAATAGGATCTCGTAAAATGGGGAAAGGTTACATGTACCTATGTCTAGATAGGACATATGCCTTAGTTTTAATAAATTACATTATTTAGAACTGTAAATTTCAATCATAAATATACATTATATACTTATATAAATATCTTGAATCTGATTTGATAAAACACTGTCACGTGATATTTATCCATTCATTGGGTCAACCGCTAATCGTAAGATCTCATAGTAAGATCCACCGCTCGCGAGGAAATCCCAAGGAAATTTCCATGTGAGCCTCACGTGTTTCCAATTACAGTTACTTCCCTTGATTCAACAGACAACAAACATGGCGTCCAGCGACAGGTTCGTCGCTGTAGGCGAAGAAGAAATTTCATATATTATATCGAGAATATTTTCGCAAAGCCGCCGGTGTTCTATTACTTGGTGTCTGATGCAAAAATATCGGGTGACCTTACTTTTCTCTTGGAGACAAACCGTCGGGTCACACTCCAACAAGGGTGATAATTGTATAATCTAATAAACCACTGGGTAGATCATACCCTCTGGAACTAATATTCCAACAACAGAGGTAGCGACTTATCCATATGATAAAAATTATATTGATCTTTTGGATGTGTTTTCTTCCTATAACAAATACCTGGACAGGTAATAATGTATGGTCAATCGATTGGGAATCCTTCCCCATGCAAATGATTTCGAATATTATACATAATGAATGTCATTTATGGCTTTGCTTTGGTCTTTTAATTAAAAGTTTCTTTGTCGAATCTTTAGGAATGTATAGAGAATATAAAAGTAGAACATCAATTACGAAGGTAGAGTGAATATATTTGGAGCACTGTGGTTAAGTAGTTGATAATCCAATGTACTAACAGAACATGGGTAGTTCAAAGTCAAATTTGGCGTTTCATAAAAGAACGGACGTGAGGAAAATTAACTTCAATACGAATGATACATCTTTAGAGGATGTTGAAAATGTCGACTTTGAAGAAAATGAAGAAACTTTTAATGTTTCTAAAGAAATTGACAAGGCTCAAAAGTCACTCAATTTGTCATCTCAGGACAAAAGTAAGACTTTGGACAATTAGAAAAATCGTGATGTAATTCATATCGAATCTTTAGATGATATTTAATGTATTTTCTTCTTATTTATCTCTCTTTTGTATGTTCTATTCTAGTACAACAAATTTATATAAAATGTCAATTATTGTGGGTATGATGCTGGAACGGAGTTAAATGTCAATGTTCATACCTATGGTTAATAGGGTGTTATTTACTTCTAATAAAATTCATTGGAACGGAGAATATGAGATCATGGTTCAATGGTGTTGTATAATACCAAATTAACAAAGTCAGAATTTGAATGTGAAGTAATTAAATCAACCGTGGACCTATAGACTACTCTAGTTTAAACTGTTGAATCACAAGCACAATATATATAGAGATCAAGTATAGACGGAGGCCATCGTAGCGAGTAGAGGGATGCTTAATATATATTATACATAATGATATTCGTATTCGCTCTGGATTTATAACCAAATCCAAGGAAAATAACATTACAACGAACGATATGTAATTTGTAAGCTAAGGGAACACGCACTTGATTTAGTTTTTATTCAAAAGCACACTTTTGGACTAAAAACCAAGCAATATGTAATATTATATTTATTTCGGCAATTCGGGACACTTAATTGCGATACACTTTCGATTTTTAAATAATAGTTATTTTTAAATAAGATCAACGAGTGTGAAAGAGATAACAGTTGTCTACACTATATAAATGTGAGATTAGTTCAAACATTATGGAGAGTCTTACCGATTACATTATCTTTAAATATTCAACAGAAATTTGAATATTAAGTCAGTCTACTGTTTAAATGTTCAATAAAAAATCCTTGAAAGTTACTGGGCGAGATTACAATATGGAACGGGATACGATCTGTTATAGTGATCAACTTGTTTTCTGTGTAAATATGAACAAGGAAAGCGCAGAGATGATACATATAGTGTGATACAAAGTCGTTCAGCAGGAACATAGTGATAAAATGTAAGTATAATTAGGGTCGTTCAACGGGACTATAGTAGGAAAATATATATAGGTACAAACAACGTTGTACAACCAGACTGCAGGGGTGAAATATATATATAAACAACCTCGTTTTTCAACTGGAATTTACAATGCTAAAAATGTAAGTGGAATGAACGCCGCCTAACCGAACTACAGTGTTAGGGTGTAAGGAAAAAACCCAGTGACGTCGTCCAAGATGATGAGGTGCTAAGATATTTGTAGAACTAATGTAGAGAAACGACAATTTATCTTTTTTTTTGGGGGGGGGGAGTGGCTGTGTTCCTGCAAAAACAAATCTGTCGACAAATTTTATAGAACAAAAATAATTGCTCGAAAGATGCAAAAATAATTACTTTAATCCTGCAGTTTCAAAAAGAAACTTTAAGAAACATTACGGAATTTTCATGCTAAAAAATAATTCACTTATTTTGTTTGTTTCTGGAACTGTGGAATTTTATTTTTACTCGGTGGATAAGTCATAGCACACACCCCTGTTTGTATTACATGCAGTTTCTGGTAATCAGTTTTTATTTACCAGTATTTATTTTTTTTATTGAACAGTCACTTATATTCCAATTCCATAATTGTATTTGCCTCTTTAAATCTTTGTAAAAAAAAAGAATCGTATCTCTTTTTAAACATTTTAATGGACATTTCATGTTTTTGACCCTTTTAATTCACATGATATCGAATTTAAACAAAAATTAAAAGACAGCTATCTTTAAGTAAACATTGATTGGCTGTTTCTGATTATGATAATCTGCGTGACTATTTAGTGATAATATATAGAACTAACACTTATATACATAATAACCATTTAACTAATGTCTTTTAAAAAATGTGGTAAAGTGAAGGGATTATAACGGAAATATACATGTACAATTGGACAAAATTAAACGTTTAAAATTGACATTAATTATCACATTTAAATCCACCCATACCTTTTAGTTCAGACAGAACTAAGGTTGACCAACGCATCTTTACATTTAAAAATATACATGTTGTGATCACGAACCGTTACCACAACAAACAAAAAGATTGAGATACTTTTAATTAAACGTTCATATAGATTTTTGTGGTTGGGATGTCGATATGAGCCGTGTATTAAGGTATGTAATTAATTTTTCATTAAAGGGTCTATTTTTGTGCTTTTGATTAGAGAAAGTTTTTATTAAACTCATTACATGGTAAATTTTGGAGAAATAAGTCGAATTAGATGAAAACAAAATTATATATCTACAAGGGTTACAAAAACTAACTTTTGTAAAAATGTCCGTTATATATTGACCAAGAAAAACAAACAAGAAAACTGCTAAAATAAACAAATATACAATAACATAATATGCCAACAAAATTGATTTTAGTTTTAGATATATGTTAATCTACTTTATTTCATTGTCTTAATTTAATTAGGAATTTTTGGTGATAATTTATATTAAAATGTAAAGGAATGATAAAACGAAAAACTAAAAAAATACTCCACTGTCAGAATAATTCCAAAATCAATTATCAAAATCGAGGAAATAGGCAAAATCGATACCACTAACACATATATACATGACCGCTCACTTTCCTGGCTTGATACAGGCACTTCAATCAAAAGTGACAGGGTTAAACTAGTTTTATGTGACTCCCCCCCCTTTTTTTTTGGTGAAATGATGCGGTCACACAAGTGTTTCCCACATGTGATTTTATAGTAATAATAATTTGCACTGTTTCTTTTGAGTATTTTATTTCATCAATGTACAAGAATATTTGTTTATCTGTCTAGTATTTTACGATATAATTATATTGAATATATCTTTGTATATATAAAGTTGAACACACGAACTAACATTGTACAAGTATTTCTTAAGATTATCCATGAATGAGACCATATTATTGTTTATCTTTACAAAATCCGCACCATTATTTAACTAAAACCGATTAAATTTCGTACAATCCTGAAAATCATAAATCTTAATAAAAAAAACCATAACACATCGTAATACGAAAGGCTAAAAACTGAATCAATGAAATACTAAATTGTACATCCCTACCCAACTCTCCATATATACTTTTTCAGTGGCAGTTAAAAGTTTTTGACCCGGTTGACCCATCCCTTCTCTCATTTCTATATATTTTTGTGATATACGATTGAGTGAGTGATTGTTGTTTAACTCCAACTCAGCTATATCATTGCGAGAACAAGTATTATTCTCGTCCTGAATATACCTGAAATACTGCTCGCTATACATTAAGGAATAATCAATCAATCAATCAATCAATCAATCATATATTGGAAGCAGAGAGATCGGATATGCATCGTTTTTCAATAATAGTGTTACAGATCTATTTCATTTTACTGATAAAAAATTAAAATGTCAATTTCACCGGAGACCCCCTCTCCTCCTATAAGACATGAATATTTTATAAGGTTGCATGCAATCCTATAGTTTTTGTTCAAACTTGACATCTGATAATCTATAAATCACTTTCAGATCGAATTAGTGTCGTACATGTCATATATTAAATAATACTTACAAAAAACTTGCCACGTAATTAGTGGTAAAAATTACAGAAATTAAATGTAAACCCGTGTTCATTTAATTTGTTTATGGAATTGAAAACTCGAGTGGATGACAACTGGAAACATGGATGAATAGCGTCTTTATCATTTTAAACTTTAATATGTAACTGAGTTATTAAAATATCTTTTATTAATATAGTGTGAATCAAAATAACATATACCACACGTACACAGGAATCGCTTACAAAACAAATATTGTGATCATTGGGATAACTCATAATCCCGAGGATGTAGTCATGTGTCCACAAAATATCTGTGGTACCATTCCCAAAAAGATTTTACAACATGTCCATGGTACCCATACCACAAAGGGCGTTTTGTTCACAAAATGCTCATGGTACCTGTAGCATAAAGGGCCTTGTGTTCACAAAATGGCCATGTAACCCTTGCAAAAATGATCCTATTTCCATAAAGTGTCCGCGGTACACGTGACTCTGTGTTCACAAAATATACATTTAATCCTTGCCAAAAAGGTCACATATCCACAATGTGTTCGTGATATTCTTGTCAAAAAAGAGTCTTTGTCATGAAGGGTCCCATGTCCACAACAAAATGTTCATAGTACCCCTGCCTTAAAATGTCCCTTGTCCACAATGTGTTCCTCATACCATTGTCAGTGATGGTCCTGCGTCCACAAAGTGTCAGTGCTACCCTTACTAAGGGTTAGCAATTTCGAGGTCGATATCATTTAAGAATGTTGTCATTTCTATTACCTGTCAAAGGAGAAGCCAATAAATTTTACTCGAAATTTCACACAATATTTTATTTCTACAACGTTAAGAGAAAGCATACGAATGGATTTCTCACACACGATCGAATGTCTACAATAATATGATAACATTTGATTTATTTTAGAAATATATTTTATGTGTATGGTTTGTAGATCGTTGTTTGTCATTTTGTCCTTTTTTCTTTTTGGTCATTGTGTTGTCTGTTCTTCGATTTACGTAATCTGATTACTCCTTTGGTATCTTCAAACTGTTCATGTAAGAATAACAATTGTATAATCATTTCATGCGTACATTGTGTATACTTTGCAGTTTGTAACAAGACGGGTGTCTCATATGGAACAGGAACTGCTTGCCTTTCCGGGCACCTGAGTTCGCATCCGGTTTTTAGTGGGGTTCGTGTTACTCGATCTTTAGTTTTCTGTTTAATGCTTTGTAGATCGTTGTTTGTCCTTTTTCTTTTGGTACTTGTATTGTCTGGCTTTCCATTTACGGCTTCTAATGACCCCTTGGGTATAGTCAAACTTTTCTTGATTTGGTATTAAAATAGTTTGATGGAGTACTCACATTGACCGCCATATTTTTAAAGGTCTATGGGCAAAAATCGATCTATACATGATTTACACCATGCTTATGTAAATGTTTATAACATGTCGGGGTCATGTTTAAATTTTCTCTAAAAAAAATTATTTAAAGTACACATATTTTATTTTCATTTTAAAGTACTGTTATGCTATAAATTAGAAACCAAAGGGATTCGAGAGCGAAATAAAACTGTTGGGCCATTTCATATATATAAACTTGTAAATATAAAATTTAATTTAAAGATAAATGTCTATTACATTCTGTTTATCTTTATTTTATTGTAATCGATCGTCATGACTATTGTTCTTGTGAGACTACGTGGGATTTGCAATATTTGAAATGAAACCCCTGAGATTATTAAAGAAATTACGGGTCGACCAACAGCATACAATATTTAATTTGAAGCAAAGATCAATATAACAATAAAATTAATATAAATTACAATAAAATTAATAAAGTCATATTATTTGTTTGACATAGCATATCGGTGAACGTCGTTTGTGGGGTCAGGCATTGCTATTTTCAGATTTTTTAATTTGTTTGCATTGGACACAAATGGAGATTATTCATGTGTGTTTAATAGCTTTAGTTCCGAAATGGTTCTTTTTTAGTCACCTTGGAGTTAATTATGGCAAAATAATCTATTAATAGACATTCTTCTAGGCTAACAGCATTTTCTAGACAGTTAATGCACTTAATTCATGACATTCGGTGGAGTGTATTCCACAAGCTACAATACAGAGTTAAAAGCTGGTCATTAGGTCTGACATTTATATTGTTTTGATTAAATTAAGAAAAATTTAAAAAAGATTGGTGTGTTCTAAATATAAGACATAATTTTTTATTTAGAACATGTCATCTTACCATTACAAATAACAGTAATTTGAAACCATACGCTATCCAAAATTGAAAACAATTTAACTTTTCACAAAATTTCTTCACAATAGAAAGAAATATATCTGATTTTAACATTTACTTAGAGAGAATAGCTTTCACCATTGATCGTGTATGTTGCTGTTTATGTAAGTAATTTAGAATTTTTTTTTTTAAATATTTGTACTTTTTCAATAGTAACATGCATATATATGTCAATCACCGGATCTCATATACTTCAGAACCATACAACCATTTTATCAAGTATCTAACTTAATTTAAGATTAGATAGCAAACTTGGCACAAACTCAAGTCATTTAAATCAAGTACATTTACACTCCACCCTGAGGTATAAATATAGGTATCAAAGTCTCTTATTGAAAAAAGACCAAATGTTTTAGTCTTTCCATGTTTTTTTACTTTGGTCGTACCTGATGAAGGTTATTTCAGAAATGCATTGTGTGCACTAAATTAGATATCTACGTTTTTATTCAGTTAGACGCTCATATAGGGAGGGGGATCTGACGTGTTATCTTCATGGACGTGGTCCATGCATCGTTTTCTGTCATATTCATTAAACGTTTTTCGCGATGACTATCTATTATCCATGTTTTTGTCAACCTTTTATTTTTAATGTGGTTTTCTTTACGATAAGAGTTTCTATATCTCGTTGTTTTCAATAGGACTTGTGTCATTGCTGTACAACTCCCCCCGAAACTAAGTCAGTTTTCGTGAAGTGTGATCAACCAATCTTATTTCCAACTGTGATAAGTAGAAGTATTTTTCATGAATCGTTATCAGAATCCTATTCTTACCAGCTTGTGTATATACAATGTACATATATTGTCGTTGATATAAGCTATTCAAATATATTCGAGCTTCACTGTGTATATGTCCAAAGAACGGACAGATTAACTTCGAATTTGTCAAGTATTCGGTTTTTCTGATGAGTATTTACATAACATATACTACAAGTACATTTAGAGAAAGCGCTTAGTCGAGTTCAAAATAACAGAGAGCAGCTATATTAGAAGGGAAACATAATTATGATTTGCATAAACAACCCTTATTGTTTGCTAATGCTATAGCAGAAAACTTCAGCAACAAAAAGTTACTTTCTTTTGATGAACTCATTTACATCGGGTCCCAAGGAAACTCCAGGTAGTATATAAACAGGGTGGACAACGTACGTCATACATCCGGGTATTTTTGTTTATCGCAAACTTTATAATGGCAGAAATTTTTCAACCATCTGACAAAAGCTGTTGGCATTTGTCTAATCATTCCGACAATATTTCCTTTTGATGCTGGATCCAGCATAAAAAAACCCGGATGTATGACGTACGTTGTCCACCCTGGATCCAGAATCAAAAGGAAATGTTGTCGGAATGATTAGACAAATGCCAACAGCTTTTTGAATATTATCGATGTAAATAGTACCATACAAGTCCGTAGGGTATTTTGGTCTGGTTTTTATCATACAGGTTCGTTGTTAAAATAGTATAAAAATGAGCTTTATTTTGTCAGATGGTTGAAAAATTTCCGCCATTATAAAGTTTTCGATTAAAAATACCCGGATGTATGACGTACGTTGTCCACCCTGATAAATAGAACATATTTTCTCCGCTGCGGGGTACAACCCCTCTCAAAAGGACATTCGAGTTTCATACAGGATAAATAGAAAACCTTAACTCGTCATAAGGAAAGGACGAAAGCTAATTCTGATTATGTAGAAAGTACCATGCCTGTTGCACGTAAAAGACAATTTGCAAATTGGACCAAAGCTTGTTCGGAGCAATAGTTGCTAGCCCGTCGCAAGGTAGTATTTTCCGACCCCAGATATCCACACACAGGCCCATCCTAGTGCCACTTTGTTTACCTACATGATATATTCTTTCTATATATTATTTAAGCCAATACTAGTAAGTATACATCGATGGAAAAAGGTCATTGACCTCGGGCTATATTAATTACTTATTAGCATCACTTGATCAATATTCCCGCTCTTAATTAATAGTAATATGGATTTAAGAAAATAAGAAATTATCATACTTTAGCAAGAACTTAACTGATATGATATTAATTTTGCAATGTCATTGGAATTCACTTGATCAATATTCCCGGTCTTAATTAATAGTAATATGGAATTAAGAAAATAAGAAATTATCATACTTTAGCAAGAATTTAGCTGATATGATATTAGTTTTGCAATGTCATTGGAATTCAACACCCAATATACAATGTACGTTAATTTTCTTTTCAATCCTGAAGTATTTCCGATAGAATTAATGCAGTTATTTATAACTCTTAATTTGGTCAGAATATATTCATAGCAGTAGAATTTACTAAACGAAATCAATAGAATTTACTAAATGAAATCAGTAAGTCTTAGTCGAATTTTCTTACGGTTGAGACTGCCACTCAACTGTTGTCTGGGCCATTTCACACTCATTTTACGGTATGAGTTGTGGTCATGTTGTGTTTTGGTTTTTCTTCGTTTCATGTGCTGTGCACAATGTTTCCTGTGTCCCTAGATTGTCATTTCGGTTTTTTCTAACTTTTTGTGAAGACCTTACTGTGACAAAGGTAGAGCAGCAATAAACACGCTGTTTTGTGACCATTTGACATGTCTAAGTGTAAAATTGCATAATCTTTCGTGTTTATATACATCCATATTCTGTCTTACTAATTGTATAAAATAAAGAGTATATCAAATATTATTGTATATGAAACCATAAAAAATATAACTATATGGATGTTATTTATATTTTTTTTTTCATTTTCAGAAATACCATGGGTTGTAATGGATCAAAAGGAATTTCAAAAAATCCCGCCAAAAGTGTTACTGCGAACGACACCTTTATCAATGATTATGACGACAGTTTATCCATAGAACAAACCATACATCAAAATAATAACAAGACTGCTAATGTACAAACAGTCGACACAATTTCAGGAAACCATGCCAAGAAACCTCCAAACGGACATGCTAACAACACAAATGTCAGCCCTAAAACTACAACTACAAACGGACACGTTCTCAAAGGGGGCCTCGGTGCCCCGAAACAAAATAATACTCAATTCTTGACGGTCATTTCTAGTAACAAAACTGATTATGGAAAACAGAAAAAACCGCAAAATTCTCAAAACATTACGAATGTGGTTGATTTAGAGGATTATGAGTATGATATTCCCAATGACCAAGTCGATAAACCAAATGACAAGGCGGTCAACGGATATGTCGTAAACAATAATTCGAACCAACCCAATAATAAACCCGTTATTGAACACGCTGTAATGGAAAATGTCAACCCTCCCAAGGAAATCAAAGAACAGAATGTGAAAGTAATCGCGCCTATAAATGGAGTAAAAAAACCAAAACCGGTGTCGAAAAATACTGAAAATATTCTAAATGTTGTTGATTTAGAAGACTATGATTTTTACAGTGAACAAGTGAACAGTACATTCAATAATAGGACTGTTAATGGGGACACAGAGAAGAACAACAATAAATCACAAAATTGTAATGGTGTTAAAGAAAATGGCGTCGTTTCAGGGCCAAATAAAGACCCGTCTTTTTCATTAAATTCTAGGACGAAATCTGTGCATGATGTTAAAAGGACTGTGCCACCGGTGCCGAAAAATACAAACGTTACAAATGTTGTTGATCTAGAGGATTATGATTATTCAAATGATCAGGTTCACGATTCTCTTAAATATAAGGATATTAACAGACATGAAGAAACTAGCAATAATACAGCAAGAAATGGCAATACTGTTAAAGAAAACTCCAGTGTTTCAGGACAAAATAAAAATCCGTCTTTTTCAATAATTTCTAGCAACAAACCTATGCCTGGTGTGCGACGGACTACACAACCGGTGTCAAAAAATACAGACAACATCACACATGTTGTTGACTTAGATCTAGAGGAGTATGATTTTTCAACTGATCAAGTTCACAATTCATTTAATAACAAGAATATTAACGGACAGGATACTAGCAATATTACGGCAAAAATTGGCAACAGTGATAAAGAAAATTCTAGTGTTTCAGGACAAAATAAAAGTCAACCTTTGACAATAATTTCTAGCAACAAACCCATGAATGGTGTAAGAAGAACTATACAACCGGTGTCGACAAAAACCGAAAACATTACCGACGTTCTTGACTTAGAGGAGTATGAATTATAGATATGTCGATCAGACGATGCTATTCTAACTGCTACTGGACTGGCTATGTCACAAATAATAAAATACGGTGAACATGGTTTTATTCTGGACAGCATAAATATATACTAAGAAAGAAAACAACACAATAATACGTCATATCATTTCATGTGTTCTAACTTTACAGGAAATATTTGAGTTTGGGGTGTTTTAGTTGATAAATTCAAAATGGCAATTTCATTATTTGCTAACATTCGCAAAAAAGTCAGTGATGTTGTCAAGGTACGACACATTTAACGAGAATGCTTTTATCATAGCCTGAGACATAGCAATTAATAAAAACATAGGTTTAATTTTTGAAATCATCCAAACGTATGGAAGCTTGAGAACATAATTTAGGATTTCTTAGACGAATTCAATATGATTTTGAATGAAGAATGAATTTCGAAAGTGTTCAAACAACTTGATAAATATTGAACTGGTTACTATTTTTCTCAATTCAATACCTCTTTGATAACTCTCCCTTTTCTGATATGTCGCACATAAATGATCACACGAAACTCCTCAATATTTCACCTTTCTGTGTCCTTTTACGATAAAATGTTTGCCGATTTTTGTTATCCTGTTTACGACCTTTTGTTTTCATGCTCCCAAAATTTCTTTGGCTTTCCAATCTTTTGTCATTGAGCGTACCCATTGAAGATTATTCCAGAAACGAGTCGTGCACACTAAGTTTGATATCTATGTGTTTGTTGGTGCTGACCAATCGTATAATTCGTTGCTTCAAGGATAGGCTATGTTTTCTCGGTTACTTTATATTTCGGAATGTGTAAACCAAGTTTTACGCATTTAAATCTTAAAGTCGTACTTCTTTTTATTCATTAATCATTATCAACGTTTGTCATAAATAAAATTGTTGAATTAAATGTTTTAATAATCGAAGAAATTTTGCCTCACGTGGAGGAGATACTATTATTAGGAACAATACTGATATGTATTTCCGCCTAATGCATATCTTATAGACGCGGAAAGTTCGTTCCGTACCAGCAAATGGGTCATGGTAAATTGTAGTAACCAAATCAGACTTCAGTAAGTTGTTCCTCAAGATTTACCGTGCGGCTATTCCATTGGACGAGTAAATGCCATCTGAATAAGATCCTTTATGGGGTTTCGTTAGATCTTTATGCCGCGATATATCAGAAAAGGGGAAGTAATTTAAGATTTGATTTTGATTATGCTGTTTCTATTGCAACTAAAGATCTTCCTATTTCGTTTTATGTATTGCATACTTGCATAATCAATTTGTATATTAAACATTATTATACTATGCTGCATATTCATAATTATATATCGGAATCATTCTTCGTGTTTCATCTAGAATTATAAAAAGGCATTTACTATTTTCTGTGTTCATTGATGAATATATTGTTGTTCATGCCAAAAATAAATAAATAAATGTTTATTTACAGAATAATTATTTCAAGTACCTAATGTATTAGTAGAAGGGTTGAGCGATAACTATTTTATTTGAATTGGATGTAGAGTTTTATCCTGAATTGCATTCGGTAAATGAAGTTTGAAGATACTAAAGGGGGTAATCAGAAGCCGTAAATTGAAGGACAAATAATGCAATGGCCACAGGAAAAGGGGAAAAAAGACAACCAATGGTCGGCAAAATACTACACACAAAAAACTAAAGATTGAACAACGCGAACTCCACTATAAACGGGGATGAACTCAGGTGCCATAGAATAGTAAGCAGTTCCTGCTTCAATACTGGTACCTGTAGTGTTACTGTTAAACCACATGCACATCATCTGATATTGAAATTGTGTTGGACATCAGTATATCTAAATAAACACAAACAACCTTAATAAAACATTACGCCCAACAAAACAAATGGGAGTAAAAACGAATCGAAAATTTTACCCGTAAATCGTAGCAGACACAGAACTAAAATCATGAAAATATGTAATTAGACAAAACGGAACTCGTGTGCCGGAATGGTAAGCAGTTCCTGCTCCACTCGTGGTATCCGTCATGTTACTCCTGCTACAAATCCGATAATAAGCCAATAATGAGGAAATGACTGGATTGCGATTGCGATAAAAGGAACATATCCGTTGTCATTTATGACACATATTCCCTAAGCATTAATAAAATCATGATGGCGACCGTAAACTTTTGACGTGTTGACTTCAGCTTAGCCACTTGTTAGCAGCAACCCTCTATCAAGGAAATCGTGATAGGATTCACAAGCTCTGGAATATCGTATCAGCTGAGAGATATATATTACATATACATGAGCTGGTGGAATGTTGCTACATATAAATGGTGCTCCGGAAAGGTAAGCAGTTCCCGCAGCACTGGTGGCACTTGTCGTGTTACTTAATAAACGACACAAACTTTACTTGATATGGCAGTCGTGCTGGATACCATTACGAGTAAATCATACAAATAGCATCAATAAAAATATAAAGGCTGATGTTCTGTTTATATTTTCTATAGCATCGTTGACAGCATTAACAAATAAGAGCAAAGACTCGGAATCAGGAAAATGTGTCTACCGACGGACTGTTGTTTAATGGAGCTAGCACTCTAAATATCCAACTAAGCATGTTGGTTTAGTATATCATCATCTCAGCGAAATGTAACTTGTTCTCGCCGTGATAAAGCCTAATAAATTACTCACTTGAACAACAATCGTTCACTATTTACATCGCTGAACTGATTATTTCCTTTCTTTAACACTGCAGTGCAGTGTTTTTCTTGACACTGCTCTCCTGGTTTTATTTTATTATTTTTCTTTAACCCTGATTTCTTGAAAAATATATTAATACCATAAAACTGTTGGGAAAAGGATGTTATAAAATGAACTTCATCAGTGGTGTAATGGTTAGTGTGCTGGCCTCGAGTGCGGTGGACCGTGGTTTCGAGCCTCGATCGTGTTAAACCAACGGCTATAAAATTTGTATTTGCTGCTTCCCCAAATAAACCCGCAGTTTTCAAGAGTAAAAGTAAAGACTGGTTGGCTCGAAACAAGGATGATGTGTCTGAATGAAGCGAACTGTTGTTTCAGTGAGCTAGTACTACAAAAATCAAATTAAGCTAGCTGGTCTAGTACGAAACGAACATCAATATCATTTCATTAAATGTATCTTGTTCTTGTTATTATATAGCTGAAAAATTGCTCATTTGGCGTATACAACAATCACACACTCACTCAAATAAAAGTGATATGTTTCTTACTAAAATGATTAGTAGAACGATGATTTGTTTAATCTGTGGATTATACGTCAATATTCCATATTACACCTATTGGCGTGTTTGTGTAGCTGTTGATATATAGTAGCATTTATAGTAACCACGTAGCGTGAATTATTATTTATTTAAGGTGGTACCATACACTTCAGGTAAAATTTGATCTGCTCGTTTAATTTTTTTATTCTTTTGGTAGTGTGTTTGAATATATCCACTGTAATAAATATCAAAATTTTAACAAATTCCAACCAACAGACTCATAGCTATAAATTTACTAGCCACATAGCAGCTTTTCTCTCTGTGGTTTTGATCACTGAGATGTTTGAAATCTGCATATAAACATCATATGATCAAAACGTTCAACTGATTTTAAAGAGTTATCTCCCTGTAGTGTATGGTACCTTCTTAAGTAAGCATGAGTATTTTCTAACATTCTGATTTACCGAAGTCAAATTTGAAACGGATGTTGTACACGAATGCATATAATTGAATGATTTCATGGAAGAAAAATAAATAGTAATGACGGACATGTCGATGAAAATTGTACAAATGGTTTGACACCTGACCAGTACATTTTCAGTTCACATGGGCCTAGACAGGGACACGTCTTAGTAGTTTTATTTCGACAATACCAGATGAGTGAGTGATTGTCATTCAAAGCTAATTGATATTGTTATACAGTTAAACCTGTCAAAACCGAACCCCTATAGGACTGAAAAAAATTTTCAGTTTAGACAGGTATTCGGTTTACACAGGTTCAAATTACATAGATAATTAGTAGAAGGGATTGTAAAGTCTGTCTGGTTTAGGTAGGTTTTCGGTTTACTCAGGGTTCGGTTTAGACATGACGAGACAAATAATATGAAATGATGATAATACCTGTTATGTACTAGACCAAAGTCTGATTTGTATAGTGCTAAGTTAATGAAGCAAAAACCACAGATAGCCATGTCATCCACTCCGACATAATATTCTGACTCTGAGCCAACAAGTCATTGATCTTACTCCATAATGCTGCATGCCTAAAAGAAAAGCAACAAATACCAATTTTACCGTAATTATTATGACCCAACCGAGGGTTGAAACAACGAGCTACAACACTAATAGAGCACGCTAATCATTATACCACCGAAGCTGCTCCAATAACATATGGGGTCGTCGTGGTCGTGATCGTATGGTAGTTGGATTTACAGCTACCTGTGCAATCAGTGCCTATCACCACTTAAGTTGTGAGTTCGGACACCGTTCATGGCGAGGTGTACTCGATACAACATCAGTGACTTGCGACAGGTCGGTGGTTTACTCCGGTTTCCTCCACCAATAAAACCAGGGGCGGATCCAGGAGGGGGCGCGCCCGGCGCGCCCCCCCCCCCCCCCCCCCACCCTAAAATTGCAAAAAAAATCGTGTGATTTTTCACACGAAATACCCCAAAAATGTTCGCGCGTCCCTCCGCTCGGCGCAATTTTTCTAAGTGCGCCCCACTAACTTGAAATCCTGGATCCGCCCCTGAAAACTGACCACCACGATATAGCTGAAATAATATTGAAAGTGGCGTTAAACACCATAAGCCAAACCAATACCATATGGAGATATTCTAAGCTACTACCAATAGAAGTAGGTAATTTCTGATGGAATGTAAAACTATCCAACACGCTTAGACACATGTCTTATGTCTATCACTAGATTTGCCTTTTAAGACAAGGGAACACTTCGACTATTGAAGTTATATTTTTATATGGCGGATGGGGCCGATAGGGCTAGGACATAAGGCAAAGCGATTGGTGCTGCAGTGTATCAATGGCGTGAGTTCAAATCTCGTCGAGGGAGAACTAAAAAATAATTGTCAGCTCAAAAATCTAATTTTAACACTGTTGGGTTATAGCATGTATTTTCATGCGTAAAATATGTCAATCCGTGATATGTGTTACATGAAATTATTAAAGTGATAGATATTATGATTACAATTAAATCACTTCTTATTGAATGAATCCCTTTAATAGATAAATAGGGTAGAATCATAATATCCTAATGAAAAAAGACCGAAATCCAAATCCTTTTAAATAGATAATAATGAGCATATCATGGGTAAAATCGTTCAAATGGAAAATGGCATCCAACCTGAACGAAAAATTTGTCTTTTTAGATAAATTTAGAATTCTTATGTAGTGGGTTTGAATAAGCTTGCACCTGGAAGAAAAACTTCAATGTGAGTACATATTTATTGCATAATTAATATTCAAAATATGATAACTGCATAACTAAGATTTAACCTGCATCAATTATCACTGTATATTAATGTATATACTTGCATAAGTAAATGTAGTTTATATTAATCTGTTTTACGTAACGTTAATATCAGATAAAACATCGGTTTTCCTGGTTGAAGATGAATTGAAACATGACCAAACGCTCCCTACTGGAACAAATACCGACTTTTACCTGAGAAATACCTGCATTAATTTTAACATAAAAGGATATGGGTGTTGGTAAACGTAAAAGACAATGCATCCAAGACACAGGTAACAATTAAGGAACGGTTGTTTGGTGACAATATATCAACAATATTTCGCTCTGATGATTGACTGTTTAGACATCTATGTAGTATCTATGTATTGTGTTCATTGTATTTGAGGCCATCCGTTGCATGAACGAATTTTTACTATTTATCTTTATCTGGGTTTTTTTCTTATCAATATCACAGATTTTATTTAGTAAATATCTTGTTACATTTTTACTTCAGAGTCCAAGTTCCTCTGAAGTATCCCTGTGAAATTCTGTTTTGAATATCCAGGGAAAAATACCCAAAACTATAATTACATATAAAACTATTTTATTCTAATATATTCTATTGCATAAGTTATGATCACAGTTTATTTAATATATGATTGAACAATGAATTCATTCCTAATAATTTATTTTCCTTCATTTTTCTTTGAAATTCATTTTTAAACAACAGATAAACATCAATTGTCTTTGTCTTTTGTTCGGATACATAATAGGATTTGTAAATTGTAAATGCCAATATAGTTAAAAAATAATTTAGGTGAACATATTCTTTGTCGAAAAATTACCTTTATCTGTATTGTATACCCTAGTTGAACTAATAATAATAATAATAATAATAATCTGATAATTGATGACGTATTTGTCCACAGTTTATCGTTATACTTCCGGTTTAAAAAACATTTTGTCAAATACCATATCTCCTGACTTCGTTATTTAAAACAAACAAGTAAAAATATTTTAAAACATTAAAAACAATCTCATTTCACCCGATCAGACTGAAACAATAAAACTATCTTTATAACCAGGACGAGGGAAATAGGCTTCATCTGGTTTCCGTTTCATGCCAATTCCACTTATTATATTGCAGGCACCTAAAATGTTTCAATGGGTAATGCATTGTACGTGTGAACACGACGGAATAAATATAATACTCTTGTCCAAGTATTATCAAATTTCAACATATAACCCTTCATGTTATGATCTAGTATTAAATCTTTTAGTATTTAAACGTACAAATATAGTATAAAATGTATGGGATTCAATGAGCATGAAAGCTGGCACAAATATATATATAATGATCATACATTAAACTAAAATATCAATTTCAAAGCAGAACTACATAGACGTATAGTAGTTATATATTATCATGGGTTGCCGCTGTTAGTATCATACATTTTGTTAATTACGTTTAAGCATTACATATATGTGACCAGCCATGAGATTTTCAGGCTTATGGAGGTACCTGGGGCAAAATGAGTTTTTTGCATTTTCATTGGGGTTATATTGATACAAAACGCCCTGCAAAGTTATTTTGCTTAATTCTGCTTAATACTAGTAAAGGAATTATACGTTACGTTATCCCAGAATCTGCATTTACATGCATGCTTTTTATATCTAAGCGAAAGTTCATCATAGAAATATCCTCTCGTAAAACAAGTATTACAGTAACGATACATTATTGAATATATTTTTATTGTGTAGAATTCGGGAATAACACTGCTCAATTTGATATCAGGATATCAAGAAATATACCAAACAAAGCAATGATATTATATTTGATGTTTTATATGTTTCATTGAACTGTTTGGAAAGAAATAATAACTAACTAATAAATAGTGTTTTGGCTGCTTATTTGTCATGGCAATTAATTTATTATACAATTTCATATTGTCAACATTTTAACAATTGCAACAAGTTGATGATGAAACACTGAAGGGGATACCAGTCAGCGTAAAAAGTTCCAACTGCTGGGTGTACCATACCAGTTTAATTGATAAATTCCGCCAGTCCATACGTTGCACAAAAGTATTCACAATGAAAATTCTGCCATGACAAGTATTTTATAATTCATCTCTAGCACATGGAAAGAAAACAGCATCTATTAAAGAAGTGTACAATCTGTAAAATAAATCAAAAACAGCAGAAACATGATCAATAGGAGGGAAGGGCGGGTGTTTTCCGTCCAACCGTTTGGTGAGCTGTTAAATTGTATTAAAATCCACCTGTGATGTAAATCTATTGTCTAATCTCTCCATTATTTTTAAGGAATGGAGAGTTGTGAACAATATGTACAGGGGCGGAGCTAGAGTTTAAAGGTAAAAAACCTCAACCTGTTTAAAATTGCAAAAGGGAATAACAAACAATTTATTTAAATTTTTTTGTTACAAGATTAATAATTAATAAAATTATTAAAGTACAATGGGTGGATTTTAAGTTGGAGAATGTCCTCGTATCTCTCCATTCCTTAAAACCAATGGGCCTCGGCTCCATTATTTTTAAGGAATGGAGAGTTACTCGGACATTCTCCTATGCATAATTTTAACACAAGATTCCCCTTTTATAGATGGTTTGAACATTATCAGTGGAAAATCGTGCTAATTGTGTGGCACGAATAAAAGGCACTTTATAAATTTTAGAATCTGTTACCTGTATATTGGCCTAATGTAAAATGTGAACGTGCTTATAACAAATAATACAATAAATGAATTTAATAGATAAATAATTAAATTGCATTATTGTTTTTGTTTTTCATTTTTAACTAGAAGCAAACATCTTGGTCTGTATTTTCTAATTTCGAGGGAGATTAGATATTCTCAAAAAAGTAAATACATTTTAATTATCTGTAAAATTTCTGGTAGGGTAAGGTTAGGATTATGGTGTTTAACGTCACTTTCAACAATATTTCAGTAAAATCGTGGCGGTCAGTTTTATTGGAGGAGGAAACAGGGGTACCAGGAGAAACCCATCGACCTGCCGCAAGTCACTGACAAACGTTATCACATATTGTATTATCGAGGACACATAGCCATGAACGGGGTTCGAACTCACAACGTTAGAGGTGATAAGCACTGATTGCATATGTATTTGTAAATCTAACAACCATACGATCACGATCACGACGTCTCCTTAAATTTCTGTTATAATTTTATTAATTACTAATATTAAGAAGTATACAAGATAAGACAAGACAAATACTTTATTAAGCCTCAGACGCTTAAGTATACAAGAGGACGTAAGCATGAAATATATACATACAACTGATCACAGGCAGGTTTAATTGACACAATGCTTACAGTAGATATAATAATCGAGTAGACCTTTACTATATACATGCAATTGATGATCGACAGGTAAATTGACACACAATGTTTACACTACATATAATTATCGAGTAGACCTTTCACATACATATCGACATGTAACATTGACACACAATGTTAACAGTACATATAATAATCGAGTAGACCTTTCACATATATATCGACATGTAAATTGACACACAATGTTAACAGTACATATAGTAATCAAGTAGACCTTTCACATATATATCGACACGCAAATTGACAGACAATGTTAACAGTACATATAATAATCGAGTAGACCTTTCACATATATATCGACACGTAAATTGACACACAATGTTAACAGTACATATGATAACAAATCATAACGTGAATTCAATAGGAATGACTTAGAATATACCAAAAAGTAAGTACTTTAGATTTACAAAAGTTTACTAGCTAGTGAACAATTTTTTATATAAGTGAACACGATCTATTGACTACAGATCCGTCTATATTTGAAGAAACTCCCACTTTATCTCGTACATTACCATCTATCTTGTTGAAATCACATGTCTCAGTTGCTGCCAGAATCCTGCTCAGATGAGGTGTACTCGATACAACATTATGTGATAAACTTTGTCAGTGACTTGTGGCAGGTCAGTGGTTTTCTCCAGGTACCCCGGTTTCATCCACCAATAAAAGTGATCGCCACGATATAACTGAAATATTGTTGAAAGTGGCGTTAAATCCCATAATCCAAACCAAATCTCACTTGCTCCCTTTTATTGATATGTCACGACGTGGGAGATTTGAGGAAACCCCATTACGGGACACATGCGAGGTACCTGTTTATACGATGGTTTTAGAGAACATATATATATATATAATTTGACAGCTCTAAAATCTAATTCTAACACTGTTTGGTTTAATTTTCAGACGTATATAATATTTAGTATTAACCTAGTATCCTTAGTAACTTTCAGATCCAGTGGGACAGATATATTGTATGGTTGTCACTTGTTTCTAGACGTTTGTATAATATACTTTATTTCCTGTGACTGTATAATGAATTCTTCATTATCCTATACAATATATTAAAAATTGCTGAGTTAGATTGCTGTCAAATTATAATATTAAGTATATATGTACCATCTACACACGCTTATACACATGTCTTACGTCTATCCCTAGATTTACCTTACGAGAAAAGGTAACACTAGGATTATTGAAGCTCCTTTTTTAGGGAGTGGATGTAGTCGAGTGGTCTAGGGCGCTGGACGTAAGGCTAAGCGAATGGTGCTGCAGTGTATCAATGGTGTGGGTTCAAATCCCGTCGAGGGAAGAACAAAAATTTGACAGCTCTAAAATCTAATTCTAACACTGTTTGGTTTAATTTTCAGACGTATATATATATATATATATATATATATACATGGCTATGCAATTTTATAAAAGACCACATGTCTGACAGACTACAGCCATTACAGTTTTGAGTTACCGTTACGCCGAGAATAATCCTGGGAATATCATAGGTTTATGAAAAGTAAGTTTAAATAGTGACGGTAAAGAATTACACCAATATCAAGAAAACGAACAATCTCCTTTCTCCTCAACTCACAGAACGGTTAAATTGACCCCAACCTTCCCCTCTTGATTACAGGATCTCCAACGGCAATACAGATATAAACAAACCTGCACATATTCACTTCCTTTCAAAAACAAAAAAAACGGGGTCGTCGTGGCCGTGATCGTATGGTAGTTGTATATCCAACTATGCAATCAGTGCCTATCACCACTGATGTTGTGAATTCGAATCTCGATCACGGCGAGGTGTAAAGCATTATGTGATAATGTTTGTCAGTGACATGTCGGTGGTGTTCTCCGGGTCCTCTGGTTTCCTCCACCAATAAAACTGATCGCCACGATATAACTGAAATATTGTTGAAAGTGGCGTTAAACACCATTAAACAAACAAACATTCTTTCAAAAACAAAATACCGCATACTGTCACAAAAATGAACGACAACATAAACATGGATGGTACCAGTGGCGGATTTAGAGGGGGGCGTGCGGGACGTGCGCCCCCCCTAAAATTCGCAAAGCATATGTTATACAACGTTAATTAAGCAGTTCAATAAATAACTTTTTCATGAATGGTTAACTCGTGACCTGTAGTAAAATATTCTTACACATTGTAAATACACGTTGGATGTGTATGTATTCGCCGTCAGTAGTTCAAAGATTATTCCATTCTGATTGGTTCCGAGGTACCAGACATCAACTATTTTCTCACGCTAAATAAACATTATTTCTGCAGTCAATTTTACAACTACATGTACACGTGCTATTTAGAAATTATAAAATGGACGAAAATTATAGACCAAGAAAACAACCAAGATTGGATACATTTCTTATTCCTCGACGAGACGAGAAAAGTCAAAGGTAATTTAAAAAGTAAATTCAATCAATACTTCGAATAATTAATTTAACAATTGATCTCATTTATAAAACATACAACGAAAACCTATAACGAGAGAATTGGATGATGAAACTGAGACAGTGTGTAGATACTTGAGTGTCCCAAGAAAATGGTCATTTCTCTTTAAATAATGGTTCAAATAGTTCTTGAATTCGAAATTCTGCAATTTCATATGAAAAAAAAATATAAGTTTGATTTGCATACAAATACCCGAAAATGTTGCCTTTTACTTTTCAAGTAAAGATCAGTAAAAATACGCGTTGGTATATTGTACATTAAAATACAAAAGTAACATATTAATAAAAAAAAAAAAATTAGCAGCAATTTATTTGTAACAATCTCTGCATTTGCCCGAGGTATCTGCACAAGAAAGTGTGAACAAATCCTTTGTTCGGGTACGTTTATATTATTTATATCTAGCAATGGATGTCTGTACAATATTTTTACACATTTTTAACAAAAAAATCTGACTACAATTTATTTGTAATACATTAATATCTACAACTGCACATGAAAGTGTGAAAATAATCTCGACAAAATGGTTTGTGCATATTTCACACCTGATTTCCGTAAACATATTTCTCGAGAACTTTGATACATTTTTGTTGTTTGATCTTTTAGTGTAATGAGGTTTTTACGCCCGTTGCTCAAACACTTGATTTCCGTCCGTTCGTTCGTCCGTCCGTCTGTAAGATTTCTGCAATCGCAACTCCCCTGACTAACCACGCAATGGATTGACTGTTAAAAACTGTATAATGTACTTGAAATACATTGTAGTTGTGCACAATGGTTTTTAGATTTTTCGTTGAAGGCGGGTGGAGGGGGTAGGAGGAGGATTATGCAACCCGCAACTCCTAAATAACCACTCAATGGATTGAAATGAAACTTAAACTACAAATTTGACATACAATGTAGTTTGCTCACCACGGTTTCATTTTTAGAATTGGAGGTTAGGGGTAGGAGGGAGATTCTGTAATCTGCTTTTTTGGCGTAAAATCGTGAATTTTCACACGAAATACCCAAAAAAATTTCGCGCCTCCCTCCGCTCGGCGCAATTTTTTTTAAAAATATGGATGAGAAATACATTTTTTAATCAGATCTCTGCATGTAGAATCGTATTGATTACAAATCTTTATATAAAACCAAATTTTCTGGGTTCGTCCCCTTTCAAAATTGTGCGCGACAGCCCCGCCCTCCATTCAAAATGGCGACCGTTACTTAAAAGAGACATTTCTTTAATTTATCATTGTCAAAATGTAATTGCAGGTACACGACAATGACTAGTTTAACATATCTTCCTGGTTTTTCTGTGAAATGTTCTTTTTGTGAATTTATAACTATTATGCATATTAATTGGAAAAAATCACATTAAATTCTTCATATCTACATGTAGTGATAAAGAGGGGAGGTTTGTGATTGCTTTTGAAATAATAGTTAAATACCTGTTCAATTTCACCAACCACCACACAAGACGCACCTGTGACACACATTAGACTAAACTAAATACAAAAACGACAGAAACTAAAGACAAGAAAAGTTTGAAGATTCCAAAAAGGGTAATCAAAAGTCTTAAACAGAAGGACAGACAATACAATGACCAAAAGATAAAGGACAAAAGGATAAACAATAATCTACAAACAGAAGGACAGACAATACAATGGCCAAAGGATAAAGGACAACAGGATAAACAATAATCTACAAACAGAAGGACAGACAATACAATGGCCAAAGGATAAAGGACAAAAGGATAAACAATAATCTACAAACAGAAGGACAGACAATACAATGGCCAAAGGATAAAGGACAACAGGATAAACAATAATCTACAAACAGAAGGACAGACAATACAATGGCCAAAAGATAAAGGACAACAGGATAAACAATAATCTACAAACAGAAGGACAGACAATACAATGACCAAAAGATAAAGGACAAAAGGATAAACAATAATCTACAAACAGAAGGACAGACAATACAATGGCCAAAGGATAAAGGACAACAGGATAAACAATAATCTACAAACAGAAGGACAGACAATACAATGGCCAAAGGATAAAGGACAAAAGGATAAACAATAATCTACAAACAGAAGGACAGACAATACAATGGCCAAAGGATAAAGGACAACAGGATAAACAATAATCTACAAACAGAAGGACAGACAATACAATGGCCAAAAGATAAAGGACAACAGGATAAACAATAATCTACAAACAGAAGGACAGACAATACAATGACCAAAAGATAAAGGACAAAAGGATAAACAATAATCTACAAACAGAAGGACAGACAATACAATGGCCAAAAGATAAAGGACAAAAGGATAAACAATAATCTACAAACAGAAGGACAGACAATACAATGGCCAAAGGATAAAGGACAACAGGATAAACAATAATCTACAAACAGAAGGACAGACAATACAATGGCCAAAAGATAAAGGACAACAGGATAAACAATAATCTACAAACAGAAGGACAGACAATACAATGACCAAAAGATAAAGGACAAAAGGATAAACAATAATCTACAAACAGAAGGACAGACAATACAATGGCCAAAAGATAAAGGACAAAAGGATAAACAATAATCTACAAACAGAAGGACAGACAATACAATGGCCAAAGGATAAAGGACAACAGGATAAACAATCATCTACAAACAGAAGGACAGACAATACAATGGCCAAAGGATAAAGGACAAAAGGATAAACAATAATCTACAAACAGAAGGACAGACAATACAATGGCCAAAAGATAAAGGACAAAAGGATAAACAATAATCTACAAACAGAAGGACAGACAATACAATGACCAAAAGATAAAGGACAACAGGATAAACAATAATCTACAAACAGAAGGACAGACAATACAATGGCCAAAGGATAAAGGACAAAAGGATAAACAAAATACTACACAGAAAACTACAGATCGAGCAACCTCACTAAAACCGGTGGTGAACTCAAGTGATCCGAAATGGTAAGCAGTTCCTGCTCCACGTTGGTCCCCGTCCTGTCTTGGAACATGCATCGTAGTTATATGCACTCATGATATGATAGCTATTCATACCTTTATATTATGATTTGCTTTCAGAATGATCGCCTTTCGATGCTTTAAGAAAAAGGGTCCATATGGGAGATGTTTAACAGTGGTATTCATTGTCTTCATTTTATTACAAGTTCTCGTTACCATGACACCAACAATGTCATTCAACGGTGAAGTATCTGCAGATAATCTCAATCGACTAGAATCTGATCAACAACATAATATGGATATTTTTGACAAAGAAGCCACTGACCCAGACCTTATTAATTATGTACGATTAAAGTTAATCGAACATTCATCCCATAGCTCCTATAACCTGACCAATTATTGGACGGAGGATCAGACTCCAGACCAAAGTAGAAAAATAGACAATTATTTGAAAAAGTGGGTAGGTTTACCATAACAATTATATATTTTATTTAACTATGATTTAGGCCTTGTCATACAGTTCAATACATATATTCGGTATTATGGTACAAAGATCACGTACTAAATGTAGGTAAATCTTGCCATTAAATCAAGTGTTTGAATTGATGTTTTTTTAAATATATTAGTTGTGCTATAGAACGTTATATGAATGTCATGTTTGGACATGTCAAGTATATTGTAGAATTGGTACTAAAAGCTTTTACCTCGTTTGATATTAAAAAGTAGCCTAAAATTTGAAAAACTAGTGCGAGATATATCTTTCCATACGATTTTAAATAAATAACTATCATTATAACGAATGAACGGCTGAAATACTTTTGCATGAAAAAAGTTGAATTAGGTTTTATAATTTCTTATGCTTTTCAAGTACAGATACACCGCCTCGGTAGTGTGATGTATAACATGTGGTATATCTTGGGTTCGATCTCCTGTCGAGTCAAACCTGAGACTATAGAATTGGTATGTGTTGCTTCTCTGCTAAGTACCCAGTATTAGGGAGTAGGAACACACACTGTTTAGATCGGACTCGGGATAACGTGTCTGAATAGACCGACATGTCTATCTGTGGACTTTTATTTCGGTCAGCTAGCGCTATACAACCCAACTATGCGTGTTTGGTCTAGTATAAAACAGATATCTCGTCATCTCATCAAAAAGTAACTTGATCTCGCCATGATCCCTCTGTAAAATTGCTCACTTAACCACCAACCACTCACTCACTTATTGAAAGAACTACCGATGGTACATATAATTAATATCAACTTCGCTTTGATAATTTAGCAAATAATGTATGCCAAATAAGCAATTTTTATGTGTGTAATGCTTAAGAATATTAAGGCATGTCTTGTTCTTTTATTTTACCTGACAATTTTCCATGGCTATCTATAAAATGTTAATGTGTGTCTTTTATCTTACAAAACCTGACAGTTCTCCAGGGTTATATATAGAATGTTAAGGTATATCATCTTGATCTGTTATTTTTATTATAATACTTATGCGTAAACAATCTCTTTGCTCAAATAAAATCAAATAAAGGGGATTAAAATAATATCGTATGTGTGCCTATAGTAATATTGACAGATCTTTTACATATCAAATACTAGTAATATACCGATAGTCTACATAATGAACAACTATATATTTATCAATGTGATCGTCACGAATCATTCCAAAGGCAAGGATCGACTGTCAATTGAGATTGTTCAGCCGTGATCATTCTACAAAAATAAAAATAAAAAAAAATGCAGTAATCGTCTCGTCTTGCGTATAGGTGACGAAAGATAATGAATAACTATATATCTATCAATGAGATCGTCACGAATCATTCCAAAAGCAAGGACCGACTGTCAATTGAGATTGTTAAGTCGTGATCATTCTACAAAAGAAAAAACCCTGGGGTAATCGTCTCGTCTTGCGTACAGGTGACGAAAGATGGTATTGTATTGGCAATTATATTTTGGCTTAAAGTTGACTATTGTTGACTAGTGCAATGACTGTGTACTCTATAATATTTAAATAATGCTTGCGGTCATTGCCTCTCTTTAATAGAAAATATTACACATATGACAAGATTCGAGTTATCTTTATAACAACATTGAAAACATAATTCTATATTGGGTTGAAATTTCACTCGCATGTGGAAATCACTTACTTTACCACATCATTTCACTAGGGGGGATTGAATCCATAAAACTAGTTTAACACCGCCACTTTTCATTGAAGTTCCTGTAACACGTCATGAAAGTGAGCGGTCATGTATATGTGTGGGTTTTTTTTTTGTGTCTAACGTTTATTTAACCTCGCCACTATTTATTGTTCTCATTATTTAATACTCCAGTACTAAAGTAGTGTACATATATGTTCATGAAGTAACAGATCATTTTAACATCGAAAAGGCAAAGTCATGTCACTAAATTAACATTAATTACGTATTTTGTTTTTATTACTTAAGAAGCAGTGTTTCATTTGTAATTTTGTTTTTATTATTTTTGCAGAAAAATGGTACCTTTATAGATATAGGTGCAAATGACGGAGAAACAAACTCGATTACTTTATTTTTTGAACGATGGAGAAATTGGTCTGGATTATTAATAGAACCAGATCCCATCAAGTATAGTCATCTCAAACAGACAGGAAGAAGAGCGTCCTCTATCAACGTTTGTTTACGGGTATGATATTTATCCTGTACTTGCTGTATTTGACCAGTCAAATTGCATAATTGTTTGTTGTATATGGTCACTGACCAAAATATAGTTTTTCTGGTATCTGATTCATGTAGAGCGACGGTAGGAAATGATAACAGTATACGCGCGGAAATGGTAGATGATACCATTGAAAACGATTAGAAAGACGGTTGTTTTCTGCCCTTTTCAGACAATTTGACAGTTGTTTTGGACTTTTTGGCATTGCAGGATAAACACAATATACGTCATTGTCGATAAATATAATATGTATTTGCACTCTCCACGAAACAGGCAAGTAAAGATCCCTAGGCTCTCTTTTCTTCTTGTTTCTAAAACTCGTACAAATAGATTTTTGTAATTGTCGAGAATGTACGTATATTTTCTTTACTTGCAATATATTTAATGTAGAAATTCCGATTAACATCACAATTGTTGATATTTTAATGAACTTTCAAAATACAAAAAGGACAGGTATTGTTTATGTTTTGAAAATCTGTTTCCAAAATATCAGAAAAAGGCAAGTTGCTTTAAGTGTATGGAGCTATTACTCATCAGGAGCCTCTGCAAATTGTCTTTCAGAGGCAAGGGACATGACATTCCCCAATTACGAAACACTCATATACGACTCGTCCTTGATGAGTCGGGTATTTAATTCGTTTCTCGCAATCACCGGCTGTCCCATTCGAAGGGTTGTAAGTTTGGAGTAAGTCTGGTCCTATTTCTGTACTCACGCTTGACTACAATATTATGGAGACAATTCCTATCAAAAGTAAACTATTATGCAATAGGCACATTACTAAATGTATTACTATTGATAATCATGGTTGTGTAAATCTGTTTATATATGTGATACCGAGTCTTCTGTAGTCGGAGCGCGGTCGTACGACAATTGTATATTCAACTACTTTTGTGATCAGTGTCTATCAACACTAACCCGTGTATGTTGTACTTCCGTGTGTGGAGATATGTGGCATAGCATGTCATTGGATTAGCTCTAGTGTCCCACATTTAAAAAAGTAACTATTTTTTTTCTTTTACAGTAAGGTAAGACAGTTATACGCATAAGCCGAGACAATTTGCGCAATTTTTTTCCAAATTGGTGGAATGTTTTAGCGGTATTTCATTTTCATGATCCTCAGTTTTACCGGTAACCAAAATCAAAATTTAGCAGAATGGCCATTGTATTAGAATACCATTATCTGCATTGTTTGACCAATCATTCAAAATAGGAAATGCTTTGAAATAAATTGAGTAAGAGCTTTTTGTATGCGATTGGCGGTATTTTAAAATTGTATACATGTTCATCAATAGAAAATTGTGTAAGAGCATTTAATATAATTTTAATATATCATTGCAACACATTTACCAAAATGAAACACAGATAAGTCTCAATAACAGACCCCGAAAAACTGTGATCGATTAATTACATGTAACACCAAAAAGTGTCAACTTCCAGGTAATTAATTAAAAATCGTTGAATACGAGTAATATTAAATAAAGAATGTGTGTTTAAACAGCAATAACTATTCAGGGTAATTAGTGTTGTTGATAAAGGGCGATTAATTAGATGTAAAATAATTTACCTGTTATTTGTCACCATATGCATTGTTTTCGGGAAGGGTGGACATTTACGTGGATTGTCGTTTTTTTTCCCGCTGATCGATGACTATCGTGAACATAGTGAAAATTAGGTACCCGCCATTCATATAAAGTCTAGCCAATTGATAATATAGTCTTTTTTAAAGACTGATAACGATCAGTACTTATGGTTATAATCCTGTTCGGTAAGACTTTTATATTCGTACTTAAATCTACATTTACAATACATTTATTGATTGTTATACAAGTGATCGGTATTGCATGTATACTTGACATAGAAAGAGTGAATTAGTGATTGTTGTTTAACAACAAATGAGGAATTGTGCAGCTACATTTGTATATCACGGAGAGGACAAATTACATTGGATGATCTGATGATGTCCGCTTTGTGTACTAGACCAACACGCTTATTTAGATTTTAGCCTTGCTCGATCTATAGTTTTCTGTGTAATGTTTTGTAGATCGTTGTTTGTCCTTTTGTCTTTTTTCTTTTGGTCATTGTATTTTCTATGATTTTTCGATTTCCGCCTTCTTTGCTATCTTCAAACTTTTCTTGCAAAATGAATATTAAGATGTTCATACTATTTGTAAATATAATGAAACATTTTGTTTTTTGTAGATTAGTAACACGAGACCTGTCAGAATGTTTTCAGGGAAAAAGATACCATGTCTGTCGATTACAACGCTTCTATATTCACAGAATCTTAACACAATTGATCTGCTGAACATTGATGTAAGCGGCCAGGAAAATAATATCCTGAAATCAATCCCGTATGGAAAGTTTTATATCCGTGTAATAACTGTGGCATCTTCCATTGACATGTTGCCAAAATTACCAATAATCTTTAGATATATGGATGGGAATGGTTTTCTTGCTCTTCACCAATACGTTAATACTATTGAAAATAAAACTAATATATTATTTATAAACAAGAAAAATAAACTTGCTCAGACGTTGTCTTGACATGTAACAGCTTTGTTTATTACCAAATTGTAAAGTTTTACATGTTTTATAAAGTATTTTTTTATTTTCAACTATTTTAGGGGTTTTGACTTTCTAGTGTTCTATTACCTGGCTACTTTTGACCTTTACTGTGATTGGTCAAAACAATCTCATGAATATTTATTACTAATACGAAATCTTGTCTAGTCTAAACCGGATTACAGCGTATGAAAGTGTCGTAATCTAACACGATTTAACCCTTTGACTGCGATGTTTCATGCATAATCGTTACTTCGTGTGCTGTAAAATACGTTATGGCTCTTTCAGCAGAGTGACGTCATTTATTTCATGACGCCATTTTAACAGCAATGTGATGTTACTTACCGTTTCTTTTTATTTTAAAGAGGTTTTATATGTACAATATCTGTATCTAACTTCAAATTGTGCAATCTAATTATAATGTATTTGCGTAACTTATTCTTAAAGAAATAAACATACATTTCTTTCCCAGGGGAGTATATGTCCCTAGCGCAGTCCATCAACCAGGGACATATATGTCCCTCGCGCAGTCTAAGAACAAGCGCAGATTAAAAAACTTAAGAATCTTCATGTTTATTATGAAAAAGATAATTTGTGTTATTTGCTAAAATTGTTAAATAATATTTAGATATTGAAAATAGTAGTTTTTTAATCTGTCTGAAAAAATTATGATTAGGTAATAAAACAGTTATTTAATGGGAGTGCAGGCAATAGATCAAACAATTTTTCCCTCGGTATTGGGAAAGACCAAAGTGTTTTATTACCTTATAAAATTATTTTTCCATTATAAATTCAATTAATTATTTTTTGCTATTTTGAACGAAATACCCGGCGTTTCAATATAAATCAATCCCGGGCAGAAATCAACTGAACTATTGCCCGGGGAAATTTGTCAAAAAACTATTGCCCGCTAAATTCCAGAAACCAAGTTTTGTTCGTATCCGGTTCCAAAAATTACTCTCATTCTAAAGAAAGATGGCAGCACCTGCAGCTGCACGATTTGCAGACGTCTGCGAGGATGACATAAACTTTATTCTGGAAAATAGAGATGCTAAAAATAAAAAATTAGTTGTGAAATCAAGTCTAAATATTCTTAAGGCGTATTGCGATGAGAAGAATCTACCATTCGCAGAGGTTGAGCAAATGTCTCCGCCTGACTTGTGTGAAAGAATCAGACATTTTTGCGCTTCTTTGTGGAAGCAAAAAGGAGGATTATGTTTAAAAAAGTCAATGGTGTCTATAAGGTATCAACTATAATTGAAGTTTACTAGGGCTTACAATAACAGTTTTACAATTTTGGGGCAAAAGAAATCAAAATTTATAGAATTCTGAAAACTGCTTATGTATTTGACAATAAACATGTTACAAGTATTTCATGTGTTTAAATGTAAAATCAAGGTATTTTTTTTTATCAAGGTTGGCTAATTTATCATGCAAGGTACATGGTTTGTCACAAAAATATTAATTTGTGTTAATAATTTTATAAGGTAATAAAACAGTTATTTAATGCATATGAGGGAAATAGACCAGAAAATTTTGCCCTCGCTGTCAGAAACCCCCAAATGTTCTATTGCCCTCGGCCGTTGGCCTCAGGGCAATAGAACACTTGGGGGTTTCTGATACCTTGGGCAAAATATTATGGTTTATTGCCCTCATATGCATTAAATTACTGCATGCTATCGCCCTCGGTCGTTGACCTCGGGCAAAATAACACTTTGGTCTTTCCCAATACCTCGAGAAAAATATTTTGATCTATTGCCTGCACTCCCATTAAATAACTGTATATTATTACACACTCCGCCACGATAGAGATGAAATATTGTTGAAAGTGGCGTTGAGCACCATAACCAAACTAAACTTGTATTTTACAAATGGTTTATTTTGTAAACAAACGAGACATTGGAATAAATTTTCAATCTAATAGTTCTAATTCTTTGCAAGGTTTAAGTCAGTGATGCATTGAATGATCCGATCCGACAGTGAATCATGTCCAAGCCTAAATCTCCTTGTGACCAACATTTATATTCGGAATAGACAGATGATCGGTTTATGCAGGTTAAATTAACAAGGATTTCCTACATTATGACTATCTAAAGTTCGGTTTATACAGGATTCCGGTTTATTCAGGGTCTGGTTTAAACAGGTATGTAGATCATAAATTTTAAATGCTGAATTTAAAGTTGTGAAAAAGATTGGAAACCAGTATTAAACTACATTATATTATTAGTTCATATATAACATTATCATTTAATCCCAGTATAACAAATTATTCTAAATATAAAGATGTAAGTGCGTGACATAGATATTCAAATCATGAATTATGCTCAATATTGAAGATCTACCGTTACTGTGAAATGTAGAACAGCAATAAAATAAATAATAATTTGTGTCCAAGTGCAATGTTGGATAGTGTCTCATATTCATTTACATTCATATCCGTTCTTACTAATTACTTGGTAGCAATGGGTGGTAGAATTGTCATTCTTCCATTATTGTTCTCTTAGAATATAATGTTGAAATGAGATTATAGAATAGTATATTTAGGAAGCCAGGTAGTACTGTCAGTGCTTTACCGCGGAAATTTGGCTATGCTTTAATATGCTAGATGGGTGGTTAATATTTGGGCAGAGATAGTTTTTACTGGATAATACTACAGGTATCTGACATATCTCTGTTGTGTCTAAGCTATCAACATAATAACAATGAGAAAATTGTATGAACAATAACTATGTGAAAGAACAAGTCGTGCATTATATCCATATTATGATTTTGGTATCACAATGTTATATAGGGAGTGGATGTAGTCGAGTGGTCTAGGGCGCTGGACGTAAGGCTAAGCGAATGGTGCTGCAGTGTAACAATGGTGTGGGTTCAAATCCCGTCGAGGGAAGAACAAAAATTTGACAGCTCTAAAATCTAATTCTAACACTGTTTGGTTTAATTTTCAGACGTATATATATATATATTATCTCATTGAAATAAAAATTTATAAGTAATTTGAGTACTTTGTTTTATCAAAAAGAGAGAGAGATATATATAAGGAAAGCAGAGAATAGAAAATCTAACGTGGTTGTCAATCTTTCCAGTAAACCCCTAAATTCAGCCGAATCATCGTTGCTTTCTAAGGGTTTACATTTTTGTCCAAATCCTCCTCAAATAAATGTTCGTGAACTCGATGAAGACCTGGATCAATTTGCACGACGGCTTAGAATTAAAGAATATTTTCATTCAAAGAAAGAAACCAGTGAAGACCTATCAACAGACGAATCGGACATAAAAGAAGTCACTGATATTCCTAGATTTGTCAAGAAAAGTAATTGGATCCCGAAACCTAGCAAAAATACCAGGCTAGAATCGGTCATTAACCTAATTAAGTCAGATATCAAACACAATGTTGACGTACATGTCCCCAAGACCGACAACTTAACACAGGCAGAAAGATCAGCCCTTAGGGATATACAGGAAAGAGATGATATTATTATTAAGCCAGCAGATAAAGGGAGTGTAGTAGTAGTCATGGATAAAACGACATATATACAAGAAGCAGAAAGACAACTGTCCGGTTGTCGATTCTACGAAAAATTTGATTTTGACCCTACACTGGATTTTACGCAGAAGATCATACGAGCCTTAGAGGCTATGCATGCTCGTGGCCACTTAGACAATAAGACCATGGAGTAACTTACTCCAGAGGATCCCAAGCCAGACCGTTTCTATCTGCTGCCTAAAATTCACATGGAAAACAATCCGGGGAGACCGATTGTATCAGCCAATGGTCACCCAGCTGAAAAGATATCGGAATTTATTGATTTTCACCTTCGGCCGTTCGTTGAAAACCTTCCATCACACATCAAAGATACTACCGACTACTTGAAGAAAATGGAAAATTTAACCATTCCAGAAAATACCACGCTTGTTACCATGGATGTAACTTCCCTTTACACGAACATTTCCCATGATGACGGAATTGCCGCATGCAGAAAAATATGGGAACAACGAACAGATCAAGAACCTCCGACAGAATGTTTAGTAGAGATGCTTACACTAGTTCTAAAAAACAACAATTTTACTTTTGACGGAAATCACTATCATCAAATAAATGGGACAGCTATGGGAACCAAAATGGCACCCTCCTATGCCAACATTTTATGGGGGACCTAGAAGAACGATTACTCCTCTCGTCAGTTAAACAACCTCGTTCATGGTTCCGATTTATAGATGACGTTGACATGAAGTGGACACATGGCGATAAAGAGCTTGATGAATTTTTGGAACATGCCAACAGTATCCATCCGTCTATAAAATTCACACACGAAGTGTCGTAAACCAAAATGTCCTTCCTTGATACTACCACCACGGTCAAGGAGGGTAACATGACAACTGATTTATACTCTAAGCCCACAGACAAACATCAATACCTTTCACCCAGTAGTTGCAATCCTAAGCACTGTTTTAAGAGTATCCCATTCAGCCAAGCCATTAGGGTAAAACGAATATGCTCCACTGTTGAAACCACCAAGCAAAGACGAAGAGATTTACGCCATCATTTGAAGAAACGGGGATATAATGATAAAGTTATAGAGAGTGGGTTTTCAAAAGCCAGTGAAATTAACAGAAATGACCTCCTGGAGTACAAAGAAAAAAAGATCAACAAACGAGTTCCCCTTGTTCTCACTTACCATCCCTCTTTAGAGAAAATTGCAGGCATTGTCCGTCATCATTGGAAAGAAATTGAAAAAAGTGAAACGCTGGCCAAGTTGTTCCCTGAACCACCTGTTGTAGCGTTCCGGCGACCTAAAAGCATTAAGGATACACTGGTCAGAGCTGCGGTATCTAGACCTTCATCGACGGTCGGCCAGTGTAAACCATGTGGTGACAAGCCTTGCAAGTGCTGTCTCCAATTGCAACACACACAAGTGTTCCATAGCAAGACGACAGGAAAGGAGTATAAGATATTTTGCCATGTCAATTGCAAAACACCTAATGTGGTTTACCTTCTTGACTGTCACGTCTGCGGGTCGCAATACGTAGGAGAAAGTGTCCAACCATTCAACAAAAGAATGAATGGACATAGAAGTGACCTTACGAAAAAGACGCTCTTGCCCGTGAGTCAACACTTTGTGTCGCCGGGGCACTCATTGGATGACTTTGGCAGATCCAAAATTTATATCATTGACCACAATCCAAGTTGGAAAGAAAATCAAAGACAGAAAAGCTAGAGTTTTTGGATCCGCGAGTTACAAACATTACACCCGGAAGACATAAACAAAAAGGCCTAAATCTTTTGTTTTTTAACTTTTTAACCAGTGCCTGGTCCTTAGCTAGTTGGTAAACTTCATCATTACATTTTCTCATTCTTTTCATATTGTTTATAAATTAGTGTACAATATACTTGAAAAATATAAAGTATAAAGTTCAAGATTATGATTTTTAGTAATTTACGTCACGATAACTGATGGTCTCGTGACAATTTTTCAAATCAGATTACAGACGCTGATAAAGCTTGTCGGTAAAGCGAAATATCCGTCGATTTAATTATAATTATAGTCTTTTTGTAGACTTATAGTTATTTTTGTTACATTTTAACATCTTTTTTGATATCGTTGTGCTAACCTTTTTGACGTTTATAGGGAGTGGATATGGTCTAGGGCGCTGGACGTAAGGCTAAGCGAATGGTGCTGCCGTGTATCAATGGTGTGGGTTCAAATCCCGTCGAGGGAAGAACAAAAATTTGACAGCTCTAAAATCTAATTCTAACACTGTTCGGTTTAATTTTCAGACGTATATATATATATATATTCAGATTTATTCAGTTGTGTGGTACTTAAATACAAATTGCGTTATTATTTTAATTTTCATTAATTAATGGCCATACAAGTCAAACAGTGATAGCTAACAATCTGCAGATTAAAACAATCACATAAACTTTGTCTATCATTCGAGCCACCATATTGGATCATCTAATATCATTCGAACCATCACGTTCATTCATATCGTGTTGTGTGCAGTAGATTGGATATCTACGTTTTTATTACTATCACTCTAGTCTCTATACTGTTTCATTTAATGTCGGAAAAGTCTGAAAATACGAAATAGGTCATTAGCAGCGGTGAATCGCAGGACAGACAATACAATGGCTAAAGGAATAAAAACAAAAAGACACAGCAACCCACATAACTATACACAGAAAACTTAGATTGATATTGAGCAACACGAATCCCACTGAAAAACCGTGGATGAACTCGGGTTATCTCGTAAGGTAAACAGTTCCTGCCGAACTAATCTCATCTATCGTGCTTCTGTCAAATGACACGAACATAATCTTAAATTTAAATCGTGTTAGACACCAGTGTACGTGACCCAATACAAATAACATGAATAAATAATGAACCACGTACAAAACAAATGAGAGTAAAGACGAATCTAATATCATTTTTATGTGAAAATCGTAGAGGACATCACGACACGGAACTACAATTACAATGACATGCATTAGGACAAAATGAACATCACAAACCAATTTAAACAAACCGGTGGTTCCGGAATGGTAATATTTGTAATTTTGGTGTCGATCTGATGTCCAAGATAAACAGATACAGCTATCTCTCAGAAACCATTTCACATCATTTTAATCTCAAATGATGTAAAGATACACCTCTACAAAATATGTGAGTTTGATGCTGCTGGGTGATATCCAATATGACCGTCACCGTCTACTTAGGTTTTGTAGGTATATCAATGTACTGTATGTCCAGTATCTAACAGTAGAATATTCCATTTACCTGGTGTATTTAAGAAATGTTTGAAGATACCTGAGGGGTAATAAGAAGTCGTAAATAGAAGGACAGACAAAACGATTGCCAGAAGACAAAGGGCAAAGGAACAAGCAATGCTCTACAAAACAATACACAGAAAACTAAAGATCAAGCAACCGCACTAAACCCGGGGGTGAACTCAGGTGCTCCAAAAGGGTAAGCAGTTACTGCTCCGTTAGTGATATCCGTCGTGTTAACTCTTGTTACAAAACCGGTGATAAGACATGAATGAGGACAGAATCGGATTTATGATTACGACAAACGGAACATACCCATGGTCATTTGTGACACATAAATAGTTACGAATAACCAGGTCAAGGGGTCAAAGTGACGACCGTAAAACGTTGATGTGATGACTTCAACTTAACCACTAGGAACCCTTGGTTCACTAGCTACCTTGTTAACAGCCAGCCTCTATCAATGGAATCATGATATTGACCACATGCTATGAAATATCAGATCAACTGAGAGGTATATATTCCATATGCAGGTGCTGCTGGAATGTTGTTACATATAAATGGAAAGTTCATTAAAAATCATCTTTTTTGTCGTAAGCCGACCCTCACTATCATTTGTGTGTATCTAGGGTATCCTTTATTTCAAGTTCAATGGGATAGATGCGATCAACAAAATCACCAAATTTAGAATTATGTAGTGAACGGATATCTATATAACGGAAGGTGAATATAAAGGATTGGGCTAGTTTCTTTCTATATAGATGACTACATCTATCAAACATGTTTGTTCTGAGATGCCAACTGCCTAAGCTGTAGGTGACGTGTTTGCCGTGGTCTTCTGGATATTGATATGAGATATTTTTTTGTCAATTCAGAGTTGCTCTTTATTAATGTCCTCTACATTGTATTTTTCACATATTTAATAACTTATCTCCGTCCTTGACCTTGTACATCGCACATATTTTGTTGTCACCCTATTGATTGTTGCTTTAAACAATTAGCAATGATGCGGTATGTCATAGGATGGTGGTATGAATTGCATTTGTTTTTAAACAATTCCATATATCGTTACAAAAACATTTATATTTACATGTAGACTGGTATTTAATTAATGTGACCTTGAAATGAATCGGTTACATGTCCTTTGTTGGTGAGATAGATAATAATTTCAAGCGTTTCTTATCAGTACAACCAACTAGTTATAAAAGGGGAGGCGTCTGCCGTCTTCACATTTACGTTTAGCAGTTTGAGAAACTAAATTGGACAGATTCAACATGAGACATTGAACGTATAAAAAGTTGATTTACATCATGTATTCAACTTTTCTTACAACGATCGTTTGAGAAGAGCGTCAAATGAAGTATTGAATATTCTTAATTTAAACTGCCATAAGATACAGAATTCAACTATAATTATTAATAATTGTTAGTTCCATGTTGAGATGTCTTCCGTGATTTCCGCATAAAAGCTATATTCGGTCCTCTTTACCCACAGATTTTGTAGGAGTGCTCATATCTTATTTGCGTTATTTGTGTTTGCTTGCATAGAGTGGTGTCCAACACGTATTGAATATATGAGTAACAAGGCGGGTGTCTTATTAGAAGCATGAACTGCTTACCCTTCGCGAGCACATGTGTTGACTCCTGGTTTTTTGGTGGGGTTCATGTTGGTCATCTTTTTAGTTTTCGGTGGGGTTTGTGTTGCTCATCTTTTTAGTTTTCGGTGGGGTTTGTGTTGCTCATCTTTCTAGTTTTCTGTGTTGTGTTTTTTGGTGGGGTTCATGTTGATCATCTTTCTAGTTTTCTGTGTTGTGTTGTGTTTTTTTGTGGGGTTCATGTTCGTCATCTTTTTAGTTTTCTGTGTTGTGTTGTGTTTTTTGGTGGGGTTCATGTTCGTCATCTTTTTAGTTTTCTGTGTTGTGTTTTTTGGTGGGGTTCATGTTGATCATCTTTCTAGTTTTCTGTGTTGTGTTGTGTTTTTTTGTGGGGTTCATGTTCGTCATCTTTCTAGTTTTCTGTGTTGCGTTGTGTTTTTGTGTTTTGTTTATCTTCGTTCTGTGTCTTGTGTGCCCAATGTTGCCAGTTTCTCTGGATTGTCCGTTCTTGATTGCCACTTCGGTTTTCTCTAACGTTTATTAACAGGAGACCAGAGTTACAATTCTGTCCTTTTCTCGCTCATTGCTATCAGTGAATAAATGACTTATCACTAGATTTTTCACATGCGTTACACAACAGTTTCCGCTATTGGAGCAGGAACTGCTTATCCTTTCGGAGAACATATGTTCATCTCTGTTCGTGTTGTTCAATCTTTAGTTTTATGTGAAGTGTTTTGTGAACCATTGTTTGTCTTGTTTCAGAGCAGTCTGTTGTTTCTTTTGATTACTATTTTGGAATCTTCAAACTTATAAGTTCTCGAAACTAATTAAAATTTAAACTTTAGTTGGCATTTTCAGAAAGACGATTGCAAAATTAAAAGTTCAAATGGTATTCCAGTGAAGGTAATTAAAAAAGAATATAATCATAAGGGTATTACCAGACAAAGAACGAACATGTATACGAATTCCCTCTCAACGTAATTTCAGGTGTTCATTTCAAATTTAAAATGCATATATTGTTTACAGTCATATCTTCCCCTTGTGATGCTATGCACAGAAAACTGAGATTGAAATTGAGCAACACGAGTCCCACTGAAAAACCGTGGATGAACTCGGGTTATCTCGTAAGGTAAACAGTTCCTGCTGAACTAATCTCATCTGTCGTGCTTCTGTCAAATAACACGAACATAATTTGAAATGTAAATCGTGTTAGACACCAGTATACGTGACCCAATACAAATAACATGAATAAATAATGAACCACGTACAAAACAAATGAGAGTAAAGACGAATCTAATATCATTTTTATGTGAAAATCGTAGAGGACATCACGACACGGAATTACAATGACATGCATTAGAACAAACTGAACATCACAAACCAATTTAAACAAACCGGTGGTTCCGGAATGGTAATATTTGTAATTTTGGTGTCGATCTGATGTCCAAGATAAACAGAAACAGCTATCTCTCAGAAACCATTTCACATCATTTTAATCTCAAATGATGTAAAGATACACCTCTACAAAATATGTGAGTTTGATGCTGCTGGGTGATATCCAATATGACCGTCACCGTCTACTTAGGTTTTGTAGGTATATCAATGTACTGTATGTCCAGTATCTAACAGTAGAATATTCCATTTACCTGGTGTATTTAAGAAATGTTTGAAGATACCTGAGGGGTAATAAGAAGTCGTAAATCGAAGGACAGACAAAACAATTGCCAGAAGACAAAGGGCAAAGGAACAAGCAATGCTCTACAAAACATTACACAGAAAACTAAAGATCAAGCAACCACACTAAACCCGGTGCTCCATTAGTGATATCCGTCGTGTTAACTCTTGTTACAAAACCGGTGATAAGACATGAATGAGGACAGAATCGGATTTATGATTACGACAAAAGGGACATACCCATGGTCATTTGTGACACATAAATAGTAACGAATAACCAGGTCAAGGGATCAAAGTGACCACCGCAAAACGTTGAAGTTATGACTTCAACTTAACCACTAGGAACCCTTGGTTCACTAGCTACCTTGTTAACAGCCAGCCTCTGTCAATGGAATCATGATATGGACCACATGCTATGGAATATCAGATCAACTGAGAGGTATATATTCCATATGCAGTTGCTGCTGGAATGTTGTTACATATAAATGGAAAGTTAATTAAAAATCATCTTTTTTGTCGTAAGCCGACCCTCACTATCATTTGTGAGGTGTAGGTCAATGTATGAAACAGACCTAGCTGTATCTATGGTATCCTTTATTTCAAGTTCAATGGGATAGATGTGATCAACAAAAATACCAAATTTAGAATTATGTAGTGAACGGATATCTATATAACGGAAGGTGAATATAAAGGATTGGGCTAGTTTCTTTCTATATAGATGACTACATCTATCAAACATTTTTGTTCTGAGATGCCAACTGCCTAAGCTGTAGGTGACGTGTTTGCCGTGGTCGTCTGGATATTGATATGATATATTTTTTGTCAATTCAGAGTTGCTATTTAATAATGTCCTCTACATTGTATTTTTCACATATTTAATAACTTATCTCCGTCCTTGACCCTGCACATCGCACATATTTTGTTGTCATCTTATTGATTGTTGCTTTAAACAATTAGCAATGGTGCGGTATGTCATAGGATGGTGGTATGAATTGCATTATTGTTGAAACAATTCCATATATCGTTACAAAAACATTTATATTTACATGTAGACTGGTATTTAATTAATGTGACCTTGAAATGAATCGGTTACATGTCCTTTGTTGGTGAGATAGATAATAATTTCAAGCGTTTCTTATCATTTGAGTATATTGAGTACAATCAAATAGTTATAAAAGGGGGGGCAACTGCCGTCTGCCGTCTTCACATTTACGTTTAGCAGTTTGAGAAACTAAATTGGACAGATTCAACATGAGACATTGAACGTATAAAAAGTTGATTTACATCATGTATTCGACTTTTCTTACAACGATCGTTTGAGAAGAGCGTCAAATGAAGTATTGAATATTCTTAATTTAAACTGCCATAAGATACAGAATTCAACTATAATTATTAATAATTGTTAGTTTCATGTTGAGATGTCTTCGTGTTTTCCGCATAAAAGCTATGTTCGGTCCTCTTTACCCACAGATTTTGTAGGAGTGCTCATATCTTATTTGCGTTATTTGTGTTTGTTTGCATAGAGTGATGTCCAACACGTATTGAATATATGAGTAACAAGGCGGGTGTCTAATTAGAAGCATGAACTCCTTACCCTTCGCGAGCACATGTGTTGACTCCTGGTTTTTTGGTTGTGTTCATGTTGGTCATCTTTCTAGTTTTCTGTGTTGTGTTGTGTTTTTGTGTTTTGCTTGTATTCGTCCTATGTCGTGTGTGCCCAATGTTGCCAGTGTCTGGATTGTCCGTACTTGATTGCCCCTTCGGTTTTCTCTAACGTTTATTAACAGGTGACCAGAGTTACAATTCTGTCCTTTTCTCGCTCATTGCTATCAGTGAATAAATGACTTATCACTAGATTTTTCACATGCGTTACACAACAGTTTCCGCTATTGGAGCAGGAACTGCTTATCCTTTCGGAGAACATATGTTCATCTCTGTTCGTGTTGTTCAATCTTTAGTTTTATGTGAAGTGTTTTGTGAACCATTGTTTGTCTTGTTTCAGAGCAGTCTGTTGTTTCTTTTGATTACTATTTTGGAATCTTCAAACTTTTAAGTTCTCGAAACTAATTAAAATTTAAACTTTAGTTGGCATTTTCAGAAAGACGATTGCAAAATTAAAAAGTTCAAATGGTATTCCAGTGAAGGTAATTAAAAAAGAATATAATCATAAGGGTATTACGAGACAAAGAACGAACATGAATACGAACTCCCTCTCAACGTCATTTCAGGTGTTCATTTCAAATTTAAAATGCATATATTGTTTACAGTCATATCCTTCCCCTTGTGATGCTTCTGATCTTAATGAAGCCATCCGTGCTAGATCACGTAAAAATATCTTAAAGTTTATCTTATGAAATATAATTTTACAATTGTTGAGATCATAAACGATGTCCTCAAATACATGTTATGGACAAAGATCAAAAAGTATTCAAAACATTTTATTTGACATTTTTAATTAGTGTGTGTGTTTCCGATTTTAATTCTATGATATTCAGATATGCAAAAAAAAAAGTATGTTTCTAATTCAAGGAAATGTGTTCACATCTTTATTTGACTAAATAAATTACGACATCTTCAGCTTTGAGTCTAGGAACATTCCCAGTTTTCTTTTTGCAATTCCTGGGTATGACCTGACATATTATATTTAAATTTTATCTGTTTAAATACAAAGATGTACATCTACTGTAGTTAATATTATATTTATATCTTTGAAGTTAATTCCGACAATAATAAAAGAAAATCCGCATAAACTACTAAACAGTCTGGCGTCATCGGTTATTCTAAAATTGGATAGTAGAAATATGATTTTGACAAAACATAGTTAAAGGGACTTCACTCGACCTAAATAATGTGATTAACATGTTTACTAGAGTTATTTCCCTTTCCATGCATATCTTTGCGATTATCAGCCATTATCCTCTCATAACCCAAGTTACAGTGTGGAGTGGCTCATTTTTATTAGCATTATTATCAAATTGAAGATATTTTGACTTTTCTTGGCACAAATGAACGCTATACGAGTGCAACTCTCCGTTTCTCTGATTGAGCATTAGTTTCTATGGACCAACTGTATAAAAACAACAAACAAAAAAAGATCAAAATTGTTAGAAAATAAACGTTAGAGAAAAACGAAGTATGGTTTTAATATAAGCACAAAGGACCAATACTAGAAAAGATTATGTTGGGATAAATCAGATACAATATAATAACATCAAAACGGTCAACACGGGCTCCAGTAAACATTAGGAATGATATATTATACTGCAATGATAAATAGGCATCACGGTCGTATTTTTTAACATCACGTTAGTTTTTATTCTTCCACTTTCACCAGAAAGGGGGAAAGAAGAGTTTGAAGATACCAAACGGTAATCAGAATCCGTAAATCACAATGGTCAAAAGAAAAGAACAAAAGGACAAACAACGATCCATAAAACTAAAGATCGAGTAACACGAACCCCACTAAAAACCAGGGGTAAGAATACCAATTATAGATAACAGTAGATAATAACGAAATAATTCAAAAAATATTTTTGGTCATATAGAGTATACACAATGAATTATATAGAAATAAAACGTGAGATAGTAGAACGATGTTATAAATAGATGGGGGAAATCACATGGTCATAACTTTTAAATCGAAAAATATAAAATTTGAAGATTCATCCTATGGAATATGAGCCGATCTCGTGTTGATTTATTAGGTAAACATGATGTCTTCAAAATATTTCTACTATATAACTTTTCATTTATTCATGGTCTTCAAAAGAAGTTATAGTTTCAAAACACGATAATATAGAGTTATTTTTGATTACCTCAATGGTACAGAAATATATAAAATAAGCATTGGTGTTTCAGCTGAATGCATAATAATTGCAATGTATTTTTTTTTAATTCCTACATTTGTACATATCTTGGAGTCTTCTATGCACTTATTAGGCTTTCCGGTTTTTTTGTGCTTGCATGGTTATTCCAGAATGTTGTCGTTCGCACTAAATTTGATATCTATGTTTTTATTTATTTTGCTTTTTTTTTTATGCAAATCATATTTCAATATTTAGAATTAAGTATCATGTCATATTTCTTTAAAATAATTATCTCAAATATATCACGTGACAAAATAAACCCTTTTGCACCTGTACAGCTGACGTGTAAGACTTAGACATTCCTTTAGCTTTTTTCTATATCTTGTATGTAAAACAAAACCCTTGGTTTAGTGTTCACAAATTCACATCTGTGAATTTAACATCTTATAAAATTAGTTCGTGATATTCTAAATTTCAAATGGTATTAGTTTGATAGGTCAAAGGTCTTTGGATGCACGGGTATAAGTTCATCAATCCTGACTTATGAGAAGGTATAACACATTATTACTATGTATTGTATTACCCGTTTTATTTTTACCTGTCCTACATCAAAGGTAAGATGGTACGTATTAGAAATGTAGGTGGTTGTATGTCTTACTAATATTATTCAAAAGGTAATTGAAGTCATAAAATACAAATTAACATTTATAATAAAATAGAATGTTAGCTATTATGGGGCTATTCTGTTTTTGTTTTTTTTACTTTTGTTGGTACCTGTCTAGATTTTGTACACGGATCCCCCAATTATTCGAAATGAAAAATATACAATTATTTTCTATGCCGGAATGTGGTTCTATATATTTTATGTAAAAGCCGAGGTTTGGGTCCATGAAATTTGTCTAACCCCGCCATTATTTATTGAAGTGCCTGTTCCAAGTCAGGAAAGTTAACGATGATATATTTGTGTTTTGCGTGTATATATTTTGCCTCTAATGTATTTTGAAACAGCTCCGACAGCGTGGTATTTTGTTGTTTTTTTCATGTTACAACGTTTTATTTCATTTTCTTTTGTATTTTTTTAATAGAAGCCGACTGCTCATAGAATTTTAAAATGCAAAAATAGGAACACATTGTACCCTTCTGGTTCGTAAAATAAAAACATAGATATCTGACGACATGTATCTGGAATAACATTCTAATCAGATACGTTCAAAGATTGGAAGAAAACCAAATAAAATAAAGTCTTTGAGAGCATGAAAACCAAAGGGCCTACACAGGATATCCAAAATCGGTTGCAGTCACCCACCTACGCTTGGGAATCTTAGTTTTAATAATAATTATATCATTTAGGAACTGTAAATTTCAATAAGAAATATATCTAATAAACCATGTCAGTATTGACACACTGTTTACTGGAAGGATGATACCACGGAGATATATAGTCCACCATCAGATGTATCAACACAGAGATAGTAATATAACGTAGATATCTAATTTAGTGTGGACGATGTGTTTCTGGAATAACCTTCATCAGGTACAGCGTGCGCTCACTGGAATAACCTTCATCAGGTACAGCGTGCGCTCACTGGAATAACCTTCATCAGGTACAGCGTGCGCTCACTGGAATAACCTTCATCAGGTACAGCGTGCGCTCACTGGAATAACCTTCATCAGGTACAGCGTGCGCTCACTGGAATAACCTTCATCAGGTACAGCGTGCGCTCACTGGAATAACCTTCATCAGGTACAGTGTGCGCTCACTGGAATAACCTTCATCAGGTACAGCGTGCGCTCACTGGAGTAACCTTCATCAGGTACAGCGTGCGCTCACTGGAATAACCTTCATCAGGTACAGCGTGCGCTCACTGGAATAACCTTCATCAGGTACAGCGTGCGCTCACTGGAATAACCTTCATCAGGTACAGCGTGCGCTCACTGGAATAACCTTCATCAGGTACAGCGTGCGCTCACTGGAATAACCTTCATCATGTACAGCGTGCGCTCGCTGGAATAACCTTCATCAGGTACAGCGTGCGCTTACTGGAATAACCTTCATCAGGTACAGCGTGCGCTCACTGGAATAACCTTCATCATGTACAGCGTGCGCTCACTGGAATAACCTTCATCAGGTACAGCGTGCGCTCACTGGAATAACCTTCATCAGGTACAGCGTGCACTCACTGGAATAACCTTCATCAGGTACAGTGTGCGCTCACTGGAATAACCTTCATAAGGTACAACGTGCGCTCACTGGAATAACCTTCATAAGGTACAGCGTGCGCTCACTGGAATAACCTTCATCAGGTACAGTGTGCGCTCACTGGAATAACCTTCATAAGGTACAACGTGCGCTCAAAATCAAATGATGGGAAAACAAATAAATGAAAAGTCTTTGGGTGCAAGTAAACAATAGGATATAAACAAACTCGGTTCAGGGCAGCTGTTCCTGAAGGAGGAGAATCTTAGTTTTATTTACACTATTTAGGAACTGTAAATTTCGATAACAGATATATTATAAAGCACATCAAATTAAACATGTTTATGGTTTATTCAACAATAACTGAAGATACCTCAGCTAAATAATATACAATTTTCCTTAAATATGCTTAACATCGTTATTCTTTAAGAACTCTTTTAAGAGTTTTTAATTTAAACATTTCCGTCTCAAAAATGGTTGACAATATAACAAACCACTACAATACAATCTGCTCATACGAATCTATGTCGATTCTTTTCCTGTAGTAAATTGTCATTTTTTGGACGAAAAACAAACCTTTATTATCATCATCGTTCGCTTTTCTTGTATTTGTAAAAATGTGCACTAGATTCAATACCTACGTTTTTATTACATGAATGTATATGCATAAATAATAAGATTCTACATTTCTAACCAGTAGTATGCTAAGTTCTACTTCATTGACCCTGTTCTAACCAGTAGTATGTTAAGTTCTACTTCATTGACCATGTTCTAACCAGTAGTATGTTAAGTTCTACTTCATTGACCTTGTTCTAACCAGTAGTATGTTAAGTTCTACTTCATTGACCTTGTTCTAACCAGTAGTATGTTAAGTTCTACTTCATTGACCTTGTTCTAACCAGTAGTATGTTACGTTCTACTTCATTGATCTTGTTCTAACCAGTAGTATGTTACGTTCTACTTCATTGACCTTGTTCTAACCAGTAGTATGTTAAGTTCTACTTCATTGACCTTGTTCTAACCAGTAGTATGTTAAGTTCTACTTCATTGACCTTGTTCTAACCAGTAGTATGTTAAGTTCTACTTCATTGACCCTGTTCTAACCAGTAGTATGTTAAGTTCTACTTCATTGACCATGTTCTAACCAGTAGTATGTTAAGTTCTACTTCATTGACCTTGTTCTAACCAGTAGTATGTTAAGTTCTACTTCATTGACCTTGTTCTAACCAGTAGTATGTTAAGTTCTACTTCATTGACCTTGTTCTAACCAGTAGTATGTTACGTTCTACTTCATTGATCTTGTTCTAACCAGTAGTATGTTAAGTTATACTTCATTGACCTTGTTCTAACCAGTAGTATGTTAAGTTCTACTTCATTGACCTTGTTCTAACCAGTAGTATGTTAAGTTCTACTTCATTGACCTTGTTCTAACCAGTAGTATGTTAAGTTCTACTTCATTGACCCTGCGTATGTTATATTAAATTCATTTTTAGTAAATATGTGATCTTTTGAGTTGAAACGAATTCGTGCACATTTTACTGTTTCTTATATCTAACTTGTGATTAGATATAAAAAGAAGTGGTTTGGTGTCTCATTAGCTCAAACAACAAAGTTGTACATGGCCTAAGCAAAGAGGGTCGTCATTATCATGATTGTATGTTAGTTGGATTTACAACTACCTATGTAATCAGTGCTTATCACCAATAATGTTGTGAGTTCAAATTCCTCTAATGGTGAGGTGTACTCAATACAACATTATGTGATAAAGTTTGTCAGTGACTTGCGGCAGGTCGGTGGTTTTCTCCGGGTACTCCGGTTTCCTCCACCAATAAAACTGACCACCATTATAAATGATATATTGTTGAAAGTAACGTTAAACACCAACCACAACCCTAAGTAAATATCTAAGTGTCAGTCGTTGTTGTTAAGGTTTGTTAGTTACGTGGTTGGTGTAGTTGTATTGTTGACAAATGATGTTAAAGTTTGAAGATACCAAAGGGGTAATTAGAATCCGTAAATCGAAGAAGGACAGACAACACAATGGCCAAAAGAACAAACAACTACAGCGTATCTACAAAACATATGCATAAAACTAAAGATAGAGTAACACGAACCAACTAAAACCCGGAGGTTAACTCAGGTGCTCCAGCAGGGTAAGCAGTTCCTGCTCCACTAATGGCACATGTCGTGTTAATGTAGTATATTCGAATTCAACATATGCGAATTTCTTTTGTTAAAGTCAATTTAGTCTGTCATTTTCAGCAGTAAGACCAAATATGGAGTAGATTGTTTTCAGTGGTAATAGACTCCAATTTTAAGCTCACTCGGATACAGTGCACAAATTTACGCTCTTGAAATTGATATATTTTTGTTTGTTCCTGATTTTATTGGTTCAAAATCTTTGGCTATATGCATTTTGAAGACAGAAAACAGAAAAATTAACAAAGTTCAGCTTTCAGCAGGAATACAAATCAGGATTTTTAACTCTATATTCCATTTTCGTCTTGATTCATTTTGCAAGCAATTTCAAAATCTTAAATAGACGAACAAGGAAACCAAATACTCCTTTGTAATTTGACAAACATTGATCATATAACGTGCTTGAAATACTACAATTAATGTTGTTATTTTGAGTTTTGTTCCTGTTTTGATTTATCAAGGGTGAATAATGTTTTGTAGAATGATTTACATTTTATTGTCAATTCCCATTTTTACTGGAAATATGATCTATAATAATTTTTGAAAACCGTCCAATTATGACAGATGTTCTGGTCGTGATTTGGGGTCTACCAAGTGTTTTATTTTAGCAAGTCACGTGAAGAGCAATGAATATAAAACCGCTGACTGACACCTCCAGAATCTCACGAGTGACATAAAACAGACCAATCGTGTGCGGGAAAATTACCATTCCTTTAGTTTAGAAAAACTCATCAGAAATTTAATTGGAAATTATATTCTGTCATATTATTGAAAGAACAATTTGTCATTGTTTGAAACATGAGATGTTTGTTCAAGTTGATATGTTTGTACTTTGGTCAACATTGCTTTTTAAGCAAAAGGTTCATGTAGGTCATCTGTGTACTGCATACGGAAAATATTCGCAGCCGTTTTTGCAGTTGAATGTCATACGAGAAAATATTTGACAGTATTTTAACTAAAATGTTTTGCAATTATAGAAGATTCAAAACTGCGAGAGTTAGTTTTAAAAGTTAGTCTGTAGACCACAAAAATAACACAAGCGCAAAAATTTCCCGGTTTATAGTAATTTCCAACATATTTTGTTGTAATGAGATGTCCGACATTGAAAGTTCCAAACCTCGTTCCTCTAAAGTTCCATATGAGAACGAAATCCTAACATCTTCTGTGAAAAGGAAACAGTCTACCCATAAATTAAAAATCAAACAGTTCCAAACATTATTCGTTTGGAAATTCAAAACTGCAGATGGATACCTTCAATTGACATTTGAAGCGTTAGTCTGATCTTTCAACTTGACAAACATACAATTCGTTCAAACTTGAGAGTAAAGAAATCTTATTTGAGTCGATTAATCGCAGTAGGGAGCAATTTGACTGTTCTTGAGCAGATTAAACAATTTCTGTAAACAATATAACCTTACAAACTATCATAGCAGGATGCTTTCATAGAAATCACCGAACAGTATCTGTATCACATAAAGGGTTACTACAGTTCAAAAAGAGTCAATTATTCAAATGGACATACACATCTCTGTACCATAAATTTTAACATGGTCAAATCAATGGACAAAGGTGTTCTGTGACAGAACTAGAATTTGAAATTTAAAAGACGATTGACAATGGATAAAATGATACTAAAGAACAGGTATTGAAATAGTTAAACAAACATTTAATTAACGTATAATAGAATAAAATAAAATATAAAAAAAATACTACCATGTCGGAACGGTTCCAAAATGCAACAGAAAACTTATGAATACCTGATATAAATTGGGGATACTCGATCTTTAGTTTTATGTGTAGTGTTTTGTAAATCGTTGTTTGTCCTTGTGTCCTTTTTCTTTTGACCATTGTGTTATCTGTCCTTCTTAGATTTGCCGATTCAGATTGCCTCGTTGGTATCTTCAAACTCTTCTTCTATTATTCTTTCCTTTTGTATTCATATGTTTGTGTATATCATTTTGTTACAATTCATGTTTCTTGTATAGTTTTGGAGAAAAAAAAATATGTTGAAGGAAAAGATATCAGAATAAATTAATAAATATTCACACCATATCGTAAGAATTACAATCTATTTGCAAATTTAAAAAAAAAAAAAAAAAAAAAAACACTTAAAGACCAAATCAAAATAAAGATTATATTTTTTCTTCAACATATCAGTTATAACAAAATAAAAACACGTTTAAGAAAACAGAAGGACAATCAAGAACTTTTATTCATAACTGAAAGTCGACATCATTCCATTCAAGAAAGGGTACATTACAATTTGTCAAGAAGCAGTAAAATCCTATAATTATTTAAAAAATATAACACGCATTGATGAAATTGATACTAGTTCATTGCAATGTTAATTTCAAACTCTGCAAGAGCTCTGCCGTAAATCAGTCGTCTTGACGTTAAAACGGCAATGATGTTATTTTTTCACACCAAATCGGCAAATGTATTCAACAAACCCGATGTCAATGTGACTATATTTGTCATTTCTTTAATTAGCAGAATATTAGTGGTTAACCTAAACCATTGCTCGGTTTATTCTTCACGCTTTCACCAAATGTCGATTTTCTGGTTGTTTGTAATGTGAGAAGATGTGTTTTAATTGTTATTTTTGATATGATGGCTATAATAAAACACTTCCTGCTCAACATATTATCATGTATGTCATTCATCAAACGTGGTAGAGCAAAAGCTAGCTAGCTCAAAGCAACTGATTTTAGTCTTGAAAATAACAGATAGTGTATTATTTTTAATATTGAAAATTTAAATGTAAGCGATTCATAAACTTTGCAAAATAATTTAAAATGGTGTTAGCACAGGAACGCATTTTTACATAAGCCGAGAGGGAATTTACTTTAAAATAACGAAAGAAAATTCAGAATAAAAGGAATACATGGTGTATATATATCAAAATTTACATATTTAAGACATTATAGCATTTATTTATTACTTCCGGTTTGACATTGAAGGGTGACAGCGAAAAAACGTATCTGATCCTTTAAAAAAGTAATTGGTCATATAAGGTGTATGACTACATATTTAACTTGAATTAATTTCAAAATACATCAAGACTATTTCAGACTGACTGCTTGTTAAGAAATGGTGATTGCTAAATAGATAAAACTTCTTGGATCGGTTTGGATGGAGTCAGTTCTGCTACTCCAAGTGTAGCCTATGCTATAAATTATCTGCAAAGTTTGCGCCATTTCGATTTTTCAATTTCTGAAATGCTCTAAATACGATATCATTTATATTTAACATAAAATTAACGTTTTCATTTAAGACTTGAATTGATTAATTGATATAAATCTTACTTTACCATTTAATATTTATAATATAGATTTTGTACCTAGTCGTCATGTTTGCTTAACCAAGAAAGTAAGTCCAAAGTGGACATGCAGGGGCGTAGCTGGAAGTAAAACTATGTGCAATCAAAGAACTTCGGCGAGGGGTCTGGGGGACGCCTAAGGCCCCCATCGGGTCCAGGGCTGATACCCTGGTAGGGGGACCAGAGGGTCGAAGCCCCCCGGAAGGCCAGCGTTTCTAGCAATTAGAGAGGGCAATTCCTGTTGTTAAATCGCTCCTTTTTTTACCATCACGTTTCATACATGCATCGGTTGACAGAACACTTCAGGAAATTAATATATATGAACAAAGGAAATATGAGGTACAACACCTGTTAAAAAAGAAATGCCTTGATTCCTGAAACCTGCGACTTGTTCCTATAAATTCAGTTCTATATATACCGTCCGCCTTGGTTATTAAAATTTTATATTTAGAAAGCTAGCGAATCATCAATATTTGTTCTGATGGATACTAAATATTTGCTTTTTAAAAAGCTTTGCTGATTAACGGAGATGTTACAAAGTACAACGGAAAAAATATTTAAACAAAAATAGGAACACGTTATTGCCACAGGTACTTGTGGACAGGACCCTATGTTGCTCCCTTTTTTTTCTTTTTTTTTAAGATGTTGCACCCCCCCCCCCCCCCCCCCCCCCTCCTTTTTTTTCTTTTTTTAAAGTCGATGTTAAAAAAAAAAGGGGGGGGGGCAACATCTTAAAAAAAAAAAAAAAAAAGGGAGCAACATAGGGTCCTGTCCACAAGTACCTGTGGCAATAACGTGTTCCTATTTTTGTTTAAATATTTTTTTGATTCGCAGTCTGTTCATATTGCCATATTGTCCAATTGTTTTAAGTGTTATTTTGTATATTTGTAATAAAAATTTGGCAATACAAAATAATTCAAAATGATGAAAATAATGAATTCCTGCTGTAAAAATCAAAACACATAGTAGTTTGCCTTATTTGAATTTAATGTCCGTAGCCAAAGTCAATATGACGAGATTTTCCTAAAGTAAATGAGCGCATGACTGTCGATGTCAATGTCAATATCTCTGTGCACATGCAGTACAGCTAAAGAAGTCAGGCGATCCTGCAGCATTGTTGTCCTCAAGTACGTTTTAAGGCGACGGAGAACAAAGAATGATCTCTCCGTCGTAGCTGTGCTGGCAGGCATGGTGTAAAGTATCAATAAAACGGTGCTGATCGAAGGATAGAGCTCTTCGTTTGTGACGTTAAGGGTGTCCTTCAGATTCGATAGATTAGCGGTTGTCAATGTTGCCCAACGGGCTTTCCACCTTTTGATTTCGGCTTTGAAACATAACTATGTCGCAACGTAAATCGGTTTTGTATGTGTCAAATATAACGTCTACGGTGTCTGGTGTTAGTCTAGGCAAGTTCATTGGTATCAAATATTGTGCCTGGTATCTGGCGCCATTTTCAAGTAATCTCGCGGTAAGCTCTGTTATGTAATAGTCCATAAACGGGTAGTACATATACCGCTGCCAAAACTGGCAAGGGTTATCAGCGGGATGACCAGCTCGGTTGATCTGTCGGCCCGTTCTCCTTGGAATAGTCGGTAGAATTTCAAACTAATCGGCAATAGAAACGGCCATATCAAATAACGATCGGGTCCCACACAGTTTGGTCGTTTCGTTCCGAAGTTAACTGATTAATAACAACTTCACTCTCTTCTACCAGATCGCATATAAAACACGTTATAATGATTATCAATTATACTGAAAAAGTGGGACTCTTCCCATGTCAGTAATAATATTTTTTAGTGCAAGCAAAAACATTTTTTTTTGCCGAAATGATGTGCAAGCAATTGATTTTTTGCGTAAAGGCAGCTACGCGCCTGACATGCATCATGAATTATGCATTTAACCATATATTGCTGTGAACAGTGGATGAATTTGGTTTACCATCAGTTGTTTACAGTGACTTCTTTATTAATAATCGAATTATTAAAAATGTAATCTAAGATAAAATCGTAAATATCTATTTTAAAGCGCACGACGAGTTTCTGGAATAGATTCCATCGGGTATGCTAAAAATAGTTTAAAAGTCTATGGAGCAAGTAAATCTGTCAAAGTTACCCATGCCTAAGGGGGATTTACCATATTATCCTCCAGTTGTTTGTAAGAAGGCTCATGTCTTATATATGTTATTTGCGTTTGTTTGCGTATAGTGGTGTCCAACACATATTGTGGTTTTTTTCTGTTTTATTTGTTTTCGTCTTGTGTACCTTATGTTGCCAGTTTCTCTGGATCGTATATTTGTGATTGTCCCTATTCTCTGGATCGTCTATGTGTGATTGCCCCTATTCTCTGGCTGGTCTATTTGTGATTGCCCCTATTCTCTAACGTTTGTTTTAATAAATGATGTTGCTTAGCAACTGTAAATTCCAAACATAAATATATCTAATAAATCATTTCAGTTTCGAAGCACTAACTACTCGGCGGATGATATCAGAATGAACATCCATGTATATTGAATTTAACATTGGACTGTGGATGGATAATGGAATCTCAACCTTCTTCTCTTGATATTTGGATTTCCGGCATATATAAACCAACGATAAAAAAAAAACCTGCACAAATTAGACCAGTATCTCCGATTCACGATGAAAGGGGCAAGCATATAACTCTATAAAAATTGTCAATGTTATTGATTTATGCAAGGAATACATGCACTAAAAGCCTTTTCCAGTTGCGACCAACAGAAACATGACAAAATCAACTGCCTTAATGACCAAAAATGTACAAAATAATGTGCATAAAATTATATTAAAAATTCATTTTTTCCGGAGAAATATTTAATATCATAATTGCTATGCACTAATATCCAGGTCTTTTTTCGATTGTTTATACGTCATTTTTTTTTTTTATTGCAATTTCATGAAATTGAATTGGACCTACGTGTAATTTAAGGATCGCGTGACAAACTTTACTTTATGGCATTATTAAGGCGACACGTGACATATATATTACACTTATTCATGTACGTAATATGTAACACCTGGGACATTTCCTGCCGAGTTTTGTTGTGGTTAAATTACTCTTTGTAATAGATAATACAATGCACGAGTTTGTTTTGGATGCTCTCCCATATCAGATTATAGAATGTATGCAGTTGTGATTCAAAATGGTGCATCAATATACCTGGACTTATTGGTTTTATAATAATAGATATGTGTGGGCTTGTCAAAAACGTTAATGGAATGATTTTGAATACTCGAAGCTACCGTTTAACAACAATTTAGACTTTTAAATAATTTAGCTTTCAGATATTTATTTTGGATGTACCTGATGAAGGTTATTCTAGAAACGAGTCGTGTTCATTACATTTAATATCTACGTTTTCATTGGATTCATCCGTTAGTTAGCTAAATAAATTTGAAAATTTCATTCTGGTGTTCCATAGTTTATGGGTCTTCATACTAACTGCCTACATTTTGATTTGTTTGTTTTAGAATACATGTAGATCAGTTAGTTTCAACTGTTTTAGGATCCTTCTAACTATAAGAATATGTTTGTAGAAATGCACATTCGGTCCAAAGACCGGACAACTTTGTATTAAACACATACTATTTGGTATTGTAACGGGAACGCCCCCCCCCCCCCCCCCTACTTTAGGTAATAGGAACAGTAGAAGGTTCACTTTGAATCTCAGGATCGAATCCCATAGGGGACATTGTATTTTTCGGAGGAATAACATGCTCTACTGTAACAGTATTAATCTGTTTTTGTTAAGAAAACTCGATTTGATCACATGTCTTTCAGATTTGAAGATCACTTGTCGAGAAGACTATTGTAGCAATATATTCGTTTAACAAGACTATAGATGGCAAAATTTGCACACTGTCTCATGTCAACATTCCTAATTTTCTTTGCAATGATCAATGTTCCCAGCAAATCCTGTTTCAACTGTTAAATAAAATGATTGTTTATCAAGGACGTCAAAATACATTAATTTGTTTTAAGAAAATAATATCAATATGCAATATAAAATAACATCCATATTAGACTTAAACTCAATACCAGCACACCTGCATAAGAAAATGTGTTAATCTATCATTGTGCATCAAGGTGCATTCGAATATCATTTTATGGTCATGAAACACGCAGAATTTGACATCTGTTTATATAACACACAACTCCTTGTTTTATTAATAAGAATTAAAATAAAATATAAATATTTGAAATTTTCGTACAGACTACATAAAACATATTACTAGTATGTAATACTGTTACTGTGTATGAATTTCATTCGTGGCCTCCCATGTTGATGGTTTTATGGTCTATTATTATACTAATGTATATCTAGAGGGTAGGGTTATGGTGTTTAATGCTACTTTCAACAATATTTCAGTAATATCGTGGCGGTCAGCTTTATCACATAATGTTGCATTGAGTACACCTCGCCTGAGCGCGGTTCGATCTCACAACGTTGGTGGTGACAGGCACTGATTGCATAGGTAGTTTTAAATCCAACTACTACTATGCGATCACGACCTTGAATATCTATATTTAGAAACAAATAAAATGAAAAACAAAACGTTCCTAAATCGTAGAAATAGAGATAAAATTGATAACCTTAACACAAATATTCACCACCGCTCATTTTCCTGACTTTTGAAATAATAAAAAAAAAAGTGCAGGCATAGTCATATTTCAAAATATAAATGAGGAATATTATCCACCTCCTGGTACACAGACAATGGACAAAAGTATTTGCACGCTTCCAATTTTCCCTATGTATTTCATATAAAACTACAATTTTTCAGAAGCTTACCCTGAAGTCAATTCACACCCGATTTCGATAATTTTTATATCAATAAAAACAGAATTTTATGTAGTTTTACTGTATAATTTCAAAATAATTTTTTATGATAAACATTTTGAGAATATACAAGCTAAACACACAACTGAATTAATTTCTTTCGAAATACAATGCTTTGATAGGAACTTTGTAGACAAATTATCTAAGTCTGTGTTTAAATCATAGCGATTTGAAAAACGTGCTTCAAAAAGTTATTTCAAAATAACTACTATAAACTACATATCTTTCTGCTTTCCTTGATAAAATAATGATTAAAATCGGACGTGAATTGATTTCAAGATAATATTTTGAAAAACTGTAGTTTTATATGAAATATATAGGGTAAATTGGAAGCGTGCGAATACTTTTGTCCATTGTCTGTGTATATTGCATATTTACAAATTTTTACACGGGAACGCATACAATTATAGAAGTGCATTGTATGTATAGTTTCTATAGTGTATTGATAAATTGTTGTCCTCATGCATATATCTAAATGTGTTGATGACTACAATACCATATTGAATCTGGAACCATATTCTCTCGTAATGTCATGTTTACATAGACTTGTGTTGTTACATCACGAAATGGTAGGTTATTGGATTTTCTTGTTCGCAAAGATATTAATTTATTTGGCTTTTCAATATTTTGACATTAAGCGTATCTGATGAGGATTACCCCAGAAGTGCGTTGTGTGCACTAAATTAGATATATACGTTTTTATCTCTAATAACCTAACTACGCGTTGTGTCATAGAATATGATACAAAGTATTGTATCTTATTGTATCAAATGATATCAGCTTTGCACTCTTTACAACAACGCTGCTCACCTCGTTTTATAAGGGTAATAACAAAATTACCGAACACCCAGCAATCTTACAAAGGGAAAGTCAAAACTCATGTGAGAGATGGTATTTTGCTCACATTTGGAAACCACTTCCATTACAGTATAATTTCGCTAAGAAGGGAGATTTGGATTCAGTGCCTGTACAAATCCAGGAAAGTGAACGGTCATGTTTAAGTGTATTAGGGTATCAATTTTGCTTCCGTTTCTACGATTTGTCTATTAGACTTAGGAGCTGTTCCGACAGTGTGGTATTTCTTCTTTTTTCTTCATTTTATCATATCTGTGTATTAACATTTGTTTAAATGTGTGTATTAACAAATATGTTTTTTTTCCTTTATTTCATCATATCTGTGTATTAACAAATATGTTATATTAATATATTTTAAGAGACATAAAAATCAAAGTGCTGTATAAATTATTCATTATAGACAAATCGTACACAAAAACAAGAAGTGCAAATTTTGTCCAACATACGTTCACTAAATGAAGGAAGTTTTCCCAATCTCTGTACACAGTCCTCCTTTATTTAAAAGTGTCTGGTATTTACAAAAGTTTGTTCCTTTGTTTGATGAAGTCCATGAAAATGCTCGTATCTAATCTTTTTAGTGTTTTGTGTTGTCCTATTATGTGTCTTTACGTTCTGAGTTCCGTGTTGTGATGTCCGTTACGATTTCCACATTAAAACGATGTTCGGTTCTTCTTTACCTCCAGTTGTTTATAGGAGGGTTCATGTCTTATTTACCTCCAGTTGTTTATAGGAGGGTTCATGTCTTATTTACCTCCAGTTGTTTATAGGAGGGTTCATGTCTTATTTACCTCCAGTTGTTTATAGGATGGTTCATGTCTTATTTACCTCCAGTTGTTTATAGGAGGGTTCATGTCTTATTTACCTCCAGTTGTTTATATGAGGGTTCATGTCTTATTTACCTCCAGTTGTTTATAGGAGGGTTCATGTCTTATTTACCTCCAGTTGTTTATAGGAGGGTTCATGTCTTATTTACCTCCAGTTGTTTATAGGAGGGTTCATGTCTTATTTACCTCCAGTTGTTTATAGGAGGGTTCATGTCTTATTTACCTCCAGTTGTTTATAGGAGGGTTCATGTCTTATTTACCACCAGTTGTTTATAGGAGGGTTCATGTCTTATTTACCTCCAGTTGTTTATAGGAGGGTTCATGTCTTATTTACCTCCAGTTGTTTATAGGAGGGTTCATGTCTTATTTACCTCCAGTTGTTTATAGGAGGGTTCATGTCTTATTTACCTCCAGTTGTTTATAGGAGGGTTCATGTCTTATTTACCTCCAGTTGTTTATAGGAGGGTTCATGTCTTATTTACCACCAGTTGTTTATAGGAGGGTTCATGTCTTATTTACCTCCAGTTGTTTATAGGAGGGTTCATGTCTTATTTACCTCCAGTTGTTTATAGGAGGGTTCATGTCTTATTTACCTCCAGTTGTTTATAGGAGGGTTCATGTCTTATTTACCACCAGTTGTTTATAGGAGGGTTCATGTCTTATTTACCTCCAGTTGTTTATAGGAGGGTTCATGTCTTATTTACCTCCAGTTGTTTATAGGAGGGTTCATGTCTTATTTACCTCCAGTTGTTTATAGGAGGGTTCATGTCTTATTTACCACCAGTTGTTTATAGGAGGGTTCATGTCTTATTTACCTCCAGTTGTTTATAGGAGGGTTCATGTCTTATTTACCTCCAGTTGTTTATAGGAGGGTTCATGTCTTATTTACCTCCAGTTGTTTATAGGAGGGTTCATGTCTTATTTACCTCCAGTTGTTTATAGGAGGGTTCATGTCTTATTTACCTCCAGTTGTTTATAGGAGGGTTCATGTCTTATTTACCTCCAGTTGTTTATAGGAGGGTTCATGTCTTATTTACCTCCAGTTGTTTATAGGAGGGTTCATGTCTTATTTACCTCCAGTTGTTTATAGGATGGTTCATGTCTTATTTACCTCCAGTTGTTTATAGGAGGGTTCATGTCTTATTTACCTCCAGTTGTTTATAGGAGGGTTCATGTCTTATTTACCTCCAGTTGTTTATAGGAGGGTTCATGTCTTATTTACCTCCAGTTGTTTATAGGAGGGTTCATGTCTTATTTACCTCCAGTTGTTTATAGGAGGGTTCATGTCTTATTTACCTCCAGTTGTTTATAGGAGGGTTCATGTCTTATTTACCTCCAGTTGTTTATAGGAGGGTTCATGTCTTATTTACCACCAGTTGTTTATAGGAGGGTTCATGTCTTATTTACCTCCAGTTGTTTATAGGAGGGTTCATGTCTTATTTACCTCCAGTTGTTTATAGGAGGGTTCATGTCTTATTTACCTCCAGTTGTTTATAGGAGGGTTCATGTCTTATTTACCTCCAGTTGTTTATAGGAGGGTTCATGTCTTATTTACCTCCAGTTGTTTATAGGAGGGTTCATGTCTTATTTACCACCAGTTGTTTATAGGAGGGTTCATGTCTTATTTACCTCCAGTTGTTTATAGGAGGGTTCATGTCTTATTTACCTCCAGTTGTTTATAGGAGGGTTCATGTCTTATTTACCTCCAGTTGTTTATAGGAGGGTTCATGTCTTATTTACCTCCAGTTGTTTATAGGAGGGTTCATGTCTTATTTACCTCCAGTTGTTTATAGGAGGGTTCATGTCTTATTTACCTCCAGTTGTTTATAGGAGGGTTCATGTCTTATTTACCTCCAGTTGTTTATAGGAGAGTTCATGTCTTATTTACCTCCAGTTGTTTATAGGAGGGTTCATGTCTTATTTACCTCCAGTTGTTTATAGGAGGGTTCATGTCTTATTTACCTCCAGTTGTTTATAGGAGGGTTCATGTCTTATTTACCTCCAGTTGTTTATAGGATGGTTCATGTCTTATTTACATCCAGTTGTTTATAGGAGGGTTCATGTCTTATTTACCTCCAGTTGTTTATAGGAGGGTTCATGTCTTATTTACCTCCAGTTGTTTATAGGAGGGTTCATGTCTTATTTACCTCCAGTTGTTTATAGGAGGGTTCATGTCTTATTTACCTCCAGTTGTTTATAGGAGGGTTCATGTCTTATTTACCTCCAGTTGTTTATAGGAGGGTTCATGTCTTATTTACCTCCAGTTGTTTATAGGAGGGTTCATGTCTTATTTACCTCCAGTTGTTTATAGGAGGGTTCATGTCTTATTTACCTCCAGTTGTTTATAGGAGGGTTCATGTCTTATTTACCTCCAGTTGTTTATAGGAGGGTTCATGTCTTATTTACCTCCAGTTGTTTATAGGAGGGTTCATGTCTTATTTACCTCCAGTTGTTTATAGGAGGGTTCATGTCTTATTTACCTCCAGTTGTTTATAGGAGGGTTCATGTCTTATTTACCTCCAGTTGTTTATAGGAGGGTTCATGTCTTATTTACCTCCAGTTGTTTATAGGAGGGTTCATGTCTTATTTACCTCCAGTTGTTTATAGGAGGGTTCATGTCTTATTTACCTCCAGTTGTTTATAGGAGGGTTCATGTCTTATTTACCACCAGTTGTTTATAGGAGGGTTCATGTCTTATTTACCTCCAGTTGTTTATAGGAGGGTTCATGTCTTATTTACCACCAGTTGTTTATAGGAGGGTTCATGTCTTATTTACCACCAGTTGTTTATAGGAGGGTTCATGTCTTATTTACCTCCAGTTGTTTATAGGAGGGTTCATGTCTTATTTACCACCAGTTGTTTATAGGAGGGTTCATGTCTTATTTACCTCCAGTTGTTTATAGGAGGGTTCATGTCTTATTTACCACCAGTTGTTTATAGGAGGGTTCATGTCTTATTTACCACCAGTTGTTTATAGGAGGGTTCATGTCTTATTTACCACCAGTTGTTTATAGGAGGGTTCATGTCTTATTTACCACCAGTTGTTTATAGGAGGGTTCATGTCTTATTTACCACCAGTTGTTTATAGGAGGGTTCATGTCTTATTTACCTCCAGTTGTTTATAGGAGGGTTCATGTCTTATTTACCTCCAGTTGTTTATAGGAGGGTTCATGTCTTATTTACCACCAGTTGTTTATAGGAGGGTTCATGTCTTATTTACCACCAGTTGTTTATAGGAGGGTTCATGTCTTATTTACCACCAGTTGTTTATAGGAGGGTTCATGTCTTATTTACCACCAGTTGTTTATAGGAGGGTTCATGTCTTATTTACCTCCAGTTGTTTATAGGAGGGTTCATGTCTTATTTACCTCCAGTTGTTTATAGGAGGGTTCATGTCTTATTTACCTCCAGTTGTTTATAGGAGGGTTCATGTCTTATTTACCTCCAGTTGTTTATAGGAGGGTTCATGTCTTATTTACCTCCAGTTGTTTATAGGAGGGTTCATGTCTTATTTACCTCCAGTTGTTTATAGGAGGGTTCATGTCTTATTTACCTCCAGTTGTTTATAGGAGGGTTCATGTCTTATTTACCTCCAGTTATTTATAGGAGGGTTCATGTCTTATTTACCTCCAGTTGTTTATAGGAGGGTTCATGTCTTATTTACCTCCCTTTGTTTGTAGGAGGGTTCATGTCTTATTTACCTCCCTTTGTTTGTAGGACGGTTCATGTCTTATTTACCTCCCTTTGTTTGTAGGAGGGTTCATGTCTTATTTACCTCCCTTTGTTTATAGGAGGGTTCATGTCTTATTTACGTTATTGGTGTGTTTTTGGGTATTGTGTTGTGTTTTTATTTAGATTTTCTTCGTCTTGTGGGCCATATGTTGTTAATTTATCTGGATGTCCATTTTTGATTGCCCCTTCGGTGTTCTCTAACATTTACTTAGCTAAATTGTATTTGTAATAACTAGCTACACGTCTCTTAGGCTATTGTCAATTGACATGGAGAAAATCAGAATGCTTCCCATTGTTAATTACATAATACCATAAACAGTATAATAGTGTGGAAAGAAAAGAGCAATAAATAACCAATGAAAGACTTGGCATATACACCAATAAAAAGAAAGACAATTTACATAAACAATAAACATGCTCTTACTAGATTGAATTTTATGGATTTTTACTCGTTTATACTTCTAATGTTATAGTGTAGATATTACCTTGAATATGTATACTTCTAATGTTATAGTGTAGATATTACCTTCAATATTTATACTTCTAATGTTATAGTGTAGGTATTACCTTCAATATTTAGACTTCTAATGTTATAGTGTAGGTATTACCTTCAATATTTAGACTTCTAATGTTATAGTGTAGGTATTACTTACCTTGAATATTTATACTTCTAATGTTATAGTGTAGATATTACCTTCAATATTTAGACTTCTAATGTTATAGTGTAGGTATTACTTACCTTGAATATTTATACTTCTAATGTTATAGTGTAGGTATTACCTTGAATATTTAGACTTCTAATGTTATAGTGTAGGTATTACCTTGAATATTTATACTTCTAATGTTATAGTGTAGGTATTACCTTGAATATTTATACTTCTAATGTTATAGTGTAGGTATTACCTTGAATATTTATACTTCTAATGTTATAGTGTAGGTATTACCTTGAATATTTAGACTTCTAATGTTATAGTGTAGGTATTACCTTGAATATTTAGACTTCTAATGTTATAGTGTAGGTATTACCTTGAATATTTATACTTCTAATGTTATAGTGTAGATATTACCTTCAATATTTATACTTCTAATGTTATAGTATAGATATTACCTTCAATATTTATACTTCTAATGTTATAGTGTAGATATTACCTTCAATATTTAGACTTCTAATGTTATAGTGTAGGTATTACTTACCTTGAATATTTATACTTCTAATGTTATAGTGTAGGTATTACCTTGAATATTTAGACTTCTAATGTTATAGTGTAGGTATTACCTTCAATATTTAGACTTCTAATGTTATAGTGTAGGTATTACTTACCTTGAATATTTATACTTCTAATGTTATAGTGTAGGTATTACCTTGAATATTTAGACTTCTAATGTTATAGTGTAGGTATTACCTTGAATCTTTATACTTCTAATGTTATAGTGTAGGTATTACCTTGAATATTTAGACTTCTAATGTTATAGTGTAGGTATTACCTTGAATATTTATACTTCTAATGTTATAGTGTAGGTATTACCTTGAATATTTATACTTCTAATGTTATAGTGTAGGTATTACCTTGAATATTTATACTTCTAATGTTATAGTGTAGGTATTACCTTGAATATTTAGACTTCTAATGTTATAGTGTAGGTATACCTTGAATATTTAGACTTCTAATGTTATAGTGTAGGTATTACCTTGAATATTTATACTTCTAATGTTATAGTGTAGGTATTACCTTGAATATTTAGACTTCTAATGTTATAGTGTAGTATTACCTTGAATATTTAGACTTCTAATGTTATAGTGTAGGTATTACCTTGAATATTTAGACTTCTAATGTTATAGTGTAGGTATTACCTTGAATATGTTATAGTGTAGGCATTACCTTGAATATTTATACTTCTAATGTTATAGTGTAGGTATTACCTTGAATATTTAGACTTCTAATGTTATAGTGTAGTATTACCTTGAATATTTAGACTTCTAATGTTATAGTGTAGGTATTACCTTGAATATTTAGACTTCTAATGTTATAGTGTAGGTATTACCTTGAATATTTATACTTCTAATGTTATAGTGTAGATATTACCTTGAATATTTAGACTTCTAATGTTATAGTGTAGGTATTACCTTGAATATTTATACTTCTAATGTTATAGTGTAGATATTACATTGAATATTTAGACTTCTAATGTTATAGTGTAGGTATTACCTTGAATATTTATACTTCTAATGTTATAGTGTAGGTATTACCTTGAATATTTATACTTCTAATGTTATAGTGCAGGTATTACCTTGAATCTTTATACTTCTAATGTTCTTGTGTAGGTATTACCTTGAATATTTATACTTCTAATGTTATAGTGTAGGTATTACCTTGAATATTTATACTTCTAATGTTATAGTGTAGGTATTACTTACCTTGAATATTTATACTTCTAATGTTATAGTGTAGGTATTACTTACCTTAAATATTTATACTTCTAATGTTCTTGTGTAGGTATTACCTTGAATATGTATACTTCTAATGTTATAGTGTAGGTATTACCTTGAATATGTATACTTCTAATGTTATAGTGTAGGTATTACCTTGAATATTTATATTATTTCTAATGTTATAGTGTAGGTATTACCTTGAATATTTATACTTCTAATGTTATAGTGTAGGTATTACCTTGAATATGTATACTTCTAATGTTATAGTGTAGGTATTACCTTGAATATGTATACTTCTAATGTTATAGTGTAGGTATTACCTTGAATATTTATACTTCTAATGTTATAGTGTAGGTATTACCTCGAATATTTAGATTTCTAATGTTATAGTGTAGATATTACCTTGAATATTTATACTTCTAATGTTATAGTGTAGGTATTACTTACCTTGAATATTTATATTACTTCTAATGTTATAGTGTAGGTATTACCTACCTTGAATATTTATATTACTTCTAATGTTATAGTGTATGTATTACTTACCTTGAATATTTATACTTCTAATGTTATAGTGTAGGTATTACCTCGAATATTTAGATTTCTAATGTTATAGTGTAGATATTACCTTGAATATTTATACTTCTAATGTTATAGTGTAGGTATTACCTTGAATATTTATATTACTTCTAATGTTATAGTGTAGGTATTACTTACCTTGAATATTTAGACTTCTAATGTTATAGTGTAGGTATTACCTCGAATATTTAGATTTCTAATGTTATAGTGTAGATATTACCTTGAATATTTAGACTTCTAATGTTATAGTGTAGGTATTACCTTGAATATTTATACTTCTAATGTTATAGTGTAGGTATTACGTTGAATATTTAGACTTCTAATGTTATAGTGTAGGTATTACCTTGAATATTTATACTTCTAATGTTATAGTGTAGGTATTACATTGAATATTTAGACTTCTAATGTTATAGTGTAGGTATTACTTACCTTGAATATTTATACTTCTAATGTTATAGTGTAGGTATTACCTCGAATATTTAGATTTCTAATGTTATAGTGCAGGTATTACCTTGAATATTTAGACTTCTAATGTTATAGTGTAGGTATTACCTTGAATATTTAGACTTCTAATGTTATAGTGTAGGTATTACCTTGAATATTTATACTTCTAATGTTATAGTGTAGGTATTACCTTGAATATTTAGACTTCTAATGTTATAGTGTAGATATTACCTTGAATATTTATACTTCTAATGTTATAGTGTAGGTATTACCTTGAATATTTATACTTTTAATGTTATAGTGTAGGTATTACCTTGAATATTTATACTTCTAATGTTATAGTGTAGGTATTACCTTGAATATTTAGACTTCTAATGTTATAGTGTAGGTTTACTTACCTTGAATATTTATGCTTCTAATGTTATAGTGTAGGTATTACCTTGAATATTTATATTACTTCTAATGTTATAGTGTAGGTATTACCTTAAATATTTAGACTTCTAATGTTATAGTGTAGGTATTACCTTGAATATTTAGACTTCTAATGTTATAGTGTAGGTATTACTTACCTTGAATATTTATACTTCTAATGTTATAGTGTAGGTATTACCTTGAATATTTATACTTCTAATGTTCTTGTGTAGGTATTACTTTGAATATTTATACTTCTAATGTTATAGTGTAGATATTACATTGAATATTTAGACTTCTAATGTTATAGTGTAGGTATTACCTTGAATATTTATACTTTTAATGTTATAGTGTAGGTATTACCTTGAATATTTATACTTTTAATGTTATAGTGTAGGTATTACCTTGAATATTTATATCCATCATGAGAAAAGAAAATGACAAGCAATGGTCTACAGAAACACGACATAGAAAAATAAAGATTCAGTAACACAAATCCTCCGGAAGGGAAACACGTTCCCGTTCCACTAGTGACATCTGTCGTAATATTCATGTGGACACTCTGTTGACGAGTAAAGCGGAAAGAAAGGACGAGGTTTATCCGTAACATTTAAGTAATGATGGCGATCGAAGTGATATCTTCAACATAACCTTAGTTCTGTATATTCCTTGTTAACAGTAACCCTCCATCCAGGGATCCTGGTATGGAACCGAAGCTCTAAAATATTAAATCAATTCAATATCCCATATACTTTTACTGCTGAATATTGTTACATTTGAAGGGAGGGTTTACAATGGGAATATTGAAATAAATGATCTTTGTCGTAAAGTTTTATTCTCAACCGTCAATTTCTGAGAGAAGGTATATACATGAAGCAGACCTAACTGTATCTGTGGTATCCTTTATATAAATTTCAATGTGATAGATACGATCAAAATTGTCACCAACTTTGTAGGGACATCATCTTTATGGTGGAACGTGAATTTAACGAACCTTGCATGAGGTCTGTTTCATACGAACAAAGGAACAGGTGGGCTAGAAGACGAGCATAGTTGATGTCAAATAGGAATGGCGATTGTCTGTTCACACATGTCTACCAAAAAAAGCAATGTTCAAAAACTCAAATATTTTGGTGATCTCAGTTTCAGAGAATTTTTATCTTAGAAGCCAAGTGGTTATTTCAACGTAAGATTTGTCCGTTTCTAAAACAAGATGTTTGTACATACGCTTACCATTCCTTTTTAATTAAGCGCAGTTGAATGGTTTTAATCTTTCTTTTAGTTTTCATTGCGGAATAGTAGCTTTTAAGGGGTATAGATGTTAAATATGTTAATGTTGGTGGATGCTGAGAGCTATCTTAATTATATGTACGTTAACAGATCATTAGAATTTTTCAGAATCCATATCTGATTCAGATCACGCATGGAAGAGCTATTGTCACTTCTCCATGTTACATATTTACACTTCAGAATTATATATTTTCTGTGTCTGTTGTATAATATATGGTATGTTGTATTGATTGTATAATGAGTGTGTATGATACTTAATACTGTGGCATACAGATGGCGTTATTATTACACATTGGATATTATATTATTAACTTGCAATGTGTTGTATCCTTTACTAGTGGTGTTCAACACATATTGTGTTGAGTCTTTGTTTTGTTTTGCTTCGTCTTGTGTACCCTATGTTGCCAGTTTCTCTGGATTGTCCTTTTTTGATTGCCCCTTCGGTATTTTCTACGTTTATTCTTTACTAACATATTTTAGCTTAGCTATCATAAACGTTGGAGAAAACGGAAGGGGCAATCAAGAATGAACAATCCAGAGAAACCGGCAACATTGGACACACAAGACAAAGGATAGATACAAAGAAAACAGAGATAATTAAAAAGCGGAGCAACACCACAAATCCCGGCATTTAATAATACACATCATATGCCATATTAATTTAAATACCAAACATTGTAATGGAGTTGTTTTTTATACAATACGTGTTTTTATTGGATACATTTTCCGGAGCACCTGAGTTCACACCCGGGTTTTAGTGGGGTTCGTGTTACTCGATCTTTTGTTCTATGTGTATGTTTTGTAGATCGTTGTGTGTCCTTTTGTACTTTTTCTCTTGGCCATTCTGTTGACTGTTCTTCGATATACGGATTCTGATTACCCCTTTGGTATCTTCAAACTTTTCTTAATAATTTTTGGTACATGGAATTCATTGAAAACTGGCAGGATTAAAGTATTTGTATTGGCCCAAACTTGTAATGAATTTGAATGAGAATACAAGCATTGTGTTTGAAGACTTGCCAGCAATCAATTTCCTATTTGACGTGTCGCCAGTAAAGCTTCATTTCCTCGAATCCAATAGCAACGTTGTATATCCGTAATATTTATACATTGTGTTAATGACAAAAAGAGAAGCAAAAAAGTTATCAAGTAGATGTGGGAGAACATAAATTAAAATTACTCGTTTATTATTATTATTGATATCAAGACATTCCCTGCTTCCATTACAGCCCATAGATGTTTACAATTTGTACTTACAATATATTTGTTAATTTTGTTTTAAGATACAGCTCATTCAACATATGCCAACATTTTATAACATATGCATAAAAAGATAAGAAAACATGCTGGCATATATATATATATATATATATGTTATACATGTAGGTTAATTATTATACATTTGCATAAACATGATTGGTGTTGCTTCAACAGATTTTGTGTTGTTTAATTAATGCATTCATTCCAAAGTAAGAATAACCGTATGACTTCTTGGATATTTTAGGTATTCTAGAATAATTATTTTGTTCACTGGTTAGAATTGCTGTTGATTAAGCTAAGTTTTACACAATACCTTTCGGGTAAATAGTATATACTTATTGTAAATTTACAATATCATATGTTTAAAATAAAGATAAATAGTTTTGACGTTATAAATATTACAAACATAAATATGTATATGAATGACTAAGGCGCCTTGGTCGTTTATTTTCATTAATTCCTAACAAAGAAGTACCCGTCTTCAAACCGCATTTATGACACTTTACTTACATATAATTTAAGACCACGTGCTGTGTTTATGAATATCAATAAATTGTTTGCGCCATTTTGGTGTAAACGACACGAGTTTGGGTTTGGATCCTGCAGTGATGATGTTGATATGAGAATCCTGACTTTATTCATCCATAATAGAGAAGAAATGTCCCCCGAGGACAACTTAGATCCGGCAGGTCGTTTATGTAAACATAAAGCAAAATTGAAATTTACATTTTTGTAAACTATCCAGCTTGTAAATGGCGTCAATTGTCTGGACAATCACGATATTTATAAGATTTTTACCCATTTTAAAATAATTTACGAGTTCTTTTGACTACAGAAAATAGCCAAAAACTTAACTAAGTTATTAGTTTAACGTTTCATATATTGAAGTGTGTATATGAGCTCAGTTTGATCTCGGTGGCTGTTATTATTTAATTTCTGCCAACATCAAGAAGACGATAGTATCAATCTTAAGGGCTTGGAATGTTGGACATTGAGCAATGCAACTTGTCGTCTACGCCAGATAAATTTTATGATGTAATTTATTCAAACTAAAGGCCAATTTTCCTCGTGCATTGGTAGAACTAATAAATTTTGGTTGTCCCGTTTAGGCCCTTCGGTATTCGTTTAGGCCCTTTGGTATTCATGCTCTTAAAGACTAGAATTATTTGGCTTTCTAACCTTTTGACTATGAGCGTACCTGATGAGGGTTATTCCAGAAACAAACTCATTGTGCGCACTAAACTATATATCTAAGTTTTTATTGTAAAGCGCAAGCCATGCAGTTGTAAACGACTCCGGGAAGAAAATAGAAACAATAGTATGTTACATCATCTTTATCGACACCAACATTGCATTAAAATCCGTTCATGAAAGCTTGAATTTTTCCCAAGTCCCAGGTATGTTTCAGTTGTTTACATCAGCAAACTTATTATTAAATTTGATAGTTTCCCGAGTAATTTGCTTTTTCAAGAACTACTAAACAGAGTTATATGAATCACATCTTATATATTCCGTACCTTTTTGAAAATTTATACTAGGTCTAGATTTATGCAACATAGACTTTTAGATATATATATAATATTAAATAAGGGTAATAACAAAATTACCGAACTCCGAACAATCTTCCAAAGGGAAAGTCAAAACTCGTAAGTATATAAACAGACAAAATGATGTATTATGTTTCATATTGTTTTAAATGTGTTGTATGGTCATGTATTGAAAAATCCATAAAATATCCAAGAAACCTATTGGAATTAATTTACCGCTAGTTCCATATCCGAATGTTAATTAAATATTAATTATGTAATATTTATAATAATATTTGAATTAAAATAATTCATAAAAATTCATATAAAAGAAATTCGTTATATTTTTATCTTTGCTTTTTATTTCATCTTCAATTCTTCCTTCATTTTTGATATAAGTCAGAATTGTTCACTATGATTTTTTGGTATTTAATTCAAATATCGTTAAATGGAAATAATTTATTTTCTGTAGCTCCGCCTATTTTTCACTGCTATCAAATAAAGACTTTTATGGTTATTATATGCGCCATTACTCATGTTAGCTCCGATATATCACGTGATTTTAATGATGTTTTGATTGGGTAGATTAACCCGGGACAAATAACAATGGTTGTCTTTTGAAGAACAGTGCTTTCTATATTAGCTTACGAATTGAAGAATTCTGGCATTTTATTTGATAAATACTGTCTTGCTGGAGAAAATTAATTAGTTTCGTTTCAAATGATCAATCTGTTTTAAATGTTAAAAAGCAAATGTTGTGTCATTTTTAACAAGTGAAAGACGATCGAAGAAAATGGAGACTGGATCTGTATTTGTTTATCCCACACCGTTCAGGTATTTATCTTTGAAATATATTTTTTTTCATTTTTTTAATTCATATTAATTTGCGTCTAATTAAGCTGAACATAATTAATTAATTTGATGTATTTAGAAATAATTGTGTTTTCCAAAAAAATAAAATAGATGTATACCCTACAACACAAATGTTATTTTGAAAAAATAATATAGCACATTTATGAAAAATAATCCATGAAAATAAAATATCTATTTCATAGTGATTTATCTCCATTTTCAAACTATTTTGTTTTTAATTAAAAATAGTATGAATATTCAGCCAGTTTTTAGATAAACAAGTAAATTTTAGGGTGAAACATTCATATATCTCCATCAAAAATAATCTCTCTTTTTACATTGAATCCTTGTTACATGTACATACCACGGAGAACGAACATTTCAATGCTATTTTTGGAATTCTGCAATAATATTAATAAATTTTTTTGCAATATTTTGGGAAACAACAATATTTTTGAAAGCTTATAATTTCCTCTTGCTTGGTTTGTACAACAAATAAAAGTAGAAATTTTATAATTAATGAAATAAAAATATATTCAACTGTATATACTTCAAGAAAATTTGTATTTTATTGCATGATGAGTTTTTTATTGCATCAATAAGCCTAATATTGTGATCGTTCGATACTTTTGATAGAAATAAAAATAAACTAAATATTTTTTTAATTTAAGTTTTTTTCATTATTCAGTTGAATTATTTTAAGTCTTTATACAGCATTTTTTGTAACTTTTAATGTTATGTATATTTTTCCTGGTTCTTATTTCGGTAGTGTTTTCGCGATAGTTGTCTTAAAAATTCCTAAACATGAAATTAGATAACATAAACAAATTAATTTATCTTAAAATGAAATTGAACGATGGAAATAGAATCTTAAAGTTTTATGTTATATTGATATTATATCATATTTTGTAGTTTTCAATATTTTTTACTCTCAATTTGTTCGGAAAATCAAATGTGGGGTTAAATTTGCATATGAAATTACACTACAAATAATCATTTACTACTGTATAATACGAACATTCTCATTTTAAAGAATGTTTTGAATGTGTATGAAATAGACGCCAAGCAAACAATAATCAATCGTTTTATAAGACAACGTAGCATTCAAGCGCTTAAGTTTATTATTTAATCACAAACTATGTAGAGAGAAAACAAATCATGGAATGGAACCACATATTTCAATAACAAAGGTACAACAACACTTATCATATTTAATATGCAGACAATATTTACAATCATTAATTCAAAATTACATTCTGGTAGTTGCTAATGGAATAAATGGGGATGAAAAAAAATAATTTTCAGCAAATAAAAATCAGTAATCCAGATAAGAACAAATAGTCATGATCATTATCAAAAAACATTCAGTCGGAATATTGGGAGTAATGTAATGTTAATAGTACCACGAAATAATATTTCATGGCATATCTCTGTGTTTTCTAATAGATATATCCTGTCATGAAAAAATGTATATATCTAATTGAGTGCCCACGACGCGATTATTGAATAGCCTTAATAGGGTACGTTCATAGTCAAAAGATTGGAAAGTCAAGTAATATAAAAGTCTTTGAGAGCAAGTAAACCAAAGGACATCCTAAGTTGTCAAGGTTACCTATGTCTGGGGGAGATTAGTCTTTGAAAGTAAGTAAACCAAAGGACATCCTAAGTTTTAAGGTTACCTATGTCTGGGGTAGATTGACCTTAGTTTAAATAAATTATATAACGTTATATATCACTCAGTATATGTTACAAAGCACGGCTATTAAAATATACATTTCACAGTTTATACACAACCCTACTTTGTTCCTTTTTCATCAACATAGTGAATTTTATTTGCAACACAAGTAATGACGATAAAATATGAACCTTGATAACAACAGACTTTAAAATTGGATTGATTAGAAACATTGTTTAACAAAAAGCAACCATGATCCAAGGAGAATTAAATATCGCATCCAATATCGGGAGCAAACATGATCCAAGGAGAACTAAATATCGCATCCAATATCGGGAGTGACCTGATATATAGAAAAACATGAACACAAAAAATACCAATCTGTCAGAGCAGTTCCAAAATCCATTAGATAAATCGTAGAAAGATGTAAAACTGATATCTCTAACACACAAATACATGACCGCTTACTTTCCTGGCTTGGAACAGACACTTCAATAAATCGTGATGGGTTAATCTAGTTTTATGTTGTAACTCTGATATAATTGTTTCTGCCAGTGCTATCATATTTGGTTTTGTTTACTCTTTAAACGTTGTTATTCATTTCATGTATTATATAAATTGTTCAACAGTATGTGTTTATTTATACTATAATTATACAGTGTACCTAAGTGTACATAAAATTATTATGTTTTATGCACAGTAAAAGAGATATATATCTGAATAAAAACTACTAAATTGTAATCTTGTAATGCGACAAGAGATTAAATTTTATACCGTAGTCTTTTTTTATATCAGCCATCATATTACACACATAGCATACATACTTATAACACAAGGCCCTTTATCAAACTTAATAATGATCAGAAATGATGTAATGTGTTTAGAGTGAAACGATGGGTGCCACTAGTGGAGCGGGAACTGTTTACCACTTCTGAGTATCTGAGTTCACTACTCCCTCCATCTCTCCCGGTTTTTAGTGGGGGTCGTGTTGCTCAGTTTTCTGTATAGTGTTTTGTAGATCCTTGTTTGTCTTTTTATCTTTTTTTCTTTCTTTTGGCCATCGTATTGTCTATCATTCTTTGATTTAAGGCATCTGATAACCTGTTTAGTATCTTCCAGCCTTTCTTGTATGCTTAGATATTTTTCCTAGCATCTCAAAGTATATTTGTTTTAATTGTATAAGGATTGTAATAGAATGATGGTATACCATTTTAATACTCCCTTTACTATTGTTTACTGTACTATTTGTTTTGATGATGAAGTGGACTTCCACAATTTTATTTGAAAAAAAATCTTGTTGATTTTTGTGATGCCAGTATTGTGAGTATATTTGACTATGCTTGTTGTGTCTCGGTCTAGTCATAATTTGTGTTTTTGAGTCATTTCCATGTACGTCTATAAAATGTTTCGACCGGTGTCAATTGTGAATTCTATTTTCTGTTGTTTAGACGTACTAAAATTATTAAAGTGAACGATCATGTATCTCTGCTTATTTCTACGAATTTAATATCGGATTTGGGAAATGTTCCGACACTATGGTAAAAAAACAAATTCATTTTAAATTCTAAATTAATTAAATTAGATTTTTATCAAATATGAATGTACAAACAATGTAATTGCAGAAAATGAAAAATACATAGCACTGCATAAACATAAAGCTAAAAATGATAAATTTCCATGAAATCTGACACATTTAATATTTGTGCAGCAACAAATGTAACTGAGTTTAACAATTCTATGAAATTTTAAACTCCAAAGAGTTCAAATATTTTTTGGCTTTGCTGTTAATCATTGTTTTGCGTTAAGTATATACATGTATATCTGACTTAATCTAGCATTTACAGGTCTCCGTAAATGCATTGTCATTGTATATCTTTTTCTAAGCAATGGATCTATTTTATTCTATAGAATATCATAAGTACGGAAATAGGAAGCAGAATATACAAACATAAAACCCAATTACATGATCACAATAGCAACCAAACGAAACTAGAACATTCTTAACAGCCTTTCTACAAATCAGACTAGCAAATTCTGAACAGCCTGTCTACAAACAATACTAGAAAATTCTTAACAGCCTTTCTACCAACAAAACTACAAAAGTCTTAACCCCATGTCTAAATACAGAATTTAGAAGATGAAGTATTTATGAGATTGTTTGGATCTTAATTGGTTAACACATTTATGAGTCAAGAAACATTAATCTCCCTATGTGATAGGTAACTTAGATGATTTTTTACAATCCTATTTAGGAACTTTGGGTTTCATACTCTCAAAGATTTTTAAACTATTTGGCTTTGGAATATTTTCATTATGAGCCGTACCTAATGAAGATCATTCCAGAAACGCGTTGTATGCACTAAATGACTTAAATAGATATATATATGTTTTTATTAATATTTAGACAGTAGATGTTTTGTTAATCAGCATTGCCATTGAAGCACAATCGTCTTAATATTTCAATTTTCTGCTTTTTAATGTCTCTCCATATTGTACCAAATACATATCGTGTTGCTCAATCTTTAGTTTTCTGTGTGGCGTTTTGTAGATCATTTGTGACCTTTTTTCTTATGTCCTTCGATATACGGATTCTTGTAACTGTAGATATCTTCGAACTTTTCTCATTAAATATTACATTTGCAGTTATTATTTGACGTCTTTACCTCTAGTTGTGTGTAGGAGGGGTCATGTCTTTTTTATCTAAAATTGTGATCGTTTATGCATAGTGGTGTCCAGCACACATTGTGTTGTGTCTTTGTTTTGATTGTCTTCGTCTTGTGTACCTATGTTGCCAGTTTCTCTGGATTGTCTTCGTCTTGTGTACCTATGTTGCCAGTTTCTCTGGATTGTCTTCGTCTTGTGTACCTATGTTGCCAGTTTCTCTGGATTGTCTTCGTCTTGTGTACCTATGTTGCCAGTTTCTCTGGATTGTCTTCGTCTTGTGTACCTATGTTGTCAGTTTCTCTGGATTGTCTTCGTCTTGTGTACCTATGTTGTCAGTTTCTCTGGATTGTCTTCGTCTTGTGTACCTATGTTGCCAGTTTCTCTGGATTGTCCATTCTGTATTCTCTAACGTTTATTTCATCAATTGCTGTAAATCTATAAATTTTCAATTTGTTGACATGCTTGAACAACTCAAAGTCTCATCTTCTCTTTGATTATAAGTCGTCACTCTTATCAATTTTTCCTCAGGACAAAAACTTCTCACTTTTTCGGACACCTGAGCTAAATCCAATAACAATTTGATTAATGTTTTTGACTAATATCAGCACTCATAATGACAAAAACATATCATGAGAACTCAATTCATGCAATTTTGATGGCATTTTACCGGCTAGGTAGTTTGAAACCTCGAATCTATACTCGTTACCGATACTAAAGCTCGTAAAATCGACTTCATTAAAACGATATCTAGTCAAAACAGATCCCGTCTGTTAGTAAATTATGCATGTTGCTTTGAAAGATAAAGACTCAAGTAATTCAATGAAATTCAAGACATTATTGTTCTCTTCTAAAAAGCTAATAGGAAGGTGATAAAACGTTGATGGGGTGGTTCGTTATGTAGTAGCTTTATGTATAAATCACCTGTTGGGAGTTTGAAGCATAGGTTTGCAATATTATAATCTACAATATCGCCACAATGACCGTTCTTAGAACTGAGTAATGTAGTATTTAATTATGTAGTACTAACATTTTTAACCTAATTTTTGAAAATGTTTCCATCAAATTATTTAAGAAATTTTCAACAATTGAGTAGATTTTGATTGAATATAAATACAAACTTTCTGATCTATTTTGCAAACCATTTGTGAGCTCTATTTTTATTTCATTTATAAATAAAATAAATATTTTTCTTGGAGTAAAGTTCATTTTTCTAATCAGATTATGTTCATCTGTTCTTGGTTTTTTCATCATTTTCGTCTGTTTTATCTAAATCGTTATCTTACTTATTTCGACTGTTTATTCGGTATCAACACCATTTCCATGAATTTGCAATTCACCTATGTACAAAAAATATTTCAATGGAAACATTCATTTTATTTATATTTTATTCGTGAGCGTTATTTTTATTTTTATTTGAATTATTTTTCATTATGTTTTATTCATTTATTTTAGAGATTTTAATTTTTTAACGTCGGGTTGTTTATTACGAATCTCTGGTTTTGGGTGGTTATCATTATTTATTTCATTTTTTTTTTATTGTAATACCATGAATAACATCTTATAAATGTGGTAAAAATTTGCATTCTTTACCCCCGGTTTGTAGTGTTACTCGATCTTTAGTTTTATGTATATGTTTTGTAGATCGTTGTTTGTCTTTTTGTCCTTTTTCTTTTGGCCATTGTGTTGTTTGTTCTTCTGTCTTTTGGTCATTGTGTTGTCTGTTCTTCTGTCTTTTGGCCATTGTGTTGTTTGTTCTTCTGTCTTTTGGTCATTGTGTTGTCTGTTCTTCTGTCTTTTGGCCATTGTGTTGTCTGTTCTTCTTCGATTTACTGATTCTGATTATCCATTTGAAATTTTCAAACTCGTTGTTTTGTGTGAGTTTATTTTTTCACTGGGATCGTACCAGATAAGGGTTGTTCCAGAAACGCGTCGTGCACACTAAATTGAATGTCTCCGTTTTATGCTGTTTATTCATTGTATGCGTATCCCAGTGCTTTGTGTCGGTTTGTGTTGTTCTCTATTGTATATGTACATTCGGTGTTCTATACGAGTTTGTGCTAGTTTGTCTGTTTATTGTCGCGACGTCTTGTATGATTTTGTATTCTTTAATTCATAAGGACGAAGTGTGTGTGTGGGGTTTTTTTTCCTTTTTTTTTTTTTTTTTTTAGTTTATGCTGTTCTATTCCTTGTTTACATCATTTTTCACTGATGATGCTTTCTGTATTCGGATTGTGGTATTTATTTTCACTACACACTTATTGGTATTTAATTATATATGATAATAAATGTATTTTCATTAAAATATTATTTAAAAGCTGTACGATACAAACAGTGCTATACGAATGACTCATAAAAGTATACAACAGAACTCGCCCTGACACACATAGTTGTTCAAACATATTTAAAACAGGTACCAAAGCAATTGATAAAAAAAAATATCATTTTTGAAATCAGTTAAAATGGTTGTGCAATATAACATTTTCGTTAGTAGTGATATCTTTATTATTTTCAACAGTATTGTTTCAACGATTATATTTTCCCATTAATTAGATTTTTTCTCCACCAGAAGTGCAAGTTCCTTCATTTCCAGGTTCCCGAAAAAAAAATAATACTGGTTTATTTTTCCCGATTATTTTCCTATCTATTCGAAATCATATGTTTATATTTTCGGACCTATGTTTTATATTATGTAGATATACCTATATTTTCGGACCTATGTTTTATATTATGTAGATATACCTATATTTTCGGACCTATGTTTTATATTATGTAGATATACCTATATTTTCTCAGTACTCTTACAAGACAAGCAACATACAATTATTAGTGTGGCTTATTGACATTGAAACTACAATGTCTGTGTTTGTACCCGTAAGAAGGAGAGAAATTATTTCACCATCAGGGTTTTCCGATGGATGCTGTCATATTCGATAGAACATCAAAATATCAGAAACAAGTGTGAAATGTGTACAGACACATTGTGCATAAGTTTCGTATTTATCTCAAATCAATTAATAAATACCCTTTCCATTTCCACAATGTCGATATACATGGGACAGTCGAAACAACATTGTGCTCAATGTTGCCAGAGTCTCTGGATTGTCCATTTTTTTTGTCTCTTCGGTTTTCTCTAATGTTTATTTATGAACATGTGTTGTAATGTTGCAGTAGAAAATGTTCTGAAAGCTTGTGGATATGTGTATTGTAAGTCAACTACAGTCATATAAAGGTGGTTTAAGTTTGTCTTGTTTTTGTAAACATATATGGTTGATGCGTATGACTGTAAGGTGCACATTAGATTATTATTGAAAAGAAATGCCATTAATCATATGATATGCATTCAACCAAATATAATGTCCAATCAAATTGACATTTCATATAATTATTCTTTATTCATTCCAGGCCCATTCCAATTTATGGCCAGGCATCAGCGTTTGATCTCCACAGATTTGCTACACATTGCGCATCTTTAAATGGATGTATTAGACCGTCACCTTTGAAATTTAGTGACAATACGCCACGGGATTCATGCTTTGAAAATCCGATTCATATGTCGCCTTACAGTCTTGCCTTGGGTGAGCATTTTAAAAGACTACGACAGGAAAGTACTGCGAAACATTTTACTCATCCACAGCACATACTATCACAGCCCCAACTGCCATCGGCAAATCACTTTCCAATATCTAGACCTCCATTGTCCTTGAACAATGCTCCTCTGAATTTGTCAGTCACGCCGAAGTACAATACATCGGATATCGGTTCAACGATTCCTGTGAACACCGGAAGCTATGGTGAACAGATTTCACAACAAATGTCACTGGGTCGAAAACTTTTTCCATGTCCGCAATGCCGATATACAACGGACCGTAGAAACAACCTTAAACGACATATGTTAACAATGCACCAGACTTGCTCCAAATTACTGGAATGTTGTGGTATTCTATTTAATACAAAGGCATCATTACGAGAACATGCCATGATTTTTCATTACCATGGCTATACATGCTTTTATTGTGGCCGACGATTTTGTAGAAAGGCATTGTTAAAACGACATTTATCGGTTCATAACGGACAAAAAGATTTTGTTTGTACAGTTTGTGATTATGCAACGAGCCACAAGAGTAACTTAGAGCGTCATCGAAGAGTTCATGCAAGAAACGAAGATGGCAGGAGTGACATTAGCTGTGACACTGATCAAAAATCAAATTGTGACAAGTGCGAGTCCCGAAATGTAAATCATGAAAATAGAGAATCGGATCCGGATAGCAATGAGGAACTTTCCGTTTGTTCTGATAGTGACGAAGAAATAAACGTTCATACTGACTGAAAAATCTGTTTTATCCCCCATTTTTTTTTGTCGTAATCAAATTGTTCACGACTTATATTTTGTTGGTTGATATTGTGATATTTTCAACATTCCAAATGTTAATCCTGACCTGAGGCATCACTGTATTTATTTATATCTTAATTGTTATTGTAAAATAAAATGTTCAAAAATAAATGTTATCTACATTTTAATAAGGGGTCAATGTTGCCTCAATGGAATAGTAACTTTATTTACATTTCACTCTGCAGTCAGAGCCTATTACCTCAAGTAAAAACGTAGATATCTAATTTCGTGCACACAACGTGTTATTGAAATAACCTTCTGCAAGTACGCTCAAAGTCAAAAGATTGGAAAGCCAATTTTCTTTAAAAGTTTTGTGAGAAAAGTTTGCAGATGCCATCAGAAGCCATTGTAATCAGAAGCCATAAATATAAGGACAGACATTGCAATACCTAAAGGACAAAGAGACATAACAATGATTTACAAAACACTACACTGAAAACTAAAGATGGAGCAACACGAAAAACCGTGGGTGAACTCGGGTGGTCCGGAAGTGTGTTCGACTGTCACTCATGGCAATAAATACGTAGAAATCGAAATTAGTGTGTACGAAGTGTTTCTGGAATAAACTTTATAATAAGGGTAATAACAAAATTACCGAACTCCGAACAATCTTACAAAGGGAAAGTCAAAACTCATAATTATATAAACAGACAAAATCAACAACCGGAAAACTGTGAAAATCGTAATGACCCTGACTTGGTACAGGCATTTCTAAAGAAATGGTGGGTTGAATCAGATTTTTAAGCGCCAAACCTCCCGCTTTCATTACGGTTCAAAGGTTCCGGCTGTCACTATAACAGTATTTATAACAATACAGGAACAAAATAGGTAAAAATAGTTGTCAAAGCAGTACCAAATTCAGTGAAGTAAATGTCAAAGACACTTTTACGTCACACATTGATTAAAAAATATTTTTGACATTTTTGTTGACTTCCTTATCTTTATACATTTTCACTTAAAAGATTGGAAAGCCAAATAATTTAAAAGCCATGGCAAACTATACTCGATAGCAGTTTTTTGGTAGAATTTGTCAGTGACTTGTTTTTCTTGTAATGCTATAAATGCAATATTGTTGATAATCCTTACATTTATTTACTACTTTGAATTGATTGTATACTGAACAAACAGAATTCTCTGCTGAATTCACATGAATTGAAGGTCATGTTAGCTATTCATCTGACCGTTGATGGTGGTTGTCGTTCATCCCGCTTTGTAATCTAGTTTTATTTCAACCTTTCACTTTCACCTGAAATGTTTTGACTATTAGACAAGGCAAATGATACAAATGTCCTTGGGTTGTTCTTCGCAAGTTGCTCTGTAGGTGTGGAATCCTTGTGGTTTGCAGCTATCATAACATCAAAAAGAAAATGTTCATTTTTATTTATTTATTTATGTATTTTTTTGTCAAATTAATGATGTTATGTGGTAAAATGTAAAAATATCTGAATGATTCTTGAAAATGGATATAGAGTAAATTAAATTATGAAAATGCAGTTTTTAGACTACAATTGTTTAGGCAAAATGATCTTTTTTCCATTTCTACAAAAGAACATTATTTGTTACTGATGAAATCGGCAGTAATGATAAAAATAAAATATTGCCTACTACCTTCAAAGGAGTTTGACTATGCTGCTTTGTAAATTACACTGAAATATATTAATAGTAAAATGATTAAAAGTTCGTCTAAATTTTCCTATCAATAAAATGTTTAACTTTTTCAAAGTGAGGTCGCATTAGAACTGGGCATTCGCTAAAATTCGAAAACCAATTAATTAGAACGGACAATATTGTACAGTATGAAGAAAATAAATTTGGTTTGAAGCCAATTAATATTCAATATTAAACTTAATTTGCTATGCTCTTTATAACGTTTTGTTGTTTTTTTAAAGAAATATCTAAATGTTGATGAAATCATGTTGATTTCTTTGGATCTTTTTACCTGTTTTTGTTAATGATGTAACCTTCTCTACCTGAAGTATAATCCAATATGTCTCCTGTACAACGGAAGTCGTAATTAAGGTGTTGGATTAGTATATCAACTTACAAATATATACCCCTCAGATGCAATGTAGATATGTCAGTATGTTGACACTCCCAAAAGCGACATTGGCTATCCAAACTTCTAATTTTGCTTTTGTGTTTTAATTCTATATAACATTATCTTGCGAATCTCTAAATGATATAGTTATTACATATGATAAGCTTTCGTTAATATGAAGTAAAAATATGCATAGGAACTGGGAAGATCAATTTGAAATATGTCAGCGCACCATCGATTGTTTTACTTGCATTTATCGAATATATTAATATATGGTTTAAATAAATATCCAAACCAAGGATATTTTGCCTGATGTCGAAATTGGAAGTATGTAGTTAAACAATAAAATTATTCATATTTGTTTAAACCATTTTCTTTGTTTTTATATTTATTAACAAAAGATTCTAAAATTATATTTAATTTCATGTATTTTTTCAATTCACTTTTGTTTGAAACATTTTACACTGTTGAAATAAAGTTCCTAAAATTTGTATTATACTAACATATATCTTTGGAATATTGACATTGAATTGGAGATTACAATAGCCTCGGACTTAGACAATATTGATTAGCAATATGCCATAAAATTTGATACCAGATGAAGAATTCATGATGGTCAACTAAATGGACATAACGGTGGTGTGGTGTAACCAAATAGCTTAGTTTTATTCAATTTTCAAAATACCAAGAGCACTGAAAGCAATTTGTCGTCTCATAAAAACCAGCAAACTTGATTTGTTTATCTTATCGGCATATACAGGCCTGAATAAATGGGATATTGGTTGATATTCATGATGTCATTATCTTTCTATCGAGAACATAGATGGTTTCAAAGTATGCACTTAGCATATAATAGTAATATTAAAGGGTACCCATGCAAAATATTTTCTGAAACATTTCTTCTCTGCTGCCATTGGTTCAAATAATACTTGCTATGCTTTTTCAAACTCTTTATGCACTTTTCTGTCTCGTTTATTTTAATAAAACTTCATTTTCATATAAAAAGATATACCAAAAAGTGTTTGAAGATACCAAAGAAGTAATTGGAAGCCGTCAATCCAAGAAGGACAGACTATGCAATGTCAAAAACAAAATGACAAAAACAAGATTCTAAAAAAAATTTAATTTGTTTGTACGATTTTTCGGGGGTGGGGGAATTACAATTTTTTCAATAGTGTGGTAATTTTGCTAATATTGTATTACCATATTATGGAAGGGGCTAATCCATTTATGATAACTGCAGTAAATAGTAATGTGTTGGAACACTCTGATAGCCAGAGAAAAATAATTAAAGGGGATAAAAGATCGGCAGACATCAACTACTACAAAATCATAAAAACGGATATGATTCGCAAATATATACATTTTAATGTATAATTGTTTGTTATTTATATAATAACTATCAATAATTTTTTTCAAACACATATATTTATGGAATTCCATGCAAATATTGGTAAGTTGTAAAAAGAAAAGACAGAGGTAAATGCAATGATGGTGTTACCTGTTCTGTATTCGAACAGAAAGTTGAGCTTGGTGTTATTGTGCTTGCTACTTTAAACAGCATTTGGCAGTTGTGACATGTCATCACACATGGATACAGAATCAAAACTCAAGTCAATCTTATTGTCATGTTCTTAGAGTAGAGGCAGACAATTCCAATATTGTCATTTTTGGTTTGACCCTACTAGGGATCAAATCCACAATTGTTTCTGGATAATTCGAGCACGCCGGCTATTACACCTCCGAGACGATCAGGTCACAATTTGGGTAGAATAGATTAAACATGGCTTTATTTCCCAAATAATCAATTGTTAACTATATACTTTTCAATGCAGATAAAAAAAAAATTTGAAACGTTTAATTGCAATCCAATTAGAAATAGTAATAGAAATATAGATATCTAGTAACAAAATCGATAAATATAAAATAGCTTAAATTTAGGAAAAAACACCAGAAAATGATCAAATGAACAGTGGTTTGCAGAGTAAAGTGAATATAGTATTCAGCGCATAATTTGTGTTCTTTGTTTATAAACATCAATGTTTCTCTGTGGCTTATTTTACATATGAAATTATTTTTTTATGGGGAAGGGGGTATATCATTTGGTAGTCATTTGGCTGGAGACAATCCATGGTGTGTTCAGCCAATTTCAGTGACAACATAACTTCCCCCTACACTGGTAGACAAGCCTATTGTCTTCCTCGAAAAACACTCTTTGTTGTCAACAGTGAATGAAAATTATATAATGGTATAGTCGCCCTTTGTCAGCCAGTTTTGATGCCAGTGAAAATAATTAATTTAATATTACTTATCGAGAAAATAAATAATTTGGCCTTCATGTAGTTTAGGGGGCTCTATAATGCCTATCATGCATGGAGGGACCCAATGATACATTTGATGAACTAAATATGTAGTTTAAATGACTACATTTTTTGGACCTCAGACCAACGTGACATTGGTGAAACTAAATAAGCAATCTTCATTTGACAGTTTTTTAATGTCTTTCGGGATATCGCTCATCTGAATTGCATGCCCCCCATGCACATTGAAGCACCACTTCGGCGATATAACTAGCAGAATTTATATATAAAACTACGTTCCCACAAATACACAATTCGGTTTGTTTGTGGGACAAAGATGGCATCACCTGATCTCATTAAAAATGCGGCGCACTGATTGGTCGGTTATTTTAGTCTGATTGACGTCTCGGAAGCATGAATAGTATTCTCAACCTCGACAGCCCGTCCTCGTTTTGTCAAAAGAAAAATGGTTTCACTAGATTCTATGCTGTCATGTACATTTACTGTACAATAAGAGCATACGAATACATTTTTTTCATTTAAGTATATAAATACTACATACCTGTTACATGATTGAACCGAATGTCGTTTCTGCTGTTTTTAGTAACATTATGCAGTTGATTTGGGTATTTCTGACATTGCAGGATAAATGTCACATAAACATATTTGGACCCGATGCAAAAACTGCCAAAATAAGGATCGCACCACCAACAGAAAAAGGACAAAAGGACAAACAATGATCAACAAAACACTACACATATAACAAAAGAATGAGCAACACGAACACAACGAATACCGAGGAAGAACGCAGGTGTTCCGGAAGGGTTATCTTTTCCTGCTCCACTAGTGGACTGCAATGACGGGAAATGAAATCGGTCAGAAACTCGGGTGGAAATAAAATTTCATCACTGTTCTTCATTTCACTGTCACCAGGAAGCAACATGACGAAAAACAAATTCACCAAAGCGCGTGTGAGCTCTGCCCTTTGTATAGGTGGGTGGTTCTCATTTTTTTCAGAAATGTTTGAAAATACGGAAATGGTAATTTTACAAACAAAAACATTATCATTATGTTTCCTTGGCTTCATTTACTTGCTAAGTAAAAAACGTAGATATCAAATTTAGTGCACAGGGCTCGTTTCTAGAATAACGTTCATCAGGTTCGCGTAAAGCCAAAATATTTGAAAGCCAAATAATCTTGGGAGCAAGAAAACCAAAGGCCTACACAGAATAGGCAGCATATGTGTTTGAACAATATAATTGTCTGTACATCGAGTTCAGCCCATCATTTCTTTAGAAATGCCTGTACCAAGTCAGGGTCATTACGGTTTTCACAGTTTTCCGGTTGTTGACTGATTTTGTCTGTTTATATACTTATGAGTTTTGACTTTCCCTTTGTAAGATTGTTCGGAGTTCGGTAATTTTGTTATTACCCTTATTTATTAGCACTTAGCACTGTTAAAAAATATGTGTGGGGTAAAAGTATTTGTCTAAGCGTTTTCCAGAATCCATAACTTATTAAATTCGATGCTTTGGTTGAAAAAATTAGTTTTACCATATAATCTCACATTTTACGACATGATAATTTCAAAAAGCAATATTTCTACTTTTTGTACAGTGTTGTAGAAATTGATTACAATATTACGTTTGTTCAGACCATTAATTTTAGATTTTCTTTTAATTCAAGGCACAGTAGGACTCTATCAGCGCTGTGGCTTAAAATTCCCACAACAAAACTATCTAAAGCTTGCAGATAAATGCACAAAACAGCGTTGTTGATTTTGTTTCATTCATCAAAATTACCTTTGTACCTTTTTCTGATGTATTCCTACGAAGAATTCAATTGAGTGTGTAAAAAACTCTTTATCTCACAATGGCGTCGTCCATGTTATTATCGGGAAACCTTTTGTTCTGTGAGTTTTCTGATGAATGTTTTATTTGATAACGTATAAATCTGTTGCTCTGATTCTACGCTTCTAATTAATTGCACTTTTATATACAAAAATCTTATGGGTGAAAGTGCATTTATATTTATGATAAAAAATAAAGAGGAGTTAAATTAATCAAATAATGAAAAGTACAACTTCAATATATCAAATCAAAAATTGGAAATTTTCGTCAGAAAATACTAGTATACCAAATTGTAGAATTGGTCTTTCAAACATTATTATTTATATTTACCACAGGAACAGAATTTGGTATTTTCTTTGCTTCATGTTGAATTTCATATTTAAATTACAACACTTTTTTATAAATATTATTTTATGTTACACTCAAATCTGCCTTAAAGGGTATATATACAACAAATCATTGTCAATAAAGAACAACTTCATTTTCCCCATTGATAAATAAAGAAAATAAATATTTGTTTAACCTGTATAAAAAGGGCAACTGCTCATAAAGGGTACATTTTCAGGTTCCATTGAGTGCCCTTTGTATACAGGTTTGACTGTATTTCAATCTAGGTACAATATTCTTAAGATTCCAGATGCTAACAAAATAATGTCTACGTATAAGAAATGAAGATACCAAAAGAGGTAATAAGAAGCCGTAATACGTCAAAGAACAGATAATGCAATGTCCAAAAGAACAACAAGACAAAGAATGTTAGAAACATTTGAAGATACGAAAGGAGTAATCAGAAAAACCAGGGATAAGCAGTTCCTGCTCTTCTAGTAACACCCGTCGTATAACTCTAATTACATAACAATTTGTAACAACACTTTTATCACAATCTCAATCAATAGAAACAGTCGTTTCTACATATTTTAGATACATATTTCATTGACATTAATGGTGTCATTAGAAAGTAAACTATAGACATTCAGCTTAGACAAAAACGTATTTAATTTCATTTTATCTATTCTCTCTGAAGGATTTATGATTTATTAATAAAAACGTAGATATCATATTTGGAAAACCTTCAGTGCGGTACGATCAAAGTAAAAAAAATTGGAAAGCCAAATAATATAAAACTTTTGGGAGCAAGAAAACAAAATAGTCTAAACAGAACAACTAAAATCGGCTTTGGTTGGTATGGACATACAATTTGCTGCATTTATTAATTTTATAACAAGATTTTCGTTGTTGGTTGTTTACATTTGTAATATTCGTTATCATCAATTCATAACATGTATAACGTATGTTTTTGTATGTGCTCACGTGCAATATTTAATTTAATTTTATACCAAACTACATAGTTTTCAGATGATAAATTCATATCATTTCATTAATTCAAAAAAATATAGAAATATTTTCCAAAAGGTGGAAAATAGCCTGAATGAGCGCATAATACCGAAATCAGTAGAGATAAAGAAAATAATAACAGTGTCAAGCAAAAGCTCAGACATTGTGAATTTACAAGGAAACCGGAAAATGCAACATAAATGGCACCCGTAGTGAAGTCACAATTTCTTAAGACAGTTAGAGAAATAGCAAAGCAAGCTTACTATGAAAAAATGTCTGCAATCAGTATGGAAACGAGAAATACGGGTGGTGTTATAAACAGGTTTCGTGGGACAGGCGATTCCAGGGCGCCTGGTATTACTTCGTTTTATACCGGATTTGATGTTGTCAGAGACATTTTTCCATTTCTGTTTTTCCGTCTGTATTGCTATCTTTGTCTTTATATTTGTATTTTGTATTTACTCCAAAACGTTTTCAGACTTCGTCCTGTTCGAATTATAGTTTGAATGAATATCAGTTTGTTTTGAAAATATGTTCACTGATTAAAAATTTTGTGCAAATGCAAATGTTTCACAGAGTTTATTTAGAAAATTTATCAATATGTAGCTTGAATACTCGTTTGTCTCTTTGATTCTCCTTTAAAAAGACGTCATCAAAATGTGCTTTGCTAAATTTACTTTAATTGTACCTTTAATTTCATTATTTGGTAACAGAATATCCATTTATAACTGCACATAAACACCATTGGCATATGTAATCCAAGGATTCTGACATTTGTTTTCATCATTTTTGCTCACTTTGGGATTGAAGACGGAAAATTCAACAAAACCATAACTAAAATGCAATGCAAGTACAATGTTTTTTTTATATTTTCAATTAATTTGACCATTCACGTGACCGTTTCAATTATTGTTTGTACACGGTTATTTTTTAGGGATTATTTTCAAGCGTTGTTCAGAAATGCAGTCCTTGTGTTTTTATTACCATTGACCGACGAACTTCATATTTGCCCAGCGATCATACACAATAACTCAATGGATATAATTTTCAGGTCCCCGTGATGTCATGTCTTTGAATATGTGCTATAAATCTGATGTCGCATCTTTGCACTTTTAGCAAAATATCTGCATAAACTACAGGAAATTGCCTAAAGAACATTGCGTGTCATTATACAGTGATACATCGTTAATCAAAATATTTACTTCAGTATGAAAGCTCACTTTTCATCATACATTGGAATCATTTTTCACTCTTTTAATGCTCATGTGCCTCCGGGAGCGATCATTTTATTTTGTGATCGTCGATAAACGTCAAACACTTTTCAGTCCTGTTTAGAAAACACTGAATTTGAGATACGATCGACGCGTGGGCATTTAACCTACAGTTGTCTACAAAATCATGCAGTTAATTATCTTTAATAGAAAAATAATTATGTCATAAATTGTTCATAATTGAAAAGGAAAGTTGCTAATGAGAAACGTTTTCTACTATGCAAAAATAATCGTCAGTCTCAACCCCTTGTGTCGCTACTGGTGTAAACTGTGAATACGTTCTTCATAAATATTGACAGTAAACGCATAGAAATTTTGATTAATGCGGATAGATATGATCTATTATCGTAAACTGTCAAATGAAATCGACAGTGGTTTGGGAGGTTATATCTGTAAGGCATTATTTAGACACGTGATTATTTAAAACGATTTAATTATTATTTAATCGTAGACTGTGTATATTGCATGAGACATGCTTCTCTTTCTGTCTTTTCTTTTCTTTTTTATTTTTTTTGAAAAGTTGACATAGACATAACTTAAATATAGGCATGCCAGATAAATCATTTTAAACACCCTTATATACATTTTTAGGTTAAAAATACGTGAAAAATTCTGGAAGTAAAACTGCGTAAAGAATCAAGATAAAACTTATTTAAATGTATTCTACTTAAGGGAAATAAATTCAATCTGTATTTATTGTAGCTCAATATATAGCTTTCTATGTAGTGTTGGTTTTGTAGATCATCGTCTTTTTTTTCTTTTGGCCGTAGTATTGTCTTTACCTTTTACTTTTGACCGTTGTATTGTCTATACTTTTTCCTTTTGGCCGTTGTATTGTCTATACTTTTTTCTTTTGGTCGTTGTATTGTCTATACTTTTTACTTTTGACCGTTGTATTGTCTATACTTTTTTCTTTTGGCCGTTGTATTGTCTATACTTTTTACTTTTGGCCGTTGTATTGTCTATACTTTTTTCTTTTGGCCGTTGTATTGTCTATACTTTTTTCTTTTGGCCGTTGTATTGTCTATACTTTTTTTCTTTTGGCCGTTGTATTGTCTATACTTTTTTACTTTTGGCCGTTGTATTGTCTATACTTTTTTCTTTTGGCCGTTGTATTGTCTATACTTTTTACTTTTGACCGTTGTATTGTCTATACTTTTTACTTTTGACCGTTGTATTGTCTATACTTTTTTCTTTTGGCCGTTGTATTGTCTATACTTTTTTCTTTTGGTCGTTGTATTGTCTATACTTTTTACTTTTGACCGTTGTATTGTCTATACTTTTTTACTTTTGGCCGTTGTATTGTCTATACTTTTTTCTTTTGGCCGTTGTATTGTCTATACTTTTTACTTTTGACCGTTGTATTGTCTATACTTTTTACTTTTGACCGTTGTATTGTCTATACTTTTTTCTTTTGGCCGTTGTATTGTCTATACTTTTTTCTTTTGGTCGTTGTATTGTCTATACTTTTTACTTTTGGTCATTGTATTGTCTATACTTTTTTCTTATGGCCGTTGTATTGTCTATACTTTTTTCTTTTGGCCGTTGTATTGTCTATACTTTTTTCTTTTGGCCGTTGTATTGTCTATACTTTTTTTCTTTTGGCCGTTGTATTGTCTATACTTTTTTACTTTTGGCCGTTGTATTGTCTATACTTTTTTACTTTTGGCCGTTGTATTGTCTATACTTTTTACTTTTGACCGTTGTATTGTCTATACTTTTTACTTTTGACCGTTGTATTGTCTATACTTTTTACTTTTGGTCGTTGTATTGTCTATACTTTTTTACTTTTGACCGTTGTATTGTCTATACTTTTTACTTTTGGCCGTTGTATTGTCTATACTTTTTACTTTTGGTCGTTGTATTGTCTATACTTTTTTACTTTTGACCGTTGTATTGTCTATACTTTTTACTTTTGACCGTTGTATTGTCTATACTTTTTACTTTTGACCGTTGTATTGTCTATACTTTTTACTTTTGGTCGTTGTATTGTCTATACTTTTTTACTTTTGACCGTTGTATTGTCTATACTTTTTACTTTTGGCCGTTGTATTGTCTATACTTTTTACTTTTGGTCGTTGTATTGTCTATACTTTTTTACTTTTGACCGTTGTATTGTCTATACTTTTTACTTTTGACCGTTGTATTGTCTATACTTTTTACTTTTGACCGTTGTATTGTCTATGCTTTTTACTTTTGACCGTTGTATTGTCTATACTTTTTACTTTTGGCCGTTGTATTGTCTATACTTTTTACTTTTGGCCGTTGTATTGTCTATACTTTTTACTTTTGACCGTTGTATTGTCTATACTTTTTACTTTTGACCGTTGTATTGTCTATACTTTTTACTTTTGGTCGTTGTATTGTCTATACTTTTTTACTTTTGACCGTTGTATTGTCTATGCTTTTTACTTTTGACCGTTGTATTGTCTATACTTTTTACTTTTGACCGTTGTATTGTCTATACTTTTTACTTTTGACCGTTGTATTGTCTATACTTTTTACTTTTGGCCGTTGTATTGTCTATACTTTTTACTTTTGGCCGTTGTATTGTCTATACCTTTTTTCTTTTGGCCGTTGTATTGTCTATACTTTTTACTTTTGGCCGTTGTATTGTCTATACTTTTTACTTTTGGTCGTTGTATTGTCTATACTTTTTTTCTTTTGGCCGTTGTATTGTCTATACTTTTTTTCTTTTGGCCGTTGTATTGTCTATACTTTTTACTTTTGGCCGTTGTATTGTCTATACTTTTTTTCTTTTGACCGTTGTATTGTCTATACTTTTTACTTTTGGCCGTTGTATTGTCTATACTTTTTTTCTTTTGACCGTTGTATTGTCTATACTTTTTACTTTTGGCCGTTGTATTGTCTATACTTTTTACTTTTGGCCGTTGTATTGTCTATACTTTTTACTTTTGGCCGTTGTATTGTCTATACTTTTTACTTTTGGCCGTTGTATTGTCTATACTTTTTACTTTTGACCGTTGTATTGTCTATACTTTTTACTTTTGGTCGTTGTATTGTCTATACTTTTTACTTTTGGCCGTTGTATTGTCTATACTTTTTACTTTTGGCCGTTGTATTGTCTATACTTTTTACTTTTGGCCGTTGTATTGTCTATACTTTTTTTCTTTTGGCCGTTGTATTGTCTATACTTTTTACTTTTGGCCGTTGTATTGTCTATACTTTTTACTTTTGGCCGTTGTATTGTCTATACTTTTTTTCTTTTGGCCGTTGTATTGTCTATACTTTTTTTCTTTTGGCCGTTGTATTGTCTATACTTTTTACTTTTGGCCGTTGTATTGTCTATACTTTTTTTCTTTTGACCGTTGTATTGTCTATACTTTTTACTTTTGGCCGTTGTATTGTCTATACTTTTTTTCTTTTGACCGTTGTATTGTCTATACTTTTTACTTTTGGCCGTTGTATTGTCTATACTTTTTACTTTTGGCCGTTGTATTGTCTATACTTTTTACTTTTGGCCGTTGTATTGTCTATACTTTTTTTCTTTTGGCCGTTGTATTGTCTATACTTTTTACTTTTGGCCGTTGTATTGTCTATACTTTTTTTCTTTTGACCGTTGTATTGTCTATACTTTTTACTTTTGGCCGTTGTATTGTCTATACTATTTTTCTTTTGACCGTTGTATTGTCTATACTTTTTACTTTTGGCCGTTGTATTGTCTATACTTTTTACTTTTGGCCGTTGTATTGTCTATACTTTTTTTCTTTTGGCCGTTGTATTGTCTATACTTTTTACTTTTGGCCGTTGTATTGTCTATACTTTTTTTCTTTTGACCGTTGTATTGTCTATACTTTTTACTTTTGGCCGTTGTATTGTCTATACTTTTTACTTTTGGTCGTTGTATTGTCTATACTTTTTTCTTTTGGTCATTGTATTGTCTATACTTTTTTTCTTTTGGTCGTTGTATTGTCTATACTTTTTACTTTTGACCGTTGTATTGTCTATACTTTTTTTCTTTTGGCCGTTGTATTGTCTATACTTTTTTTCTTTTGGCCGTTGTATTGTCTATACTTTTTACTTTTGGTCGTTGTATTGTCTATACTTTTTTCTTTTGGTCATTGTATTGTCTATACTTTTTTTCTTTTGGTCGTTGTATTGTCTATACTTTTTACTTTTGGCCGTTGTATTGTCTATACTTTTTTTCTTTTGACCGTTGTATTGTCTATACTTTTTTCTTTTGGTCATTGTATTGTCTATACTTTTTTTCTTTTGGCCGTTGTATTGTCTATACTTTTTACTTTTGGTCGTTGTATTGTCTATACTTTTTTCTTTTGGTCATTGTATTGTCTATACTTTTTTTCTTTTGGTCGTTGTATTGTCTATACTTTTTACTTTTGGCCGTTGTATTGTCTATACTTTTTTTCTTTTGACCGTTGTATTGTCTATACTTTTTTCTTTTGGTCATTGTATTGTCTATACTTTTTTTCTTTTGGCCGTTGTATTGTCTATACTTTTTACTTTTGGTCGTTGTATTGTCTATACTTTTTTCTTTTGGTCATTGTATTGTCTATACTTTTTTTCTTTTGGTCGTTGTATTGTCTATACTTTTTACTTTTGGCCGTTGTATTGTCTATACTTTTTTTCTTTTGACCGTTGTATTGTCTATACTTTTTTCTTTTGGTCATTGTATTGTCTATACTTTTTTTCTTTTGGCCGTTGTATTGTCTATACTTTTTTCTTTTGGTCGTTGTATTGTCTATGCTTTTTTCTTTTGGTCATTGTATTGTCTATACTTTTTTTCTTTTGGTCGTTGTATTGTCTATACTTTTTACTTTTGGACGTTGTATTGTCTATACTTTTTTTCTTTTGACCGTTGTATTGTCTATACTTTTTTCTTTTGGTCATTGTATTGTCTATACTTTTTTTCTTTTGGCCGTTGTATTGTCTATACTTTTTACTTTTGGTCGTTGTATTGTCTATACTTTTTTCTTTTGGTCATTGTATTGTCTATACTTTTTTTCTTTTGGTCGTTGTATTGTCTATACTTTTTACTTTTGGCCGTTGTATTGTCTATACTTTTTTTCTTTTGACCGTTGTATTGTCTATACTTTTTTCTTTTGGTCATTGTATTGTCTATACTTTTTTTCTTTTGGCCGTTGTATTGTCTATACTTTTTACTTTTGGTCGTTGTATTGTCTATACTTTTTTCTTTTGGTCATTGTATTGTCTATACTTTTTTTCTTTTGGTCGTTGTATTGTCTATACTTTTTACTTTTGGCCGTTGTATTGTCTATACTTTTTTTCTTTTGACCGTTGTATTGTCTATACTTTTTTCTTTTGGTCATTGTATTGTCTATACTTTTTTTCTTTTGGCCGTTGTATTGTCTATACTTTTTACTTTTGGTCGTTGTATTGTCTATACTTTTTTCTTTTGGTCATTGTATTGTCTATACTTTTTTTCTTTTGGTCGTTGTATTGTCTATGCTTTTTACTTTTGGCCGTTGTATTGTCTATACTTTTTTTCTTTTGGTCGTTGTATTGTCTATACTTTTTTCTTTTGGTCGTTGTATTGTCTATACTTTTTTTCTTTTGACCGTTGTATTGTCTATACTTTTTTCTTTTGGTCGTTGTATTGTCTATACTTTTTTTCTTTTGGCCGTTGTATTGTCTATACTTTTTTTCTTTTGACCGTTGTATTGTCTATACTTTTTTCTTTTGGTCATTGTATTGTCTATACTTTTTTTCTTTTGGCCGTTGTATTGTCTATACTTTTTACTTTTGGTCGTTGTATTGTCTATACTTTTTTCTTTTGGTCATTGTATTGTCTATACTTTTTTCTTTTGGCCGTTGTATTGTCTATACTTTTTACTTTTGGTCGTTGTATTGTCTATACTTTTTTCTTTTGGTCATTGTATTGTCTATACTTTTTTTCTTTTGGTCGTTGTATTGTCTATACTTTTTACTTTTGGTCGTTGTATTGTCTATACTTTTTTTCTTTTGACCGTTGTATTGTCTATACTTTTTTCTTTTGGTCATTGTATTGTCTATACTTTTTTTCTTTTGGCCGTTGTATTGTCTATACTTTTTACTTTTGGTCGTTGTATTGTCTATACTTTTTTCTTTTGGTCATTGTATTGTCTATACTTTTTTTCTTTTGGTCGTTGTATTGTCTATACTTTTTACTTTTGGCCGTTGTATTGTCTATACTTTTTTCTTTTGGTCGTTGTATTGTCTATACTTTTTTTCTTTTGACCGTTGTATTGTCTATACTTTTTTCTTTTGGTCGTTGTATTGTCTATACTTTTTTTCTTTTGGCCGTTGTATTGTCTATACTTTTTTTCTTTTGACCGTTGTATTGTCTATACTTTTTTCTTTTGGTCATTGTATTGTCTATACTTTTTTTCTTTTGGCCGTTGTATTGTCTATACTTTTTACTTTTGGTCGTTGTATTGTCTATACTTTTTTCTTTTGGTCATTGTATTGTCTATACTTTTTTTCTTTTGGCCGTTGTATTGTCTATACTTTTTACTTTTGGTCGTTGTATTGTCTATACTTTTTTCTTTTGGTCATTGTATTGTCTATACTTTTTTTCTTTTGGTCGTTGTATTGTCTATACTTTTTACTTTTGGCCGTTGTATTGTCTATACTTTTTTTCTTTTGGTCGTTGTATTGTCTATACTTTTTTCTTTTGGTCGTTGTATTGTCTATACTTTTTTTCTTTTGACCGTTGTATTGTCTATACTTTTTTCTTTTGGTCGTTGTATTGTCTATACTTTTTTTCTTTTGGCCGTTGTATTGTCTATACTTTTTTTCTTTTGACCGTTGTATTGTCTATACTTTTTTCTTTTGGTCATTGTATTGTCTATACTTTTTTTCTTTTGGCCGTTGTATTGTCTATACTTTTTACTTTTGGTCGTTGTATTGTCTATACTTTTTTCTTTTGGTCATTGTATTGTCTATACTTTTTTTCTTTTGGTCGTTGTATTGTCTATACTTTTTACTTTTGGCCGTTGTATTGTCTATACTTTTTTTCTTTTGACCGTTGTATTGTCTATACTTTTTTCTTTTGGTCATTGTATTGTCTATACTTTTTTTCTTTTGGCCGTTGTATTGTCTATACTTTTTACTTTTGGTCGTTGTATTGTCTATACTTTTTTCTTTTGGTCATTGTATTGTCTATACTTTTTTTCTTTTGGTCGTTGTATTGTCTATACTTTTTACTTTTGGCCGTTGTATTGTCTATACTTTTTTTCTTTTGACCGTTGTATTGTCTATACTTTTTTCTTTTGGTCATTGTATTGTCTATACATTTTTTCTTTTGGTCGTTGTATTGTCTATACTTTTTACTTTTGGTCGTTGTATTGTCTATTCTTTTTTCTTTTGGTCATTGTATTGTCTATACTTTTTACTTTTGGCCGTTGTATTGTCTATACTTTTTTTCTTTTGACCGTTGTATTGTCTATACTTTTTTCTTTTGGTCATTGTATTGTCTATACTTTTTTTCTTTTGGCCGTTGTATTGTCTATACTTTTTACTTTTGGTCGTTGTATTGTCTATATTTTTTTCTTTTGGTCATTGTATTGTCTATACTTTTTTTCTTTTGGTCGTTGTATTGTCTATACTTTTTACTTTTGGCTGTTGTATTGTCTATACTTTTTTTCTTTTGGTCGTTGTATTGTCTATACTTTTTTTCTTTTGGTCGTTGTATTGTCTATACTTTTTTTCTTTTGACCGTTGTATTGTCTATACTTTTTTCTTTTGGTCGTTGTATTGTCTATACTTTTTTTCTTTTGGCCGTTGTATTGTCTATACTTTTTTTCTTTTGGCCGTTGTATTGTCTATACTTTTTTTCTTTTGGTCGTTGTATTGTCTATACTTTTTTTCTTTTGGCCGTTGTATTGTCTATACTTTTTTTCTTTTGACCGTTGTATTGTCTATACTTTTTTTCTTTTGGCCGTTGTATTGTCTATACTTTTTTCTTTTGGTCATTGTATTGTCTATACTTTTTTTCTTTTGGCCGTTGTATTGTCTATACTTTTTACTTTTGGTCGTTGTATTGTCTATACTTTTTTCTTTTGGTCATTGTATTGTCTATACTTTTTTTCTTTTGGCCGTTGTATTGTCTATACTTTTTTTCTTTTGGCCGTTGTATTGTCTATACTTTTTTTCTTTTGGTCGTTGTATTGTCTATACTTTTTTTCTTTTGGTCGTTGTATTGTCTATACTTTTTTCTTTTGGTCGTTGTATTGTCTATACTTTTTTCTTTTGACCGTTGTATTGTCTATACTTTTTTTCTTTTGGTCGTTGTATTGTCTATACTTTTTACTTTTGGCCGTTGTATTGTCTATACTTTTTTTCTTTTGGCCGTTGTATTGTCTATACTTTTTTTCTTTTGGCCGTTGTATTGTCTATACTTTTTTTCTTTTGGTCGTTGTATTGTCTATACTTTTTCCTTTTGGTCGTTGTATTGTCTATACTTTTTTTCTTTTGGCCGTTGTATTGTCTATACTTTTTTTCTTTTGGCCGTTGTATTGTCTATACTATTTTTCTTTTGGCCGTTGTATTGTCTATACTTTTTTTCTTTTGGTCGTTGTATTGTCTATACTTTTTTTCTTTTGGTCGTTGTATTGTCTATACTTTTTTTCTTTTGGCCGTTGTATTGTCTATACTTTTTTACTTTTGACCGTTGTATTGTCTAGACTTTTTTTCTTTTGGCCGTTGTATTGTCTATACTTTTTTCTTTTGGCCGTTGTATTGTCTATACTTTTTTTCTTTTGGTCGTTGTATTGTCTATACTTTTTTTCTTTTGGTCGTTGTATTGTCTATACTTTTTTTCTTTTGGTCGTTGTATTGTCTATACTTTTGGTCGTTGTATTGTCTATACTTTTTTTCTTTTGGCCGTTGTATTGTCTATACTTTTTTTCTTTTGGCCGTTGTATTGTCTATACTTTTTTTCTTTTGGCCGTTGTATTGTCTATACTTTTTTTCTCTTGACCGTTGTATTGTCTATACTTTTTTTCTTTTGGTCGTTGTATTGTCTATACTTTTTTTCTTTTGGCCGTTGTATTGTCTATACTTTTTTTCTTTTGGTCGTTGTATTGTCTATACTTTTTTTATTTTGACCGTTGTATTGTCTATACTTTTTTTCTTTTGGCCGTTGTATTGTCTATACTTTTTTTCTTTTGGTCGTTGTATTGTCTATACTTTTTTTCTTTTGGCCGTTGTATTGTCTATACTTTTTTCTTTTGGCCGTTGTATTGTCTATACTTTTTTTCTTTTGGTCGTTGTATTGTCTATACATTTTTTCTTTTGGCCGTTGTATTGTCTATACTTTTTTTCTTTTGGTCGTTGTATTGTCTATACTTTTTTTCTTTTCGCCGTTGTATTGTCTATACTTTTTTTCTTTTGGCCGTTGTATTGTCTATACTTTTTTTCTTTTGACCGTTGTATTGTCTATACTTTTTTTCTTTTGGTCGTTGTATTGTCTATACTTTTTTCTTTTGGTCGTTGTATTGTCTATACTTTTTTTCTTTTGGTCGTTGTATTGTCTATACTTTTTTTCTTTTGGCCGTTGTATTGTCTATACTTTTTTCTTTTGGCCGTTGTATTGTCTATACTTTTTTTCTTTTGGTCGTTGTATTGTCTATACTTTTTTTCTTTTGGTCGTTGTATTGTCTATACTTTTTTTCTTTTGGTCGTTGTATTGTCTATACTTTTTTTCTTTTGGTCGTTGTATTGTCTATACTTTTTTTCTTTTGGTCGTTGTATTGTCTATACTTTTTTTCTTTTGGTCGTTGTATTGTCTATACTTTTTTCTTTTGGCCGTTGTATTGTCTATACTTTTTTTCTTTTGGCCGTTGTATTGTCTATACTTTTTTTCTTTTGGTCGTTGTATTGTCTATACTTTTTTTCTTTTGACCGTTGTATTGTCTATACTTTTTTTCTTTTGGTCGTTGTATTGTCTATACTTTTTTCTTTTGGTCGTTGTATTGTCTATACTTTTTTTCTTTTGGTCGTTGTATTGTCTATACTTTTTTTCTTTTGGTCGTTGTATTGTCTATACTTTTTTTCTTTTGGTCGTTGTATTGTCTATACTTTTTTTCTTTTGGTCGTTGTATTGTCTATACTTTTTTTCTTTTGGTCGTTGTATTGTCTATACTTTTTTCTTTTGGTCATTGTATTGTCTATACTTTTTTTCTTTTGGCCGTTGTATTGTCTATACTTTTTTTCTTTTGGTCGTTGTATTGTCTATACTTTTTTCTTTTGGTCGTTGTATTGTCTATACTTTTTTTCTTTTGGTCGTTGTATTGTCTATACTTTTTTCTTTTGGCCGTTGTATTGTCTATACTTTTTTTCTTTTGGCCGTTGTATTGTCTATACTTTTTTTCTTTTGGTCGTTGTATTGTCTATACTTTTTTCTTTTGGCAGTTGTATTGTCTATACTTTTTTTCTTTTGGCCGTTGTATTGTCTATACTTTTTTCTTTTGGCGGTTGTATTGTCTATACTTTTTTTTCTTTTGGTCGTTGTATTGTCTATACTTTTTTTCTTTTGGTCGTTGTATTGTCTATACTTTTTTTCTTTTGGTCGTTGTATTGTCTATACTTTTTTTCTTTTGGTCGTTGTATTGTCTATACTTTTTTTCTTTTGGTCGTTGTATTGTCTATACTTTTTTTCTTTTGGTCGTTGTATTGTCTATACTTTTTTTCTTTTGGCCGTTGTATTGTCTATACTTTTTTTCTTTTGGTCGTTGTATTGTCTATACTTTTTTTCTTTTGGCCGTTGTATTGTCTATACTTTTTTCTTTTGGCCGTTGTATTGTCTATACTTTTTTTCTTTTGGTCGTTGTATTGTCTATACTTTTTTTCTTTTGGTCGTTGTATTGTCTATACTTTTTTTCTTTTGGTCGTTGTATTGTCTATACTTTTTTTCTTTTGGTCGTTGTATTGTCTATACTTTTTTCTTTTGGTCGTTGTATTGTCTATACTTTTTTTCTTTTGGTCGTTGTATTGTCTATACTTTTTTCTTTTGGCCGTTGTATTGTCTATACTTTTTTTCTTTTGGCCGTTGTATTGTCTATACTTTTTTCTTTTGGCCGTTGTATTGTCTATACTATTTTTCTTTTGGTCGTTGTATTGTCTATACTTTTTTTCTTTTGGTCGTTGTATTGTCTATACTTTTTTTCTTTTGGTCGTTGTATTGTCTATACTTTTTTCTTTTGGTCGTTGTATTGTCTATACTTTTTTTCTTTTGGTCGTTGTATTGTCTATACTATTTTTCTTTTGGTCGTTGTATTGTCTATACTTTTTTTCTTTTGGTCGTTGTATTGTCTATACTTTTTTTCTTTTGGTCGTTGTATTGTCTATACTTTTTTCTTTTGGTCGTTGTATTGTCTATACTTTTTTTCTTTTGGTCGTTGTATTGTCTATACTTTTTTTCTTTTGGTCGTTGTATTGTCTATACTTTTTTCTTTTGGTCGTTGTATTGTCTATACTTTTTTCTTTTGGTCGTTGTATTGTCTATACTTTTTTTCTTTTGGTCGTTGTATTGTCTATACTTTTTTCTTTTGGCCGTTGTATTGTCTATACTTTTTTTCTTGTGGCCGTTGTATTGTCTATACTTTTTACTTTTGGTCGTTGTATTGTCTATACTTTTTTTCCTTTGGTCGTTGTATTGTCTATACTTTTTTCTTTTGGCCGTTGTATTGTCTATACTTTTTTTCTTTTGGTCGTTGTATTGTCTATACTTTTTTTCTTTTGGCCGTTGTATTGTCTATACTTTTTTCTTTTGGCCGTTGTATTGTCTATACTTTTTTTCTTTTGGCCGTTGTATTGTCTATGCTTTTTTTCTTTTGGCCGTTGTATTGTCTATACTTTTTTTCTTTTGGTCGTTGTATTGTCTATACTTTTTTTCTTTTGGCCGTTGTATTGTCTATGCTTTTTTTCTTTTGGCCGTTGTATTGTCTATGCTTTTTTTCTTTTGGCCGTTGTATTGTCTATACTTTTTTTCTTTTGGTCGTTGTATTGTCTATACTTTTTTTCTTTTGGCCGTTGTATTGTCTATGCTTTTTTTCTTTTGGCCGTTGTATTGTCTATACTTTTTTTCTTTTGGTCGTTGTATTGTCTATGCTTTTTTTCTTTTGGTCGTTGTATTGTCTATACTTTTTTTCTTTTGGTCGTTGTATTGTCTATACTTTTTTTCTTTTGGCCGTTGTATTGTCTATACTTTTTTCTTTTGGCCGTTGTATTGTCTATACTTTTTTTCTTTTGGTCGTTGTATTGTCTATACTTTTTTTCTTTTGGCCGTTGTATTGTCTATGCTTTTTTTCTTTTGGCCGTTGTATTGTCTATGCTTTTTTTCTTTTGGCCGTTGTATTGTCCATACTTTTTTTCTTTTAGCCGTTGTATTGTCTATTCTTTTTCTATCTACGGTTTCTGATTTTACCCCTTTAGTATCTTCAAACTTTTCTTAAGCCTATAGCCAAAAATCACAACTACTAATTACGTTACTCTTTATTTCAAATCATAAAAATGAAAACGTAGATATCTAAATTAGTGCACACCACGCGCTTCTAGAATAATCTTCATCGTGTACACTCATAGTCATTTAAGATATAAATGTATGTCAAGGATGCCAAAGAAAGTTACCAACTCTATGCTGAATAAGAAATGTTACCAACTCCATGCTGGGTGCGAAATGTATTATAGATTGATTGTTAGTACATGTCAAGTGAGAATCGGAATTGCACTCAAGCGTGGAAGCACTTGCACGACTGCATCATTTCACTAAAACGATAGATCGAGACCCATAAATGCAGTTTAACCTCGCCACTTTTTATTGTTTTAAGTGCCTGTACCAAGACAGGAGAGTAAGCGGTCGTGTATATATGTAGCGCCTTTATATCGATTTTACCTTTTTCTACGGTTTTAAATTGACCTGTGAAGTGGAAATTGTTTCATCAACTGTCAGATTTATTTTATAATATTCATTTTGATGCTAAAGTTGAATTATAAATGTATAATACTCTTATGTGGTCTGGTTTTTTTCTTCTGTTTGGAGGGATGGGATCCTACTGTCCGATTTTCTTGGGAACCTTCTGTTTGGAGGGATGGGATCCTACTGTCCGATTTTCTTGGAAACTTTCTGTTTGTATTGTCTTAGTCTGTTTTATACTGCTGTTGTACGATATTTATGTTATCATTTTACATGACATGGAGTAGTTTTCCTCTGAAAAGATTCATACAAGGAATTCAAAAGGAAAGCGGCATATTTCGTATTTTTACTGACGGAATAAATTTACAATAACATGCCAATAAAAATTCTTTCCACTTCTTTATAAAGAAATTTAGCTACATTATCCATTCATGAAATAGTGTTACCTTTTAATTCGAATCCAATAAAATTAGACATTGCATCGACTGAAATCAACAATTTAGTTATTAAGGGTTTCTGTCACCTCTCATTCCATACAAATAAACTAATGAACCGTTCATGGGAATTTTAAACTTTTACACGACTTTTACAATGCTTCCTGTTGGGACATCCACTAAATGACTAAATGAAATCATTCTGGGGGTATTATGTGATGGATATCATTAACTGTTGGATTGTTGTTGAATAATGTGTAGGGTTGTTTACATCCATACAAACCGTTTACAATCGTAATAGGATTTCCACATTTTAAAACAGGGCTGGTTTATACAAGTCAAACATGTGAATAGAAGGCGTTTAAGCTCTCAGTCAAAATACAAAAAGAAAGACAGCCGTTCAATCCTACATGTCTTTTTAAATTGTTCCATTATAGATTTAAATGGTTGTAAAATTGTTAATAAGTCAATGTATTTAAACTTGTATTCTGTATTATGACCGTCATCTTGTTTTCAATTAGAAAACCCAACGATCAATGTAAGAGATGAGAACACCATCTACAGAAATATTGCTACCATGGCGGATCTTAGAGTATTTTTAATGGAGTTAGGGCTAGAGCCACTTTCAACAATATTTCAGTTATATCGTGGTGGTCAGTTTTATTAGTGGAGGAAATCGGAGTACCCGGAGAAAACCACCGACCTGCCGCAAGTCACTGACAAACTTTATCACATAATGTTGTATCGAGTACATCTCACCTGAGTGGGATTCGAGCTCACAACGTTAGTGGTGATAGGTACTGTTTTTATGTTTTCTAGTTTTGGACCCATAAGAAATGTTTGAAGATACCAAATTGGTAATCAGAAGCAGTAAGTCAAAGGACAGACAATACAATTACCATAAAAGAAAAGACAAATGAAAACAATCGTCTACACAGAAACTAATGTTTTGGCCAAACAAACCATACGTTAAACTGGGGGTTAGCTCAGGTGCTCCGTAATGGTTAACAATTCCTGCTCCTTTTGTTGCCCCCGTCATGTTACACATATTAGAAATCCGGTGATAGATCTTGTACAAGGAAAGGACGGAATGGTCAACTTATAATTTAATTTCAACTATCATAACCTGTACTGTACTCTGTGGATATGTAAAATCACGGCCAGAATTGAAACATGAAATATCTTTAAAAAAAAAGATGCACGACGAAGCACAAATATTATATTCTTCTACGAACAGTATTTCACTGAAATAACCTAAACATATTGGTTTTATAGGATTTGATAAGAACTGTAAAACCTTGCATCCTACTTAATGTGCAAGAATCGTTAATATTTAGTAACAGCGTCCATCTTGGTCCGAGGACGGAACTGCCAGACAAAATTTGGAAAGAGGATCGATCACCAAAGGATTATTTTAGCAAAGCTTGAATCCAATTGGCCCAGTATTTTCAGAGGAAAACAAATAAAATTTCATCCCCCCTTTTCTATTTTTAGCAACAGTGGCCATGTTGGTTGGATGTCTGGATTGTCAGACACACTTTTGAAAGGGGGTCATCCAAGGACTATCTAAGCAGAGTTTAGTTCCAATTGGCCCAGTAGTTTCAGAGATGAAGATTTTTAAAATTTCATCCCCCTTTTTTATTTTTAGTAACAGCGACCATGTTGGTTGGAGGTCGGGACTGCCGGACACAATTTTGGAAGGGGATCACTTACGGACCATTCCACCAAAGTTTGGTCTTAAGTGGCCAAGTGGTTTCAGAGGAGAATATGTTTTAGTAATTGTGGACGGACGGACGACGGACGCAAAGTGATGACAAAAGCTCACATGACCCTTTGGGTTAGATGAGCTAAAAAAGGGGGGGCACATATTATTTCCTATCCGTGGTAAAATCTCAAAAAATTCATGGCGTCAACAATAACTTCTTAATATGTAATAGATGAAATGGCACTTTGCTCAGAATTTAATACCTCCAGTCGCTCACCTGAAGATTACATAATACATTGACAATAAAACTTTACGACATAAAATACTCTGGTTAAAGAGAGTATCGCTTAAATTTAAAGTTTAATACAGATATACCATTAAAAGTAATCATATTATCAGTTATACTCGAATTCCCTTTATCTGTGCGGGGCGTAGGACGACGGACGCAACCAATGAGCAAACTACTAAATGACTTGCTTATTACAAGTGCTTTAAATCCGACTTGCTTATTACAAAGTGCTTTAAATCCTACTTGCTTATTACAAGTCGGTGCTTTTCTTACTCATTTGTATCTGGACCCCGGGTCCCTGGAAAATTAGCGAGTAAATGATGTGAATTTGGGAAAAGATGGGAAGAGCAATACATTTATTTGGAGTGACACTGGCAGTGGTAACAAGGCGTTCAGCTTCTGGGAATGGTGTATCAGTACTAGTGTCGGTGACCGGTAGGGTTGACTCCACCTGATCCCACTTTTTTTTAAATTCATTAAAGAAATCTAAAATTTCAAGTGAGAATTGCTGTAAATATTGTATAAACAATGTGCAAACATTGGAACTTAGGGTGTATAAACAAAAACTCATTAACTTCAGGTAAACCTTGATTAGAGAATGGAGAACTAAAGTAATATATACTAATTTTTCATTTTTATTCTAATAAAATAAACATACCGATACATACATGAATAAGTGATATCTCTATCAATACATTTATATTTCAACATCCATAGAACTTATAATTTATTTTTTAAACTACATGAAATAAAAAGCAAGCATTTCTTAGCTTATGCTTGTTACTATTCATTTTGTAATGAAATTCTTATGATTCATGTTTTTTTTCAAAGGTACAAATATTTTTTAAAAGATATTTTACTATTTATGTCATACTTGATTTCACTCCATATGAAAAAAATGTTTCATTCCAATTTCTAATTTTTATTAATAACACTTACTTCACTCAAATAATATTTTCCCTTTTTCTGCAATATTTGACATAAAATACAGGTACATCACAGGTAATAATTAATTAGATACTAATTGCAAAAAACAGCAAATTAACTGCAATAACATCTATTGGAATACCTGGAATAGGCTTTTTTTTTAATGGGATTAGATAGAAGACATCACCGGTACTGCCGCAGTAGTGGGTCGGACTCACTTCAAAGCACAAACAGTTTCATTAGCTTTATTAACATCATCAACCTCATTTTTCTCCTGGGGGAAGTAAAAACTTTTCTTAATCCAAAGGATTCAAGTTACATGTACTTGCTTCCATCATTACTGGTCAATTTCTTAACAAATCATTTAGAATTATGCAACATCGTGACATTTTTATTTTTAACTTTAAAACAATAATTCGCGTATTCCGCTTCTTCAACTGTTTTCCGTTTTTAATTCCCAATGAATTGACAAAATATCAAGCAACGTAAATCACATGACATATTCACTATTTTTTTATTAAATTTTATATTAAATTTATCTAAATAAACATTTATTCCAAATACTACAATTTCCGCTTTCGCTTTTCTGAAGTTTTATCGCAGTCCGGTAAACAAATCAAGCGACCCAATATACTGTACTGGTTCCCGGTATCTTGTGCGTAGTATTTCGCTTGGTTAATCACAACAAATAGTAACCAGGTCATAAGCATGAAAATGTTCGACTTTTAATTTCATTTGAAAAAGCTTTTATTAACGATTTTTACGAATAATTATATCACCACGCTATTGGAAAATTTCCCCCATGAAATTGGGGAAAAAAGCTTTTTTCACATTGGGACTGGGGCTGATATTCGGCCCAAAAAACGCAGTCGGAAAATCACTGCAAGTACCTTAAATCCTTAAATCCGTTCTCCGAACTCTTACCAAATTTGTATTATTCTCCAATCAAAAAGTAGAAAATATTTTCATCTTTAAAATTGTTAGGCAAAAGCGGCTATAGCTACAAAAGTAGGTCAAAAGCGATCGTATACAACTTCGTCGAACAAAATTGCAAACTGGAAATCTGGTACATCTGTAAATAATGGATGTACATATTGGAATTCTGATTTATGCCTTGGAATCGAAATTAATTTTTCTGTATGCACTTTTAAATGAGACTTCCGATTTCTACCAGTATAAATAGATTATGAACACCAAATGCATAAAATATATATGTAAGCGTCTTTTAAGGTGCTTTTTTTCTGTCTACTGAATTCAGTAGTATGCCAACCCTCGAGAGACTAAAAGCGGTAGGACACAAAATGGTGCATTCTGCTGCATTTTGGATATAAAATCTGTGTAGTCAAAACTTTAAATATAGTATGATAAAACCATGAAAAAGATTTTTTTTCAGAGGGACGCAAAATGGTGCATTCTGCTGCATTTTGGATATGAAATCTGTTCAGTCAAATCTTTAAATATAGTATGAAAAAACCATGAAAATATGGAAATTAGTATTTTACATACATTTTTGTATACATGTTTAATGAAATGAAACTCAGCAGTCCATGCTGTCTTAAATACGTTGTCATAACGTAAATGAGCCTTCTTTTTTTCTGGCGTTTCGGACATATTCATTTAGACATTGATCTGTTGATGTTTAGGAATCATAAGTTCAAAATGTAGTGCTTCAAAACTTTATTTTAAATACCGTATCTGATTGGTTTAATGAAGTTTCCAGTACAAATTAAGAGGGAAACGATTACGGAAAAGGCCTAAATAATTTGGATTTGTACTCATTTATACGTCGTAGAAATCTACAAGAATATTAAATCAACATATGAACAATTCACGATAAATGTTTTTACATTTTTTTTTTTTTTTTTTAATCGGTAAGAAAACATCTAAAATCGGTAGGCGGTAGGTAGAAGACTTAAAAATTCGGTATACTACCGCGTAAATCGTTAGGGTTGGCATGTATGCGGCTGAGTACCGTTTTTGACAATTGAACTTCAGTTTTGAATTGACCCATTGAGATATGACGAAAAAGCACATAATTCATTACCCATGAGTACTTGGAAGCGAGATAGACAATGAAGTATTCATATTGAAACACACTATACGGTGAACATCAACACATGTTGTATTTTTGTCAAGTACAACTGAATATAAGGTAGCATCAATTGGACATCACATAATAAACTGGAGAAGCTGGCAACACAGTGCACACAAGTCGAAGAAAAATATACGTCGTTGATCTCCTACAATGGAAAAATAAATTAATTTGCTATCCTGTATAGTCCCTTTAATTTACCTGCTACCACAGACTTTTAATTTGATCTTCCAATCTGTTGGTTATGAGTTATACCTGGTGAAGGATGTTACAGAAACCCGGAATTCGATATCTACGTTTTTACTAGACGAGTGCACGTTGTATGTACGCGGTTCTCACTAGCATGTGTTCGCTTAATTCCGATCTCATTAAATTGAAAACATATAAGATTAAGTAACATATTATAGACATTTGAAACGTGGTAATAATTTTATTAATGTTTGCAACAGGCCAAATACACAAAGTATATCAAAATAAATATAAAGTTAAGGACCCCCTTCGGTGTTGTATAGTCTTATATTTCAACATTTAACAATGTAAACTTTTATTACTTTATATATACTGTATTACGTGACTTCATCCGTTACCAACTGTTGAGAGCAGGTGAGGTATTCATAGGTAAGAAACCAAATACAAACATTTATATCACAGTGTAACATAATTAAAGATTATGTCAATCTTATGTTGTCGTGATGAAAAGATTTGTTCAAAACAAATTTCTTAAACATAGGATATATTTTGTACGAGCTGTTACATCGAATGATATAAAACATGATATCGAATCGTAAAATGACCATCCTAAACGACAATTATTAAATGATACGGCGGATATAATTTCACCTTGTCGAACACCTGTGCAATTTAAAATACAGCATGGGAGTAGGTATGACATCATATAATACAATCAGTGTTACTTGATAAATAACGTATTTAACTTTTTTTATACTTTTTTATTTAACATTAGATTCTACTTATGGGTTGTTTTGTTATGTAGTAGTACAAGGGCACTTGAGGACAGTAAATGGATTAAAAACTACATTGGCAATTTAAGGGGTTATTAATTGAATTTCTATAAAGTTTTCATAATCTTATCCTGAATAGTATTCGTACATTTATCATATATTTTTCAGAAAATATACAGCTGTGCTAATTTAATATATATAAAATCAATGCACACCGTCGATTGGCTATGGCATCAATATTAATCGGGGAATATAGGTTTAGGTTTAGGTTTATGGTGTTTAACGCCACTTTCAACAATATTTCAGTTATATCGTGGCAGTCAGTTTCATTGTTGGAGGAAACCGGAGTACCCGGAGAAAAACCACCGACCTGCTGCAAGTCACTGACAAACTTTATCACATAATGTTGTATCGAGCTCGGGGAATATGCCTTTATACCAAGATAATATAGAAGACGATGCAGTGCATTGATTGGTTGATCGATTGCTTAGCGTCATCTTGGCAGTATTTCCGTTATACACATAACAATGAATAAGCGAATATATCAATAAATCTAAATCAACTAAATGTTTGTAAAAGTAACATACTACCAACGTCTACTCATAACGATATGTTGCTACTTGAATAAACGATATAGAAAACCGAATGGTCAATCAAGAATGGGCAATCCAGAGACGCACACAAGACACTGGACGAAGACAAACAAAACAAACAAAAACACAAACAACACAACACAGAAAAATAATAAAATGAGCAACACTGACCACACCACGAAACCGACGGCGATCCCACGTACTCGAGAAGGGTATTCAGTTCCCGCTTCTTATAAGACACCCGCCATGTTACTCATATATTCTAGACGTGTTAGACACAACTACAGACAAACAACATCAATAAAACATGAACCCTCCAACAAACAACTGTGTGTAAAGACGAAACTAACATCGTTTTCATGTGGAAATCGTAGCGGACATCACAACTACGAACGTAGAGATATACAATACGACAAAATGAACAACAAACCGATGAACCAATCCAAGATGGCGAAATCAGAAAAAAACCTCAATCGTAACTACTCGGCCATCCTCGCTATCCTGCAAATAACCTCGTATGCATTAGGCGTATAAATCGCACTACTTTTCACATGTCAGTTACTTGAAAGTTTGATAAAGTTATATTTTAAACAATTTTCTATATTTCAATTAAAGTTTTAATTAGTTTTGCATGATTATATTTTACTTAGTATGTCTTCCATATTGGATTTTCGTGGACTATATTTTTGTGCGGCTTAACTTAACTTAACTTCCGGCACACAATTTAAGAAGAATTTCTACTATGTACGTACGAGTTTATTTGCAGGGTAGCGAGAATGGCCGAGTAGTTACGATTGAAAAAAAAACTAATTGTGACTTTCATTTCTTTATATTTTGTACGTAAATTTAGATTATTTATCTCTCTGTGTTTTTTTAATGTAATCTCAATAAGATGTAAAACTATAACATATAATTCAATTGACCGTCAATTAAAATAGAAGAACTTAACAAATGAACACTAAAGATGGCATAAGACATAGCAGATCTAAAATATAAATTGTTTCAGCAGATACATTTTTCGTGTTTCCGATTATGCACCTGACCAAATATAAGTTAACTGTCGAATTTATAGCAAAATCTTTATTTTATAAAATTCAATTTAAAAAAAACAACACTACATTTACAATGCTTTTAGTTATTGACTTCAAAGTAAGATAAAATGTTGAGATTTATTTTTATTTACTCTCTTGAATGGTAAGTAAAATTGTGGTTCGTTCTCTCTTCCATGTCGTTGATCTTGCCATTACCATGTCTAGTCCTTTAGTGAACTATGTCTATTCAATATAAATATAGTATTCACTAAAATACGATTTTCCACAAAGGACTAGAGGTTTATGGTTATGGTGTTTAACGCCACTGTCAACAATATTTCAGTTATATCATGGTGGTAAGTTTTATTGGTGGAGGAAACCGTAGTACCCGGAGAAAACAAAAGACCTGCCGCAAGTTATTGACAAACTTTATAGCATTATGGTGTATCAAGTACATCTCACCTGAGTGGGATTCGAACTCACAACGTTAGTGGTGATAGCCACTGATTGCATAGGTATTCAATATAAATATAATATCTACTAAAATACGATTTTCCACAATGAGAATGTGTTTAATGCTCTTGTTGTGGAATTAAATTTGAAATTCAAAGTTTATGCTAATTGAATTTTTTGCAACATAAATTAAAATCAGAATTGATTAAAGTCAAATGTGATGTAATTTGCAATTTAAATATCTAAGATTACGTATAACCGAAACCCACCCCGTTTAAAAATGACTTTGTTCAGAATTATTTGCTTCGGTACGTAAATAAGATCTTTTACATCTTTTACCATATAACACCTGTTCATTGTTTACTCTAAGGTATCATCTAAGATGTATAAATATAAGCAGGTAATTATTCAAATATATGACAATTTGAACTTGTTGTGGAAATTCAATATAAACTGTATTCTTATCTCTTCACCCCAATTAAGATAAAGATCTTTCTTTTTGTTACGGGTAGATGTTATCAGGAAATATTACTCGCAAGGGTCATTCGGGGGCGTTTCAAAATGATAACCTTTACATTTACAATTATTTATGGGTATATTCAATAAGATGTGTTTTCAAAAGTTTAAAAATTATTTTACTACTACTTTGGTTAAGATATGTGTATTAAATTGAATTGAATTGAATTATTGACTGACCTTGCGATTCACTCGTTTTTTTTTTTCTTGCAAACTGTTATATAATAGAATTTATGAAAATGAAAGCTAAAATATGTTAAAGAAATGCTGAAATTGTGATCTATGGTTTAGTTCGCCGTGGAAATAAAATAATACAATTGTCTGTGAGATATTTTGATATAAGGACATTCTAAAGATTTTATTATCAAAAATCCTAACAGGTTTTATTTCAACATTCTTATTAATATAGTATATAAATTTCACTAAATTAAGAAAGACATCTTCGATGTTTATTAAACGAACGTTTTAGTAGTTTTTGTTTAAAAACAGGCTGTATACATTCTAACTCTAGAAATTCATAATTTGACTTTACATTTAATATATTATTGAAAAACAACTAACATTTTATTGAAAAACATCTAACATTTCGCAATTCAACACATGTATCAAATTCTCCTTAATTATAAAAAATGAAAATGTTTCTTTTATAATTACACAATATTTTCGCAGAATAATATACTAAAATTTTACGCATTTCATCTTATTTAGAATAAAAATTAAAAGGTGGAAATATAAATCTAAAAATTCACTGCATGTAAATACATAAGAAATATGATACAATATAATTTGGCTGTTTATTATGGAAAGCAAGTTCTTACGAGTTTAACCTACACACGGTTAATCTAATATCAAAGCTCTCACTTTTCATTGGATAAGTGTTATTGCAATATAGTATTTGATGTTCTCTAAATAATATATTGGTGCTCTTTGCATAATGCCACCTCATAAAATATTTTCTGCTATGTTTATTGCTTTAGATGAACAAATTTCCGTGTCAATTTTACGCAGACCACATTTTCAATTGTCGAAGGAATAAATATGGCGTTAAAAGACACATTGCCGTGGGATAATCACCTCGTTTATTGGCTGGATATATTTTCTTTTTACTCATATTGTATATTTTCTTTGGTTCTTAAGAAGACTTGTGGGTGATATTTCTCGTGACTAATAAATGAGTTAGTTGCAGCAATCATAAATAAAAGATGTTCGAAATTGACTTTAGAAATTTGTTTTATTCTGAGCTCCCACTTTGGGAAGACTACGAAAAGTCTTAATCGCAAGAATATGTTGATGTGGAAATAAATAACATCACAGAATTGCGACATTGTTGGATGCTTGTGCCGAAGAATTGTATGTCTTAATATATATATTTCTCATTTTATAAATTAAAAATTTCAAATTGACTCCACATATATCATAATTTTACAATTTCTGTGTGAAAACAATAATAAATTATTTAATGCTTATTTTTAAATTTTGCAATCACATTTGTTTGTGGATGTTTTCATGTTGTTGTTTTTTGTTTTATTTATTTACTTTGCGGTTTTCATTACTGATTACATTTCTTAACAATGTTGGTTCTTCTAGGTTGATTTTGAGGATGAGAGAAACACAGTTGTGACCACATGTTATCGGTCTTGGATTTGTGTGGGCGTTTCTTATAATTATTTGTTATGTTTTGCCTGTCTGAACTGTAATTGTGTGCTTTGTAGGGTTGGGGTAATGGTGCTTAACGCCACTTAAAACAATATTTCAGTTATATCGTTTCTTGCAGTCTTTTGTGTAATGAAATGAAACATATAGATTTTATCACAAGCGCCCGTGGCATTGAATTATGACTACCCTCTTTTATTTAATTTTCTGTTTGCATGATTTTTTTGTGCTTAACGCCACTTTCAGCAATATTTCAGCTATATCATGGCGACCAGTTTTAGTGGTGGAAGAAGCCGGAGTACCCGGAGAGTTGCATATTTATTTTCAATAAAATTTCTTTATTATTTCATCTCTTTTTCCTTTATTTACCGAGTTCATGTCCATATATCTATACAATCTTATGGTAACAACAGCTTGCATATGCCGGTCCTATACATCCATTTGATCCGCGTGGAGGATATGAGTATATGTTGTGTTCTTTATAAAAAGTCATTTTTTAAATTATTTTATAATTCGAAATGTGCCTTATTTTATATCATAATATATACAAATGAATGCCAAGTCACTTGTCAAGTCTAATTTCTTATTTTATTGTGGCTGTAGCTATTCAAATTATCATGACCAAACAGCCAATGAGAAATGATTGAATACTTGAAACAAAATTTAAATCATATCTGGCAAGTAGCGAAAAAGCAGAACATGGATACAAATTAACACTTACTTTGGAGTGCGTTACTGGTGATGCTGTGTACATTGGGTTCTACTTGATTCGTTACTTTATACACATGTATGTAATATCGCTCCTGTTATGAAGCTAGCTGCTGTTGAGTGTATTTGAAATAAACAATTGAAACGGTTGAAACAAATGAAAACTAGAACTGTTGCATATAATAATTACCACAGCTAAATTATTTTAATGAATATACGAAACAAAACTTTAAATTATTCTAATGAAGTTATCTTCCAACACATTTTAATTATTTCATTTATTATAAATCTTTTTTTTTTTTTTTCGTTCTTTTGTTTTCAGAAGATAAGATTCAATTAAAAAAAATAACAAAGAAAAGATAACCGCGTTATCACTTTAAACACCACATTATTTATTTATTTACTTTTCAAAAAATGTTGGTTTCTTATTTCCATTAGTTGTTGTCTGTAGTACTTCATTTCATTTTTTGTTTTAAATATCGTATTTATATTTATGGGTGTTTAACAACACTTTCAATATCTGGAATAAAACGAAAATAGTTGTTTAGCCTAAAATTAAGGCTTACCTGTAAATAGCCTAAAATTAAGGCTTACCTGTAAATAGCCTAAAATTAAGGCTTACCTGTAAATGTTTTATTTTTTTTTCTTTCTTTTTTCGCTTTTTTGTTTTGTTTTGTGTTTTTGCTTTTGTTTTTGTTTTGTTTTGTTTTGTTTTGTTTCGTTTTGTTTTTGTTTTGTTGTTTTGTTTTGTTTTTGTTTTGATTTTGTTGTATTTAACATGATCTTGTATGCTTATATTTTTACTCGAAATCTTATCTGAGCTTAACATCTAAAAATCTTGTCAATTCGTTTTAAAGGTAAAATAACTGATCAGTTTAGATTTTACATAAAGTTACCATATTTCCCAAATTTGGACATTGAAGAACCGTTGACACAAACACCGTCTGTGATTAAAATTTTCAATTATCTATTATATGAACGTTGAATGAACAAAATGTTGCCTTCATTTCCTTACATTTGTATTTAAATTGAACCAAATTAATGTATCCTAATATGCTCAGATCAAAACACTGACATTCAAATTTACTGAAATAATGTAACTCTATTTTCGAAACTGAGTCATGCCAGTTAAAAAATTGGAATTTTTAACAATTGTAAAGTTTTCACAGGGTATAGAATTACAGTTACTGCCAATTTATTCAAATATTTCTCCCGTAGTATTTTTACTACTTGACAGCATCTTTTAAACGTCTTGTATTAAGTTAATTGATCTCCAGTGATAAATTGAATTTAAAGATGGTGTTCTTTTTTGTATTGAAGGTTTAATCATTCATCATACATTCATTGTTCAATCACAAATATTTGTGTTATTTTTCATGTATTCAAGTGCCTGAATTCTCAGAGCAACTTAAGAACAGCGGGGAGCGACAAATTTCTATTCAACACAAATTAAACAATCTGTCTTCAATAGAAACCACAGCAGTGATTGCAATGATACTCGCGATTGCCCGTAAGCTACGAACGATGTCGGAATTTGTCGAATTGTAACGCAATTCTCCCGATACATAACGAATACCGTAATTAAGTCTATTGACAAAGTAACTAAAACATATGTATTGACATGAGAAGTATATCAAGTAAATCATTTGATTGACGAGATGTTAAAGATGTTTCAATACTGTTAAATATTGATACCCTTTCACAATTATCAAAGATGACAAAAAAAACAGTTCTATATTTCTATAGCAGTGCATATATTTATATTTATTTAGTTTGATAAGGTTATATTTTATATAATTTCCTACATTTCAATATTTTCCATTGATTAAGATTAAAGTCTTAATTAGTTTTGCATGATTAGATTTTATTTAATAGTTCTAGACAAACAGGTGGTGGTCAGTTAGATTTATTTGTTGTTTATCTCTCATTGGGGATGTCAGGCATTTGATGATACATTTGTTCAGTCTGTTTAATGGTCTGCAGTAGTAATTAAAAAGATGGAAAGTTTAAGTCAAGAGAAATCAAAATAAATGTTATGTCTTAATGTGTATTGGTGAGTTGAGAAAGTTCGTTCAATGTGTAAACATCTATTTGAATATGTAACATTCTACAAATTGTATTTTGGAAATAAACAATGAATAGTTAATTAGAGTGCATTATTAAATACACCTCAAAAGTTCCCTCTTATATTTTGGTGGAGAAATATTAAATATGGATTACAGTAGACATCAGGGTAAGAAAGTATACAAAGTTAAGTGGAAAGACTGCTCCAGAACAACTTGGGAGCCAGGTGAAAACATCCCTGAATTTCTGATTCGTGACTTTCACGTAAATAAAACACAGTCTGGAAAGATGAAGAAGAAACATCGTCGTCACTGACTGAATTAAGGAATGAACAAATATTGTGTGAAACCGGTCATCTGCTTCATGTTGGATATAGTAACTCATCTTGCACCATATACCACTTGTCTTTTTCTCTGTGCACATCTTTCTTCCGAACTTTTCTTCTTTTTATTTTATTTTTTTTTTCTACGGTGATATATGGAATAAGAAGATTTCATTGTGTCTAAGAAGTATTTGCATCAAATGTGTTTCCGACAACTCAAAGCAATATTTAGTTTTCATCTTATGTCAGAGTTCATTATATTAGTGAGGAATATATATAAATGTGCTTATAGTATAAAATATGTGAAATATTAGTGCAAAATTGAAATATGGAATAAGCATATAATGTGAAAAATATTGTGAGATATATGGAATATATGTGAATTCAAAGTTGAAATAATCACATATTTGTGCAAAAAAATAATTTGAAAGCTTTCATTAGAAAAAGAATGTGAAATATAAATCATTCATTATGAAAATGTGATCACAAGTAAAGTGAATATGGCCTTTTTAGTGCATAATCAGTAAAAATGTTGTCGACATGTATTATAGTTTTCATATATTCTTAGTCTTAGTATGGTACTAATAGTTTAGTTTTTGCATGCAATTCAAGGACATATTCATAAAACTTTTGCAACTTTATGAACTTAATTTGGAAGAAATACCAAGGACAAGCCATACATTTTATCCGTCTGTGAAGATTTGAAGTAATAAACTGATGTTATATAACAGTGAAGATAACATTTGATGGACAAACTTAATTTTTCTGTAACTGTGAAGATGACATTTGACCATTCTAAAGAAGATATTTCTGCAATTGGAACTGTTATTACAAATTCATGGTGACTTTCCGCTTATTTTAAATTATTTGGAGAACTATATAAACAATACGCTAATTATGAACTGGTCACGTTCTTCTTACCAATGTTCAGCAAATTCTGATGAATCCAAACAGATGTCTGAAGATGAACTTATATTTCTTGATATTGGATTATATGAACTTCGTCAAATGACAATAATAAGTGATATTGAACACATAACAGTGAACATTACTTCATTTAAAATTTTATTTTTGGAGACCAAAAATTTTTTTTTTAAGGAGGAGGGAAATATAGCAGTGCATATATTTACATGAAAGTTTGATAAGGTTATATTTTATATAATTTCCTACATTTCAATATTTTCCATTGATTAAGATTAAAGTCTTAATTAGTTTTGCATGATTAGATTTTACTTAGTAGTTAGGGATGTCAGGCATTTGATGATACATTTGTTCAGTCTGTTTAATGGTCTGCAGTAGTAATTAAAAAGATGGAAAGTTTAAGTCAAGAGAAATCAAAATAAATGTTATGTCTTAATGTGTATTGGTGAGTTGAGAAAGTTCGTTCAATGTGTAAACATCTATTTGAATATGTAACATTCTACAAATTGTATTTTGGAAATAAACAATGAATAGTTAATTAGAGTGCATTATTAAATACACCTCAAAAGTTCCCTCTTATATTTCTACACTATTACCAAGGTAACGGCAACAAGGGTTTTAGTGGGGTTCGTGTTGCTCGATCTTTTTTTATGTGTAATGTTTCGTAGATTAGTGTTTGTCCTTTCTCTTTTGTCCATTGTATTGTATTTTCTTACATCGATTTACGTCTTCTGGTTTCCCTTCGGAATATCTTCAAACTTTTCTTAGAACACAATAAAGTGCACAGATAAACATACAAAAAATATATTAGAAAGCCAGAATTAACACAAGAAAATGCCCTGCCCAGGAACAGTATAACTATGGGAAGAGTCAAATGCTGTTCCGACTCTTCATGTCAGTATATTACCTATATAGGTAGAATGTGCACTTTGCAAATTCTGAAATCAGGATGAACATTATTGAACAATTGGTTGTTGGTCTTCTGGTTTGGAGATTACTGATCATTACGTCCTGTTTCTAAAGCAGTTGTCTTTATACGCGAGAAAGGACCATCTAAACAGGCCCTTAAGTTATCGGAATCGTGATGTTTTGTTTATCCAGTTTTATATTGTTCTGTGCCGTTCCTTCCACTCTCACACATGTCACCTTCAGCAAAATATTAATAAGTAGCAAAAATAATTACAAAATTCATTTTTTTTAAATGATACCTTTACATATAGAATCATATTTGTGAATTTATATTTCTGATATTATTATAGAATGTAAGTGAAAATTATGACTTAGGTTCAACGGACAAAAATTGTGTATCAATCTAATATTAAACAGGGATTCCCAAAAACTATTTATTCAACAGAAAAATATATGTAGAATGTATGATCACAAATATCTGTTGAAATATTAAAAACAAAGGCGAAGTGAACTAACATGCACAGAATATACTAACATATGCTATATTTTGATAAACCATCGTTATTTTGAAAATATTACACACAAAACATCTGCTTGCCAGAAATTTCAATCTATATTTAGTTTTTATTTATTTGAATCGGAAACGACAACAAAATTTGGATTAAAAAATATCAAATTGGCAGCTTGTATCACTAAATAAGCTATAGTTTCTTCTATGAAATTAACTCTAATTCGACTGTCGAGAAATCAGGGATGATATCACCACAACACATAGCTCCACCTAAATTAATGTCACATAAATTGTACAGTAAACCATGAAATATCAAGAATAAAAATTGATCTCAAGCAAAAAAAAGCATTTGGATTGGTAAAGACTTTCATCCTTCAAAAAAAAGTTGTTTTTTTTTGTTAATAGGAACACAGGTGTGTATTACATCTTACAGAAACACCTTTACCATAAAATTCTGTAATTGTTCAATGAGTAATATTTTCGTAATTTTCTCTTGACGATAAAAATCAACCTTAACTGTAATTGCCGGTTTAATTCTAAATGATAGGATGAGATGTGCAATAAAATGACTATTTAAGACACAAAGTACTCAATAACAGACTTCAGTGTATCAGTAGTAAGGATAGTTCACAATGCAGAATTGAAACGCCATTAAAAAACCATAACTGTCGTTGTGAGAAATTTTTGGTCATAAGAGGAATACTTCACGAAAGAATGATAATCAAGATGAAATAAACTTTAAAGATAAATATGCAATAAAATGTCCAGTTACAAGACCTTTCCTTCAAGCTTGCCACCCAGAGAGGACCAACAATGTCAGATGAAGCGTCTGATGGAAAATCAAGGTTGTAATTATGTTTAGCATCTGTGGTCAATCCCAAATTGTTATTGCACTGACCATTCGGAATATCTCTAATAATTATAGGAATCAAAATTTAAGTTTTGTTATCATTGATGGGTAATTATATGTTATAAGCAGCCATGTTCAATTGACAACAAATGCGTTGATACTATAAGAAATAAAATATCTCTGATTTATCCTGAGTATTCAGATATCACTCTTCCGTGCTTCAAATCTGTCTATTATTTTCGGCATAAAAAATGTGTAATATAGACGTTGATGGCAGATGAAAGTATATAACCTAAAAGTTCAAGGTTTAAAGTTCAATGAGAAACATAAGTAAGTAATCTCTCATAACCGAGATAGAAGATGATGGGGATAATGAAATTAATTTGAAATTGAATCATATCAGTGTATGGACAGCGCTTTTATTGACGTTTTTCAACGTACAATTAGTTAAGGGAAATAACTCGTTATTGTTTTTATTACATCCCAGTTTGTTATCTGGGTATAGAAATGAATTCTCGTTTTAAAGCCACAGAACGAATAACTAATGCTTGTAGAAAAGGTCGAAATGCCTTTTTGGCCATTAATGGTATCATGTCGAACTCAACAAAACCATGCGTGCTAGTCAAATTATATAAATCTGTCGTCTTGCCCACTTGTTTTATACGGCTGTGAAATGTGAAACAATCTAAAATCAATAGACCTACTACATTTCAACATTTTATTGTAAAAAGAATTCAAAATCTAACAACTTGCACAAGATCTGACATGTGTCAAAGGTTACTTAGAATTTATCCTATTTCATCCTACATTGACACTAGAAAGCTGTTATTTTTACAGAAACTATGTTCTCTTCACGATAGTTTCCTAACAAAAAGAATAAAATGTTGAAATGTAGTAGGTCTACTGATTTTAGATTGTTTCACATTTCACAGCCGTATAAAACAAGTGGGTAAGACGACAGATTTATATAATTTGACTAGTACGAGAACAACCTGGTCATAAATATTCTTTTTGTTAGGAAACTATCGTGAAGAGAACATAGTTTCTGTAAAAATAACAGCTTTCTAGTGTCAATGTAGGATGAAATAGGATGGATTCCAAGTAAGCTTTGACACATGTCAGATCTTGTGCAAGTTCTTAGATTTTGAATTCTTTTTACAATAAAATGTTGAAATGTAGTAGGTCTACTGAAAACTCTCGAAAACATTTCGGATTTATTCCAAATATCATTGGAATCTTATACCACTATGAACTGAGCGATTATTTAGTAGAATACTTACTCCAAGGGATTTTCCCTCCAAAGCAGTTATGGAAATCTATGGTATATGGTGCTGTAAATGAAACACACTCGAATGAGTGGTCATTGCGTACAACGTCTGATAATGATTTCCTTCGATTTAGAAACATTCATAGATCAGTTGAATTTGCTAATGTATGGAAATATTCGAAATCTTCAAGAGATATAAAAAATTCTTTTTTTATTGTGAAACTTATGACTGACATTCCAAATAACACAGACTGCATATGTGTCGTATGTAACAGACATTTTTCTGATATATTTGTTCATGCCTGTTGTAGTTGTCCCGGTACCCAATTCCTACAGGAAACTTGATGGGCTATGATGATTGAACATTTTAACCTTGACTTGTATGTTTGAAATAAGTCAATACGACAACGAACAAAGATACCAAATCTTACTTTGGGAAAAATTTACTACGGACATTAATGAACTTTACTACGAGAGATTTCTAAAGTTGTGTCATTGCCATCTTATATATTGCATCACCGAATATAACCGTGTTTTAAGCTCTTTGTCATTCCGAACGTCTATTACATGACATATCAGTGTATTTATATTCTTTTGTACTTTACTTACTACATAGACTGAAATTACACTTATTTATTTATTTGTATTTTTGTAGTTTTTCTTATAACTAGTTATAACATGTTAAATTTTGTCACTAAATATTTATAACAGTCTGATTTGTTTTAAGGAAGTAGATCATCTCTTAAAGATTCGTTTCAATTTCAATTTTCAATTTGTAATTATGTCCTACATAATATTATGATATATATGGTTTGTTACTTTGTATTTATATACTGTAAATATTACTATAATTAATTGTTGTAGAATTGTTTACCTTTTTTAATCACATATTTGATTGTAATCTCTGTAATGAGGAAATAAAGAAATGAACGAATGGAAGGGAAATAACTCATAATAAAAAGATAAAGGGAAAGGTAAAAGAATATAGATAGATAAAACAATACCAGTGAAACATAAAAATGAAGAATAAATGAATTAACCAATAGGATAAACTCCATGAACTCTCACGTAAAATAGTGTGCTTGGAAATGGTCAGCATTTCTTGCTCCATGCATGGTACCCGTCGTGTATAATGACGACATATATTATTTATGTATATTGAAGGATAATCTATCGAACAGACCTTGAAGTAAATAGCTACCATTATAATGTAAAGACATTATATCTTTAACAAGAATCTTATCAAATCCTTAATTACACGTTCCATGCACGTCATAACAAATAGTTTTCTTATTTACCGAATAAAGCAAATTTTATTGCATTAATGTATCATTTTTCAATATCGCGTGAACATCAAAATACCTTTCTTATAAAAGGCTAAAGTAACATATTCCTTTATGTAATTAATAATTCTCTCGTTGTAACATGAAGAATGTGATTTTCGTATTTTGACTTGACTTTCAATATACATGTAAATTTTACACCAAATTAAATATGCAGAACCTTTTACGCTCAAGGCGCAGGTGGCCCCTAATATGTTCGTGTTTATACACATCTACTCGGCTTCAAGTGTTACCCAAATTAAATAACTATAATTATAGATATAACAAGTAAGTCCTCAAACGCAAAACCGCAATAAACATCTGTTTTATACGCTGTGTACGAAAATTAATGGTATTTTCACTCGTCGAAAAGTATCATATCGTTCCTTTAAATTGAGGGTAAAATTACTATCAAATATTTTTTAGGATTTGTAGGGGTATTAATGAACTAACAATCAATTCTTCTGGATTAATAGATAGACCTTGCGTTATTCGAACCTAAATGTGAAATAAGTTGTTAAACGCTTATATAGGTTTGATTGTTGTATAATAAGGATGGTGTATCGGGTTATCTGTTCTGTTTGAAGTAAATTTTATGGCAATGGAAAAAACCGTTAAGAATGTGCTGTATCATGATGCGGGGTACAAATTGCTAACATTCTTTCACCATCTATGTGGAATTTCATGAAAAAAGTAATATTTCCACCTGGAATTTTTTTTTAGAAATGCAAGGTTTTATTAAATTTTAGAAATTTTTGTAGAAAAGAAAAATTAGTTGAACTTCTTTTAAAAAATATCTTTAAACTTTTAAATTGTCATGAATACCAGATAAACTTGCCATTTTAGAGTTCAAACTTAATATTTATTTTCTCTATTCTACAATTCATCGGGTAATTATATATACTTTGTTCTTTGTTCTTTTTATACTATTGTAATAAAAATTTACTTCTTGTCTAATAGAAATAAAGGTGGTATGAACTGGTCAATTCAAAGATCTGTATTTACTCTGAAACAGCAGATTGTTGAGGGGTTTTTTTTCTTTTTTTTCCAATATAATTTTTTTCTGCATGTTAGTTTTAAATGTTTGTTTAATTTTCTTTTTTCTTTTTTAATGTAAAAATAATTTTGTCACTTTTTAATTTAATTTTGTCATGTAGTTATATAGCTGTTTTTCATATCATCGTGGTTTATTATCATTTATATAATCATTTGAATTATATATCTCTATAACATTGTATACCATTGTTTATGAAAATAAAGATATGCATTTAAATTCTTGTAATTTGTCATTTTTAACTATCTTTGGTTGTCTTTAGTTTTTATTTCTTCTTTTATATGAGTAAACAAAAATTCTTAAAGATTAATTGTATAAAATTAATATTCATTAACCTTGGACAGAAATAAAATGGACATCTTTTCATTAAAGAATACAATTGAAACATATAAAAAAAAAGAAGAACAGTATAATTTCTAAAAATAAAATACGATTGAATAGGATACCCCAGATAGGTAAACCTCTTTGAAAATAAATGACTACTACCAAAGGCCTATTGATATTCCAAACAAAAGCCAAATTATGAGCAAATGGAATTAGACAGTTAATTTTGCCATTTGCAAAAAATACGATTTTTTTCCTTGACAATATATGGTATTCCTGTATTACCGCTATGTGTTCCACTTGACGGACTACCTCTGTTTCATTTCATTAAACAATGTAACCCTGTGGTTTTCTGTGCATTAAATCACATTTTAATTGAAGTGACATGCCCACTTCGGTGAAAATGAATTTTAATTTTCCAATGTTTACTTTTAACAACGCAAATATTGTCTATTTGTATTGTTCAACTAACGTCTGATGCATACGTGAATTCTTTTTGATTTCCCTTAATTTCATGCAACATTACCAGGAATCAGTCGTAAGCAGTCGTATGATTAATTCAAATTCAAAAAATGGCCTTCCACATAAACGGAAATACTTGTTAAAATAACTTGATTGTCTTGGTCATTTTACTCAATTTAAATGCAATAAAATTGTCATTAATGGTTTATTTTGAATAATGAACTTTGATGTTGTAATGATAATAATTCTTAATTTTGAATGATCTGCAAAATTGTGTTCATTCAAATCAACATGGAAAGATGTCAAATTGACAGTGCTAAATATGTTGTACTTGTAGGCCTTTTGTCCCTCCATCATAGAAGAGTTTGCATGCATACACGTTTCCCTACATTTCCTCGAATCAAAGAAATCATAACCGCGTTTCATAATAATTTACAAGATTGCGGATGTATTTATGCATCACGTTCCCGTCGGTGCAGCGATTTACGATATCCAATAATAATTGAGCCTCTAATTAACGTCATTGCCGTTCAAAATATAAGGGTTAAATCGGATACGGTTTCTATTGTTCCGAGTCATTTGGTAAACGTTTGATGACAACATTTATATAACCAAAAATAATTGGTAATTATCTTAATTATTGTAGGTGTCAACTTATATTTGTATTTTAATATCAAATTTTAAACAGGAGATGGCGGAAATTGTTTAACGAAGAACAATCTAATAAGTCTATGGTCTTCAACGATCGGAATACATAATTCATTCCGTACTCTATTATTAAAGAACAAATAAAAACAAACGTCATAAAAGAAGAATTAAATGCAAATTTTTTCTTCCGATTATTCATCATTAATATTTTATGTTTTTCATCATGAACATTTGACATTAGATTTTTCAGTAAAGTATACCAAAAATCGCAGATATGTTTCTAGAAACCAATTGATAGAATCAGGATTAAAAAATATGGATGGTTATTTACCTGGCTTGCGACTTACCTATATAAACTAGTTTTGTGAGTTAGAATCCCACTCAGATGATACAACATTATGTGATAAAGTTTGTCAGTGGCTTGCGACATGTCGGTGGTTTTCTGTGGGTACTCCGGTTATCCACACCAATAAAACTGACCGCCATGATATAACTGAAATATTGTTGAAAGTGGCGTTAAACACCATAAACTAGCCAATCAACCTTTCATATAATATCAGTCAAACAATGAAAAAAACACTTTGAGTTTTGTTCCTTTCTACCTTTCTATTTTTTCATTTTTATGGTTATCGATTATATAATATAATCCTGCAGTTTTGCCAATTGTAATTCCTTTGGGAACCTGCGTTGCAGCGACCCCAGGGGAAGTTAACTTCAACATAGGCTACCGATAGAAGTTGGGCGTTGGCGTAATATAAAAAGGGAAAATCGGATTTGTAACCTATGCAACGGAAGAAACTTAAGTGATGAATTTCACTATCTATTTGAATGTCCATCTTTGTCAAATGAACGTAAGAAGTATTTTGAACCACACTTCATAAATAGACCAAATATACTTAAGTTTTGTAATCTGATGAATTCAAAATCAGTTAGCGTTTTATGTAATATGTGTAAATATATCAGAATTGTAAATATGAGGGTATGTCCTCCAGGTTGATCCACCTTCTATCTTTCTTTAAATGTAATAATATGTGTTGTATTGTTGTTATCTCTGTACCTTTGTAACATTGGTTATGAGAAATAAAGATATATATATCATAAGTCAGTGATTGCAGTTTGTTCTTCCGACAGTGCTGACTGTACTGACATGGTGAATGTATCTATACGATGAAGTAATGAAGATTAATAAGGCAAACTATTTTAAAAACGACAAGTAACTTATATGCAGCGATTTATCATATTATAATAAAAATGCGTCACGAACGGTGCTATTTTTTTCCAAAAGCAGTTATAATGTTGCAATTTCAAATTAAATAACATTTGTCAGAACAGAACATACTTTAATACTTGGCTATGTATCACTTGGACCGTACAATTATTTTGACATTTTATTCGGTAGTGTGTTCGGTAATGGTTTCTAATAGAAAGTAACGGCATCTTTTCTCAAACATCATTAATTTTCTATTTCAGATTAGCGGCATTGTTAATAATTATTATTAATAACGTTTTTTTCGAAGTATTTTTCAGCAACAACTTACAATTTCGTATTATGTTTGCATTCGGAGGTTGTATCGCCACAGCATTGCATGAATATTGTTTTCCTGTTTACAATTTTGAACAATACGAGCTCTATGGACAGGAGTGTTATCGTCATGGAATATTCATTTTTCGTTGGGTAAGTGGCATATAAAAACTGGCCAATGGTGCGAATCAATTATATCAATAAAGTTTCGTACATCAATATTACCATTCACAACCGTCAATGTTACATATAAACGTTAGAGAATGTAGAAGAGGCAATCAGAAATGGACAATTCAGAGAAACTGACAACATAGGGTAGAGAAACTGGCAACACAGGGTAGAGAAACTGGCAACACATGGTAGAGAAACTGGCAACACAGGGTAGAGAAACTGGCAACACAGGGTAGAGAAACTGGCAACACAGGGTAGAGAAACTGGCAACCCAGGGTAGAGAAACTGGCAACACAGGGTAGAGAAACTGGCAACACAGGGTACACAGGACGAAGAAAACAAAAACAAAAACACTACACTTTTGCTTTACATCCGGGTCTAATACATTATGATAACAATCTGTCTTTAATATTTATTAAATTTCACATCTTATGCCCAAATCTAGCCCCTCCCATTGGAACATCAACTTTATTTGTATAATTATATCTGAATCACTCTTTCAGAAGCATTATCTCTGCCAATGATGATTCTATTTGATCTGGCAGTTTTGCAGGCGAAAACCAAAATGTGAAAGATTAACGACGACATACAACGGACACGAAGTGATACTGGAACACTTTTGCCAGGTAAGGTGGGAACAGATTTAAAGATTCCAGTCGTCAACATTAAACTACATTTGTGTATTTTGAGGGATGCTGTTATCAAGAAAGATACTAGACCAATGGTTCTTAGTGATATAGTTGAAATCATCACTTCGAGAGTTTTACTATCGCCATCATGAATTGGTTAATCTTAACGGAATATCTGTAACGCAGATGGCCACATGTACGTTTAGTTTGTCGCGTTCACAAAAAAAGTATATCCTTTCTTCCTCGTTCATGACTTATCACGGAATATGATATTATTACCGGATTTTTAACACACGAATAACACCAGTAAAGCAGTAATTGCCCATCCTTCCGGAACACATGACTTTACTTCCGGTTTTTATATAGTGAGGTTCATGTGGATCAAATCTTCACTTTTTTGTAGTGTTTTATCGACCATTGTTTACAATTTCGTTCTTTCTCTTTTTGTCATTGTATCGTCTGTTCTTCTTCGATTTAAGGTTTCTGATTATCGTTAAACTTTTCTTATGAAACAGCAACTAAAGACTTAAACTCTTTAAATATTTTTATTAAGTTCGACTTACGGCATCTGATTACCCCTTTGGTATCTTCAAATTTATTTAGTCTATTATTTAAGCATAATCTTTACGATTTAGTTTCTTAATTTTGATATCGAATGTTCTGAGTTAGCTACACATGTATTTTGTTTGAAGCGTGTTTATTCTTCTGAGGAAGAAGGCTTTCGTGTCTACTGATATTTATCAATTAAACAATATTTTACGATACCAAATTTGATGTGATATTAAAGTATAAATTGATAGCAACGCACTCCAATGAATACATCGGCAGGCATTGAATTATAGCTTGGCATGTAAAATAATCCCGAACAGCATCTGTAACACAGGCGAGAGTAATTTATAAAACAATGCCGGAATTGATGTGAATCGCCCAGGAGAGGTCATCGAATGGTTTTCACGGAATGTTTACTGAATAAATTGTTATCAAATTTTTTAATCCGTAATTCAATATTAGATATCTTTTTCTATCCCATAAAATTGTCAGAACACCTGTATGTTTCATGAAAGGATTTGTTTAGTGCAAACACATATATTGTTATATATTTGATAATATACTTAAATATTTGTACACATTATTTTTTTTTATTATTGTAATGAGTATCTCCCACACAGTTATTTGGCAATATTGTTCTATTCATTGTTTTTCTTTTTGGGGAAAAAAAAAGAACTTGAAATGCATAGCTATCGTTACAATGGTTGAGGTGATGAATGAATGGGAGAAGACTTCATAAGTTGGTAAAACTTGTGTCCCTTTTGTTAATTTAACAAATAAAATCATCATAAACTAATGAATAACAATGCAAACTTCTTTTTTTTTCTTGTATGATGCTATTTTTTTACTTCTATGATATTATTTATTTTATTATTATTTATTATTATTATATTATTATTATTGTTATTATTATTATTATCATCATCATTTATTATTATTATTATTATTATTATTATTATTATTATTATTATTATTATTATTATTATTATTAATTATTATTATTATTATTATTATTATCATTATTACTATTATTTAAACTGCCTCAGTGGTGAAATGGTTAGCGTGCTTGCCTGGAGTACACTCGAAATATTATGGGTTCGATCAGCGGTCAGACCAAATCAAAGAATATAAAATTGGTATGTGCAACTAGGAGTAAGGCATACAGCCGTGGTGGATGTGATTGTTTAAGTGGAGCAACATGTCTGCCTGCAGACTGGTGTTATGGTGACTTAGAACACGTGTGGTGCAACGTGATGTGTTGTTTTTAATCAAAGAAAGAAATAAGGTAACCCATTCTGGACATTACATTGCTGAAAATTAATAAATTGGATTAAATAAAAAAAATTCAATCATTTTTTCACTAAATATATATACCATAAAATTCCAATTCTAAAAAAAAAATCATTTCACTTTTTTATGTAAAAAAAGACTCATAATTATTTACTATTCCAATTAATTATCTCAATATACAAAAGTAAATATTTCAATGCAGAAAAACTCATATTTATATCAAGTATTCTTTAAAATAAATAGACATTTTTATTCATTTTGCTCAAAATCTCCAATCTTTAGACTATGAGGTTATTCCAGAAATTCGCAGTGCGGACTGCATTATATATTGGACATCAACGTTTTAATTCAAACTATATAGCGCTATCGTGTGAGGAAAATTTCCTCTGGAATATATGACATATTTATAGATTTGTTGACCTCACACGAGGCATGTGGTAATTTGTTATCACTTTCAAGTCTATCATTTAAATGACCACAATTATTCATCTGAAGAAGGAAGGTTTAACTGTGGTCATTATGACCTATGGTGGTGGTCCAATACATTTAACATCTATATTCACAAGCAAGCTTTTATGATTCATGATGCAACGTATATTTATGTATATTTATAACTGTAGCATGCTTCAAATATATCCACAAACTCTTACCATTCAAAATTCCTTGTTTGTTTTATGTAATGTCAATACAGAATTATTTTTTTCAATATTACGATCAAAAGCTGTGAACTTTAAATAAAATGAAACACAAAAATATCGCACTTTCCGGAACTGTTCCAAAATCTAATAGAAAAATCGTCGAAAGAGATAAAATCGATACCCCTAACGCATAAATACATGACTGCTCAATTTCCTGGCTTGGTACAGGCACTTCTCTTTATAAGCTACCAAAGGTCAATTTGATAATCAACTATCAATAATCAATTTGATAGTTAGTATATATGCTGTTGTACCTTCATACAGTGCCCCTTACAACATCGTTTTTGTATGTAACTCACATTACATAGACTGTTTTTTAAGGAGTTATATTATTTGGCTTTCCATTTTTTTTACTTAGAGCGTACCTCATAAAGGTTATTCCAAAAAACCTGTCGTGTGCATTATATTAGATATCTACGTTTTTATTACTGGCAATTCACTTACCAACTCTACATATACCTCGACGACATTTACGAAATAGGAAATCCTGGATAATCATATTATTTCTGTTCTGTGTTGTAATTTCAACCAAATATGAAGAGCGGGATCTTCCGCCATTATACTGGATTAATTAGTTGTATATGTGTTCTTACAAACAGCGTTGTATTGCTGGTTCTGTCAAATACTTAACAAAACATCTTTCTCAACCATTATAATCTTTCAGAGCCAGGCTTCAGAGTAAATGGGACATTAGTTACTCCATGGATGCTGTGATTCAGGTGCAGATTCTGCAAAGTTCTAACGATATACTAGAACATGCACTCAAGATCACGCATCCTCATGCAATAACATTAAAACTTTTGACTTCTCTACCCTTTACACAACTATTCCCCACTCAAAGCTTAAAAGAGAGACTGTGGATAACAAAAAGTTCTCTGAAACTGACATTATTAAAATGCTTTTTGATTGCCATCATATTTGCTATGCTTGGTGTGAGTGTTTTTCAACAGTCAACATAACTATGGGTACCAACTGTGTGCTTCTTTTCTCCATCTTGTTCCTTCATTTGCATGAATCAGACTTCGTGCATGAGCTTTTCAAGAAAAGGATAGCACAGATACAGGTATGTCATCTTCATGCATCGACCTACACATAATTTACTGTGAGTGTCGATTAAGTATGAAACTTTACGACAAAGTAGGTAATTTCAACTTAAAAAATTGTGGACTTTCCATTTATATGAAGGAACATTACAGCAGCACATACGTAATATATATCTCTCAGTTGATGCGATATTTCAGAACTTGTTGTTCACATCATGAATTCCTTGATAGAATGTTGCTGTTAACAGGGAAGCTACTGAACAAAGAGGTTTTAGTGCTCGAGTTGAATTCATCACTTCGAAGGTAGCCATCATGACTTGATAGCTAGTGCACACGACACGTTTCTAGAATAACCTTTATCTGGTATGCTCATAGTCAAAAGATTAGAAAGCCAAATAATTAAATGTCTTTCGTAGCAAGTAAAGCAAAGTGCTACACAGGATAGCCACCATCGGCTACGTCTACCGAGATGACCGATGGGCATTAACACACAGGATAGCCACCATCGGCTACGTCTACCGAGATGACTGATGGGCATTAACACACAGGATAGCCACCATCGGCTACGTCTACCGAGATGACCGATGGGCATTAACACACAGGATAGCCACCATCGGCTACGTCTACCGAGATGACTGATGGGCATTAACACACAGGATAGTCACCATCGGCTACGTCTACCGAGATGACTGATGGGCATTAACACACAGGATAGCCACCATCGGCTACGTCTACCGAGATGACTGATGGGCATTAACACACATGATAGCCACCATCGGCTACGTCTACCGAGATGACTGATGAGGATTAACACACAGGATAGCCACCATCCGCTACGTCTACCGAGATAACTGATGGGCATTAACACACAGGATAGCCACTATCGGCTACGTCTACCGAGATGACTGATGGGCATTAACACACAGGATAGCCACCATCGGCTACGTCTACCGAGATGACTGATGGGCATAAACACACAGGATAGCCACCATCGGCTACGTCTACCGAGATGACTGATGGGCATTAACACACAGGATAGTCACCATCGGCTACGTCTACCGAGATGACCGATGGGCATTAACACACAGGATAGCCACCATCGGCTACGTCTACCGAGATGACTGATGGGCATAAACACACAGGATAGCCACCATCGGCTACGTCTACCGAGATGACTGATGGGCATTAACACACAGGATAGCCACCATCGGCTACGTCTACCGAGATGACTGATGGGCATTAACACACAGGATAACCACCATCGGCTACGTCTACCGAGATGACTGATGAGGATTAACACACAGGGCAGCCACCATCGGCTACGTCTACCGAGATGACTGATGGGGATTAACACACAGGATAGCCACCATCGGCTACGTCTACCGAGATGACCGATGGGCATTAACACACAGGACAGCCACCATCGGCTACATCTACCGAGATGACTGATGGGGATTAACACACAGGATAGCCACCATCGGCTACGTCTACCGAGATGACTGATGAGGATTAACACACAGGATAGTCACCATCGGCTACGTCTACCGAGATGACTGATGGGCATTAACACACATGATAGCCACCATCGGCTACGTCTACCGAGATGACTGATGGGCATAAACACACATGATAGCCACCATCGGCTACGTCTACCGAGATGACTGATGGGCATTAACACACAGGATAGTCACCATCGGCTACGTCTACCGAGATGACTGATGGGCATTAACACACAGGATAGCCACCATCGGCTACGTCTACCGAGATGATTGATGGGGATTAACACACAGGATAACCACCATCGGCTACGTCTACCGAGATGACTGATGGGGATTAACACACAGGATAGCCACCATCAGCTACGTCTACCGAGATGACTGATGGGCATTAACACACAGGATAGCCACCATCGGCTACGTCTACCGAGATGACTGATGAGGATTAACACACAGGATAGCCACCATCGGCTACGTCTACCGAGATGACTGATGAGGATTAACACACAGGATAGCCACCATCGGCTACGTCTACCGAGATGACTGATGGGCATTAACACACATGATAGCCATCATCGGATACGTCTACCGAGATGACTGATGGGCATAAACACACAGGATAGCCACCATCAGCTACGTCTACCGAGATGACTGGTGGGCATTAACACACAGGATAGTCACCATCGGCTACGTCTACCGAGATGACTGATGGGCATTAACACACAGGATAGCCACCATCGGCTACGTCTACCGAGATGACTGATGGGGATTAACACACAGGATAACCACCATCGGCTACGTCTACCGAGATGACTGATGGGGATTAACACACAGGATAGCCACCATCGGTTACGTCTACCGAGATGACTGATGGGGATTAACACACAGGATAGCCACCATCGGCTACGTCTACCGAGATGACTGATGGGCATTAACACACAGGACAGCCACCATCGGCTACGTCTACCGAGATGACTGATGGGCATTAACACACAGGATAGCCACCATCGGCTACGTCTACCGAGATGACTGATGGGGATTAACACACAGGATAGCCACCATCGGCTACGTCTACCGAGATGACTGATGGGCATTAACACACAGGACAGCCACCATCGGCTACGTCTACCGAGATGACTGATGGGCATAAACACACAGGATAGCCACCATCGGCTACGTCTACCGAGATGACTGATGGGGATTAACACACAGGATAGCCACCATCGGCTACGTCTACCGAGATGATTGATGGGGATTAACACACAGGATAGCTACCATCGGCTACGTCTACCGAGATGACTGATGGGGATTAACACACAGGATAGCCACCATCGGCTACGTCTACCGAGATGACTGATGGGGATTAACACACAGGATAGCCACCATCGGCTACGTCTACCGAGATGACTGATGGGGATTAACACACAGGATAGCCACCATCGGCTACGTCTACCGAGATGACTGATGGGCATAAACACACAGGACAGCCACCATCGGCTACGTCTACCGAGATGACTGATGGGGATTAACACACAGGATAGCCACCATCGGCTACGTCTACCGAGATGACTGATGGGGATTAACACACAGGATAGCCACCATCGGCTACGTCTACCGAGATGACTGATGGGGATTAACACACAGGATAGCCACCATCGGCTACGTCTACCGAAATGACTGATGGGCATTAACACACAGGATAGCCACCATCGGCTACGTCTACCGAGATGACTGATGGGCATAAACACACAGGATAGTCACCATCGGCTACGTCTACCGAGATGACTGATGGGCATAAACACACAGGATAGCCACCATCGGCTACGTCTACCGAAATGACTGATGGGCATTAACACACAGGATAGCCACCATCGGCTACGTCTACCGAGATGACTGATGGGCATTAACACACAGGATAGTCACCATCGGCTACGTCTACCGAGATGACCGATGGGCATTAACACACAGGATAGCCACCATCGGCTACGTCTACCGAGATGACTGATGGGGATTAACACACAGGACAGCTACCATCGGCTACGTCTACCGAGATGACTGATGGGCATTAACACACAGGATAGTCACCATCGGCTACGTCTACCGAGATGACTGATGGGCATTAACACACATGATAGCCACCATCGGCTACGTCTACCGAGATGACTGATGGGCATTAACACACAGGATAGCCACCATCGGCTACGTCTACCGAGATGACTGATGGGCATTAACACACAGGATAGTCACCATCGGCTACGTCTACCGAGATGACCGATGGGCATTAACACACAGGATAGCCACCATCGGCTACGTCTACCGAGATGACTGATGGGCATAAACACACAGGACAGCTACCATCGGCTACGTCTACCGAGATGACTGATGGGGATTAACACACAGGATAGTCACCATCGGCTACGTCTACCGAGATGACTGATGGGCATTAACACACAGGATAGCCACCATCGTCTACGTCTACCGAGATGACTGATGGGCATAAACACACAGGATAGCCACCATCGGCTACGTCTACCGAGATGACTGATGGGCATTAACACACAGGATAGCCACCATCGGCTACGTCTACCGAGATGACTGATGGGCATTAACACACATGATAGCCACCATCGGCTACGTCTACCGAGATGACTGATGGGCATTAACACACAGGATAGTCACCATCGGCTACGTCTACCGAGATGACTGATGGGCATTAACACACAGGATAGCCACCATCGGCTACGTCTACCGAGATGACTGATGGGCATTAACACACAGGATAGCCACCATCGGCTACGTCTACCGAGATGACTGATGGGCATTAACCGTAGTTTTAATAATTTTACATTATTTGCGAACTGTTTTCATACATAACATCAATATATCTAATAAATTATGTCTGTTCCTAAGCACATAATACTGATCGGATGATACCCTCGAGACATAATAGTCCACCAGCGGAGGTACCGAACATTGGTGACCATACCATATAAAAATATCAATTAAATTGTCAGATGAAACGTTTTTACGTTTTGTTTCTATTCTTATACTGTATAACGACTTGTCACTCTTACACATACCAATCTTTTTTCGACAGGAGTCTCAATATTATGTTTCTCAATATTTTTTTTACTAAATAATGGTGGTGAAACATATCATTAAAAAAGAAAATTGTTCTAAATAAAGTATTTGAATGGACAAGAAAATGATAAATTATGACTGTGACCCTTTCATCGTTTATTATAATTCAAAGATTTTCTAGAAATGTTACCGTGGTTTTTCTTAATATAATTCCTCCTAATGTTTGTGAACAACTGTCTAATAGTATTTGATGTTATTAAACGGCAGATCATCCAGCCATTAATCGGGTTAAATCAATACAATCCTACGCTATGTTGATCGCTTTATTCGTCGTATTGTATTGTTCCAGGAAGAATTACAAATGGTCGTACTCTGGACAATACCACAGATATAGTCTTAATAGACCTAACTCATATAAGGAACATCAAAATGATTGTTATATGAAATCCGGTTTGGTCAATTACTATAATAAGATAAAATTGTGGTTCGATTTGGCAGTTTGTATGATTTATTTGTTCAGATTTGATGGTTAAGTCAAAGTCATAAACTAATTCTCAAAGTGAATTGTTTTAATACTTAAGAGAGGATCGTTGGAGTATAATTTTCTTCTTTTATCGTCGCTCTCTGGTTTTCTTCATCCTGATGATTAGTAATCGCCATTTAGATAGTAACTATATTGTCATTATGGAAGAATGAGTAAACATTAAAGATATTCATACACTCAAAGATAAAGGATTCTTAGAAACGTTTTATTATTTGTTGCTGACAATGAGTATGGAAAAAACATTGTTGAATGGAGTTGATCGATAGCATTGCAATAACTCTACAATTCCTTAGAAAAACGCAAAATATTGCATAAGAATTTTTTCTTTTATTTAAAAAATAATAAATGTACATTGTTAGAATTATTTGATAATGTGGGAGTTGTGAAAAAATCTGAAGTATTATATAAGATCTATAATGATGGAAATAAATAAACGTTGGAGAATACTGAAGGTGCAATCAAAAAAGGACAATCCTGAGAAACTGACAACATAGGGTACACAAGACGAAGAAAGCCAAAACGGAAATAATATACAAGTCTATTTTAAATAATATGTGTTGATGAATAGATAACGTATGTTGCATATCTGAGAAATGAATAAGTCAACATTATTATTTGCTGAAAGTTAATCTGAATATCAATTCCAAGTTAAGTTAAAACAAAAAAATCGAGAAACAAAGCTACATAGTCTCTGATACTTTCATATAGAACTAAATAAACCTACTAGAAAGTTTCTAGGATTCAAAACCTATGTTTCGCTCTCTTCCCTTTACGTAAGATATACATAATTCATTACATTTTATATGTTAATTTTCTTTTCTTTTAAGAGAATGAAAACATAGATCTCTATTTAAGGTGGTACCATACACTTCAGGTCAAATTTTATATGCTGGTTTAATTTTCTTGGGGTTTTTTTGGCAGTGTGTTTGAATATATCCACTGTGATAAATATCAAAATTTTAACAAATTCCAACCAACAGACTCGGAGCTATGAATTCACTAGCCACATAACAGCTTTTCTCTCTGTGGTTTTGATCACCGAGATGCTTGAAATCTGCATACAAACATCATATGATCAAGAGTTATCTCCCTGTAGTGTATGGTACCCCCTTAAGTGAACACGACGCGTTTCTGGAATAACATCCATCATGAATGCTTATGGTCAAAAAATTGGAAAGCTAAATAATTTACATGTCATTAAATATAGATTCTCCTTCAGTTGCCCGTGGGTTACGATATTTCTCCACTCAAGAGAGTTAAATTTAACTCTCGAGAGTGGAGAAATATCGTAACCCACATGGGCAACTGAAGGAGAATTTGTTTCTCCCATTGTTTAACACGAACTTTATTTCAAAATCCTTCAAAATTACCGATTTGACAACATGCGGGGAAAGGCACGAGACATTTTAATCCTTTAGAGGATTACAGATTTTTCCACCACTGGTTCAGCGGGGTTAAAACGCCGTAATAATGGGAGAAGAGCAACTAAACCACAAGACCTAAACATCCTAGCCAAAATCGGCTATGGTTACCTATGTGTGATGAGGATTGTCAATAGCATTAATAAATTACATTATTAATTAACTTTGATTTATTAGCCATTATATGATCAAATCTGTCAATACAATATAAAACTTTCATTGGGCCAATACGGCAAAAACCAGTCCAATACGGATATTTTCCGTATTGGCCCAATTCCAGTCAGTCCAATAACAACTAGATCGGAATCCGCTAGACATATCGACAATTGCAAGGAAAAATCCCGAGAGATATTGGACTGGTTGATTAATAAAGGTATCATTACGTGATGTTTTTCATATTGGCCTAGTTATAGGTCCTTGGTCTGCTGTATTGGCGTTCGGCTGCGCCTCAGGCCAATACAGCAGGCCTCGGACCTATAACTAGGCCAATATGAAAAACATCACGTAATAATACTATATTATTTAACAGCAGTAAATTTCCGACATGGTATATATAATAAACAATGCCAGTGCCGATCACCTGAATATGTAATTCTTTAATTGCACTATTATCAACTGGGCTAGCATACATCTATAATGCTGGCCTAGCATACATCTATAATGCTGGGCTAGCATACATCTATAATGCTGTGTTAGCATACATCTATAATGCTGGTCTAGCATATATATATAATGCTGGGCTAACATACATCTTAATGCTGGACTAGCATACATCTATAATGTTGGGCTAGCATACATCTATTATGCTGGGCTAGCATACATCTATAATGCTGAGCTAGCATACACCTATAATGCTGGGCTAGCATACATCTATTATGCTGGGCTAACATACATCTATAATGCTGGACTAGCATACATCTATAATGCTGGGCTAGCATACATCTATAATGTTGGGCTAGCATACATCTATAATGCTGGGCTAGCATATATCTATAATGCTGGGCTAGCATACATCTATAATGCTGGGCTAGCATACATCTATAATGCTGGGCTAGCATATATATATAATGCTGGGCTAACACACATCTAAAATGCTGGACTAGCATACATCTAAAATGTTGGGCTAGCATACATCTATGATGCTGGGCTAGCATACACCTATAATTCTGGGCTAGCATACATCTATTATGCTGGGCTAGCACATATCTATAATGCTGGGCTAGCATACACCTATAATGCTGGGCTAGCATACATCTATTATGCTGGGCTAACATACATCTATAATGCTGGACTAGCATACATCTATAATGCTGGGCTAGCATACATCTATAATGTTGGGCTAGCATACATCTATAATGCTGGGCTAGCATACATCTATAATGCTGGGCTAACATACATCTATAATGCTGGGCTAGCATACATCTATAATGCTGGGCGAGCATACATTTATAATGCTGGGCTAACATACATATATAATGCTGAACTAGCTTACATCTATAATGCTGGGCTAGCATACATCTATAATGCTGGGCTAGCATACACCTATAATGCTGGGCTAGCATACATCTATTATGCTGGGCTAGCATACATCTATAATGCCAACAGCAAACAAAGCATAAATGGTTTATGGTTATGGTGTTTGGCACAACTTTCAACAATATTTCAGTTATATCGTGGCGACCTGTTTTATTGGTGGAGGAAACCGGAGGACCCGGAGAAAACCACCGACCAGCCGCAAGTCACTGACATGCTGTATCACATAATGTTGTACTGAGTACACCTCGACTGAGCGAAATTCGATCTCACAACGTTCGTGGTGATAGGCACTGATTGCATAGGTAGTTGTAATTCCAACTACCATACGATCACCACCACGACGGCCTCTGCCAAGCATAAAGGATTCATAACCAAGCAAATGCTTCTATAAATCTGTTTCCATGGTTATATAAAATAAATATCTCAACAATGCATATGCAGCATGATTAAAATATAGAGATCTATGGGAAATGTCGTCTGTTGTTTTGATAAGACATGTGATCGTTATAGATTCAGGAGAGGAAGACAGGATAGGGACGAAATAAAGAAACATTACACAATTATTTGACTGTAAGCCAATCAAAATTAGATGTTCTTCCATCAATATATAATTAAAAGGCAGGTGCTGGCCAATCAACATTCTACTTTCCATGGTAACGTCAGATAAAATTATATACACGCTCTACATTGTTATTAATAAATAACAGTAATCAGAATCAACAGCCGAACAAGTGAATATTTTGCTCTTTATCACTAAATTCAACAAAAAATTACTCGAATACGTTTTGTTGATATTGGTGGAATTATTGACCTTTATAAAATGAAAATATTTGAGGCATTTAAAATCTTAAAAAACCCATAATAAATCAGTATTTTATGAAAGGAACATTATTCTCGTACAACTGGAATATGCATATACATTTATCTCTTATTTATAAGATCATTTAATAATTAATCATTTCTTGTGTTGTCGTGTCGTTGTTTTTTTTTAATTTGCATTAAGATAACATATAGTATAATCAGTTACAGGGCGGACGTCTTCAAAATCAATGCTCCAGATAAGATCATTTCATTACCAACAGATAAAATCACGGGCAACAAACAATTTTAAAACTATAAAAAGCTATTTTGTATTAAAATATTAAATTTCTCATTATTTAATACCAAACAACAACTAAAATATATAAAATTAATATGATTATTGACAAACCTTCCATTCTTAGTTACTTTTACGCTTATTTTATGGCTGTTGTAGGAGAAAAGACTGGAGAATTTCGTCGCAGTATCGGGTGGATACGACACATTTATGGGACATTTGGGAATAAAATTGGATAGGAGCGAGTAAATTTAACTCCACGTATTTCATCATAATTATGAAACCTTTTGTATCAAGGTAATAAATAGTTTACCGACTAACTTTGCAATGAATCAGCCATTGAAAGGAATTGGAGTAGATTCTAATACCAAATTATTTTTGTATCATTTGCAGGTTAAGTTTCAATCTCGTTTGTCGTGGTTATTATCCAGCTTTCATCTGTTATTTACTAAAATAAAATCATTAATTTTGTACTAATAGAAATAAGTATTAAAAGGTCATATTTAGGTGTATCCTCATAAATATACAGCCTAAGCACCACACAAATAGATAAGACTAACAATAGATATTAACATACAGTAACACCCAAATTATTGTATAATGTGTTGATTTATATCATTTTTGTTTAAAAAAAATTAAGAATTTCTGATGGTGTTGTCATATATCTAATAAAAACGACGTGTTTCTAGAATAACCTTCATCGGGTACGCTCAAAATCGAAAGATTGGAAAACAAAATCATTTAAAGTTTTGTGAGCAATAACACCAAAGGGTCTAAACCGGATATTCAGAATCGGCTAAGGTCATCTAAACCTAGAAATAAACACAGAAGAAGAAGATATGTCAAGGTTCTGTTGTTGATAAACATTTCACAATTGTGTTTTCTACTGAGTTTTCCACTTTAAATTTGAGTAATAACTAAATGTTAACATATTTTGATTTAAGTTGGTTTCATGAAATCTGTCAGGGTACCATTTCACATAGTCTCCGTACAAACCTCGCACTCGTACTTCAGATTTATCAGAACACCGTTTTTATTGGATAGGACGTTATGATTGGCGGTTTTACAAAGACATTCTTTAAACGCGTCTGAACATTCAGCCCAATAATGAATAATAGTGTTAGAGTTAGATTTTTAGATGATTTTTTTTAATTCTTCATTCAGTAGGATTCGAACCTAAACCGTTGGTACATTGCACAACATATTAGTCTTCCATACCAATGAACCATTTATCCCTTCGCCAAATACACTATATTAAAAATATAGCTGCACTAACCGAGATTATACGAGTTGTCACGTAAGGTTCAACTAAAGGCCGTCATTATATCTATGTTGAATAGTATATGAATGGTATGTATACATGTACACATATTTAATTAATTCGAGAAAAATCTAACGCAGGATTTTAAATTATATGCGAGCGTCAGCGAGCTCTTTATGGTATAAAATGTGTACTTAGGATTTGTTGACAAACATGGCTGGACATACTGACGAATAAAAAAAATATCGACGCTTTGTAAACACGTTCCGTGTAACACACTAACACACTCAACTAATGAAGATCTTCTTAACATAAAGCGCAAAGGTGATCCTGAAGTCTCGTACCCTCTCTCGTACATGTACGTCCGATACCACTGAAACCCGGAACCCGTGTGTAATAAAAGTCATTTTGTTAGCTTGTTTTACTTATATTGATATTTTTTAATTTATTAAATCTCTTCTGACATACTGACAAGAATTTGTGTTTCTACGCGGAAGTTAACTTTTGAGATTTCGTAAGGAACGACAGCTCGATTGAATGAGACTAGATTCGGCTCTAAAAAAAAATCGTCCCCAATAAATCTCGGTCCAAAAATCTCGACACTTTTTGATGCATTGGATGAGCGTGAAATTGCCAGATTTCAGATGCGCGAGCATTCATGGCCGTGCCGGTTTCATATTACATTGCATATGATTATTTTATGATGCAATACAACAGTTCGGAGTTAGGGGAAGAGTTATGTTCCGTGTCTAGCTCTTTGCCGTTAAGAGTACATAAGGTGTACATCCGGGTCTCATTTTCGGATACTTTTTTAAGATGGCTGCCGCCCTTTGTTACAAATAGCTGTCATTATCAGCAGAGAAAAAACTTTCCCTTTTATACCTTACTGGGTAGTGGTTGCGTGTTAATTTCATATTCTATGTTAATATGAAACCGGCACGGCCATGAATGCTCGCGCATCTGAAAATTATCTGGCAATTTCACGCTCATCCAGTGCATCAAAAAGTGTCGAGATTTTTTTTGGGCCGAGATATATTGGGGACGACTTATTTTTAGGGCCGAATCTAACCTCATTCAATCGAGCTGTCGTTCCTTACGAAATCTCAAAAGTTAACTTCCGCGTAGAAACAAAAATTCTTGTCAGTATGTCAGAAGAGATTAAATAAATTAAAAAATAAATGACTCTTATTACACACGGGTTCCGGGTTTCAGTGATATCGGACGTACGAGACTTCAGGATCACCTTTGCGCTTTATGTTAAGAAGATCTTCATTAATTGAGTGTGCTGGTGTGTTACACGGAAACCGGTGTTTACAAAGCATCGAATTATTTTTACTTCGATAGTATGTTCAGCCATGTTTGTTAAAAAATCCTAAGTACACATTTTATACCATAAAGAGCTCGCTTAAGCTCGCATATTATTGATCATTGCCTGGCTAGGTTAGGATTATTCATCAGAAGCTGAAACTGCAGATAAAGAAACTTTGCTATATTGTGCAGTATCGCCGCATCGGATGTAATGACAATGACCTGTCAATGTTCAAATTTAGTTACCGTAGATGACATTAAACATTTCAGGTGTAAAATTACCTGCTTTATGGAAAAAAAATTGAGCAGACTATATTTAATGAAAATAATTGACATTTTATGATTTTAGTTGTCACATTAAAAGAAACATACTTCTTTTTTTTACGAAGGTATTTTCCCTGTATCAATGTTAGATTTAAAGTAACATAATATACAGACAAACCAATTATTATTTGTCATATTAGAAAGAATAAATAAATAGCTGTGGGTATTATTTTTTTAATATTTTCCTGCATCAATGTTCAATTCAAAGGAACATTATACAATTATTGACTTTTAATGAGGTCTACTCATGACTATACGGACCTGGTCAATGATTGATTAACCTCGGCCGACCGAGGCCAACGGCCGAGGTTAATCAATCATTGACCAGGTCCGTATAGTCATGAGTAGACTGAAATTAAAAGTCAATAACAGCTTTATTAAATAAGGAATTTTTCAAATTTTTCAACAGTATATTCAACAAAATAGGCTACAATTGTTTTATCAATTTTCAGATTATTAAAATTTTGAAATCTTATGAAAGTTTTGAAATTTTATAAATTTTGAAATTTATAAAATTTATAAAAATTTATGAAATTTTTAAAATTTTTAAATTTGTTGAAAATTTCGATCTTTAAAATTTTTTTTTTTTTATAATTTTGATTTTTTTTTTTTTAAATTTGTAAAATTTTGAAATTTTGAAATTTTTGACCTTTTTTACAATTTGATTGGCCGACTGGAAATGGAATCTCGTCTCTGGTTGGACAACTTTGAAACACCGAATAGACAATAGACAAAAATAGACACAAGCCCGAATATACCTCACGCGAGGTGTACTCACTGCACGCGAGGTATACTCACTCTGAGGTGGAGTTGAGAAAATACTGTTTAGGCCAATCAGCGAAAAGCAAAATTCCTTATCATTTAATAAAATACAGAGTAAAATCCGCCATTTTGAATAAACGTCCAACGGCGGGAAATATAAATAGTACTATTTTACCTCCTTTACAAAAAACATTCTAACTCCGAACTCCCGTATTACAGTTAATAAATAATGTCTAAAGCAAGTGACAATCGTATAATGTATCTACCCCACTGGATCCCGAAGATACAGTGTTGTATTAAATATGTGTATTAGAATGTATATATATATTGTGTAGATGTATATCAAATTGTCATACGATTGTGGCTTCTAATCTCATCATGATTGTTTGATATATACTGGTAAGGTTTCAACGTTATTCGTTTAAAATACACATTATGATTTTAACATAATCGAAAAGACTATCGTGATATTTGTGTCACAAATGACCAGAGATATGTTCTGTTTTGTGGAGGTCTTTCTTCATTCACGACCTATCAGCGGTTCGTTATAAGAGTAAACCGACGAGTGCCACTAATGGAGCAGGAACTGCTTACCCTTCCGGAGCACCTGAGTTCACCCCCGTTTTTTAGTACGGTTCGTCTTGTTCAATGTTTAGTTTTTTGTGTAGCGCTTTGTCCTTTTATTTTTGGTCATGGTATTGTCTATCCTTCTTCGATGTACCGCTTCCAATTACTTCTTTGGTATCTTCAAACATTTCTCATCACCAATAATGATTCCAACACCAGGTAATATCTAATATATACTCGTTGTGAAGTCATCATTCCAGAACCATATTTAGTATACGATGACTCTCACTACTTTATATTGGAAACATGTTTGCAAATTTTTGAGACACTGAAATTCACTTTTTGAATCAAATAATCCATGATGGCCGACACTAGAATAGAACTTCTGTAGCGACCACTTGCGTTACGGCTTCTCGTTAGGTTGACCCAGTAAATGGACAGACAACAGAAGTCAATATAACTTGTGCCTTGATTGTGTCAGAAGATAAAGAGAATTCTTTGTATACAATACAGAATTTTATCCTGCTGATGTAGCATTGTGTCTTTTAACACGTGTGCTTTGTTACATTACATAATAGTCTTCACTATTAGATGGGCGTGTACAAAAAATAATATTGCTAAGTAATTTTAATTTTCATTCGTAGGGCGCGTGGCTAGAAATAATGTTTCATTGTTCAAAAAACAAACGATCCGTCTCGGCAGCGAAACTTTAAAACACTGATATTTGAAGCGAATCTTCAAATTATGTCAGGCTCGCATTTGTATTTTCATAGTATGGAAATCATTTTTATCTTTTGATAACTAGGCAACACTGTTATCACTAGTTAATTAAAAGTTTTATTAATGACATTTATAATTCATCATAGACATATTATAAGATTAATTACAATACTCACAACGACAAAAAACATACCATAAAACAGTTACCATAACTAGTAACTACTTGAATATTCCATGTACAAATTTCCATAAGGCTCATTTATAGAACATAAACATAATTAAAAAATAAACACATTTATTATACACAAAACTTGTTATTTACATTTACAGACATATACAGACAATACAATGGTCAAAAGAGGAAACGACAAAAACCGTAGATTGATATACAGACAATACAATGGTCAAAAGAGGAAACGACAAAAACCGTAGATTGATATACAGACAATACAATGGTCAAAAGAGGAAACGACAAAAACCGTAGATTGATATACAGACAATACAATGGTCAAAAGAGGAAACGACAAAAACCGTAGATTGATATACAGACAATACAATGATCAAAAGAGGAAACGACAAAAACAGAACTGAAATGCAGAGCAGCAATGAAATAATTGTTCCTTTACTTTGATTTGTGTTTAAGAAATTGTGAATAGTCTTTCATGTTCATTTACATCCATATCTTTTCTTACTAAACAATGGTTCAGTAAACACTATATAGAAAATTTAAGATTGAGCAATAACTTGAACTACACTAAAACACGGCGTGAACTCAGTGCTCCGGTAGTGGCTTCAATCTTTCGTGTTATTCGTGGTAAAACTCCAATGATGAAGAAGCTTGACACAGACATTCCGAAGCTATTAACCAAGGACTTGATGGCGACCGTAAAGCATTCGAGGTGATGATTTCAACTTGACCAATAAAAACCTTTTGTTATGTAGCTTCCTTGTTTGCAGCAATCCTCTATCAATGAAATTCTGATAAAAAAAAACCTCACGTTCGAGAATATCGTATAAACTGAGAGAGATATATTCTATATGCAGGAGCTGCTGAATGGTTGCCACACATAATATTGTTGTTGTAGTTTCGTTCTAAATAGAACTCTATTGTCAATTTCCAGGTGGAGGTAACGATATCAAACAGACCTAGCTATAGCTGTAGTTTCCTTTTTTTAAGATTCAATTGTTTATACAAAATGTATGCGATTAACATAGACACCAAACTTTGAATTATTCAATGAAAGGATATGAACTTGAAATTAATAGACATGGGATATATATAGCTTACTTCCGGGTTTGTTTTTCTTTTATACATTTTCGTATGAATTCTGTTTCAAATCCAAGTAAAGATATAAGTTGATAAAAGAAGCACAGTTGATACCAATGGAAAATGCTGACCGCTTGTTGAAAAACAAAACAAATATAGATTGTCAAACAAAATCGCAAGCATTATGGTGATGTTAGTTTCAGAGAACGGTTTTAAATCATAATTCTTTCTGACAAAATAAGATTTCGACCCTACCTAAAACAAGATACCGGTATTTGAATCTACATTTGATCATTCTATTCTATGAAACAAAGTAGCACTGATTCTTTGAATCTTTCTATCCGCTTAGAGTGTTTAGTTAGAGTGAAGAATAGTTTTGTAACGGGTAGAGAAGTCAATTGTATTGATTCTATTCCATGACTCTTTCTAAAAATGATAGAACCCAAATCTAAATCACATCATTGTTTAAGGACCTAATGTCACAGTAACTCTGTTTCAACGCCTGGTGTTGACCGTTGATAGAATAGATGTTATTAATTTGTAAAGAATGTTCGCTGTTTGTAAGGACACTTATGGTATCCAGTAGATTGAATGAGGAGCCTGTTCTCCATCTTACGTAACAGGAGTGTCTTCGGTGGGTATATTATGCAGACATGACAGAGTGTTTTCGTACGTAGAGCTACAACTGACTTCCATATTTTATGGTGAAGTTTGATTTTTTTTTTTGATTTTTTTTTTTTTTTTCGTAAATATTCAAAAATTGTTCATTTAATATTAGCATTTAATGGTAAGAGGTAATGTTATATTTCAAATTTAAACAATTTATAATTTTTGGTGAAACATAAGACTTTAAATTGTCAGAGGAATAGAAATGAACATGTAATTAATGCATGGCTCATGTGAAATTGACGAATAGGTTTTATATTCATACCTCAGATAAATACATGATTATCGTATCAATTTTCTTACATTATTTTTATTTTCAATTTTTTGCCTTGAATTATAATACATGATCCATGATACAAGATCAAAAAATTGTTTCAGCTTTTTATAGGTGTTAATTATTCATATTCCAGAAACACCGAATTATCGTAACTTGTTAATATTTGATTTTACTCTCGCCGCGTGAGGCAGTTCGTATTTCACCCATGAGTTCCGGCGCGCCTCTAGGAGTCTCCATTTAATGTCAAAGATAAGCGAAATCGCCCTATTATAAGCATTAGCGGAACACGAAAGCGATTTTATATTAAACGATAAATGACAATCTGTCATCTATGTTTAACACTTCACAAAAGATTTTCAAGTACATAATTATGCGATCAATACATATATTCCTTTATTTCTACACAAATGATTGTATAATTAACTTCAATGTTCGGCTTTAACATGTAAATTCTCCAACCACAGCCCTGGGTAAAGAGAGAAACTGCATCTTTAAAAGCATTTGATCAAAGCGAATATTACATAATTTTATCCAATTGCCTGTCTATTAGTCCACCATACTCCAGTTTTCTTTTTTCCTTTTGATATTCAATATCAAAAGATTACTTTATATTAAAAACAAAGAGAGAGAGAGGGTGTTACAGACGAGCCATTAATTTCTATAATTTATGATTTGCAAGTAAATGCAAAAAGTAAATGTTTATGCTGCACCAAATATTGGAGTTATAATATTTTTGCACTAAATAGTTTTCGAGCAACACATGACTCGAATATATTTTTATATAAAAATAGCACAATTACCAATTCTCAATAATAATGGAGTTTGATACCTCTATCAATTGAATTATCGTTATTTGTTTTAATTATCTCCCCTATTTGCTTAATTTCTAGTGTTTTCTTTTACTACAAGACGGACGCAGCTGATTTTTTCTAGTACAAGGAACGATTAGGATATTAAAATCCAGAAACAGTACCAAACGACAGAACAAAAGTTCTTGCAATACCTACTCCCATAAAAACCGGAAGTAAGACCAAGTGCTCCAGAAGGGACATCGTCGGCTTAGTAGACTCCAATACGAGTGGAGAGTATTGGATCGTGATCATTCGTGCATGGGTTACCGACTTTGCAAAAGGGTTAGCATCTCGTGTCCATTTATGGAATCCGAGAGGTCCAAATTCTTAAAATCATTCAAGGAAACAGATATTCTCAAATTACATGTTTACAGACAGTCAGTAAAGACACTTGGATACCGCTTATCAACGAATTCATTATAATGGCATCATTGCCTGTCTTAAGCAATAATTTGACGGACAATATTAGTACATGTCCAAAACACCAGATTCTATAGTATCTGTTAGGCATACAATATATATACATAAGTATTACTGTTTCGAAGTATGAATACAACTAAAATTAAATAATTCAAAATCATTTTTATAACATGCCACTGTTTAAATAACATAGGTGTGCTGTTGGGGAGTGTGTGATTGTTGTTTCACTCCAAATGGGCAATTGTTCATCTATACCATAGCAATAACAAGTCACATTCAATAAAATGATGATAATGTCTGCTTTGTTGTAGACCAACACACTTAATTGGATTTCTATAGTGCTAGCTCACTGAAACAAGTCCGCAGGTAAACATTTCCCTCCATTCGGACACTTATTCCGATCTCTAACCAACCAGTATTTACTATATTACTCATTACAGCTGTTTGATTAGCGGAGAAGCAGCAAATACCAATTGTATAATCTTTAGTTGGACCCAACCTAGGCTCGAAGCCACGATCTACCGCACTCGATGCGAGCACACTAACCATTACCTAGGCTCGAAGCCACGATCTACCACACTCGACGCGAGCACACTAACCATTACCTAGGCTCGAAGCCACGATCTACCGCACTCGACGCGAGCACACTAACCATTACCTAGGCTCGAAGCCACGATCTACCGCACTCGACGCGAGCACACTAACCATTACCTAGGCTCGAAGCCACGATCTACCACACTCGACGCGAGCACACTAACCATTACCTAGGCTCGAAGCCACGATCTACCACACTCGACGCGAGCACACTAACCATTACCTAGGCTCGAAGCCACGATCTACCGCACTCGACGCGAGCACACTAACCATTACCTAGGCTCGAAGCCACGATCTACCACACTCGACGCGAGCACACTAACCATTACCTAGGCTCGAAGCCACGATCTACCACACTCGACGCGAGCACACTAACCATTACCTAGGCTCGAAGCCACGATCTACCACACTCGACGCGAGCACACTAACCATTACCTAGGCTCGAAGCCACGATCTACCACACTCGATGCGAGCACACTAACCATTACCTAGGCTCGAAGCCACGATCTACCGCACTCGATGCGAGCACACTAACCATTACCTAGGCTCGAAGCCACGATCTACCGCACTCGATGCGAGCACACTAACCATTACCTAGGCTCGAAGCCACGATCTACCGCACTCGACGCGAGCACACTAACCATTACCTAGGCTCGAAGCCACGATCTACCACACTCGACGCGAGCACACTAACCATTACCTAGGCTCGAAGCCACGATCTACCACACTCGATGCGAGCACACTAACCATTACCTAGGCTCGAAGCCACGATCTACCGCACTCGATGCGAGCACACTAACCATTACCTAGGCTCGAAGCCACGATCTACCGCACTCGATGCGAGCACACTAACCATTACCTAGGCTCGAAGCCACGATCTACCGCACTCGACGCGAGCACACTAACCATTACCTAGGCTCGAAGCCACGATCTACCGCACTCGATGCGAGCACACTAACCATTACCTAGGCTCGAAGCCACGATCTACCGCACTCGACGCGAGCACACTAACCATTACCTAGGCTCGAAGCCACGATCTACCGCACTCGATGCGAGCACACTAACCATTACCTAGGCTCGAAGCCACGATCTACCGCACTCGACGCGAGCACACTAACCATTACCTAGGCTCGAAGCCACGATCTACCGCACTCGACGCGAGCACACTAACCATTACCTAGGCTCGAAGCCACGATCTACCGCACTCGATGCGAGCACACTAACCATTACCTAGGCTCGAAGCCACGATCTACCGCACTCGATGCGAGCACACTAACCATTACCTAGGCTCGAAGCCACGATCTACCGCACTCGATGCGAGCACACTAACCATTACCTAGGCTCGAAGCCACGATCTACCGCACTCGATGCGAGCACACTAACCATTACCTAGGCTCGAAGCCACGATCTACCGCACTCGATGCGAGCACGCTAACAATTACATCACCGATCATTTGCATAGTCCTTAGTTTGACCCAGCCTAGGCTCGAAGACACGATCTACCGCACTCGAGCACGCTAACCATTACATCACCGATCATTTGTATAGTCTTTAGTTTGACCCAACCTAGGCTCGAAGACACGATCTACCGCACTCGAGCACGCTAACCATTACATCACCGATCATTTGTATAGTCTTTAGTTTGACCCAACCTAGGCTCGAAGACACGATCTACCGCACTCGAGCACGCTAACCATTACATCACCGATCATTTGTATAGTCTTTAGTTTGACTCAACCTAGGCTCGAAGACACGATCTACCGCACTCGAGCACGCTAACCATTACATCATCGATCCGGTTTGTGCTTTTCGAAAATTGATAGGAATGTATTGATTGGCCACCAGTTTAACTCATGTGTTGAAGAATAGCCATTTCTTGATCGAGTATAATCTTTAGAGAATTTCTGTTTCTTTAGTTTTACACCGCTAAAACTACATAAAAATAGTAAAATGTAAAAACAGTCGCTTCAAAGTGATAAGCTTGTGCCACATCAATCTGTTATTGACAGAGAACACATAATGTTGATCTAGATTCATGCTTTATTTTTCTTCTTTTTTAGCTGCAATACAAACAAATAATATTGAGTATATTTTAGACTATTGGTTGTTAACACCACTTCAAACAATATCATGGCGGTTATTTTTAGAAAACGGAATGTCCGGAGAAAGAATTTATCGAGCTTTGTTGTGATTGTAATATTCTATTAGTGTCTTCTCTTGAGGGAACTGTTCTCCTATAGTGTTGTCTGGTAAGGTATAGTGCCTGAGGCAACGGCGAGGGCACTATACCTCACCAGACAACACTATAGGAAAACTGTTTACGAGGGAGAAGACACTAATATTTATTGTACATAACATCTCATCTGGAGATAAAAGAAAAAAATAGGTAAATTCGTTTATATTGCCAAACCTCGCCATGTTGACAGCAAAACAATAAACAGACTACAGCGCCGTCTATTTCTTTTTATTTCTTTATTGTCTTATTCTGGCTGTTAACATATATCACCTTGGCATGTCAAGTGATTGAATTACAATATTGAAGTAACGTAAAAATATAATTTCATTTACAACTAACATTATTTTAAATTTTCCCAATAAAATAGATTCTGTACCACATTTTTTTTATTCACATCAATATATAAACAATACAACCTGTATAAAAAAAGAGATCGAACTACCATGAAGAAATCGTACGTGGGTTTTTACAATAAAAGTGAGTTACATTGTGATTTGTGGAAAGGATTGTTTCCCCTATATGATAGATAAATTATTTAATTCAATTTTAGAATAACAGAATTTATTTCATTATCAATGTAAGGAGTCGGTCTATTTTAACAGATTTAAATTTTGCCAAAAATATATAAAAATAACGCGGGAAAATCTATGCCACAGGTATAGTCCCCTCGGGAAATCGTTTGAACCTGGTATAGTTCCCGTCGCTAGGTATAGTCACCCGTTGTCAAGTGTACTGTTTAAAAATAGTTAACACTAATCATCCAATCAAAATAAAGCATGTCCATATGTTATGTACTATTATTTACTAGTATGCAGTACGTAACAACAATATTGATTAACCGTCTATGTTAAACCGGAGTACATAAATAGCACTGTATGATACAACTTCTCCAAAAAAGGGTGTCCGCTGATTGTGCGTGCATGGGGATATGTGCATATCTCACAATATTGACGGGCAGTGCCGGAGATAGATAAAGAGAGCCATATGCTTCTCTACTTATGAGGCCCCTCCAAAATTACCTACCCTGCAAGGGAAATTACTGAAGGATTGTTTAGAAATTACAATGCGTTTTGGTATCATATGCAAGAAAGGCCTATGACAGTATCAAAAATAGTATACACCTTTGCCAGAGGCCGCCTATAGGTAAATCCGGCACTCTTGATGGGTCGTTATTTAGTGTCTCTTATTTGGATAAAGATTTGAAGAACCCAAACGATAGTCAGAAGTCGTAAATAGAAAGACAGACAATACAATGGCTAAAAGAAAAAGGTATAAACAGACAAACAACGATCTACAAAACACTCCACAGACAAGAATGATTGAGCAACACGAACCCTACTAGGAACCGAATGTGATTCAGGTGCTCCAGAAGGGTAAACAATTTCTGATGCATTACTGGCAACCGGAACGGGATGTTACTTTTGTTAAAGATTCGGTTATAAGTTTGGGAAAATGACAGAAAGGCAAGATTGTGACTACGACAAACGAAACATTCCCGTGGTCACGTGTGATACAGAAATTCGGTAACGAGGCTAACCGTAAAACATTCGAAATGATGAATTCATCTTAACCACACAAGAGTAAGTCAGCATGCAGGTAAAGGTGTTTGGTATGAGTGGCGGTTGGTGGCTTGTATCATGGAAATATGTTCCACCCCTATCCACTATTTCCTCCTTCCTCTGTAGCAATAAACATCCGCCCATGGTCATATCCCAGTGCTACCTTTTATCTTACATGGTTTTAACTGTTTGTAAATTTGTCCTTGTTGTAAATATAGCCCACATATTGCTCACTTAAACAAGAAATCAACATTATCAATTATGGCGACTCGACATATCGATAATAAATATAAATAGCAGAACATTAATTCTACTATCAGAAGTACCTGCTATTAAACATCAACCAAAATATTATGACGAGATGAAAATGATACATATATTGTACGTAGGTCATTATTAAGTTTGTGAATACCACTTGGGCAAATACTAATATCATGGATATTTGCCTCCTCGTAACATCGGACAAAATTGTAAGAAGTGTTTGAATTATATTTTGGATTTTATTTTCTTTAATCTCACAATATCAGAATACAGGCGCTAATCCAGTTGTATTTACTGTTATTAGGCGCTAATCCAGTTGTATTTACTGTTAATATAGTGATGATAGTCCTCTGCGACATTTGTTGCAATGCACGATTCGTACACTGATTGTACAATTAATGTGTACACCGGTTATGTAGAGATAACGCTCGAGTCGTTTTACGTGTAGCTTGTGTTGAACATCATCACACAAACATTTGGAGGTAAAATCATGTATAATTCCGCGAAAACTAGCATCTTTTATCCTTAGAGCAAACCCTTCCGGAGCACCTGAGTTCACCCTCGGTTTTAGTGGGCTTCATGTTGTTCGATCTTTAGTGTTCTGTGTAATGTTTTATAAGTCGTTGTTTGTCCTTTATTCCTTTTTCTTTTAGACATTGTATTGTCTGTCCCTTTGGGATCTTCAAACTTGTCTTATCCCATCTATGACACTGATCGTGAGTTGCAAATTCCAAATTCTAATTAGAAATAAAGGATGTTCACATTGGAAACGTATATTCAGTTGAGACATGAGAATTCAGTACTGTTCATCAAATTCTGAATTAAAAACTTGAAATTATGCTTCTTAAAACTTGTTTGGATAATTTACCAACCTTGATTAACACGTTTTGAAACAATTTTAGATAACAAGAACATGTCCTGCAATGCAAACACACTCTATGAAGAGGAGACAGGAATATTGTTATTGTGCATTGTCAATAAATACAACACGAGTCTAATATTCTTCATTAGAACATATTGTGACAGACATTTAGCTGAAATGTTGCTCGCTTTGTGTGAAACAACGATCGGTCACCGGTATGTTGTAAGAAAGACAACTCTAATTACACTTCATCTTTCTATATATTTTTGCGTGACAAAGTTAATCCGCTAATGCTGTATAATTAATTGACTATTGTTAAGTATCGTCTATTTTAAGGAATTTTTCTTGTCCTTCACTGATTAATTTAATTGCCTGTCTTGTAAGTTATTGGACTATTGCATATATTTTTGTTGGGTTATCCAAAGATGTAAACAGTCTTCAATATAAACTGGGGAATATGGATGGGTTTTACGAAAATACTATGAAAACACAAGTGGCACTTTAAAATGAACATTTCTACTTGATCTGACATTTGATTTACATAACAATGTTTTGTTGTGTATTAGTAACTACTGTAAATGATGATTGTCATTCTGTGAAAGGGTGTCGGAAACGTAAGGTAAGGTACATTATGATAGGTAAGGGACCCAAAATTTAACTCTTAAAGGGTCTATGCTTTTTCCCCGAGCCATTTTCTTTCTCACGAAACAAAAATCAGATTATTTGATTTATGGACATGAAAAATTAATAATTTGTCTTCAAATTTTACCAAAGGCTCTTGACGAAAACTGCAGTGTCCGATTAACCACTTTTTGCACAAAAACGTATATATTTAATTCAGTGCACACGAAGCGTTACTGTAATAACAATCGTCAGGTGCTAAAAGCCAAAATATTCGAAAGCCATAAGATAAAGCAAAAGACTTTCATGTCAAGATAGTATATCTATAAAATTTGGTGACTTGATTTAAAACAAAAAAACATTGCACCCCCCCCCCCCCCCCCCCCCCCCAAACAAAAAAGTTAAATGTGTGCGCACACTAAGCGGAAGGAATTGGGAGAACGAATAGTAAAACGTATACTAGTATTTTAACCGCTTTTGATTATAGCCCACTTTGGCTATCGTGTTTAGGCCATTTCATGTTCTTACTCCCTAAATTTGATATATACGCTTTTACTATAATTAAATCGCTCATTAATACGTCAGGATCAATTTGAATGCTTATTTGCGGAAATTGATAAATGATAAAAGTTAAGACATAATGGGTGGTGTGCTTTTATGATAACAACGCATTCAGAATTATGTGATGTACGTAATACAGTAAATATGGATTTGTATGATGAAAGAGGCACACGTGATCTCTATCACGTATTAACGGGCGTGTAAAGTGAAACAATGTCATGTAAGTTTATGTGACGAAAGCACTACTTTAAAAGGAGTGTAACAACATAAAGGGTACATGCGCAAGGAGGGGTTTGGTGTACCAAATTATGGCATAGGGATAATCATAAGCACAGATTCTGTTAATTCTTGTTTATGGGTGGTTTTCGTCAATTTTTAGTTATATCATGAAAATCAAACTTATTGTGGGACAAAAACCGAGGCAATGATCATGAACTGACCAGTGAAACCGCCGAACTTGTGTAAAAGTTTTATAATCTTAGCTCTTGAGATGGCTATTGGGGGCTGCAAACTTACATCAATGTTTGGCTTGTGGTAAATCAACGACCTTACTTAATAAGCCACCCAGAGACTTCGTCAACTTCAGACATTAATATAGGGTTAGGGTTATGGTGTTTAACGCCTCTTTCAACAATATTTCAGTTATATCGTCGCGGCAAGTTTTATTGGTGGAGGAAACCGGAGTATCCAGAGAAAACCACCGACCTGCCGCACGTCACTGACAAACTATTTCACATAATGTTGTATCGATTTACACCTCACCTGAGCGGGATTCGAACTCACAACTCTAGTAGCGATAGGAACTGATTGCATAGGTTATTGTAAATCCACCTACCATACGATCACGACCACGACGCCCCGACATTAATATAAGTAGGCTCAAAGGTCAGCTAGACATTAATGGAAGTAGGCTTGAAGATGCCAGTTAGTGTCAAAATACTAGTATTCCGTTCGTCATCATGCAAATGACAAACAGAAAGAACGTACCACGTGAAATATTGGCACGTGTATCCTTTCCAACACTAATAGAATTTCCGTTGTGGTAAAAATAGTAAACTATATTGATAAAATATAGCCTGCAGAAATATAGTTTATATTAACTTAATGAATGGACAAGTAATCAAGATATACCATATTTAATCAGTTAAGATGATGTTTACAACATAACATGTCATAGTAACGATATTGGACGGCTAATCAATTAATAGATTTTGTTTACTTTAGCTTACAGGTTATTCTTACGGAAACCTTTTTTGTTGCGTTCTTTTGCAAAACTTTTAGTTTGATTTCGCAAGCCTTTGTGTTATTTCGTAAGCATCTCAGAACCTTTAGTCGTAGACAAGCGCGATCTTCAACAATGATCATCAAGGGACGCGGCCTACAAAATGACATCGAAGCCATAGATGACCTTTTTGATTACCTTAGATTAGATTAAACATATTTTATTGCTAAATATTATAACAATTGGATTGGACACAAATTATAACAATTTACAAGGGTCCTCTCCACATAATAAATAATTACAATAGTACATGCGTCAGCAATAGTAAAATACAATATACAACATTATAAATAAGTTCTTTGAAAAATGAAAAAAGGGAGACACAACAAAAAACAAAACCAAAATACAAAACAAAAATCATGAAATTATATAATAAAAGCATATTTTACCATTCTTGTATCTGAGATGAAATTGATTGATTGATTGATTGATTGATTGATTAGCGAGCAGTGGAACACAATCATTACCTATTGGAATGCCGATCGTCTGTTGAAATACTAATCCACCAAACTAGACAAATATGTTGTCGATAAAAGCAAATAATATTTACCAAGATTTACCAAGTGTATTTAGTATTAGTTTTTAAGTAGCTTTTAACAAGGTAAGATTTATCTCTACCAATAACAAGATACTGATACCTTTGTTATCCGTTTTTCTTCGAGAAGCAAGGGTGTAGAATCAATTCCTTAAGTCCAGATTTTAGTTGCGTGTGTGGAATGATGGTATATAAGATAGAAAAATCAAATGTTTGAATGTTGTTACAACAGTAGTGAGATCTAGAGCTGAAAGTCTCCACCACATCTTTTGTGGAAAGGTTTTTGATGTCAATTTTTAACCACATTAGAGACGTAACTCCCATGAAAGGTTTGACAAACGTCTTTATTGGTCCTAACTCTGCAAGCGAAAGGCATAAAACTATGACTTAGATCTGAACTAATGATGACTACATGTACACATTACCTGCAAAATTGCATCAAGGTCAAATATCTTTGAACTCTTACAAAACTCGGAAGCATGAAATCAAAAGGGAATTGTCCGCTTTTTTCACCAGTTGCCTTCGCATGTATACTGTATTCTATGTTATATATGCCACCGCGGCTTTTTATTCAATTACAGCCAATTATATCCAATATATACTGGGTCGATACCAATGTGTGTGCGTGTGCGTGTGTGTGTGTGTGTGTGTGAAACAACTATTAACACGTTAATCCAAATTATGAAGAATATGATGCAAGAAAAAATAAGTTTCTCAAGCAAAATATTATTCTATTCAGGTAGGTTCAACACAAGATAATACATCCATAGATCAGTTTGGCATTATTATTCGGTATGTCCTAAAAAGCATTATCTGTAAGCGCCTACTTTCCGTTGTGCAAAGTAATGATGCATTGATGGTACAGGACAGGGACCGTTTGATCTATTGACTGAAACGTTCATGCAATGTATATGGTGCTATGCCCATGTCTTGAATTTGGTGATAACTGAAGCAACAAAATCTTGTGTACCTGCAGTTTCTTTTTTCAATTTGTTCCAGAATTTAGCAACTTTTGTGAAAGCATCATACAAGAGAATGGTTGTATGGATAGAAATTGTTGGAAAACAACTAGGATAAGAAAAAATGAAACTATTAAAGCTAATTTGTGAGACCAAGTGGTCAGTAAAATCTAATGCAGCAACAACTATATTTGGACGTTTTGATGATCCCACTGCCAGTACTTTAGTAGATCTACTCACATGCTTATCAATGATACACCATTCAGACAAATTTGATGCAAAAACAAAATATGAAGCAAATGTTTTACTTCAGAGTCTTCTAAAGTTTGAAATCATATTGACAGCCTTTACTTACTTGTATATATTTGAATCTGCTGCCCCGTTATCCATTTATATACAGGCAAGTGGTTTAGACATGTATAAAACATGAAGTTTGGTAGATTCAGCAACAACAAATAAGGGTAATAACAAAATTACCGAACTCCGAACAATCTTACAAAGGGAAAGTCAAAACTCATAAGTATATAAACAGACAAAATCAGTCAACAACCGGAAAACTGTGAAAACCGTAATGACCCTGACTTGGTACAGGCATTTCTAAAGAAATGGTGGGTTGAATCAGATTTTAAAGCGCCAAACCTCCCGCTTTCATTACGGCTCAAAGTTTCCGGCTGTCACTACAACAGTATTTATAACAATACTTGAACAAAACAGGTAAAACAGTTGTCAAAACAGCACTAAGTAAAGTGAAGTAAATGTCAAAGACACTTTTACGTCACACATTGATAAAAAAATATTTTTGACATTTTTGTTGACACCTTATCTTTATACATTTTCACTATATGAAAATCCATCGTTTATAATCTTTTCTGCAGAGACGGAATATATTGCGACAAGATCTTGGTATCGGAATATAAATGTTTTAAGAGATCGAATAAGGCGAATCTTTGTATAGCCCTGGTCCAGTAGCCTGTTTCTCAGATGAAGATGACGTTTCAGGAAATCAGAATAATTGTTACTGGCCCTTGCATAACGAATCAATTGCGAGATGTAAACACCATATGCAGGAGAAGCTGATATATTGCTGCTCATATTTGGAAAATTTATGATTTTAAAATTGAAGTCGTCCCGTTTATCATAAATTTTAGTACTGATTTGACCACTGTCGTCAAATTCGAGGTCCAAAAATGATGCGGACGAAGCGGTATCTTGGATCTCTTTAACTTCCAGGCTCTGGAGGATATATCAATGGAAGAAATTCTGCAAATCTAGAATTATTGATAGATAAAACGTCATCAATATACCTGTATGTGAAATTAAAGGTTCTAGCCTCATGAATCTTCTTATCTTTTACAAGCTTTTGAAGAAACTCCGACTCATATGAGTATAAAAATAAATCGGCTAGAAGAGGGGCATAATTCGTACCCATTGGTATGCCGACGACCTGCTGAAACAGCGTCCCTCCAAAGGAGACAAATATGTTATCGATCAGGAACTCCAGCATATTGATCACTTGTTCCTCGGAGTAGCATGTTTTACCTTTTTGAATTTTGTTTGAAAAATATGTGGAATTGTAGCCTAACACAACAGACAAGAACCGATTTCATAACGTTCACAGCAAGGCTTTGGAATTTGTAACTAAATGTAATGGCAAGATTTCATAGATGAATATGGATGTATACCAAACATTGGAAATTGATTGATTGATTGATTGATTGATTGATTGATTGATTGATTGATTGATTGATTGATTGATTGATTGATTGATTGATTGATTGATTGATTGATTGATTGATTGGTGTTTAACGTTCAGCGAGCAATTTTTCAGCTATATTCAGGACGAGAACATTTAAAAAATTTAAACGCCACGGGACTCGAAACAAGGAAAGGTGATGGGTAGGGACGGATAATTTAGCCAGTGCAACAGGTCTCTTATTGATACTTTAGAAACAGTGTTGCCTGTTAAAAGACAGAGGAAAAAGAAAAGAATGGCAGATGAGCTTGTTAATGATGAAGGAAATTCCTCAGATCCTCTGGCTGATTTTCGAGTAAATGTGTTTAACCTAATAATGGATCGCATTGTCCAGTCACTATAGAATTACGATTTGTACAACACAAACAGTTGTATAAAGATTTATCCTGCTTGGACCCAACAAAGTTTAAAACTACTGCAGAGAAGGGCCTTGAAGATGAAGCTTTAGAAGGTATTATGAAGTTGTTTCCACAAACCAGCAAAGATCAAGTAAAATTGGAATTGTTTTCTTTTGCTTCAAACTTTGATGTATTGAAGCTATTGATTAATGATGGTGAGAATTATATGGGTTCCAGTTGCAATATAAACTGTAAAACTTGCAGCACTTGCCCATCGTGTGTACTAAATATTTTGGCATCCAACAGACTTCATGACAAATCATATGATTAGCTTTATGAACTTTATAAAGTCGTCTATACACTATCAGTTACCCAAGCACAATGTGAGAGGACATTTTCAAAGCTAAAGATTATAAAGACTAGGTTAAGAAATGATTTTGTCTGAGGAGAACTTCGAATCCTACATGTTGCTTTCCATTGAAAATGAATTGTTAGATGATTTGGATGCAGAAGCAATTATTGACAGATTTGTACAATCATGTAGTGAACTCAAACGTTTGCTAACTTGTCCTTAATATAGTGGACTGCATGTCATACTTCTGTACTTTTGAACTATCTGTTAATCTTTGACAGGACAGTAAGAAGTATTCATTAAAATATTGAAACTGCACGGCTGGTAATCGGCACAAGCAGAACAGTTGGTTCTGCAAAGAAATTCGTGAGGATAACTTCCGGTTTTGGTGGAGGAGAGTTCACGAAGACGCTTCGCAAAGTATGTACATGTCAAAAATTGAAATTTTCTTTTTTTCTGCTCGAATATTGCAAAATCAGAGAATGCTATGCTGTGGCGAATGCTTTCACGATTAGAAACATGTATAGTTTATTCTTGTATATGAAGTGTAACTCTCGCAAAATCAATCGTCCCACGAAAAACATGACGAAAATTGTGAAACTCTTACATTTATAAGTTGTTCTTGACAAAGATGCAAGTTAAATTTTCAATATTTTTTCATCATGGGAGTCTAAATGTAATCGGGGATAAATTCCGATTCGTCAGAAGTAAATTGAAGTCTAGATAAATCTACGAACTGTCAATTTTCTCGTTTTCCTGCTTGAGGAGATCGGTCCTGATAGAGCACATTGCGAATGCATGAGGAGATTTGCTAGTTTTGTTAATTGTTTTCTGCAAAATTGATAAATTGACACTTTTAAACGCAAAACTGATAAATACTCTAATCAAAATAAACTATTCTCTGTCCACTTTCAGGAGATGCCAGGATTCAAGGGAAAGAGGAAAAGGGGACTGACATTGACTCTTTACAAAAAACCATTTCGATATAGATTGCCTGTATCACCGCCAAGGAAACAAAGTAGCAGTACACCAAATTTAAAATCCCCATCAATCAGGACACCAAGTTTATTAAAAAAATCTCTTTCAATTTCAAAATATTTATATCCTTTCAAACGGGTTTCCACATCTATTCGGCGCAATCTTTTTACTAAAGATGACGGAAACTTCACCGCAGATCTACACAAGTTATAATATTACATGATTTCAGCACATACATAGGTCTAACGTAAATAAACATTCACTTAGTGCTAGTAGTCATGAATAAATTAAACACAAGATGTCAATTAAACTGTGGACATATCCTTAAAATCGGTAAAGCGCTTTACATCTTGTAACCACTACTAACAGAGATCTTTTTTATTTACAAGTGTGTACACATAACACACTACATAATAGAAAAACAAACCACAAATTAATATTATTCTCAACTGTATGATATTTAATTTAGAGTGTATCATTTGTATTAGAAATTATAAAGATATGATTTACATTAAGTTTAATTATTCTTTATTATAAAATTATCTTACAGTGAGCGCATTTTCAATTTTTACCAATGTAAGGGAAGTTAATCTTGTGTATCCAATACACAATGGAAGTTGTCACAAACAACAAATGATCAATAATGACAAGTTAAATCATGGGAAACCGTAGTTACAATTATGAATTGATTCCTTAAATGAAATGTTTCTTTCTAGGTGGACAGCCCATGAACAATGAAATATTACTTTTATACTTTTAAAAACCCGATGGGAAGAAGGGCATCAGTTCGTGAATTCATTACCAGACAGACATGCACAATTTGTGATTATACAGTGGATTACATGTGTCGTACCAAAACTAGCAAATCTCCTCATGCATTCGCAATGTGCTCTATCAGAACCGATCTCCTCAAGCAGGAAAAGGAGAAAATTGACAGTTTGTAGATTTATCTAGACTTCAATTTACTTCTGACGAATCGGAATTTATCCCCGATTACATTTAGACTCCCATGATGAAAAAATATTGAAATTTTAACTTGCATCTTTGTCCAGAACAACTTATAAATGTAAGAGTTTCACAATTTTCGTCATGTTTTTCGTGGGACGATTGATTTTGCGAGAGTTACACTTCATATACAAGAATAAACTATACATGTTTCTAATCGTGTAAGCATTCGCCACAGCATAGCATTCTCTGATTTTGCAATATTCGAGCAGCAAAAAAGAAAATTTCAATTTTTGACATGTACATACCTTGCGAAGCGTCTTCGTGAACTCTCCTCCACCAAAACCGGAAGTTATCCTCACGAATTTCTTTGCAGAACCAACTGTTCTGCTTGTGCCGATTACCAGCCGTGAACTGGTAAATACGATTTGGACTTTATTTTCAATTTGGTTAAAAATTCTCAAAATAACAGTATAGTTCCAGAATAACAGTATACTATGCATGATGGGTAACATCCATCCAAAACTTAGTTAAAATTCAATTATAAAAATCTGTATTTACATTTGGTATTTCTGTATACTGTAATTAATTTTTTTTTAAATTGTTTGCAAAAATAATAGTTGCACCTTTTGGTTTCCACTCATGTATTTCTTGAAAATTTTATTTATTCGTCATAAAAATTAAATGATAGCATTGTAGATGTAGGTGGGTCCCCTTTGTCTCCTGGCAACCAATATTTTCAGACCCAGTCCGCCACTGCCTGTTTGTATCATCCACTTCAGTAGTCCGTGTGTCTTGAAATTTACAGTTCCTACTACATAATGTAATTATTATTAAAACTAAGAATTTACTGGACCTCGTGCATCAAGGAGGGCTTAGTCGTTATCGGCTAATTGTTTAGGCCCTTTGGTTTACTTGCCCCAAATTATTTGGGCTTCAAATCTGTTGAATTTGGAGTGTACATGGTGAAGGTTACTAGTATTCCAGAAACGATTCTGATGCGCACATGCTATTTTTTCGGCTTTTCTTAAATTCTTTAAAAAAGCGATGTACAATTCTAAATGAATGGGTGAAAGATTTCATTACTACATTTTTTGTATTAACTTAAGATATCGTATATCTTTTGAAATTTGGAGACTCACTTTTGCCAGTTGCACCCTCCCCTAAAATGATTGGTCCCTGTAAGCATGGTCAAGATGTCAGTTCAGAAGAAATTAATCAGATGGTTTCGTCACCTTTATTTTAGAGTAAATTGATCAGAAATCAATGATTTATATTATTGTATATATGGACAATTTCAATCGGATAGCTATGCGTAATTGGGAAAAAAGATGTGCACATACACAACAATCGTTTCCACATGAACTAAATTATCCAAATGCGTCAAATTTCATTTGCAAAAAAAATGAAACGAGACATATGAATAATTAGTATCTGACTGGTCACTTGGCTATAATATTCAATTTATTTAATTTTTAACCAGAATGTTCTACAATCAACTTTTAAATCAATTTGCATGAGATAATTCTCGAAAAGGAAGAAAATGTGTTAAAAGACTGACATGAGCATTTAACGGAGTTTTTGCGGGAAAATTAAAATATAAACATATAGAAAAACATGAAACCTTCCGAAGACCCTTCCCATCAAGCAATTTCCATCATGGGTCCACTCTGTTGATATTTTTCGCCAAATATCAAATATGTCTGGTTTATTTTGAAAAAAATGAGATAGCAATGACCTCATGAACGACATGACACTAACTGCTGCCTTTAGTAGATATATTCGTAGATACATTTTAACCCAAGAAGTTCTGTTTTCTTGCATCTTTTTGATTATTTTATATCAATCGGTCTTCCACGTCAAACCAATATGGCGGTATATCCAACGCACCAAACTGAACTTTCAGTTGCGTTGGAAAGGACAGTATGAAAAGGTATAACTGCAGTTAGTAATGTTACACGACTTGCTATATCTATAATAGATTGGCAGACTTCGCTAACTTAGTAATAAACAATCTAGGGTCAATGTATTCTTGCTTAATAATTGAATGATGAATCCTGGTCCGTTTGTCCATAGACCGGTAACAAAGTCAATATGATCGAAATTCCTGTATGTATATATTATTGTTCCAAGAATGGCAACAAGGAAGTTATACCCAGCGCACTTCAAAGGGATCAATTGACTTTGGCGACCACAATACTGGTGTACAAATTTTATAGTTAGTATCCTCGTGTGTCCACTTTTCGTGGACATAAGCATTATCATGGAAATAACAATAAAATCAACAAATAAAATAAAATATGGAATTGCTTACCTCTAACACTGATATCTCATCCTTTTATCCACATATCCTCAGAAAAATGCATGCTCAATTTAATAAAATAATAAATGATAATAGTGAAGCCGTATAAACAAAATTAAGGGACCGGAAGAATCCACTTTTCGTGGATATGTTTCAAACTGTTCTTTAAGGCCAAGGAAATCACAAAAACTGCATTGGCCTCAAAGTTGTATGGCGTCATACAGTGACTAAAAATACGCATGCACGCTGACAGATGTAAACATTGGGAATCTGACTGCAGAAACTTGATTTCTGGATGATTAAACATAGGCAAAATTTGGTAATAGTAAAATTTGCTAAAAAAATTCATATTTGTGGTGCAATTGTAAGTAAATTTGGATAATATGAAGCAGCCGGCCGCGATACTGGTATTACCAGTATTGTAATATTTACAATACTAGTATTACCAGTATTGTAACACTGTACAATACTAGAAATACCAGTATTGTAATGTTACAATACTGATAATACCAGTATCGTACATATACAATACTGGATGTACCAGTATCGTGCATTTACAATACTGGAATACCAGAATCGTTGATCTATGCACAATACCGGAAGCTCCAGTATTCTTCATCCAACAATACTGGTAATACTAGTATTGTAAAGCACACACAATACTGGAAACTAGTATTCTTCATCCAGCAATACTGGTAATACTAGTATTGTAAAACACACAATACTGGAAGCTCCAGTATTCTTCATCCAGCAATACTGGTAATACTAGTATTGTAAAACACACAATACTGGAAACTCTAGTATCTGGCAATTTGACACGAGTGGGCAGAGCCTAATTCTATCTGTAAATCACAGCTCATTGTATTTACCGTTAGTATTAGGCTCCGCCCAGTCATGTCAAATTACCTTACCAATATATATCAAACTCTAAGGGACCATACAAAATATTTTGACATTACAGGGCTTTTGCCTCTTATGTTATGTACAGCAGAAATGACGTATGAATATGAATTATATTCAATTCTTTTAGTATAATGTAGACATAAAAACTCGGGTTAACCGGAATTCTACCTAATCTTCCAATATCTGCAATACTGGTATAACCAGTATTTTCCAGTATCTGCGATACTGGTATTACCAGTATTTTCCAGAATCTTCCAGTATCTGCAATACTGGTATTACCAGTATTTCCCAGAATCTTCCGGTATCTACAATACTCATATTTTGGCAATGACCAGTATTTTCTAGTATTGCAGATACTGGAAAATTCTGGAATACTTGTATTTACCAGTATCTGTACCAGTATTGCAGATACTGGAAGATACTGGTAAAATACTGGTATTACCAGTATTGTGTACCAGTATTGTAGTACCAGTATCGCGACCGGCTGCTTCATATTATCCGTAAATTTACCTGTTTTGACCGCATATTGTACAGCAAATGTAAATAAACACTAGCGACGTTCCACTTCCTAATTACAGCTAAAACTGTCGTAAATGTGACGTCACGACCGAAATCTAGAGACTTCCGGAGAATCCACGAAAACTGGACCTTGCACGATATTGTATTCCAGTATTGTAACTTGGTAATTAGATAGTATTATATGAAATAAATATACCTCTACATTAGGTACATACCGTGTATGTATGAACATAAATGTTTGTTTACAAGAAAATAGTTTAGAAACATAATTTTTAGACAATATATATATTTTTTAATTTTGTAAACTTTGGAAAAACCAATATGTTAACTTGTAATTAAGTCTCCCAAACAAAGTTTAGAAGACTTATTGTTTTTGCCCCGTTTCTTATTATTATTTTTATTTTTATTATTATTATTATTCTTATTCTTTCGTTCCGCGAAGCATGAACTTGTCCACGGCAGATTTCAGTAACTACAGGACAGAATTTCATGAAACTTGGTGGAGTTATAGATATATGTTTCTAGTTTTCAGATTTGTGGTAAAGGGGGTTAAAGCCATATTTTGGGGGGTTCAAAGGGGGTGGGGGTTACTATAGAATCCTATGGGAAACTTGAAATTTCGTACATTAATATTGATATCTTCTAACTGGATAATGATAGAGACATAAAATTTGACATAGTGATAGGTCACCATTAGAGGAGCAATTCTGCGTTTTCAAAATTTTCAAGATGTCTGCTATTTTCAAAATGGCTGCCAAAACACGGCATAAAAATGGGGGGAAAAAATCCAACATTGTTCGATATCATCAAAATTTGATATGTGGGTAGATAGTGTCAATGGCCGGTTTGGGAGACTTCATAATCGTTAGATTATAATCATATCTTGTTAAATGTTATTTTTACTTGTTATTGGAAGAAAATACGTTTTTCTGAAATAAGATATTTAAAGGGAGATAACTACTCTTTCAATATATAAGTTTGCTATATGATTAAATTGATTGAACAAAAATTTTAAATTTACAAAGATGTTAACGTATTTTTATCAGTATATAAGTTAGTGAATTTGTCAGTCAGTTCATAGTGCTACTACAATATTATACTTCAACAACTAGAGCAGGAATTGCTACACTGTTCCCAGCTTTCCCAACACAAATGTCACTGTACGACAGGGTCAACATAACCATACTCAGACACATACACAACTACTTCAAAGATTGGCCTCTTGACAAATTCAACTTAGAAGACATTCCCGAAACAGCAAGACCTCTACAACTAGTAACAGCTGACATATGCACCCAGCACATACGAAAGAATGAACCCTCGGGAAACCGACGACTTCCCTTTTGCATAACCATGGCCAACTCAGACGATCCACCAGCATGGGCCCTTGATTTTATCAACAACTTACGATCTGGGGATATATCCTCTGTAACCAAAGCAAAGGACATCGCATCTGACCTGTGGAGACAGCACTCAACTGACTACGACAGCAATAGGGCCGTTCACGTCAAATCAACAGATATAGGTACAGGACACACAGTCAAAAGAACCAGACAACCTGAAGAAAGAAACATGACAGCGACACAAACTACAAGTAGAGACGACAATGGTATATATCTTAATGAAAAATTATTTTTTTATAAGCATTTAACATTTTGAAAATACAACTTAAACACATACTTGACTCATTACATATACCGGTAATATATTATAATTTCACAAATGCAAACAATATATAACCTGAGGCTCGTACTAATTGACCAAGCTGCAGCAAAGGCATTTGAATTCCAGACTACAATGAAGACTATACTAAAGATGACAAAAGAAGAGATGAAGAGAGAAATTACCAACAAGAGACCAACTTTTGACAGACTACAATATCATGGACCAATGCCAACCAAGACAATTGACCAGATCAGACTCTCACTACTGACAGCAGTTGTGTATGAACTTTATTAAATTTGTAATACTTGTATCTTATATCTAGTGCTCAAAAGTTGTTATTAAATTATTGTTTGCATATTATTTTATCTGATAATAAAATATTATATAAATTTAATGTGGTTTTCATTTTCATTTCCAAAATTAACAAAATCTAAATATGCCATTTACAATATTATCAAACAAAATAAAACCACTTAAGTTTAATCTGAAATAAAAACCTGTATACTTAAACTGAAACAAAGACAATATTTAGCAACAACCAGTTCTATACATTACCTGTAGTAATAACACACATGCATAAATAGACATCCATTACAATACAGAAATTTTGAAAAACTTTACAATACTGGTATAAAATGTTTATACCAGTATTGTGGACAATACTGGTACTCCAGTATTGTGGTCGCCAAAGTTAATTGTCTTGTATTTATATCTGTTTTTATTGAAGCTCTAACAAATAAACAGCATGCCCATTCACGTACTGCAGTACATGTTTAGCGTAAAAAAATTCTCATGCGTGTAGACCATTATGCATAACTGAACTGGAAACATACATGTAAGAAATGTAACTTGTAAGTGTTAATCATGTTACTGTTGTGTGTGGATACATGTGTACTTTTTCCAAATATCTGTGTCTAATGATATTGATGTTTTCATTGGTCGTTATTGACACCATCGTCCAATCAGACGAGGCGTTCTTTAATCTTTGTGTCTTTAGCAGTCACTGTGTCAAACATGTGAAATGCAACAATCTATAAATGATTTCTTCACTGGCAAGTCGGTCGAAAAAAGAAGGCACAATGAAACAGATTCAACCACCGAAAATAAAGATCTGGGATCGACATTAACTTTTGAACCAACTTGTCACATCGGACAAGTAACAGTTAAATTTTACTTGTCCGAAAGTGAAAACTACTTTTCCGAAGTTTTACTTGTTAGTAACATGCATGACCAATTAAATCTACTTCCTGAATTAGTCCATTTTATGTTCGGTGTTACTACAGTAGTGAGTAGGTAATTGTCACCGATGATTGATCATTAGGCGATGTTGGTATCACGATCATCGATCTTGAAAATGTGACCAATTCACACCACTGTAAAATACAAAAACTTATGGATGTTGACTGTCATTAGTTCAACAATATTTTTTCAATTATTTTGTTGCAATCAGTTGTACTGAAGGGGAAATCTGCAGAATTTGGATAAACCACTGACCTGCATCAAGTCAAAAAATAAATTTTATTACCGGTACATAAAATATTTAATGAATATTCCTATTTAGATTTTCGTCGTTGTAGTATCTTTGAATAATTAACTGGATATTGTTACGAGCAGAAAAAAAGTAATGCATGTTTAATCTGTAGTTGTGTAATGCTTTTGTCTGCCACATTAAAAAATATTGAACTCTGTTGTAATTTATTTGTATAAATCTATTGTGTCTGATTCTAAACATGCCTTGAATCTCTTTTATTTTACAGGTTGGGAATTCAAGTTTATTAAATACAGCCAAAGAAAATGACGCATGGGAAACAAAAAAAGGAAATGCTGCAGTTTATGCCATACAAGGCAGAAGACCTCACATGGAAGATCGTTTTAACATTGTCTACGACTTAGAACATACTAAATCTTCTATATATGGAGTATTTGACGGTCATGGGGGAGAGGTAATTATAACAACATTTATTATTTAGAATATTATAAGATTTTACATGTAGACGCAATGAGTTTGGCTTCATTTTTTTAAGGCAATGATTTAATGGATATATCACCATGGGAAAGGCATTGTATTTGTTAAAAGTTTTCATCAAGCAACAGTAAGGGTATGCTACTGATACAGTGCTCAAACTTGGGTCAAATATCAATGAATCTAATCTGATATGGTAATTTAAACATTAGCTGCGGAAACGTAGCTCTTATGGTCCTTGGCCAGTTTTCTGATATTTGTGGACCATAAGGGCTACGGATTTCACCCTATCAAAATTTGCGAAGCTGTGACCTAGATTTTGTCGCACCTTTCAGCAGTAATTTTGACAACAAACCGCTTTGTGAGAGTGGAGTCGTGTGGATAATTCGTTTCGTTACATATTTATCTATCGCTTTCCATATTTAGTTACTCATTATTATTCATTTCTAGCTCTTTATCATAACATTAACTGATACCACCTACTTCGTTCCCCATCTTGTCATTGCGTTATTCTCGCTTTGAGGTCACATGACTTTTGAGAGATAACTCTGACTGATACAGTGAAATCCGTAGCCCTATGGTCTGCAAATATCAGAAAACTGGCCAAGGACCATAAGAGCTACGGATCCACAGCTATTTAAACATTAAAAGGACAGCTATTGTAGAAATGATTGCATTTTGATAACAGCATTTTGTCTTAAATGAAAGCCTTGCAACAATTTGCATTATTACTGTGACATCACATTTTGATAGAGTAAAAAAAAATAGCTGTGTTCTTTCGGCTAATCATACCAAATAAATTTTTCAGTGGCAACCGTAATATTTTTATTGCCATATTTGGACAAGCACTTAAAAGTCAGATCCATGTCTTGTATAACCTAGGTAAAAAAAAAAATGTTGCTTATCTACCTTTCCCATTTGTTTTTCAAGAATGTAATACTGGTAGTATTATCCTTGGTCTAGTAGGGACCGGGTGGCTCAATGAGTTAGGTAGTTGGATTACCTGACAACTCATAAGCCTATCACCAATACGGCGTGGGTTTGCACCTGGCTTTGTAAATTACAAAAAGGGTGCACTCGACTCGCAGCCGCAAGTGATAAAGTTTACCAGTTGCTTGCCCATGGTCAGTGGTTCTTTCCGGGTACTCCGGCTTCTTCCACCACTAAAACTGGTCGTCATGATATAGCTGAAAGTGGCGTTAAACACCAAAAATCAAATAATAAAAATCAAAATCCTTGGTCTAGTCATAAATTATTGGAATATTTACACACGTATGTATGATCATTTTACATTGAAGCACACTATATTATAATGGTTTTTTTTACAATGTGTCAATGAAATAATTCATTGTCAGTAAAAGATGTCCTATTAGAATAATTAAACATTTATTTGAATGTTAATTTGATTTTTTTGACTAGTTTTCTGCTGATTTTGTTGAGAAGACGCTGTTTAAGAAAATGATGATTCGACTGTTGAAGTCGTCTTTGGAACAGAACAGAACAAACATATCGCAGATGATTACAGAAGAAATCCTAGATGTTGATGACCAATTGTTGAAAGTCACAAGATCAAATATGGACATATCAGGTATTAATCCAGATATATTACAAACATTTATATGTAGATACAGTAGTTCCTCTATCAAAGGGCCACTCCCACCAAAGGACACCTCCCATATCTGATCATCAGGCCAGATTTCAGATGCACTGACTGACCAGAGATAGTAAAATACTACTAAATTGTCCCCACTCAAGAGAGGCCACCCTTTTTGTATGACCATTTTTTCATTGCAGAAGGGGTGGTCTTATAAGAGGAGGACCACTGTTTGGAATGACTTGTCTGCAATCCAGTTGATATGTATTTACCTTACATAAAGGTTCACATGTTTGAAGTGCCAATCGGAAATTTATTCTGATTGATAGCTTTTTGTGAGAAATATTTTAGCTGTAATCGTGAAAAGGACAAGTTTACAACTAATACATTTTAAAAGGTATCAGTGGCATCAATCAATGAGTTCTGTGATTGCCACAAATTTAAAGTAGAAAATATGAAGGGTAGAAAATTTTCTGTGGCAATACCGACTAATAACCACTTCTAACAACATGTTGGTCTCGATGACTGATGCAAGGACTCATTAACATGTAGATTGTGTCATCTCTAAACATGATGCCCAAGTATAAAGTTCTTTATCATAGAAAGTTTTATGCTTCATCATGGGAAGAAAGCAAAGATACAACTTCAAGAGGTCATCTCTGATGATTGACTCTTCTTGCATAGATAAATCCAGTTACCATAAGACAGAGGCCATGATGGCAACCTAGAAAACAGTGATGAAAGACAATTATACGAAATGCAAGTAACATGAACAATGCTGGTTAATAGTAAACTCTTAAAAATGAAAACCATGACAATATCTTAACGGAAATCTAGGATATAGCTAGGGACAAGCACAAAAATATGGCAGTGTTAAGCTGATTAATGAGTTTTCAACCCTTCCTGCTTAATTTCTAGCAATGAAACAGTTAAAAATCCTGCACAGATTTATATAAACCCAGAAATACCACTTTGATAAATACGAAGACAAAGACATGGATGGAAATGAGAGACCATCCAACATTACACTTAGACACAAATGAAAGTAAAGGAACAGCACTTTTTTTACGAATGTTTATATAATGCATATTTGTAGTCCATTCCATATTGTTTGTACATTTTGATAGGATCCACAGCTGTATTAGCATTGGTACAAGATGGTGTACTAACAGTAGCTAACGTGGGAGACTCCAGAGGTGTATTATGTGATAGAAATGGCCAAGCCATACCTGTTTCTTATGATCATAAACCTCATCTGGTAATTAAATGTAGTTAGTTACAAACAAGTCATGTTTAACTGAAGTCTGGTAATTTTCTATTTTTGTCCAGCAAATCTAGCACTTCAAAAAAAAGTGCGATGGTATGCAAAGTTGGAGATGAAATGTTTGTTTGATGGTGTTTATCGTGGCAGTCACTTATTGCTGGAGGAAATTGGAGGACCTAGAGAAAACCTGTTGCAAGTCACTGACAAACTTTATCACATAATGTTGTACACCTCGCCCTGATCGAAATTCGAACTCACATCAGTGGTGATAGGCACTGATTGCATAGGTAGTTGTAAATCCAACTACCATACGATCACGGCCATGACAACCCCTGAGATGAAATGAGTTGTACTACAATAAGAATACAAATAGCCTGGTGGTACTACTGAGGTTAAATTACCTGTGATAAAAAATTAAGCTACATCAGGGGTTAAAAAATCTTGGACCACCTCACTAGCCCAGGGCTAGCATACTCCCAAATATTACTAGCCCGAATCTATGAACCACTAGTCCTGGTCAATACCGTGATTTCATGAATCCGACTTGCAGACTTGAACCCTTGTACAACATGTACAATGTATATTAGTTTAACTATCTTTCTTTTCAGATCTGGTATTGCGTTTTATTTTCACTTATTTTCCAGTTCAGGTCACTGTAAGGCCAAAAAAAAAATATGTGTGTTTATGGTCACATGTCAAAAAAACCTAGGATCGGTCGGCATTAAAAACAAATAATTTTTTGACTATCGGCAAAACCGGAAATAGTCGTTCCCGGTTCCGGAATCCTATTCCGGTATTTCATTTTTGGAATTTCCGGTAAGCCGTCATTTGTTGAAGCTGTTTTATGACGAGAATATGTAGTTTTTCTACCTTCTTTGCTCTCAATTTCGACAAAAAGCTAGCGGTTGAATAAATAAAACATTGCTGCTGATTAAACAACATATAACATATATGAATATAAGTAGATACGCGAATATTGACAAGTTTGTCTAATTAGAAAATTTTGTAAACATCATGCACATGCAGTCAGTCCTACCTTCATTTCTCTGTTATTTCTCCATGAAATTTTCACATTTTGTTCCAAATAAAATTATCTACACAATGATATGCATTTTGTTATTTTTTTCCCATGTTTTTTATTTAAATTTTATGTTATATTCACAAAATTTCTGGAAATGTTGGGAACATGAAAATATTTCATCATATTTTCATATCTTGTAGGACTAAATTTCATTTCAATAATTGACGGATGGAACAGTTTATCTTTGTACCAGTACATGTCTTGGGCAGGGGGTTGTAGCACATCCATGACAATTTGAATACCAATAAGAGCCTTGATTTCCTCTGGATTGGTTGGGTACCAATTTTTGTTTGGTGCTTCCGTGCATACTCATTTGTTTGAGTAGCAATTTCAATTGACAATGCTTTTGGGAACAAAAGATTAAAAAAAAAAAATTCTCGTTGGTCCCATAAATTCAGCGGATTAAATGGGTCTAAGAGGGTCATTCCATTTAGCAATGTCGGCGAGAACAGTATCATCATCGCTGTCAATTTCCTCTTTGTCCGACAATCCCATCTCGGAAAATTTGATGTCAGAGTCAAAGTCATTCAGCACGTCTAATTGCTGAATATATCTTTCCTCTGCTTCCTCAATATTGTCGAGATCGAAGCCTAGAAAAATCACTCTAATTTCCGCCATTGTTTGCAAATTTTTATGAATGAGACGTGTAGTAAAATCGATGTAATTTAATAACCTTTGACTTCTGAATACTTTAACAAAGGAAAAAGGAAATGTAAACTATTTTTCTATTGGCCAATATTGAAAGAATCATGGAATCCCCCTTTATTTGACCAATCGGATAAGGTTTTACAACGTACTTTCGTCACGACTACAGGCGTGATCGGCCATTGAATGAAGTAAACAAACCACGAATACAGGCGGGATCGACCATTCACTGTAGATATTTAATCATGCCTACAGGCATGATCGGTGCTGAATGAGTTAATTCGGTTCTTTTATTGGTGTTCTTCATTGTTTAGACAGATGTCACTACTAGGATTTCATCGTAATTATAATTATATTGTATATTGGTTTTTAGATACAAGAAAGGAAGCGTATAAGAGAGGCAGGAGGGTTTATCAGTTTTAATGGAGTCTGGAGAGTAGCTGGTATCCTAGCAACATCAAGAGCACTAGGTGATTACCCACTGAAAGATAAAAATTTAGTTATAGCAGAACCAGACATTTTAACCTTTAACATCAATGACCTTCAACCTCAATTTCTAATCTTAGCAACAGATGGATTATGGGATGTGTTTACTAACCAGGAAGCTGTTGATTATATAAGTGAAAGATTACATGAACCTCATTTTGGAGCTAAAAGTTTAGTTCTTCAAGCATACTATAGGGGATCACTGGATAATATATCTGTCTTAGTTGTAAATTTCAAAGAAAAATCTGTTTCATTTGACAGAAAGCCACATCGGTAATATTTCTAGTTTACTATAGTAAAATTATATTAAATTTACAAAAGTAAAGGCTCCAGATATCATAATGAATTATATTTGTACTTTATTTTGACAACAATACCATTCAATTTTTTTTTATTTATTTTTTTTTTTTGCAAATTATACATTTGTTAGTGAAAAAACATATAAAGCACCAGGCAATCGTTTCACTAAAGTGATCATAAATCGTAAGTCTAAAATCACTCTTTAAGATTTCCTTACGTGCACATATACGTGCATTTCACTAAACTTAAGAGTTACGACTTGCGACAAGTAACATCTCCTGTAATGGAGGTAAAAAGATATATTGTATCATACATTGTATATACCCAACAGCTCGGAAGCTGATTACATTAATAATCACATTTCAAATGTGTTAACATATATTTTTAATATTTAACTAATTCTAAAACTCTAAAGTGATTTTTGAAATGAATAAACCAGAGCTGTTAGAAAAAAATTGTTAAGTGTAAAATTTTACTGAAATTTGAGAAGAAATTTATTTTATGTAATACATTTTAATAAATTTCATGCTACAATGTATATGTAAGGGGAAATTTCAAAAATGTGACCATTGATTTGGCAATACATTCACATTCTCAGGGCTCACCACACATAGTAAAAACAGGGCGACTTGACTTCTCTTTCTTTTGACTTAAGGGCAAAGTGAGGGAAAACCTGAGAGACTTCCGAAAATCGATCCAAATTTTAACGTTTCTTTCCCCGCCACCGCATGTTCCCCTACCTTTCACAAAAACGAACAATGAATGATCTTAAAAGGATGCAATTAACGAGTTTGGAATAAAATATTAAACATCAAACCCTGTATGGGTCACATTTCAGAAACGTGGGAGCTCCTTTTATGTGAATATTGAAGAAAAAGTATGATTATTGGTGAACAAAATACGGACTTGAAAAGACTGAAACTTCGCTTTTTGACAGAAATTGGGCGACTTCATTGAAACCCAGGCGAAAAAGTTGCCCACTTCGTCTGGTTTGGTGAGCCCTGATTCTGCACTGATATTCCGTTTGCGGTGCATTTCAATTGTGTGGAAAAAATCTTGCATGAAGAACTCAAACACATGACAATTGCACGGATTTTTTTTTACCTTTCTTTTAAAGTAGATTTCGTAATTTCATAATATTTTATGGTTTTTATAAGCACTGTTGCTGCAACTTCTTTTTTACCTCTATATTTTCCTCTTTTGCCAGCCAGAAATGACTTAATCTGTAACCCCTGCCCACCAGGGGGGGGGGGGGGAGGGTGAGTAGGATTTGGGTAGTTTTATTGCATCACTGTATTCACACATATAAAATAATATGTTTCATCAACACATAAAACAACAAAAATACACATCTTATATTATTAAACCTTAACATGTACATGTACTGTTGATTTATATTCATAATGAGTGTTTTAACACTTTATATAATCAATAAAAACTACCAATGAATTTTAACATTTGGACTGCAGAAATATCTGTTGCCTTCAAAATTATTGTTGGGGGGGGTTTTTTTTGGTGTTTTTTTTTTTTCATATATGTTACAAATTAATCTTTTTTTAAATTATTTGTATGTTATTCTTCTATTTTTTGTTTTCATTTTAAAGGCTGACGAAAGTGATGAATAATCCATATTGCATCATCAGTCATGCTGCAAAATGCAGAAAATGTTATGCATAAATTAAATATATTCTAAATAACAGGCAATCTGTGCAAATGTAAAAAAAACAAACTCTCAGGTATATTTTACGGGCAATTGTAATGCCCTTTCTCCGTGCAAATGTAATACCTGTTAATCCTCAAATCCACGCAAATGTAATGTGCCCTCTGTTTGTGCTTAACTTTATTTTTGAGCCATTGTTTGTACATGTACCCGATATTGTTCATTTCTTGAAATTTCTTTTAAGTACCCTTTAATAAAATATGTTGATATTGTAAATGCGGAACTGATAGAAAGTACACTGAAACAAACAATAATGTATACATAGCTGTTTTAGTGATTTTTTATGCCTCTCGAAATATAAAAATTGTTGAGTGCATCTAATATGTATTGCTCGCTTCATTTGATCAATGTTCATATTAAAAAAATACAGATAGCAATTCTTCTCTTCAAAAATAGGTTTACGATTTACGACCCACGAGTACCTACCACCACTCTTAACTTTGCGATCACTTTTTATCGTAAGTTGTAAATCCTAACTATTAGTGAAACGGTCGTAACTCTTAAAGAGTACGTTTACGTTTACGACATACGTCCTTTAGTGAAGCGGTCACCAGTATCCTGAATTCTGGAATCATCTAGTAAATTAGTATATTCCAGATTCATTTTCAGCTTGCCTTGCCAAAAGTAATGTGAGCTTTTGCCATCACTTGGCGTCCGTCGTCCATTAAACTTTTTACATTTTAATCTTCTCCTCTGAAACCTCTCAGCCAAATGAACTGAAACTTGGTAGGAAGCATCAATAGAATGTCCTCTCTAAAAATTGCACATTTTGTCCCGATCCATTAACAAACATGGCCGTCACAGGCAATTCTTGTTTCTGATTGGCCGATTTTTTTAAAATCCTCTCCTCTGAAACTGCTAGGCCAAATGAACCGAAACTTGGTAGGAACCTTCTATGAAAGGTCCTCTATAAAGATTGCTCATTTCGTCCAGATCAGTTAGAAAACATGGCCACCACAGGCGATTCTTGTTTCTGATTGGTTGATTTCTAAAGAATCTTCTCCTCTGTTAAAAGAAAGATAACTTTACCATTAAACTGTTAAAAGAAAGATAACTCTTGCCATTATCTCCCTTAGAAATTAACTAATGCTGATATAGTGTAACATGTTTATTCTATACATTACAAGTAGGTATTCACATTTTCATATTCTTTTTAGCTCACCTTGCCAAAGGCAGTGTGAGCTTTTGCCATCACTTGGTGTCAGTCGCCTGTCGTCTGTCATCCATTTACTTTTCACATTTTAATCTTCTCCTCTGAAAACCCTCAGCCAAATGAACTGAAACTTGGTAGGAAGCATCTATTGAAGGTCCTCTCTAAAGAGTGCACATTTTGTTTTGATCCATTACCAAACATGGCCACCACAGGCAATTCTTGTTTCTGTTTGGTGGATTTTTAAAAATTTCTTCTCCTCTGAAACCGCATGGCCAAATGAACCGAAACTTGGTAGGAAGCATCTATGGAATGTCCTCTATGAAGATTGTTCATTTCGTCCCGATCGGTTAACAAACATGGCTACCACCGAAACTTGGTAGGAAGTAGCTATGAAGAATGCTCATTTCGTCCCAATCGGTTAACAAACATGGCCACCACAGGCAGTTCTTGTTTCTGATTGGTCGATTTCTAAAATATCTTCTCCTTTGAAACTGTTTAGCCATATGAACCGAAACTTGGTAGGAAGCATCTACATGTATGGAAGGTTCTGTATTAAGTTTCCACAAAGCAGAATGAAAGGTGAGCGACACAGGCTCAGCCCACTGAGCCTCTAGTTTTTTTCTCATACAAAATTCTGTATTAAAGAAAATAAGGTATGCAATATTTATTTACATCAGCCTATTTATTGCTGGAACAAATTTTTTTTTTGGGGAAAACCAGTAGAACATTTTTTAAGTATTAAAAGTATTTAATGTACTTTGTTTTCTTTACTTTTTATGTTATTTGTGTATAAATAGGTAATTTTAGTTGAAAGCATAATTATTCACTATATGTATAATGTAAGTATAAAAAATATTCATTTTGTAGGATTCAGAGATTTATATTAATCTGTCTCATGGTATAACAAATCAGCTATTGCATTTAATATATGTTATGTGTAATTATTTTAGATAAGTATGTAAAAAATGTATAGCATGATCCTATGGTTCCATGTATTCACATGCTATTTCAAATAATTGTCGCCGCCATATTTATTATATAACTACATACCACTGTACCATAAGACCTCAATATATATAAAATTGAAAAAAAGATGAAAAACAGAATAAAATTCAAAGTTATCAAAAGTAAGATATATTTAATTTGAAAAGAGAGTAATCTCAGATGGTCTATGAGGTAACCTCAAGATTCCAGACTGGAAATACTTTCTCACATACATATATAAGCAGATTGAATTTTGGTCACGTTTGTAAGAACTATTTGGGGGAAAAAATCATATAAATATTTTTTTATTATAAAATCACTGGGTCAGATAAAACCAATTATGGTTGAGATTGTCCTTGGATGTCTTCTTTTAAAGGAAATCCCAAGAGATGGTTCTTACAATGACCAAAAATGTCTACATGTAATGTTTGAAAAGGTTAAAATTTGAGTTGTTACTTTACGATATTGAGTTGTACGTACAAGTATATATTTTTAAGATCTCATGGTAAAATCATTCCTTATCATGAAAATGTTTTATAGGGCATTGTTTATAATTAACACAATAGAATTGTATTATTGTTTTATTATGCTGTATTTAATATGGTTGAAAGTGGTGTTAAACACCATCAAATAAACAAACCAATAATATTATGTTGTACAATATATTTGGATATAAGTAAGAATTTATTTATTTGATAAGATGTACTTGATGTTTTTTTAAAGTATTTAATATTTATATTGTATTTTTGCTATAAGTTATTATGGAGAAAATATCAATACTGACTTTAGCTCACCTGGCCAAAGGCCATGTGAGCTTTTGCCATCACTTGTCGTACGTCTTAAACTTTCACATTTAAATCTTCTCCTTTGAAATCCCTGAAACAAATTAAACCAAGCCTGGCAGGGATGGTCCTTGGGTGGGTCCCTTTCAAAAGTGTGTCCAACAGACATTCAAGATGGCTGCTGTTACTAAAAATAGAAATTTCTTCAATTGTCCATTGCTGCTTTATTATAAATCTAAATGAGCTATGAACAAAATACTGCAGCTACATGGAAATGAGTAGTTTAACATATATTCCGGGTTTTTCTGTAAAATTTTTCTTTCAGCCGATTTATACCGATTATGCAAATTACCGTATTTTACGGACTATAGGTCGATGGGGACGATAGGTCGAATTGCTGCTTTTCTGCAAAATTTTTTGGGAAATACTAAGATAGGTCGAAGCATTCCATAGGTCGAGGATGCCGATGACAACTTGGGTAAGTATCGTCGCATCAAACTTTTTTTGTGTTTTTTTTTCACATCGGTAAACATTTGTCCTATAACGATGTTCTTCGGTAAGTATATGTAAGTATTAACTCAAGAATACTATTCTTATGTGTCATAAACGAAATAATTATGAAAATTAAATTAAATTAAATTTTGTTTTTAAACTTGTTTTTTATGAGGAGTCTGGTTTGTAAAGCCAGACATCGATGACATTCAAATCAGGCCATCTGTGGCCCAGTGTGGGTGTCACAATAGATGGTAAACGGATGTCCATACAATAAAATAATCAAGCTGTCAAAACAATGTATCACCTTGTGCAGTTTTATTGACATACCTTTAAACTGTGTTTAATTAGTAGTACACAAATTATGTGATGTCTCGGTCCAGTAAATTTTCAATCAGCTGATCAGGATAATTAAGTGCCGACTGATGTTCACCTGTGTTGATTATCTCGTGGTGATTATTTTATTTGTTCCTAATTGACCAATTCAAGTGTAGAACATTCTAGTTTAACGAAATCGATAATTATTTTCCAGTATATTTAGTATAAAAAGCTTGTTCTCCACGTGTATTCAAATTATTGTGAGATGTAATGCAACCGCCATTTTTTACTACAACCCCGTGCGCATGCTCGTGTTAGATGGAAAACCTATATAGCTATATTTAGATATTTTGTGACAATAATTTTATATTGTAAAACGATCCACCCTGTGATTTTTTTTCAACAACATACATTTTTTATAGTACATGTATATATTTTATTATACAATTCATTATTGAACTGATTTTCGCTAACACTTCAATCATTGAATATTATTGATTTTTTTAGGATGTTGAACATTTTTTCCCCGGAATTGCACCCCTTGTTAGTATACTTTTATTCCCCAAGAACATCGATGATTTCAGTCTTCTTATTCAGAAAAAAAAACCTACAACAAATTCAAGGTATACTGTAAACAAAATCGTCATTTTTATCGAGATTTTTTTTTAGGGATTCCAGATTTTTTTAACTTCATCCTTGTATAGGTCGATGTGGACGATAGGTCGAAGCCAGTGTGTTGAAGAAAAAAAATATCGACCTATCGTCCGTAAAATACGATAGGCATATTTTGATAAAAGATCACATTTAAATCTTTTCCGCTGAACCAAATTAAACCAAACCTGGCAGGGATGGTACTTGGGTGGGTCCCTTTCAAAATTGTGTCCGACAGCCCTGCCCTCCATTCAAGATGGCTGCTGTTACTAAAAATAGAAATTTTTTTAATTGTCCATTGCTGCTTTATTATAAATCAAAATGAGCTCAACTTTTAACTGCAGCTACATAGCAATGAGTAGTTTAACATATATTCCTGGTTTTTGTGTGAAATTTTTCTTTTAGCCGATTTATACCAATTATGCAAATTAGGCATATTTTGATAAAAGATCACATTTAAATCTTTTCCGCTGAAACCGCTGAACCAAATTAAACCAAACCTGGCAGGGATGGTCCTTGGGTGGGTCCCTTTTAAAATTGTGTCCGACAGCCCTGCCCTCCATTCAAGATGGCTGCTGTTACTAAAAATAGAAAAAAAATTAATTGTCCATTGCTGCTTTATTATAAATCAAAATGAGCTCAACTTTTAACTGCAGCTACATAGCAATGAGTAGTTTAACATATATTCCTGGTTTTTGTGTGAAATTTTTCTTTTAGCCGATTTATACCAATTATGCAAATTAGTCATATTTTGATAAAAGATCACATTTAAATCTTTTCCTCTGAAACCGCTGAACCAAATCACATTTAAATCTTCTTCTCTGAAACCGCTGAACCAAGTTAAACCAAATTTGGCTGGGATAGTCCTTGGGTAGTCCCATTTCAAAATTGTGTCCGACAGCTCCGCCCTCCATTCAAGATGGCTGCTGTTACTAAAAATAGAAATTTCTTCAATTGTCCTTTGAAATATTTCTTTCAACCGATTTATACAAATTAGACATATTTTGATAAAAGATCGCATTTAAATCTTCTCCTGAAACCGCTTTCAATATTGTGTTGGACTGCCCCGCCCTCCATTTAAAATGGCTGTTGTTACTAAGAATAGAAATTTCTTTAGTTGTCAATTTCTGCTTTATTACAAATCAAAATGAACTCAAATTTTAACTGCAGCTACATGGCAATGAGTAGTTTAACATATATTCTGGGTTTTTTGTGAGATTTTTTCAGCCAGTTTATTCTGTTTAGGAATATTATGAGATAAAAATCACATCAAAATCTTTTGCTCAGAAATTTGAGTTGAAATGATCTTTGGGTGGCTCACTTTCAAAATTATGTGTAACACCCCCATTTTCTATCAACTTTAGATGTCAAATTGAAAACCAGGTGAGCGATTACAGGCTGCTGGGAGTCTCTAGTTTTTTAATTCTACCGATTGGAAGCAACCTTAAGCTAGCTATAGGTGAATTATTATGGGTTTAATAGGGCCTCTGGTGTCAGTAACACAGGGATACTTGTAGCAATTTAATTTGACGAGTCTAGAAGACATTTCTGAAATTTTTGGCGAGTCCCGCCATTGTTTAAATCTAAAATGTAAAAACTTGGCCGAATCCCAAATGAAAATGGTGGGTCCAGAACTCGTTTGAGGGATATTGCAAGGATCTCTGGTAATACCACTGCCTATTTAGATTGGCGTAAATGAGACCCAATTTAAATATTATAAGATTAATGCTCAGGTCTTTATATTCATTTTGAATTTATTTTCGATGTTTGTATAATTTAGGAATATTGAAACTGCTCGTTCTTTATTTTTATATCGTCATATTGTGCCATAATCATAGTACAGAGGCCATCAAAATAGCAAAATCATTTAAACAGGTGGTGGAGCCACTCTTGAATTGTTTACAGTTGATTACAAGTATTAAAAGTAGACCATTTTCTACTATTGTAAATCAGTGGAGAAAGGATAACAAAAATGTAGTATTCAAATTCAGTGTGCATGACACATTTTTGGAATGACTTTGATAAAGTCAGCTCATAGTGCAATATGTTTGTAATCCTACATAAAAAGGTCATAGGTTATTGGTTGTGATTTTGATAAATGTGTAGGCATGACAAAAATTGACAATAAGACGAGCATTTTGTTATGTTGTTTAATTGTAGAACATAAAACAGATCACGAACAATGTAGATTTTTCTTCCAATAAATTCAGTAAAAATCACAATGATAACCTGATTGATTATCATTAGTTACTATTAAAAACTGTTCTAAATTCATTGAAAGTTGGCATTGAACACCAATCAATCAATCAATCTAAATTAACAAGTAAAATGTCCACCAGGATATGTTTTACGACTCATTTTAATATATAAATAGAACATACGTTGAATCTAAATACAATGTATTAGCAAATTATAGCATGAATAGGCTTTAAATTTGTAAGAAACATAGGAATTACATGTAGTATATGCAACGATATAAATAAAATATTGTTGAAAGTGGCGTTAAACACCACAACCCATGTAGTATAATGTAGGCTAGAAATATGTAAATTAGTATCACACTAAATAGGTATACAAATAAGGGAAGTGGTATGTACTAAATAAGATACAAATAGGCAAATTCTGTTTGGAATTTTATCAAATTTAGATACATGTTTAAAGTTAATTAGGCTGAAAAGAAGGGACAGTTATCAAATTTGGAGAACATATCAGATGCATTTAAAAATTGGTCCAATATGTAGAGATAGCACATTAAATATTTTTTATGATTGTTCATTACATGTCTTACGTAATACGTATATTATACACAAGATGCATTCCTTTTGTTACAATATTTTTTTTTTTTTTTTTTTTTTTTTTCTCAACTGCAAAATACATCAATACAGAATAGAGTACAATAATATAATAACATATAAAACATCATACAATCTATATAGTAAAGTACAATTAAATCTTCTTACAATCTTTTCCAATATATAATCATATGTATATTGCAGTGGAGGTTTTTTTTAATTTTTAGAATATAAAAGATGGGAAAAGAGGTATTTCGCAGAGTTTAAAATTGTTTACTATTGATATATGTGATAAATATTTTTTTTTTGTATAATTAGGGAAAAAAAGTAGATAAGAATTTTAGTGTATTTTTAAAAAGAAGAAAAAAAGAGATTGAGAAGATGAGATTGTACAATATATTGATGTTTGCCATGAAGGCTTTTTGAAGAAAGTTCAGAGTTGTAGTGACTTACTGTCATTAATTTCTTTGCTTCGTTTTAAGAAGAAATATAAACTTATTTGACATACATGTAGTAAAAGTTATAATTATGTAGTTTTCAAAATGTTTCATTTTTCTCAATATCTAGAACCAGCAAAGTTCCATTTAGTCAATTTCTAGATTCTCATTCCTTTCTGCCTCTACCATTGCAGTGAAAACGAAATACCAACGGACAAGTCTGGTAAAATGACCACCGGTCCGATAAAAACCCTTGGATTTCAGGACCGATTGTCCGGTATTGCTCTGTCATTTGATTTTGTCAATTTTGTATAAAGAAGGAAAAAAAACTTGTTCGAGATCTTCCCTCACGTCCATGTCTCGTTTCCGGTCACATCGGAGATTTCTGTTATTTCATTGGCCATTTAAAGGGATTCTCTCAGACAGTATTTTTTCCAACATCGGATTTCGGCTGATACGATTGATTGTCAGTTTCCAGCATAGGATTTCATAAAAATGTTCCAGTTAAAATGGAACAAAAACGCTATTCCTGGTAAACCACTAAAAAGAACATTACCAGGAACAGATGAAGAAGAAAAACGCGAAAAAAATAAAAGATATGAAGAGCATCAACCGGAAAGGAGGAAACTACAGGCTAGCCATCAACAAAGAAATAAGAAATATTAAAAAAAATAACGATTTTCTTTTGGTCTGATAAAAGTTGATTTGGTCTGGTGAATCATCTTGGTTCACCGGACCGAATGTCCTGTAAAAAAAAATTGCAATTTCATATTCACTGCCATTGCTGGAAATATGGGTTCATTTTTGTTATCCTCTTTCACATTAAGCATGTTAAAAATAGAATACCTCTTTTGTGGCCAAGTGTGTGTAATACAGTAATCATTACAAGTTCTGTGAGAATCTTATAATCCAAATATAGCAATTTTTTAAACCTTATTTCTCCGCTGATAACATCATACATGTTTCAGGGGCCACCATGGTCGGGATCATATGGGAGTTAGATTTACAACTACCTGTGCAATCGGCACCCATCATCACTCATGTTGTGAGTTCGCACCCCATTCATGGCGAGAAGATGTACTCAATGCAACATTATATGATAAAGTTTGTCAATGACTTGCAACAGGTTGGTGGTTTCCTCCACCAATAAAACTGACCGCCACAATATAGCTGAAATATTGTTGAAAGTAGCTCTTAACACTAATGTAAATGATAACATCATCATACGTGTTTCACCAATAAATAACTGTTAATGACCCTATCAAAAAGGAAAGGTCACACAATTTGTCTATATCATCACTTACCATTGTAAGAACTCTATGCACACTTTTCATCATTTTGCTATTCATAAAAACACCTTAAGCTTGAATCAGAAAGGATGAGATTTTTGCAAATATTATTTTCAGACGCATGTACCTTTATAAATAAGTCCAATGTATATTTTCATAAAAATATTATTTGATATATTGTGTATATGTTTAAAGAATATTTATATACCTTGATCTAAATACGCAAATGATTTCTTTTTTTCTTTTTTTTTATTAATTAATTTTTTTCATCATGATGAATTTTTTGGTATTATATACAACTACAATTGAATTGTTGTTGTTTTTTAGCAAACCCGAAGTACATATTGACTTCTTTTACAATGATGTTACTGGCTTGACTTGAAGGGGCCATCGTGATAGTATGGTAGTTGGATTTTCAACTACCTGTGCAATCAGTGCCTATCGTCACTAAAGTTGTGAGTTCGAACCCCGTCTATGACGGTTGTACTCATTACAGCATTATGTGATAAAGTTTGTCAGTGACTTGCGACAGGTCAGTGGTTTTCTCCGGGTACTCCAATTTCCTCCACCAATAAAACTGACAGCCACGATATAACTGAAATATTGTTGAAAGTGGCATTAAACACCATAAACCTGTTACTAACTTGAAATCATCTGTCTTATAAATTATTGTGTACTCAAGTATTATTCTAGTCACTATATTAGATGCATGTAACTTCAATGTTAGTTATTACACTGTATTATCTGTCCTTCTTTTATTTATAGCATCTGATTACCCCATTGGTATCTTCAGACTTTTCTTATGCATGTTACATCAGTATTAGTTATAACACTGTATTGTCTGTCTATAACACTGTATTGTCTGTCTATAACACTATTGTCTGTCCTTTGAATTGTTACTTCTGATTACCCCTTCAGTATCTTCAGACTTTTCTTATACCTGTTAAAGCTAATTTAATGGTAGTGAACTCCAATAGATGAGGGGCTATCGTGGTCATGATCGTATGGTAGTTGGATTTACAACTACCTATGCAATCAGTGCCTATCACCACTAACCTTGTGAGTTCGAACCCCACTCAGGCGAGATGTACTCGATACAACATTATGTGATAAAGTTTGTCAGTGATTTGGGACAGGTTGGTGGTTTTCTCCACCAATGAAACTGACTGCCACGATATAGCTGAAATATTGTTGAAAGTGGCATTAAACACCATAACCCTAACACAATAGATAACTTTTCAGGATAGACAGAAGGGGATGTATTGGGATTGAAATGTATTGTAGGGGCATATATGTCTACTAAGGGATGTTAAAAATAATCAATGTGATGTCACGTTTTTTATGTCTATGATTTATATGATTATCTTAACGGCTGGAAAAACATATACTGCATAATTATAAGAGAAACTGACATAATACCTATATTGTTGAAAGTAGGTTAAACACCTCTGTATTTAACACTCAATAATTTTTCTCTACGCACAACAACTTTGTTCGATTAATCCTAGGTGCCATCACACGACTGTTAAACATCATTCTTTTAAGTAGGTGTACTTTGTTTTAGTGGTACTTCATGAATAACCATCCATTATAAACCTGTCATATCAATCATGTGAAAATTATTTTTTGTTGTTATATATATTATTATTTGTTGATGTTTGTTATTTAATTCATTTAAAAGAATAAAATAGTCAAAAATGTTGGGGTTTTGTTTACTATAGAGTCAAACCTGTATATAAAGGCTACTCAAGGGAACCTGAAAATCTGGTTTTTATGAGCCGTTACCCTTTATATACATGTTAAAATTACAGTAAAACCTGTCTAATCCGAACCCCTTTGGGGCTGAAGAATTTGTTCAGTTTAGACAGGTGTTTGGTTTATACAGGTTCAAATTACATAGACATTTAGTAGATGGGACTGTAAAGTCTGTCTGGCTTAGGCAGGTGTTCGGTTTAGACAGGTTTCACTGTATATCCACTATTCATCAATGGGGAAAATGTGACTGTCCTTTATAGACAGTGATTTGTTATATAGAGGTACCCTTTAAGGAAGGTTTTTGTACTTACAAAAAAGATGAAATACAGATTAGAGAAAACATTATAAAAATACAATCTGGATAGAAAATACAACATGTGATTCAGTTTGGTTATCTTGTCCTGCTTCTAGAATGACACCTGTCATGTACAATGACAACACCAACTTAGAACATTGTACTTCACAACACAGGAAGCATAAAGTTTGAACATCAATTAAAATATCGGACAAGTCCTTGTGTGAGGACCAGACTTAAGAAGTTTGAAGATACCAGAAGCTGTAAATCGTAGGATAAACAATACAATGTCCAAAAGAAAAAGGACAAGCAATGATCTACAAAACACTATACAGTATAGTAAAGATTGAGCAATACAAACCATATTTAAAAAAGGGAGTGAACTCGGGTGCTCATGAAGGGTAGGCAATTTCTGCTACTCTAGTGGCACCTGTTCTGTTAAACGACACGAACATCAGTCACCTGGTGTGGAAATCGTGTAGGACACCACTATATGTAAATAAATCCAAATAAGAAATTAAAAAATATACCCCTGATTATTTTGTTTAGAGCTTCCATATCCATGTATTCTACTGTGGACTTGAGGAATGCTACACTGGTGAACTAACTGGGATTGTCTGATAAAAGGACTGTTCTTTTACAGTCGTTACAGTATATCAGATGTATAATGGATTCATTTATGTGAATGTTTGTAAATCCATTCCAACTCTTGGAGTTGACTAGTCTTATTAATTCGATATTATACCTGAATTCCCGATCCTACTAAAATATGAGAAATAATCAAAAGTTGTTTCCTACAGCTATTGCATCAAATACTGCTTGTGGTAAAACTGGTTACAATTATAATCTACAAATTGTCATATAATTTAACGTTACTATTCAAACGAGGGGTTAAAACCATACAAAGGTTTATTAAAACGTAGATATCTAATCTAGTGTGCACACATTTCTGGAATAACCTTCATTAGATACGCTCAGTCAAAAGATTGGAAAACCAAATATATTTTTTTAATCTTTGGGAGCAATAAATTCATAGGGCCTAATGTAGAGCTAAAATCGGCTATTTTAGGTAGCCTACGCTTGAGGGAAATTGGCTGGTTTTAAGGGTGAGACGTGTGAAATTCATCACACTGGTATACTGCCGAACTTTTTAATAACGATTAAGACAATCGATCCCCTTTAATAGAACTGGTATAATACATATGACAACTTCAGTGTCGCGAAGATTAAATATATTATGCACGGGTGTAGCTTGGGGGGTCTCCCCCCCAGAAACCACCGTCATTTTGAGTAAGGAAAACCATTTTTTTTCTTTTTATAACAAGTAGTCATGGTCTATTTGAATCAAATTTATATTGTATTGATTCCATTACCACTGAGCATGTCGAATTTGTTTTAAAAAGAAAAATGAAATGCCTTTGAACAAATGACATGAAGCGACGTATCTTAAAGGAGTGCCGAGTTATTGAATGTAACATAAAAAATAATGATAAACTATTTGGTGATTTCTTGTTCATTGAATATCTTTTTATTCCTTCACATGTTAAACTACTCCTGTGCCAATTCCTTTCTTTTTAACAGGATCCATTGATTACTGGTCGGCCACAACATTACATTGTTATACTTATTAAGTAATACAGATGTTATTATAGAGCAATTTACATTAAAAATAATTAATTTATGCAGTTATTTTTTTACCGAGGCCACTTCCTCGGTTGCCTCAATGGAAGCTACGCTACTGTTATGTATAGTTCAAGATGCCTCGGTTGTCTCAATGGAAGCTACGCTACTGTTATGCATAGTTCAAGATTAAGACTCGGCGTTCTTAACAACAACACTGCGCACCCATTTATATGCAAGATTTAACATTTTACTTAAATATGGAAAACACTTGCATGATCGTTTCACTCTACTAATAAAGGGTTTTGTGCCCATAATACTAATTTAACAGACTCCGTCACTTAATATGTCTGTATACCAAGCAACGGAAAGTGGGCGATTGTCAGTGATTGTTCTTAAACGCCAATTCAGAAATGTTCCAGCTATAACATGGCGAGAACAAGTTCATTTTCAATGAAATGCTGCGTGCTTAGCGGAGAAGCAACAAATCATGACCAATTTTATAGTCTTTGGTTTTACCCAACCGAGGCTAGAACACACAATCTACTGCAATCGAGGAGATCACGCTAACCATTACGTCACCGAAGCGGTCTTGTATGTGTGTTAGAGTATTCAATAATTTTTCCTCGGTGAACTACGGTTTTCGGATTATATTTTGGAACTGTTCTGGTGGTCTTGTATGTGTGTTAGAGTATTGATTTTGTCTCAGTGAACTACGGTTTTCGGATTATATTTTGGAACTGTTCTGGTGGTCTTGTATGTGTGTTAGAGTATTGATTTTGCCTCAGTGAACTACGGTTTTCGGATTATATTTTGGAACTGTTCTGGTGGTCTTGTATGTGTGTTAGAGTATTGATTTTGTCTCAGTGAACTACGGTTTTCGGATTATATTTTGGAACTGTTCTGGTGGTCTTGTATGTGTGTTAGAGTATTGATTTTGCCTCAGTGAACTACGGTTTTCGGATTATATTTTGGAACTGTTCTGGTGGTCTTGTATGTGTGTTAGAGTATTGATTTTACCTCAGTGAACTACGGTTTTCGGATTATATTTTGGAACTGTTCTGGTGGTATGGTGTTTTTTGTTTTTAATTTTATTGACCGAGCGTACCTGCCGAAAGTTATTACAGAAACGAGTCTCGTGTGCACTATATTAGATATCTACGTTTTTCTAACTAATGGGTTATGTGCAGCTTCCGTAATGTCTGGTGTTGTTTACATTCAAATTTTGTTTTAGGAATTCCATAGTTTTATTGACATTGTTACAGATGTCGATTTGTTCGTTCCATTTAAGATTTGATCTGATAGTCAGCCTATATTTTTAGCAGATGTAACCGCCGGGTTGTTGAATGTGTCCTTGTAGAGTATTCTATGTCTTTGCTGAATTCCGCATGTTGGAGCTTAGATAGAATATTGCATGTATCTGCGTAGTTGTCATGATATGTTCCATGATTTTGCAGAAAATACACGTCAACGATACTGATTGATAATAAACTTCATCACTTTTCCCTTTCTTGATTATTGGACCAACGTTTGCTGTTTTCTATGTGTCTGGTAAGTCTCATGTTTCATATGATTGTTAGAATTGATGCAATTTTTATTGACTATTCCTTTGGTACTGTTTGTCAGGTATGACATTTAATTTTGCTATCTCAGGCTCGACTATGTTTAATTCCTTTAATATTGGATGAATAATATTGACGAAGTTGCAACGTTCTTGAAATTCAGTTTCTGTATCAAAGTCATCTTTTTTCCGTGCATACAGATTGAATCTCTTGTTTAAGATATGTCATCTTTTTCAAATTAGTAGGCGGTGTCTTTGAATGCTAAAGTTAATTTGCATTTTCTTAAGCTTATATCAATTTGCTCAACGGAATATGAAGGACATTGTATACATATTCTGGTTAGTTTGTCAGCGTTTGTTTCATCTTCTATCTCACGGATCAGTGATATTTGACTGTATATACATGCATGTGTGTGTCGCCAGAAAGTCAAGCCCGACTCAGAATGCCTGCTATTTTGAAGCACCTTATTAGCTGTCATTTTAACTGCATATACGTACACTTATAACTGCATATAAACGTCAACAAAGCCGCCTGCTGATCTCACTCCTGTCTTTTGTTCTTTTTGTGAGAATTCGTGTTGAATTGTTGTCCAATCTTTTCTTCTTTTTTTTTTATTTTCAACTTGTAGTGTTTTAATTTGTCTACCTGTGGTTTTACATTTGACAAAACAAATCTATATGTCAAGTCGAAGTATTACTGAAATATTAAGATACCCTTAATTCATTTTGCCGAGTTGTATTTCTCTATCAGTAAAGTATTTAAATGGAATGGGAATGCCCATTAACCATGAAGGGTCAAACGCCCCTTCTTCATGAATGGTTAGCTAGCGTCATATGAATCTGTAATATTCCCTTTTTTTGCATAGTGATTCGTCAATTTTTGTTAGCTACCATTAGCATACCTGTCAACCCCTGAAATTCAAAAATCAGACCATGACCTGCTTTGGATAAAAAAATGATTAACGTTGAGAAAACAAAATACATGTATCATTACCAAAGTTTGTGGAGCAGTAAAAAGTGGGAAAAGAAAGATAACTCGATTACTCCTGTGACAACAAAATCTGGGTTATGGAAGCGTTTATGAAAATTGTATTTACGCAACAAAATAATAAATTCAGTGACCTAGAAAATGTAAATTGGCAAACTTAGCGATGACTTCTTATCCCTCACAAGAGTTTAGACCTTTGAAAAAGCCAAGATTGGGTCCACCAGATGTCTACCCTCAAGAGGCTAAGCAAAAAGAGGTATATTCATAATCCCGAAGGTGAAATACTGGAATATTGTATGGAAAAAAGTAATCCAGACTTGTATTTGTAAATGTCATTGTCCGCTTGTTGACGTTGTCTTTAATTTCTTGGTAAAATTTATGCAGGAAAATGCCTATTGTGTGATGAATTTATTTCTTTCAAAATTTTATCCTTTCTTTGCATGTTTATTCTGAATCCGGGTCGTTTCGCCCCGAATCCCGTTCTCCCCAGAGTCATTTCGCCCCGTTTTTTAATAAAGGGTTGATTGATTGATTGGTCACAATTTGGTGTTTAACGTCCAGCGAGCAATAAAGGGAGTATTAAGTTACAATGTTTTGTGTAATTGTTTTAGGTTTTTTTCATGGAAGTTTCAAGATTTTAAGGGAATGTAATAATTATTGGAATATTTCTTTTTATATTTTTGTACCTTTGAAGAGTTATTTCAGTGTAAAAAGTATGTTTCTTGCAATATAGAAAAAACTATTTATTCAAGTTTTATTATTCTTTATTGCTCATCATTACATCATTAACAACAAAACATTTTCATTTTAGCACATTAATAACAAACATACCTGTTAACCTCTGGGAACTGCTAGGGGGGAGATCTCCCCCCTACCAACTTTTCTAAGGGGGAGATTTTGTGCGTCGCCTTTAAACGCACAAAATTGTACCTTGTAGTTGCATACATGTGATAGAGTTGCTATGCTACAACTGGAGATTTGTAAATATTTGGCTGGAGATTTGGTCTCATAACTGGAGATTTTTTATCGACGTATTTAATGGATGTTTTTATTGTTAATTGATGTTTTCTTTTTGTTTGTTTCATTATTGAACCAACTGCATCCCATTTCAATATATATTGTTTACATTTCTGTCTTATTAGTAGTGTTTCATATGATGAATGAAGGATAAAAACTGTATTTATAATTTATTCATAATCATTCATAATCATAAGGTTATAACAAAGCAATAACAATGAAGACAGAATGTTCTAAACAATAAAGTCATAGAGCACTAAAATTAAAAAAGTCACTTTGCTGCTGGTGCGTTGGGTGATAGCATACGTTTCGGCATTTTTGTGGTTTATCAATTCCATCCTGGAACTTAGTCCTTAAATAATACTTTGATCGGCTTTGGTCCCAAACAAGCCATAGCAACTCAATCCGAGATGAATTCATTGCACGTTTGATCGAAATAAGAAGTTTTCCTCGGCATCAAAGGTTGTCCGACTCCTGTTTGCACAACGGTTTATAACTATTTTTAATTGCCGCTATCACACTTCTAATCATCTAAGCGTGTGCCACAAACCCACTTCCTTATCCCCAATTAACTGTCAATCAGTGGATAATTGTTGTATAATCATCAACACCTTAATTAATTTCCATGACCCAATTTACCTGTAAAGGTGTCAAACAGATCAATAACCGGATATCATTTAAACACCTTTACCATTCGTATCTTTCGGCATTTTTCATCAGCGCGGGAGTTCCAAATGGGGAATTTCCAGAAATATTGATTGCAAAATGTAGGTCAAGATTTTATTGTACTTGATTTTTTTGTTGGGGGGAGATCATGCGGGAGGAAAAGGTGTGTGCGGGAGATTAATGTCTCCCACGCAGGAGACCCAGTCCATGCGGGAGATAAGGCTCTTATGCGGGAGACTCCCGCGCAAAGGGGGAGGGTTAACAGGTATGAACAAAGCACAAGAAGTTAAAAATGATCAGTCTATCAAGCACTATAATATCAGTATCTCAATCACTGGTCGTCAATAGCAAACAGGGAGCCAACTGTCTTGAGGAAGTGGGTAGTACTCATGTTGTTCTCCATGTAGGTGTCCCAGCAGTCATTCAAGCATTGTTGCAGTCTAGTGTATCTTGGATCAATGTCACGGTGTAGGTCCTCGGCTGTCACACCAGCAGCAACCAGTCTGGCTTCCTTCTGTAACCTTGGAATAAGTTTATACATGCCAATTTTTAATTTGTTTTTAAATTTTATTATTTTATTACATTGATTTATTATTTAATACGTTGAAAACAAGTTTTTATGAATTATTTCTTATATTACGAGAACTTATTTCAAAATATAGACACCAAAGGTAGAATATTCTTATATGTGCTAAAATCGACGACTGGCTAACTTTTTTCATTTATATAATCATTATCTATATATATACATGTATATTATAATTTACTAAATATACTGCTTTATTTATTAACTTATGCTTTGAAAATCGGGGCGAAACAACCCATTAACGCCCTAGGGGCGAAACGACCCGGGACCTTTGTTCTTCATGTTTTGGTCATCATACCTTATTCATGGTTCACTATTATACATTTATAGGGTATACACAGTCATAGATTAAGCTCGTCAAGATCAAATTCATATTTAAAAAAAGTTCAATCACCTGTAATCCATTTTTTGTATTTTATCCAATAATTCTAATTTTACCATTCTTAAAATATACATTATGTTACTAGTAGTAGTATGTAAATCGTTGTAAGGCTTAGATTTTGACAAACTGGTTCATTGATAAATGTAACCCCCACAAACACCCCCACCCCCTCATTTTTAGAAAGTTATGATTATTGTACATGGAATTTCAGAAAATGAAAACTTTTATTTGTGCCCTTCATGGTGTATAGAAGTTCATACCCAAATGTTGTGATCTTTTGTAGGTTACTGATACTTCTACTTCTACTATTTATTGACCTACTTCAACAGTTTGAAGATAATTATGTCAAGGGAATTGCATTGCAAACAAGACAAAGGGAAAAAATTACAATAAGAAAAGTTTTAACATATGTACAAAACCGGGAGTGAATTTAAAAATAAGATGAGGTAATGGCAGTCCTGAATGACTCGACTGAGTCACTCAACACTGCAGCCTCCGGTAGGCAGTTTAATATATCAATATTATATCAATGATCACATATTTCTTTTTAGGATGAACTTACAGAGAAAAGTGTCAAGCATGGCTTCAACAACACACAAATGTTTAACATGGATGAGGTAAGATAATATTCACGGTAATGAAGAGGAATAGTATTAGTAGAAAACAAATGTTTTTATTGTGTAGTTGGAAAGTTGGATCAAATTTATTACGTGATTTTATGTAATGTTTTGTGTGATTTATTTTAAATTAATTTCTATATTGTCTTACGTTCAAAAACATTTACAGCATTAAATGGTAAGCAAAAACTTTTGTTATAATGTTTATACAGAATATTGAAACATATTTAATGTCTCTGAAATTAAACAGAAAGATTTTACAAAGTAAAGAAGGGGCTGTTACGATCGTATGGTTGTTGAATTTACAGCTACTTATATGCAATCGGTGCCTATCACCGCTAAAGTTGTGAGTTCGAATCTTGCTCATGGCGAGGTGTACTCGATGCAACATTATGTGATATAAAAGTTTGTCATTTAACCGATATAACTGAAATATTGTTGAAAGTGGTGTTAAACACCATAAATTAAAACTTAAAGTAATGAAATTATGTCAAATTCAAATGCATGAATATTCATACTTTGTGTGAATTATATTGTGGTACATGAGTTCATATTAATTTGTTTCTACCATTGTATTTCCAGTATCATAAAACGCTTTTTTATCATTTAAATGAATTCTTTTTTATTTCAATTTGACAGTATGGCTCAGCTAGGAGGGAAAATATTAGCCAGGAAAAGGTTAGTAGTATATAAATGTAAAATTATTATAATATATATATATATTGATGTACACAGAATACATTAAATATACATCATAATAATTGTAAAATTTGAATATAATAAACATGTTTGAAATACATTCAATTTCCCAGCCAACATTTTATCATGTGAAATATAAATTTCAATATTTCGTATCACAAAAAATTATGAATTAATTGTTGACAACTAATTATATTAACTTTGTGGTTCTTTACTTGAATTGATGTAAATATTGTTATGATTGTTTTAATATCTTATGATGTTTTATTATCCCCTCGCCAACGAAGTTGCGAAGGGATATAGAAATGCTACCGTCCGTCCTTCCGTAACATCCTTGTGAACACTCTCGAATCAACATCCTTCAATGGATTTTGACCAAACTTGGTACATACTTAGTCCTTAAGAGAATCTGGAACCCTATTGATTTTCAAGGTCAAAGGTCAAGGTCACCGGGTCAAATATTTAGGCGAGGGGATATGCAGATACGCCTCGCTTTGTGTTGCCCTTGTATATATTTTTTTATAATTGGAAATGAATGATGTTGGCACTACAAGAAATTAATCAAAGTTTTCAGCAGAGGAAACTACCCAGAGAAATTAACAACAAAATATCATTGCTTATTATTTTAACATAACTTGGAATTATAGCAAAAATGAAGAAAAAAATGGTTGTAAATGACCTGCTGTTTATGTTTTAATTAGAAGAAGCTTAACAGTTCATGACATTGTTTAATTTTATATCCTTTATTGAAAATAGTTCCATTTGTATAAATTTGTATTATGAATATAACTGCATTGATGGTGTAATGGTAGAGTGCATATGTTGAGTGCAGTAGATTGTGGGTACAAGCCTCCATCGGATTACACCAAAGACTGAAACTGGTATTTGCTGCTTCTCTGTTAAGTAAGCAGCATTAAGGAGTAACAGCTGGTTGGTTCAGACTCAGGGTAATGTGTCAGAGTGGAGCAACATATCTACCAGTTGACTATTCTTTAAGGGAGCTTACACCCCATTAAAATCCAACTAAACATTTTGACCTAGTACAAAGGTGACATCATCATCTCATCGAAGGTATCTTATTCTCACTATGATATAGCTGAAAGATTGCTCACTTGACATTAAACAACAATCACTCACTCACTATGATTAATAAGGTTCCACTTACATTAGTAGTAACATATTGTCAAGCCTATGATATATGTATTTTAAATTTTCAGTTTGGAACAGAATTTATATCGGTACTCAACAAGAAAAAAGAATTCAACACATTTCAAGACACTACTAAAAAGAAACAACAGCCATCTAAAGACAACTTCTGGCCGGTAAGTTTTTAAAGACAGGTTTTACACACATTATCTATGATACTTGTAGAAATACTAAGTCATTACTTAAGCAACCACATCAGAGGTCTAATGGCCAGCCTGCTCGTCTTAAGTGTGGTAGATCATGAGTTCGAGCCCAGATCAGGTCCAACCAAAAACTATAAAATTGGTATTTATTGCTTCTCTGCTAAGCATGCAGCATTAAGGAGAAAGAACAAAGACTGGTTGGCTTGGAATCAGGATAATGTTTCCAAGTGAGGCGACATTTCTACAGAGTGGGACAACATGTCTGTCCGCATGCTGTTGTTTCAGTGAGCTTGCACTATGAAAATCCAACTAAGCGTGTTGGTCTAGTATAAAGAGGGCCTCATCATCATCTCATCAAAAATTTACTTGTTCTTGCCATGGTATAGCCGAAAAATTGCTGAGTTGGCGTTAAACAACAATCATTCACTAATTAATTAAGCTGATTAGAATTAACTTTGTAATAGTTCCTAAAAGAAAAATTTTGTCCAGTTTAGATATTTAATCCTGTGAACTCACTGGAATATACGTACTAGTATATTGATCTTTATAGTTGCTGGTTCCAAGCTGAGCCTGTATAAACCAAAATATAAGCAAGATACAGTATGTCAAAAAAAAAAATGTTGCTATTTTTTTAGTAAATGTTTGTTTCATATGTAATTTTTGTTGTGTGGTTTTTAGAAAATCACTGTTAATTTGTTTTGTAGGCAGCTAAGAATAAAAGTGCTATGGAAGCCTGGTTTAGAGATCTAGCTGCTAATAAACCCTTACATCAACTGGGTAAAAAGGTAAGAAGAAAAAAGCAGTCATATGTTGGTGTCCATGCTCAAATTGAAAGTTATTCCTTCTTTGAAAGTTATATTCCCTAAATTTAGATGTTGGAAGGTGAATTCAATATTACTTTTTGTGATATGGTTCGTCAGTGACTTGTGCTGCAGGTCAGTGATTGTCTCTTTGGTTTTGTCAACCAATAATACTGACTATCATGATATACTTGAAAAAATGTTGAAAGTGAAAGTAGCATTTAACAGTAATAAACCTAAACAACATATGTATGTCGTGTAGAAAAAAAGAAATGTGATGTCACTGATACTAGAAAAATGAATTAATAACTAAAATCAACTCTTAAATAATAACAAAATCAATCAGATTAGAATCACATCTCTCACTTGTTCCCCTTTACTGATATATCACAGCGTGTGAGATCTGAAGAAATCTAATTACGAGTCATATGCAAGTTACCCTATATAATGACCTTTCGATGTTAATGGTGCTTTGGCGGCTATGAAATCATTATAATTTGAATTTAAAGGCTTTGTTTGTTACAAGTAATTTGATTGGTAAGAAAAAGTCATAACCTACCCGGTATATTTATCATATTATTAAATATTCATGGCATAGGGTCACTTGCATGTGACCTATGATGTGGTTTCTTCATATCTCCCACATTGTGACATATCAGTAAAGGGGAACCAGTTAGAGAAGATTTTTTATCACATTGTAACCAAATAAATCATTGTTTATTTTTTAGGTTCCAACATTTAACAAGAAAGAAGAGATCTTCTCTACTTTGTGTGAATACAACATACCAATGTATAAATGTGCTTGGTTCATCAAGATGACAGGAGCTTATAATGTAGCCATGCAAGAGAACAAAACTAAGAAAAGACAAGCACTTGATCAATCTGTTGGTAAGAAATAATGTTTGTATACAACTTGAAAAAAATAACAATTTTTCCTTTGTAGATCTTGTGTTCAAAGAACCAATGCCATGTTGTTGTCTTTTTATGAAAATTTGAAAGGAATGTTGACTTATCCCAATGTTAAAACAAAAATTGTAATGTTGCTTATTTTATGGATATGGGAACAGGACAAAAGCCCACCGGACATAAGCCCCCGGACAAAAAGCCCCTCAATAAGGAAATAATCATACAATCTTATTACATTTGTTTTATATTGATGGTGATGTTAAAGGTATACAGGCTGTCAGAATTGAATTTTTTTGTTTATATTAAAAGTTGCAAATATTCGATGTTTTATACTAATAAAATGTTCTGAACAAGAAGCCAGGTTTAAAAAATATGTTATAATGTCGTAATTAGTGAAAAGAATTTGAATGTCTGTTGGTAAAATCGCCATTAACACGACCTAATTATAAGTCGGCTACTTTTCCGAAGTTTGCCGAATACTGATAACTGCTATAAATAACCAGGAAGCATGTTGCATGTAAATTCGTTAGAATTAATATAATTTAAGAAATATATCTATGAAATTGGATCCCGGGGTAATCAGTTAATATTATATAATGGTATTTAGTAAGAATGACACTTAAAATCAGAAATACTGATGAAATCAATAAAAACAAACCCAAACTCTGCAAAGGGGCCCGATAAAGGGGAAATTGCAAACAAATTGTATTGCATATTATTGACTAACGCTTGAGTTGTCTTTATTATATTTTATTAGAAAAAAACAGACATAAAGTTCATTATTTTAGTCTCTAATTTAAAAGAGATATCACTTAGCGTTTTCTCCTGAAAAAGAATATATAAAAAACTACGCAATTCTACTGTTAAAATATGATTCGGCCGAAAAAAGATACTAAAGTGATTTCTTCATCAACAAACAATTTCGCACATGCGCAAACGCTTTCCCGAATGAGTTCACTGTCAGGTCGTTTGAATATTGCACGGGTAAACATTGGATTCTTTACTGGATTCAAGAAAATAAAACAGCGATGTATTTCCTTCATTCTAGGCTATGTACGTATGATATTATGAAAAATTTCAACTGCAATTAGTATAAAACATCGAATATTGGCAACTTTTAATATAAAAAAATTCAATTCTGACAGGTTGTATCTCAAAGAATTAATACAAAAAATAAAATACTTTAAAAACATATTTTTCTACATTTTGTTCATTGTTATGTTCATTTATAAAGTGTAAATTAAGAAAACACTGCTTAATTCCTTAATTTGAAATTAATCAGGTATAGTTAATCAGGAATTGTTTTTATTGATAAACAATGATTACCTTTTCAACCTTTGAAGTTCTTAAAAGCGGCGTTCAACGTTGGGGCGGATTTGTATAAAATGGGGCAACAAAAAACAATACAATGGGGCGGGGAAAATGTATACATTGGGGCGGATGAGAAAATGTAGAAAAGGGGCGGTTTTAATTACTATAATTAATATTAAGCTACGGTGTATATCATGGCAAACAAAATTAACAAGTTGTATATGATAATACATGTATGAGATGGATCCTGCTTATAGCGTAACAGCAACAAATACCAATTTTAAAGTTTGAAATTTAAAGATTTAATCAATATAATTAGCAATTGTGCAGTTATATCATGGCCCAGGCATGTATGGAATGAATTATGATTTGTACAAGATACTCCTTTCTGCTGCATGTTTATAGCGTAGCAACAACAAATGCCAATTTTAAAGTTTAAAACTTAACGATTATTAATGCAATTAGCAATTGTTCGGTTATATTATGGCCTATATCATAATGTATGACATAAATTATGATTTGTACAATATACTCCTTAATGCTGCATCCTAGCAACAGCAAATGGCAGTGGTTAAGTCTAAAATGATACAAATTTCATTTTATTTAATACAATAAAAATTACAGCGAAATATCAGTCTTCATTTTAAAACACATGGAATCTGGATTTGAAAAAAATTAATAAAAGACATCAAAGTTTCTCGTATAAACACAGAACACGGATTAAAGTGGTGATTTCAAAATAGTCAACATTTCATACGTCTGTGCGGGCACGAAATAGAAATCCCAATCTCTTGAGATATTCCAACCGAGAAATTTCGCCATTTCTGTTCAAGTCCATTCAAGTTTTTCTTTCTCGGTTCTTGTCATTAGATTTACAGAGTCAGCATTCCTCAATTTGATGTACATGATGCACTGATGCTTTGTTATGACGTCAAGGAATGAGAAGATTGAAGGATACAGTGTATAAAATTGTTCGTTAAAATGACAATGGAATGATTCACATCCATTGGTTGTGCGACGTCTGTCCGAAGGTTCTTCAGACCACAATATTGGTGGAAACTTAGCTCAGCTCGAAATGTAATTTTCTAACACATAATCTGCAAAAGCTGAACAACGGTCATTTTGCGGGGCCAATGCCATAAGATCTTCAGCAAAACAATCCTCAACTTAGAAAGCTTAGTCCGAAAAAATAACTTAACCATTTGCCTATCTCAGAATCAGTGTCCTTGTACTCACTGGACAGTCCTAACTTTTGAATATTCCTGTACCAAACTTGTCCTAAATGAAATCTACAACACAGCAGGGTAGCGTTTGGAAATGATGCTCGGAAAGCAGAATGTGCAGCAATTTCGAAATCTAAATAGATTTTTTCTGGTTGAAAGGATAATCTCTGCTCACTAATACAACCTTTTAGCAAGTCGATCATGGTTAAATAACATAGTTCTGATTTATTTGGTAGACAATACACAAGTTGTAAGTAATGTCCGTTCTTGAACCCGTGAATGGTATACAGTTGAGTGAAGAATTTGGGGTAACATTTAAAAGTTCCGTCGGCATATATTTCAGGAACATCATCACAAAGAAATTTCAAGTTTGTTGGCGAACTAAAGATCACTATCCTAGAATCAGCATCATTCACTAACAATAAATCTTCATCCTTGCTTGTGTTTATTGGTTTCAAAAAGTTCAAAACATCACTGACCTCCTCAATAGAGGAAGGTAGTTTAGGAAATTTTTTCCGCCTTTCTCTGTACAGTGCCTGGCATAAACTTGTGATGTCACTAGGCTTAAGGTTTTCTTCATTGGAAGCAAACAGTTCATTTTTAATTATTTTTGCTGGTCTGGACGAAATATCCTCCGTAGCTTTCCGTTTCACCCGGTTTCTTACCAGTTTTCTTTCCAAAGAGCGGTCACTTGCTGGGTGGTTATGGTCTAGTGTTCCGGACAAAATTCTAGTAGAATCAGCATCTGTTCTTACTTTAGCCTTGCATTTCTGTCTGTTTAAGGAACAGCGCCAAGATATTTCCCCAGACTTTAGTATACTATCCCTACGAAACGGATTTTCACAATTTGCAAGTCCATCTTGTATGAAGACAAATAGTTATTTGAAATAAATGTCTTCAGAAGGTTACGAACCATGTAAAAAGTGTTCACATACGCACTGCTTAATTAACAAGGTATCATTATGTTTACAGGTAATTCATTAAATTTTACAGGTAAATTTCGCCCCATTGTATGTATTTTCCCCGCCCCATTGTATGCCTCTAATGAAGCCATATTGCGGCCCTTAAAAGTAATGAATGAGTTATTTGCTCACTTTGTTTTTTTTATATACTATGATTTTTTTAAAGATAAAACAAATTTATTTTTGTTTTTACTTTCTTTGATGAGGGTTATTATAATTCTTAAACAAATACTTCAATTGTTTATGATATCTTCATGTTTCAAAAATAAATGAATTAAAATACAGAGGTAAAAAAAGTCTTGAATCATGTTATAAAATACAAAGACAATTTTACATATCCAAAAAGTTAAACAAAAACACAGAAAAAAATATATTTATGAAACAAAAACCATTAACTTATACTTTTTATTATTGGGGGGCTTTTTGTCGGGGGGCTTTTGTCCAGTTCAGAAAAATTCATACAAGCTGTGATGATATGACATTTATCACTTCATCCAAGCTTTGATGACATGACATTTATCACTTTATTTTTAACATGTGAAACACTGTGAATGAAAAAAAACCCCACAAAAATTAAAATTAAAAAAAGTTGTATATCCCTTACAAACAAATCCAAATTTGTTTATATAAGTGGGGAATACCTAAAGCACATAGAAATATTTTATCAATTTCACACTGCACAAATGAAACATTTCCTCCTAAGTAAAATGAGATGTTTTACTTATTCCACTCTGCACAGAAGACAAACTTTCATCAAACCACAGAGAGACATTACCATTTCACATTACACAGAGAGACATTTTACCATTTCACATTACACAGAGAGACATTTTACCATTTCACATTACACAGAGACATTTTACCATTTCACATTACACAGAGAGACATTTTACCATTTCACATTACACAGAGAGACATTTTACCATTTCACATTACACAGAGAGACATTTTACCATTTCACATTACACAGAGAGACATTTTACCATTTCACATTACACAGAGAGACATTTTACCATTTCACATTACACAGAGAGACATTTTACCATTTCACATTACACAGAGAGACATTTTACCATTTCACATTACACAGAGAGACATTTTACCATTTCACATTACACAGAGAGACATTTTACCATTTCACATTACACAGAGAGACATTTTACCATTTCACATTACACAGAGAGACATTTTACCATTTCACATTACACAGAGAGACATTTTACCATTTCACATTACACAGAGAGACATTTTACCATTTCACATTACACAGAGAGACATTTTACCATTTCACATTACACAGAGAGACATTTTACCATTTCACATTACACAGAGAGACATTTTACCATTTCACATTACACAGAGAGACATTTTACCATTTCACATTACACAGAGAGACATTTTACCATTTCACATTACACAGAGAGACATTTTACCATTTCACATTACACAGAGAGACATTTTACCATTTCACATTACACAGAGAGACATTTTACCATTTCACATTACACAGAGAGACATTTTACCATTTCACATTACACAGAGAGACATTTTACCATTTCACATTACACAGAGAGACATTTCACATTACACAAACAACAAATCTCTCAGCTTTGAATGTATTTTTGTTTCATCATTTTCTTTGTAAAATTTCTGCACTGTAACATCAAATTAAAACTTCTCCCTGTTTTATGGGTATATTATATTATATGTTTCAGAATGGTCACATGCCATGACAAAGTATCTGAATGACCAGTTACAGAAAATTAATGAGCCCCATCATAGTGCCCCTGGAGGACCGACCTCAGGATTTTTGACAGTCCAAACAGTCCAACCTGCCTACAAAGTTGACCAAGAAAATGCAATGAAACAATGGCAGTTTGGTTGTAAATTAGCCAGGTATTGTTGTGATGTAAGTATATTATCCCTGTTTACTTGTATACTATTTGTTTTCACTGTTATTTATGTTAATGGTTTTGTATATGAACAGTGGTTCACAGAAACAAATTTTTTTTTGCAAGGATTTTTGTTTTGAAAGTTAGATTTCATTTAGATTTGAAAGTCATAAATTTTCATCAAGTATGAAAATTGGTTACTTTGTACAGTATGACTTTGTCATTGCAAAGATTTCTTTGAAGATAAAAAGGAAATCATGTAGAATTCCTATAAGAAATAGATTTATTTCCAAGACATTAAATATTTGATAATTCATGATACAAATATAGATATCAAATTTAGTGTGTATGACACGTTTCTGGAATAACCTTCATCAGGTACACTCAAAGTCAAAGGATTGAAAAACAATGTAAATTAAAAGTCTTTGGGAGTAAGTAAACCTAAAGAGCCTAAACTGAATAGTCAAAATCAACTAAGATCTTCTATACCTGAGGGCAGAGAACATTAGTTTTGATAATAATAATTACTTTATTTAGGAACTATGTCTGTGCAGAAACACAGGCTACTGGGGGGATAACTGTAATGTCAAAAATTAGCATCCCAATTACAAAGGTGGTTGTATATTATCATTATGATATTAACGAAGATATCTTATTAATAGTGCACGCTAGTGCATTTCTATAAAAAAAAAATGAATATTGTAAACTTTGCTGTATGAATCATTGTAATATTTGTTTTAAAGGAAGGATTGCTTGATCGACATGAATTTTTGACATGGGTGATCGATAGTTTGGAGAAGCTAAAACAACCTGATGATACAGTCATCAAAATGATATTGACACAAGTTTTAGAGGTACGTTGTCTTCATAGACTACTAGTATTAAAATGATATTGACACAAGTTTTAGAGGTACGTTGTCTTCATAGACTACCAGTATTAAAATGATATTGACACAAGTTTTAGAGGTACGTTGTCTTCATAGACTACTAGTATTAAAATGATATTGACACAAGTTTTAGAGGTACGTTGTCTTCATAGACTACTAGTATTAAAATGATATTGACACAAGTTTTAGAGGTACGTTGTCTTCATAGACTACTAGTATTAAAATGATATTGACACAATTTTAGAGGTACGTTATCTTCATAGACTACCAGTATTAAAATGATATTGACACAAGTTTTAGAGGTACGTTGTCTTCATAGACTACCAGTATTAAAATGATATTGACACAAGTTTTAGAGGTATGTTGTCTTCATAGACTACTAGTATTAAAATGATATTGACACAAGTTTTAGAGGTACGTTGTCTTCATAGACTACCAGTATTAAAATGATATTGACACAAGTTTTAGAGGTATGTTGTCTTCATAGACTACTAGTATTAAAATGATATTGACACAAGTTTTAGAGGTACGTTGTCTTCATAGACTACCAGTATTAAAATGATATTGACACAAGTTTTAGAGGTACGTTGTCTTCATAGACTACCAGTATTAAAATGATATTGACACAAGTTTTAGAGGTACGTTGTCTTCATAGACTACTAGTATTAAAATGATATTGACACAAGTTTTAGAGGTACGTTGTCTTCATAGACTGCTAGTATTAAAATGATATTGACACAAGTTTTAGAGGTACGTTGTCTTCATAGACTACTAGTATTAAAATGATATTGACACAAGTTTTAGAGGTACGTTGTCTTCATAGACTACCAGTATTAAAATGATATTGACACAAGTTTTAGAGGTACGTTGTCTTCATAGACTACTAGTATTAAAATGATATTGACACAAGTTTTAGAGGTACGTTGTCTTCATAGACTACTAGTATTAAAATGATATTGACACAAGTTTTAGAGGTACGTTGTCTTCATAGACTACTAGTATTAAAATGATATTGACACAAGTTTTAGAGGTATGTTGTCTTCATAGACTACCAGTATTAAAATGATATTGACACAAGTTTTAGAGGTACGTTGTCTTCATAGACTACCAGTATTAAAATGATATTGACACAAGTTTTAGAGGTATGTTGTCTTCATAGACTACCAGTATTAAAATGATATTGACACAAGTTTTAGAGGTACGTTGTCTTCATAGACTACTAGTATTAAAATGATATTGACACAAGTTTTAGAGGTACGTTGTCTTCATAGACTACTAGTATTAAAATGATATTGACACAAGTTTTAGAGGTACGTTGTCTTCATAGACTGCTAGTATTAAAATGATATTGACACAAGTTTTAGAGGTACGTTGTCTTCATAGACTACTAGTATTAAAATGATATTAACACAAGTTTTAGAGGTATGTTGTCTTCATAGACTACTAGTATTAAAATGATATTGACACAAGTTTTAGAGGTACATTGTCTTGATATAATACCAGTATTAAAAAGTAATAATAATATCAGCATCTCACAGCATAGTATCTATTAAACATGGTCCTCCTGCTTCTGACTTTTGACCCTTTGTTAGTTAACTTTTCATTTATCATCTGTTAAAGCAAGGCCTGTTCTGGTAAGAGCGGCCACCCCTTTTAAGGCCACTTTTTCATTGCAAAAGAGGTGGGCTTATAAGAAGGGGACTACTGTACCACAATTACAGTACCCATTAAGGGGATATTAAAGCTCGTTTTAACATATGTATTTTTTTCAACTCGTGACAAAGGTTGTTTCTTTTCAATTTAATTGTAAAAACAATCCAAAAATACTTTGCACGCCCATATAATCCCTAATATCGTTAAAATATCACTTAAAAGGGTCGAAATCAATGTCCAGGAAGCAAAAATTCAATTATTGGAAAAACCCTGAGAAAACCCGAAGATGACAGAATTATCAATGAATTATGTCACTTTTACTAAGTTTCATTGATAAAAACCGGGTTAATGTTTCATAAATATCATTTATTGAACCAATTGCAAGTTTTCATGAGATACAAAAAATTACCAAAATGAGCTTTAATATCACTTTAAGAAATATTTATGTCTTGAAAATAACATTATATATTGGATGGAATTGATATAAGATTACCCATATATTTTTCAGTACTTAGATGAGATTACAATGTCAGTGTTGTTGTCCAGAAAATTGACTCATTACTCCTGTAAGAAGATAGCAAGTTTATGTAATGACTCTGAGTTCTCTACTCCTAGAACAGATTCACCAATGTTAAATAGTAATGGAACGTAAGTTTATTTATACCACAAAAAACCTTAATGAGACCTTGTCTATCCTTCATTGTATTGTAAATTTTGTATGCCAGTCGGTTAATGAGACCTTGTCTATCCTTCATTGTATTGTAAATTTTGTATGCCAGTCGGCTTGTTCCACATTTGGTTTCAGCTGAATAAATTAAGTTCCTCATAAGCAAATTATTTGAAATTTATACACAAGTTCAGGACAATAAAGGGAAGTCCAAGGTCAGGACAATAAAAGGAAGTCCAAGGTCAGGACAATAAAAGGAAGTCCAAGGTCAGGATAATAAAAGGAAGTCCAAGGTCAGGACAATAAAAGGAAGTCCAAGGTCAGGACAATAAAAGGAAGTCCAAGGTCAGGACAATAAAAGGAAGTCCAAGGTCAGGACAATAAAAGGAAGTCCAAGGTCAGGACAATAAAAGGAAGTCCAAGTTTGATTTTGGACTTTACCACTTTTACTGTTTTGAAGTTATGCCCCTGTTTACTTTAGCTGGAAGTGGTGTTCTGAGGTTATGCCCCTATTCACTTTAGCTGGAAGTGGTGTTCTGAAGTTATGCCCCTGTTTACTTTAGCTGGAAGTGTGTGTGGGGGGGGGGGATCCATGTCCTATGTCCACATTCTTACAGTTTTTCTTCTTAGCTTTGAGAGTTTGGAATAGAACATTTGATAGTTTTATACAAATTTTGTATTGTTATTGTTGATTAAAGATAACTTGGATGTCAGTATGAATAATGTATTGTTAAATTTCAAAAAGATCCACATGGTATTAATCTGAACTTTAACATTGTACTAATCTTCAATATTCTTCTTTAGGTTATACCAAATCAATTTATATATACCTGTATTTAGAGATAACCTTTTGGACAAAGAAAAAGTGGTCTTATAAGATAGATGACCTCTCAAAAGAGGTTCAAGTCATATGAAATGTTCTATGACAGAATAAGAAAAATGTGACCTTTTAATACAGGTGACTAGTTCTGCAGACCTGTTATCTTCTAATATTCTTTTATGGATCTTATTTATTAATTATATCACTTTTGTGTTTAAAGTTTCTTGTTAAATTTGTTTTTACCAAATTTGGATACTCATCAATTATTTGTAAAGAAGAAAGAAAAAAATTAAGATATAACTAATTTACTCTTATTTTTCACACAATAAATGTGAAGAACAAGTTGATTCTGGTATTTAGTTGACATGGTGACATGTGACATTAATCATCCATATCCATTGATTTGGAATTTACCAAAAACCATGTATAGGTTTTTAAATTAAAAAAAAAACTGCTGAAGTTCTGGTTTGATCATTATATCTGTGATAACTTTGATTTTATTTTGACAAAGTTCTTCATAATTCATGTGCATTGGCAGCCATGCAATACGTTTTTTTTTTCAGAATGACGTCTGCTAACAGTAATCAAATAATGCCACAACAAAATCCATTAAATACAGTTTTTCACCAATACATCAGCTGTCCACAGCATCGAGGAATCATTATCAGTCTGAGTGCCATTGTACAGTTCATCACACTTCTATGTCCAACAGCGCTGGTATGGAACAATCTAGGTGAAGGGAAAAGTTCCTCGGTCATGTGTGCCTCTCCTCTTGACATGTTACCATGCCCACCATCAGGATTACCAATGCCACAGAATTCACAGAATTCTCAGATAAGGGCCCAACTGAAGATGTCAGAACAACAGATAAGATTGAGAGGCAGAGCGGCAGAAATGAAATGGTCATCAGACAAATGTCAACAGTCTACAAAGGGTAAGTTGTATTTAAAGCTAATAGGCATATCCTGTTTTTATTAACTCTTTTGTTCCTAATATTTGATCTTGGATTACAAGAATAAAATGCATTTAGCACTCATTCCCATGTCTACCTCTTTTTGAAATTCACCTGAAATTCTTTTATTTTCAGGCTATACTTTATATATTTACCAAATTTTCTGCTCCCATTTGGCTTTAAAAATATTATCTGTTAAATTTGTTTAAGTCATAAAAATGCATGTTTCATTAAATTTTCTCTTAATGTCATAGGCCATGTGAGCTTTTGTCATGGGTAAGCGTCCGTCGTCCGTCCGTCCGTTAGCTTTTCACATTTAAATCTTCTTCTCTGAAACCGCTGAACAGAAATCAGCCAAACTTGCCAGAAATGTTCACTGGATGGTCCTCTACCAGATTTGTGTTTTTGGTGCTGATTTGAAATCCAACATGGCTGCCAGGGTCCATAATGTGTTCTCATTGGCTGAAATTTTAAAAATCTTCTTGTCAGAAACCACTAAGTCAATTGAATTGTGACTTTGCATGAATGATCATTGGGTGGTCCTGTACTAAAACTGTGAATCGTTTGCCGATCGGAAATTCAAGATGGCCACCATGACTCGACTTAGTTTAACATTGGACCCTATGGGAATTTCACATTTTCATCTTTTTTTCTGAAACCACAAAACAGATTTGAACCAAACTTGGCAGAAATGTTCATTGGATGGTCATATACAAGATTTTTGTTTTTGGCGCTGATCGGAAATCCAACATGGCTGCCAGGGCCCATAATGTGTTCTGATTGGTCGAAATTTTAAAAATCTTCTTGTTAGAAACCACTAAGCCAATTGAATTGTGACTTTGCAGGAATGATCATTGGGTGGTCCTGTACTAAACTTGTGAATCGTTTGCCGATCGTAAATTCAAAATGGCCACCATGACTCGACTTAGTTTAACATAGGACCCTATGGGAATTTCACATTTTCATCTTTTTAGCTCACCTGGCCATAGGCCATGTGAGCTTTTGTCATGGGTTAGCGTCCATCCGTTAGCTTTTCACATTTAAATCTTCTTCTCTGAAACCGCTGAACAGAAATCAGCCAAACTTGCCAGAAATGTTCACTGGATGGTCCTCTACCAGATTTGTGTTTTTGGTGCTGATTTGAAATCCAACATGGCTGCCAGGGTCCATAATGTGTTCTCATTGGCTGAAATTTTAAAAATCTTCTTGTCAGAAACCACTAAGTCAATTGAATTGTGACTTTGCAGGAATGATCATTGGGTGGTCCTGTACTAAAATTGTGAATCGTTTGCCGATCGGAAATTCAAGATGGCCGCCATGACTCGACTTAGTTTAACATTGGACCCTATGGGAATTTCACATTTTCATCTTTTTTTCTGAAACCACAAAACAGATTTGAACCAAACTTGGCAGAAATGTTCATTGGATGGTCATATACAAGATTTTTGTTTTTGGTGCTGATCGGAAATCCAACATGGCTGCCAGGGCCCATAATGTGTTCTGATTGGTCGAAATTTTAAAAATCTTCTTGTCAGAAACCACTAAGCCAATTGAATTGTGACTTTGCAGGAATGATCATTGGGTGGTCCTGTACTAAACTTGTGAATCGTTTGCCGATCGGAAATTCAAGATGGCCGCCATGACTCGACTTAGTTTAACATTGGACCCTATGGGAATTTCACATTTTCATCTTTTTTTCTGAAACCACAAAACAGATTTGAATCAAACTTGGCAGAAATGTTCATTGGATGGTCATATACAAGATTTTTGTTTTTGGCGCTGATCGGAAATCCAACATGGCTGCCAGGGCCCATAATGTGTTCTCATTGGCTGAAATTTTAAAAATCTTCTTGTCAGAAACCACTAACTCAATTGAATTGTGACTTTGCAGGAAAGATCATTGGGTGGTCCTGTACTAAAATTGTGAATCGTTTGCTGATCGGAAATTCAAGATGGCCGCCATGACTCGACTTAGTTTAACATTGGACCCTATGGGAATTTCACATTTTCATCTTTTTTTCTGAAACCACAAAGCAGATTTGAACCAAACTTGGCAGTAATGTTCATTGGATGGTCATATACAAGATTTGTGTTTTTGGTGCTGATCGGAAATCCAACATGGCTGCCAGGGCCTATAATGTGTTCTGATTGGTCGAAATTTTAAAAATCTTCTTGTTAGAAACCACTAAGCCAATTGAATTGTGACTTTGCAGGAATGATCATTGGGTGGTCCTGTACTAAACTTGTGAATCGTTTGCTGATCGGAAATTCAAGATGGCCACCATGACTCGACTTAATTTTAACATAGGACCCTATGGAAAAAATGTTTAAAAGTCTTCTCCTCTGAAACCAGTAAGTCAGTTTAAAGCAAACATGGGATGAATGGTCCTTAGGTGGTCAACTTTCAAAATGATGTCCTGTGACCCCGACCTCCATCCAAGATGGCAACCATCAGCGAACATAGTTTTAACATAGGACCCTATGGGAAATATATTTAAAAATCTTCTTCTCTGAAACCAGTAAGCCAATTTAAAATAAACATGGCATGGATGGTCCTTAAGTGGTCAATTTTCAAAATTGTGTCCAGTGACCCTGACCTCCATCCAAGATGGCCACCTTCAGCAGACATACTGTAGTTTTAACATAGGACCCTATGGGAAAAAATGTTTTAAAATCTTCTCCTCTGAAACTAGTAAGCCAATATAGCAAACATGTCATCGATGGTCCTTAGGTGGTCAACTTCCAAAATTGTGTTCAGTGATCCCGATCTCGGTTCAAAATGGCCACCGTCAGCAGACATAGTTTTAACATAGGACCCTATGGGAAAATTGTTTAAAAGTCTTCTCTTCTGAAACCAGTCAGCCAATTTAAAGCAAACATGGCATGGATGGTCCTTGGGTAGTATACTTTCAAAATTGTGTCCGGTGACCACGACCTCCATCCAAGATGGCTGCCATGAGCAGACATAGTTTTAACATAGAACCCTATGGCAGTATGGGATTTGAATAGTAACTTAGATGTATTCAGCATGCAGACATTCTTAAGAGGACTTATTTATGTCAGGTGAGCGATACAGGCTCACCTGAGCCTCTAGTTTTTTTCTTTACAGGTCATACCATAGCTAAAGTGTTAAGTATTAATGATTTAGTATTTTCTTTACACTTCATACCATAGCTAAAGTGTTAAGTATTAATGATTTAATATTTTCTTTACACTTCATACCATAGCTAAAGTGTTAAGTATTAATGATTTAATATTTTCTTTACAGGTCATACCATAGCTAAAGTGTTAGAAGTATTAATGATTTAATATTTTCTTTACAGGTCATACCATAGCTAAAGTGTTAGAAGTATTAGATACGTTAGATAGACATAATTTTCACAAAGTAGAAACAGACAGCTCCTTAGATACATTGTATGACAAAATCTTCTCAGCTAATCTACATAAAGATGGCAATGAGGTATTGTTACTTTTATTGTTTTATGGAACATGTTCTGTTTACAAATTTGTTATATTATAAAACAGCTTTTAAAATTTGGAACCATAATGACTTTGTATTTATGATTGCAAGATTATTTTTGTTTAATAGTAAGAAAGGATATGGATGTAAATAAATATGAGAGACTATCCAACATTACACTTGGACACAAATTAAAGTAAAGGAACAGTGCTTTTATTGCTGTTCTACATATCACAGTCACAGTAGGGTCTTTAACAATGAGCATAACTCCTACCCTATAATGAGTGTGAAATGGCCCCTAATTTGATGTGAAAACTGCAATCTGATTGACGGATCTGCCTGGAGCAACATTGGTTATACTTGATAATCTGGGTTGGTATTGTGACATCGCCGACATATTCATTCGCTAACAACAAATTCAAATAGTCCAATAAAATAATAGTAATTAAAATCGAGGAATCATTACATTTTGTTGTAAAAATTAAATTATAAAGAATATGACCAATTGTTGAACAGATTAAAATTGTATAACCTGGTTTGGAATAGTTTACACTTTTCATAAACCGCTTCACGGTTTATTAAGCATAAATTGCCCCAAACCAGGTTATATCGTATAACCTGATAAAAAATTGAACATATATCTTAAAGAAATTAAACCTTAACATCATATTGTGATGTGTTTATTTTATCCAAATCATTATTTTTCAAAATTGTTTTTCACAGATTGGTAGTCTTGAACCTGTTATCAACTTGCTGATTGATTGGGCTGTCAGTACACAGAGGAGTGGTAATTACAGAGCTGTAGTCGTAGCTAAGTTGGTGGAGAAACTACAGAATGAAATTAGGAGTGAGGTAAAAATTTCTCATTAATTCTATTATGAAAGAAGAGCAAATAAATGTTAGAGAATACAGAAGGGCAATCAAAAAAGGACAATCCAGAGAAACTGGCAACATAGGATTATGTACAAAGAAAAACAAAACAAAAACACAACACAATATGTGTTGGACACCACTATGCGCAAACAAACAGAAATAATGTATATAAGACATGCGTCCTCCTACAAACAACTGGAGGTAAAGACGAATTGAACATCGTTATGCGGAAATCATAACGGACATCACAACACGGAACTCATAACGTAAAGACACATAATAGGACAACACAAAAAACTAAAAAGATGAGCAACATAGATCCCACCAAAAATAGTGATGGTTGACAAGACAAATGTTAAAAGGTTCTTTAGCTCTCTATAAATTTTAGAAAAACAGCAATAAGACAACCTGATAAGCTGATCCTGGCTATTTAAAGATAGTAGAGTAAGAGAATGATTGATGTTTCATTCCAAGTGAGCAATTTTTAAGCTGTATCGCCACGAGAACAAGTTACATTTTGATGAGATAGCGATGATGTCTGCTTTGTCATAGACCAACGCACTTAATTGGATTTGTTTATGTTGTAAGCTCACTAAAACAACAGTCCACGCAGAGATGTGTTGCTCCATTCTGACTATTCTGATACTGAGCCAACCAGTCTGCTCTCACTATGTAATGCTGTGCACTTAGCAGAGAAGCAGCAAGTACTAATTTTATAGTCTTTGGTTTGACTTGGCTTAAAAACTTGGACTATCCTATAGAGAGAGGAGTTTTGTGCAGATAGAGGGGGGGGGGGGGGTTTTGGGGTTGGTGTTTAACGCCACTTTCACTAATATTTCAGTTATATCGTGGCGGTCAGTTTTATTGGTGTAGGAAACAGGAGTACCAGGAGAAAACCACCCACCTGTCGCAAGTCACTGACAAACTTTTATCACATAACGTTGTATCGAGTACACCTCGCCTGAGCGGGATTAAAACTCACAAAGTATATAGAGGGAATGAATTGTGTTACATACAATGTATATTCTAAATTAATTTCAAGATTATTATGTAAACATCTGTACTCCCCATTGATTAACATTTCAAATTTTATGTCAAACAATTTTGTTTACAGAAGTATGGAGAATCTGATATGATGACAGATAAAGAATCAGTAGGATCAGATACATTGATTTCCATGGAAACGCCAGTCTTCCAGAATATTCTTTTTTTATTCTTAGACGAGAAAGCATTATGTTTAGGTAATAATATACTGCTTAGATTATATATTTTTTAAAAAGATAAATTTTCTAATTCAACTCCATCACAGAATGATATTAGTTTTATTGAAATAAATTACATGTCATAATTCTTTTAGTTTGTAAAAGACCTAAGAAATTTGAAATAACACATATTTTATTTTTAGGAGATAATTGTATTGTTTTTGAAATTTGCTGACATCAATAGTTGATTTGATGGTGGCAAATTGAGTATGCCCTGGATGCATTAGTGGAGCGGGTGAACCTGTATATGTGACAAACAAATTGCAATTGATGCTGGCATATCATCAAGACAATGCAGTTATCTCCATTCTGATACCATTTCTGATAAGATAAGAATAAAATTGGATGTTTAATTAGCAGGATATATTGTGTCTGCATATTTACACTGTTGGACAACATCAATCATGTAGTTGATGCTGGAAAATATTTGAAGTTGTTCAATCAGAAAAAGTGTTACATAAACAACTGCATTAGAATAAAAATAGCTAAGTTAATATTGTAACTTGTAACTTTGCTCTTTATTCAAGTTTCAGTGTTGATAAATGACCATTTTGCTATTATATTTTATAAATGGCTGATGCTTGTTTACTTACAGATGAAAATCCAACAGATGAAAATAAACAAGGATTTGCTAACTTGATCATGTTGTACTGTGAATTGATCCGTCATGATGTGTTTTCCCACGATTCTTATATGTGTACATTGATATCACGTGGAGATTTGTCGTCATCACCAGACCTGATGTCGTCCATGACTGACAGTATAGACCTGTCGAGTATCAAGAGTCAGAATGAGAGCATTAGAAATGAGGTAATAAAGCTGATCTGGTTCAGATGGTAATGGGTTAGGGTTAGGGTGTTTACTGTCACTTTCAACAATATTTCAGTTATATCATGGCCGTCAGTTTTATTGGTGGAGTAAACCGGAGAAAACCCTGACTTGCCGCATGTCACTGACAAACTTTATCACATATTGTTGTATCAAGTACACCTCGCTTGAGTGGGGTACGAACTCATAACGTTAGTGATTGTATAGGTAGTTATAAATTCAACTACCATACAATAATGACAGAGACAGCCCCTTGTAATGGTAATGAGACCCACAAATCGATGAGTAAATCAAATACTTAGTACAAAGCAAAAAAATTGCAAAATTTTATCTGGTCACTATATTCGCATAAATAAAGATAAAACACCCTTGAAAACGATTGGAACAATGCTTGTTTCTGCTCTTTTTAGTAAATTTGGATGTTGTTTTGAACGTACTGACATTGCAGGATAAACAAAATATATGTACATTTTCTGTAAAAAATAAAATTTATTTACATTTGCTGTGAAACAAGACTGCCAAAGGCTTTCTTTTCTATCCGTTTCTAGAGCTTGTACAAATAAATTTGATATTTTCCGACAATGTACATATATTGTATATGTATCAATATTTATTACTTATGTTCTTTGTTATATTAAATATATATTTAATATGGGTAAACTGCTTAATATGCTATTTTCCACATGTTTGTTGACATGTCAATGTAATTACAGGAAGATTTTGTACCACTGTTAAATAAAGAATTGTATTAATTAGATGACGATTATCAAAACACCATTTGTCTATTTAGTTCACAAAATTATTCTTAATATATAGAAAACAAAGTCTGTTATAAAATCGTAGATATCAAATTTAGTGTGCACGATGCATTTCTGGGATAACTTTCATTCATAATTTAAAAGTTTTTGGGATCAAGAAAACCAAAAGGTCTAAACAGGATAACCAAAATTGGCTACGGTCACCTATGCCTGAGGGAGGAGAACCTTAGTTTTAATAATAATTACATGATTTAGAACTGTAAATATCGATAAAAATTTGATGTAAATTACCGTAATTTGCCATGTATTGCGCACATTGATGTATAATGCACACACCATCATTTACCTAATGTAATAAAAATGTATAATATTTCTCATTTATTGTGTATGATACTTGTCGTATGATGAAAAATAATTTCTGCCATAACATTTGTTCTGACTGGAACAAATATTACATTCTTTCTATTCCAGAGGGAAAACATATTACAATATCTATTCCTGATGGAATAAATAGTATAGAATATTTGTTCCTTAGAAAACAAATATGATGAACTCCTTTATAATAAATTATCCAAAGAAACAAATATTATGCGGAACAAAAATACACTCACAGTTCATGATAGTTAAAGGTTTTTCGAAGAAAACAAATGACTTATGACTGTATATACTATCTATTAATGTTCATTTATATTTAAAATAAAAATATTATCAACTACGTATGTGTTACTAAGCTTTGTATATAATTCTTACATACTTGGAATCTACATAGGTCTCGCAATTGTTGCAGCCACAAGACGATATAAAGATAGATTTTGATATACATATGGACAGTGATTTTGGAAGTTTATTTGGTGTTGTAAAGGAGGAACAAAAAACTAGTCCAGAACAGCCAGGTAGGGCTTATGTTATGAGTGCAGTATGTTTGTTGGATTTAAAAAAAAAATGTTTTGTGGCGATACATTTAAATGTAACGTTATCCCGTATGAAATCATGTTAGGAGTCATATTTTAAACAGACCAATCAGCAAAGAAAGAGCCTTCCAAATCTTCAATTTTTTGTAGATTTTTCTCTGTTTTAAAATGTTGTTGACTTCTGTAAAGGTTTACGACCGAAATTATTTATGTGTAATAGGTAGGCTTTAATCTGTCCAAACTGAAATTACGTTAGCTGGATTGTTATTGCGAATGCAATTTTTATTACAGAGATCACTTTACATTGTATTTACAGTTAAACTGAGCACATGCTGAGAGCTATTATAACTTTTTTTTATCATATTCTATTAAAGCTTCAGTGAAATCAGTAAAATCTGAAAAGGAAACAATTCCTGTTCCTAACCAGGAACCTGTACAACCACCAAAAGGTCCATCAAGGCATATGCTATATGCACAGCACTTTCCCATTCCACAAGATGAAATGTCCTCACATGAGTGTAACCAGAGAATGACAGTTCTGTATGGAGTTGGAAAGGCCAGGGATGAGGCTCGACATATCGTCAAAAAAGTAACAAAAGAGACAGTTAAATTATTTAGTAAGAAGAATTGCATAGATGTAGGAAGTGGAGATCTTGGCAAAAATAAAAAGAAGAAAGACAAAGAATTAGGAGAAGCACACTCGGTGCAGTCTGCAACCAATTTTGAAACTGTTTTTGAAGGAATATTTAACAAATTTCAGAAACTGTCTTACTATGATCAGCATGTTGTCACTCATCAGTGTGTTACATCAGTGCTGGAACAAATTAGTGCTTTTATCAATGAAAACTCTGATTATCTCCCTGTAGTAGAGAATATCTCCTTCCTGTTTGATTTGATGGAATATTCTTGTAATGTTTATGGGCTTCTGGAATTTTCTGTCCAGGTAAGTTTTATTATTTTAAAACATGATATGGTTAGAAATTTGTACACTTTCTATAAACCATCTAAAACTACTTTTTGTTCAAAGTAAAAAGAAACCTATTTAAACTGAACATCCTTGCATAGGGACTTTTATTTTAAGAGTGTACAGGTGTACAGATTAAGCAAAGATGTTGGATAAAAAGACAGATCCCAAAATGCATCTGTATAATGGGAAACTGTCTTTTATTACATGTGTATTTGTGATTGGTCAATATGGAAAATACTGAGAATGTGCAATGCGATTGATGCCTACCCATGTTAAAATAAGCATATAGCCCAGCATCCGAGAATTATTTCTTAATCAACATTTTATATTTTTGTTCCATTGTGCCAAATTTTATGTTCAGTTTTATGTACTGATTGTTGATTTGGACATGTTTTACCTTATCTCTTGTTAATTTTACACAAAAAGATATATTTATTACAAATTCAATAATTGAAGGAAAAAACTTGAATATAAATAAAATTTAATGAAAAAAAATTCCAGATAGATATTGGCTGTATACATAAAGGGTTATAATATGAAAATTCTTAATATAAATTATAGAGTATACAATGTACCACTGAAATATAAAGTAAGGTTATGATAAATGAATGTACACCACTGTTATCGTTCTTTCCATTTGTCTTATTTGAAAAAAATAGTATATACTATGAATTATTTTTTATTTGTTAAATACTAATTTTCGTGGTTTTCATTGGTTCAATCAAAACCGCGAAATTTGGTGCACAACGAAAGACATAAATAACAAGAGAAGTCATTTACAAGTATTAAAACCATGAATTCAAATGTCAACAAACATCTGAGTTTCTGCCAGTCCACGAAAATTGACAATAACAAAATAAAGGAAATCACAGTAATCAAACACTCGGGACATTTTTTTGGGTCATTTAATGGCAACCAGGTATAGTGGTGATGGAAGCTGGAGAAAGCACACTCTTTAAAATTTATCTTATGACAAGATATATGTTTTCTATACTTACAGTTGTTAAAAGATCTAAGTTCTGCAGATGATAAATTGGTAGAACTGAAATCCAGTTTGCGAGGGATGTACACAACCTCACTATGTCTGTGTATTGTTGGTGTATTTAGGAAGTACCATGCCTACCTTCTGGTGTCTAATGATCTGACCATACAAGCCTTTGAAGGGTAATTTGTTATTCATAATTTTTGCCATTAGATTATCATGTGACGTTTCTTATTATGCTGCACAAAGCATATACCAGTAGATACTATTCCTTTCAACCTGTCCAAAATCAATGTTTTCAATTTATATACATATGTATTTAGCTACTTTTGATGAACTTCACTCTTATGTAGTATGATATCTTGTAGCAAAATATTTAAGGTCTTTCTTGATTTTGACCTTGATGCCTTTTACTGTTCCGGAGTTGTCCCACTTGAAAATGTTAAAAATACCAAAATATTGTTTTGGATGATCTAATGATATCTTTATTTACTTGTAACATAATAATTCTATTGTGGCTTGATTATTTACAATAAAATACAGGTCAAGTTTAATTTTTTACTGCTGTAGAATTATGTCACTTAAAAATGTTTTTTAAAAAAAAGAAGACTAAAATATTTCACCTTGAATTAAAAATCATTTTAACAATTGCAATGTAGATATAAATTTAATATAAGTAACTAATAAATAAAATAGTGTCTAGTATTTGTTTTATCATGTGATGTCTATTTTTAGATTGATTGGTGTAGTAAAACATGTATGTAACCCAGCAGATTGTTCGTCATCAGAACGATGTATACTAGCTTACCTTTATGATGCCTATACTTCCTGTTGTTATCTTGTGGTAAGTCAGTATTGTATGTCAAATGTCTGGCTTTGGTCTGGAACTTTTGGTTATTTCTGTTTTCCACTAGTTCCTCACAGAATGTTCAGTTCATTAAAGGAGAATGAAACCAACTGATGATTTGGGGTTTTACAGAATTTAGAACTAATAAAAAAATGAAAATATGACTTTTTTAATGAAAATTTTACAAGGGCTGATGTTAAAGCACGTTTATATCTTATTGATTTTAAATTTCCTGCTAAACATGCAGGCTGCCATTTTTCCCTTATTAGTGATGTAACTCCATCTATTCCGATTTACCTGTTCAGCTTAACTGCATCAAAACAATAAATATCATTTTTGGAATTCCGTCATAATGGATAGTAATTTAGAATTTTTTTATTAGTTCTAAATTCTGTAAAACCCCAAATCATCAGTTGGTTTCGTTCTCCTTTAATAATTAATTATTCTCTATGAAAATAATTTTATTTTTAATTTCATGAATTTATCTCTCAAGTTTGTAGTTCTTCTTATTAGATACTACCCTCCTCCTTTGATGAACATGAATATTTGAAATAATGACACTATAAAACTTAAATTTGTATTTAAAAAACTACTAAAATGACTAAGACTGTCTTTGCTTTGATTTCCTACATTGAATGACCAGTCAAAGGTCAAATATTAGTTTTGTTAGCATAATTCAAAATAATATCAAAGGAATGTATTACACTGGATTTAATGTTGTGTTGTTATACAGTTTAACTTCTGAAGGCAATATATATATAAAAAAAACAATTTTTAATCAATTTACTATGATGTTAAAAGATTTTGTTATTTTGATTAAAATATCTTCTTTGCTGAACTATATAAATAAGTGAGTGATTGTTGTGTAGTGCCAAGTTACCACATTTTTTCAGCTATAAGATGGTGAAAAAAGATTACATATTGATGAAATTATGATCACTTTGTACTAGAGCAATATGTTAAATTTTTGTAGTACTTGCTAAATTAAACCACAGTCTGCAGGTAGACATGTTTCTCCACTGAGATGCATAATCCTGATTCCTAGCCAATCAGTTTGACCCTTAAATACTGCATGCTTAGTGGAGAAACAGCTAATTCCAATTTTATTGTCTTTGGTTTGACCCAATAGGTGCTCGAACCCACAATGTATTTCACATGAGATGAGCACACAAACCATTACACCACCGATGCAGTTCTACATAAATGTATAATGCATTCTGTTTTAATACAAAGAACCAGCACAAGCTGATAACACTTGGGTGAACTAAAGCTGTTATATTTTAGTTATCTGTTAATTAACATACTGATTTTGATAGTTAAAGTTAATTAACCATACAATGGTTTTATTTATAGGAAAAGTTCCAAGAGATGTTTAGTAATGCCTATCGTAAGATGAAGATGACTCTGTATGCTACAACCACACCATTAGCTTCTAACTCTTTGTGGGATCCTTCATTTATGATTGATTATATGAATAACACAAAGTAAGTATGTTAAAATAGTGCAAAAGGATTTCTATGTAGGTCACCTGAACCGAGGATGTGGCGTCCATCATCCATCCATAAAATTTCATGCTTATGACATCTCATCTGAAACCACTGAAACAATTTTAACCAAGCTTGATGATAAGAAGTGTCCTTGGTTGGTTCTCTTAAAAATTTGTGTCCAACATGTTTCCTATATGGCCTTTGTTGTTGAAAATAGAAATATCAGTCAATTAAAGCAAAATGTATTGCGAGGAAATCATTTTGTCTATGACAAAGCACATAGCATAATACCAACCTCAAAATTTGTTAGGCTGTATAAATAAAACTATCAATAAATAAGGACATGCCTTCAATAGATATTTTTATTCATGTTGAAAAAATTTCTGTTAAATTTATTTTAGATTCATTGTTTTCACAATTTGACATTTACTGCCGTTTCATTTCATAAGAAAAAAAGATGTATGTTTCATTGAGTTAGCAATCATAGTTAATTTCTATCTTACAGAGCTCATCAACAACATGAACAACAGGTAATCAAGCAGTTAACAGATACTCCAGCCAATAGATACAGTTTTGTCTGTAATGCTGTAATAAATGTCTGTAACTCTAACTCGGTAGAAAGGTACGTCATAATAACACCATTTCTCCATATTTTGGACATTTATAGCTCACCTTGCCAAAGGCAATGTGAGCTTTTGCCATCACTTGGTGTCCGTCGTCCGTTAACTTTTTACATTTTAATCTTCTCCTCTGAAACCCATCAGCCAAATGAACTGAAACTTGATAGGAAGCATCTATAGAAGGTCCTCTCAAAAGATTGCACATTTTGTCCCGATCCATTTCCAAGCATGGCCGCCACAGGCAATTCTTGTTTCTGATTGGCCGATTTTTAAAAATCTTCTCCTCTGAAACTGCTTGGCCAAATGAACCGAAACTTGGTAGGAAATATCTATGGAAGGTCCTCTATAAAAATTGCTCATTTCGTCCCGATCGGTTAACAAACATGGTCGCCACAGACAATTCTTGTTTCTGATTGGTTGATTTCTAAAAAATCTTCTCTGTTAAAAGAAAGATAACTCTTGCCTAAGCTGTTTAAAAGAAAGATAACTCTTGCCATTATCTCCCTTAGAAATTAACTAATGCTGATATAGTGTAACATGTTTATTCTATACATTACAAGTAGATATTCACATTTTAATATTCTTTTTAGCAAACCTTGCCAAAGGCAATATGAGCTTTTGCCATCACTTGGTGTCCGTCGTCTGTCATCCGTTTACTTTTCACATTTTAATCTTCTCCTCTGAAAACATTCAGCCAAGTGAACTGAAACTTGGTAGGAAGCATCTATGGTAGGTCCTCTCTAAAGAGTGCACATTTTGTTATGATCCATTACCAGACATGGCCGCCATAGGCAATTCTTAATTCTGATTGGTTGATTTTTAAAAATCTTCTCCTCTGAAACTGCTTGGCCAAATGAACCGAAACTTGGTAGGAAGCATCTATGGAATGTCCTCTATGAAGATTGCTCATTTCGTCCCGATCGGTTAGCAAACATGGCTACCACCGAAACTTGGTAGGAATCATCTATGGAATGTCCTCTATGAAGATTGCTCATTTTGTCCCGATCGGTTAGCAAACATGGCTACCACCGAAACTTGGTAGGAAGCATCTATGGAATGTTCTCTATAAAGATTTCTCATTTCGTCCCGATTGGTTAGCAAACATGGCCACCACATGCAATTCTTGTTTCTGATTGGTCTATTTCTAAAAAACTTCTCCTTTGAAACTGCTTAGCCATATGAACCGAAACTTGGTAGGAAGCATCTACATGTATGGAAGGTTCTGTATTAAGTTTCCTCAAAGCAGAATGAAAGGTGAGCGACACAGGCTCAGCCCACTGAGCCTCTAGTTTCTTTGATCTAATCGACTGATATTGTCAAACACATTATGATGATATCGTTATTGATAAAAGCAATATCGTCAGTTTTGAAAGTCTGAACATACATTATTGTTAAGTTTCCCAGCTCGTTCGTCCTATCAGATTTGCTGCAATACTAATTACTATCGATAATTATTAAGTCTCCCAAACAAAGTTGGGAGACTTATTGTTTTTGCTCCTTTTCTTATTATTATTCTTATTCTTCTTATTCTTATTCTTCTTCTTTCTTTCCGGGCACCATGAACTTGTCCACGGCAGATCTTAGGAACTACAGGACAGAATTTCATGAAACTTGGTGGAGTTATAGATATATGTTTCTAGTTGATCCTAAAGTTTTCAGATTTGTGGTAAAGGGGGTCAAAGCCATATTTTTGGGGGTTCAAAGAGGGTGGGGGTTACTATAGAATCCTATGGGAAACTTGAAATTTTGTACATTAATGTTGATAACTTCTAACTGGATAATGATAGAGACATAAAATTTGACATAGTGATAGGTCACCATTAGAGGAGCAATTCTGCATCTTCAAAATTTTCAAGATGTCTGCCATTTTCAAAATGGCTGCCAAAACACGGCATAAAAATGGGGGGTAAAAATTCAACATTGTCCGATGTCATCCAAATTTGATATGTGGGTAGATAATGATGTCCCGAATTGATTCCTGACATTGAAAAATTTCTACCGGTCGCCATTATAAAAATGGCCGCCACAATACTGCAAAAATTCAACATTGTCCGATTTCAACGAAGTTTCATATGTGGGTAGATTATGATGTCCCAAATTGATTCCTGAGATCGAAAAATTTCTGTCGGTCGCCATTTTCAAAATGGCCACCACAATACCGCACAAATTCAACATTGTCCGATTTCAACGACATTTCATATGTGGGTAGATTATGAAGTCCCGAATTGATTCCTGACATTGAAAAATTTCTACCGGTCGCCATTTTCAAAATGACCGCCACAATACCGCACAAATTCAACATTGTTCGATTTCAACGACATTTCATATGTAGGTAGATTATGATGTCCTGAATTGATTCCCGACATCGAAAAATTTCTGCCGGTCGCCATTTTCAAAATGACCACCACAATACCGCAAAAATTCAACATTGTTTGATTTCAAAGGTAGCTTTTGATTTATTTTTTAAACCTGTTGTCAGTGGCCGGTTCGGGAGACTTCATAATCGTTAGATTATAATCATATCTTGTTTTGATCCAAACCTTCATAACTGTGGTTATTCTATACATACACGTATCAGTTACAGGATGGGTTTTTTGTGTATCTTTGATAAACATTTGTAACTGTAATTGACTCACTTGAAAACAAGAGGAAATAAACCCCAAACAGGTTTAGTATTGGAAAATATAAAATACCAGTCCTCCCAAACAAGAGAATGTTGAGCATCCAGCAAGCTAAAATAACTGTTAAATGAGTTTATCTTTAAGAATGGGGTAAATTTCTAGTCATTTTAGGACTGTAAATGTGTGTCAAATATTTGTATTTTTAAGCTTAAAAAGTCTTATTTGTATAATCTGATAACTTTTGTTGATAACATTATCAAATTTTGTTATGTCCCAACATTATAGAATGCTACAAGCTAACATTTGATATGGTATAATATGATATCACAAGTACTTAATTTTTATGATTATCATTTAAATTTGTTCTAGATTGAATGAGATCTCTATCCTGTGTGCTGAGCTAACAGCCAGGTATAATGCATTGAGTTCTGATTGGTTGGGAGTTTTACAGTCTCTATGCTGCTCATCCAATCACAGTTGTGGATTTATAGATGTTTTAGCACAATGTGAAGTAAGTTCAAACAAAATGGAATTTATTTCTTCTAACATTGATGTGTACTTTAAAAGCTGTAAATAGCATGAAAGAAAAGGAATTTGTGTGTTAATTAAACAATAAGAATAAAAATGAAAATAAAATAATACCAAACTATCAGAACAATTCTGAAATCCAATCGTAAAATTGTTGAAACAGAGGCAAAATTGATACCCCTAATACACATATATATGACCGCTCACTTTCCTGGCTTTGCATGGGCACTTCAATAAAAAAAAAAAAGTAGCATGGTTAAACTACAATAAATTATAAAGGAAAGACAAAGAAACACAGTTAAATTTGTTTATGGTATTTTTTCATTCAAATTTAAAAAAATGAATTAAGAGTAAGAAATATATTTCTAAAATTAGAATTATTGTTGATAAGGAGTTTTATATTCAAGTTCTTTATTAAGATGCTGTATTTAAGTTTATCTTAAAGATTATAGCTTTATGTTGTAATGTTTTTATGTATATCTTCTACATGTAGATTTTAGCTTTATTATGACACATTAAAACCTGCCCATGCAGTCACATGTATTTAGAGGACACATTTTCTTGTCCTGTCATGAAAAATTTCATATGAATTGAAACTCTTTTAAGAGGTCACATGTCTTATAAGGCCACTTTTTTCTTGCCTCAAAGATGACCTCTTAATACAGGTCTGACTGTATAATGTTTTCAATTTTGATGTTTTTCAGGTGAGTGATATGTCTATACATAACAACCTAGCCGTCTTTACAACAATACTGGTAGCTAGACATTGTTTCTCCTTACAAGATCTGGTTATACATGTTATCCTGCCATCATTGCTTGCTGTTAAAACTGGTAAGATGAATTAGCTCCCTTGGCAGTCAAGTGAAAATAGCTTCCTTTGTGGTAAGGTAAAATAACATTCTTCTGTAATGAAGTAAAATAAGCTATTACTGCAGGAGAGTGAAATAGCACAATATAATAAAATTTGGGTCACTTGTAAAGTAAGTAAGTAAGTAATGACTTTATTTCAAGAGGGTAACACAGTTAGCAACAATAAGCTAATCTTCCCTGTGGCCCTCAAAACAATAACAATCAAATACAGCAAATACAATTTCAAACAATACATACATATTGGCATATAAAAAATGTTTTAATCAATGGATATTTTCATCAGAAACAACAGGACAATATTACTATTTTTTTATGACAGCAAAGAACAACATTGTGTTTTCAAGCAAAATATTGATAGCAAAGAACAACAACATTGTGTTTTCAAGGAAAACGTTGATAGCAAAGAACAAACACATGTTTTCAAGCAAAATGTTGATAGCAAAGAACAAACACATGTTTTCAAGCAAAATATTGATAGCAAAGAACAACATCATGTTTTCAAGCAAAATTTGCATATTTTCAATCTCAAAATTTTCTTTTTCAGTTTTATATATTTAATTTTAATTTTTGTATGTTTAATTTATTAAACCTTTTCTATCTTTTAAAGCTTCAGGTGACCAGGATGCAGAACCAGGAGCGAGATTAACCTGCCAGATATTATTACGATTGTTTAAAACTTCTGACATGAATACTTTTTCATGGTATGCGAATTATGGGAAGACTAGTTCCTGTAATATTAAATCATCATGTGACAAACATCTACTGACAGCAGCCCATGACAGCATATCTGTAGGTCCTGTTTTAGCAGTTTTGAAAGCAATGTTGGTGCTAAGTAAGTGTTAAAATTATTTTTAGTGAGTGAGTGATTGTTGTTTAATGCCAACTCAGCAATTTTTCAGCTAAACCATGGCGAGAACAAGTTGATTTTCAATGAAGCGATGATGAGGTCCACTTTGTACTAGACCGACACACTTAGTTGAATTTTTATAGTGCTAGTTCACTGAAACAACAGTCGCGGATATACATGTCGCCCCACTCGGACACATTATCCTGATTCCAAGCCAATCAGTCTGCTCTTTCTCTTTAATGCTGTGTACTTAGTGGTGAAGCAACTAATACCTATTTTATAATCTTTGGTTTGACCAGATCGGAGCTCGAATCAACGATCTACAGCACTAGAGGACAGCAGGCTAACCATTACACCACCGATGCGTTTAAAATTATTTTGAATTCTGCAATTATGGAGAATAGCTGCTGTATATAATATATAGAAAAGTTTCTGTTTATTTCAAGGCAATGTTGATATTGTTAACATTATTATTTTTTAATTGAAACACTCAATAAATCTTCACAGTTAGAAATCTTATATAATATAAGAACCTTATTGTTTTACAAGATGCTGATAACATTGATCTTATTTGTTACAATTTCTCTATGACAGGTGATCTATGTAGTGATGAGAACAGAACTAAGTCTGGCAGTGGTAAAAAGGACAATATGAGTGAGAGAGATATCATCAGTTCTCTACTCAACAGTATTAAAGATGATGATGATGTGGATATGATGTTAGGGTAAGTTATCAGGGAGAAGATGTGGATATGATGTTAGGGTAAGTTGATCAGGGAGAAGATGGGGATATGATGTTAGGGTAAGTTATCAGGGAGAAGATGTGGATATGATGTTAGGGTAAGTTATCAGGGAGATGATGTTAGGGTAAGTTATCAGGGAGAAGATGTGGATATGATGTTAGGGTAAGTTATCAGGGAGAAGATATGGATATGATGTTAGGGTAAGTTATCAGGGAGAAGATGTGGATATGATGTTAGGGTAAGTTATCAGGGAGAAGATGTGGATATGATGTTAGGGTAAGTTATCAGGGAGAAGATGTGGATATGATATTAGGGTAAGTTATCAGGGAGAAGATGTGGATATGATGTTTGGGTAAGTTATCTGGGAGAAGATGTGGATATGATGTTAGGTTAAGTTATGAGTTGTTTCGTTCCGATCCGTTAACAAACATGGCTGCCATAGGCAATTCTTGTTTCTAGTTGGAAATTAAAAAAATATATATTTTCCTCTCGAAACTGCTTAGCCAAATGAATAGAAACTTGGTAGGAAGCACCTATGGAAAGTCATCTATAAGATTTTCACATTTTATCCCAATTGGACAAAAAACAGTTGGCATGGGCAATTCTTGTTTCTCACTGGCTGAAATTTAAAAAATCTTCTCCTCTGAAACTAGGGGGCACAATGAATTGTTACTTTGTAGGAATGATATATGGGAGATCCTGTTCAAAATTTCCATATTTTGTGCCAATCATACAACTAATATGGCTGCCATAGGCAGATCTTGTTTGTGATTGGCCAATTTAAAAAACTCTTCTCTAAAACCATTTTAGCCAAATTAATTGAAATTTGGTAGGAAGCACCTATGGAAGGCTGAGTATAAAGTTTCCTCAAAACAAAATGACAGGTGAACAATTTGAGCCAAATTAATTGAAATTTGGTAGGAAGCACCTATGGAAGGTTCTGTAAGTTTCCTCAAAACAAAATGACAGGTGAGTGACACAGGCTCGGCCCACTGACCCTCTAGTTTTTAATGTATTTATTATATATTTAATATAATGATTTAAAAAAAATGTAATTAGGCACCACCTTCACATAATAACTCCCTGTCCATATAAAATATACAATTTACATTGACTTGTCAAAATTTTTAATGTTACTAGTTTCCGCTGTGATTTTTTTATTTGTTTTTCCACAGAACATCAAAATGGAAGGGTAAAGAGTCCTCATTAAGTGACTTTGCCCGACATGCTATGAAAGAGATGTGTCGACAGGAATGGGTTAGGGAGAAATTCCTTAAGGATCCTGATGCTGTTCTTAGTTCAGATTTACTTCTGGATCAAATGCTATCTAACAAACAGGTTGGTTTAAAATCTTCATCAAGGTAATTAAGTCTCCCAAACAAAGTTTGGGGGACTTATTGTTTTTGCTCCGTTTCTTATTATTATTATTATTTTTATTTTTATTATTATTATTATTATTCTTATTCTTATTCTTTCTTTCTGCGAAGCATGAACTTGTCCACGGCAGATCTCAGGAACTACAGGACAGAATTTCATGAAACTTGGTGGAGTTATAGATATATGTTTCTAGATGATCCTAAAGTTTTCAGATTTGTGGTAAAGGGGGTCAAAGCCATATTTTTGGGGGTTCAAAGGGGGTGGGGGTTACTATAGAATCCTATGGGAAACTTGAAATTTCGTACATTAATGTTGATAACTTCTAACTCGATAATGATAGAGGCATAAAATTTGACATAGTGATAGGTCACCATTAGAGGAGCAATTCATCAAGATGTCTGCCATTTTCAAAATGGCTGCCAAAACACGGCATAAAAATGGGGGGTAAAAATTCAACATTGTCCGATATCATCAAAATTTGATATGTGGGTAGATAGTGTCAGTGGCCGGTTTGGGAGACTTCATAATCGTTAGATTATAATCATATCTTGTTCATTTCATTTTTGTTTTTGTTTTTTGTTTTGCTTAGAAAACCTTTTTTCAAATTACATGTAAATATGAAAAGAGCTTCAGTTAGACGATTACGACAAATCTGCAAAATAATCAATTGCAGAAAGAAGACAAACTGCATGTTTTGATTGGTTGCTTATATGCAAAAATCTCTTTGAAAATGTTAATTAAACATATATTTATGACCTTTCAAATTTAGATTAATATTACTTTATCTAATAAGAATTTTATTTATTTCAGAATTTTAATAGTTCAGATATCAACTGTTTTAATTTCAATAGATGTATTTAGCAGCCAGTTTTGTAACTGTTCCCTTGTTATATCTCTTTAGACTCAGCAGATACTACTTATGATCTGTTACCCTAATTATGTCCCTGTCAACTGTTAGATGTATTTAGCAACCAGTTCTGTAACTGGTCCCTTGTTTTATGTCTTTAGGCTCAGCAGATACTACATATGATCTGTTACCCTAATGGTGTACCTAATCAAGTGGATGGATCTGACCCAGATACAAAACAGAATATCCACCGTGTCTTACAGAACCTGAACCTATGGGACTTTAGAGTTTGTGTATTGGAACTTCAGCTGATGTTTAAACAATGTGCAACACAAGCAGTAAGTCTATAAAAAAAAAAATTTAATTTCATCAAATGTCTTTTCTTTTTTTGTAAGGTGAGAGGAGATTTTTTGTTATCTTACTTACCTTGAGGGATATTTTAGTTTCTTTATTTTACCTGTCCTTTTTCATCACATTTCCATTTTGGTGAATTGTATCATTTGATATAATAATTCCAGTCATGACTTTTCAATAGTTGTAATAGCTATTCTGTTTAATTTATCAATGGAGAAAATGTATTTAAATTCATAATAATACACAATATATGTTTATCGTCATAGTAACAAGCCTATTATGTAGTCGGGAACAAAACAGTAAAAGACCAGTTTCCGTCCGTTTCTGAGTCTCATCAAAAATTATTCCACAACAACAGATATACATTGTATATATTGTTCTCTTAGTAATATTTTAAGCTGTAACTTGTTATGGTTCTAGATCTAGTGTATAATAATTTTGTCTTTTCTAGCCATTATAATTTGGTACTTATTATGTGTTAAGCAATTGTTAACTTGATAAATACAGTAGTTCTGCTCCCACAAGGCCACCCCTTCTGCAATGAACAAGTGACCTTATAAGAGGGGTGGCCTCTCTTGAAAAGAGGACAATTTAGTAGTATTTGACCCTCTCGGTGAGATCTGGTTTGATAAGAGAGGTGGCCTTATAAGGGGGAGACTACTGTGTATGTCATTGCTTGTTTTGTTGATAATTAATTGTTATATTTAAGTATAGTATTAAGAAGACATGTACATGAAGAAACCAACGTGATATATAATGGAGCATTTCTCTCATTTAAATTGATAATATTTCGAAATCGGCCACTAGTTCATTTTCATTTACACAGATTCTAGAATACTTCTTGTTACTAAAATCTTTTTATCACCATGAAATAGCTGAAAAATTTGTTCCATGTGACATTAAACTACAACCACTCACTAAAATTCTTTTATAAATCATTGCTGTTTTCTCGTGAGTCAGATGAGAACTTTCCCCCCAAAAATGAGATTTGTTAAGATAATTTTGTTTACTTTTTACCAAAAAGGATATTTCTCAGATAAATAATCATTTATATTGTTTGATAACATAATGGTATTTTCAAAACCTTTATATTTAACTAGATCTTTCTCAAAACTTTTTTTGTCTTTAGGCATGCAAAATATCTTTCTTGTAAAAATATTTGTAGTCAACCTTTCTTAAAGTATACTTTTGGCATACTAAATGACATTTCTAAGAGCATGTTTTTTTTTGACATAACCATTTTTCTTTGGAGTTTTTTTTAAATCTTTTGGCATACTTAAGGACTTCCTTAAAGCAGTGAGTTATTTTTTTTTGTACAATAAAGACTCTTCTCATTATGTTTTGGCCTCCTAAGTAACAATTAAAAATATTTGCCTTTCTTTCACATACTAAAGACCTCTCTCAAATCATTTTCTTTTGACACATTTTAGGATTGTCTCAAAACATTTCTTTTTGGCATGTTAAATGCCTGTCTCAATCATAAGAACATTTTCTTTTGGCATATTAAAGATTTGTCTCAAAACAATTTCTTTTGGCATATTGAAGGTCTCTCTCAAAACCTTTTCTTTTGACACATTTTAGGATTGTCTCAAAACATTTTATTTTTGCACTTTAAATGCCTGTCTCAATCATAAAAACATTTCTTTTGGCATATTAAAAGTTTGTCTCAAAACATTTTCTTTTGACATATTGAAGGTCTCTCTCAAAACCTTTTCTTTTGACACATTTTAGGCTTGTCTCAAAACTTTTCTTTTGGCACTTTTGAAGTTTGTCTCAAAACATTATTGTTTGACATAGTAGAGGCCTGTTTCAAAACATTTTCTTTTGACATATTAAAGGCATGTCTCAAAGCATTTTCTTTTGACATATTAATGGCCTGTCTCAAAACATTTTATTTTAGCATACTGAATGGGCTTTTAGAGCATTATTATTTCTCACATTGGTTTCTTCATATGTTCTAGATTCATTCTGGCTGTATTTAGGCCCTTTTGTAATCCTGAATTGTATATTGAAGCCTTTCTTTGACTTAACAATGCAAAATGTATCACTTCAGCTTTATTGCCAAATATTTTGTACCATTGGCAAATTGGTCAACTTAGTTTCATTTTGTAATTGGAGATATTTAACCCAAAAAAAAACCCAGATACTGATTCTTCTATTGATTTATTATCAAAATCAAGTCTATGAGTTGTTATTTCATATTCATATTCGGTAAAAAGCTCCTGAGGGCTTGTATTTATTGTTAAACAAAAACCGAATTCAAATAAAGTTTTCTTATCTTCTTATCTTATCTTATTTAAATGAAATTATAGTATAACTACTCATGTATTCCGAATATAGAAAATAAATCATTTATAACTGAACAAAGATTACAATTCACTCATGTGCCGAAGCACATCAGTGAATTACTATGTTGTTCGGTTACTAATGATTTTTTTTTTCCATATTCGGAAAGCATGCATGGTTATACTGTTTATTATATAGATTTTACATTTTTGCTTGCAGTAAGGCCAAAAAAAAAAAATATGTGTGTTTACGGTCACCCAACCTACCCTAATTTTTGCTAGCGACCCTATGAATTTTTACACAGAATTCGGATAACCATTTTTGTTTTTTAATCAGTAGCAATGTTTTATTTATTCAACTGCTAGCTTTTTGTCGAAATTGAGAGGAAAGAAGGTAGAAAAACTGCATAATTCGTCATTTTACCGGAAATTTCGAAAATGAAATACCGGAACCGGAAACGACTATTTCCGGTTTTGCTGATAATAAAAAAAAAAATTAAAAAAATTAATCCCGACCGACCCTAGATTTTTTTGACATGTGACAGTAAACACACATATATATTTTTTTTGGCCTAATAAGATGTTTAAAAAGGAACTTTTTTTCATTATTGGACGCACAAAAGATATTTCCGATTTATGATGATATTGATACTGTGATGTCACTGTGAAATAAATGTTTTTTTTATTTCACTGGGTGAAATGTCAGCTTTTATTTCACTGGGTGAAATGAGGTTTTTTATTTCACTGGGTGAAATGCCGACTTTTATTTCACTTGTAAATCTCAGTATTAAACAAACATCTATGTAATAATTGTTTTTAGCCAATTAATGAAAATAAGTTGACCAATTTATTAAGGTATGATTAGTATAAGGAATAACTTTAATTTTCAAGTGGCATGATCAAACTTCATATTTCACTTTTCTCTGCAGGAAATGTATTTTGCTTGAAGCTTTGCCTTTTAATTATGTTATTATTTTAATGGAAGAATGACCAGTTTACATAGCGTCATTTTTTATATATCATAATCATTGTTTTTTCAATGTTCTTTATATTTAGGTCGACAAGAAATAATTAATTGCTGCATTTTTTCATCACATGTGATAAGTGCCTATTAAAAATAAATATCGGAATTCACTGGGTCACAATAGCTACTCCTATCTTTCTTTATCATAAACAGCCCACTAGCATTAATTACGAAATCTTTCAAGGACATTTGGAGGGACCCTACTTTTTCATGCCATTATTCAGTAATATCTAGCATTTAGATAATTGTCATAATTATTTATATATTTTAATTCCTCTAGCTAAGTAAATTAATTCCTAAAGTCACGATATAATGTAAATTGCTAACATTGGTGTTAAACACCAATCAGTCAATCAATTAATCATAATTTATTGTAAAATTCCACTTAAGATTCTTGAACTCCTGTTGTATACTACTGGATTTTTAAAATCTTAAAATAACCAACTCTGCATTGTTCAACAATTTTTTTTATCCCATCACAGGAAAATAGTTTACAAAAAAAAGTTCACTGAAAGCTCACTTAATCACTGAAAAGTCCACCAAAACCTCACTTAATCATAACAGATCATTGAAATTAAAATTAAATCACCACGTACAGGGAAATGAGAGTTATACTTCATTATATTGTGGGATGTACAGTTAGTTTTATAAAAAAATTTCTCTTTATTTCTTGTTGGACCCTCCATCATCTGACAAGTCCATTATAAAGAAAAGCAGTTCCCAGTCTGTAACAGCTGTGAGTAATAACTGGTATTGTATGTACAGTCAAAAGTATGTTCTAAATAACACTTATAAAATCATCCTTCTAATCTCATTATTTACCATTTATTTTTGGCTTGAGAGCATTTTTTTTTTTTTATAAAAGTACAGTGGAATCAGTCTTAAGAGAGATTTATGAAGGTAGCAAGTCTTATAGAATAGTACCTGTTTGGCAAACATGCCATATATTAAGGTTTTGCCATAACTTGGTATTCATTGTCTATTGATTTTCATATAATACCTTACACATAGATCTCTTTTTCAATTTAAAGTTTACAGGAATTTTACTAAGAAAATACCTCCTTTCTTTCAGATCAGACATATTGTAAAAAAAAAATCAGAAATCACTGAACATTTTAAGCTTCAAAAGAGACTTCTCATTTCATTCTAATTCAACTTGCAATATGGCCACCTTTTTGAATATTAATTTTTCATTGACTGAAATTGAAAGAAATCTTTATACTTATTTTGAATTGAAGCTTTGAAGGACTGATTAATGACTGATCCTTAGTAAACAAACAATCATTTTAAAGGGTCATACAGTCATATTGAAGCCATTTAGTTAATACTCAGATGATTCATAGATCAGTCTTTGGTTAATACTCAGATGATTCATAGTTAATACTCAGATGATTCATAGATCAGTCTTTGGTTAATACTCAGATGATTCATAGATGAGCCTTTGGTTAATACTCAGATGATTCATAGTTAATACTCAGATGATTCATAGATCAGTCTTTGGTTAATACTCAGATGATTCATAGATCAGTCTTTGGTTAATACTCAGATGATTCATAGTTAATACTCAGATGATTCATAGATGAGCCTTTGGTTAATACTCAGATGATTCATAGATCAGCCTTTGGTTCATTTTTTGTCTACAACCACAATTATTTTGTCAAGGTTTCCTGTCTGATGTATTTTCAGTACAAGAACCTTGCACCATTTTCCAGTTATGTCTTGCATCAAAATTTCCCTCTTAAAGCAGTTTTCACTGTTCTGATAAAAACTTGATATTATAATTTTTTGAAAGGTAAAACATTTCTTTATTGAAAACAATTGAGATGGAGAAATATTGTTAGTAAATAGCTCAAAATACTAATAATAAAAAAAAGGAACTGAAGGTATGATTTTACAAAGATTAGACACATTTTTGACATGGGACTGCAATCATTAAAAAATTCTTCTTATATAGTTGTATAAAAACCTTTGCACTGTTTTATCCATCATTGTTAACTGACCTGTTTTACTCAGATTTTTGAGTGGTATAACTCACATTAGTCATTTGATGTAAAAAAAAATAATAAATAAATAAATTGAGACTGATATATAGAATACACTGGTATCCTAAATATTACTCACTTTTATCACTTTCAGAAAACAATAATTTAGCAAGAAGATGTTATATTAATGCTCAATGCTCTGAATTGTATAACACAAGGGATGCACAAATTAAAAGTAAAAGGGGAGATAACTGGAATTTTAATCTAATAAAGGGGAGGCAATTTATTTTAAAACAAATATTCTAAAACAATTGGCATGATTGCATTAGGACTTATGAAATTCATGAAACAAACATGCACTTGACTTGCAATCTCTGGGTTGAATGTGGGAAGTTTTTGTTTTATTATTGAAGTGTGGGAAGGTTGGGCTTAATTTTTTGTGTGGGGGAATGTTGGGGTTAGACTAAGGAAAAGTTGGGTTTAATTATTAGTGTGTAGAAAGATAAGGTTTTATTATTAGTGTATTTGAAGGTTGAGTTTGATTTTAAGACTGTCAAAGGGTTGGGTTTTATTATTATAGTGTGGGAAGGTTGAGTTTTATTTTATGACTGTCAAAAGGTTGGGTTTTATTATTAGAGTGTGGGAAGGTTGAGTATGATATTTAGAACCTGGGGAGGTTTTTTGGGTTTACACTATGGAAAGGTTGTGTTGTTTTATTAGAGTGTGGAAAGGTAGGGTTTTATTATTAGTGTGTGTGAAGATTTAGTTTGATTTTTACTGTCAGAAGGTTGGGTTTGTATAAGATTATGATCATAGTATATTGTTTATTATCTCATATAGACATGATAGTATATATATTGTATATAGTTATAAACCTTGTTATATAGATCTTGGCTGTTTTACTGTGTAAGAAGATTTATTTGTGGATATCAATTTCCATGTCTAATTTAATAGGCCTGAGGGAACTAAAATTAATGTAAATCAAAACAGTTTCTTACTATAAACATATTTATTAATTAATTCATCACATAGATATATATTCGTGTCACCTATTTTCACGAACGTAATTATAATTCCCATTATAATCCTGGCCCCTTTTATAGTAGAGCCAAGCTATAGTTACAGAAAATTACTCAAATACAGTCAAACCTGTCCATGCGGTCACCTATATTAAAAGGTTACATTTTTCCCGTCCTGTCATAGAAAATTTCATATGAATTGAACCTTTTTTAAGAGGTCACCTGTCTTAGAAGACCATTTTTTCTTTGTCCCAAAGCTAATTAACCTCCTAATACAGGTTTGAATGTATTTTGTTAATTTGAAGTGAAATTGTCATCTTCTTTAACATGACAAGGATTTATTTGATTTGTTTTAATGATCATAAAACCCTAGTCCATCAGTAATTATTAACCTATGTGTTTTTTGTAGTTTTTAGGTGTTTTCTTTATAAACAAATTTTTATATAGAAAATGTCTGTTTTAATTAGTGTCAGGAATTATTTAAATTTCTGTTTGAATGCAATAATGTTCTATTTAATGTTATTTAAAATGTTGTTCTAATGTAAGATTGTGTATGGAATGAGGGGATCATTCTTCAAAATATTTTGATGTCATTTACTAAATAGTGAAGAATACCTTAATTAGATGTCTACGTTGTAAATTTAATTTCAGAAAAATGATAACTATTGTACATTTCCGACTTGATTTTTAAAATTTACGTTTTTATAAGAGTTATTTCCCTTTAATGCTGGCAAAAGGGTTTCCTTTCAAACAAAGTTCAATGAATACAACATATATTTTTGCCATAAACTGTACTAAATTTTAATGTTTTTTCTACAATCTTTAAATATCTACAAACTATGAGAAAATTATGCTCAAATTCTTTATCTCATTTCTGTTGCTCGTACATGGAACATTTTACCTGTCGTAAGGGAAAAAAGTCTGATAAAAAAAATGCAAAAAAAACCCTATTTATTTTAGAGTCGATCAGGAATTTTAATTTTGAAATACCGGTATTTGTTGTGTATATTTATGATTTTTAATTTTAGGTTTACATTAATCTGATGTAACTTTAATATGAAATAAGATTTGCATGATTATTAATTATTTTCAGGAAATTTTTTAAACAATGTTGACTTAAATATCTCATTGAAATTTTGATTTTTGTTTGTTTGTTATTTCTTTGACATACTTAAAATTTGTTGACTGCATTAAGTGGTGCAAGAAATTTTCTTGTCATAACTATATAGTCAGCATTTTTCCAGTGTGTGTAATATTCTAGAAAGTGATTCATTTACTTCATACAAAGTTTAGCTATACCATTTAGGACATTTTGCTGCCAAACCATGGCTCTCTTCCTCCTCATTAGCACACCTTGTCCAAACCTTGGCATTTGGTGTGGTAGATGACGTCTGGCGACATACATTAACACCTTCTCTGAAACTACTTGTCCCAATGGAAACAAACTTTGCATGATTATTCCTGTGATGGACCTCATGAAAAATTGGGACTTCAGAAATTGTGACCAAGCTGGTGGTCTAATGGTTAGCAAGCTCGCCTCTAGAGCAGAAGATTGTGTGTTTCACCGCTAACTGGACCAAACCAGTATTTTCTGCTTATCAGCTAAGCAGGCAATGTTGAGGAATAAGAGCAAAGATTATTTGGCTCGGAATCAGGATAATGTGTTGCTGTAGAGTGGCATATCTACCTCTGGACTGACGATTTAATGAATTAGAACTATAATGATCCAGCTCAGCATGTTGGTCTAGTACAAAGCAGGCATCGATCATCATCATTATCTCATCAAAATATAACATGTTATCACTATGATATAGCTGAAATTTTTTTTCACTTGATAATAAATAACAATCACCCACTTACTCACATCAAATTTTACTGTTGCTTAACTAGTATAACTAACTTAGAACGTCAGTGTTTACATTTCAAAAATTATCCTGGTAATCTAGCTCTCTAAATACAGGTTTTTACACTAAGTTTTTAATAGAAGTAGAATATTTTAACCAGATTAAAATGGATTTTTTTTTATTTGATAAAGCTTTATTTTAGAAATTTCTTGACATTTCTACATTTTGAAACTTTACTATTATTTCATTTATCGTGAATTCTACCAGGTTCAAGATCAACTTTCGTAAATTTTTTCTATTTTTATTGTATTAATTTAACATTTTGTGTTTAATCAATGTGATATCTCATTTTATTTTTCTCTCAAGTAAACTTAATGAAACATTCCTATTTTAAGGTAAGCCTAAACAGGTACATTTGTATATATTTTTTCATAAATTTGCTTGAGGAAGCTGATTTATCGTAAACATCGTTCATTATGTACTATAATTGGAGTGTATCTCAATCTTAGCTGATTCCTACTCCATTGTAAAAAAAAATAATTTTACATTATAAACGGTGTAGATTTCCATCCAGAATAATAAATGGATGTTGAAAAAAAATTTTAACATAGAAATGACACCGATTGATTTTTTGGTCAAAAGGTCAGGCTTAAAACAATGCATAGACTTGAGACTCTTTGTTACCTTATAGAATCCAGTTCTACATGACCTTGTGATATCCTCAATTCATTATCACTATGAGTGAAATCTGTTAATGACAAGTATTGGAGGGGGGGGGGGGGGGGGGGGGAAAGTTTGTTATTTATTATGTTAGTTGTCTTTCATTATAAACAAAAAATTCAACCTTTTTGCAGGAGACGAACTTTATTCTTGATCAAGTAGCCAGGGGTACAATTGACTTACTACATCAACAGACAGAGACCACTAAACCTTCGGCATACATTATGATAATGGAACCAGAACAACAACAAAACAGGTTGGACATAATGTCGTCTGCTGGCTTCATGGTCATTAAACTTTTGAGTACAACTACAAACTCGTACTTTAAAATTGTTGAATGACAGCAAGTTATATATTTGGGTTATGGTGTTACGCCACTTTCAACAATATATCAGTTATATCGTGGCGGTCAGTTTTATTGGTAAGATAACCTGAGTACACAAGAAAACCACTGACTATCAACACAAATTTATTGTGATTTTTTTTTCTATTTATTGAAATGAAACTAAATTTGGACTCTACGAAAAGATATATTTTTAATTTTAAAAAATGATCGTCAGTTTTATTTTTAACTCCAATACAATCCTTAAGATTATATACAATATCATACAAATCTGTTTGTGATGATGTTACGACCATTTTCTTATTTTTTTTCAGAGTAAGGATGGATAAAGACAGTGTATGGATGTTTGGTCCTATAATTTCAAAGTTACCCAGTCAGGTTCAAGGTCGTGTGCTAAAATTAGCAGCTCAAAATTTAGAGGCAGGCACTAATGTCATCAATAAGGGCAAGTTTGATAAAGAGAGAAATCTAAAAAGGTTAGTAAAATTTAAAAAAGGTAATGTTTATTGCAAAAAAAACCCCAAGCAAATCCAGAAACAACTTAAATATCGTGATGGCTTGTGCATGTTTATCATCTCTTTCAATAATATTTCAGTTAAGATGTGGCATGAGTTTTAGTGGTGGAGGAAACAGTCTCAAGTACACATCACCATTTCCAAAAAATCAAACCCACATCTTTAGTAGTGCTAGGCATTGATTGCACTAGTAGATCTAAAATCAACTGCCATACTATCACGGACATAACACAGCTGCAGCTAAAATATGCAGTCTTATTGTTCACCAGTTGTGGTGATGTCAAAATTTGTTGAGACGACTTTCTACAAGATTTTTATACCCCCGCTCCCCGAAGAGGGAGGGGGGTATACTGTATTACCTCTGTCCGTCCTTCCGTCCATCCAAGATATTTTTCGTCGCATTTTTCTCAGTAACTGTTGATGGCAGAAATCTGATATTTGGTCACAAGCATCATATAAGTATACCATATTGTGGGTAGCGTTTTTGGACCCGTCAGATTCCTACTTCCTGTTTGCCGACTTAGTTGGTTTCTATACACATTGAACATATATGCACATTTTTCTTCACATTTTTCTCAGCAACTATTGATGGCAGAGATCTGATATTTGGTCACAAGCTTCATATAGGTACCCCATATCGTGGGAAGCGTTTTTGGACCCATCAGATTCCTACTTCCTGTTTGCCGACTTTGTTGATTTTTATACACATTGAACATATATGCTCATTTTTCATCGCATTTTTCTCAGCAACTAATGATGGCAGAAATCTGATATTTGATCACAAGCTTCATATAGGTACCCCATATCATGGGAAGCGTTTTTTGACCCGTCAGATTCCTACTTCCTGTTTGCCGAAGAGCGGGGGTATCATAGGTGAGCATTAGCTCACAGTTCATCTTGTTTGCACTACTTATTGGTGATTAAATATGCAGTGTTGATACAACATATAAACTGTTTGGTAAGGGTAAGGGCTCATACTGTCCTGTTAGACATTGCATAGTAATCTCAAAATGTTCAAGAGATTAATTCTAAAAATAGTTCTGACGAAACAAACTCTTTTTCCTTATTTTGCCGATTTTCTGATCAAACATCTTTATCTTTTTGCAGTAGATCCTTATTAGGACATCAGCCTTTCCTGTCGCTGGTTTTGACCTGTTTAAAAGGTCAAGATGAACAAAGAGAAGGATTGTTGTGTTCTCTTCTACATCAACAGTTTATTAACAACTGTAAAGATGCATTGGTTTGTAGATTTAGAAATTATAAAAGGGGGATTAAGTTATGACAACATTTGTAACATATACTCGTTCGTCTGTACGACCTGCATCTGGTTTCCACTCAATAGCTTAAGTTCCTCTTCAGCAAATCATTTGAAATTTATACACATGATGTTAGGGACAATAAAGGGAACGCCAAGTTTGATTTTGGACTTTACAACTTTTCCCGTTCTGGAATTATGTCCCTGTTTACTGGAAGTTGGGGCATCCATGACTTATGAGCATATTCTTTCATTTTTTTATTCTCAACGAATGTTGAATGAAGTCTTTAAATAATGACTGATATAATTGAAATGATAAATAAAAAAACAACCCTGCTTATAGCAGGAAGATTAAAGAGTTAAATAGGGATAAAGAGGGACTAGTTTTGTGTGTTTTGCAAAGCATTGTCTTTTTAACCACTAGAGTTAAGTAGAAACATTCTGCATAAAGACTGATTTTGTTAAACTCTGGTCAATAATCAAGTTAGTGCTGTTTATCATAATATCTTATTGTAAATCTGGTTTTATTGAAGTAAACTAAAAAAATGTATTTATTTATAGGACAAAACTCCTGATGAGTTTAAAGAGAGACAGAACATTCATGAGGCTCTACAGCTCAGACTTTCTCTGGTGAGTTGGTAGAGGGGAGTTATTTGTACTCAACTTGTGTATCTAAATTTAGAAATTACATAAACAGTGTGAAATTATATTTAGTGAAAACTGAAAGCTGAAATTGAAATTTCAAATTTTATTTTTAAAAGAGAAGAGATTTTCAGCATATGATCTAATCATGTAACTTTTATTATTGTTTTGCAAAAATATGCAGTTAACATGTGATGAGTTTATTGTTTGGAATCAATAATAATTTTTATTTTGGATGCAAGAATTTTTTTCCAGTATTTCTATAGTAATTTTGTCATCTGAATTGTTATATTTTGTTGCTTGTATTTGATCACTGTTTTATTTATAATTGCTGTAACATAATGTCATTTTTAATAGAGTTATTTCCCTTTATAGGTTGGTGGTATGTTTGATACAATCCAGAGGAATAATTCTAATACAACAGACTGGACATTTTTATTACTACAGTTAGTCACTAGTGGAATAGTGGATGCCCAATCTAATAAGTTAGTTCTTATTATTAATGTGTGCTATTGTAGGGGCGGATCCAGGATTTCAAGTTAGGGGCGGAGGGAGGCACGAAAATTTTTGGGGCATTTCGTGTAAAAAAAATCACGATTTTACGCCAAAAAATCATATTTTTTCCAATTTTAGGGGGGGCGCGCGCTGGATCCGCCCCTGTATTGCAATACAAGTGGCTGTTCTAATAACTTAGAGGGGCAGTCGTGGTCATGATAGTATGATAGTTGGATTTACACAACTACCTGTGCAATCATTGCCTATCATCACTAAAGTTGTGAGTTCGAATCCCATTCAGGGAGAGGTGTACTCTATACAACATTATATGATAAAAGTTTGTCAGTGACTTGCGACAGGTCGTGGTTTTCTCTGGGTACTCCGGTTTCCTCCACCAATAAAACTGGCCGCCATGATATAGCTGAAATATTGTTGAAAGTGGTGTTAAACATCATAACCCTAACCCTCTAATAAGTTTGTTCTTATTAATAATATTTGATATATCCATACATGTGGCTGTTAAATACTGATTAACATACAATTGACTTAGACCAGAAATTAATGAATATAAAAATAAAGTTAAATTGTAATGGTGGACAATCAAAAAAGATCACATGTGCCAAGAGGCCAAGAGAGCTTTTGCTGTCAGATAATGGCAGCCGTTAGCTTTTTACACTTTAATCTTCTCCTCTGAAACCATTGGGCTAAATTCAACCTAAAATTGACCGGGGTAGAGGTTTCAATTGAAATTGAAATAACTACCCTTTGTTGTCTGTTTTTATCCAAATTTATTCAATGACTGTAATTAAAGAATTTTTTTTTTTTTCAGTGACTTGTTCACCAATATATTAGATATGTTGTGTGTATTGATACATGGGACACTTGTAAATGATGGCATGGAGAAAGGAGAAGAAAACACAAAATCTTATACTACACTTATAAAGAAATTAAGGGTAAGACCATTTTTATACCATGCCAGTGGATTGGGTTTTTTTAAAATTGTTTTATCAACATTCCTGTTTTGTATTGATATCCCATAATTGTAATGCCACGATAGAGCTGAAATACTGCTGAAATTGGTGTTAAACACCAATCAATCAATCAAATCAAATCAACCTATAATTGTAGTAACATGCAAAATGATAATTGGTTTTCTATCTGATATAAGTATAGAAATGTTATAATACTATTTTGAATTCTGCTTGTCGTGAGGTGTACTTGATACAGCATAATGTGATAAAGTTTGTCAGTGACTTGCAGCAGGTCTGTTGTTTTCTCTGGGTACTCCGGTTTCCTCCACCAATAAAACTGATCACCACGATATAACTGAAATATTGTTGAAAGAGGCATTAAACACCATACCCCTTTCAACAAAATTAGAATATATATTAAATCATGGTTACTAAAAGTGTTATATTTTATGTATATTTAGTCTTACAGACAGGTAATTAGTAGAACATTGATTCCTTATACTTGTGTATTTTGTTTGATTAATCTGGCTTGACCTTGATTTTTATTACATAAATATATGAAATATCTGTTATTTGCCTTTTAAATAGGGGTCGTGATCATATTTTAGTTGGATTTCAACTATCTGTGCAATCGGTGCCTATCACCACTAAAGTTGTGAGTTCAAACAAATAATTGATAGGACATTGATTCCTTTGTTTGATTAATCTGTAGAAGAAGATTTATTTTGGCTTGAACTTGATTTTATTAGATAAATATATGAAATATCTGTTATATGCCTTTTGAATACAATTTTCAAATTTTTAAAAGAAAGTAATTTGTATGCAAAAATATAGATAGATAACATACGTTCTAAATATATGGTTTTATCTTTTTAATATGTCTTATTTGTATATATAATCTGGTTGTTTTATAGACAAGTATGCTTTATTTCTGAGGTTCTTGTAGGTGTCTAATTTAATAATAATAGTATTTGTTCACGCCACGATATAGCTGAAATATTGCTAAAGTTGGCGTTAAACACAAATCAATAAATCGATCAACCTTTTAAATAGATGTACTCATCAGTGTCAATAAATGTCCCATCACAGTTTATTGAAATTTTATTAACAGAAAGAGTTCAGTGACAAACTCCAAACAGAATCATTAGATAAGATCAGACAGTTACTTCCCTTACCTAAGCGATATTACGATGTCATAGTGTGTGAACCACATGGTACACAGGTGGACAGTAAAGGCAACAAATATGATGGATTTGGAAAGAAACAGGTTTGTAAATGTTTTATCAGTTATATTTAGACAGCCATTTTTAATGTTTTATCAGTTATATTTAGACAGCCATTTTTAATGTTTTATGCTCCAAGTGTATGAGTAGAAAATAAATTATATGACATAAATCACTCATCATCATTAGGTCTGTTAATGAAGTACTTATTTTATCTACATATTGTTTTTGTCCAGTCTGTCCATCACAGAAGTTTGTATGTACAACTCCTCTTATATTTCAAGAGGTACATGTGTAATGGCTTTTATAAAATGTTCAATCAACAGAACCCTGTTATGAATCCTGAATGTTTTAAAGTGTATGGAAAGCAAAATGTGATTTCTTTATCCTTGATAAACACCTGATGGCCGAAACGTTGGTTAAGCACAACGGATATTGAACATTTATCATATTATTTTCCCTTTTTGGAAATAGAATTGAACTAGCATATTCAAAACTGTTTTTATTAGGGATTCCAAGTGGCAAAGAAAGAAAAGATAAGTCCATGGGAAGTCATAGAAGGATTTAAATATCCACCTTCGTTGTCATGGCAATTCTTTGGTGCTGTCAGGTTAGAGAAAAAACCACTGAAGTATGAAGAACATCACAGGTAAATTATACACCTTATATTTTAATATGAACTATTTTTATATCTTTTGATTGGTTATCAGAACAAGCTTGTTTAGGGGAAAAAAAATTAATGAATACTTAAAAATTTGAACATCACAAATATGTGGTAGGATTGATATTAATGAATGAATAAATGAATAGATTTACATGTGATATCTTTGTAAAATGACTAAAAAATTGATGTTCTATATACAGGGATGATTTTTTCAGTTATTTAACTGATTTCAGCTATTTTCCTCTGAAAAAAAATTCTGAATGTTTCAGGATACAGTCAGAACAGGTCAAAAATGACCATTTTGAAAGAGGGTGTAGATGGATTCAGCTATTTTTCATTGATTTTCAGTTATTTTATTTTCTAACCAGAAGCATCCCTGTATATAGCGAGTTAGGTGCAATAATGTAGCTCCTGTGACAAACTTGTGTATCGGCAGAGCTACAATGCGGTCCCATTCGTCACAATGGAGCAAAAAAAAGTTGCAGTTGAAACATAAAAACTCACTATTTACGCTTCAAACATTTCATTATAACTATTACTGATGATCCCAGTCCTTGTTAAATCGGTTTGGCTGAGAAATATATGCTTTTCAAAGGTAGCAACAACCTTGTTCAAATTTATCGATCGTTTTCCATAACCGGAAACTACGGAAGGCGGAGCTTTTCTAAATATGGTATTTCTTACTACACACTGATGTAAACATTCACGCCTCAAATCGCCAAATATGGTATCGACATCCAAATAAATAATGAGGCCGGAAATGATGAAATTCAAAATGTTCAGAGAGTGAAAGTAAACATGGATTTTTATTTTGTGGGAATTACATTCTAAAATACTGGTAGGTCTTATTATTGATAAATGCAGGCATCAGAAACTCTGTAAGCGAGCGCAAAAAATCTCGGCGGCCGCTCCATTACGTGTAATGGCATCCCATTATAACCCTTGCGAGTAAGCGAGCATTTAGGGTTTTATTATTAGAACTAATGTGAGTGTTCTACATAAAAAAAATTATTGTACCTTCAAAATTAGAATACAGTAGAGTTCGTTTATAGTGAAGTCCAGGGGACTCACGATCTTATTTCGTTATAGGCATCGTTCGTTATAAGAGAAATAATGTAGAATTACCTTCCCTTTTGCAAAATGATGTATTTCAAAAAAATTATTTCAAGTGATGTGTAACTGTTTTGTTTGCTTTGTTTTGTTATTTTTTGACAGATAATAATGTTTTTACTTCGATGATTTTGTTGTAATAAAATACTTTCAGCAGAGTTTGGTTTGTGAGTCTTTGTTTTTTTGTTACACCATTCATAATGCATGCTATGTTGAGGAATAAATTAATGTGATCTGCACTGTTAAAATATGACATCGTTTTTCTGAATAGAGAAAAACAAAAACGAGAATTGTTGAATAAAATTTATTAATTCAGCAGTTAAAATAAGACTGATCTGATCTGATATTTTGTATCAAGATCTATTCTCTTTCTCTTTCTGCTAGCCATACTGATTACTGAATGATTACCACGAGAATGTGTTACCATATTTATGACAATGTTCGGCTTGCAGTGTGAAAAACAACGGTAGAATTAAAATTTAAAAGCTGCTTTGTTGTTTAATTAAAGAGTCTATCATCAAAGAAAAAATAAACAATAGCGAATGAATTAATATCACACATAACTTTGTTTTTAATTTCTTTAGCTTGTGCATCCATTCATTAAAATTTAGATTACGTTTTATTAATTTTTAATGCAATAAATTAGCGTGTGTGTTAATCATTAATACCCATTTTATTGTTTGAATATTTTAAAGAAAAGTCTTGATTGACATCATTAACAACATCACAGGTGGGATTATTGATTTTTCAATTACCGATTATGGAAGTGTCAAGTGCCATTCTAATATGTGATCGTCCATGCGTAACGGAAGGCAGGTAAACAATTTGTTTGTTCAGTAATTTTCTTGGTTTTATATCAGGTCAATTTTGAGTAATAAAAACGTTGTTTGGGTTTAAAATTCTCTTCGTTATAAGCCTGATTTTCGTTATGAAAAATTTGTAATAGGCCTTCAAAAATACATTGTTTAAATAGCGATGGGACCGGGGATTTATCTTTACTTCATTATAAGCCTGATTTCGTTACTAGCCTGTTAGTTATAAACGAACTCTACTGTACATATATATTTATTGTCATTTGTATATAGCTCATTAACATGATGGTATGTATATATTTTAGGTTACAACTGTATCATACCCATTCACTAAGAAAGAATCTGAGTTATTTCTTAGAACCTCCATCTCTACCTCCAGAGGATCTAGAACCACCCCAGGAGAAAACTGTAAGTGTAGACAGTGATATTACTGGGTATTACAGTGGAACCTGTCTAATCCGACATACCAAGGGACCAGGGAAATGTGTCGGATTCTACAGGATGTCGGAATGCTCCGATTTTATTTTAGTTAACAGAAATACTTTTGGACCATAAATTTTTGTCGGATGTCACAGGATGGCGGAAAACTCAGGTGTCGCATTGCACAAGTTCCACTGTATTATGTGACAGATGATTAATTATGAAAAGAAAGTGTAAACAGTGATTGTCATCAATATCAACAAAACAAACAATTACGTCTCATCTCAAATCATTGAACACTAAAATCGCCATGACATTTACCAATGGAAATTCAGAACCTGACGGGTCAGGGACATAAATGTGGCAGGGCTAAATTGGATAATGGGATTTCCAATGACAATAAATGTAAACAAACAATAAAGAAAACCTGAATAGATTCGCTTCCACTCCAAATTTGACTGTCAATATAGTGTTCATGAGAAATTGTCAACTTCTCCTCTTTTTTGTCTATTTGCTATGATCTTGTTGTAGATCATAGAAATTAATTAAATATTAACTTTTCAATAACAAATAGTTTATGTAATCATGTTGCCTATTACAAAATTTGTTTTATTTCCAGAAGGTACTGTAGTGGCACTAGTTTACACCATTTTACCTAAAGTATCCCCCTATGAGGTTACATGTCCCTGGGGGAGATTGACCTTAATTTTGATATATAAATCCTGATCTTGATATATATTAATTTCCTAATAACAATTGAGCCACCATGGTCGTGATCGTATTGTAGTTGGATTTGCAACTACCTGTGCAACCAGTGACTTTCACCATTAAAGTTGTGAGTTTGAATCCTGTTCATGACAAGGTGTACTCCATACAACATTCCATGATAAAGTTTGTCAGTGACTTGCAACAGGTCAGTGGTTTTCTCCATGTACTCCGGTTTCCTCCACCAATAAAACTGACTGCCACGATATAGCTGAAATATTGTTGAAAGTGGTGTTAAACACCATAACCCTAACCTTAATAACAATTACATACTGATATTGCCAAACAAACATAGTGTACTAATCACTTGTATTGTAGGAAGAGAAGCCAAAAGAACCTTCAGAAACTACTACTACAGATAACAGAAAAAGGAAGAAGAAGAATAAGAGAACAAATAGTGGTGGAGCTAGTTATATGCAGGTAATACTGATATTAGTTTAGTGGTGGAGCTAGTTATATGCAGGTAATACTGAGATTAGTTTAGTGGTGGAGCTAGTTATATGCAGGTAATACTGAGATTAGTTTAGTGGTGGAGCTAGTTATATGCAGGTAATACTGAGATTAGTTTAGTGGCGGAGCTAGTTATATGCAGGTAATACTGAGATTAGTTTAGTGGCGGAGCTAGTTATATGCAGGTAATACTGAGATTAGTTTAGTGGCGGAGCTAGTTATATGCAGGTAATACTGAGATTAGTTTAGTGGCGGAGCTAGTTATATGCAGGTAATACTGAGATTAGTTTAGTGGCGGAGCTAGTTATATGCAGGTAATACTGAGATTAGTTTAGTGGCGGAGCTAGTTATATGCAGGTAATACTGAGATTAGTTTAGTGGCGGAGCTAGTTATATGCAGGTAATACTGAGATTAGTTTAGTGGCGGAGCTAGTTATATGCAGGTAATACTGAGATTAGTTTAGTGGCGGAGCTAGTTATATGCAGGTAATACTGAGATTAGTTTAGGTCCAGTATTATACATACTGGTATGGGATTAGGACAAGTTTTTTATAAAGTAATACTTCCCCATTTGTCCAGTTTTATAACAGATAGTAATACTAAATCTTTAAGCCCATATGCAGGTAATATAACCATTTCTTTAGGCTTGTCTTATGGAGATAACATTATCCTCTCTTTAAGCCCTGTTTTATACAGATAATAATGCTAAATCTTTAAACCCAGATTTATGCAGGTGATAATGTTTTTGCTTTATGTATATTATATAAACAATGCTCTCATTTCATTTGGCCCAGTTTTATACAGGTTGTAATATATTGTAAGAGTAAACCCATGGTGCTACCTTGTTTCAATTTAAACACACCAATGCAATACAATTTCTTTTCTTTTTTCAGACACCAATGCAGGGATATGGAAGAGGAGGTATTAATGACTACCAGCCAGGACCTCCTGCTAGCTGGGGAAGCATGCCACAACAACCAAACCCACCCAGTTACTACCCACCCATGAATCAAGGTTTGTAATATACTTACTCTATTGTTAGTGATTGACTAGAACTTATGACACTTGTGAAATGTTGTAGAAATGTTACCAAGCTCTCATGCAGTAGAGATTGTCAAACATGAGTTGTCGGTTTTATAAGAGATATGTTGGACTCACTGAAGTGTCCCAGTAAACAGTTGATAATGATGATGTATAAGCCAAAAATTAGTAAATATATTTGCGGTGTACAAAGGTCTGTGTCGTCTTATCCATGCAAATAATTGATTTCTAAGTGAAGAGGAAAACTAAGATGTCCATCAGATTGATAATATTGATATGTTAACAATATGTGTTACACAAAATTTTGTCGAACCTTGTCAAAGTCAAATGGTTGAATGATATTACCTCAAAATATCATAAAATTTGAGTTATCATCAATAAATTAAGCTGAATATTTTACGAACCTATAATTTTTTTACTCTAGTTAAAAGGAAATGGCTTATCCGAGTTTGAGAAAACGAGGTTTGATAGTGCAGTAAATTACAGTCAGACCTATTTATAAAGGCCACTCAAGGGAACCTGAAAATGTGGCTTTGATGAGCAGTTGCCCTTTATATACAGGTTAAAATTATATGTACTATTCATTGATGAGGAAAATGAGACTGCCCTTTATAGACAGTGATTTGTTAAGAGGTTTGAATGTATTAGCAAGTTTTTTTTTCCATACATTTCTAATATTTTCTATCATAACCAAAATGCTAGAGCAATATAATATCACCTCTTGCTTATTTTATTCAGGACCAAGGTTTGGGCCTCCATACAGTTCACCCAAGGCAGCCATTCAATCCATGTTACGGACCCGAGGTAACAGTGGCTACGGAATGAGTGGATCCAATCAGCATTCGCTACAAACTCTCCAGATGATGCAACAACATCAAAAGTCTCAGATGGTTAGAGCACAAATTAGACACCAAGTTGGTCACAATAGAATGTCTGATATGCCACCTGGTGTATTCCAAAGACAAATGCAGGGACCAGGAATGCATTCAATAAATCAACAACCAGGTAGGATTTATTATTTATTAAGATACAGCATTAGATTTCTGTTTCCATTGTGACCATATGCCTTTTAATAAATGTTTGCCACATGAATACATAACTTGTGGAATTAGTATTTTGTTGGAATCTTATTTGTTCTGTTTACTTGTATTCAATCGGTCAATAGGAAAAACTTTGCCAAAATCATGCTATTTCGAAGATTTTGTCAAAATCTTATTTTTACATTAATAAAATCATGGAATGATCTAGAAAAAAGTCTTAAAACCATGTAGTTGGTGCCTACATCTGGTAATTTGGCCAGTTTGGATATCTGTGTTTAATGGAAATTGATGTGGATGTCAATGAACATGGAAGAAAATTCACCCAAATGGAAAAGTTCATATATTGCTTTTCATTATTTCACAGTCACTCTACAGTGTGTTTATAGTTTTTACTGATCTTTTCATTTCAATAAACAAAATTAATAGTTAATTTTACACATTAAATAAAATTGTTATTGTATTAATTATTTAAACATTAGTATTGGGAAATACTTCATCCAATGAAATTACATATGTTGAGTATTCACAAATATCTATAGAAATCAGCTTTGTAGGAACAATGTCAAAAGTTGAATTTATTGGCTGTATGATTGGGATCTATTTCCGGTAATACTAATTTTGATTAAGAGGCTGTCGTGATTGTATGGTAGTTGGATTTATAACTACCTGTGCAATCAGTGTCTATCACCACTAAAGTTGTGAGTTTGAATCCCGCTCATGGTGAGGTGTACTTGATACGACATTATGGGATAAAATTTGTCAGTGACTTTCAACAGGTCGGTGGTTTTCTCCGGGTACTTCGGTTTCCTCCACCAATAAAACTGACTGCCACGATTTAACTGAAATATTGTTGAAAGTGGGGTTTAACTCCCTAACCCTAATTTTGATTAATTATATATTTAAACCAGTTGCAATATTTATGTGAAACAATTATTTTATTTCATTTAAGGAATAGCACAAAATTATAACCAGCCTTATAATATGGGTCCCCAAGCATCTACAACAGGGGATCCAATGGCTGGTAACCAGATCATGCCACAAGGTTTCAACCAATCATATCAGAGCACACAGAATCCTAACATGATGCAGCCAATGGGGAACCAGCAGGGGTATATGTCTCAACAACCCCCACAACAATCATTTAACACGGTTTCTAGGTAGGTGTTTAGTGTTTTGGTGGCCATATATTGTGAAGTTTTATTCAGAATTTTGATATTGAACTAACATGCAAAGTATTTTCAGGGTTAATGATTTGTAAAATTGTGTTGATACATATGTTATTTTTTGTGCATAGTACTGTGTATATAGTGAAAATTGTTTGGATATATCGACCATTTTCGCAAATAAATATGGTCTTTCAAGTCAGGTGGTCTCTCAAAAGAGGTTTAAATAATTTAAAAATTATACTGTGATAATTTTAAGTATCAATCTGTTGATACTACAGTTGGTGAGATCAAAGGGAAAATGTCTGAATTACCGATTAAAGAATTTTACAGATGAATGATCTATCATTGAAATGTTAACAACTACATGCTTATCGGTTATTTATTTTACATCGTTCAAGTTTGATGTGTATTACTTCATTAATTTGTTATTACTGGAGAAAAAAATATATTTAACTGTTTGAGAAATTGATACTTGAGAAATCTGGAATTTGCATAATATATTATTGATGGCTTTAGAGAATTGGTAGATTCATGTGTTTCCTTAAAGCTAATTTTAATAATTAATGTATTTGATTTTAGATATTAATTAAACAACATCATCATTACCCTTTAAAAAAAACCCACTGTAATTATGATGAATGAATATATTGGCATTACATTTTTTGTAAATTTTAATGGTAACAAGATTTAGACAGAAAATCGGAAAACCCCTACTTTTCATTTTAGAGTCAGGTGAGGTTAGTATTACGTGCCAAAGACTCCTCTGGAATGATCTAAATTAATTTTTGTGGAAACTGCAGGCTTACACAGTATCAATAAGGTTCTATCAAGAAAAAATCTCATGCTTTTAGCCAATCAGATAAAATAAATATTTATAGTCATATAATAATTATCTTATCTTGTACTAAAGTGAAATTGTCCTGCCTTTTTCAGAATCCAACCCTCAATACAAAATCCAAATACTGGAATGTCTAATATGTCTAGCTATAATCAAATGGGTATGCCAGCATCACAGAATCAAGGGTCGTTCATACAACAACGTATTGTCCCCAACCAACAGCAACAGAGAATACAACAAATGCAACAGATGCAGAGAATGAGACAGTTACCACAGCAACAACAAACACAACCACAGCATAATTCAAACGCTGCGTTGATGGCCCAATTACAACAACAGATGGGAGTTCGTGGAACACAACAGCCAAGTAACGCTTATAATCAGTATCCACAACCTCCCCAGTATTAAGTATTGGTAAATGTTATATAAACAAGAACTATGTCATCAGCCATGTTGGAATAAGTATTGGCAGTGTTATATAACAGGAAGTATGGTGTCAGCCATGTTGGAATTGGACATACACTGAAAATTATTGTTATCTATATTATATATAACATAGTCATCATCATCTCTTTGATAATTAACTTGTTCTCACCATGATATAGCTGAAAGATTGCTGAGTTAGCATTAAACGTTAATCACTCACTCACTCATAATAATGTGTTAAGCTGGAGAAAATATAGCATATCTGCTTATAGATGATATTGACAGAAACCACAAGTTTTTGCTGCAGTTCCCATTAACTTGTAGTTTATACTGTAAACCCACTAACTCTGTCCAGCAAAAATGAAATTGTAATCGTGTCAATATATGAGCATTTTGATTTAGACTTAATAATTAATGAAACACAATATTAATATGCATTTGATGGATACAAATTTTAGGAAGAATATTTTGTTTATTTCAAAGCAGCATAAGTGATTATTAATCTTTAGTAGTAGTATAATGTGTAGAAGTTATAACACAGCAAGGGTTGTGATCAGTAAAGCACTAAATTTCACTTGTTATCAAGGCTGCACCAGCCTCTGTCTGTATGTGTATATTAAATATTTTTTGTGTGCAATCAAAAATGGAAAATGACCAGTGATTATGAGAAACAAACATAACTTGATAAAAAGATCCTATTTAATGAATAAACGTTAGAGAATACTGTTATTATTTATTTCATTCTGTTTTATCATTGAACTCATTGGTGTAATCATTTTACACAAGTGTGTAATCATTGAATACAAAAGTGTAATCATGAAACACACAGGTGTGATCATTAATCAAAAATGTATAATCATTAAACATATGGCTGTTGGTACAAAGGTGTAATCATTAAATTCAATAGTGTAATCATTAGATTTAATAGAGTAATCATTAAACACAAAGGTATAATCTTTAAATAAAAAGATGTCATGATTAATCATGTAACAAAGGTGTTATCATTAAACACAAAGGTGTATTTGTTGAACACACAGGGGCCACAGTGTTCAGGTTCATATTTTTGTTGTATTTACATCTAATTATACAGTAAGTGTATTACCACTATGGTTTGTGAGTTTAGTCCTGACCATGGCAAGATGTGCTCATTTAAAACCATATTTGATTTTAGTGGGTACTCCAATTTCCTCCACCAATAAAAATTTACCACCATTCAACATTGTTGAGTGGCTTTGATCAATACTAATCATTGAAAGTGTAATAATTAAATATACTGGTGTAATCATTTCAGAGATTTGTTTATTATTTTTTACAGATACATATAAAAATCTCTGGTTAGTTCAAGCTGACAATGTCATTTTGTGATTTTTTTTAAACATTCAAATTTAGAAAAAGACAATTTTTTTTATTGCCATTTTCATTTGGATTTTCAGAATATATTTCTAACCTGAAGTAAAGTAAGACCAGTTTATACTGTACATATATCAAAAATATCTTGTCTTATATTTTAATGCCATGATACGACTGAAATACTGTTAAAGTTTACATTAAACACCAATAAAAAAACCACTTTAAATTTGAATAAATAAAAGCTCTGATACACTCGTACACAGACCCAAAAAAGATTGATTGTTCATTGATGTCATTTTGAATCAAAATTACCCCATGTTAAACATGTAGAGATATTTTATTCCAATAATGTAAATATTGAATTGAGAGTTGAGATCATTTTACATAAGAGTGTAAATCAATGATAGTAGGGGATTAGGGTTGTGGTGTTTAATGCCACTTTCATATTTGTAAAGGAACCAGCAAAATATAATGACATTCTTATAGAGTTGTACAAAAGAATTACTTGCCATGGCTCGTCAACTTTCTTTGAATATGATCAATTGTTAATATGTTGTTTTTTATTTATATTTTGTAAATATTAATTGTTGAAATGTCTTTTTTGTATTTATATTTGTAAACATGAAACACAATCATGTCTTATTTCTAAAAGTCTTCTGGTTTAAGAAATTAATATTTTATAAGATTTTGTTCACGACTCCATATAGCTGAAATATTGCTAAGGTTGGCATTAAACACCGATAATTCAATCAATGTAAACATGAATTCTTGTTTTGGAATGACTTATAGGCATTGTCATGTGTTATAATAAAGAATCTATGAAGTAAAACAGTCTTAATGATTCTATGTCATTAGGGCTATTGTATTATAATAAACTGAAGGGTAAGGACTCTGTTTAATAAAGAATATATTATTAAGTAAAAATATTGTTATGATTCTATTTTGTCATTAGGATTATTGCATTTAGAAGTATTTTTGTATTTATATTGTGACTTGTATGGCCCATCATTGGTTTTGTGTACAATATTAATAATTCTCTTTTCCAGACATCCTGACAGTTGATAATTAAAAGGAGGTGAAGTCAACAGGTATTATCTGGATTTTATATCTATTTCAATGGATTTTTTTTGATTTTTTATTATTATTATATCTATAATACACCTGTGAACAATTTACTTCTGGTGCCAGGATTCAAAGGTTTACAAATATTTACAATGAATAATATAATTAAATAAGTCCTGGGAGTAAGAATATCATTACCCCTAGATAAAATTGAATTTTATATTTATTGACTAAAATGAACATGTGATATATAATTTGAAGAAAATCAAAATAGAGATCTTATTTAGTGTCAGCCAGGACCAGAGGTGATTTTAGATACTATATTTAACTACCGTTGATAGATATCAAATAATTTATTAGCATTAAAGTCAATATAGAACCCTGAAGATTAGCTTGGCTTCACCTCCAAATATTTTCATCATATCAAAAATGCTAATGATTGATTGGTCAGTTACATGTCACTCTGAATAAGAGAATAGTGAATATTTGAATAAAAAAAATTTTATATTTTTTTCTAACCCTCAAGATACCGTGTAATGATATAACCCCTTAGACATTTTTTTGTTAATATGTTTATTGTTCAGAAAAGTATTTGCTTTAAAAGTGCTATAAATAAGCTTAAACAATTTATGTATGTAATATAATATTTATATGAGATATGAGTATATGACATTTACAGGGCTTAAATAAAGGATATACATTGTGTATATGAGATTTGTTGTATTAAGGTGGTACCATACACTTCAGGTAAAATTTGATCTGCTCGTTTAATTTTTTTTTTTTTTTTTGGCAGTGTGTTTGAATATATCCACTGTAATAAATATCAAAAATTTAAACAAATTCCAACCAACAGACTCAGAGCTATAAATTCACTAGCCACATACAAATGTAGCAGCTTTTCTTTCTGTGGTTTTGATCACCGAGATGCTTGAAAACTGCATACAAACATCATATGATCAAAACGTTCAACTGATTTTAAAGAGTTATCTCCCTGTAGTGTATGGTACCCCCTTAAGTTAAGATTTATTAAAAATTTATAATACCTTATTGTAAAACATGCTTTTTGACTAGTGTACATTCTGTCAAATGTCTATAGTTTCTGTCAATGATATATCATGAAATTATTAGAATGTAAGGCAACTGTCTCTCTGTTTTCTGTAATACATATCATTGTATGAGATGATTCTTCAGCAACTGGATTGAGAATTTGGAGCAAAATAGTCTCCCTTTTATAAGACAACTCCCACCAAAGACGACTACCTCTTTTTTCAGGCCAGTTTTCACATTTACTGTGATATTAGAAATACTACTAAATTTCCCACCTCTCTTACATGGCTGCTTGTTTTCATTGCAGGGAAGGGATGGGTGGTCTTATAAAAGGGAGACTACTGTAAATGATTTTGTCTCAAAACAATATGCACATACAAATACTCACATATACTTTCAGAACGATCAAAGTGGTTATAAAAAATGTAGCAAAGAACTTTCTTGAAATCTCTCAATTTGTCCAATGTTTGTTATATCATGCATAAGATGGACATGGCTTGAAATAAGTGTCTTTATATTTTTTTATTAGACAACATTGAAGGATCAAATGATAACAAGGATTAGGACATTAACACAACTTTTAGTTTTACAAACATGATATCTTTTATTTGATAGAAGTTTGAGAGTCTACTTGGAGGAATATGTTTCACATTTTTTGTGTGTATTCTACACAATCATTAAAGATGGGGGCACAGATACTGATGGACAGTTTTCCAATTGGACTTTTCCCTACAGATGATACAGCACCATGTTCTTGACAGTATGTTGGCATGGAGTATGGAATTAAATTTTAGAGTGCATTTTTTTTTATTGGTATTACAGTTGAACATTTCAAAAGTTACTTATAGAAAATTCATTTATATTTTTCTATAGTACCACTCCAGGACTCCACTCTGTAAAGTGTATGGTGTCAGATGACACATGAGTAGATATATCTGATAAAACTTCAGAATTTCTTGAGATAGATAATTAAATGAATCCTGCATCATAAATATGAACAGATTGTTAGAAAATCTCAGAAATGTTGTTTTTTACTGTAATATCAACTGATATTTATTTAATTGTTTACTGAATGTCAAATTTTGTGAATTGTTTGTTATAAATAAATGTCTTTTATATATAACCACCATTTTTCTTGTTATACCCCCGCTCCCCGAAGGGGGAGGGGGGTATACTGTTTTACCTCTGTCCGTCCTTCCCTCCGTCCAATATATTTTTCGTCGCATTTTTCTCAGTAACTGTTGATGGCAGAAATCTGATATTTGGTCACAAGCGTCATATAGGTATACCATATTGTGGGTAGCGTTTTTGGACCCGTCAGATTCCTACTTCCTGTTTGCCGACTTAGTTGGTTTTTATACACATTGAACATATATCCACATTTTTCGTCACATTTTTCTCAGCAACTATTGATGGCAGAGATCTGATATTTGGTCACAAGCTTCATATAGGTACCCCATATCGTGGGAAGCGTTTTTGGACCCATCAGATTCCTACTTCCTGTTTGCCGAAGAGCGGGGGTATCATAAGTGAGCATTAGCTCACAGTTCATCTTGTTTTATGATGGTTGCTGGGATTTTTACAAATTTCAGCCAAGTCTGTAGTGAACTCGATATGGGGGAATACTATAGGATACATTTTATGGTTAATGCATTCTACAAATCTTCTTTCCCTATGCTTAAATATTTTGTTTTTAAACAACTTTTGTGTGATAGACAGTCACAGAATCAGTTGTTAGCATAAAGAATCGAGACATGACCTGAAATATGGCTCAAAAAGGAAAGTAAACTCATTGGTTACCTACGACTTGGTTATATAAGGAAAGTAAACTCATTGGTTACCTACGACTTGGTTATATAAGGAAAGTAAACTCATTGGTTACCTACGACTTGGTTATATAAGGAAAGTAAACTCATTGGTTACCTACAACTTGGTTATATAAGGAAAGTAAACTCATTGGTTACCTACGACTTGGTTATATAAGGAAAGTAAACTCATTGGTTACCTACGACTTGGTTATATAAGGAAAGTAAACTCATTGGTTACCTACGGCTTGGTTATATAAGGAAAGACTGTGGTACCTACAATTATGAGTTTTATATATACATGTATTTTTCATTTTATTGATACAATAAGTAAATTTAATCTCACAAGGCCAAAGACCTATTGTTATTTTGCCAACATTTTCCATTTGTCATTCCTCTATTGACCATCATCCATATCTTCTCATGTATAAATGGTCAACCAAAATATATTGAAACAGTTTATAAGTTCAATATGGGAACATTTTTGGGGAATTAGGTATTCACTAAAAATTCAAATTTGAAAACATAAAGCCATTTTTCTTTTGGAAAATGAATGGAATCTAACATTGCATTAGTTTGGGTCAGTTTGATATGTAGAACTGGTAAGAAGTGTTAAATGTAACATTTCACCCTCATAAGAGAATTTGGCATTCTGTTTGAGGCTGGCTTCAAATAAGGATAAGGATTAATGGACACTTGTTGGTTTTTAGCTCACCTTGCCAAAGGCAATGTGAGCTTTTGCCATCACTTGGTGTCTGTCGTCCGTTAACTTAGTAGGAAGCATCTATGGAATGTCCTCTATGAAGATTGCTCATTTCGTCCCGATCGGTTAGCAAACATGGCCACCACATGCAATTCTTGTTTCTGATTTGTCGATTTCTAAAAAAACATTTCCTTTGAAACTGCTTAGCCATATGAACCGAAACTTGGTAGGAAGCATCTACATGTATGGAAGGTTCTGTATTAAGTTTCCTCAAAGCAGAATGAAAGGTGAGCGACACAGGCCCAGTCCACTGAGCCTCTAGTTTAGCTCACCTTGCCAAAGGCAATGTGAACTTTTGGCGTCCGTCGTCTGTTAACTTTTCACATTTTAATCTTCTCCTCTGAAACCCCTCAGCCAAATGAACTGAAATTTGATAGGAATCATCTATGGAAGGTCCTCTATAAAGATTGCTCATTTCGTCCCGATCCATTAACAAACATGGCCACCACAGGCAATTCTTGTTTCTGATTGGCCTATTTTTAAAAATCTTCTCCTCTGTAACTGCTAGGCCAAATGAACCGAAACTTTGTAGGAAGCATCCATTGAAGGTTCTCTATAAAAATTGCTCTTTTCGTCCCGATCCATTAACAAACATGGTCGCCACAGGCAATTCTTGTTTCTGATTGGCCTATTTAAAAAAAATCTTCTCTGTAACCGCTCGGCCAAATGAACCGAAACTTTGTAGGAAGCATCTATGGAAGGTCCTCAGTAAAGATTGCTCAATTTGTCCCGATCCATTAACAAATATGGCCGCCACAGGAAAATCTTGTTTCTGATTGGCCGATTTTTGAAAATATTCTCCTCTGAAACCACTTGGCCAAATGAACCAAAACTTGGTAGGAAGCATCTATGGAAGCTCCTCTATAAAGATTGCTCTTTTCGTCCCGATCCATTAACAAACATGGCCGCCACAGGCAATTCTTGTTTCTGATTGGTCGATTTCTAAAAATCTTCTCATCTGAAACCGCTAGGCCAAATGAACCGAAACATGGTAGGAAGCATCTATGGAAGGTCCTCTATAAAGATTGCTCTTTTCGTCCCGATCCATTAACAAACATGGCCGCCACAGGCGATTCTTGTTTCTGATAGGCCGATTTTTAAAAATCTTCTCCTCTGAAACCGCTAGGCCAAATGAACCGAAACTTGGTAGGCAGCATCTATGGACGGTCTTCTATAAAGAATGCTCATTTCGTTCCGATTCGTTAACAAGCATGGCTGCTATAGTCAACTCTTGTTTCTTATTGGTCGATTTCTAAAAAGGCACTGGCTACGATTACCTGGATTAGGTAATAATAACGAAAAATCAGAATTACCTGAGAGACTAAGTGCCGGAATACAATTCCGGTTCAGGAACCTATTTCACGGAAAAATATCGGGTAATCGTAATTTTATTTGTTAGAGTTACCTGATCTTATTATTACCCGGAAGTTCTAGGGATTTCATTATTGGACATAAAGAATTGAAAGAATTATTATTATTATTGGCTCATTATTATACTTTACTATAGAAACCAAGCAAGAAATAATTAAGATATTTTAAAGTTTTATTCCATGGAACAAGAAATAACTCATTATTCCCGCGGCAAACTGCATGTAGGTCAAATAACTGTGAAGGAATCTGCACGTAGCACAAAATAACTGTTTGAAATTGGCGCGCTTTTGCACGTCGAACCAATAACTAGTTATTTCCCTCGGCACGTCGAACCAATAACTAGTTATTTCCCTCAGCACATCGAACCAATAACTAGTTATTTCCCTCATATTAGTTCAGTATAATAATACAGTTATGTCCTTCATGAGAAGTTAATATCCATAATTATTAAATCTCGAAAGGGTTATTTTCCCTCGGTCCTACGGACCGCGGGAAAATAACATAAGCCTTTCTCAATTTAATAATTATGGATATTAACTTCTCATGAAGGCCATAATTGTATATTATATATCAATTTGTAATTGTTAATACATTGTAAATCAATACATCAAAAAGATATGAAATATGCTTCGTAAATATATTTACAAAGATGGAATTACATAAGAAATTATCAAGTTACTCTCCTTTGTTATAGCACTATCTGCATAGCCAAGACGTGCCGGATTTTGGTGGCGCTTTGAAGCCAACACATTTAAGATGGTTCTGGCACACTCTAAACATCCATCGCAAACTAGGGATGCATAAAGATTGAACATCAATTTTACAGACTGAACAGGTCCATACGGCTGTTTCTTTTGTTTTACTAATTTAGTTTTTTCCGGGTAATAATAAGACCAGGTAATTCTAACAAATAAAATTACGATTACCCGATTTTTTTCCGTGAAATTGGTTCCTGAACCGGAATTGTATTCCGGTACTTAGTCTTTCAGGTAATCCTAATTTTTCGTTATTATTACCCAATCCAGGTAAATCCGGGTAATCGTAGCCAGTGCCTTCTAAAAATCTTCTCTGAAAACGCTTGACCAAATGAACCGAAACTTGGTAGGAAGCATCTATGGAAAGTCCTCTATTAAGATTGCTCATTTCGTCCCGATCTATTAACAAACATGGCCGTCACAGACAATTCTTGTTTCTGATTTGTCGATATCTAATAAATCTTTTCCTCTGAAACCGCTCGGCCAAATGAAATGAAACTTGTTTTGTTCATGTTGCCAAATAAGCAGGCAAATTAAACAGAGGTTTTAGTGATTCAAATGAGTATACAGAGGTATTTTAAAGTTCCGAGGATCGGCTCATTTCAACAAACTAAATAATGTGATCTAAAATTTTATTATAAAACTCCCTCAAAGTATTCTCCATTGGCATCTACAAACTTTTTCAGCCATACAATCCATTTAGAAAACGCTGCTTTATAGTCATTTTGTGGGATGGTTTTCATACACTGAAATACAGCACTTTCAACAGTCGACGGCTTCCAAATCGTCTACCCTGAGGCGTTCTTTGATGACGGTTCGACCAAACGTCACGGAACAAGACTGGACTTATGGAGGATGTGGTGAAATCTTTATTCCATGTGTGTCAATGTATTCTTTCACCACCACGGCAGACTTGTGAGCAGGTGCATTATCATGCAGCAAGTGGATACCCCAGGTACCGGTGCGCTTACTGGCATTGTAATGTTTTACGGCCTCTGACAGAACTTTTGTGGCACAAAATTGTCCCGTAACAATAGCACATTCTGGTACAGGAATTTGAAAGACATGTCCTTTTATATCAAAGAATAACGCATGCATAATATGATAGGACAGACGCGTACGTACCATACACTTTATCCAAATCATGTTTAATGTCAGTTGCCGAATATCATAATAACGCCCGTATTTTAGTATGACCTTTACAGTAAAATCATACAAACCCCTTGCATGATCACTACCTAAATATAGAACAGGTGCAGGAAAATAAATGCAATTTTTATGCAATATTTTACCCGAGATATTTTTCGATTTAGGGATATTAGTTTAAACATATTTTATTGTCCAAAAACATGACAATAGGATCAGATACAAGTTTTTCAACTTAGAACATCTTCTCCTTTATATAAACAATATACAAATACAGTTGAACATAAATACACAAAAGCTACAGTCTTTGTTAATAATTAGAAAAAAAACAACAAAAAACAACATGAAATGTACGAGTGCAACACAATTTGATATTTGCCAAATGACAAATCGAACAGACCTTTACAATAATTGGACTAGTTTATAGAACACACCTAGAATGAAGAAAATCAATAATTGTTATACAATGTAGTGGGATTATTAATTCGGTAAAGGTAGGATCTTTTAAAATTTAGTTTCAAAATATATAACAATATCATTATTTATTCAGTAAGAATTTTAACATAAAGTGCTCACACGTGTGTATTGCAACATTTACTAATTCACACCAGGTCAGCCACAAACCAATTGTCACCTGATTACATTCACGATAATCAGCGGAAAGAAAAGCGACATGTTTCCTTAATATATGTCTGTACAGTAATGAATACATGCCTATTTGTGTCAATATTATAAATTTGACTTCCAAGCAGCAAGGTGTTTAAGTCAATGTGTACATCATATTTATCAAATAATTACGCTCGAAATCAAAAGATTGGAAAGCCAAATAATTTAAGAGTTTTTGTGAGCAAGAAAAGAAAAGGACATAAACAGGATAACCAAATTCAGCATGAGGGAATACACTCGGAGCTCCAAGTCAATGTGACTATCACCCTGTCCGATTTTTTGTGTGTGACAACCACAGGTACTTGTGGACAGGACACAGCATCCCCCCTTTTTTCATTTTTTTTTTTTTTTTTTCATTTCCATGGCTTAGAAATATGTAAAACAGCAATAGTATGCCGTTTTCTGATTGCATCAGTCGACTGATGCAATCAGAAAACGGCATACTATTGCTGTTTTACATCGACTGATGCAATCAGAAAACGGCATACTATTGCTGTTTTACATATTTCTAAGCCATGGAAATGAAGAAAAAAAAACGAAAAAAGGGGGGTAGGGTGTTAAAAGGGGGGATGCTGTGTCCTGTCCACAAGTACCTGTGGTGACAACAGCTTATAGCATACAATTTACACGTTTAGTTAGTATTTACAGTAGAAGTATACTAGGACCATGATTTACAGAGGTAAAAACTACTTAAATATATATTTATTCTGTTTCATGGGTGACAAAATGATGTGACATTCCATTAAGATAGCTGACCTCATAATAAAGAAGACTATTTGTTTATTGTTTCCTTTGATATATAGGGACCGTCGTGGTCGTGATCGTATGGTTGTTGTATTTACAACTACCTATGTAATCAGTGCGTATCATCAATGAAGTTATGAGTTCGAATCCCACTCATGGCGATGTGTACTCGATACAACATTATGTGATAAAGTTTGTCAGTGACTTGCGGCAGATCAGTGGTTTTCTCCTGGTACTCCGGTTTCCTCCACCAATAAAGCTGACCGTAATGATATAACTGTAATATTGTTCATTCAAAGTGGCATTAAACACCATAATCCTCCCTTTGATATATGAAGTCATGAAGTTTGTTTACACTGTAATATGTTTCTGTGTTTATTTGAAAACAAGTAATATTCACCAAATATTAAATTTTTCGGTTTTTTTTTTCGGTTTTTATATAGTTCATTGATAAAAAAAAATTATATGCGACAGGCCGGAGAACACATGGATGGGCCTGAATCACTTATATAATGTCGGTATTCTGTGCAAAATCTTCACTTCAATAACGAACAAAAAAGGGGGAGTTCAAGTGTAGAAATGGTTGACATTTGAGCTTACTGACGCCGTATTGTATTTGATGTATGTCATACATTGTCTTGCTTTACAGAGACATTTTGTTGAATGGTGAAGCTTTTTGCCAGGTGTTAATTTTAGAGTAATACGATGGGTGCCACTGGTAGACAGGAACTGCTACACTTCCGGAGCACCTAAGTTCACCCCCAGTTTTTAGTGGGGTTCGTGTTACTCGATCTCTAGTTTTATATGTAATGTTTTGTAGATCGTTGTTTGTCTTTTTGTCCTTTTTCTTTTGGCCATTGTGTTGTCTGTTCTTCTTCGATTTATGGATTCTGATTACCCCTTTGGTATCTTCAAACTCTTCATATATTGTAGGATACTAGTACATTGTTAACTTAAAAACACACCAAATACATTTTTATATAAAGATTTTAATGACAAAAGAAGAACGGACAACAGCTCAATTTTTACGATAATTAATGAAATAATCAATTTAAGACCATACGTATTATAGTCTTGTAGATCTCGGCAATGACCAAGACGAGTAGCAGACGACAATTTAGTACGTCATTTTGAAACCGCCCCCATGAGTTTAAATACTGATATTCTTTATACCTCTGTCTTGTGTACAACAGTTTGGATTAAATGTGCATACAATACGGTTAATCGAACTAAATACTGTTGAAAAACAAACACAGAATGGAGTGATTGTATGGAAGAAAATGTAGAAATAATAATATATGTTTAAGTAAGTAAATATTTATTGATTTTTGTTTCTGTACAAAATTATATATGATGTCTGACATCGATTATGCTTGTATGGAGTGATGTACACAGATGTTAATTATTACAGAGGTTAGGGTTATGGTGGTTAACGCCACATTCAACAATATTTCAGTTATATCGTGGCGGTCAATTTAATTGGTGGAGGAAACAGGAGTACCCTGAGAAAACCACCGACCTGCCGCAAGTCGCTGACAAACTTAATTATTATATGCCACGATTTAATTTTTAAAGTGTACCCTAAGCAAAATTTGGCTTTATCTTAAAAATATTTCAGATGTATAGGACAAGAAAATATGTTGATAGTAATAAACTGTTGTGTAATGTCGTTATAAATTAAATTATGAATTATGAATTGTTATAATGTCGTGTTATTCTTATTTTATTAGAATAAAAGGTATAATCTTACACGTCATAGATTATGTTAATCCGTGCATTTCTTATCAGTTCGACATTTCAATTTTGAAGCGTTCATGTTCAAATGTAGATTTATTTAAAATGATCACACTTTACAAGTGACAAACTTTGTCTATACATATTACATACATATGCATTGATTAATAATATAACGACCAATTTATCGTTGTATATATATTTATTACTTAAGAGTTGAATAATCCTAAGAAACCAATCTTCCGCAAGAGGAATTTAACCCACAAAACTTGGATCATTTGGTTAAAAGTATTAAAAGATCAATTTCGTTCAGACTACCTTAAACAATGAATACTTATATATACCTATGTCAATATTGTTGGTATACAATGTTAGTTATTGTTCAAAATGCAAATCTCTGATTCAATTTTTAAAGTTTAAGCGATTTTGTATTGCTGTAGTGTAATATTCGATCAATTACATCTGTGGTAAGCTTTCTATTGATAATATATCTATCGCCATTCACTTAACCTCACAATAAATCTGACGATATACAAAATGTATCTGTTGTTTTACTATTGACATTAGAATACATCCTCATCCCATTGGACTATCAAACTAACATCTGCTACATTTCAACAAGTGCATCACATTACCATCAATGAATTAACAAATAAATCAGTTATTGTATTGTCCTTTAAAGCAGGCTAGTACAAACGAAGGATTTAAAAATGTAAGATTAAATCCTAAGTGTTCAAATTCAAATTTGTTCGTTTTTTAAATTTTGAACTTGTGTTGATAATAACTTAAAATTATTTTTATTTTAGACTATAATATTTACCAAAAGAACAGACTTGAATAAAGATGGTACATTTAACACCGAGGTCTTCTGTGAGTTCTGGAGTGGTAACACCAGTTTCACCGTATCCAGGTTTCGATCAAAATGGCACATATAGGAATCCAGTACCGGTCGCTCGCCTAAAATTCCAAGGTATGGAATTTGCCGAGAAACATAAAGGATCGATTGACAAATGGGTATTCAAACGCCACGGAGAAGGATTTGATTCAGCTCGACCTGTCCCAAGATGTCCAACATCTCAGTCTATGGCGAATTATAACCATGGTAAAAATGGCACAGTAAAAGCATTACTAAATGGAGAGGCAACACCGAGGCCAGAATCAGCTCCTCCTTGTCGAATCAAGTCGGAGGGAGAACCGATTGCTTCAATAAGCAGAGGTAAACGAATGAAAACAATAGTTCATGAGTTCGGACAATCTATGCCTTCACCGACAATTCCAAGAGTCAAACCGGAAGCTGAACAAACAGCACAGGTTCATAAAGGTGGGAGAATGAACCGATTAATACACAGTTATGCGATTGGACCTGCTTCGGCTCGTCCCGTACCGCGTGTGAAACCTGAAGCCGAGCAAACAGCTTCTATACATACTGGGAAGCGTATGAAACCGATTGTTCATTCGGGACTTTTTATGAACGGAATTATTTCAGAGCCAGCTGTTCCTCGTGTTAAACCGGAAGGTAGTGAAAATGCTGAACTTGCTAAAGGGAATCGAATGAAAAGATTAATGAATGAGTATGGACGAAATCCGATCTCTTCTAGACCAGTACCAAGGGTAAAGGCAGAAGGTGATCCGAATTACACGTTAGATCAAGGACATAGAATGGAGACGCTTTTACATACAGGAAAAGTTATGTTAAGCCCAAAACCAGATCCTCGCGTAACGACACCTGAAGCAACACGAAATTTGAACAGAGGAAAATCCGGGAAGGTAAAGCAAGTATTACGGGAAACTGGTAACAAAACATGTGTACACATTCCAGGAGTACAGAAAAAACAATATTCACAAGCGCACACTATATGATACCCTTGCAAGTTATGTTTCATATAAGTGTTAATTGCCTGCAGTTGTTAACTCTACCATACATTATTGTTTTAGTTGGTGCTTTTTTATTGAACTGTCTTGAACTATGAGTATATGAACGGTTGCACTAATGATATCGCTTGTATTTATAAGTAGGCATGTTGGAACAGAACATAGAAGTTCAGGATAATTGTGATAAATGTTTTAAAATTCAGTTTTTTGTCTTCTATGTAAATTATTGTGTCGAGAACAAATAAAACATATATAGTGAACACTCATTGAACGTACATACACGTATACAGAGAACGTTTCTTTAAACAATATTTGAGATACTCAAAATTAAAGAAACAAGTGAAGATTGTAAACCTGTCTCGTATATTAGACGTATATCTTGTTATCTGAAAGGATAGACGGACAGTTGTATCTCAGTAATTATGATAAGCATTTTGACTTCGATTTGCTTATAATTATCATAAAAAAACATAATACGATATTTTAAAATTTTTAATTCTTACTCAGTAATACTTAACTGTGGGTTCTATTTTTTTCTGTCAAGAAGATTTTGAAGATACCAAAGGGGTAATCGGAATCCGTAAATCAAAGGACAGACAAAACTATGGCCACAAGATATCAAAGGACAGACAAAACAATGGCCAAAAGAAAACTGACAAAAGGACAAACAACGATCTACAAAACATACATATAAAACTAAAGATCGAGTAACACGAACCCCACTAATATCAATCAATTTAGGTTATGAGAAGCTAAAATATAATCCCACTGGAAATTCTGTGTTCGCCATCATCAGGATCCATACTAAATTTCAGTTTCTGAGCCGGTATTTGTGTAACTCATGTTGATCGAAGAAAAGCGTGAAGATAACAAAAGGGTGTAAAAGTCGTAATTCGAAAGAGGACAGACAATACAATGGCGAAAAGAAAAAATCAAAAAGATAACCAATGGTCGACAAAACACTGCACAGAAAACTGACGATTGAGCAACATGAACCTCACCGAAAAACGGGGTTCGTTTATATTATTGCACGTTTGTGTTTGCATTGTTGCTTTGTATCTGAACTTCTCTGTACTCGCTACTCTCTTCAGGGTCAATACGGTTTTCACAGTTTTCCGGTTGTTGACTGATTTTGTCTGTTTATATACTTATGAGTTTTGACTTTCCCTTTGTAAGATTGCTCGGAGTTCGGTAATTTTGTTATTACCCTTATTCGCTTTATTTCCGGATTTGATACTTGGGTAGTCTGCGTTCCTCTTGTCGTAGACTTTGCCTTTTTGTGGACGTAGTTTTGTGGAGTATCACATCCAGAATGGACATATATTTGATATGGGATTGAAAATTCTAATAAATTTGGCTGAGACAAATCGTGTGGCTGGAAGTATTGAGAAAATGTCTCTGGCGTTTTTACCTCACCTGAACAAGTGCCAATAGAAAAATTGCATTATATAAATAACACATAGCTGAGAGGGTGGTAGAGCAGATTGTTACCCCTAGAAATTTTATTGTCCACCTCGGCGAGGTTGTAGAGCAGATTGTTACCCCGAGAAATTCATTGTCAGCCGAGGTTGACAATGAAATTTATAGGGGTAACAATCTGCCCTACCACCCTCTCAGCTATGTGTTATTTGTTTGTATTATACTGAATGTTCTTTTCTCCTGGTTTCATTCCTTTTTATGATTTTGATGCTCTGAATTTCAATTGCTGTTGTCTTTAAATGTGTTAAACTGTGATATCGATGATGTGTAATAAATAAGATTACATACATTTTTTGTATTTGTTAATATGTTTCTGCCATTTTGGTGTATGTTTTATACAGATGGGTGTTCTTAAATGAAAAGTGAGCAATTTTGTCAGCTATGCCATGTGATAGACTAAATTATCACTCTCTGCCATGTGATAGACTAAATTGGCACACGCTCTTTAACCAATGAGAAGACATGAAATATAATAACACTGGTTGTCGTACGTCATCAGTCTTGAACCTGTCACATGTATGTCATCTCCTGTGAAACCCAGTTACATTTTGAACCAAACTGTGTAGAATGATGTACTTGGGAGGTTCTACAAAAATTCCTCATTTTATTTTTATGAGGCAAATAAAACATGAAAACAAGAGGAATTGTTTGCTTCTGATTAGCAAGATTTGCAAAACAATACTTTCCTTTGGAACCATTAAATCGATTGAATCAAAAGTTTGCAGGAATCTAGTAGTAGACCCCCACCATTATTTCTTATTAATGTAGTTATAATGCGGCATTTAGACAGAACATATATTAACGTTTGACTATATGAAAATGTATAGTTTAACCATGGATCTGAAATCCAAGATGACATATTGTATATGTTGTACATTTGTCGCATTACAATGACAAGGAGATTAAATTAATTATGGATTTTGGCGGCGACTTCGGCATGGAGAAATGCATAAAATAGATTTATTTATCTATGAAACATAAAAAATAATTAAAGCTGTGTCTTCGTGTTAACTCTGTGTCTCTTCAATTAGAGTCAATTTGTTGTCTTGGACACTGCATTCTTCGTAGATTTTATTTAGGCGATGCTTATTCTCATTCGGTCCTCAATTGCTTATCATACAGCTACCACAGTAAGCGCACCAGATACTTTGTGGAAGAAATGTTTGAAGACCAAAGGGGTAACCAGAAATCGTAATTCGAAGGACAGTAGTCGAAAGAAAAAGGACGAGAAACAAAAAATTGTCGACAAAATACTACACTGAAAACTAGACATTGAGCAACACGAACCCAACTAAAGACGGTGGTGACCTCTGTTGATCCGGAAGCGTAAGCAGGTCAGTAAAATGTGGCAGTTCAATGATTTTCTCTGGGTACTCTGGATGCATCTTCCAATGAAATTGACTGCCACGATATAATATGTTTGTTTGCTTGGTGGTGCTTAGCGCCACTGTCAACAATCGTTCAGCTATATTGTGGCGGTCCGTTTTATTGGTGGAGGAAACCGGAGAAAACCACCGACCTGTCGCAAGTCACTGACAAGCTTTATCACATAATGTTGTATCAAGTACACCTCGCCCTGGTTGAGACTCGAACTCACAACATCAGTGGTGATAGGCACTGATTGCATAGGTAGTTGTAAATCCAACTACCATACGATCACGGCCACGACGGCCCCTATCATGATATAATAAGCTATTGTTGAAAGTAGCATCAAACACTCATAACCTTTATAATTATGTTGATACGAGCAATTCCACTTGGTATTTTTTTTAATCAACACTGACATGGTTTTTTTTACATATATTTATTACTGAAATTTACATTCCCTTAATAATGTAATTATTAATAAAACTAAGGTTCTCCTCCCTCAGGCATAGATGACCTTAGATGATTTTGGCTATCCTGTTTAGGCTCTTTGGTTTTATTGCTCCCAAAACATTCAATTAATTGGCTTTCCAGTTTTTCCATTTTGAGCGTATCTGGGAACGCGTGCGCACTAAATTTGATATCTACGTTTTTATCAATTCTGAAATTTTTTGTGTGGGGGTTCATTTATGAAATGGGATTAGAATAAATATGAAAGAAAAATCAAGATTTAAGACTTCCACTTGATAAAATCCATTATCAATGAAAAGGGCGTCTCTAAAAAATATAGCTGATCATCGTCAATATAGAAATATACTTTCCCTTAATTTTACAAAAAACACCGCGGTAATAGAATATCAATACCATATACATTTGTGTATATTGATTTGGCAAAGAAACAGAAAGTTACAACTGCCACTGTGTTGATTTAATCATAACATAGTAATTCTTATACCCCTATCAAACTACAAACAAAAACTTATCATAATGTTAAACAACTTGTGAATAAGATTATTTGTATGCCGATCCCTGATTATTTTTTTTGGTCAGAAACTGGTATATATTTAGTGAAATTTATTGGTGTTCTACAGTGCAATTTTAGCTTCGTGTTATTTATAAATAATACAAGATGTCTGGTTAAAATAGCAGTAGGCTGAAGTGATACAAACGACCTGACGAAAAATGGGGTCTCTATGTTCAAGTGAAAAAACAACAGTACCATCGACTGACATTTTTGTTGACAAGATTATAAAGTATTTCATGGTACCTGTAGTAGGAATTCTGGCCCTCATCTCTCTGATTGTTCTCTATCTTGGTAAGTAATAATATATTTATGCAATCAAAATGGTTTGATTTGATTTATGGTGTTTAACGCCGCTTTCAACAATATTTCAGTTATATCGTGGCGGTCAGTTTTATTGGTAGAGGAAACTGGAGTACCCGGAGAAAACCATCGACCTGTCGCAAGTCACTGACAAACTTTATCACATAATGTTGTATCGAGTACACCTCGCATTGAATGGGGTTCGAACTTACAACTTTAGTGGTGATAGGTACTGATTGCATAGATAGTTGTAAATCCAACTACCATATGATCATGACCACGACGGCCCCTCCGTTAAAATGGTAAAGAATATCATTAGAACTAATACGTGATAAAGAGAATACTGGACCGCTTTTATTGTGACTCTGGTAAATAGCAACGATTTTTAAATTAAATCTCTTGTTGAAAGTTTTATTCATCAAAATGCAAATACAGTCAAAAATGCCTTAAAGAGCATCTCTATAAAACAAAGCACTGTCTATAAAGGACAGCCTCATTTTCCCGTTAATAAATAGTGCATATATAAAATAAGGGTAATAACAAAATTACCGAACTCCGAACAATCTAACAAAGGGAAAGTCAAAACTCATAATTATATAAACAGACAAAATCAGTCAACAACCGGAAAACTGTGAAAACCGTAATGACCCTGACTTGGTACGGGCATTTCTAAAGAAATGGTGGGTTTAACCTGTAATGGGCAACTGCTCATTGAAGGCACATTTTCAGGGTCTTTTCAGTGCCCTTTATATACAGGTTTGACTTTAGGTTACTATTGCTTATCTTTGATACGACTGAGATACACATGTTTCCACTGTATATACGATGAATTTCAAGATATACAAGAAAATATATCAAAGGAAACACGAATTGAGCGACAGGGCCAAAAGAAAAAGGGTCAAACAATGATCTACAAAACACTACACAGAAAACTAAAGATTGAGCAACCCGAAGCCCACAACTAACCGGGGGTGAATTCAGGTTCACTAGAAGTGTAAATAGTTCCTGCTACACTAGTGGCACCCGTCGTGTTACTTTTGTTACAAACCCGGTGATAAGTCATGAATGAGGAAAGGACCGGATTGTGATCACGACAAATAGAACATATCAATGGTCAATTGTGACAGAGATATTATATTCTGTAATGGTAGCGACCGTAAACTCTCGGAAGTGATAACGTCACTTAACCACTATGAACCCTTGATACAGTAGCTTCGTTGTTAGTAGCAACCCTCTGTCAGAAAAATCGCGATAGGAGCCACAAACTCTTGAATATCGGACCAACTGTGAAATATATACTTCATATGCAGGTATTTTGGCATACAGTATGTGGTTTAACCGTAGGAAAAGAGGAGGGTTTCCTACGAAAGTTCTGGCGTTTTCCGTTATGGCGAGAATATCCTGGCTAGTACATGTAATTTATTTAGAAGCTCCTTTTTTAACTGTCATATAACATTAAGCCCTGAGTGGGTAATTTCCTCGTTTGTCTATTACAAAGCCATTTTCCGCCTAAGTGGTGTTATCGTAGGTGCAAAAAGGAGGATGGCTTCTTTCAGATGTTCTGGTGTTTTGAATTGTGTATGGTTGAGAAGTTCCAGCTCGTTGTTGGATTTTGAAGTTCTTATACCAGGTCGCATATGACATTGAGTGTTACGTTGATAAATTCCTCCTTTGTGGGTTGCAGATAGGACAAACCTCTTTTCTTTTATAATGTTGTTGTGCGCTTTGCGTGGTTGTACCTGAGAAAATCACTTTTCAAAATACATTGCAAGATTATTCTGAAAATCTATAATGAATTTGGAATAATTATTCCTGCTTTATATAAATAGCATATTTGCATAATGTATCTTAACGTTAATCCACCTGTGCACATGCGATTGGCATGATTTGCTTGCCGTGTGTAAGACGTTGTCATATGCCTATTTCTGGAGCCTGGATTAGATCTGTTGTTTTTTGTATTTTCAGTTGACAAGGTAGACTGTTACGAGACATCGAGCAGTGCGTGGTACATAGACGTAAACAATTATTGCTGGAACAATTTTACAGATGTAATTCGCACACCTGCTGTGTCACTCCCTCATAAGATGTTTCCCATCATTACGTTATGTGAAGCTATGTCCATGATTCTACCGCTCTTGATTTGGTATTGGTGTTTCGGAAAGAGCCTAAAAAACCAAATCACTGCTGTCATTGACAGGTCAAACACTCTAACCGAATATTACCGCATGTACGATAGAGGGATGCACAGATCAGTCAGTGAATCGACATTGCACAGGGAACTAGACAACCTTCTAGAATTACTATTGCATTTGTTTATAAATAAAATGACAAAAATATACGTCTTATATACAGTGAAATGGGTACTTATAATAATTATATGTTCTGTGTGGGTCGTAGGACAGGTATTCTTATTATATCCAGATTTGATTATATTCCAAGATAGTTTTCATTGTGTCTTAAAAGATACAAAGGGAGCTACCATTTCCGCGTCGTGTGCTATTCCAACTTCGACATTCCTCAGAGCCGTGTGGTACATAAACATTGCATTTCTTTCTCTCCTTATCATTTGCACCTTTGCATGTTTAATTATGATTGGACGAAAAGTTCGATACACATCTACATTTTTCTATACCAGTGTTCCTGGGGTAATGGATAGCAGGCTTTCAGACTGCATTCAGGAAACGTTCAATTCCAGGCATATTTCACTGCTGTCTCGGTTTTGTGAAGACAATACCAATCTGTGCACAAACCCTGGTCTTTCACGATCACTGTCGAGGAAATATGGCGTTCCAGACGGTTCAACTCCAGGCAGAGAAACTATTATGGACAAACATTTCCCTGTTCTGCAACCTGAACAACTTAAAAGGTTTCGTATATCTTGTGAATTATTCAGGACAAAGAATGACAAAGAAAATAAAAGGGGGAAAAGGGCAAAAGTTCGATTTGCTCGAGAAAGAGATGACTTGGACACAAAATCGATAAATAGTGCAACAGATTCTGTAATTAGCAAAATTAGCGTCAATTCCAGATACAACCAAACCGTAAAAAAGAATAAAGTACATCATTTAGATCGTGATTTCTACATGACACCCCGCTTGATGGCAAGAAAAATGGGTAAAGACTTAAAATCAATTAAAAATTCACCTCGTCTTTCGAGCCTCAATAGTTCGCAAAGAACACCAAGAAGCATTAGCTCTCTTGATATTGGTCATCTCTCACAACGAAGTTCAACCCCGAGACATTCTGAAGTATCAAGCAGACGACAAGACAACAAGTACATGGACGTCCATGCACAAACAACGGGGCACTATCCCGTCTTTGCAAGTCGTAACAGAGAGCTTAATCCGTATGCTTACAGACTACATACTTTGATAATGAAAACTAATGCAAGAAATAGTAGCACATGGAAACCATAGATAATACATAATAATTGATATCAAAATATTATTTCAGTAGCCAGTACTTTCATGTAGTCATGAACATTTTAACAGAGCGTATTTAAATTTAAATTGGCCGTTCATTAGCTGTATAATTTAATATAAAGCCAATATTGTCAAAAGCACTACAGTTCGGACTTGTCGTTTACTGCAATACATTTGTGATCATCTTGGGACTTTTAGTTTTACGTCCGTACATCACTGATTATATTTAAGTAATAAATCTAATATCTATTGTATGTAAAAAAAAATTGCTATTTTTATTCGAAAGAAGATGGGGTAATCGGAACCGGTAAGTAGGACAGACAATACAATAATCGACAACACACAACACAAAAAACTGAACATTAAGTAACACTAACCCCACTAAAAACTGGGGGTGAGTTCAGGTGCTCCGGAATGGTTAACAGATTCTGCTCCACCAGTGACACCCATCGTGCTACTGTTAAACGACACGAACATCGTCGGATAAAGAAATCGTGATTGACACCTATATGTGTAAATACAAATAACATTCATAAAACATGAATCCCCTGCAAAACAAATATGAGTAAAGACGATCCGAACATTGTTTTTACGCGGACATCACAACACGTAAATAAAAACATGAAAGTATGCAAGATAAACAAAATGAACCGTACTAAAATTGCATTAATTATCAAATTACCTAACTATATGTTCTTTAGATTGCCAATTCTACTAAAAAGAATTACTTAATTAATATAGATCTACGCAGAATATTCAATACTGATTATTCTTAATGCATTTTCATGAAGTTTCCAATAAAGAAGCACATTAAATCCGTTTTACTTGTATCCGTAGCCTGACATTTATAGTGTGCTTGATACTGAGCGGGAATCTATTGACGTTATCAGTTGTCATAGAAATTATTTCGATGTAGATGAAGAAAAGATGTAATTATAAAACAGGAGAAGCTTGCTTTTCGAACACCAGGCCATGTGCAGCCATAAAACATTTGGGTACATTTTTTTTTGCACTCGTATCCGTAATTCCTTATATCTAATATATAAATTGTTCTGATTGGACGGTTTTGGAGTATGAATACGAGACTCGTACATGAAAGTTTTTATGACTCCAAGACCTAGTCTCACCACTCTTGTATTGTAAAGTTTGTTGATGCTTTATGCCGTATGCTTGTTCATATTTGTAAAAAAAAAATCAATTGCAGCAACTTTCTTTACTGTTTTTCAAATATACAACTGGAAAGTTACTTCGAGAAACTCGAAATTTCGACAGGTCGAATTTTGAGAAAAGAGTTTAAAACGGGATATAAGAAAATTTCGAGTTAACCGAAATTTCGAGTCGACCGATTTTGACATACTTAGATTCAACTGTAGCGGTAATCCACTATATCTTCAAACTTAGCCCGAGTCATGCATAATGTTTAGGATGACGCAGGACATTTTACTTGAACAAAGAAAGATAACTCAAATGCACAAATCAACATGACAAAACTATTTGACCAATACTAATTATCATGAACTATCGGAAAAAAGCAAATCATATATGTTTCCGACTATACACACTACAAATAAGATCTAAATATCCTCAACATTAGTTCCTTATGTAAATGGGATTCTAGTCAGCAGAGACAAAACACTTTTTGTTCATAGTAAACATTTCTTAGCTCCATGATGTTTATTCAGAATTCACCATGCAATTGGCAGATTTTAGTAATGACATTTTTGTTATTATTATTATTTAATATTATGTGGTTTTGCTATGGTTAATAATTGAACTTTCACTGAGGACAAACAATTAAACCAAGATGACACAGGGTACTATACACATTTAAAAAAAAAAAAATTTAAGTTCATTTTATACTGGTGAATATTTTAACTTCCACAGTGGCACAGTCCATCATTATGACTACAGGTACCAGTTGAATATCCTCCTGGTTTATTTCTACACAGCGCTCGACATCGTTCGCCAGCTATCTTAGCATCCATATGATAGCATCTGTTTGTACAACTGAAAATAATAAACATAAACAGAAGTAGTACATATTGTAGGGACATGAAACTAAAACAAAAGATTTGAAGATAAAACATTAATTTGGCAACAACATGCGTCGACTGGTTGATATATGCACAAATTTGTGACAACCGGTTTGTAATCATTCTTGTTTGTTTTTTTCCCAACTAAATTCTATAGATATTAAATTGGCGTATTATGTGAATGTTGCTTCAATTAATTATTGACGTTTCCTCAAGTCAACTATGTATATGTATATTTCCCTTACTTTCATGAAAATGTTGCTTCAATTTTACATATCACAAGTTCTGTACAATACCTATGGCTAGAAATGATGTGATGTGCAGGCTTTCATGTACATGTATAGTGCCCATTTATTATTAATGGGTTATTATGAGAATAAAGTGGTCAACAGTTCAGCCAATATCAACAGAACTAACGACAACCTCCTATCTAAAATCATTGAACACAAAAAACACCACAAGATTCACAAAAATGAGTTACAACGAGATCATAACAGTAAAATCGCAGGGTCAGTGAATGTTCGCCGTAAACAGACAACTATCTAAGTTATGGAGGATACAACTACATCTTCGATAATCCAATGCTGATCTCGCTCTGATACTCTACACTCATCACCTGTGTGTCAATTGACAGCGAAATCCTCGTAGTCATGAATTATTCATGAGTCATTTTAAAACATTTTAATTAGTTCCGATCCATCGTTTTACAGCCAATCAAAACACGGTTTTTGAAAGAAACGGATTTCCTTGCAAATTAAAATGAATGCTTTATCGACTAGTAATATCGTATGTTTCATTATCTGTTCAATCCGTCTAATAGGAATTTTTGAGTGAGTTATGTTGATATGGAAACTACTAAACACATATCTGTTACGAAACAACCTCTCCACTCATCATCCCTGGATCGACTAATAGAGAAATCGTCGTATTCATGATTCATTTTTAGAAGATTTTGATTAGTTGTTTTACAACCAATCATATAACAATTAATGCAAGCACAGTTGTTTTTAAAGAAAGGGATTACCTTGCAAATTAAAATGATCAGCGGAGGAGATGAACAAGTGTCAATTACCCGTGGGTTGTCGACGATGAATACTATTGACTAGACAGGTCGTATCTTTCATCATATGTTCAATCCGTGCAATAGGAAAATTTGAGTGATGTTATGCTATTAAAATATAGAAACTACAAAACACGAAATACATAATGATGAATACCAAAGGAAAACACCAAAGCTCTATGGCAATCATAGGAGTTTTACAACAATATGCCAGTTGTCCAGGTTAACATTTTTGAAGCTGTATTGTTCGGAAAAAAATATAGCTTAATACTTTGTTTATATTCTATTTTCTTTTTGAACTTGTCGTGATTACTGAAAACAATTTCTTTGTTTTTGGTGCCAAGATTAAACTTGTCATTTAAACTCTGGCATTTGGGAAAGGGTGAAAACATTCTGTAAGAAGACCTTCACACCATGTGTATTTTGGGAATAACTTGCACATGCCAGTCATAATTATTGCCTGTTGTTGACAAGTATATAGTGTAGACCTTTGGACTGAATCTAGTACAATCTAGTAGAACTGATTTGCTACATTTACTTACACTTGATACAGTTACACGTTTGTGTTGTGTGGTCGTTCAGTACATATTTTACTGAATATATTTATTTACATGTGTACTTAAGTAAAATATATCAATCAATTTCTTGAAATATAAGTTAATTATAAAATCTTTAATCATTTACTCTTACTTTAAAAAAAAAAAACCTAGAGGCTCACCTGTGTATCGCTCACCTGATTATTCATGGATGCCCTGTGTAGTTTCAAACATGTTTCCATAAACAAGCAAAAAACACAGAAAGACAATTTTTAAAGGACGTCTAGGAAACAATTGGGCCAAGTTTTTTGCTGTCAAACAGTCCACTATATTAGATAAAAAATAACTTTAAAATATTTTTGTGCATATTGCACTATGTTAGAGTTGTCTTGCTGTGGCGGCCATCCTGGATTCCCAATCCATATAAACTTTTTGTAAATGACCTTCCAATGATTATTCAAGGACATATCGTGAGAATTATAGTCACTGTAGGAACTAGTCAATTACAATCAATTCCCATGTACAATATTCCACAATCCATTCAACAAGATTTCTACAAGTAGCCATATGTCCCTGCCACAATAGATTTGATTTGATTTGATTTATTGTGTTTAACGCCACTTTCAGCAATATTTCAGCAATAGCATCTGCCACAATAGAAAGAGGTGTAATTTGAGTATGTTATCCATGTGATATATTTATATCAGTAAAGGTATCCCCTCTACTGTGTTTTCAGAATTCAAAAGTCTGAATACCTGCCCTGGAAGAAGACAGAAAAGCTATGGTATTTGATCAAAACTGGACAAAAGTTGGTAGATCTAATAATTGTGTTAATGTTTGATTAGGAGGTTATGGTGTTTAAAGCCACTTTCAATAATATTGTTTCAGTAATATTGTGATGGTAAGTTCCAGAAAAAACAACAGATCTATCGCAAGTCACTAAAAACTTAATCACATAAAGTTATATCGAGTGCACCTCGACATGAGTGTGATTCGAACTCACAACTTTAGTGATTATAGACAATGATTGCACAGATAGTTGTAAATCTAACTACAATCACGACCAGACAGCACCTTAATGTTTGATTAAATTCCATCAAATGTTATGGGAGGAGTTAACAGTAGTGTGGCGATGACATAAGTTGACTGACAAGTGCAGGGGTTATTCTTCAGACAAATTCTGAATCTTTTTATGCCAATAACTACAAACCTGTATTTTATCTTAGACAATAATTTAATAACAAAATAAACATTGGATTATAATCGGTAAACAATATGAAACATGAAAATGCTGATGGCTATCGGAATACATATACAATATACGTACATTGTCGGTAAATATAAAATTTATTTGTACGAGCTTTAGAAACAGACAGAATAGCGAGCCATCGGCGAGCTTTTCAGACCTGTTTCGCAGCGAGTACAAACGAATTTAATATTTACCGACAATGTACGTATATTGTGTTTATCCTCCAATGTCAAAAAAGTCGGAAAACTTGTCAGATTTAAACAAAAAGGACAGAAACAAGCGTCATTCCTCGCCTTTCATAAATGTTGTCATGGGTGTCTTCTTCGTGGTCCGCGTTACATTAGTATCAGTTTCATACTTGTCTGCGCCCTCCGCTGTACATAGCTACGGGGTACCAGGAAAGTTTATTCGTAGGCTGAAAAGTTTATTCGTCTAGTACGAATAAAGCAAACATTTATTCGTATAGCATATTTGTACAGCAAATGTACTGATTGCAGGATAAAAAATAATACTGTAAAAAATTACACACATTATTACATGATGATTTTATTTAAACAATTTTATTGGCTATCATGCTGTCACCTGACATCCGTAAAATTTGATATTGTTTGATTAAAACTTGTATTGACTTGGTTTCACTTTCGTTGTTCATTTATTGTAATAAAACAATTACAGTCTTTTGCTAAAGGCTTTGGTGAATATCGTTGTTAAGGTCCATAAAAACTCGTATTGACCTCAACAAAAGACTATAATTGTATAATATTAAATAGTAACATGATACAGATATAATTTAACTAATACTGTTGTAACCTAATAAACCTTTTTCATAATAATTTCTCACTTCTACAAAATGTTTAATATTATGCTTGTTCCTGAATGGATAGTAAATTTCAATAATTCATTTAACAATCAATGTCTAGAAATTGTTTAACTGACATTTTATTAAATGTTAACCATTATCGCTCCTTGTATCCAATGTTTCGGCCTTCAGCACTTTAATAAGTCTATTTAAGACAGAAACATTAAGACAAAATAAAACAGCAATAATGTTGAACATTTATATATAGAAATTATTTTAAATGATTCGTTAGCCTTTCTTGATATTTAAATACTCCCACATCCCTGCTAATTAATGATTGACCTTAATAATCTTAATAATGACATTTTATAATAGCACCATATAGGGTATGAGTAATTCTCATTGTGACTGTGAAATGTAGAACAGCAATAAAAGCGCTGTTCCTTTACTTAAATTTATGTCTAAGTGTAATGTTGGATATTCTCTCATGTTCATTTACATCCATATCCAATATTACTAAATAGCAAATAGTTCATGGCATTGAGGGTAAAATGGCAGTATATGGACCAGTCAGTCACCAAAAAAATATTATATGGACCGAAGCTTCTGAGGTCCATATAATATTCTTTTGGTGACGGACCGGTCCATATACTGCCATATGATCCAAAGTGACATGAACTATTTGCTATATTATACTTTTTATCTAAAATAATAATGCAGGTACCGTTCCGGAACCGAATCGAAAACGAGGCAGTCCAGTCCCAGTCTATATAACGTTATATTGACCGGCTGTGCTAACAAAGACAAATAGGGTAAATAAAAACGTAAAGTATAATATTTTACTATATACAAGACCATATAATGGTCATATATTTTCCAGATACAGTAGTCTCCCTTTTATAATGCAACACCTTTAACAATGAAAAAATAACCTTGTAAAATATGAGGGTTAGGGTTATGGTGTTTAAGGCCACTTTCAACAATATTTCAGCTATATCGTGGTGGTCAGTTTTATTGGTGGAGGAAACCAGAGTACTTGGAGAAAACCACTGACCTGCCACAAGTCACTGACAAACTTTATCACATAATGTTGTATTGAGTACACCTCGCCTGAGTTGAATTCGAAATCACAACGTTAGTGGTGATTGGCACTGATTGCATAGGTAGTTATAAATCCTATGATTATAAACTACCATATGATCAAGACCACGACGACCCTTTTAATAATGAAAAATTTGCCTTGTAATATATGAGGAGTGGCCTCTATTGAGGGGGCCGATTTAATAGTATTTTACTATCTCAGTGCATCTAAAATCCAGCTTGATAAGACAGGGGATTACTGTATGTTAAATAATTCTGTTTATCCTGCAGTACTGGTACATATTTCATTATAATTGTTAATAAATACATGTATATAAGATTATAAATTGCAGGTTAAATATACATACACTGTTGCATTCATCTTTTTTTTGTTTTTTTTGTACTTATATCAATATAAATAAGAACTGCTTAGTCTGAAACTCTCAATTCTGGCTGTTTCTAAGATTTGCATAAAATACATTTAAATTGTATACCCTGTGACAATGTATATGTACATGTATATTTTATATCATGCACATGTAATTCATTACAAATTTTACAAAAACTGACAAAAATATTTAAAAAAAAACTGACTAGAAACTACGCTTGAATATAAATACAATAAAATATGTTTAAAAACTTTATAATTATATGAAAATAATCACAACAAACAAAACAGCCAGCTTTACATAAAAAGTTTCCATCAAAGTCCTTTACAAGTTATAAACTACAGTTTGTTCATATACCTAAATTGTAGGGAAATATAATGAAATCATATTGAAAATAAACACACAATACTGTCAAACTTGTATATAAAGGCCACTCAAGGGAACCTGAAAATGTGGCCTTTATGAGAAGTTGCCCTTTATATACAGGTTAAAATTATATGCACTATTCATTAATGGGGAAAATGAGACTGCCCTTTATAGACAATTATTTGTTATATAGAGGTGCCCTTTAGGAAGATTTGGCTGAATGCTTGATAACAAATTATATGTGTTTAATGACATTAAAAATCTGATTAACAAACATACATGGATGTAATAAACATGATCACAATTTTTAAAATAAAATATTAATGCTTTAAAATACTGCGAATTTATTCCAGTTTGGCAGTTTTATATAAAATTATTGTAAAACAGAAAGATTGAAGACTGTGAATGCAATTTGATTGGTATTTACATCATTAAATATATAAGCAATACATATAGTAATATAATCAACAAATTGTACACATATTACTGGTATAAATAGTTGATTCTTGGCAATAAACGACAACAGTTAAGAGAGCACACCAGTATTTATTCCACCATTGACGTACATTGTAAATAAAAAAAGAATCATAAAAAATCCAAATGCATTTTCTGAATAACAAGACAACTATTTCCTATTATTTTCGTCCAAGATCCACATTCTGATCCACTTTGAATGAATCATTGTATGTCAAATAAGAAAATAATCAGCTATTTCCAATATCCAGTCAATAAAACAGTATTTACAATATCAAGTAAATCCCTCTACACAGGGTGTAGTAATTTGACATTCAGGTTTTTATATGTGGTTATATTTCAACAAATGACATATTTTTTGGTATTATATCCTCATCAAATATGATAAGATTAATGGTAAAAAATATCATAAACCAGAAACGACTGAAAATTTTTTCAAAGTTCCTGGTGTTCTCTTTTGTACTGCTTTCAACGACTATCAAAGCGAATTGGCTGATTTACTGATGTGCCCCCTTAATGAACATTACACAGGGGGAGATAATAAATAAAAGTTATCTCCCTTTGTCTCTTAGCACCAAAATAAAATTTATTTTCTCTACAAGGGAGAATACAATAAATGAATACATGCTAAATTTAAATCTAAAAATAGTTTAATTGAGTATTATTTTACAACAACCTGTTGGCAAGTACTGTATGTGTTACATTGTATGTGTAACAATTCTTTGGCTAATTTTGTGGTTTGGTATATCCATTACATATTTTAGATGAAGCAATAAATATTGTGACAGTGATATTTATTAAATACACATAAAATCAACAAATATTTATAAAAATAAAATTACACTTTCTGCATTTTAAATGTACATGTTTCAACTACAGAAACATAATTTACAATTTCACTTGAATCTGTTTAATGATTCCTGAGAAAATTTGTAGATTCTGCCACCAAGAGATATACAGAACCACTTAATATTTGATATGTTAAGATGTCTGGACTAACGAATTAAAAGATGAATTCCAAAATATTCTCCTTTGACTTGATTAAGGACCAGAATAATCATTGGTATCTTAGATGTGCCTGTATGTCCACCTACAACATATAAAAAGATGACCACCCAAGTACCGTTCTGAACATTAACTTCAGGGAGTCACTTGAACACTTTTCTTTAGCACACCTTGCTATGGACGAAAATCATGATGTTAGCAGTGAAAGGCACTGATTGCTTAGGTAGATGCATGGTACCATGTGATAAAGGTCATAAAGGCCCCCTTCTGTCATTTGACAAGATTTTTATAGAGGGGGGGAGGGGGGGTTGAAATATAAAAAGCCTACTAAAGATGACATACAATACAAAAAATTGGCACAACAAATAAAAACTCTAATTTCTAAAAAGAACAAGATCCCCTTAATCATCTCTTAAAACTAAACTACAAAATACTAACGTATAAAAAACAATGATTTCAATAATTATATTCAATGGAAAAAAAGGATTTCTTCATTAATTACAATTATAAATATAAACATTCCTTTATAAAAATGTAAATATTTTGATTGACAGTACATCCATGATGCTGCTAAATATATAATGCTGAAAAAGGCAATATCATTTCTAATGAATAATGTGAGGCCATTATATAATCTGTTATCTAACATTGAACAATATTACAAATGGATTTTTCTATTGTTACATGTATCTCTGATTTTCTAGTTTGGATTTAGGACTGGCACAATCTTTTTCCATTTCACTTAACATGTAATAAATTAATTCTATAGACACACAGTCTTCACGTTAACCCACTTGCCAGAAGCCTGGGGCATGTAAAACTGGATTCAGACAAGTGAAAATTATGAAAGAATTTCATTGATTAAATATATTTTTTCTTTCTTAATTTGGCTTTCAGGCAAATAGGTGAAAACAATTTAGGCAAAGACTGTACACAATACTTTGATAAGCCTCCAAGTATTTATCAGAGAACAACTTGAATAACAATACATTGTACATAAAATATTATAATGAATCAAGACTTTTTTCCTTAATACAAATTATACATGTACATGTAGCTTGGTACATGAATATAGGTACATGTACATGTAATTGTTATCAAGTTAAAATTTATTCTACAATATACATTTACCTTTAACACCCTTGACAATAACAGTGAAACCCATCTAAACCAAACCGCTTTGGGACCAACTTTTGTGCTCGGAATAGACAAGTGTTTGGATTATACAGGTTAAAACAACAACAAAAATTCCTGCATTGGGACTTTACACAGAATTCTGTTTAATTCAAGGTTCGGCTTAGACAGGTTTCACTGTATTCATTTTCAAATTTATTCCAAATAAACAGGTGCTCTGATTAGACAGGTAGATTTTACAATTTTAAAGTCTCAAACTAAATTTGAGGTAGAAATAAACATGTTTCATCTATGCAATAAATTTTACAGTAAATCAGTATTAACATACTAAAACAACTTGCTGAAAAAAATTTCACACATTAAAACAATGAAATATATTAAAGATCTTTTAACTTCCATGTTTCCCACTGAAACTTATACTGATAGGTAAGTTTGTGACTTCTCCTTAACCATTCTTGAATTTGACAATATCGTCTTACTGGGTCACGGAGATTCTTTAATGTAGGATGGGTCCCAAACTGAATATGTCTAAACTGATAAATAAGGTCTGTAGACAATAAAGTTTCTAGTAAATCGTATTCACAACCTTCACAATTAATGGTCATTAAATCAATTTGATAATTTCCAACGGCCAGCTTTGTAAAGAAATCTGTGGCGTTGACGATCTTCAGTGAACACGTTCCTTGTCCTGAGCCGAAAAATGGTGATGTGGCGTCACCATCGTTACCTTCCATTTTGATCATAAATCGGTCATATTTAGCACCAAGACCAACATTATAGGTATATACATTGGAATAATTTTTAAATCTTTGCTGTAATCTACGGTAGAGTAATTTTAATGGTTCCAGCATGACATAATATTTAGGTTTATACATGTCTAAAAACACCTGTGCATCTTCGCCAACATTTCCTCCGACTTCAACCATTATACTTTCTCCAGGAACAAGATATTTGTGATGTGTACGACGTATCTGTTGTTGAGTTCCACTCCAGAACTCGTCTTTTCCCTTCTCAAAGTCATCTGGATAATTCTTCATACATGAACTGATACGATTCTTTTCAGATTGAGTAAAATCCATATCATTTCTTTGAGATGGTTTATAATATTGTCTTCCATTTACAGACGATTTTGAATTGCCCCATTGATAATTTTCCTGAAAAAATATTGGTAAAGGTTTGACATCCTCTATTCCTGTCTTGTTTTGTATATCTGGATCTTCAATACAGACATATTCAACTTTCCTTTTTATGTTAATCATGTGACAGTAATGTGGTCCACCAACTTTTAAGGTTATAAAGATAAGGATCAAGATAAAAATGGCTGCCAGGAAACATCTCTTCTGATTGAATTGGAGTAGTTTTCTACCATATTCCATGCTGAATCTACAGAATAAATATTGAATTCACTTCATATTAACCATTTAAAATAATGAATAATAATTCTTTTGATTAGATTGATATAAATTGATCCAAGTTCAAATATGTGAGTATTTAAAGCAAAGCCAAAGCTTTTTAAATATCGGTATATCATGTATATACAAATTGTAAACAAACATCAAAGTTCATTCACTTAGGGGCCATCATGGTCATGATCACATCGTAGTTGGATTTATAACTACCTATGCAATCAATGCCTATCACCACTAACGTTGTGAGTTTGAATCCTGCTCATGGCGAGATGTATTCAATACATCATTATGCGATAAAGTTTGTCAGTGACTTGAGGCAGGTCGGTGGTTTTCTCCGGTTTCCTCCACCAATATGGCAATAAAACTGGCCGCCACGGTATAACTGAAATATTGTTGAAAGTGGCATTAAACACCATAGCTCTATACTCCCCTCCCCCCCAACCCAAAGTTCACTTAGGGAATGACCATTCACTTTTTAGGGGAGGGGGTTATATTTTACTCCAGCGACAGATTTTTTTTAAAACACAATATAAAAATCAGATAATTTATTTTTTGGAAATCAGTAATTTTTCTTCAAATTTTTACATAAATTTCTAGTTGAAAACTGCAGGATCAGATTATTCTTTTCTGTAAAAAAAATTTCAGAACAAAAAAATATGTAGCTCTCCCCTAAAATTTAATTGGTAGTTGACTTAATCATCATGTACATAACTGTCTGGTGATTGTATGTATAAATGCATTACTGTGTTACAACTTACAATTTAGCCCTGAAAACATATTACTTCATGATTTGGTAATAAAGTATTTAATTGATGTTCATTGACATGTACATTATCTATGATTAGGGACTGTCCATTTAAATTGGGGGGGGGGGGGGGGGGGGGTGGCTATTTTTCCTCAGAGCCAGAATTTTTTTTCCACATGAATTAATAATCAAATGATTTCTTTTGTTGGAAATGAGAGATCTGTAATTCTTCATCATAGTTTTACCAAAAATATAAATCTTCCAATTCTTCTTCAAATTTTTCAAAAAAAATTCTTGTTGAAAACTTCAGGCTAGATATTATTTATTGTTTGTATCTTTCATGTCAATATGTTTTTTTTATGAAATGTGGTAATAGAAATTTGTCTCTGAGAAAAAATGTAACCCCACCATTCTAAAATAAATGCTAGAGAAAATCAAAGAAGCAATCAAGAATGGAGTCAATGGACACAGGCAAAATTGAGTACACAAGACACAGTACGAAGACAAACAAACAAAAACAAATTAAAAAAGTTAAATGGTTGTTCCCTTGCAAGTGCTATGAATGACAAGATCTGGGATCTATATTTAATGGTAAATATCTGTTTAACTAGCTCTGCTATGCATCTTCTTACCTTCCTACCTTACATGAATATTTGTTAACAGATGACTGTAACCAGCTACTTTTATTCTAATAGTGTAATAAAATGAAATGTTAAAAAAAATTACCACTTCTTATCTAAATTATTGTCTTTCTTTTACCTTACTTTGCGTCTACCTGCAATTTTAAATGGAAATGAAAAATAATGAAAATTCAGTTTTATTTTAATTAATGGTACATGCACACCTACCAATATATCTCATAATACACAACCATTCAACCAAATGTGTAAGAAATATAAGTTCAAATGTCAAATCATGATAAAATTAAATATGTAATACAGTGATTACAGTCAAACTTGCCCCAGCGATCACCTGTATTAAAAGGTCATCATTTTCTTGTCCTGTCACAGAAAATTTCTAATGAATTGAACCTTTTATAAGAGGTCACCTGTCTTAAAATACAACTTTTTCTTTGTCCCAAATGTGACCTTTAAAAACAGGCTGGACTGTAGTTGGTAGTAAACAACAGACTAAAAAATCAGCCAAAAACCAGCATACATAAAAAAAATCTCAACTGACCATAAGTACATGTGTACTGGAGGATGTCAAATGTCTGTCCTTGTTGCCACTTAGCTCCTTCTAATGATAAATTAAAAAGGTCTTTGCACTGATGACTTATATAATTAAGTCTTACTAATCTGACAAATCTTACAAAACTAATCACCTTCAAACAGTATCAAAATAGTTAGTTACAAGATCTGATGGATCTTATTAGTGTGTCAAGTCATTCCACATGTTTCAAATGACGTAAGAAGGCCTAGGGGGGTCAAATATTTATGATATTTTTGTTCTTCAATAAACATTCGCATTTTAATTTGTCCACTAAAACATGACTTTTCTAATCTACATGCATTCAAACCTGTATTAAGAGGTCACCTTTGGGACAAAGAAAATGTGGCCTTATAAGACAGATGACCTATTAAAAGAGGTTCAATTCATATGAAAATTTCTATGATAGGTCAAGAAAAATGTGACCTTTTAATACAAAGAACTACTTAATAGAGGTGATTGCATGGGCAGGTTTAACTGTATTCCATAAAACTGATATATTCTATCCACATGTCCTCTAAAACAAGATATATACTATTCACATGTCCTCTAAAACAAGATATATATATACTATTCACAGGTCCTCTAAATCAAGATATATACTATTCACAGCATGGGGGGGGGGGGTCGCTTCTGGTAATTTGGGGTAGAGGGGTGTAGCTGGGAATTGGAAAACACCCCCCAGTTATATATTAACACATTAAAAAAATCCTACATATTCATATATTCCTTACCTGGAATGTGGACCCATTCATATATTTTATGACCAGTGGAATTTCCACAACACTGCATCAAAGGATGTTATAAATTTACTTTTTTTCAAAAGTGACATAAGGTTTGTTATAAGCTTAAACAGTTAAAAGGGTCATTAGGTGATAAATCAATAAATGTTTCAGCAGCTAATTATTAATTGTTTGTACAGGGGCCGTAGCTATAATCCGACAGTCCGATAGTCCAACGGTCCGATAGTCCGACAAATGCTTTAAACTGATGAAAGTTTTGAAAAATAATTTGGCCAAAAATAATATATTCGTAATTTCAGGATATGGGCCATTCATTTTTATACGCCCGTCAAATTACGGGCTTATTATGGCATACCGCTGTTCGTTCGTCCGTCCACGCCTCGTACGATCACAGGTGCATGGGGCATGGATTTCGTTTCCTCCTCCCCCCTTTTCTCTACTACCCCCCCCCCTTTTTTCAAAATTTTCATATAAATCATTCCTTTTTCAAAATTTTCATAATCATTCGTTTTTTCTTCATTTGACAATATCAGTAGACGTCATACATCATGAATAATACGTGTATTCTGTGTCCACATTTTTTCGACTGATACAGTATAAGAGAGAAGGTATGCAACTCCATTTTCATATTTCGCGCCATATCGCTCACCTTGGTTGGGAAACCCCAGTGTTTTTTACACTTTTTACCTTGTCTACATATGGCACTGTCGTATCAAACTGTTTCTAAGACACTTACCTAATTGCCCATGTTCGAATTTCAGTCTGTACGTCGATCTTTTCCAAGAAATCTCGCCGAGAATAGCGAGGCAGCTTCGTTTTTATGTCAAACTACATCATTTGAGACGGAAGTGCAAGAACGGGAACCCTGGGATTTTTACGAATGGATTACCTGCAATGAAAAACCCAGATGCGCTCCGAATATTTTTCCCATAATGTTTTGGCGGGAAATATAAACCGCTGAAAATACCTAACAGCAGACGGATTATTTCGTAAAAATGGCACAACGACCATCTGAATATGGAAACATTGAAATAATTTGATGGTAGATAACTGTTCAAAAAGAAATTCAAACTGAGAAATAGATGATTGAATGGTTAGAACTGAAGTCAAAATTTCAATGAAAAAGAAATATTCAGCTTGCCTCTACTTCAAATTATTAAAATCATACCCAAACAAATACATATACATTGTACAACTAAAAAAAAAAAAAAATAAATAAATAAATAAAAAAAAACAAAGGAAGAAGAAGCTGAGCACAGCTATTGAATGGGACTATGGCATTTTACCCCCTTCCTCAATAAAAGGGCTCCCAACTGACAAAAATGTGTAAGGGAGCCGGAGAGACCATTTAACTAAGGGGGCTATTTCTTTTTCAGGGGTAAAAAAATAAATAACTTGTTTAACTATTTGAACGTGAAATAATAATTCGTGAACTTTTTTCGCGCATTTAACATCCTCGCAAAGAAAGCGAAAATTAAATACCCACCAAAATAATCACTTATACGGTAAAATAGGATTTTTTTTCTGGATTTCAACACTGATTTCTGTCACTGCTGAAAAGTGGAGTTACACAAGTTATTTATTTTTTACCCCTGTAAGACAGATTATTGCTTTATAAAATCAGTGACATGAAATGAAAAAGAAATAGCCCCCTTAGTTAAATGGTCTCTCCGGCTCCCTTACACATTTTTGTCAGTTGGGAGCCCTTTTATTGAGGAAGGGGGTAAAATGCCATAGTCCCATTCAATAGCTGTTCTCAGCTTCTTCTTCCTTTGTTTTTTTTTATTTATTTATTTATTTATTTATTTTTTTAGTTGTACAATGTATATGTATTTGTTTGGATATGATTTTAATAATTTGAAGTAGAGGCAAGCTGAATATTTCTTTTTCATTGAAATTTTGACTTCAGTTCTAACCATTCAATCATCTATTTCTCAGTTTGAATTTCTTTTTGAACAGTTATCTACCATCAAATTATTTCAATGTTTCCATATTCAGATGGTCGTTGTGCCATTTTTACGAAATAATCCGTCTGCTGTTAGGTTTTTTCAGCGGTTTATATTTCCCGCCAAAACATTATGGGAAAAATATTCGGAGCGCATCTGGGTTTTTCATTGCAGGTAATCCATTCGTAAAAATCCCAGGGTTCCCGTTCTTGCACTTCCGTCTCAAATGATGTAGTTTGACATAAAAACGAAGCTGCCTCGCTATTCTCGGCGAGATTTCTTGGAAAAGATCGACGTACAGACTGAAATTCGAACATGGGCAATTAGGTAAGTGTCTTAGAAACAGTTTGATACGACAGTGCCATATGTAGACAAGGTAAAAAGTGTAAAAAACACTGGGGTTTCCCAACCAAGGTGAGCGATATGGCGCGAAATATGAAAATGGAGTTGCATACCTTCTCTCTTATACTGTATCAGTCGAAAAAATGTGGACACAGAATACACGTATTATTCATGATGTATGACGTCTACTGATATTGTCAAATGAAGAAAAAACAAATGATTATGAAAATTTTGAAAAAGGAATGATTTATATGAAAATTTTGAAAAAAAGGGGGGGTAGTAGAGAAAAGGGGGGGAGGAGGAAACGAAATCCATGCCCCATGCGCCTGTGCGTACGATAGCATCTCTCACTCGTTCCCCCTTTTACTGATAGGTCACGTCGTGACGGGTACTACTAAACAGAGTCCGGTAGAGTCCGAAGGCTTAATATTAGTTTATATGTATATTAAATGATGTATTCCTGTGGTATTGGTTGTTTTTTTATATATTTCTTATAATATCCAACAAAATAAATACTAAATAATAGGTTTTTATTGAAATATACAAGGTGATCAGCAATCGTTCATAGATTAAAAATGGCGGATATAGAGTCCGGTAGCAATATCGTCGATTTACAGCATGTATTCTGTACATTTAATGATTGATTATTATTGTATATGTGTTTATCTATAGGCATTTTATCAAAGATTGAATAAAATTGCAAGTAACGTGGAAATATTCATATATACAAGATGATATGTAAATAGAGTCCGGTATTCAAAATGGCGGACAACAGAGTCCGGTACGATTTATGTTGATTTAATATGTGTATACTGTATATAAATCAATGGTTATAGTTATTCTGTTGGTGTACATTAGAGAAAACATATATGTAATAAAATTGTGTCAAATGAAAGTGATGTAAAGTGTAAATTGTTCAGTAGTTGTTGGGATTAAGGAATGACAACAATGTCTACACTAATTTTGGAACAAATCCGGAATAAATATTCTGCACTGTAAGAAATAAGAATATTTCTAAATAGAACGACGATAAAACTATTTTAAATATTCGGCTTCGGCACTAAGAAATAAGAATATTTCTAAATAGAACGACGATAAAAACTATTTTAAATATTTTGCACTATAAGAAATCACAGGTACTTGTGGACAGGACCCTATGTTGCTCACTTTTTTTTTTTTTAAGATGTTGCCCCCCCCCCCCCCCTTTTTATTTTTATCTTTTTATTTTTTTAACATCGACTTTTTTTCATATAAACAACATTTTGCAACTTTCTATGTATCACTGTATGACATATATACAATAAATACAATCAAACAGTAGTTTGTATCCATGCCGGGTTTCTGACATGATATAAGTTAGAAGGTAAGTCACTCTTCTTTGTTTACATTCGGATACTTGTTGTGCATTCATCTTAAATTTAGTGAATAAAAAAGGCCTACCTGTCTGGAAATTGGCTTATTCCTTCTCTGTATATATTATTCTCCCTGAAAACACACATCAATATTTATTTACAGCAGCTGACAACTCTCCATGGAACATTTTCCAATCGCGATTTGCGATTTTCAGACGACATTTTTGAAAACTCGAATTAAAGCTACGGAAGTGTGATTATTAGCGACATCTGCTGGTCATTTGAAATATTGACGATACGGTAAAACGCGAGAGTTCCGGGAATTTTTTGGCGCAAAATTTAATTTTACCCGGAACTCTCGCGTTTTACCGTATCATCTGTTCTTCGTAGGAACTTACAAACCGCCATGATCTGAAAAAGAAAAAATGAGATAATATTTTCTTTATATATTTTTATTTGAAAATTTTTAATTAGAGTAAAAATCCAACTTTATTGCCACATTATTGTAATTTAAGTACTGAAAATTATGATTAAATCCAGATTTTCATGTAAGTAACACTTATAACTATGTAATTAGTAGATTATGGCTTCTTTTCTTCATGTCCGACGGCAAATAGCCGCGATTGAGAAAAGAAGAACAGTGATAATATTAGCTAAATTATATCGTTTTTATTATTATTTTTTTTTATTTCTCTATAGGTAGCATTTAAAACGACATAAATAGCAGAACCACGTTATCGCCACAATAGATAACTCCGGATAATATTCATACGTTTACCGATTTCACTTCGTTACTTATACACCAGAAAAACAAAAATATCAGAAAAGTCGAAAAGAAGAACAATGATAATATTTGCTAAAATATATCGTTTTAAATAAAAAATTTTGTAATAAAGTAAAGAAAATGATGATTAAATCCAGATTTTCATGTAAATCACACTCAAAACTAAGTAAAACGTAGATTATGACTTCTTTTCTTCATGTCGATCTGCAAATCGCCGCGATTGGGAAAAGAAGAACAATGATCATATTTGCTGAAATATATCGTTTTAAATATTTGTTTTTGTAATAAAGTAAAGAAATCTAGATTTTCATATATCTGTTTTCTCTAATGTACACCAACAGAATAACTATAACCATTGATTTATATACAGTATACACATATTAAATCAACATAAATCGCACCGGACTCTGTTGTCTGCCATTTTGAATACCGGACTCTATTTACATATCATCTTGTATATATGAATATTTCCACGTTACTTGCTATTTTATTCAATCTTTGATAAAATGCCTATAGATAAACACATATACAATAATAATCAATCATTAAATGTACAGAATACATGCTGTAAATCGACGATATTGCTACCGGACTCTATATCCGCCATTTTGAATCTATGAACGATTGCTGATCACCTTGTATATTTCAATAAAAACCTATTATTTAGTATTTATTTTGTTGGATATTATAAGAAATATATAAAAAAAACAACCAATACCACAGGAATACATCATTTAATATACATATCAACTAATATTAAGCCTCCGGACTCTACCGGACTTCTCCGAACTCTGTTTAGTAGTACCGCGTCGTGACATACATTGTATTGATAAAAGGGGGAGCAAGTGAGAGGTGTGATTTTAGTCAGTTTGGAAAACGCCAGTTTTCATATGGTACATGTACATGTACATGGGGGCGTATCATGGCACAGTTGTTTATTTTGTCATATTCCGATGCTGTTTCTTTCCGTGATATAAGGTGTCACTTAGGGACAATTCCTTCAATCGTAACTTTTTATATATGCGTTTGTCGTAGAAGGCGACTATAGCAGGGTCACCCGTCGGAATCTCGGGGAATAAAAATAGAACCAACTTGTCGTCGGAAGAGATAGAAAAACAAGTTCCCGTGTTAAGCCGTTGCCCATGTTGACCCATCCCAGAGTCCCCTCTTTCTGATTTTTTGTTTACAAACTTTTCTCATCCTGAATATGACTGAAATATTGCTTGCTGGACCTTAAGCAATCAATCAATCAATCAATCAATCAATCAATCAATTCGCACACATTATTGTATCCAGCTCTATTGGTGTGTCGACATTGCTTTTTAACATAAATATTCCATGATAAAGGGCGGGGGACACTGGTACGCTCTCCTTTTGGCTTTTCCTTTTTTTTTGTATTTCTTTTTTTTGTGTATTCATTTATTTCATCTTTCTTTTTAATAGTGATTTTTCTTGGCTGGACTCGGTTACACGCTATTTAAATAAAGCCTGAAGTAGTCGCTACTAAAAAATATACGGGATACTTATACTACCGGTTCATCACGATTGGATCCAGGTCTTTATGGAGTCCGCGTTGTTCATATATGTGGGTTTTTTTTTAGCTCTTGTGTGGCCCTGCCAATTGTTTGTCCGTCTATGATATCGTGTTTCCGATGTTCTGGACCTTTCTTTGGTGAGTAAACGGTTCGGTTTCTGGCCCCATATTACACATGTTATAGTGTTAACTTTCAAAGAAATATAGCATTTGTCGGACTATCGGACCGTCGGACTATCGCACTGTCGGACTATCGGACTGTCGGATTATAGGTTGGACCCCGTTTGTACAGACATGGTCCAGATAAGAGACATCCTGTAATAAAATGTATATTAATTTGACACTTGATTGATTCCTCGCAGGACATCGACTGCAGATCAGACATAGGATTTTATCTGTGTATTAATGTATTAAAGATAAGACCCATTCATATATTATTTGCTTACCAAGAATTACCACCCATTGACATATCCTAATGCAAATTATCCACCCGTCATATATTTGACAGCTCAAAAAACCGACCCAATCCAGCGGCACGTCTGTATATACAAGTGAAGTATATAGGAAGTGACCCCCCCCCTGTGATTCACAGGTCCTCTAAAACAAGATATATACTATTCACATGCCATCTAAAACAAGATATATACTATTCACACGTCCTCTAAAACAAGATATATACTATTCACACGTCCTCTAAAACAAGATATATATATTCACATTTCCTGTAAAACAAGATATATACTATTCACACGTCCTCTAAAACAAGATATATACTATTCACACGTCCTCTAAAACAAGATATATTCTATCCACAGGTCCTCTAAAACAAGATATATACTATTCACATGCCATCTAAAACAAGATATATACTATTCACATGTCCTCTAAAACAAGATATATACTATTCACACGTCCTCTAAAACAAGATATATACTATTCACATGTCCTCTAAAACAAGATATATACTATTCACATGTCCTCTAAAACAAGATATATACTATTCACACGTCCTCTAAAACAAGATATATATATTCACATTTCCTGTAAAACAAGATATATACTATTCACACGTCCTCTAAAACAAGATATATACTATTCACACGTCCTCTAAAACAAGATATATTCTATCCACAGGTCCTCTAAAACAAGATATATACTATTCACATGCCATCTAAAACAAGATATATACTATTCACATGTCCTCTAAAACAAGATATATACTATTCACACGTCCTCTAAAACAAGATATATACTATTCACATTTCCTGTAAAACAAGATATATACTATTCACATGTCCTCTAAAACAAGATATATACTATTCACACGTCCTCTAAAACAAGATACATGTATATTCACATTTCCTCTAAAACAAGATATATACTATTCACACGTCCTCTAAAACAAGATATATACTATTCACAGGTCCTCTAAAACAAGATATATACTATTCACATGCCATCTAAAACAAGATATATACTATTCACACGTCCTCTAAAACAAGATACATGTATATTCACATTTCCTCTAAAACAAGATATATACTATTCACATTTCCTCTAAAACAAGATATATACTATTCACACGTCCTCTAAAACAAGATCTATCCTATTCACAGGTCCTCTAAAACAAGATATATACTATTCACACGCCCTCTAAAACAAGATACATGTATATATATTCACATGTCCTCTAAAGCAAGATATATACTATTCACATGTCCTCTAAAACAAGATACATGTATATACTATTCACGTCCTCTATCAAGATTCATAATAAACAGAGGACATTTTTTCCATATTTTTTCCCCCTTTTTTATTTAAATGATTGAAACTGATTATTGATATTTAAAGTGAAAATTTAAACTAGTAGATACCAAAAAATAAACTGTCATAAAAAAAACAGAAAAAGGAACTTCTTCATTTGGAATACTAGTATGAAAGATACAAACTTATAATTTTGTTGTCTAGCTTTTAACTTGTCACAGTTGTCTTCTTCAAAAATTGGTTCAAAAATGCATGTGCGCTCCTGCGTGAAATGCAATTTGGAGATAATTGGTACTTGACGATAATTGGTCCTTGACCAGTAAATATTTTCAACTATGGGTATCCAATGTAACTTGATCTATAAATTTGAGTTACATTTAGAATCTATTACTATGACTATGATAGATAAGGTCGCACCTGCTCTTAGTATTATTATAACGAAGCAATGATTTGATTGGATGAACTTTGATAGCCAATGCAAGTTAACGATTTTGATAAATTGTAATCCAAGGGTAATGCTCGGGAAATGACTGCACCTTTGGTGACCCAAGGTTGAGCTTTGGTAGAATCTGAACACGCCCAGGCATAGGCTAACACAGTTGCTCTTTCTAGGGAAATACTTCATAAATTCTCAGATGTGCTGCTACACAATGTAGTCCATTGTACATCTTACAAACTCAACCTTGCATGGTTTGGACCTCTCTAAATTGTCTGAATAAAAACCAGATCTTATTCAGATCATTTTAGAAATGTTTTGACCAGATGAACAATGGCCAATGCCAATGGTTTACCCACGGCCCATTTTCTGCTACATTGTCCCCGTCACAATGCAACAAGACTGGGATATATTCACACCATTAATTTACCAATTAACTTAAATACGGATTTATTATTGTTTGGCTCTACAGACTTAACGAATACCCTAAATACAGATATATTCTTAAACGTGCAGAAGTTCACCATAACTTCCATAAGTAGTAAACGATTCACCTCTTAACCATATTCACACAATTTAAAAATGTTAAAAAAAACCAGAGGCTCTCAAGAGCCTGTATCGTTCACCTGGTTATAAAAAAAACCAATTGGTCCTATGTAAAAACTATGTCCTGCAGTGGTAGTCATCTTGGAATTACGATCAACATAAAAAACACAAAGTTTGTAAAGGACCTTCCAAAGATTGATGCACAGTTTAGGTTCAATCAGTGCAATAGCTTCAGAGAAGAAGATATTTCTGTATTTTCCCGATAAGGTCCTGTGTTAATACTATGACCTGTGGTGGCAGCCATCTTGGATTTCCGATCGGCATAAAAAACAAAAAACATAAATTTTGTAGAGGACCTTCCAATGATCATTCCTGGGCAGTTTGGTTTCAACTGTCCTAGTGGTTTCAGAGAAGAAGCGTTTTGAAACATTTTTTCCATAGGGTCCAATGTTAAACTAAGTCCTGCCGTAGCCGCCATTTTGAATTTCATATCGGAACAAAAAACGTAAAGTTTGTAGAGGACCATCCAATGAACATTCATGTACAGTTTGGCTTTAATAATATTTGTAGTTTCTGAGAAGAAGGCATTTGAACATTTTCCCATAGGGTCCAATGTTAATCTATGTATTGCGGTGGCGGCCATCTTGGATTTCCGATCGGCATAAAAAACAAAAAATTTGTAGAGGACCTTCCAATGATCATTCCTGGGCAGTTTGGTTTCAACTGTCCTAGTGGTTTCAGAGAAGAAGCGTTTTGAAACATTTTTCCCATAGGGTCCAATGTTAAACTAAGTCCTGCAGTAGCCGCCATTTTGAATTTCATATCGGAACAAAAAACGTAAAGTTTGTAGAGGACCATCCAATGAACATTCATGTACAGTTTGGCTTTAATCATATTTGTAATTTCTGAGAAGAAGGCATTTGAACATTTTCCCATAGGGTCCAATGTTAATCTATGTATTGCGGTGGCGGCCATCTTGGATTTCCGATCGACATAAAAAACATAAATGTTGTAGAGGACCTTCCAATGATCATTTCTGGGCAGTTTGGTTTCAATTGTCCAAGTGGTTTCAGAGAAGAAGCGTTTTGAAACATTTTTCCCATAGGGTCCAATGTTAAACTAAGTCCTGCCGTAGCCGCCATTTTGAATTTCATACCGGAACAAAAAACGTAAAGTTTGTAGAGGACCATCCAATGAACATTCATGTACAGTTTGGCTTTAATAATATTTGTAGTTTCTGAGAAGAAGGCATTTGAACATTTTCCCATAGGGTCCAATGTTAATCTATGTCCTGCGGTGGCGGCCATCTTGGATTTCCGATCGGCATAAAAAACATAAAATTTGTAGAGAACCTTCCAATGATCATTCCTGGGCAGTTTGGTTTCAACTGTCCTAGTGGTTTCAGAGAAGAAGCGTTTTGAAACATTTTCCCCATAGGGTCCAATGTTAAACTAAGTCCTGCCGTAGCCGCCATTTTGAATTTCATATCGGAACAAAAAACGTAAAGTTTGTATAGGACCATCCAATGAACATTCATGTACAGTTTGGCTTTAATAATATTTGTAGTTTCTGAGAAGAAGGCATTTGAACATTTTCCCATAGGATCCAATGTTAATCTATGTATTGCGGTGGCGGCCATCTTGGATTTCCGATCGACATAAAAAGCAAAAATGTTGTAGAGGACCTTCCAATGATCATTCCTGGGCAGTTTGGTTTCAATTGTCCAAGTGGTTTCAGAGAAGAAGCGTTTTGAAACATTTTTTCCATAGGGTCCAATGTTAAACTAAGTCCTGCCGTAGCCGCCATTTTGAATTTCATACCGGAACAAAAAACGTAAAGTTTGTAGAGGACCATCCAATGAACATTCATGTACAGTTTGGCTTTAATAATATTTGTAGTTTCTGAGAAGAAGGCATTTGAACATTTTCCCATAGGGTCCAATGTTAATCTATGTTTTGCGGTGGCGGCCATCTTGGATTTCCGATCGACATAAAAAACATAAAGTTTGTAGAGGACCTTCCAATGATCATTCCTGGGCAGTTTGGTTTCAATTGTCCAAGTGGTTTCAGAGAAGAAGCGTTTTGAAACATTTTTCCCATAGGGTCCAATGTTAAACTAAGTCCTGCCGTAGCCGCCATTTTGAATTTCTTATCGGAACAAAAAACGTAAAGTTTGTAGAGGACCATCCAATGAACATTCATGTACAGTTTGGCTTTAATAATATTTGTAGTTTCTGAGAAGAAGGCATTTGAACATTTTCCCATAGGGTCCAATGTTAATCTATGTATTGCGGTGGCGGCCATCTTGGATTTCCGATCGGCATAAAAAACATAAAATTTGTAGAGAACCTTCCAATGATCATTCCTGGGCAGTTTGGTTTCAACTGTCCTAGTGGTTTCAGAGAAGAAGCGTTTTGAAACATTTTCCCCATAGGGTCCAATGTTAAACTAAGTCCTGCCGTAGCCGCCATTTTGAATTTCTTATCGGAACAAAAAACGTAAAGTTTGTAGAGGACCATCCAATGAACATTCATGTACAGTTTGGCTTTAATAATATTTGTAGTTTCTGAGAAGAAGGCATTTGAACATTTTCCCATAGGGTCCAATGTTAATCTATGTATTGCGGTGGCGGCCATCTTGGATTTCCGATCGGCATAAAAAACATAAGATTTGTAGAGGACCTTCCAATGATCATTCCTGGGCAGTTTGGTTTCAACTGTCCTAGTGGTTTCAGAGAAGAAGCGTTTTGAAACATTTTCCCCATAGGGTCCAATGTTAAACTAAGTCCTGCCGTAGCCGCCATTTTGAATTTCTTATCGGAACAAAAAACGTAAAGTTTGTAGAGGACCATCCAATGAACATTCATGTACAGTTTGGCTTTAATAATATTTGTAGTTTCTGAGAAGAAGGCATTTGAACATTTTCCCATAGGGTCCAATGTTAATCTATGTATTGCGGTGGCGGCCATCTTGGATTTCCGATCGGCATAAAAAACATAAAATTTGTAGAGGACCTTCCAATAATCATTCCTGGGCAGTTTGGTTTCAACTGTCCTAGTGGTTTCAGAGAAGAAGCGTTTTGAAACATTTTCCCCATAGGGTCCAATGTTAAACTAAGTCCTGCCGTAGCCGCCATTTTGAATTTCTTATCGGAACAAAAAACGTAAAGTTTGTAGAGGACCATCCAATGAACATTCATGTACAGTTTGGCTTTAATAATATTTGTAGTTTCTGAGAAGAAGGCATTTGAACATTTTCCCATAGGGTCCAATGTTAATCTATGTATTGCGGTGGCGGCCATCTTGGATTTCCGATCGGCATAAAAAACATAAAATTTGTAGAGGACCTTCCAATGATCATTCCTGGGCAGTTTGGTTTCAACTGTCCTAGTGGTTTCAGAGAAGAAGCGTTTTGAAACATTTTCCCCATAGGGTCCAATGTTAAACTAAGTCCTGCCGTAGCCGCCATTTTGAATTTCATATCGGAACAAAAAACGTAAAGTTTGTAGAGGACCATCCAATGAACATTCATGTACAGTTTGGCTTTAATCATATTTGTAGTTTCTGAGAAGAAGGCATTTGAATATTTTCCCATAGGGTCCAATGTTAATCTATGTATTGCGGTGGCGGCCATCTTGGATTTCCGATCGACATAAAAAACAAAAATTTTGTAGAGGACCTTCCAATGATCATGTAAACTGTATGATTCTATTTAATAAAGTCCTTTAACTAGACCGGGGAAGAAAACGTACGCTTGAGTCAAATAGAGTTGTAATAAGAGATCATAATCGTGATGTACAAGTTTGAAAGAATTCCATTGTATATTTTAAATGAGGTTGAGACAAGTCACAATTTTTTAAAATCAGCAATTCCACACCCTACAACCAAATACCAAATATGATAGTATAGGTTTTAATATTTAGTAAGTTTTCAATCAATGAAGATAGAATTTGACATTTTCAACAGAGAATTTTTCAGAACATTAACGTTTTCTCTAAAATTTCAAAGGAAAGCACAAGTTTCTATCATATACATGAAAAATATAGTGTTTCTTCTACCTTCCTGTACAACGGGAACTCGAAGTGTTATGTAGTAAGAATATTATACACAATTTCATTCCAATGGTCAAAATGTTTTGGCTATCGGGGACAGCAGATTATTTTGAAACTGACTATCACTGACAGCAGATGTTGGCATTCGGGAACAACAGTGACATAAATTCTTATTTCTGGTTTATCCTGTAATAAGTTGAGCCATTAGTGTTTAGAATAATTCAAATATTGAAATTCATGGCTAATGGTTGCCTTTAAATTTCAAAACATTGAGATTGTTCCGAAGTAAAAATATATTTTCGAAGCTGTGAAACCCATTAAAAAATAGTTTGTTGTCCAATACCATAGTATTAGCTTTTGCTTGTATTGATTTCCATTGTCATTGACTTTGGAAATGTCTTTGATGTGGATAAACTGAGAAATAACTTGAAAATTACTTCTTTTAAAAAGATTTGATTGAATTAGGATATTTAGAAGTTTTGTAATATTTCATTTTTGATCAATTTCATCAGATCAGTGGAGTTAAATGGCAATCGGGAACATGAAAAATTTCATGAGACTTTTTAGTGTCAAATCGGGAAACAAATGATTTTTCTACAAGTGTCAGGAGCAGCCAGGGAGGAGCGGTATGAATAATGCACAATAATGAGAGAAACCAGAGGCTCTCAAGAGCCTGTATCGTTCACCTGGTAATAAAAAAAAACAATTGGTCCTATGTAAAAACTATGTCCTGCGTCATCTTGGAATTACGATCAACATAAAAAACACAAAGTTTGTAAAGGACCTTCCAATGATTGATGCACAGTTTAGGTTCAATCAGTGCAATAGCTTCAGAGAAGAATATATTTCTGTATTTTCCCCATATGGTTCTGTGTTAATACTATGACCTGTGGTGGCAGCCATCTTGGATTTCCGATCGGCATAAAAAACAGGACCTTCCAATGATCATTCCTGGGCAGTTTGGTTTCAACTGTCCAAGTGGTTTCAGAGAAGAAGCATTTTGAAACATTTTTCCCATAGGGTCCAATGTTAAACTAAGTCCTGCCGTAGCCGCCATTTTGAATTATATATCAGAATAAAAAACGTATATTTTGTAGAGGACCATTCAATGAACATTCATGCACAGTTTGGCTTTAATCATATTTGTAGTTTCTGAGAAGAAGGCATTTGAACATTTTCCCATAGGGTCCAATGTTAATCTATGTCCTGCGGTGGTGGCCATCTTGGATTTCCGATCGGCATAAAAAACACACACCTTGTAGAGGACCTTCCAATGATCATTCCTGGGCAGTTTGGTTTCAATTATCCAAGTGGTTTCAGAGAAGAAGCGTTTTGAAACATTTTTCCCATAGGGTCCAATGTTAAACTAAGTCCTGCCGTAGCCGCCATTTTGAATTTCATACCAGAACAAAAAACGTAAAGTTTGTAGAGGACCATCTAATGAACATTCATGTACAGTTTGGCTTTAATCATATTTGTAGTTTCTGAGTAGAAGGCATTTGAATATTTTCCCATAGGGTCCAATGTTAATCTATGTCCTGCGGTGGCGGCCATCTTGGATTTCCGACCGGCATAAAAAACAGAAAATTTGTAGAGGACCTTCCAATGATCATTCCTGGGCAGTTTAGTTTCAACTGTCCAAGTGGTTTCAGAGAAGAAGCATTTTGAAACATTTTTCCCATAGGGTCCAATGTTAAACTAAGTCCTGCCGTAGCCGCCATTTTGAATTTCATACCGGAACAAAAAACGTAAAGTTTGTAGAGGACCATCTAATGAACATTCATGTACAGTTTGGCTTTAATCATATTTGTAGTTTCTGAGTAGAAGGCATTTGAACATTTTCCCATAGGGTCCAATGTTAATCTATGTATTGCGGTGGTGGCCATCTTGGATTTCCGACCGGCATAAAAAACGGAAAATTTGTAGAGGACCTTCCAATGATCATTCCTGGGCAGTTTGGTTTCAACTGTCCAAGTGGTTTCAGAGAAGAAGCATTTTGAAACATTTTTCCCATAGGGTCCAATGTTAAACTAAATTCTGCCGTAGCCGCCATTTTGAATTTCATATCGGAACAAAAAACCTTAAGATTGTAGAGGACCATCCAATGAACATTCATGTACAGTTTGGCTTTAATCATATTTGTAGTTTCTGAGAAGAAGGCATTTGAACATTTTCCCATAGGGTCCAATGTTAATCTATGTATTGCGGTGGCGGCCATCTTGGATTTCCGATCGGCATAAAAAACATAAAATTTCTAGAGGACCTTCCAATGATCATTCCTAGGCAGTTTGGTTTCAATTATCCAAGTGGTTTCAGAGAAGAAGCGTTTTGAAACATTTTTCCCATAGGGTTCAATGTTAAACTAAGTCCTGCCGTAGCCGCCATTTTGAATTTCATACCGGAACAAAAAACGTAAAGTTTGTAGAGGACCATCTAATGAACATTCATGTACAGTTTGGCTTTAATCATATTTGTAGTTTCTGAGAAGAAGGCATTTGAATATTTTCCCATAGGGTCCAATGTTAATCTATGTCCTGCGGTGGCGGCCATCTTGGATTTCCGACCGGCATAAAAAACAGATAATTTGTAGAGGACCTTCCAATGATCATTCCTGGGCAGTTTGGTTTCAACTGTCCTAGTGGTTTCAGAGAAGAAGCATTTTGAAACATTTTTCCCATAGGGTCCAATGTTAAACTAAGTCCTGCCGTAGCCGCCATTTTGAATTTCATATCGGAACAAAAAACCTTAAGATTGTAGAGGACCATCCAATGAACATTCATGCACAGTTTGGCTTTAATAATATTTGTAGTTTCTGAGAAGAAGGCATTTGAACATTTTCCCATAGGGTCCAATGTTAATCTATGTCCTGCGGTGGCGGCCATCTTGGATTTCCGACCAGCATAAAAAACAGAAAATTTGTAGAGGACCTTCCAATGATCATTCCTGGGCAGTTTGGTTTCAACTGTCCAAGTGGTTTCAGAGAAGAAGCATTTTGAAACATTTTTCCCATAGGGTCCAATGTTAAACTAAGTCCTGTCGTAGCCGCCATTTTGAATTTCATATCGGAACAAAAAACCTTATGATTGTAGAGGACCATCCAATCAACATTCATGTACAGTTTGGCTTTAATAATATTTGTAGTTTCTGAGAAGAAGGCATTTGAACATTTTCCCATAGGGTCCAATGTTAATCTATGTCCTGCGGTGGCGGCCATCTTGGATTTTCGACCGGCATAAAAAACAAAAAATTTGTAGAGGACCTTCCAATGATCATTCCTGGGCAGTTTGGTTTCAACTGTCCAAGTGGTTTCAGAGAAGAAGCATTTTGAAACATTTTTCCCATAGGGTCCAATGTTAAACTAAGTCCTGCCGTAGCCGCCATTTTGAATTTCATATCGGAACAAAAAACCTTAAGATTGTAGAGGACCATCCAATGAACATTCATGTACAGTTTGGCTTTAATAATATTTGTAGTTTCTGAGAAGAAGGCATTTGAACATTTTCCCATAGGGTCCAATGTTAATCTATGTCCTGCGGTGGCGGCCATCTTGGATTTCCGACCGGCATAAAAAACAGAAAATTTGTAGAGGACCTTCCAATGATCATTCCTGGGCAGTTTGGTTTCAACTGTCCAAGTGGTTTCAGAGAAGAAGCATTTTGAAACATTTTTCCCATAGGGTCCAATGTTAAACTAAGTCCTGTCGTAGCCGCCATTTTGAATTTCATATCGGAACAAAAAACCTTAAGATTGTAGAGGACCATCCAATCAACATTCATGTACAGTTTGGTTTTAATAATATTTGTAGTTTCTGAGAAGAAGGCATTTGAACATTTTCCCATAGGGTCCAATGTTAATCTATGTCCTGCGGTGGCGGCCATCTTGGATTTTCGACCGGCATAAAAAACAAAAAATTTGTAGAGGACCTTCCAATGATCATTCCTGGGCAGTTTGGTTTCAACTGTCCAAGTGGTTTCAGAGAAGAAGCATTTTGAAACATTTTTCCCATAGGGTCCAATGTTAAACTAAGTCCTGCCGTAGCCGCCATTTTGAATTTCATATCGGAACAAAAAACCTTAAGATTGTAGAGGACCATCCAATGAACATTCATGTACAGTTTGGCTTTAATCATATTTGTAGTTTCTGAGAAGAAGGCATTTGAACATTTTCCCATAGGGTCCAATGTTAATCTATGTCCTGCGATGGCGGCCATCTTGGATTTCCGATCGGCATAAAAAACAGTAACTTGGTAAAGGACATTCCAATGATCATTCCTTTACAGTTTGGGTTAAGTCAGTTCATTAGTTTCGGAGAAGAAGATCTTTGAAATTTCGGCCAATCAGAGCATATTATTGGCCCTGGCAGCCATATTGAATATCCGACTGGAACGAAAAACAGTAACTTTGTAGAGGACCATCCAAGGAACATTCCTGCTAAGTTCGGTTCCAATCGGCCAAGTGGTTTCGGAGAAGAAGCTTGAAATGTGAAAAGTTTACAGACGACGGACGCCAAGTGATGGCAATAGTTCACCTGGACCTTTGGTCCAGGTGAACTAACAAAGTTAATTAACAATGGAATTTCTTTTAATTTTTTTCATGTTCCCGATTGCCATTTAACTCCACTGATCTGATATACGTGATAGCCCGATCTGCTGTCCCCGATAGCTAAAACATATTAACCATTGGAATGAAATTGCGTATAATATTCTTACTACATAACACTTCGAGTTCCCGTTGAAAAACTTTTCCCCAACAACGGAGAGAACATCGTTGACAGTTGTCAAACTACGGAAACGATCTGGCCTGTCACTTCTTTTAAACTTTTCATAGTTCATGTACACGGCTACATTTCAATGACAATTGGGAGTGGTTTTTTTTTGGAACCTGAACTTTTGTTTACAAATTAAAAAATAACAGGAAAAGTTAACAGTTGTTTATATAACAGAAAATGACAGCACCGTTTGTTATTTCAACAAAGTGAGATACTTATTTGGAATGAATAACCAACTATAAACATTACCCCGAAATGAGAAGTTATTTTACTTTAAAATCACTTCTTCATAGTGAATTGAAACAAGTGATGTCACTCTTCACTCTGGGGAGTGCAAGAGCGGTCCTTGTAGTGGCATTAGTCTACTCTTTTCCGGATGTCTTTAATGTGATCATGGCATTGATCTCCCCTTACACTAACCAGCCTTGTATTGTCCACATCCGATGGACTAACATCGTTTCTTAAGACCACCCTAGCCAATGGCGTCAAGGTTGTCAAAAAGGTTATAACAAGTAAATTCAGGTTTCATTTGATAGCAATATATGTATTGGGGTGTTTTCGCAATTTCAGCTGCACACCTGTACCTACCAAAATTACCTTGAAGAGCCCCCCAACCCTCGCGAGACTAGTGAAAGAATGAATTTTAATGTTATTGATAAAAAAACAATTAATCTGAAAACTGTTTATATATTGATATCTGATGTCTTTTTTTCATAAAAAAAATGTCACAAAATGTTTGGGCCACCATTATGCCATTTGGACCAGTGACTCTAATTTTTTACTGGCCCAACAAATTTTTTTCGGGCAAGCTAAAGCTGGCCCTCATTTCAGGCACTGGGGGGGCATCCGGATTTTATATTCGTTTCCATCCCGTATATTGGCCCTGTTTTTACTTCATACGAAACCATATGGCGCCATTTTACTGACAGCAAAAGTTGCCAGATAATCGAGAGTATATTAAAATACAAATACAAGAATGGCTTTTAAAACAATCTTATGTACAAAGAAATATTTAACTAACCATTCTTTGAAAATTCCAATCGTCATAAGAATGAAGGGTTAACACTGTTAATCACTATATCGGAAAATAGATAATAGCATTAAAACCGATAACAAGATGCTAATAGTACGAACACCCATTACACGAGGATAATGGTCATTCCTGGTGTTCAACTACGAATTCGAATAACACCCGAACCTTTTCCCTACCGAAATCGATAAAACAAAACAAATAAAATAATACTCTCAGTAAAAATTCTACAAATTGTGGAGATTTTCGTACTATGCGTATTAAATATCATCAAGTAAAATATATTCTAATCTACCTTTTAGCATCTTTCAGCATCCCATCAGCTGAACCTATAATCCGCTTTGTTGATCCCGTACAACTTAGAATCACTGGTTAGTATAAAGTCAGGAACAATAATATTCCTCTGCGTCACATTCGGAGTTTATACAATTTATATATACAGAACGTGTGTACCGTTGTGTGAGTGTGTGATCATCCTGATAAAATCAATAAATTTGTCACCACAAATAATATACAGTACAGGGGCGGATCCAGGATTTCAAGTTAGGGGTGGCGCACTTAAAAAAATTGCTCCGAGCAGAGGGAGGCGCGAAAATTTTTGAGGTATTTCGTGTGAAAAATCACGATTTTACGCCAAAAAATCATATTTTTTCCAATTTTAGGGGGGGGGGGGGGGGGGGGGCGCAGTAGCTATTTTATTTTTCTGAGGTAGCAATTAATAATTGAGTAGTTTTAACAATGTGTGAAAATTGTAGTTGTACTTGATAGATGGCGTCCCAATTATATGACCATTAACCATGGTAGATGATATCTAATTGTATAATTATCACATGCCGAATAGATTATAGGGAAACTGGGTAATATACAAGAAGCGATTAGGAAGTGACAATCATACAATAAAATTATTATCCCTACGGTCGCGTGTGATGTCATATCGGATTCCCACTGAGACATGTGTCTCTGATTCCCACGACCAGTTAACACCATTAGTTTTTGTAATTGTTATCATTTCAATATAACAATAATACTATTAATAAAAAGAAAAAACATGGTTTGATTGTTATATTTTGTGTCAATTGTCAGATCTCACAAAAAATGACCAATTGAGATGAAAGGAAAGGTGACGACAAATGTGTCAATGGTAATATTTCTAGATAGTTGTAGAAGATGAAAAAGCTATGAAAATTCATAATTGGACAAATATATCATTAGAAGAATTTTGTTCTTGGTTCATTTCTGCGGACAGTCTCAAGAAGCACTTTCAGAAGTATGAACTTTCACTTTGCTCAAGTGCAATATCCACAAAATTAGAGCGTCAAAACATGAAATGGCAGAAATATCGTATAGTAGATTTTCCCACTCAAATTACCAGAGATGGAATGTCACTCGTCACTGGGAGTAATGTCAAGAATAAGGATTTGAATGTCAGAACCAAAAAATCTAAAATCCGACATACTCAAACCTTAAGGAAATTGTGCTTTGCTGCTGTCACGAAATTGTCAAAAACCTACTTATCGACAATTATGGCACAACACACTTGGGAGAGAGCCTTCAAAGATTGGCAAAATGCAGGACCTATTCCAAACTTTATTGATATCAGTGGAGTTAAGAAGAGTATCCAATGGTTTACCCAACCTTCCATAGGTGCAGACGAGAAGATTAGTTTTCATTACACAGATGCGAGTCATATCCTCACATGTATTCGAACAAAACTCTGCACAACTGGGATAGCTGGCCTCAACATAAAAGCCTGGGAAGAAGCAGCTTTGTCCCCGGACGCTAATTTAAACATTCCAGTTGTTGTTGAGTGCGTCGATAAACAAGATGTTGGCCAGACGAATGTTCGCGGAAGACGTTGAGAAAGCAATGAGTGATCAAGAAGAAGCGTATTTTTGTAAATTGATTAGGCAGTGGTTTGATTCAGAGGACGAGCCATCAATATCGGCAGTCGATATGTGTTGTAACCGATTAAGACTTCGAGATTGGTTGCTACAAGGATACACCATTGGTAGATTCCCACCAGTTACCCAATATGTCCGGGGGATACCAATAGTTACATATGAACCATTGGTTTCTCATACAGAAAGGAAAGTCCAGCTACACGCCTTCCTCCCTGATGGAAGATATAATGTACGAGCAACTAGTTCACAAGAGGTTGAGCATTTTTGATCCCCAACATTTCGTGATATGGACCCCCCAGGGAAAGGAACTCCGAAACCAGATACCATACCCGAGATGATGTCAGCTGTTGCAGAGATAGACAACTATAGACTCAATCCAGACCGGTATGTTTCGGTTAGGACTATTATAACATGTAGATATATTCAAAACAACAATGCTGGTATTAAAGTTGACGTTAACCTTCTATGAAAGCATTGTAAACTAATAATGATATATACTGAACATGTTCAAACCCAATGCAGTAGCATAAAAACATATGTTTACTCATATATATACATATGTACTACCAAAATCGTTGGATACATGTATAATATAATATGATCACGATTCAGTCATCTAATCGAGAAACTCGATGGATTGTGATTAAGAAATACATCAGAATGAAAGCACACATTTGATATAATTTGATGAACTAACTTCACATGATTTGTGTCATATACACTATTTCGTGATAAAAAAAACCCCTGAGATGCTGATATAGACGGGTCAAAGCACTGTGTAATAAAACAAATATTGGTGGAAATAACAGTCACTTTTCCAGTGAAGAAAGATTAATTAATTAATGGTTGCGATCCTTATCATATTTTTGTGTTTCATTTATTCCTTAAAATGTAATCCTTTTAGATCACATAATAACTCAAAATATTTCTATGCAGTATAGGGACCTTGAAACAAATATACCTTTCGGCTTGGGCCATATCAATTTCACTGCATGGTCGTATCATGACCTTTCGTCAGTCTGTATACCCTGACATTACCCTACATATCTGTGACTATGTTATATGAGTGTATTATGCGTTGTGTATGGTACAATTTATTTTTCATGCATTTGTAGACCTTTCCTGATGAGAACGTCCCATGCTTCCGTATACCCCTTCAACAAAATGATGGTTGATGAAGATGAAATCGTAGACGATGGATTCCAAAGTAACACTTTCATTAGACACCAAGATGTTTCAAAGACTCTACCATGCATGTAACAGCACATGGAAGAGATGGGTGTTAGACAATTTCATGCAAGAGACGATTCTAAAATTTTGGCACACCTCAGAAAGGGAATATTAGAACTTCCGGATATTGATGATCGATAACGATTTCACGTTCCATCATAAATCAACTTAGAATATTTTGCACTTTTAGAATCTTACCAATCAACTTTAATGTATTTTAAAATAATACGTCTTAAATTTCTTTTCATTATTAAATGAATTACTATAGCCTGTACAGTCCTTTCCTGTAATACATAATTATCTGACTCAAACAAGTTTGTCAAAATATGTTTATTCTTTAAATGGTGTGCTAAGGTTCAATGGTTTTTGTCCATTTTATGACGACGAAGTCCACTTCGATATCTATACGTTGATCCACACCCGCATTTGTATAGAATTCCATTGTGGCAGGCATCTTCGTGACTCTTGAGACTGTCAGTCATTTTGTACTCTTTGGTACATATCTTACATTTGTAGGATACCTTTTCCTTGCACGACTTCTCATGGCGTTGTTTCATATATCTATGTGAAAATGATATTGGACAACAAGAGCATCGGTAAGGTTTTGCACCAGTGATGATCTTGATAAAATGTTTCCTGACGAAAAGTTTTCCTACAGCCCACAAAAGGGCAATTCAATTTTGTAACCTTGTGAGTGTGGATTCTTATGTGTACGTTCAAATCACTTATTCTTTTGGATTGGTGTTCCTTGAAATCTTCTTCATTTGCAAAGAACTGGTTACACCCAGAACACCTGAATTCATACTCTTTATTGTGACTTTTGGCATGAATCCGCACCTCGGACGTCATATAATCATTAAAGAATGCACAACCGTTTCCAGCTTTTTCTCCAAAAGTGAGACTTATGAAAAGGTGAAATTACGCTAAAATCTAATTGTTTTATGATTGCACAATAAAAACAACTTACATGCACATCACATTGTCGAAAAATATCAAATTCATTTGCATTCGCCGCAAAACAGTCGAAAAATGCTCGGCGAGCCTCGCATTTCTACCTGTTTTTAAGACTCGTACAAATAAATTTGGTATTTTCCGACAATGTATATGTATTGTATATTTATCTCTTAGGAAACATCTTACATTGTTATAGATAATTGCAAACGCCAACAAAAGTGATTTCTAAATATAAAAAAATACAAAAAATGCGGAAACTCAACTATTTCTACAATAATCAAATAATTTTGCTCCGTGTTTACCGGACCATTGCTCCATATGTCATGTATCATTTCGAAAATTAGCTCCGTGTATTACGGATGCTATTTTTTTCTACCCATCCTTTAACAATCGCCAAGTTTACTGAGATGAGAAAGAGTAATGTACTGGCCTTAATATGAATGATGTGAGATACATTGATGTTGAAATTGATTCCAAATAAATAGGGAAAATGATTATCATTTTTATAAAATCAACTCTTGAAAACTAAAACTCGTTACTTTTCAGTAAATTTTCAAGTTCAAGGATTGATATTTTCATTAATTGTCTATCAATTTGAAGTTTGCTTGCACCCATGTGAAGCTTATATATCGTACATTTCTACAGCTAACTTGATAATACAGGATTCACCCTTCAAATATTCATAAAATCAGACTTAACATACCTATCTCAACAGTTGTTTACTGCAGAATGCTCCGTGGATGACGGACCCCTCCGTGGCCTCCAAACGCTAAATTACCACGAAGTGGGAAGTGGGAAGGTCTAATACGCAGAAGTGGGAAAACACGGAAGTAAGCCCAAAATGGGTACTTGAATGGGTACTTAAAAGTTGACCGGAAGTGTCAAAAATGAGAACGGACAATGGAATTTTTTTTTACTTTGATCTCAAATGTATCAAAATTAAAAGACCCCGGTCAAAAACCGTTTAGATATTCCTAAAGACAATTTTATACTCTATCAGACGATATAAAATTCTGTTTGCTAAAATATTAGATAAAAGCACAATCTTGACCGGAAGCCTACCTTTTCAGAGTTAGCAGTCGGCTATTTTTCAACTTTGATTTCAAATTTCTCAAAATTCAATGAACCCGGTCAAAAACCGTTTAAATATTCTTAAAGACAATTTTATACTCAATCAGATGATATAAATTTGATTTTACGGAAATATTGGTGGAAAGCACAATCTTGACCGGAAGCCTACCTTTTCAGAGTTATCCATCGGCGAATTTTCAACTTTGATATCAAATTTCTCAAAATTCAAAGAATCCGGTCAAAAACCGGTTAGATATTCTTAAAGACAATCTTATAACCTATAAGATGATATATGTTTGATTTCATTAAAATATTGCTGAAAAACACAAACTTGACCGGAAGCCTACCTTTTACTTGAAGCAGATTTGGAGAAAAACGTGTCCAATTATCAACTATGAAAAGGTAGGCTTCCGGTCAACATTGTGTTTTTATCTAATACCTTAACAAAAATATTTGTATATCATCAGAGTATAAAATTGTCTTTAAGAATATGTAAACAGTTTTTGACCGGGTTCCTTGAATTTTGAGAAATTTGAGATCAAAGTTGAAAATTCGCCGTTGGCTAACTCTAAAAAAGTAGGCTTCCGGTCAAGATTGTGCTTTCCACCAATATTTCCATAAAATCAAATTTATATCATCTGATAGAGTATAAAATTGTCTTTAAGAATATTTAAACGGTTTTTGACAGGGTTCATTGAATTTTGAGAAATTTGAAATCAAAGTTGAAAATTAGCCGACTGCTAACTCTGAAAAGGTAGGCTTCCGGTCAAGATTGTGCTTTTATCTAATATTTTAGCAAACAGATTTTTATATCGTCTGATAGAGTATAAATTGTCTTTAGGAATATCTAAACGGTTTTTGACCGCGGGGTCTTTTACTTTTGATACATTTGAGATCAAAGTCAAAAATTTGTCCATTGTCCGTTCTCATTTTTGACACTTCCGGTCAACTTTTAAGTACCTAAATAATAAAATATTTATTATTTATTTCTTTATAAGATAGATCTTAACAATAGCTTTTAGAATCCGTTTAGATTTTTATCCTAGGTTGAGTACTTTTCAAGATATGATCTTTCAAGTACCCATTTTGGGCTTACTTCCGTGTTTTCCCACTTCCGCGTTTTAGACCTTCCCCACCAGCTGTACTGAACGGCTGTTGCCGCGCCCGTCTGGATATGAGCCGGTCCTCTCTCGGTGTCGTTTTGCGAGGTCTACCTGCGCGTGGACGGTCAGTAACATTCCCCGTTTGACGAAAACGCTGCATCAGTCGTACAATGATGGAATGGTTAACCCTGAAGTGGTCTGCCACCCTTCTAAGTTCTATGGCTAAAACCACCGTTATGCATGCCAGCAGCTTGTCACCTTTCTGGTATGGTTAATTTTCGCCGCACCATACCAATACAATAGAAAATGAAACTTAAAACTCTACACAAAAAAAAATCAGCTTTCGTTCGCAAACACAAATGTTGAAAAGTACACGTGGCACTTTACACACCCTGTCATATTCGTGCTATTATCGATTTTCAGATATAGCGATTAACAGTGTTAACCCTTCATTCATATGACGATTGGAATTTTCAAAGAATGGCTAGTTAAATATTTCTTTGTACATAAGATTGTTTTTAAAGCCATTCTTGTATTTTAATATACTCTCGATTATCTGGCAACTTTTGTTGTCAGTAAAATGGCGTCATCTGTTTTCGTGTGAAGTAAAAACAAGGCCGATATACGGGATGGAAACGAATATATAATCCGGAAATGGCTGGTTTTAAAATTTCATGGTTCTGGCCATCTACCAAATCATACTACATCTAAATAAAATAACAGAATGTTTGAAAATGACCACTTTCAAAATTGTGTTTACTTTTGATGTTTTTTTTAGTGCTGAAACGACAATGCACTGCAAAGTGACATGTATTTTATATAAGAAACAGGCACATTTCAGTCAGCTATTTTGTTTACAAGTACGATCAGTGACCCCATGACAGTTACATGACAGGAAGAGAGGCAGATGACATAGTTCAATTTTATATAGCCCTTCTGGATTTTTTTCTAGCTACTTTATAAATGAAGTAAATTTTTAGCATTACAAAAAGTATGGTTCAGTAGGTAGGTTCACTGTTCTTGGTACTTACGTCTTTAAAAGCAAACTTTAACATCTTTTACAGATGTCACGCTGTATTCTTGTTTATGTTCCATAAATAGAAACCGGAAGACACGTCAAAAATAATGCGTGCGCTGTGAAAATAAAAATAAAATGGATAAAACGAAAACACTATACGTGACGATAAGTATGTGTGTACGGGTAACGAAAACAGCAAACCGATTTGAAATAAGTTCATTATGTATAGGAGAATGTCCGAGTAACTCTCCATTCCTTAAAAATAATGGAGCCGAGGCCCATTGTTTTTAAGGAATGGAGAGATACGAGGACATTCTCCAACTTAAAATCCACCCATTGTACTTTATTAATTTTATTAATTGTTAATCTTGTAACAAAAAAAATTAAATAAATTGTTTGTTATTCACTTTTGCAATTTTAAACAGATTGAGGTTGTTGACCTTTAAACTCTAGCTCCGCCCCTGTCCACATTGTTCATAACTCTCCATTCCTTAAAAAATAATGGAGAGTTTAGTCAATAGATTTACATCACAGGTGGATTTTAATAGAAAAGATATTATTGAAACAAGTCAGGTGGTGCTTAACTTTTGTCGGACTGTATATACATGTGTATATGAACCTCCCTGGTTATGCAACAAATTCTGTAGTTTAATTTTTTTAAAAAAGATGTATTACCTATTGCTGGATCCTTTAAATGGTCAGACCAAAATCGTGATACCTTTATAGATTCTCTTTTAGACCCTAAAGGCATGTCAGAAATTTTATCTTTAAACTATTTACTTGATGATAAATTTAATGATATTGAATTATTAATAGAAAAAAACAAATGATATTTTCATGCAAGCTGCAAAAAACTCTTAACTTTTAAACCAAATATTCCAAAATATCATTTAGCTAAGCGCAAAAAGAAGGCTATTCCAAAAAAAGAATAGATGTCGAATGATGGTTTTAATGTTAAGAAAAGAACTTCGCTCCCTAGCCTGTAGATTGGCAAAGGATCCAAATAATAATGTATTAAGATTAACATTTTGTAACTGTAGAAGAGAATTTAACAAATTGAGAAATAAGCTCAAAAAAGACTTTTTCAATTCTATAATACAACAAATAGAAGAGGTTAACCCCTCAAGTAGTAAAGAATTTTGGAACCAAATCAATAAGTATAAAAAGAAAGATACTAAAGTTGACCCAGTCATTCCGATAAAAGACTGGGAGAAACATTATAAAGCTGTGTTAACCACAGATAAAATTGACGAATGTCAAATGAAGTCAGAAACCTCTTCCCCAGAAATCTGTAATCTGGATGTATCCTTTACATGTAAGGAGATCAAAGGTGGTATAAAAAGACTTAAAGCTGGCAAAACAGGAGGCCCAGATTTAATTTTAAACGAATTTATCAAAGCAGGCTCAAATACACTGGTACTCACTCTAACAAAATTACTCAATAAAATATTGAATTCGGGAAAGTTTCCCAAAATTTGGAACTTCTCTTTATTGATCTCTATTTATAAGTCGGGAGATCCTGCTGATTGTGGAAATTACAGAGGGATAAGCATAACAAGTTGTCTTGGTAAATTGTTCACTTCTCTTCTACAGAAAAGAATTAGCGAATTTTTAGAAACAAATGGTCTATTTATTTAGTGCAAACCAGGGGGGTTCAGAAAAAACTATAGAACTGTTGATCATATATTCATTTTAAAAACAATTATCAACAAATATGTCTATAAATGTAAAAGGAAAGTATATGCATGTTTTATTGATTTTAAAAAGGCTTTTGACAGTGTCTGGAGGTCAGCTTTATTTATTAAACTAAAATCAATAGGTATACGGGGGAAAGTCTACAATATTATTCATAACTTATATTCAAATACCCTTTATGCATGCAAAAATTCTAGCTACTTTAGCAAACCGTTTTTAGCTAACCAAGGGGAGTGGACTCCAGCACTGTCTAGACTCACTTCAACATTATTGTAGCGATTGGAGACTTACCGTGAACCTTAACAAAACAAAGATAATGATATTCTCAAAAAAGATGACTAAGAAGAACTTGTTTCACTTTTACTATGGCCCAAATACAGTTGAACTAGTCAATTCCTATACATATTTAGGGGTTATATTTTATTTTACTGGGAAGTTTAAGGAATCGGTGGCAAACCTGTCAGATAAATCTAGAAAGGCATACTTTGCATTGAAATCAAAACTATTTTATAATAATAACTTATCAGCAAAATCTTGGCTGAAATTATATAATTCAATGATAGCCCCCATCTTAACATATGGACCCGAAGTATGGATTACAGACTTTAAACCAAACTTTGAGGTTCTTGACAGTTTGAAAAAAACACAAAATATGATTCTTAAAAATATCCTTGGTGTTCATGGTAAGTCTTGAAGCACAGCAGTCAGATGTGAACTTGGTATATTTCCACTTAGTATTAAAAGTTATAGACTAATGTATGGTTATTATACCCTCTAGACATGCTAAACAGCAATGATGAACAGGTGGGCGGTCCCCATTCCATATTAAAAGCTGCATATGAAGTAGATAAACTACTCACTATTAAAGAAAACTCATGGGCAAACAGTGTTGTCCAAATTTCTAAAAATATGAAAATATTCCCTCTTGATATTTCAAATCAAATGTATAAATTGAAACTAGAAGATTCTTATAAATCAAAAATAAATTTTGAACTCTCTAATATAAGAAAGGAATCCTCAGGTAAATTTCTATTTTATAGAAAAATTGTCAAATCTTTTGAACAACAAGAATACCTAAATTTTAGCATTCCTAAAGAACTTAGAAACAAATTAACAAAATTAAGAATAAGCGCACATTCATTAGCAATTGAAACTGGAAGATATTCTAAACCAAAAACACCACCATATGAAAGATTTTGTTAATTCTGTAAAGATCAAGCAGAGAATGAATCTCACTTTTTATTACAGTGTCCACAATACACAGCACTGAGACAAAAACATGGTATATGTAATGAGAAAAATGAAGATTTTCTAATATATAAAAAAAAGTTGTTAAATCCCACATCTTCTAGGGAGTTAAAGATTATTTGCCTTTATATAAAGGAAGCTTTTGAAGAGCGGGACCATCCTACTGTTCATTGATTATGTAGTCATTGGATAAATAATATGTAAACAATTTCTTTCATATTGTATTGCCTGTATATTCAAATCATCCACATGTATGTCATATTATTGTAATGTATCTGTTTATGTTGTTGGATTATGCCTCTTATGTGTGCTCTTTCCAATAAAATATTGAATTGAATATTGTTCTTATTCGTTTATTTATCAACATACTTTTCTTGGCAACAAATAATAATCTGAATTTACAACATTGGAGCAAAAGAAATATAGTGTCCAGTTGTTATTCAAATATATAAGGGTATGCTTTGAACCAACGCCCCCTTTTTTGCTTGACAGTTTTGAAAACTTGCACCACCACTGTCCGGTCCATTCCTACGCCACTGTCGCAGCAAATCTTTTGCTGTTAAAGTAACTAACAACATTGTTGTCCAAAAATATTATATCAATATTTTAAAAGAGGAAAATCTATCATTTCAATCATTGTATTAAATTGTTTGCCCCTTGTGAGACCTTAATTGGCAATAAAAAAAAATTCTTATTCTTATTCTTATGTGTAAATTAATACTAAAAAGATATAATCACAAACATGTTGTATGCTCAACCTCTAAATGCTACCTCCCCGTATCCAGGGTCAGATGTAGATGTAGCAAATGCTACGAGCCCCGCTATAAATGTTTGTAAGTTGGTAAGGTGGATTTTTATGATTATTTTTTATTTTTGTTACGGAACATTATTATATAAATGGTTTTTTTTATTGATTGTATTATTATAAAGATTTAATCAATCGTTTCAGTTGTTCTTTTTCTAAATACCGAACTGCAGACCAGAAAAAACAATCGGTTGGAAATGATAAATTTATTATTATTTTATACACAGTTCATCAGTATACCAGGGGCGGATCCAGGGGGGGGGTCACACCCGACGCCCCCCCCCTAAAATTGGAAAAAATATGATTTTTTGGCGTAAAATCGTGATTTTTCACACGAAATACCCCAAAAATTTTCGCGTCTCCCTCCGCTCGGCGCAATTTTTTTTAAGTGCGCCCTCCCCTAGCTTGAAATTCTGGATCCGCCCCTGTATACAATGTGGCATGTTATAATAACATGATGGTACAGCATATATATGTGACATATTAAGAAATAGCATAAGTAGGTCAGAAAATTATGAACAACACATGTTGATCGTACCAAATTATTTCTAGATTTACATGCGAGGTGGATAAACTTTCCTAAGTTACGAAGTTCTTTCCCGTTTTCCACTGACAATAGCTGAACTAGTTTAAAAGTAGATGGTTTAGACCAATAATATTTCTTGATGTATTTTTTGCGCAGATCATTATACTTTGTGCATTGCAAAACAAAATGGAATTCGTCCTCCAATCCATTCAAGTTATATAACATACATTTTCTTTTATTTCTAACAATACCTGTATATCGTCCAGTTTCAATAAAAAGATTGTGAGATGACAGACGTATTCAAACCTTATACATATACATGTACTGGAACATATTATCAGGTATTTTGGTCAAATAAACACCTAATTAATGTTAAATAAACAATCCTACAGGTAAGAAATTAAAAGTTGGATAAATGGGAATACCTGATTTTCAAAAGTTGGATAAATGGGAAGACACGGAGAAAACCACCGACCTGTCACAAGTCACTGACAAACTTTGTCACATTATGTTGTACACCTCGCCCTGATCGAGATTTGAACTCACAGCATCAGTGGTGATAGGCACTGATTGCATAGGTAGCTGTAAATCCAACTACCGTACGATCACGACCACGACGGCCCCTGGATTTGAATGACTTCTTAAAAATTCCTTACAAAATTGCTCAACTTTCTTATATAAGATAGAATCCATGAGTGTCAATATATTAGACCTAAATTCATTATTGTATTCAAATTATTTTTAGAAATTGAGATACTAGTTAGCATATATCTATTTTCGTCTGCATTTTGCTAAACGTGGAATCCCTACGTACCCTGCGTATGAAAATCGCTACCCTTTACTTTACGACGTACAGTTTCCCAGCTGGGTGTGGTGAGTGCACGATTGTTTTAAATCAAGGATAATTATAAGCATTAATAAGGTTATCTCCGTACATTATCAGTTTAATTTGCATAAAATAAGATATGGCAAGATTCATTTTCATATTAAATGATAAGAAAGTTACATTTGCATTTTTTTATCACACATTTGCGTTTATTTTATCACACCAATTACCATTGGCCATATTTAAACTAATTCAACCAAAAACACAGATTATTCTATACCTTATAGTAACATCTTGGCACATTCTAAACATGCGTTTGATTTTTCTTATAATAGTGTTTAATGTCAGGAAATGTACGGGAAATAATTGTGACGGAGATGCTTGTGTTAACACAATAGACATCCCGTTGGTTACCAAATTAAATGCCCCTCTGAAGGCTGAACTTGACATATCAACCTTAAATACACAGCTTAAGACATTGATTGAACAGGAAGTGAAAAGGGAGGTAAAAAGAGCAGTAAGCAGTACCGTAACACAAGAGTTACAATTAGCTGAACGAAAGTTGGAATCGAAATTATCAGGAACAATAACATCAGCATTGCAAAGATTACAAGAAGGTAAGACTTATGAAGATGACACAGATATTTATGTTGTACATTAGGGTATTGCGCATGCCTTTACACATGTTCGTACGTCCATCCGGCGTGCGTATATACCGCAGTTGGTTTTCACTCAGTTCCCTAAGTTCCCTTTTAGCAAATAATATGAAATGTATACACAATGTCAGGGACATTAAAAGGAAGGTCGTTTTCAGTTTCGGACTCTACCACTTTTATTTCGTTATGGAGTTATGTCCCTGTTTACTTTAACTGGAACTGGTACGTCCGTGTCATATGGACATATTCTTTCATTTTTTAATAATTGCATTTTATTCCGGTCCTTCCAATTTAAATAGTGAACATATTGCATAATTATTGTATTTGTTGTTTTTGACATGCCGACTTTAAATAAGATTTATCTTTATTAATTTCTGAATCTGGGACATAGTAGTAAAACAACATTGTACGCAGGGAATGGACAGAAGTATTCAGATGCTTTCAGTTTTCACGATATATTTCATATACAACTAAATGTATTAAAAAAAAATAATACTATCCTGAAATCAGTTCATGTCCGATTCTGACAATTTTTGTTATAAAAAAAACCCTCAGAAAAGTGTAGTTTTTTTTTCAAATAAATTTTAAAAGCACGTTTTCCCCCAAATCTTCATGATTTAAACACATCTTAGATTTATTTATCTGCAAAAGTACGATCATTGTATTATATTTTGTACCAACTTAATTCAGTTTTGTGTCCTACTTGTACATTCTCAGAACTTTTAATCGATCAAAATAATTTTGGAATTATAAAGTAAAACTACATTCATTTCTACTTTTGTCAAGAAACAGTTTTCAAAATCGGAAATGTATTTACTTCAGGATAATATTTTGAAAAAAATGTAGTTTAATATAAAAGATAGAGGGAAAACTCGAATCGTGCTAATACTTTTTGTCTATTGTCTGTACCCGTGAAAAAACTAATCGTATTGCCAAGAAAAATAAAGATTAAGAAAATAAGTAATTTATGACGTACCACATTATGAAAATAGATTTTATGTCCCTTTATGTGTCCTCCTAAAGCAAAGTTAAGCTATAGGAAAACACCATTTAAAATCGAGAAACTTTCAAATTAAATGAATTTCGTTAGCTGTTTCAAAAATATGACGTTTTAATGTTGGTAAAAATATTTACAAATCACAATAGGAAAAAATCCGAAATACTTCACAAGTAGAGAAATATAAAATCGTCACATACCATGACAGAAAGAATCCTTGAAGTGGCAAACCTGTAACTTTTAATGGTTCAAGTACTACCTTTGATATTCATTAATATTTATTAGTCATTGTAAAACATTTTGATTAGTACCGGTACGTTGTTTTACAGCCAATCAAATAACTGGGTTTTTTTTAAATAAAGGAACCGGATTTTCTTTCAAATTAAAATGATAAGAGGAGAGGGACTGGTCGCAATTACCTTTGCGAATTAACTTTCCATTTATATGTAACAAATTTCCAGCAGCACCTGTATGGAGTATATATCTCTTAGATGAACCGATATTCCAGAGCATGTGGTTCCTATCATGATTTCCTCGACAGAGGGTTATTGCGGACAAGGAAGCTACCGAACAAATAAATGTTCTTAGTAGTTAAGTTGGAGTCATCACTTCGAAAGTTTTACCGTTGCTACCATGACCTGGTCAATCGTTAAAGAATATCTTGGTCACAAATGACCACGAATGTGTTCCGTTTGTCGTAATCATAACCAGATCTTTTTCCCATTCGCGACTTATCACCGGGTTTGTAATACGAGTAACACGACGGGTGCAACTAGTGGAACAGGAACTGCACATCCTTCCGGAACACATGAGTTCACCCCCACCCCCACCCCCGATTTTTAGTGGAGTTCGTGTTGCTCGATCTTGTATTGTGTGCAATATTTTGTAGATCATTGTTTGTCCTTTTGTTCTTTTTCTTCTGTCCTTATATTTACGACTTCTGATTACCCCTTTTATATCTTCAAACTTGTCTTGATCAAATCTCAGGTTAGTATCAGTGTTTGATCATATCTCAGGTTGGTATCAGTGTTTGATCAAATCTCAGGTTAGTACCAGTGTTTGATCAAATCTCAGGTTAGTGCCAGTGTTTGATCAAATCTCAGGTTAGTACCAGTGTTTGATCAAATCTCAGGTTAGTGCCAGTGTTTGATCAAATCTCAGGTTAGTACCAGTGTTTGATCAAATCTCAGGTTAGTACCAGTGTTTGATCAAATCTCAGGTTAGTACCAGTGTTTGATCAAATCTCAGGTTAGTGCCAGTGTTTGATCAAATCTCAGGTTAGTACCAGTGTTTGATCAAATCTCAGGTTAGTACCAGTGTTTGATCAAATCTCAGGTTAGTGCCAGTGTTTGATCAAATCTCAGGTTAGTACCAGTGTTTGATCAAATCTCAGGTTAGTACCAGTGTTTGATCAAATCTCAGATTAGTACCAGTGTTTGATCAAATCTCAGATTAGTACCAGTGTTTGATCAAATCTCAGATTAGTACCAGTGTTTGATCAAATCTCAGATTAGTACCAGTGTTTGATCAAATCTCAGGTTAGTACCAGTGTTTGATCAAATCTCAGGTTAGTGCCAGTGTTTGATCAAATCTCAGGTTAGTACCAGTGTTTGATCAAATCTCAGGTTAGTACCAGTGTTTGCAGATTTTTTTTGTAGCAGCGCTTACAAAGTTAGTTTAATATATTTGATTTGTTTTGGTTATCAGATCTCAAGAATGTACCAGCTTTTACGGCAACGTTGTCTGAAGATGTTGTTCCACCCATCAACCAAGTCATCAAATTTGATACCGTCAGAACAAACATTGGGGGACACTATTCACCCCGTACAGGAATATTCACCACGCCAAAGTCAGGACTGTATATGTTTTCGGCTACAATTAGGGCAGGTGGTGGTAACGGAAAACATCTACACTGCGAGTTATGGGTGAACAACACGATGTATGAAAAGGCCTTTGGTACAGACTACTCTACTGGGACTGTCAATGCTGTGCTACAACTCAAAGTAGGAGACAAAGTGTTCATCAAGAAAGATCATCGAGGTGGACGAGAAACCATGTTAGGAAGACATTGGTCTATGTTTTCTGGTTATTTCATTGTGTAAAGCGCACACTAGATTTATATTGACACACCCGTCTTCATATACTGTATACGGTGATTCATTGCTACTGCTAAGCATAGCTTGCTTCATAAGGATACATATGTCCACCTAAGACTTTGTGCTGACGGCTAATTTATTATGACCACAAGAATAACTATTGGTTTTGATTGAATGAAGCCAACTAAAGTAATAATTCAATAAAATAGTAGGACCTCACATTTTTTGTGTAGAAACTATTAAATTTGCAAATTTGAAATAATATTTTAATCGGAACAACTATCTTCTTTCTCTACATTTTGCATTCAATGATAATTCAAAATATCAGTACTTTAGTTAGATTGATTACATAAATATATTTATGGATGTTCCTTTTATTGTCGTATACACATTTGGTTTTTCTCACATTAGTAGGAAAATACATGGATTGCATACATTTGTATACTGCATTGAAGAGTGGAAAAAGTGTGTTTTATTTCAATTCAGGGTTATTCCTTAGAAAATACAATATTATGTAAATCAATTACCAACCAATGAATTACATGTTTTTGTCTTAAGTTTACTCCTGTATAACTGTTTTTCAAACTGATATTATTGATTCTTCATAGTTTATACTAAACTGTTCTAAAATCAAATGACATTTTCTTTTATATTAAATGCCAGTATGCCCAGAAAAGAGAATTCATGATAGCTTTCTTCATCTGTCATCTTCAATTAATGTAACTGAGCGAGTGATTATTGTTTAATGTCAATTGAGCAATTTTTCGTGGTAAGAACAAGTTAGATGATTTGATTTTTTGATTTTTGGTGTTTTAACGCCACTTTCAGCAATATTTCAGCTATATCATGCATGGCAACCAGTTTTAGTGGTGGAGGAAGCCGGAGTACCCGGAGAGAACCACCAACCATGGGCAAGCAACTGGTAAAACTTTATCACTTGCGGCTGCGAATTGAGTGCACCCTTTTTTGTAATTTACAAAACCGGGCGCGAACCCACGCCGTATTGGTGATAGGCTTGTATGAGTTGTTAGGTAATCCAACTACCTAACTCATTGAGCACCCGGGCCCCCAGAACAAGCTACATTCAATGAAATGATGAACATGATTGTTGTGTACATGTACTATATAGCTAGACCAACATGCTGTCAGATTTTTATAGTGCTAATACAAAACATGAAACAACAAGTACAGCCCACGGGTAAATATGTCTCTCCACTCGGACACATTATTCTGATTCCGAGTCAACCAGTACGCTTACTCCTTAATTGATATTGCCTGCTGAGCGGAGAAGTGACAATTTTATAGTCTTTGTTTTGACCCGACCGGGGCTCGAACCCATGATCTACAGCTCCCGATCGCGAGGATCGCGCTCGCAAACGATTAGACCAACGTTCCGGTCAGTTAATGTAAAGGCACTTGTAATGTGAAATCCAAAGTAGTTTGTGTTGTTATATCTAATTATTCTAATTAACAACAAAGGGTAGCTTGGCTTGATATACTGGAAATCTTGTTTTTATTGCTATTACTGTGTTGGTAGATCTGCTGGTGGACTAGAAGTCTCTACTGGTATCAGGTATGAAACTTGCAGTTCCTGTATGATGTAATTTATATCAAAGTAAGAAAAATCTCCTTGGTCATAATATTTTGCCTCATGCCTGAATAGTCTTCTTGCTTTATATATGATTTTGTTTTCATAATTTGTGCTTATTATGTCCTCTTAATTGCTTTATTGTGCTCGTTTGTATATTTGTGCTTTTGATTTGATTTTTCGTTGCTCTTGTTTGCTTATATGTCCTTTATTATTAACATATATATTTATATATTTATCATTTTGTGGTATAGTTCTTGCCTGTTTTAACAAATTTTATGTTTTGCTTGTATATATGTTTAATAGTCGATTTTATTAGTTTCATTTAGCTCATGTTATCTGTTAAATGTCTATAATATCACAGGGGCTAGGTGCGCCTGAAAAAACCCCCCAAAAAACTAACTATATAATACTAGTATTATATAGTATTTTTTTTCTTTTCGGACGCACCTAGCCTCTGTGTATAATATGTGCCGATTTTAAATAAAATTTACTTACTTCCTGTTTAGGTTCTTTGTTTACTTGCTCCCAAAACCTTTAAATTTGTCGGTTTTCCATTTTTGTTAACTACGAATCTACCAGATGAAGGTTATTCCAGAAATGTGTTGTAAACTCTAAATTAGATATCTATTTCTTATTCAATTATTGCTATTAACATGTCATGGTTTTTTGTTTTTTTACTTGTCAGAAGAATAACAAGTTTATCATTATTTAATAATCACAATTGCTACTGTTCATCTTACAGTCAATATAAATGTTTGTTTTATTGCATAAGATTAATGGATATTGCCCTTCTTGATCTTATTCAAGACATTTTTCATTAGTGGTCTTTATACTGGGCAATAAAATATGATAGATTATATTGCTGCTCTCTATTGCATAATCAAAGTGAAGAATTTTCATTTCTGTTCTTCATATTGGACAATGATATACAGTAGATCGTATTGTTTGTTTGTTTATGGCGTTTAATGCCACTTTCAACAATATTTCAGTTATATCCTGGTGGTCAGTTTTATTGGAGGAGCAAGTCACTGACAAAGTTGATCATATAATATTGTATCATGTACACCTCGCCATGAATGGGATTCGAACGCACAACTTTAGTGGTGATAGGCACTGACTGCACAGATAGTTGTAAATCCAACTACCATATGATCACGACCACAACGGCCCCTAGAGTAGATTGTATTGCTGCTCATCATCTTAAAGTCAACAAAGAGATCGGTATTGCCCTTCTTGATCTTACCAAGACAATTTTTCGGTACTGCCCTTCATACTGGATACCACATCTGTGGTGTAAAGCGTGCTTGCCTAGATTGCGGTAGATCGTGGGTTCGAGCCTCGTTCAAGTCAAAACAAAGGCTCTAAATGTGGTATTTGTTGCTTCAGGAGTAAATGAATGACTGGTTGACCTGGAATCAAGATAATGTGCCTGACAATGTCCAGCTGCAGACTGTTATGAGCTAGCACTATAGAAAATGAAACTAGTACACAGTGGATATCATCATCATCTTATCCAATAGTAACTTGTTCTTGTTGTGACATAGATGGATAATTGCTGACTTGGCATTAATCAACTGGTCAATGAAATATAGTAGATTATATTGCTGCTCTTTATCTTGAGAATTTTCATTTCTGTCCTTCATAAATGGGTTTAACATTTTTTATACTAACATATAACCCAGGAACTTGGCAAAATAAATTAAAATATTAAATTATAAATACCGGTACTTTGTGTAGATTGCTTTCAAAACATAAACTGGCAAGACTTAATCAAGAAGGTGAAAGTCAATGTAAATACAACTGACTGTTCAAACCAAGAGACAAGAGATATTAATTTGTAATCTATTCATTTCAACTCTTTATCAGATGGGTGTCACTAGTGGAGCAGTAACGGCTAGCCCTTCTGGAGTACCTGAGTTCACCCCCAGTTTTTAGTGGTGTTTGTGTTGCTCAATCTTTAGTTCTCTGTGTAATGTTTTGTAGATCATTGTTTGTCCTTTTTTTTTGGCCATCGGCATTGCATTGCCAGTCCTTCTACACTATTACTCTTTTGGCATCTTCAAATTTATTAAGCGAAGTAAGTGAAACTAGAGTTGTGGCTGTAACTTTTCTCTCTAATTTTACCATGTCCAGATTGCTCCAAGACTTGCTTTGCATATAAATAACAAAAACAAAAGCTACACATTTATTGACTTGTCAAAAAAACTTAACAAAATATCACAACAAATAAATAAATATTATGACAGTTCATCTGCATATGTATAAACTGATATTTTTCACCACGAAATCTTGCTTTGTTTGTTACAATCTGAAAATTATAATATAAATTGATGACAAACTGTAAATGCTTTATCACTTTGACATAATAATTTTTTATTCATACTTCACATTCACAGGACAACATTTCAATCTGTTCACAGTTTTGGTCACATGACTTAACTTCACATGTTTGATTCTCTATTATCTTCTATATCTCCAACAACACCACTTTCACAACTTTCTATACAGGAATTGCTTCTATACATTGACTTTGTATTTGACCCCTCGTTGACCTTCCAACAATCATTTGCATTGGACACCAGATAAATCATAGTTTTAGGAAGTCTACTTGTCTTGATGAGATATAATATAACAATACGTATGAACATATGACAGATAAGCATAAGGCAGGCATACACAAATAACATATAACATGTATTGAACATAATTTCCCGCAAAGTACTGACAAGGGGAACTAACTCTGAATGTAAATAATGAACAAATAATCCTTCATCCACTTCTGAAAAAGAAAAAAAATACAAAAATGAATGTACAATATTGGAGAATTAAATCAAAACAGAACAACATTTATTGGAATTATATTTATCCTAATCTTAGCATGCTTAACCAGTTGGTTAAAATTTCGTTATATTTTTAATCACCAAAGTAGTTAAATATTTGAATGAGAATTCCAGCTAATTTCCTTTCGATGCTCATTAACTTAGAATATTTTTTGACATTTTGGTTATCTATAAGGAGAAACAGATTTTCCTTCTCTTCTGCTGACGACCGGGTGGCTCAATGAGTTAGGTAGTTGGATTAGCTAACAACTCATACAAGCCTATCACCAATACGGCATGAGTTCGCGCCTGGCTTTGTAAATTACAAAAAAAGGTGCACTCGACTCGCAGCCGCAAGTGATAAAGTTTACCAGTTGCTTGCCCATGGTCGGTGGTTCTCTCCGGCTTCTTCCACTACTAAAACTGGTCGCCATGATATAGCTGAAATATTGCTGAAAGTGGCGTTAAACACCAAAAATCAAATCATCTTCTGCTGACAGTGGATAACGAAATTTTAAATATTTCGAATGGAGAAATATCGTAATCTACTGGTAGCTGAGGGAGCATCTGTATTTAACCATTTATCTATTGTCATTAAATGATGCTTTTAACAAATTCTGTGTTGTAGATCTTGAAACATTCTGACTCGTCATTCATAAAAAAAAACAGAATGTTTTGAAGATACAGTTAAACTTGTCACTTTGTAATGCTCTGGTGTTTTTGTAACAATTTACAGTTAATTATTAAAATAACTTGATCGTTACATGTACATGTATTGAGAAAAACTCGCAAGTTAATTAACGATAATTTTACTAGTCTAGAATGGAAGTGACCGTTAAATACTAGTAAACGGATACGATGGGATAAACTTTGAGTAACCGTTGACCACGTTAGTGAGGTGATCACTTATTTGAGTTAAAATAATACATAAATCTGGTTGGGAGGGTTTTAAATTGACCGTGTACAGCGGGTGACTGCTAACTCAAGATTACCATAATGGCACGTTTGACCATATCTTTGGCATGGAACCCCCTCTAAAAATCTAACCAATATCTTAAAGTATTTGCTACACATTGTTCTTTTTCATCTAATTTTAATTTGAATAATTTACCAATCGGTAGTAACAGTCCCTCAGTAATAGATAGTATTATATCTGTTCAAATAATTGTTTTTTTTTTAAAATTACCTTTGAATAGCGAAGTTGTGACTGGGAGAAACTTGCATGATGTCAAAAGTTCTTGGACCCTTAATAACGATGGTGTACAGACATTTCCAGTACTTGTAGAACATAAATCAGACAATAGTGATTGTAGAACTACATTCTGTAAATATAAACATACATGTATTATTACAATAAGTAATGAATGAGGAAAGGATTGCGACTTGTAAAATATCCATGGCATTTGTGACACATATATTCCATAATGATTTTTCCTACAATTATGATTTAGACACAGACAATAGTCAGAATTTTGATAGAATGGAATAAGACTAGAAATAAAAAAAACCATATTGTATAGTTTTGTAGAATTTTCCATATTTGTTATGCATCTCTTACCTATCTCTTTGGGTGGTGTAATGGTAGGCGTGCTTGCCTAGAGTACAGTAGATTATGGGTTCGAGTCAAATCAAAGACGATAAAATTGGTATATTTTGCTTCTCCGTTAAGCACGCAGCATTAAGGAGAAAGAGCAAAGACTGGTTGGCTCGGAATCTGGCTAATGTGTTCGCTTGGGGCAACATGTCTATCCGCGGACTGTTGTTTCAGTGAGCTAGCACTATAAAAATCCAACTAAGCGTGTTGGTCTAATACAAAGCAGATCTCATCCTCATCTCTTTAAAAATTAACTTGTTCTCGCCATGATATAGCTGAAAAATTGCTGAGTTGGCATTAAACAACAATCACTCAGTCATTCAACACTACATGTACAAACCCATTGAGAAATTACTATATGTACATGTTATTCTTAAGATATTTAGTTTACCTCAGCATTGACAGAGTTGGTCAAGAAATTGTTGATTGAGGTTACTTCTAAATCCACCAATGATTTGTGCTCTTTTAAAATAATATTGAGGTCAGAGGTCACATCAACTATCAAACTGTTTGTGATATCAACTTGTCTATGTAATTGTGGAATTATGGATTTTGTATCAATGAGAAATGTTGCTGTTTCTATGCTAACAAGGTCAGATGTTGCCTTGGTAACTAAACAAATAACTAAAACAAAAGCTCCAACTAATACAAATCTCCACAGGATAGGTGCTATTAAATGTCTGTAAAGAAATGCTGAAGCACTATGTACAGTTTTAAACATGAATGAATGACTTTTAGCTTCAGTATAGGAACTCCTTTTTTGTTTCTGCTTTTTATTCCAAAGTTCACGTAAAATTTCTTGTTTTGATTTTTGTGCTGTATTAGCATAAAGTTGAATTGGATCATTTTTTCCTGACCACATATCCTCCTTATTCTCAGAATAAAAGTTGTATGGGTTCTCTGAAGAATTGTTTTCCAACTTCCGATTATTGTTTCCCGTTTGCCAAAATTGGATTTTTTCTGCAACATGATCTGTAGGAACTTTAATATCAATGCCCATTTTAGCTTTCCGTAGAATTTTTCCGAGCCATACGAATCTATATGACAACATCACAATATCCATAAAAAGAAAGAAACAGATGAACACAGGTAAAATTATCTCCTTCATACGACTTATCAGTTTTGCCTTTGACATTATGGTCTCGTTTAAAGATTCCTCTGACGTTTGCCTGTTGTTGCCCGTTGAATTTGTTGTTATTGAGGCAATTTCTGGCTGATCTAGAATTTGATATCCAAATTTAGTCTTCAGTTCCATGTCTAGAATGGGGTCAAATTTAGGCATTACTGTATCCACAGTTGTTGATACCTGTAGATCAGTAGGTACAACACCTGTTAAAGACTTCCTTAGTCTGAAAAAAACCCCAACAATTAAAGTTTAATATAGTATCTACTGTTGCCAAAAATAAGAAGTGGTTAAGGTTATGGTGTTTAAAGCAACTTTCAACAATATAACAGCTATATCGTGGTGGTCAGTTTTATTGGTGGAGGAAACTGGATTATCTGGAGAAAACCATTAAAACATAATGTTTTATAAAGTACACCTCACCTGAGTGGGATTCGAACTCACAATGTTAGTGGAGGCATTGATTGTATAGGTAGTTGTAAATCCAACTACCATACGATCTTGACTACAATGGTCCCTGCAAAAATAAGAAAGTTGACATAAAAGGACAATGAAAGAAGATTTACATAAAGCTGTATCGCTCGCCTGGTAAAGTAGATTTTATTGTCTATATAGTAAAATGTGTTAGAATTTGATCACCCCAGATATGAATCAAATAGACCACATGATGACCTTCATTAGAACATTGATAGAATCGTCATATCACAATGCTACATTATGCCAAATGAGCAATTTTTTCAGCAATTTCATGGCGAGATCAAGTTACATTCGATGAGATGATAATGATATCCGCTTTGTACTAGACTAATACGCCGAGTTGGATTTTTTTATGGTGCTAGCTCACTGAACAGCAGTCAGTGGGTAAACATATGTCACTTCAATCAGACACATTATCCAGATTCTGAGCACAACAAGTTTTTGCTCTTTATCCTTAATGCTGGGTTCTTAGTGGTGAAGCAACTAATACCAATATTACAGTCTTTGGTTTGACTCGAATAGGACTCAAAGCCATGATTTACTGGAGGCAAGCACGCTAACCATTACACCACGGATGTGGTTTAACAATATTACAGTCTTTGACTCGAATAGACTCAAAGCCATGATTTACTGGAGGCAAGCACGCTAACCATTACACCACGGATGTGGTTTAATTAAATGCATAGTCTGCACATCAAATACCTGTTATTAATTGTGTCCCTAATTCCTAAGATGGGTTCTACCCCATCAACTTCCATCCACCTCATAAAATCCTTCAGCCCTTGAAAAGTCTTCTCTTCTCCCATAATAAACTGCTGATCGCTGAACCTATCTTTTGGAAATCGTAAATATTGATTATCACGGAAATTCTCCAACAATTTAACGTAGTTCTGCTGAATATGACTAAAATGATTCTCTAACATAGAATCAGTATCTGCCAGAAATTTATCAATCTTTTCATCAATGACTTTAGATTTTTCTGACATTGTGTTATTAATAGCAGTTCTAACGACTCCTTGTTCATTGTAATATTTGTTCATGATTTTTTTCAAATCATTTTCTAAGGTGTTTTCAAATTTGTCAATGTTCTCTCTAAGATGAACGGAACAAGATTTTATACGATTAAACGTTTGATTAAAAGCTGTGGTCAATTCATTCTCTTCATATTTGCTAATTTTTGACATGTGATTTTCTATCGATTGGTGAATCTTAGCACTGGTATTTGAAACAATCGTCAAATTACCAATGAGCGGTCCTTGAATCAGGTAGAAGACTCCCAATAACATTGAAAATGTAAATATGATAGCATACACAATGTAAAGTGTACACAGTGTATACGACACACCTTTTGACACAGGTTTTGAGAACAAGGTCAAGGTTAATGGTTGATTGACATTTCTGTCATCGTCTTTTGCACCGATATAGGTGGTCGTCTGTGGATGGATGTATTTCTTGATTTCTGGACCTTGTACAGGTGTCATTCTATTAATTACAAGAAAGGCAACCACAAATGCAGAAAAAAAAATGGCTGTTAAAATCAATGTTAAAATGATTGGTATCCATGGAAACTGGTACACACTATTGGTCGTCTCTGTCAAAGCATTCTGGGATGGTAGATAAGATGGCTGGCGTATCATGGACAATAAGATATGGTGACTGACAAAAGAATCATTAATACAAGCCACAAATAAATTCGGTAAATCTGTACTTGTCGTCTTAAGTTCATAGGTTATACGAAAATCAACAGGGCATTTGATAAACAAATCAAAGTTGTCTAATTTGGCATCCATGAATTGGTCATACACATGAACAGTCAAGTAGCCAGGACAGCGAAGCAGTTTTCCTGTGAAAAAAAAGTATAAAACTTATTATAACTAGCTTCAACCTTTTTTAATTCGATATTCTAATTTTGATACTACAAAATTTATTTAAAAAAAATCATTCACATTTTGTCCAACTGTGTAGGATACATTTTTTTTGCCAAAGAGTGAGTGAGTAGTGATTGTTGTTTAATGGCAATTCAGCAATTTTCAGCTATATCATGGCGAGAACAATTTAATTTTCAATGAGATAATGATGAGGTCCGCCGAGTTGGATTTTTATAGTGCTAGCTCACTGAAACAACAGCCTGTGGATAGACATGTCGCTCCACTTGGACACATTATCCTGATGTCTGAGCCAACCAATCTTTGCTCCTTCTCCTTAATGTTGCATGCTTAGCTGAGAACCAACAAATAGCAATTTTATAGTCTTTGGTTTGACCCGATGCGGTACTTTTGCCAAAGAAGTGTGTTTCCTGTCTCCCATCTTGATACAAGTTGAAATAGGATATAAAATATTTCTTTTTAATTAAATAGCTAACATTCAGAATATCAGTGTTGAACTTAACTACGAACTGACTCAATTTTTACTTCAAGTTATCGAAGGAAACATCCAAGTTCAAGATAATAAGGTTAATTGTAATAGCTTGTCAATTACTATAAAAAATATGTGTTTAACTTGTGTTTTTTGTAAATATACAAACCCTGATGGCAATATAACGTGATCCAAACGACAGTATCAGTAATACTAGCTCTACATATAATCTGATGATTTTGGAGGGGCTGTCGTGATTGTGATTCTATGGTAGTTGCATTTACAACTACCTTTGCAATCAGTGCAAATCACCACTAAAGTTGTAAGTTCGAACATGTACTCGATACAACATTATGTGATAATGCTTGTTAGTGACTTGCTGCAGGTCGGTGGTTTTCTCCGGGTACTCCTGTTTCCTCAACTAATAAAACTGACCACCGCGATATTACTGAAAGTGGAGTAAAACACCATACACCAAATCAAACCTGATGATTTTGGATATAAATATATTTATATAGGTATATAACTACTGTTAATTTATTTTGCAATAAAATATCTGAAAATATATGTACAGTACCTTGTATAGTGATGCTCCACGTTCCATTTCTAGAATTCCACTTTAAACCACCTGATAATGAATGACTGTCGATGGATGTTTTACTAAAGTCCTCTTGGAAGTGTGCCAGAATAGAAGAATTATCTGTAAACAAATAATTACAAGTGTAATGTATTATCATTTGGTAATATTTAAGAAAAAATGACAACATTATAATAGAAACTAATATAGAAAAAAACAACTGGTATAAATTGTATGAGATCAAATATGATTATCTTAGATCTTAGTAAATTTGACAAGAATTGTAAAAAGAAAATTCAGAGCATAAAACTCATCAATATTTCTTCACAAATTTTTCAGTTTGACTCATGTTTTTTTTTGTTCCGATTAAAAATATCAACACCTACAATATGTCAGTTTGTTTCATTTAAAAAAATAATAAACCTGTACAGTCTTTTTGTTCTGATTATCAGATATTACATTACACCCATATATTCATTAATAAGGAATAATATATCTAATTCTTACAGAATTAGTAGTTAGTGGTTTTCAGATGTTGGCCATTCTTTTGTAATTGTAGTCCGATAGGTTCTAAGAAATTGGAGTTTAGGATTATTTGATTGATTGAATATTTGTTGTATGTTATCTTCAACTAGCGGTACATCCTGATGACAAGGTCTAGTTGAGAAGGTTCCTGTATATTCTGGAGAAAAGCAACGATTATCATGCAGAAAACTTTCTTACTACAAGTCAAAGTCAAACAGACCTCATAATGAATGGCATGAACCAGTAATTTACGTGTGAAAGGAGAACATATAGTGTCACAGCGGGAATATACTGGTCCACCTTCATTCAGTAACTGGGTATGTCTTATATATATATATTTTCTCCACTCAATCTTTTTCTTTATCTTATTTTGTTATTCAGTACTTTAATCTGTTGCCTTATCTTATTTAGTTTCACAAAAATTAACCTTTTTATGTCTTTGATTGGTTGGTTTGGTTTGTGGTGTTTAACACCACTTTTAACAATATTTCAGAACTATTGTGGTGGTCAGTTTTATTGATGGAGGTAACCGGAGGACCCAGAGAAAACCATGGACCTGTCGAAAATCACTGACAAACTTTATCACATAATGTTGTATCGAGTACACCTTACCATGAACTGGGTTCGATTTCTCAACTTCATTGGTGGTAGGCACTGATTGCACAGATAGTTGTAAATCCAACTACCATACGATCACGACCACGATGGCCCCTTATATGTCTTTGACAATAAGTGATACAGTAATATGATTGTTAAGACTTATATAATTGAATATACCTACCAATTGATATTCTGATATATGCCGACCTCTGCATATTAGCTGTTTGATATTCAAATGCAGCTCCCATCTTTTTCTTTGTTATTTCTACCTCTATGCTGCCTGGTAAATATATCGGCTGTGATGGAAGAATGCCGGAAAAATTCTTCTCCATACAACCACCATTGTAAAATGTTTTTGAACTGTATAAGAATGGTTTTTCTAGCTGGATATGTGTAGAATATATATTGTTAGCATCTATAGTTGCTCTGTGTGGACGAATTTTGAATATTTTACTTTTGTTGAACTGATGTGGTTTCTTCAAACCATGTACTGAAAACTGTGTGGCTTTTTTGTAGTAGTCAAAATTTGTTCCAATTAAAATAATTTCATCGTTTATATTCGGAAAGGCATCATGCCTTGCAGTAATAAACTCGGATGTGAACACACCCTTTTCATTAAATGTCCGATCTCCCTTGACAAATTTTGTTCTCTTCTTCAGGGTGTAGCCTAAATTTGGCATGTAGACTGTATAATCCAGTTGATATAAGTGCTGAGGCTTTTTGTATTTCAAGTGGCAAAGAAAGCGGTTACTCACTGTAGAAAAATCTGGTTCCAACCCAAAACTATGTACATCACCTACAAAAACAGTCATGTGAAAAATTAAATAAACGTGAACGTAAGAGATGCCTTAAATTAAGTAAATTTGTTGAAGAGAAGTTACAAAAAAAATACAAGGGGATGTGTATTAGATAAAAAAAAAATCTTAATTGGCAATCAGTCACTTGAGATAAACAAGTCATAAAGACAATATTTTTTTATCATCTAAATATCACAAAATTTTAGATTTTTTTTTTTAGATACTTCTATAACGTGAGAAGCATAATTTCTATATTTATGCAAACATTTTGTTAATGTTCATGTATCTGAACTAAAAATTGTGAAGGATTTGATTACACAAGACATAAGTCCATTTACCTACCAGCCATAAATCATACTACATTAGCATTTTGCACTCAGAGCAACATGGCCAAAACATGTAAGTTTTCCAAGTAAAGTGAATTGGCAACATTGCATGATATATTAATTATCATTACCATATGTTCTTCTAAGATGGGAAACTATGAACAATCCATTTTATTTTTTTAGTTCAAACCATAATTGAAAATAGCCCAAGATACAATTCTGTAATGATACAGTGTCCTAGAAGGTGTTTCCATTTATTTTTTAGTTCTTATACCAGTATATTATATTATATAGAAAATGCTAGTGCAATGTCTTAAAATATAAAGTTTATGTGTACGAGTCTTAAAAACTGGGATAAGGTGAGGTTCACAGAGCCTTTCCCCAGTTTTGCACCGAATACACACAAACTTTATATTTTAATACACTGCATTAATATTGTATTTATCCTGCAGAAAAATCACATTATTCCATCGACGTTAAAATATTTTGAATCAAATAATAACATTATACAATTATCTCTTGATTTTCCCTTTTGAAATTTTCTGTCAACAGGAAGTAAACTCAATTTACAACAAGAGGCTCCGCACAATGAGCCTGTATCGCTCACCTGACAATAGAATGATACTGAAGCAAATTTCAAAGGGAGATAATCATTACCTTAAAAAACAGCTGCCATCTTGAATGGAGGGTGGGGCTGTCAAACACAATTTTGAAAGGGACACACCCAGGGACCATCTATGCCACGTTTGGCTTCATTTGGCCAAGCTGTTTCAGAGGAGAAGATTTTTTTAACATTAGCCAATCAGAAAAAAGAATTAATCTTGGCGGCCATGTTTGTAGGCCAAATGGAACCAAATGAAGAAGCTTTATAGAGGATCTTACATAGATGCTTCCTGCCAAGTTTGGCTCCATTTTGCCAAGCAGTTTCAGAGGAGAAGATTTTTTTAAACAGTAGCCAATGGGCAGTTTCAAAATAAATGGCTCCTACTGCTATAGCTGTCTAATTTACTCATTTTTATGATTTTATTGGATCTAAATAGTTCAAAAGATCTGTAATGATTTTGATGTTTGTTACTGCAAAAAATCTTTAAGATATCTAGAATAAAAAAAAAAAAAATGTCCAAAAAACATGTCAAAATTGTCAGGGGTGCAACACTTTTTTGTGACATTTTAAAAAATCCTTAATTTTCAACAACCTACCACAGTGCTAAATCAAACAATATGTTATCAAAATCTATTTCATCACAAACTTTGATATGTTGACATACTTTAAGATAGCAATAGATCATGCTTCACATTTATTATTGCATAAAAATATGGCTTTGTAAAAAAGATGTACCTAGTCAGGAGTGCAACAAACATTTATGCAAATTTTCCTAAATTACATTGTAGAAATGTTGTCTTTTAGTTTTCAAAGATATGGGGTATAAATAAATCTTAATACATCATTGCTGCTTCAAAACCATAGTTAAAGGATACACTAAAATCAGTAGTAAGGCCAAGAATGTCACATTAAAGGCAGCACCCTCAAATGTCAGGAGTGCAACATTTGATATTTTCTTAGACATATTTTCTTTTAAATGTAACTAATATCATATTTGTCTTTCTATTGCAACAGAGACTGACCAAGAGAACAGATAAAACCCATTTACCTGTTTGAGATACATAAAATATCTCTCACAGAAGCATTTGATTCATGTCAGGAGTGCAAGTAGTTTTAAGTGATCTTCTACACAGTCTAAATTATAGCTTTTTATATGGATGATTTAAATAAAATGAGATTCTGTCAAGTTTAGAATAATGTTTAAAAAAATTAAAAGTGCCAATAGCATTTTATGTGCTTTTAATTTTATGTAATAAAGCATTTTTGTTTATTTTAAATGGTCTCATGCTTTAATATCTATTAGGTATTAATACTAGAGACATTCTCTGACAAGGGAACATGTTTTCTAGGTTCATTAGCTATTGGAGATTAATTGACTTGATAAAGTTTATGATAAATGCATTTATCTATTTTCTTACAGATAATTTATGGTTGACCATGTAAATGTTGCACTCCTGACATAAATATTTAAAAATCATTGAAATTTGATATAATCAATTTTCTAAGTATCCAAAAAATACTTGTAATTGTACATTAAACATCTATTTTCAATATTAATTTAGATTAATACATGTTTTAAATGTTTTTGTATAGTATATTTCAAAAATAAGTTGGAATTTTCGAGAAGTATGGCTGTAAACAAGTTACAAATAACTAGAAAAATGTTACTTTAAGAAACAATTATCATTAAAACTTGGTAAAACTAATGCTTGAAAGAACACCAACTGATTTTTTCCCTTGTGAATTGTTTTTAAGTTAATAACTCTTCTTTTTCTTGATGGCAATATAATGTCAGGAGTGCAACATATTCTGATAAAATAGTACCATAGATAAAATAGTGATAATTTATAATAAATTGCCTTTTCTAGCCTATAAAAATATTCTAATTATTTCTTTATGATTTATCTAATATATTAGAGTGGTATAATACAAATTTTCAAATGTAATTAAAAATATTGCTGCTAAAACTGGGTATGGCAAAATATTGTTACAAATTTCCAAATACTGTCATTTCTGTACAAATATTTCATTGAAACAGGTAAAGATTATTGTATGAGTTAACAGTAACATCACTGTTCAATGTTGGCATTTTAAAATGTGATATTTTCTTCTTTTTTTTCTTTATTATAAAATGTCAGGAGTGCAACAAAAATAGACAAAATGTTTTTTCTACAACCAATTATTTTGCGATCGTTCAAAGAATCAATGTGATTTTTTTTTACAAATGGCTACTTATCTTTAAAGTTTGAAAATTTTGCTGTCTTAAGTAAAAATATTCGTTATTATTTTGATAATAAAAACTTTATCAGGTAGATTGGACAAAAATATTGAGAATTTTTCATAAAAAATAGCTTTTAAGAAAAACTACAACTACCAATCACCCAATATTTTGCACACAAAGTCATTTATATCAGTTGCATTGTTTGAGAAACCATTATACAAAATAATTGAGACTACAGATTGTTTAACTGATATAGAATAAGTATGTGTTTTACATGTTTTTCATGCCAATTTGTGTTCAATAAAAGGCTCTTAAAAAATTATTGCTTATCTGTTCATTGTTTCTTTCTTGTTTCATTTACTTCAATGTATACAACATTGAAAATTATCAGCAGAAAGTTTTTAGGAGTGAGTTTAATTTGGACATTTTTTTCACATGTTGGAGCCATTTTTTTTTAAACAGCCCCAATCAGAAACAAGAATTGCCCTTGGCAGCCATATTTGTTGGTGGAACAGAACGAAATGGAGAAACTTTATAGAGGACCTTACATAGATGCTTACTGCCAAGTTGTTTCAGAGGAGAAGATTAAAATATGAAAAAGTTAACGGACGGACGACGGACGCCAAGTGATGGCAATACCTCACATGGCCCTTTGGGTCAGGTGAGCTAAAAAAGACGGGTAATCAGATTTACTTCAAAATTGCAGGGCATGTAGATCTTGACAAGCTGAACATGTTTTCAGTTTACACTCAACATCTATCTCTTACAGTTTTTGAAATAAAGGATGAAAAGTATTAACATTTTTAAAATTTGATGAAAAAAGGGCAATAACTTCAAGATGGGTAATAAGATTTACTTTAAAATTGCAGGCTAGGTAGATCTTGACATACTGAACATGTTTGCTGTTTAAACTTAACATCTATCTCTTATAGTTTTTGAAATAAAGGACAAAAGGTATTAACATTTTGAAAATTTGACAAAAAAAGGGCAATAACTCCAAATTGGGTACTCAGATTAACTTCAAAATTGCAGGGTAGGTAGATCTTAATATGCTGCACATTTTTGCAATTTAAACTTAACCTTTATCTCTAATAGTTTTTGAAATATCAGACACAAATGTTTAAATAAAAAAAAAAATAAATAAAAAAGGGCAATAACTCCTAGATGGGTAATCAGATTTACTTCAAAATTGCAGGGCATGTAGATCTTGACATGCTGCACATGTTTGCTGTTTAAACTTAACGTCTATCTCTTATAGTTTTTGAAATAAAAAACGAAAAGTATTAAAATTTTGAAAATTTGATGAAAAAAAGGGCAATAACTCCAAGATAGGTAATTAGATTTTCTTCAAAATTTCAGGGTAGTTAGATCTTGCTGTGCTGATCATTTTTACCCCTGTCAGATTTCTGATATTATTAACGGAGTTATTACCAAAAACGTGCAATTTTACCATATGTTCTATTTTTAGTAACAGTGGCCATGTTTGTTGGCCGAATGGAACTAAATGAAGAAGTTTTATAGAGGATCTTACATAGATGCTTCCTGCCAAGTTTGGCTCCATTTGGCCAAGCAGTTTCAGAGGAGAAGATTTTTTTAACATTAGCCAATCAGAAACAAGAATTGCCCTTGGCGGCCATATTTGTTGGCAGAATGGGACGAAATGAAGAAACTTTATAGAGGACCTTATATAGATGCTTTCTGCCAAGTTTGGTTCCATTTGGTCCAGTTGTTTCAGAGGAGTAGATTAAAATATGAAAAGTTAATGGACAGACGACGGACGCCAAGTGATGGCAATACCTCACAAGACCCTTTAGGTCAGGTGAGCTAACTAGTCTCCAAAAGCTCAACAGGTAACATGTGATAGGGGTACCAGAAAAAGTATATTTTGGTCAGTGACAGTACATAACAAAAATTTATCCAGTCAATGCAATTTGCCTGCTCATATAGAACAAGTGCAAGATACCAGAAATTATTAAACCATGCAAGAATAATGTATGTTAAAAGCAAGCCAAGATATCGTTTTAATTTCATTTGGACGAACAGAAACAGCAACTATATCCTGGAGCATGATAATACAATTGTCCTGAATATAGCTAAAATACTGTTTGCTGGACATTAAGCAATAATCAATCAAAAAAAATAAAATAACAGCATCTCAAAACTTTCATTTTCGACATGGGAAACAACTCTTACCAGAAGCACATTCTACTGCTTTGCTTGGACAGTCATCACTGTAAGCTTTCTGACAATTTTCCTTTTTATAACAGTTAATGTCACAACACTGACCTGAAATTAAAATTAAAGTAATTGCCTATTTATCAACTATGTCAATACATAAATGTATATATATATTCAAATCAGTCAATATGTCTCGTTGTGTAAATGTATTGTACTTTCTGTATTATCTGTAAAAATGAAAAAATACAAACAAACAAAAGAAAACTATGTCAGTCTGTAAATTTTCTCACTTCAAATAGATGATTTTTAGCACAAATATAGTAGTCCCCCTTTGACAAAGTTTCTAAAGGTCAGCCAATCAAATTGCATCATCGGTTATAGTGAAATTGCAGATTGGCACACAAATTTTAATGCAGTTCTCTACAGAAACATTCTAGCAATTTTTTTTTTCATTCAGCCCATTAATTCAGAGAAAAAGAAGTCAATGTGCCGTGCTGTCGACCACAGACATAAAGTGATCACAACAGCGCAATATTATATTGGTACAATTATTGATGACTGTTTTCATTGAAAGAACTTGTGGAGTTATGTCTCTTTGAACAATTATTAATGACTTACCCTCACGTGTAGAACATTCAGGATTCAACAGACAACGTTGACAGTCGTCAGCACTACTGCGACACTTAGTGGAAGGGAACGTATAATTATTGATTTCATTTGGAGTAAGTCGAAATGTATCTGTGAATAACTTTGTTGTATGGTGACAAAAAATGTTGTTCTTCCTCTGATCAAATCCCTCAAAATCTTGCTGAAACAAGAAATATAGTCCATTTCTTTATTATCATAAAACATTTCGTAAAGAGTGTAAGACAGTAATGGTCAATAATCTCACGACTCAATTGTCATTTTTTGGCTTCCCAATCTTTTGATTTTGCATGATGAAGGTTATTCCAGAAACATGACATCTACATTTATTTTTACTAAAACTAACACTGAAGACATTCAATGCATGATGTAAAAAGTGTACATGGTTTGCCAAGGCGGCTAATTAAATTGTTGTCCAAAACAATTTGATAGCTTATCTGTTTCTTTAAGTTTGAATGATTTAAAGTTTTTAAGTGGGAAGTTGAAGCTACGAGATGATAGGCCACTCACTATATATAGCAATTACTTTAAAGTGTTGACTAACTTACATTTGTCTGATTATCAATTTTATGCGGACATTTTGTATTGATCTCTCTGTCAAGGAACATGTCTCCATCTTTATAACCTGCAGGGCATTGTGGGATTTTAGGGTCACGTGAGTTACATGTGACTTGATGAGCAGCAGACGTGTGGTTGCGTGTAATGTATAGCACCATTTTGTAACGGTCTGGCAACTGATGCCTGTAATGATAAAAATAAGACTTATTCTTTTTCAAGATTGGATCATATAAACAGGGCATTCCACTCATTAGTAGGAGGTGATAATCCTAAAGTGAGAAGGGCAGGAATTTTCATAGCCTTTTCCAGGATTCCAGTAAAAGGACCCCTTTCCCTATGAAAAATATTCTAAATAATGCAAAATTCACAAAATTTTCATTCTTATCCCCTTATTTTGATTCCCAATTTGAGCAATTTAGAGTGCAAAAGATAAGCCATATATTTTACTTTCACTTTAACATTTTCATTTTTGAAAATAAAGTAGCAGGGAAAAAATGCAATTTGACTTGTTCCCCACTGCTGTGGAATGCCCTGTATAAAATGTGCCATCGCAAAATAACAGAAAAAGATTTAAAAAACCCCCCCAAAAAACCCCAACAAAATATTGTCTGTAGAATATATCTAATTTGATTCAGGCAATAGTCAAAAGAGCATATTCTCTTCATAGTCGATAATATGTTTTAATCCATTTAATAACACTGGAAGCATAAAATCAGATGCCTACAATTTGTGGTTAAGAGACAGATTTTAAAACCCACCCCTTCAGAAATATAAATTTAAAATTGGCATAATTTTCAACTATTAATACTTTAAAACTAACAATTATAATGGTAGCTGAAATTGTTTTTGTCTTGCTGCTAACATCGGCACTTTTCTATCTGTAATAGAATTTCAATCTTAGGAATATTGCTGTTTCAATACCACTTTCAACAATATTTCAGTTACACCCTGGCGATCAGTTTTATTGGTGGAGGCTCCTGAACTACACAGACCACATAAAGTTGTATTGAGTACACCAAACCCTACAGTCATAAAACTTCTGGGTGCTGTTTTTGTGCTCGTACTCGACAAAGAGCCAATCAGAACACTGTATGCAATATATATAATGTTACAATGATTTTGGAGAATGTGTACGAAACTCAATACTCAAAATTTTTATGACCTAGTCTTGACCACGGACAGAAGTTGAAATCACAAACATTGGTAGTGATATCCATCAATAGGTAGAGGTATATCTAACTACCATCTGTAATATTCTGGTAGTGATATCCATCAATAGGTAGAGGTATATCTAACTACCATCTGTAATATTCTGGTAGTGTTATCCATCAATAGGTAGAGGTATATCTAACTACCATCTGTAATATTCTGGTAGTGATATCCATCAATAGGTAGAGGTATATCTAACTACCATCTGTAATATTCTGGTAGTGATATCCATCAATAGGTAGAAGTATATCTAACTACCATCTGTAATATTCTGGTAGTGATATCCATCAATAGGTAGAGGTATATCTAACTACCATCTGTAATATTCTGGTAGTGATATCCATCAATAGGTAGGGGTATATCTAACTACCATCTGTAATATTCTGGTAGTGATATCCATCAATAGGTAGAGGTATATCTAACTACCATCTGTAATATTCTGGTAGTGATATCCATCAATAGGTAGAGGTATATCTAACTACCATCTGTAATATTCTGGTAGTGATATCCATCAATAGGTAGGGGTATATCTAACTACCATCTGTAATATTCTGGTAGTGATATCCATCAATAGATAGAGGTATATCTAACTACCATCTGTAATATTCTGGTAGTGATATCCATCAATAGGTAGAGGTATATCTAACTACCATCTGTAATATTCTGGTAGTGATATCCATCAATAGGTAGAGGTATATCTAACTACCATCTGTAATATTCTGGTAGTGATATCCATCAATAGGTAGAGGTATATCTAACTACCATCTGTAATATTCTGGTAGTGATATCCATCAATAGGTAGAGGTATATCTAACTACCATCTGTAATAATCTGGTAGTGATATCCATCAATAGGTAGGGGTATATCTAACTACCATCTGTAATATTCTGGTAGTGATATCCATCAATAGGTAGAGGTATATCTAACTACCATCTGTAATATTCTGGTAGTGATATCCATCAATAGGTAGAGGTATATCTAACTACCATCTGTAATATTCTGGTAGTGATATCCATCAATAGTTAGAGATATATCTAACTACCATCTGTAATATTCTGGTAGTGATATCCATCAATAGGTAGAGATATATCTAACTACCATCTGTAATATTCTGGTAGTGATATCCATCAATAGGTAGAGGTATATCTAACTACCATCTGTAATATTCTGGTAGTGATATCCATCAATAGGTAGAAGTATATCTAACTACCATTTGTAATATTCTGGTAGTGATATCATCAATAGGTAGAGGTATATCTAACTACCATCTGTAATATTCTGGTAGTGATATCCATCAATAGGTAGAGGTATATCTAACTATCATCTGTAATATTCTGGTAGTGATATCCATCAATAGGTAGAGGTACATCTAACTACCATCTGTAATATTCTGGTAGTGTTATCCATCAATAGGTAGAGGTATATCTAACTACCATCTGTAATATTCTGGTAGTGACATCATCAATAGGTAGGGGTATATCTAACTACCATCTGTAATATTCTGGTAGTGATATCATCAATAGGTAGGGGTATATCTAACTACCATCTGTAATATTCTGGTAGTGATATCCATCAATAGGTAGAGGTATATCTAACTACCATCTGTAATATTCTGGTAGTGATATCCATCAATAGGTAGAGGTATATCTAACTACCATCTGTAATATTCTGGTAGTGATATCCATCAATAGGTAGAGGTATATCTAACTACCATCTGTAATATTCTGGTAGTGATATCCATCAATAGGTAGAGGTATATCTAACTACCATCTGTAATATTCTGGTAGTGATATCCATCAATAGGTAGAGGTATATCTAACTACCATCTGTAATATTCTGGTAGTGATATCCATCAATAGGTAGAGGTATATCGAACTACCATCTGTAATATTCAATGATCTGACTAAATCATAGAAAAAACTACCTCCAAAGAACCATACAGAACAGTGCCAACAATATAAAGGGAGATAATTATTACCTTATCTGACTAAATCATAGAAAAAGCTACCTCGAAAGAATCATACAGAACAGTGCATGGGGGCCGTCTAAAGTTGTGAGTTCTCTCGAACCCTGTTCATGGCGAGGCGTACTCGATACAACATTATGTGATAAAGTTTGTCACGGACTTGTGACAAGTCGGTGGTTTTCTCCGGTTTCCTCCATCAATGAAACTGACTGCCACAATATATCTGAAATATTGTTGAAAGCTGTGTTAAACAGCGTAAACCAACTAGAACGGTGTCAACAATATAAAGGGAGTTAGTCTTACCTGCAGAAATTCTTTTTATTTTCCTGATATTGTTCCTTGTCACTATCCTGCTGGAATGTATTGCCCATGATGTAGTCATTGTCGTCGTCATGGTCAAGGTCAATATAATGAGGTATTAGATACAGATTAGACACTTTTATTTTTATTCTTAGACCAGAATTTTTTCGTTCAAACTCAAATTCTTGCATTTGTCCGTTGTTTGGAATGAACATGGAGGTCTCCAATTTTTTAATTCCACCAATTTTTTCATAAAATACATTATTTGATGATATCAATGAGACTGAGGTATTTGCTGAAAAATAAAATGAACTCATTATTCAAGGCATCATGATGAAACAACCATTTGATCAAACCCATTAAGTTTAATTTTAATTTTTAATTACCAACATTTTTTCGTTGCTTTTGTTATAAACTCTTTAAAACAAAAAGAATTATTAAGTCAATAATTTGTAAAAGATAGAATTGATGAGTGAGTAATTGTTGTTGAACTCAAAGTGAACAGTCTTTCAGCTATATCACGGTGAGAACAAGTTACATTTTGATAAGATGATGATGATGTCTGTTATACATGAGGTATCAGCTTCAGTTGTATAAGGTTTGAATGTTTTTCAATGATTCATCCCCTTGAAGTTTGTTTCCATTTGCAGGTAAAAATATTACTAAACAGTTAATGACAACATATATCAAGTGATGGATAAGAGCTTAGGCTAATACTGTTCCAGTCATCAGGTTTCAGATATCCATGATTTTAGGATGTTTTATGTTTGTGTTCCAGTCATCAGGTTTCGGATATTCATGAATTTGTGATGTTTTATGTGCTAGTGTATTGAGTTACTTCCCTTTAATCAATACAATATGACCATGTCAGTCTATACAATCTATGTGCAAGTCTTCAACTTTTTATTTACCACTGAAGATGCTTTTGAAAACACATTCCTTATATATTTTTGTCCTCTTTTTAAGAAAATAATATCATAAGGAAACTTACTTGAATGCTGAATTAATTTGTTCCATCTGATATTGTTGACAGGAAATGCTGCTCCTATACATATAGTGTCCTGTGAACTACTACACGCTGCCACTTCATATGACACTCCTGTACACATAGAACATGGTCGACATATCACATCACTTTCTGCTGTACAGGCCATTGACATGTAGTAACCATCAGGGCATGATGTGGCACAGGCTATAAAATAGGACAACTATTACTACTGTAAAAATGTGTATGATCCTCTACATAAAAAGGGGGTCATTGTAGCGGTAATCATATGGCAGTTGAATTTACAACTTTCTATGCAATCAGTGCCTATCAACACTGATGTACTGAATTTGAATCTCGATCAGGGCAAGGTGTACAACATTATGTGATAAAGTTTATCAGTGACCGCCACGATATAACTGAAATATTGTTGAAAGTGGCGTTAAACACCATCAACCAAACAAACAAACTTTACCTAAAGTCATAGGAACTGTAGTAGGTTTTATAACCACCCTGTGTTAACTGTGTTAGTGTAGATCTCCTTTAGCTTAGTTGGTAGAGCATTGGTTTTCGATGCAAGAGGTCAAGGGATCAACTCCCATCAGGCACATTGCATTTTTCAGAGATAATATATATGCTCTACTGCTACAATGTACTATCTTTATTAAGGCTAAAATAAAGTAAATGTTTAAGCCACCTGTGGTGAACAGGACAATATGTGTTTGTAGAGATCTTTTTGTAGGTTAAATTCTCAATTGACTCTTAATATTCTCTTTTTTAATTCTATTAAAAACTATTGTAATACCAGTATAATGTTGAAGTCTTTTGTTCCTATTGTGCAACAATAAAGCCGAACACTTCCGAAATATTGATTGAACAAGTAGCTGGCGTATTGCTTAATTTTTTCCCCAACAGTTCAAATGTTCATTTACCTCTACATTTCCTGTCTTTAACGTAAAAACCTCGTTTACACCTACAGGTCAGCTGACCTAACTCAGTATCACATATGGCATAAGTCTCACATCGAGACTTATCTGTCAAACAGGAAGTGTCTAACAGCTGTAGTCTTGTCACTAATGCCATACTACTGCTGTTTAATGATATGGCCGACAAGTCAGGGTTCTCTGTATAAGACCTAATTTTTCCTGGAAAATATAAATAAATAAACATGTTTACTTGTGTCCTCCAAATTGTAATGAAGCTCACCGGTAATTTAATTTATTGATATGCAAATGAAATGATCGATTGATCTCAATATTTTATTGACTAGTGGCCTTGTCTGGTTATTTTGTTAATTATTGGATGAAAAACAAATATTCTCCAAAATATCTATCCATTTTGATAATAAGAATAAGACAATTGATGAAAATCAATTAAAGTGTTTCTAAGATGAGTTTTTGAACCATTTTTCCACAGGAATTCAGTCTTTGAGCTAACCCACTTGCCCGAAGCCCAGGACAAGTAAAACTGGATTCGGACAATTGAAAATTATGAAAGAATTTGTTTGATTAAATATTTTTTTTTCTTCTAAATTTGGCTTTCGGGCAAGTAGGTGAAAAAAAATGAAGGCAAAGACTGGGAATTATATAACAAGCTTTGATAGTCATCTACATTTTCTGAACTACAAAGAGAAAGAAACCAAAATTTTGCAAAGAATGAAACACTTTAGTTTCCAACAATTAAGCAACTGCTGACAAGAAGTATTATTACATTTTCCTATAAGGTTTTATGTTGAGTTATGTCATGTGGTGAACTGGTGGCCATCTTGTTTTCTGATAAATAAAAAATCCAACCTTCTTTCTCTAAGCATCCAATGATAATTCAGGTACAGATAAGTTCTATCTAGTAATCGGTTTCTAAGAAGATTCATTTTTTAAACATTTTCCAATAAGGAATTAAGGTAATATTAAAATATGTCTATCTTGGCTTTCTAACATTTAACTCATAAAGTTTTCAAAGAACCATATAGTTAGCATTCATGCCCTGTTCCATTTGGTAAAGTGGTTTGTGAATAACCTTGTCTGGCCCTCTGGGCTATCTGTATGAGTTTAAAATTTTCTTATTGCAGTCAAGCTTTTTTAATTGAAAATGGTGAAATAATTGTTAAGAGAGTTTCTGTATCTAAAATGTCTCTATATATTACAGTTAAATTAATTTGCATGTGGTGGTATTTTTTAATGATGATTGCTATAATGATGAGAAAAGCAATAAAAGCACTGTTCCTCAACTACTGAATTTTAACTAACTTTCATATGAATTTTATATTATATCTATTTACATTTGTGTACATTCATATTCTTGTACATCATCTAAAATATTTCTTTAACTTATTTAATATTGCACCGTTGGGTATATCTATTTTTAGAACAGGAGTGGTCGTGATCTTATGGTAATTGGATTCATAACTACCTATGCAATCAGTACCTATCACCACTAACGTTGTGACTTCGAATCCCACTCGGGAGAGGTGTACTCGATACAACATTATGTGATAAAGTTTGTCAGTGACTTGCGGCTGGTCAGTGGTTTTCTCTGGGTACTCTGGTTTCCTCCACCAATAAAACTGACCATCATATAACTGAAATATTGCTGAAAATGGCGTTAAACACCATAACCCTAACCTTATTTTTAGAACATTTCTGTTTGATATTATTTAAACCTAAACTTACTTAATATTGCACCTTTGGGTATGTCTATTTTTAGAACATGTTTCTGTTTGAAATTATTCACAGCTAACACTGTAGCAGCAGTCAAAAATAAAACCACTCCAGTACACAATGTCCAATTCAGTTTCTGACCAAAGGGAGATAATTTCATTCTTTTTGATTTGGTCTGTAAACTACATGTTGATTGTTTATCGTCATTTACGTGATGTCTATTTCTGTTGGACTGTTCCTGTAAAGAAAAGATAAAATAGTTGTATATTCAATTAATTATTTTAGTGAGTCATTCCATCCAAAAATTAAAACCTCACTGAAATTTGAATGTCCTTTAGAACTTATATGAAGCTTACAGGTATTTTAGATCCATGAGTTTAATAAAAAGACTACCAGTAATACCAATCAAATTAACGTTGAACAGGAAAATTGATATCTAGGTATTAAAGTTCTTTCCGCATGAAATAAGGATGAGAACAAATACTACTACAGAACACATTTAGGTATACTTGTACTAGGAGGGATTACTGAGTATTGATGATGGTTTCCAGAGCATAATCCAGTTCTCAGGTGGCAGATAGGGGGTGCACTCTTAATAAAGGTTTGTCTGGCTCTAATATGTAAAACCTGACTGTTGACCATAGTGGGTAACATGTTTGGAGACTGCCACGCTCCCTGCATGTAAAAGACCTCTTATGTAGATTTTGAAAAAGAATAGTTATATTGTAGCTGGTGGTCAAGAGTTGCTGCCCCTGTTGTCTCATTCCTTCCTCATTTCTGTATCAATTATAGATATTGATGAACTTGTTCTGGTCCTGAATATATCTGAAATACTGCTTGATGGACATCAAACAGTAACTAATCAATCAATCAACTGAAAGGGATCATAACTGGGAAAGAGAGAGTAATTTTGACTCTAAGTCTAGCCAGTTCTTGCTTCCATATTTGTAATGCTACATACTTAGCAAAAGAGCAAGCATATTTCCAATTTTTATGCTATCCTAAAATGTCAATATCCTATATATATATGGGTCAACATCATTTTCTTTTATTACTTATGGGAGGAATCTGAGTAAACATCAATTAAGTATAATAATCATAAAAAATGACAATATTTTTCTATCTTAATAGATTATTTTATCTTTCAGCCATAAAATCTACATAATCTTTAAAAGATGTAATGAGGGTCAGTATGAGGACTATTGTCAGGTGATTCGAATCCTGCTCATAGCGAGGTGTACAACATCATGTGATAAAGTTCGTCAGTGACTTGCGACAGGTCGGTGGTTTACTACGGTTTCCTCCACCAATAAAACTGACTGCCACGATATAACTGAAATATTGTTTAAAGTGGTGTTAAACACCATAACCCCTATTGTCAGGTGGTCATCACAAAAACAAACAATGCAACTACCACAGAGCTCTCGTCATGACATGTAAAAGATCAATTCGGTACTTTAAAACAATTTGAAATAAGTATAAGGAAAAATTTAGAGCAATATGTTTTCTTCTATTCTCTATGATGGCATTGCAATATTAAAATGTACATATACAGGCCTTTCAATAAGAGGCGGTACCAGCTACTTTTACCCACTTAAAATGTAAATTGAATCCTCTCCATTTCAAAGAATGATGCATAAGATATTCATGAAATTTTTTCCAATCTTAAGAAAATGTACCACCTTTAAATGGTGAAGTACTGATATACTTGAAAAATATTGAAAGCCCTGCATATAAAGCCCACAATTTTTTCACAAACTTATTTTTCAATGGAATTTAAAATTGTTCAAAATGAAAACATAAAATCAATATGTATTTTTCATGATTTCTCAATAAAGTAAGATATAAAATATACAGGAACATTTTTTTTGACGGACATAAACAAATCAAATAGCATTTCAGATATAATATAAATCTTATAGATTTTAATTACAATGTTATAAAATAGAAATAAAATATTCCAATATCTGAAAGCAAACTTCTGTACATTTTGTATATGTCTTGTAATGCAACTTAGTGAAGCAACATCTTACTTTTTGTATCTGACTTACACACAAAGAGATTCCAATATTATCTACTATTATAGACTACAAATCTGTACATCTTTAAACGGAGTTAATGGCCCTTGTTATTACACCTTTATTATTGATAATAACAAATAGGTCAGGACTTATTTTGTTACTTTAAACAGCAGATTTTCCAATTAGGTATTAGTTGAAGGGAAATTTGATGGAGAATTTGACAATTCGGGTTTGACCTATAATCCACAATGATTGACCTCTCTTGTAAAAGTATTGTTAAAATAAGGAAATCCACATACAAAACTTACCTTTATACTTCAGAAATTATTTCATTAAATTCTCAAAACAACAAACATATTTATAAGTACAAATAAAGTATTTTGGGCGTCCACAAATAATACTAGCTACCTTCAGGCTTTTGGAAAACAAATTCAAACACAAAACATAACAAAAATATTTACAAGTATAGATGAAGTGTTTGGTTACTTACTACCTTCAGGGCTTTTGAAAACAATTTCAACCACCCAATTACTTTAGTAATATATTGAGGATATTGTGGTAATTTGATCTAATAAGAAATGAACCCATAGTATGACTAAGACAATGTCATTAGTTGTAATAGTCATTGATCCAGTCATAAACTATAAGAAAAACAAAAAAATACCACACTGATACAACAGTTCTATAATCTAATCAAAATATATATATCGTAGAAATAATGGTAACAATTGATACCCACAACACACACACATACATGACCACTCACTAATCTGGCTTGGTATAGACACATCAATAAAAAGTGGCAGGGGGGGGAGGGGTTAAACTAGTTTTATGGCCCCAAAACCAGATTATGAATCTATAAATCATCCCCTACCCACACACCACACAAAATAATAAAACTCCATCTGAATATAATATATACCTTTTGTATATATTGGTAATTATTTTGACATCTTAATGGTTCCAAATTTTCCGAAGAGATATGTAATATTATTAGCTATATTATGAATGTTGATCAAAAATTTATATTCACAAAAACACCACACACAGTTTAATCAGTGAAGTTCAGTCGCCTAATTATACATTTGAGCAAAGAGAATTACATTTGATACAAGTTTATATAAAGGTTTATAAAGCCCATGTACAATACAGACGGTAAATTTGAGTATTATCTTAATAAACTTCTAGCCTGATGAAACATAATTATTGTGACAGTTTTGGAGATCCAATGACAGGTGCTGGACAATGTCACTATTGTTACAAAACAGTTTCCTATTTATCTTGGAACATCTCAGATCAACAGACAAATGTAAAAAAAAAATATTTCCTTTGCCGATTTTTCTCATTAACATGTATCGTTAAGATCTTCTTTAACAAATTTTGACATTTTCAATTTAAAATTATACAATATTACTTTCTCAAACTTGTGAATTACTTAAAATTTTTACAAGTACTATATCTCTTACAAGCATGTCAAGAAGACATTAGTTTTTCTTTTAAACTCTTTTTGATATTTAACCTCAGCCTAATTATCATATCCATTTATGTTACCAGTACTGTTCATCCAGATTTGTGTCAAAAGAAAGAAGAATCGTATATCGGAATTGTTTGACTGATATAATTTATCTCATCATAAAAAGAAAGTTTAAACAGTAATGGTCAACAACTCCACCCATATGAACAAAACGAACAATCACCTCTCATCTTAACTCGCTGAACACAAAAAAGACCATTACAGATGACATTGGATATACAGATCCTGGCTTGGGACAGGCACAAAAAATATGGCGAGGATAAACCGGTTTATGGGATCATAACCCTCCCCTCTTGATAACATAACATGTACATATTGATTCACTGTTTAAAATATAAATTTCTAGTTCTGTTTTTCAAATTTCGAAAATAATTCCATAACAACGTTTTTTTTCTCTTCTTTCTATACTTAAACAACAATCTTCTGGACAATAAGTTGTAAGAACAGGCAGACCAAGGTAACGGACAGAAACACTATTAAAGTGAAGGTTCTTCTTCCACAGGCATAGTTGACCTAAGTCAATTTTGACTATTCTTGTTTAGGCCCTTTTTGTTTTATTGCTGCCAAAGACTTTAAAATTATTTGGTTTTTAAATCTTTTGACTTACTTTGAGCGTATCTGATGTAGGTTAATCCAGAAACATATTCATTGTGCACATTAAATTTGATATCTTTCTTTTTATTATCAAAGAGCAACATTTAAAAAAAAATTTGTGTGGATGTCAAATTTTTCAATTCTACAACGTGTTTATCTACAAACATATCAGATACTCAAGTATCTTAGGATAAGAAACAGGCAAGAAAACTAACATTGACAAACAAGCCATACTTGTATTTTTTGACACTTGAAATTCATCTATTTCTCAGTAACTACACAAATAAATAAAACTCCCAATGTAAAATAGAATAGTGACACTCCTAATTTATATTCATAAATTTTTATAACATGTCACAAATATTAAGCCTATAAAATGTAAAGGGTTTTATCAGAATTCAGTGGTAGTAATCCTAGCTTTTAAAGGAATGTTGGAATACCCCCATGCCCTATGTACTACATGTTATATACAGGAAACAAGTAAAAAAAATAAGAATACAGTGAAGGTCATTTATTTTATTCGTGCGGTTTCCTGGATAACTTGAAATTATACCATTTATCTCTAAATACACTAGTTCCCATTTTAATAAAGCCCCTCCGGAGGCACCAAAGATTACCGGTACACCTCTTATCAGGTCAGATTTCAGATGCACTGAGATAGTAAAATACTACTAAATTGTCACCTCTCTTATAAGGCCACTTTCTCTTTGTCTAGGCAAGGGGGTGGACATATAAGAGGGAAATTATTGAATACTAACTATGGGTTACTGGACACATTCTGTAGTTATCAACAGAGATGAGCTGGGATCACATTAGCCCATCACATTTTTGTGCTAGTTTATAAGCTAGGATCTAGATTTTCAGTGACTTCTGTATTTGTAGACAAACTCTGCATGAAACATGCTACTTGATTTAGTGTGTAAACTGACTAGGGTCATGATACAAAAAGTTGCATTATACAAGTATCGTGATACTTGCTTTACCCTGTAACAGGGCCTTCCATAAAAACTCATAAATAATCATTGTTTTTTTCCATTACTTAATATAAAAGGAAGTTTGTCAACAATTTATTCCATATCGCCTACAATTAAGTTAATTATTTCACAATAAATATTACTCTTGATTAAGGCAAATTCACCATTCACTGGAGATTTTTGTTTGTTTGTGAAAACATTATTTTTAATATAAATACAATTTGCTATTCAAATAAAACTGCCCTTTCTTCTATGTCAAGGGGGAATAACTCTTATAATGCATTAATATTATTGAATGGATGTGTTTATAAAATGTCTGACGGGAATACTTTGTAAACATTTCAATACAAGAATTTTATCCTTTACTGTAAAGTGGATTTCGCTTATTTGCAAAGCCTATATGTTATGAGAAAATTTTGCAATTAAGTGGACTTTGCGATTATACCAAAAAGCTATCCAGACAGGTAGTATGAACCTGCTGACAACATTTTGTTTACCTGGAGTGGTACCATACATGTTATGATTTAATTTTCTGAATAATGTAAATGTAATAATGTAAATAGACTAATGTAAATAACATCAGAAAGAAATCCTTTTGTTTGTTTCATGTTTATTTCCACTGTTGGGTGCAATTATACATAATAGGTCGATTTATGCTAATTCAATAGTAAATGGATAAGGGTTTGAAGTTTTTTTTTGCAATAATCTGAATTTTGCAATTAACAGGTTTGCAATTTAGTGGAATAAACTGTATTATATATGCTATCGTTGATTTGTTCTGTGAGAATGAATTCCTCTGTGCAACCTCTCATCGAAGGTGATGTCTGAGATGTGAGATCGATAAGAAGTCCATTTCGAGCAAAAAATAAACGATAGTATGTTTATCGAGGCTTTGATAAGGTGATGTCATTATAGCATCACATTAAAGAACAGTGATATTATGTTAATATCACGCTCTACTTGCTTGATAGTAGATATTATCGCATGTAAATATCAAAAGGAAAATATGCAAATCATTGATAAGTATAATTTATTGAAGGCAATGAGTAAAAAAGGAGCTTATCATTGAAACAGAACCCAAATTAAAAACTAGGAAGAACTGTTTTAGATACCTAAAACTTATGTCTCCCCTTAATGTGGCCATCTGTACAACAATAAGTTACACATTATGAGTTGAATGATACTATTTAAACTAGAGGCTCCCAGGAGCCTGTAATCGCTCACCTGGTTTTCAATTTGACATTTAAAGTTGATAGAAAATGGGGGTGTTACACATAATTTTGAAAGTGGGCCACCCAAAGATCATTTCAACTCAAATTTCTGAGCAAAAGATTTTGATGTGATTTTTATCTCATAATATTCCTAAACGGAATAAACTGGCTGAAAAAATCTCACAGAAAAACCCAGAATATATGTTAAACTACTCATTGCCATATAGCTGCAGTTAAAATTTGAGTTCATTTTGATTTGTAATCAAGCGGAAATTGACAACTAAAGAAATTTCTATTTTTAGTAACAGCAGCCATTTTAAATGGAGGGCTGTGCTGTCGGACACAATTTTGAAAGGGACCCACCCAGGGACCATCCCTGCCAGGTTTGGCTTAATTTGGTTCAGCGGTTTCAGAGGAGAAGATTTAAATGTGATCTTTTATCAAAATATGCCTAATTTGCATAATCGGTATATATCGGCTGAAAGAAAAATTTCACAGAAAAACACGGAATATATGTTAAACTACTCCTTGCCATGTAGCTGCAGTTAAAATTTGAGCTCATTTTGACTTATACTAAAGCAGCAATGAACATCCCCCCTTTTTTCTATTTTTAGTTTGGTGGCCATCTTGTTGGAAGTCGGGATCACCGGACACAATTTTGGAAGGGGGCCATCCAAGGACCATTCCACCAAAGTTTGGTTCAAATTGGCCCAGTGGCTTCAGAGGAGTTGATTAAAATGTGAAAAGTTAACGGACGGACGGACGCTCAGTGGTGACAATAGCTCCCCTGACCCTTATGGTCATGCACCCACATACCAAATATTATTGACCTATCTCGAAAGACAAAAAAGTTATGGTCCGGACAAGCTCCGCTGAGAAGAAGCGGAAGAAGAAGAAGAAGAAGCAGAAGAAAAAATCAGACTAAAACAATATGTCTCCCTTCGTTTGAAAGGGAGACATAAATATAAACAACATTCTTTCCATGCATGTTTATTTCCCTAATTTTTTTTTCTTCATGACAAGTAAGCTAACAGGTGGATGATATAGATGTAGTTTATAACAGCAGAAAACCTTTTGATAATTTATTATTTAAACAATTAAAAATTTTGATTTATTTTATACCAAATTCTATTTACCTCATAATTCTTCAAATTACGATATGAAAATAAATACTCTCCGATAATTAAATAATTGTTCTGACAAATTGCAAGAATAAAAGTCAAACTTCGAAAAATAAATCATGCAAAAAAAAAAAAAAAAAAAAAAAAAATTCCAATAAAAAAAACTCCAACAAATTCTGCCAATCTACATTGATATATGATGTGTTAATTTATGATCAGGATCTATATTTATAACTACATAAAAGTCAAGGGATTTGAATGGCTTAATTGTTTTCCCAGATGTTTCTTTTATATCAGTTTACAGTATACAAGTATTTAAAATATATTGTTATAAGGTTAATCAGTGATATAAACCATGATTTGTTATATCCACTGTTGGCTTTTGCACTGAATATATGTTTTTTTTTAAATATTTAACTGGATGATTTATCCTCTTGTGGTGAATAATTTATATTTATCATTAAACCACATAAAAAATGGGAAGGATATGTCTATAGGACTTAGATGCCCCCACTTCCTGCTTAATTAAACAGGTATTTTTCAGCAAATCAAAGGGAATAATTGTAGAACAGAAAAAGTCATAAAAAAGTCAGATTACAACCCTATCCTTCCTTTTAAGATCCCTGATTTGGTGTATAATTTTCAAATGATTTTCTTTAGGGGAACTTAAGGTAGTGAGTGGAAACCAAATGTGGAATGAACTGACAGAAATGAGGATGGACATACATGGGTAAATTTAATGCTCCTGAAACGTAACAGCGAGGGTTATCACCAGATGATTGATGGACCCAATTAAGCCTCTGGTTCTACCTTGATGTTTTAAGTATCAACAGAATACAGACAACAACATAGTTTTTTCTAATTTTTGTTATGCCTATTATCTGTTTATGGCCTAATGATCATTTATGTACTGTTTGGGGGTCAATAATTTTTGTAGTTTCTGAGGAGATGATTTTAATACAATTTCCAATAAGGACATATGCTATGCAATGTCCTGTGGTGATAGCCATCTTAGATTTCTTACCAGGAAAAAACCCCCATAAAAAAACCTCTGTACATGATCAACCATGTGATTATTCACATATAGTTGAAGAGGCTCAATCAAGCTGTATTTTCTCAGAATGCATTTTTGCTTAGAGTTCTATGTTGAATTATGTTATATAGCAGTGACCACAATGAATTTTTTATATGACTATAATGAATTCTTTATATGCCAATATATCAGAGCCATTCCTACTGGGGTCACTTCCATCACAAACGACTTTTCTGAAAAGAACATATTTAAAATTTCAGTTCATCAGAAGACATACTGACACTAGCAGACATGTCAAAGACAATGCAAGTAACGTTCCTGACAAAAGTGGTGCCACTTGGTCCACTGGCTTCTGAGAAGAAGATTGAATGGAGAATAGATGAGGGAGAAATTATTGACAGATACAAAATGATGACGATAATAAATTGAGTCTCAATTCAAGATGGCCAATTACAAATGCCAGAGGATCACATCTAAAAAGGTGCCATACCAAGTTTAGAGATTATTTTAGCCAGGGGATCACATCTAAAAGGTGCAATACCAAGTTTAGAGATTACTTTAGTCAATCTGTTATTTCAAATACCAACACTGTTGCATTCTTTGTTTTTCACAAGACATATAAAACTATTATGAATGAATCAGTAGAAAGTCTGATTACAAATTGCTTTGACATATGACACATTTTTCCGTTAATGTAATTGATAAATTTAAGCATGATAAATGTGTTTTCTGTTTTAATGGTAATAAAATATTTGATTGGTTACATAATGTTTGATCTGCACTTGAGTATTTACACTTAAAATAAGAAAAGCTTGCTACAACAATAAACATCTCTTAAACAGGAAAACTACTAATCACTTGACACATGTTATTTAACACCAGAAAGCAATGTAATTGTTTAATAAAAAAATAATGTGACCATATGACACAGATTTCCCTGCTTCAAGCTTAAGGAAACATGATCCTAACTATGGAATTGTAAAAGACATAATAGCCAAAATTGTGGTCAAAAACATTGCATAAAAATTTGAAAACATTTGGCCTTGAGAAACTGAAGTTAGAACATGGAAACTATAAACTTATCATTTTTAAATTGAGGGGCATAACTCTAGAATCATAAAGGAATAATAACTAATTCGCACTTGATATTTGTTTTCAGGTCATTATGACAATGTGTAAACTTTTCTAAACATTGGGCCAAAGGAAGCTAAAGATAGAGCAGAGAAACCACAAATTTTCCATTTTTCAATTAAGGGGCATAAGTCTGAAATCAAAAGAGGAATAATAACCAAATTTGAACTTGATCTGTTTATGTTGTCAGAAACATTCTTTAATGAATTTCAAACGAATTATTGAAAAAGAAACTTAAGAAATCATGTGAAGACTGATATCAATCCCCTTGGTTTTTGATAATTTGTGAAAAATAAAATTAAGTATTATTTTCCGTGAATTTACATGTACTTCACACCACATGTTCCTTGATACTCTATAAAATCATTAGTTTTACAGAAAAAGTTTGACATCAGTAGAGATGAATGTAATTATACCAAACCAAAATTATTTACTATAATTCACTTAGATATACGGATAAAAATCATCGGATGACATTTATACCACAGAAATAATTGTCGGAAATCTATGAGTCAGGATATTGGTTTCTTAAAATTTGTCAAATGTATCAAAAAGAGAAGTTATAGTGTAATCTGGTCTATTATTGTACACTACAGAAAATCAATGTTCTAAAATCTAATCCTGTAAAAGTAATGAAAGCCAAACAAGCTTAGAAAAAAAAATCAAGATTTTCTCTTCCGAAAATTTAATATTTCACCGTGGATATAAGATGTAGCCTTAATCGATGAGATATAATTTCACAATTTTAACACAGCTTTGTGATTTTTTTGTTGTGTTTTGACCTTTTTTTTTTAATGAAAGGTTTAGTGACGTCACGTTAGAACGCACATGACAAATGACCAACAGCTGATAATTTCTAGTATCATGAGAGTCGGTGGTTAACTGAACGTTGTTACTAAATTTATCGGGTAGTAAAAATCAAAGGAAACTGTAACAAATTACCGATAAAACTGTTTATTCCATCAGAGAGGCTTCTCTTCCGTTTTTATAAAAACAAATGCAGACATACAAGATCTTTGATCCTGGAATAATTTGAAACTTAATAAAGTATTTCAAAATTTAATAGCAGAAGAATTTCCATTTAACATGTAAGATATTTATTTAAGTATGTTATAGTCTGATATTGTGTTTTTTTAAATTAATTAAATTTGTTTTTCTTTCAATTTTTTACAGCTTTAGGGATGCAGTGGTTTAGTAGTTTGGTGAGCAATTTTTGATACCTTCAGTACTACCCTTTCATTTATGGTTTGTTTGGCTTATGGTGTGTAATGCCACTTTCAACAATATTTCAGTTATATCGTGGCGGTCAGTTTTATGGGTGGAGAAAACCATCGACCTGTTGCAAGTCACTGATAAACTTCATCACATAATGTTGTATCAAGTACACCTCACCATGAGCAGTATTCAAACCCTTTCATTTATGATTTATAATAATACAGTAATCAGTCATGTACAGTATACACTTTTTTCTCAGAAAATCATTTCACCATGATACACATGTGTATGATATACCAGTACAAGAAATCAAAAAGATGACATATTCCTGTCAAAAAACTTCTTGAAAAGATTATAGTAGATGTGTGTATTATGCATCTATAATGTACTATACACAGTCAATTGTGGTAACTATAGTAATAATAAAATATTTTATAAAAGGTAATATATACCTAAGATGGCCAAGTTTACCAGGTACTTATTTAACAAGGTTTGGTGGTTTTCCAGGTGAATTCTTACACCATCAAACAATGTACAAGATAACCAAGATATAACAAATAACTGGCTAAAAGTTCTGTAAATATATCTATGATTTATTGACACACTGGTACTGCAAAAACCAAATTGCACACAAGTAAAGCAACCAGGAAGATGCCTCATTACCAATATTTCCAATATATCTTTAGTGAACAAATATTAATTACATACATGTACTGCTATATGACATTAATAATGAAATTAGGCCATATAAACATTCTTGAAAAGAGCATAAAAAAATAGGGTAGGTAGATAAAAAAAAACACGTTTTATTATATTTATATAACTTTCATGCAGGTTATACAGGACAAGGGACTGACTTCAAACAGTTCTTGTCCTAAAATGGCAACAAAAACTTTAGGGTAGATCTTAAAAATTAGGATTGGTAGGGTTAACAGAAACACAGGTTTATTTTGCATTGACCTAAGTCTGGGAAAAGAAAAGGTAATCTGTACTATTAAGGTTGTAGAACATAACCTCTTTCTTAGCTGTGCTGACAGTTCTCACTGGTCATGACGGGGGACCATCATGACAATAGTTAAATTCAATTGTCTACATGTCACAACTTAATCAAAGCCTCTAAACCATACAATTATAGTACATCATAAACAGAAATACAAGCCAACAGTTCTTACGATTCTTTAATCCAAATAATCTAACATAACCAGAGAAGCAAAATGAAATAGAGAAAAAAAATTAAAAAATTGTGAGGTTATTGTAACTTTCCTTCCTCATTATATGAGAAGTCACACATCATGTATTCATATGCAATATTGCTTTTTTTTTTTCTCCAATTTTTACGTAAATCCTATAAATCTATGCTACAGTGTTATTCCAAGACACCCATTTATTGAATAAAAGATGTCTTTTTGTCCAAAAACTAATAAAGTCAAGATCTGATGGCAGAATAATCTTTATATGATAAAATAATACTGGTTTATTGTGAACATCCGTGAATTCTTGATTGGTAATATCTTTTGTAGAATTTTATATGTTACTTATATCATATGAGATTGACTTCAATTACTATTGAAATCTAATACACTGTCTACTTATATGATCTACATAATAAGACTACCAGACATTTTATGATCCAAATAATAAAAATAACAAAGTCATAATACATCAGATATTTTTTATTGGGAATTTAAATATAAATTTAGGACCATCGTGATTATACGGTGATTGGATTTACAACTACCTATGGAATCAGTGCCTATTACCACTAACGTTGTGAGTTTGAATCCCGTTAATAGTGAGGTGTACTAGATACAACATTATGAGATAAAGTTTGTCAGTGATTTGCGGCAGGTCGGTGGTTTTCTCCTTGTACTCTGGTTTCCTCCATCAATAAAACTGACTGCCACAATACAACTGAAATATTGTTGAAAGTGGCATTAAACACCATAACCCTAACACTAACACTAAATATAAATTCTGATCATAACAACCAAAATATTTGACTCTGGCTCATAATTTAAGAATAAATTGGCAGTTCTTTCATTGTTAATCTGCTAAAACTAAGCCACTGTTTTTCAAATATCCTAGCAATACTGAATCTTGTTTTTAAACAAGACCAAAAGATGTTTATCCCTCTGAAAAAAATATATCCAATAAAAATCAGTGATTAATTTACTTTCTTTTTCAAATCTTCATAAATCTATAATGAAAGTCATACCATCTTCACAAGAGGCGATTACTTGATAATCAACGTACAGTCATAAATATTTAATTATTTGGTCTTAATGCCATCATTCTAATGTTAAACTTGTGTTTCAATATGACATCTTCCCCATGAAAACGATCTATTAGCCTCTTAAACATCCATTAGACCTAGATTTTAATGGCCTTGGTTTCATTTTCATAGAAAACTTTTCTGTAATTGTAATTTCTTCAATGTACTTTAGATTTGATCATTGAAATTTACGCTAATTAATAATTAAAAGATGTCCCTTAAACTTTCGGTCAATTGATGAAAGTTCACATAAAGTCAAACTTGAATTTTCCGATAATTTCAATACAAGCACTTCAGACTAACTTAACCTTGCGATCCACAATAAACAATTTGGATCTTCATTGTGAACAATTAATGTCATAAATGCTTGATAATGTCTGTAAAATTATCCCCGATTCAGACATCTATACTCATTATAAAATCTAAACAAAAGCCACTTAACGAAAACAATGTCTATCTCAGTGTATATGATAGCTAATTGTATCCCTCTGTTGACCTTTGGCGACTGTGGTAAACTTTTCAACTTTAAACCAGAAAGGAGACAACATTTCTGGGTGGACTAATCTTGTTATAAACTCTATCTGAAGTCTTCAGATACAAATTTTACAAGAAAACCAAGTAAATCTTTTAAACTGTTGCTACTATAAGGACTGGTTTAAGTTTTGTCAGTAATGTATAGCAGTGCTGTTTAACTTGCAATTTTCTTATTTTTCCCCCCAGCTTTTATGATATTAAGAAATTTCAAATTATGAGAAAAGCTGGAAATAATATGAAAATAGATGCAAGTAAAAACAGCACTGCTATAAATGGAACAATTTGATAAATGAACACTTACTGATTTGTTATTAGGATTAATAGCCACATCAGGGAACTCTGACTTCAGATGATATGTTTAAATAAATCTTAATCCACCAAAGGTTATTTCCAATTCCTTGGTAAATATTGATCCCTTGGTGTCTCACCATTGCTATGCTCAATTCTTACTTACTTATAGATAGAATATTTATTAAGAAAATATATGGATGAAAATGAAAATAAAAGAAATTTCATTTGAAACACAGGTAAAATTTAAAAGATTGTTATTCTTCGTTTAAGTCGAACAGGTAAAACTCAAAATGTTATTATTCTTTGTCTAAGTCACACAGGTAAAACTCAAAATGTTGTTATTCTTTGTCTAAGTCACACAGGTAAAACTCAAAATGTTATTATTCTTTGTCTAAGTCACACAGGTAAAACTCAAAATGTTGTTATTCTTTGTCTAAGTCACACAGGTAAAACTTAAAATGTTGTTATTCTTTGTCTAAGTCACACAGGTAAAACTTAAAATGTTGTTATTCTTTGTCTAAGTCACACAGGTAAAACTCAAAAGATTGTTATTCTTCGTCTAAGTCGAACAGGTAAAACTCAAAAGATTGCTGTTCTTTTCCACAATCTTGAAGGTTGCTTTCGAGCTATATTTTTTCACCAATATATCATGGCAACCAGATTAAGTGGTATAGATTGGATAATTACAGAATTATATCCACATTACACATATGATTGGAGATGAATGAAACTACACATGAATATCAGGTTTTTTCTTCATTTATTATTTTATCTATGCCAGCTCTGCTTAATTAAACGTTAATATCTTTTAGAATCAACGGCACTTGTTGATTTCAGCCTATAATTGTATCTCATAATTACTAAACCATGTGTCTTTGACTGCTTTTTTCCTACTTTTTGATGCAATTATCTGTTGTAGCTAAACCATACGATTTGAGGATATTTTCCTGTTTTTACAATTTTTTTTATTGGATATCGTTGCCAAGTATTAAGACATTTCCTGCTTGTCAATAGGAAATAAAAACAACAAATGTTTATAAACCTGTTTCAGTTGTTTTTGTTTCATGTTTTCAGAAACAACAAAAAGATCATTATGATGTAATTTTTAATGGAAATAAAATGTAATCAATCAACGTTGAAGTCAAATCTAGTGTAGATTAAATCTTTATAAATTTTGTCTTTTTTTCAATTTTGCATAATCATATTTTCTAGAATTTCATATAATATGTTAAAATTTACAGTGAACCCTCATTATAGCGTTCCTCTTTAATCGTCACTTTCACTTATCGCCATCAAATTTTAAAGTCTAAATTTTCAAAAATCATGTAGATTCTATGTTGATTTCTCCCTCTATATACTGCCACCTTCTTGTATCTCAAAAATATAGCTTGGTCTAAAAGGCGGTGCTGTAATTTTTACAAACAATGAATTTCATTTCTGACAATAAGGTGTGTTTATTATTCATGGCAAAAAAATATACAAAACTTAATCCTTATAACAATTTGCTCTTGCAAGCTTTCGTATTTAAGTTATAATTGGCAATAACTCTTTACATACAGTCAGGTTAAACTGTTACTGGTAATATATTATGCACATCTCCATACAGTAATTAGCAACCATACAAAGTTTCAAAGAGATCTGATTTAAAATGTAGGAGGAGTTGCACATGCATGCTATAGTGAAAAACAGAACAATAACAATGTTTCCTCTGAAATGTGGAAAGAATAATCATACCTGGACGTTACATTAATTAGATTATTATACTTTACTATAGAAACCAAGCAAGAAACAATTAAGATATCTTAAAAGTTTTATTCCGTGGAACAAGAAATAACTAATTATTCCTGCGGCAAACTGCACGTAGGTCAAATAACTGTGAGGGAATCTGCATATAGCACAAAATAACTGTTTGAAATTTGCGTGCTTTTGCAAGTCGAACCAATAACTAGTTATTTCCCTCATATTAGTTCAGTATAATAATACAGTTATGTCCTTCATGAGAAGTTAATATCCATAATTATTAAATCTCGAAAGGGTTATTACCTTCTCATGAAGGCCATAATTGTATATTACAGGTTGTGGTTGGATTAGGGTGTTTAACATCACTTACAACAATATTTCAGTTATATCGTGCAGACAGTTTTATTGGTGGAGGAAACTGGAGGACCAGGAGAAAACAATAAACCTGCTGCAAGTCACTGACAAACTTTGTTGTATCAAATAAACCTTGCCTGAGTGGGATTTAAACTCACAACTTTAGTGGTGATAGGTGCTGATTGCATAGGTAGTTGTAAATCCACCTACCATACGATTACGATCATGACCGTTCCCTAATTAACTGTGACTAGGTAGAACATAAATTAATCTGATTAGGTTAGTGAGATGTGTCTACATGTATCTTGATCATCATTTCAATTGAACTTGCCATCAAATACATGTCAATGGCTTTCTTCACACACTGATAGATAGCTTCAAATAGGTTGATCTGGTTTATGGGCGTTTATTGTAACTTTCTGCAATTTATTCAGGTGTGTCATAACTTTCAAACTTTTCTTGAGTGAGTGGCTGTTGTTTAACACCAAGTGAGCAAGAAAAATTTAAAATTTAATGAGGAGATGACGATTAAGGCCGTTTTGTATTTTATCAACACGCTTTGATTTTTATTTTGCTAGTTCATTGAAACAATATACTGTGGGTAGACAACCAGTTTTTGCTCTTACTCCTAAATGATGTATGCTTAGCTGAGCAAATAATAGTAGAAGCGAGGCAAAAATTCTTTGATTTTCAACAATTAGTTGTGTACAGACGGTAATAGCAGCAATAATACACAGATAAGATGTACAAGTTTACTCTGTTTTTAACTGCCTGACATTTTAAAGTAACAAAGGATGCATATTCTGCCCTTAAATGAAAACATCCTTAAAGTAAAACAACACATAATTGGTCAGCTCTTATTCTATTTAAGAGGGCACCTGAATGTGACCACTTATGTTGTAGGGGCAAAGGAAAAAGGAAGAGGAAGTAAGGAGATCTAATTTTAATTAGATTGCATGAATTGTATTCCTATAGTAAAAGCAGAATAAAACATTAAAAAAAAATATTCTTAAAAAAGGAGAAGATTATGTAAGAAGATCTAATTTCAAATAGATCGACAATTCATGATTAAAAAAAATATTCTGGAAAAAAAATTGCCAACATTATTTTTATATAAAAAACACTACGAAGCTACATAATCTTGATAATTGAGGAAATGAATTTGCTATTGTTCTATCATCAGTTAACCCAATTCTTTAAAGTTCTAGTATTTCAAATACATCTAAAAGCATATGGATTACTTAATTTAGAAAAAAAAACCATAAATCATTACTGTATAATAGGTGAAAAAGAAATAAGTTAATTACTCAAGGTATCTCCTGCTGTTTTTTTTCACATTAAGTCACAATCAAAATGAAAATCAGTAAATCATATTAAAAAAAATTACAATATTTTTTTCAACCATTAAAGGCATACAAGCTGTAAGAATTTAATTTTTTTCTATATTAAAAGTTGCCAATATTTGATGTTTTAAACTAATTGCAGTTGGAAATTTTTCATAATATCATACGTAAATAGCCTGGAATGAAGGAAATATGTCGCGGTTTGATTCTCTTGCATCCAGTAAAGCATTCAATGTTTACCCGCATAATATTCATGAATATGATCATATGACCATTGATGACCTACACAGTGACCTCATTTGGTAAAGCGTTTGCACATGTGCGAAATTGTTTGCTGAAAAAAAGCACATGTTATAAATAAAAATAGACGGATCCTATGCGAAAACGACACAAAGGAGGATTCAGCAAGCATTGTGTAAAAATTAAAAAAAGATGTTATACAGACCTACTCCATTTTTCAACACGTAAGCATAATTTAGTATCTTTTTTCGGCTGAATCGTATTTTGACAGAATTGCATCGTAGTTTTTTATATATTCTTTTTTTCAGGAGAAAACGCTAGGCGATATCTCTTTTTAAATTAGAGACTAAAATAATGAACTTCATGTCTGTTTTTTTCTAAAAAAAATATAATCAAGACAACTCAAGTGTTGTCAATAATATGCAATACAATTTGTTTACAATATTCCCTTTATCGGGCCCCTTTGCAGAGTTTGGGGGTGTTTTTATTGATTTCATCACGTATTTTCGATTTTAAGTGTCATTCTTACTAAATACCATTATATAATATTAACTGATTACCCCGGGATCCAATTTCATACCGGTAGATATATTTCTTAAATTATATTAATTCTAACCAATATTTACCTACAACATGCTTTCTGGTTATTTATAGCCGTTATCAGTGTCCGGTAAACTTCGGAAAAGAAGCCGACTTATAATTAGGTGTGTTAATGGCAATTTCACCAACAGACATTCAAATTCTTTTCACTAATTACGACATTATAACATTTTTTTTAAACCTGGCTTCTTGTTCAGAACATTTTATTAGTATAAAACATCGAATATTGGCAACTTTTAAAATAAACAAAAAAAAATCAATTCTGATAGCTTGTATGCCTTTAAAAAAAATTATTGAAAAAAAATGATGTATTTTTTATGCTGACAGAATGACATAGTTTGATGGAAATATTACTTGTTTTTTTTTCTCCTTCTATTTTTTGGTCAACATTTTTTGAAAAGAGACACCTACATAAGATCAAATTATACCATTTATATGCATAAATAAAATTAATAGTACTACAAGTTTCTCATTTCCCCTGTACAAAACCCAAATAAGGCTACAGCAAATAGTTAGTATAGTCATGTAGCTATATTCCCTTTTCATTTTCAAGGTTTAAACTTTTGTTATTTTATTTTTATGTTTTTTATGTTTTAAGTCACATACGTACATATTCATACTACAAGTACGTTTAAGTCATATACATATATATTAATGCTACAAGTACATTCAAGTCATATACATATATATTAATGCTACAAGAACATTTGAGGATTTCATTTGTAACTTCCGAAGTCAAATCTCAGATCAATTAAATATTTAATATACTGTTAAAAGTCAATGACCCAAACATAGAAATATATTACACACTAGACAGCACCAACAGGTGATGTTTAACAGAACATTTCACTTCAAAGTAACCAGTCAGCCATCCTATAAAAAAATAATCATGTTCATGCTTTAAACAGGACTCTGGCATGCCCTCCTTGTGTTTATCCATACAAGAGTGATTGATTACTCTAGCATGCAACAGTGGTCTACAACTTTGAAATCACTGTATTTGTCCATTCATCAACAATAGACAATGAATTATATACATGTACATATTCAAACAATGGAATAAAAACATATGAATTGGGGAACAAAGTATTTGTTTTGCATCTAGCCTTTCATAGTTTTTGAGCACTGATTATTTGGATAGTGGCTGTCTTATGCTTATTTTGACTAATGCTCATCTGGCTAGTGGCTGTCTTATGCCCACAATGAGTACTGCTCATCTGGCTAGTGGCTGTCTTATGCCCACATTGAGTACTGCTCATCTGGCTAGTGGCTGTCTTGTGCTCACATTCAGTACTATTCCTTTGGCTAGTAGCTGTTTTATGCTCGCACTCAGTACTTCTCATCTGTCTAGTGGCTGTCTAACACTCACTTTGAATACTTCTTATCGTGATAGTGGCTGTCTTATGCCTGTTTTGAGAACTGCTCATCTGGCTAGTGACTGTAGCAGCTGTCTTGGACTCATTTTGAGAACTGCACATCTGACTAGTCTTATGCTCACTCTGAATACTATTCATTATGCTTGTAGATTTCTTATGCTCACTTAGAGTACAGAGTACTTCTCATCTTGCTAGAGGCTGTAACGCCTATTTTCAGAAATGATAATCTGGTTGTCTTATGCTCACTTTAATACTCATCATTAAAGACCTTACAACTTTTCACTTTTAGATGTAATTTTCCTTTCATGTTGATTGACTTACATCCAAATATTTTCTTGTGAAAGATAAATGCCTTTCTTATTCTTCAGCAAATAAATAAAATAAAACAATAAATGATATGCATTGCAACTTTAATAGAAAAAATGTGCATAAAAAATGACAGGGGTAAACATAACTGTATGTGATTTATGTATGGTACAGAAGGAAAAAAGAACACATGAAACAAGTTATTTCTTTTACCATAAATTTCATTGTACTTACCTCATTGCTACTGTTTAATTCTTGTATACTGTTCTCTTCAATCTCTTCTTCTGTGTTCTTGTGCTGGTGTAGCTGCAAGAAAGAAAAGTTGAATAAAGCCTCAAGCCAGTAAATATATGTAGTTTATGTGTGATGACTTCCAGTCTTTAATGGATTATAAAGATCAAAATTGTTTCATCTCTCAACATAAGAAAGCAATTTTGTGAAGTAGCAAATTTTCACAAGACTTTCCACACATTTATATTCAATTTCAATATAAATCAGTAAGGCTCCAGGGTTATAAGACATAAATTTGAACAGAGCAGCTTTTTACCCCTCAAACACTTTACATCCTGTGTTGAAATTTAAAGGTTTTTTAAAAATCTAAAAGGGTAAGATACTACGTAAAATAGACTTATTCTTGGTTAAATGTCAAGACGGACTTTTTCTTCATTAATCAGTATGATGATTAACGATATTTTCAACCCTTCTCACAATGTAAACCATTTTTGTGATGTCTAATAAGTCTTAGTAGTCCATGATGTAACATAAAATCGTAAGATAAAAGTTAAATACATCCAACAATTATCACAGGCAGATCTTTAAGATGTATCATGTAAAAGTTCTATGCCATAACAATTATTCACTAATTGGTAAACTTAATTGTTTGTTTGTTCTCTTGGTATTAAATAACAGGATCAAGAGAATTCTAGACAAATGTTTTGATAGTAGTGAAACAATCCATGATTATCTATTGAGAAGGGGTTTCACTTAATTAAAGCAGATCTTTGAGATGGAGGGGTATTTCTATTTATCATTTAATAGCAGGATATATCTATCTGCATATACCGTACATATACAGAAGAAATAATTATAGTGAAATCTGCCTTGAAAGACCATCCCTTTTGCTACCCAAATATGGTCTTTCCAAGACAGGTGGTCTCTCAAAAGAGGTATATTCTACATAGTCAAAGAAGACGAATACACAAAACATGTATTTTAATCCATGACTACTTGAATAATTCATCATGGATATAAAAAAACTGAGTCTTGTACTTTTGAAGTTAAGCTGCAGTAATTACTCTACAATATTCCCATTCTAACTCCTGTTTCGAGTAGGTGATTAAAACTAGTTCTTTACAAAGGAGAAGCATTACAATATCTTTGCACTGAAGCTGACAATGACTGCCAAAAATACAACAATGGAGTAATTACATCTGTACATGTCATAACATATCATTCAGAACATACTTAGACCACCTTAGTTTCCCCGTTTTATTTTTACACTTCCTTGTGGGCGAGACAAACATTTTTTTTCATCAACTTGGGCAACAATCCACAAAATTCTTATTAATGACTAGTAGAACTAAGAAGCTTATCTTTATACTTGTAAAATACCTTGTGGAATAGGAATGCAATATGTAAAATGATTATAAAATGTAATTTTTTTTAAAAGAAATGAAATGACATTTCAATATGTCAGAACTTATTCCTTTGTCATTTTGTGTTTCACATGTAAAATGACAGCTTAACCTATATTTTTGCTTCTTCATAAATATGGAACATAAAGAGGTTTATTAACTGCCATCACAGTAGTTTACAGTACAAGTCACAAATGCTAAATTAATAGTGCAAGAAGTCCTTCGAAATCACAAATGTAGATGGAAAAAACTCCAAATAAATATACTAAACAACTCTTTAATATAAAGCTACAGCTTAAACTCCAAATATACTAAACAACTCTTTAATATAAAGCTACAGTTTAAACTCAAAATATACTAAACAACTCTTTAATATAAAGCTACAGTTTAAACTCCAAATATACTAAACAACTCTTTAATATAAAGCTACAGCTTAAACTCCAAATATACTAAACAACTCTTTAATATAAAGCTACAGTTTAAACTCCAAATATACTAAACAACTCTTTAATATAAAGCTACAGTTTAAACTCCAAATATACTAAACAACTCTTTAATATAAAGCTACAGTTTAAACTCAAAATATACTAAACAACTCTTTAATATAAAGCTACAGTTTAAACTCCAAATATACTAAACAACTCTTTAATATAAAGCTACAGCTTAAACTCCAAATATACTAAACAACTCTTTAATATAAAGCTACAGTTTAAACTCCAAATATACTAAACAACTCTTTAATATAAAGCTACAGTTTAAACTCCAAATATACTAAACAACTCTTTAATATAAAGCTACAGTTTAAACTCCAAATATACTAAACAACTCTTTAATATAAAGCTACAGATTAAACTCCAAATATACTAAACAACTCTTTAATATAAAGCTACAGTTTAAACTCCAAATATACTAAACAACTCTTTAATATAAAGCTACAGTTTAAACTCCAAATATACTAAACAACTCTTTAATATAAAGCTACAGTTTAAACTCCAAATATACTAAACAACTCTTTAATATAAAGCTACAGTTTAAACTCCAAATATACTAAACAACTCTTTAATATAAAGCTACAGTTTAAACTCCAAATATACTAAACAACTCTTTAATATAAAGCTACAGTTTAAACTCCAAATATACTAAACAACTCTTTAATATAAAGCTACAGTTTAAACTCCAAATATACTAAACAACTCTTTAATATAAAGCTACAGTTTAAACTCCAAATATACTAAACAACTCTTTAATATAAAGCTACAGTTTAAATTTCAGCCCAAGTATAAAATCTAGCACTTTTGGTCTATTGAAGACATTTCTAGCTTTAGTTATGGAGGCCATCATGGATGGAGGTCTGGCTGTTCGATAAAATTTGAAATGAGACCACCCAGTCTATCTAGACTAGATTGGAGTAAATTCAGTCAGCTGATTCAGAGAAGAACATTTCCAAATTAATTTTTGTCAAAATCAGCCTAAGTTGCATTTTTTGAGTTAAAAAATCACCAAAACACAATATGTTTCAGTAAAACTCATATGTCATACATTTCATATAAAATGAGAAACTCACTGTTACAATTGCTGCACAATGAGGGTTTGCTGGCTCTGCAGATGTATTTACCCCATATGATCTATTTACAGTAACAGCAGCCATGTTGGATACTTGGCATGATCTTCAAATATAATATTAAAGGCAGACAACCTAAGGATGATTTAGCCCAACTTTATTTCCAATTGGTTCAGTGGTTTCTGAGGACAACATTTTGAAAAAGATTAGAATGTATGACGAATGGAGAAGGGATGCCAAGTGATGTTAAAAGCTCACAAGTTAACCAACTTTTTTCAGATAAATATACATGGGCTTGGCTTAAAAATAATAATAAGAAAAACTTATAAGTGCTACTTGTAGAAACAATCAAGTAATGTCTTCTTTTTCGTATAATAACCACACATTTCATAATAATGGTACCAATTATAAAGGTTGATTCCAACAATTTTCAGAATTTAATTACTATGCAATGTAAAAATGAGATCATTCTCACAAAATTTCATAATATTCTGCAGAAAAACCCAAAACAAATAAACTTCTGACTGAATTATGTATGACATAATAAAACAATGCTAAGGAATTCTATTTAGAAATAATACCGGTAAACAGAAATAATGTAGAAAACAAGCATCATAACATAACATAGCTGAAATAGATAAATGATGGGTCCCTGAGAATTAATCAAGCATTTATATAATCAATAATTTGTTAATGACTGGGATTAATCGCCAGGGACAACTCAGATAAATCACAGTTGGTTTATCACCAAGGGAGATAACTCATAATTTGTACCCAATCACACTACTGTTGCTGGAGCAATAGCATGTGTCACTAGTCTAACAGCTTTTATTCCTGACATGTCACTAACAAAATTTATCACATAATGTTGTATCGAGTACACCTCGCCATTAGTGAGATTCAAACTCACAACATTAGTGGTGATCGGCACTGATTGCATAGGTAGTTCTAAATTCAACTACCATGACCAACACAGCACCTGTTTTTTTAATATAAGTACATCATCGTAACAAGAATTACAATGTACTTGTATATAATATAGTTTACTGATAGGTCTACTACAAGCTTTATTTATAAATTATATACTGGTAAATCAAAATTGAGACAGTAAATCACCGATTGATGACTGCAAATTTTCAAATACAATTTAATTATTTCCTGACCAAAGATCTGAATTTCACATAACTGTTACCTAAAAAGGTACCCAATATAACGCTGTTGAATCATAGCTTTTTGTGGGTTTTTAATTTTTTTTTTAATCATAAAATAAGACTATATAACAGATTTGTTTTTGCAGCTACCTATTATAATAAAACAGAAACATTAAGCTTGGTAAAGAAAGAATATATAACAGATTTGTGTATGTTGACTAATTAGGACTGATTCATTGTTGGTAGCTTAACATCCAGTAGAAAATATTTCGTGTACCTTCAAGACAAAGTTGATAATGGGTCTCATTGATATACAATGTATTAAGGTTATAATACAAGGATGATTCTGGATAGAAAATAAAATAACTGAAAATCAATAAAAATAGCTGAAAGCATCTACACCCCATTTCAAAAAGGTCATATTTGACCTGTTCTGACTATGTTCTGCAATTTTTCGGAATTTCTTTTTCACAGAAAAATAACTGAAATCAGCTAAATAACTGCAAAAAATAATCTCTCATAATAGTAAAATGATAGTATCTTGACAGCGCCTGACCGATTTTCACAACCTGTTTAAATCAAAACCATATTTTTATATAAAATGTCAATGATGTCAGGTAATGACAATGTTTGATACTATATTTAATGTTTAATGTACCAAAAATATCTTTTTAAGTTAATACTGATTTCCTCTAAAACATCCATTGTTATTGCACAATGACAGCCAACTATGTTATCATACACTGACCAACTCACCTTTAATTAACGAACATCAAAGGCACCTGTCGGCTTCTGTTGAATACAGGTAATGGAATAAAATCGTCCTTGTATTATATCATTTTACGTTACTAATACCGCACATCAAAAAAGGAATTGATTCCACGATTTTATCAAATCTCTGATACGGTAGGTAGGTCGTACGGGTATGAGACAGTTCAAACAGCCGATGACATGCTTGGTACAAAAGTAATCTCTTAAGTCAAACGACATATTAATAAGCTAAAGATTAATTACTAAAAAGATTAAAAATTAATTATACGGACATTGACTCTATTTTAAGATTTCAATAAGAATACGTCCATTTAAGAGATAACCTTTGATTGGAGCGATTAGGACATATGACTGTCATTTGAGAAAAAAATTGGAAAAAAAAAGATTTAAAATTATGATTTCAAAATTTATTCTTTGCAGGGATAAATTACCAGTAAATTGTGATGGATGGATTAAGATAAATACCTTGCAGATTTTATATTTTTGTGTGGAAATAATTAAATGATAAAATCAACAAGAATAATTAATTACAAATAACAAATGTTTCCATGATTTATTAATCAAACTTTTTTAACAAACAGTTTAAGATTTCAAAATTCACAACCTTGCACAAGGTATTTTTGCCGGTTGTCAAGTCCACTTTATTTATTCAAGAAAAAAAAAAACAAGTAAAAACTAGAAAAGAAGTATGGCCCCACACTTGATAATTATGGACAAAGTTGTTTTGTTAGGAGTGATTTTTAAAAAATGAAGTGTGTCTGTAAGACACAAATGATGCCCCTGCCCGACCATAAGAAATTATGAACAAGTCGACCTCCATTATGTGTATAAACATTATACAAAATATTAAAGCTGTAGCTCCAAAACTGTAGGAGGAGATAGCCGGACAAACCATGTATCTATATCCGGACGGACGAACAAAATGACTAAGTCCAATTACCTGTTATTTTGAGAATATTTGATGAAAATCAAAATCCTGTGGACATGCACACCTCCATTATGTGTATAAACATCCTGCAAAATATTAAAGCTGTAGCTCTAAAACTATAGGAGGAGTTAGCCGGACAAACCATGTTCCCTTTATGCAGCGAGTACGAAAAAGATGACTAAGTCCAACTACCTGTCATTTTGAGAAATATTTGAAGAAAATCTAAATCCTGTGGACATGTACACCTCCATTATGTGTATAAACATCCTACAAAATATTAAAGCTGTAGCTCCAAAACTGTAGGAGGAGATAGCCGGACAAACCATGTATCTATATCCGGACGGACAAACGGACGGACAGTGGTAAATTAATATGCCTCCTGACTCTTCGTTGCGGGGGCATAAAAACCCACAAACCATTTGTTATGGGATTAGGGTTATGGTGTTTAATGCCACTTTCAACAATATTTCAGTTATGACATGGTGGTCAGTTTTATTGGTGGAGGAAACTGGAGTACCTGGAGAAAACCACCAACCTGCCGCAAGTCACTGACAAACTTTATCACACAATGTTATATCGAATACACCTCACCTGAGTGGGATTCGAACTCACAATGTTAGTGGTGATAGGCACTGATTACACAGGTAGTTATAAAATCAGAACTATTGCCTTACAGATACATAACTGAACTGCTTCTAATAAAAATGAGTAAAGTAATCTTATAAAAAAATAGTTTGCTTGTTCAAATATTCTAAATAATAAAAGATAATCGTTATAGAAAACATGCCCAAAAATACTGGTATAATGTTTTTTTTTTATGATGAACAAGAAATTTATATTTCATTTAAAATCAAGATCGAAACAAACATTCAAATATAAATAAGATGAAAACCGTAATTCATGTCAAAATCTGTAACAATGAAAACAATCTATAAACAATGTACATGACATACAAACAGACATAAACAATGGTCAGACATTAATCAAAACACAAATCTTTTTTTGCCATTATTTGATAACGGTGCCGAATTGATTGGTGTAGTAAAAAAAAATCGTTATTCTCAATTACGATTCCAGTGCTTCAGTAGATGAACATGAACATTTTCTTTAAATTATTTCTAGAGGTTTGAATAGATAAATGAAGCATTACAGGATTATATTCCGTGTGTTTTAAATAACAAAACAAATTTCTAGACTATGTCAACATATTACGGATGATGAATCTAAGTTCTATTAATATATATCAACAAACTATATTATTATACTTTACTATAGAAACCAAGCAAGAAATAATTAAGATATTTTAAAGTTTTATTCCATGGAACAAGAAATAACTCATTATTCCCGCGGCACACTGCACGTAGGTCAAATAACTGTGAGGGAATCTGCACGTAACACAAAATAACTGTTTGAAATTTGCGCGCTTTTGCACGTCGAACCAATAACTAGTTATTTCCCTCATATTAGTTCAGTATAATAATACAGATATGTCCTCGGACCTCGGGAAAATAACCCTTTCGAGATTTAATAATTATGGATATTAACTTCTCATGAAGGCCATAATTTTATATAATTACATGACTATTAAAATTATCTGCATTTTGAATATTATTTACTTCATATCTCTTAATTTAAATACAACATTTTCATTGAACTCTTTATTATCCAGAGATGGTAACTTTTCCCCTTGGTTTTATTTAGTTCTAATAATAAAACCCTAAATGCTCGCTTACTCGCAAGGGTTATAACGGGATGCCATTACACGTAATGGAGCAGCCGCCGAGATTTTTTGCGCTCGCTTACAGAGTTTCTGACGCCTGCATTTATCAATAATAAGTCATAACCTTTCCTTTTGTCCATTATTATAACAAGTTTTTATCACCTACCAGTATTTTAGAATGTAATTCCCACAAAATAAAAATCCATGTTTATTAAACTCTCTGAACATTTTGAATTTCGTCATTTCCGGCCTCACTATTTGGATGTCGATACCATATTTGGCGATTTGAGGCATGAATGTTTACATCAGCGTGTAGTAAGAAATACCATATTTAGAAAAGCTCCGCCTTCCGTAGTTTCCGGTTATGGAAAACGATTGATAAATTTGAACAAGGTTGTTGCTACCTTTGAAAAACATATATTTCTCAGCCAAACCGATTTAACAAGGACTGGGATCATCAGTAATAGTTATAATGAAATGTTTGAAGCGTAAATAGTGAGTTTTTATGTTTCAACTGCAACTTTTTTTTTGCTCCATTGTGACGAATGGGACCGCGTTGTAGCTCTGCCGAGACACAAGTTTGTCACAGGAGCTACATTATTGCAGCTAGTTTTATTACTTACAAAACTTTATAAATTATTTGGCTTTCAAATCTTTCAATTTTGAGCGTACCAGGTGAGGTTTATTCCAGAAACGTGTCGTGTCGTGCGCATTAAATTTGATACTTTTTATTTGCAGAATCTTAATGTATCTGAACCCTCCTGTCTGATTAGAAGATTGTTAAAATTTATGACATATTAAACTCAAATAATTTTTTTTCAAATTGAATTACAAAAGATCTCATTGTTACATCATTAGTTAACCTACAGTTTTTCTCCTAAAATTAAGGCACATAAATAAAACTACTGGCTTTTCCTGTGGCAAATAAAATGTTTCACAGCAACAGAGCAAAAATCATTCCTAGGCTGCAATGTTCAAAAATTAATTATTTTGATCAATGTAAAACAAAACAAAAACAAATACAAAAATTGAACCAGAGATTTTTTTCCCAGTTTTGACTGCATTTGTACAAGAGAAAAAAAACTACAAAGAGAAAATGACATTTATGAATTATTTGTTTAATAGATTCATAAAAACTAAGATTGTGATTTGATTGGAAGTAATACAAATATTACCATCAATTCTATATTCATGTTACAACAATAAATGATAAAAATGTAATTTGTTCAAATTATTCTAATGGACATGTTTGATTATTTTTTACACGAATTTGTACGGTTGTGATTTTTGTCGTGTTCTGACTAATTTCTAATTAAATGATATTTAAAGGGCATTTAGTCTGTGTGTATATGAAATATTCCATAAGTTAAAATGCATCTGATCAAATTATTGTAGATTAAAATAGGAGCAGAATGCACGTTAATATTATCAATTACATGTCATTATTGAATCTTATGTTTTACTACAGCGAAACCTGTTTAAACCTGTTTACACTGAACCTTGAGTAAAACAGAATCTTGTATAGTTTAGTTTGGTTTTATGGTGTTTAACGTCACTTTCTGAAAAATATTTCAGTGATATCATGATGGTCACTTTTATTGGTGGAGAAAACCGGAGGACCCAGAGAAAACCACTGACCTGCCGCAAGTCACTGACAAACTTTATCACATAATGTTGTATACCTTACCCTGAGCGGGATTCAACCTCACAACATCAGTGGTGCTAGACACTGATTGCATAGTTAGTTGTAAATCTAACTACCATACGATCACGGCACGACGTCCCCAGAATCTTGGATAAACTGAACTTCAAATAACGTCTCAACATAGGAAATCTTTATTAATCTAACCTGTATAAGTTGAATGACTGTCTATTCTGAACATAACAGCTGGTCCCAAGGAGGTTTGATTAATCTTTATTAATCTAACCTGTATAAGTTAAATGACTGTCTATTCTGAACATAACTGCTGGTCCCAAGGAGGTTTGATTAATCTTTATTAATCTAACCTGTATAAGTTGAATGACTGTCTATTCTGAACATAACAGCTGGTCCCAAGGAGGTTTGATTAATCTTTATTAATCTAACCTGTATAAGTTGAATGACTGTCTATTCTGAACATAACAGCTGGTCCCACGGAGGTTTGATTAATCTTTATTAATCTAACCTGTATAAGTTGAATGACTGTCTATTCTGAACATAACAGCTGGTCCCACGGAGGTTTGATTAATCTTTATTAATCTAACCTGTATAAGTTGAATGACTGTCTATTCTGAACATAACAGCTGGTCCCAAGGAGGTTTGATTAATCTTTATTAATCTAACCTGTATAAGTTGAATGACTGTCTATTCTGAACATAACAGCCGGTCCCAAGGAGGTTTGATTAATCTTTATTAATCTAACCTGTATAAGTTGAATGACTGTCTATTCTGAACATAACAGCTGGTCCCAAGGAGGTTTGATTAATCTTTATTAATCTAACCTGTATAAGTTGAATGACTGTCTATTCTGAACATAACAGCTGGTCCCAAGGAGGTTTGATTAATCTTTATTAATCTAACCTGTATAAGTTGAATGACTGTCTATTCTGAACATAACAGCTGGTCCCAAGGAGGTTTGATTAATCTTTATTAATCTAACCTGTATAAGTTGAATGACTGTCTATTCTGAACATAACAGCTGGTTCCACGGAGGTTTGATTAATCTTTATTAATCTAACCTGTATAAGTTGAATGACTGTCTATTCTGAACATAACAGCTGGTCCCACGGAGGTTTGATTAATCTTTATTAATCTAACCTGTATAAGTTGAATGACTGTCTATTCTGAACATAACAGCTGGTCCCAAGGAGGTTTGATTAATCTTTATTAATCTAACCTGTATAAGTTGAATGACTGTCTATTCTGAACATAACAGCTGGTCCCAAGGAGGTTTGATTAATCTTTATTAATCTAATCTGTATAAGTTGAATGACTGTCTATTCTGAACATAACAGCTGGTCCCACGGAGGTTTGATTAATCTTTATTAATCTAACCTGTATAAGTTGAATGACTGTCTATTCTGAACATAACAGCTGGTCCCAAGGAGGTTTGATTAATCTTTATTAATCTAACCTGTATAAGTTGAATGACTGTCTATTCTGAACATAACAGCTGGTCCCAAGGAGGTTTGATTAATCTTTATTAATCTAATCTGTATAAGTTGAATGACTGTCTATTCTGAACATAACAGCTGGACCCAAGGAGGTTTGATTAATCTTTATTAATCTAACCTGTATAAGCTGAATGACTGTCTATTCTGAACATAACAGCTGGTCCCACGGAGGTTTGATTAATCTTTATTAATCTAACCTGTATAAGTTGAATGACTGTCTATTCTGAACATAACAGCTGGTCCCAAGGAGGTTTGATTAATCTTTATTAATCTAACCTGTATAAGTTGAATGACTGTCTATTCTGAACATAACAGCTGGTCCCAAGGAGGTTTGATTAATCTTTATTAATCTAACCTGTATAAGTTGAATGACTGTCTATTCTGAACATAACAGCTGGTTCCACGGAGGTTTGATTAATCTTTATTAATCTAACCTGTATAAGTTGAATGACTGTCTATTCTGAACATAACAGCTGGTCCCACGGAGGTTTGATTAATCTTTATTAATCTAACCTGTATAAGTTGAATGACTGTCTATTCTGAACATAACAGCTGGTCCCAAGGAGGTTTGATTAATCTTTATTAATCTAACCTGTATAAGTTGAATGACTGTCTATTCTGAACATAACAGCTGGTCCCAAGGAGGTTTGATTAATCTTTATTAATCTAATCTGTATAAGTTGAATGACTGTCTATTCTGAACATAACAGCTGGTCCCACGGAGGTTTGATTAATCTTTATTAATCTAACCTGTATAAGTTGAATGACTGTCTATTCTGAACATAACAGCTGGTCCCAAGGAGGTTTGATTAATCTTTATTAATCTAACCTGTATAAGTTGAATGACTGTCTATTCTGAACATAACAGCTGGTCCCACGGAGGTTTGATTAATCTTTATTAATCTAACCTGTATAAGCTGAATGACTGTCTATTCTGAACATAACAGCTGGTCCCAAGGAGGTTTGATTAATCTTTATTAATCTAACCTGTATAAGTTGAATGACTGTCTATTCTGAACATAACAGCTGGACCCAAGGAGGTTTGATTAATCTTTATTAATCTAACCTGTATAAGTTGAATGACTGTCTATTCTGAACATAACAGCTGGTCCCAAGGAGGTTTGATTAATCTTTATTAATCTAACCTGTATAAGTTGAATGACTGTCTATTCTGAACATAACAGCTGGTCCCACGGAGGTTTGATTAATATTTATTAATCTAACCTGTATAAGTTGAATTACTGTCTATTCTGAACATAACAGCTGGTCCCAAGGAGGTTTGATTAATCTTTATTAATCTAACCTGTATAAGTTGAATGACTGTCTATTCTGAACATAACAGCTGGTCCCACGGAGGTTTGATTAATCTTTATTAATCTAACCTGTATAAGTTGAATGACTGTCTATTCTGAACATAACAGCTGGTCCCACGGAGGTTTGATTAATCTTTATTAATCTAACCTGTATAAGTTGAATGACTGTCTATTCTGAACATAACAGCTGGTCCCAAGGAGGTTTGATTAATCTTTATTAATCTAACCTGTATAAGTTGAATGACTGTCTATTCTGAACATAACAGCTGGTCCCACAGAGGTTTGATTAATCTTTATTAATCTAACCTGTATAAGCTGAATGACTGTCTATTCTGAACATAACAGCTGGTCCCAAGGAGGTTTGATTAATCTTTATTAATCTAACCTGTATAAGTTGAATGACTGTCTATTCTGAACATAACAGCTGGACCCAAGGAGGTTTGATTAATCTTTATTAATCTAACCTGTATAAGTTGAATGACTGTCTATTCTGAACATAACAGCTGGTCCCAAGGAGGTTTGATTAATCTTTATTAATCTAACCTGTATAAGTTGAATGACTGTCTATTCTGAACATAACAGCTGGTCCCAAGGAGGTTTGATTAATCTAACCTGTATAAGTTGAATGACTGTCTATTCTGAACATAACAGCTGGTCCCAAGGAGGTTTGATTAATCTAACCTGTATAAGTTGAATGACTGTCTATTCTGAACATAACTGCTGGTCCCAAGGAGGTTTGATTAATCTTTATTAATCTAACCTGTATAAGTTGAATGACTGTCTATTCTGAACATAACAGCTGGTCCCAAGGAGGTTTGATTAATCTTTATTAATCTAACCTGTATAAGTTGAATGACTGTCCATACCTGTTAACCTCTGGGAACTGCTAGGGGGGAGATCTCCCCCCTACCAATTCTTCTAAGGGGGAGATTTTGTGCGTCGCCTTTAAGCGCACAAAATTGTACCTTGTAGTTGCATACATGTGATAGAGTTGCTATGCTACAACTGGAGATATGTAAATTTTTGGCTGGAGATTTGGTCTCATAACTGGAGATTTTTTATTGACGTATTTGATGCATGTTTTTATTGTTAATTGATGTTTTCTTTTTGTTTGTTTCAGTATTGAACCAACTGCATCCCATTTCAATATATATTGTTTACATTTCTGTCTTATTAGTAGTGTTTCATATGATGAATGAAGGATAAAAACTGTATTTATAATTTATTCATGATCATTCATAATCATAAGGTTATAACAAAGCAATAACAATGAAGACAGAATGCTCTGAACAATAAAGTCATAGAGCACTAAAATTAAAAAGTCACTTTGCTGCTGGTGCGTTGGGTGATAGCATACGTTTTGGCATTTTTGTGGTTTATCAATTCCATCCTGGAACTTAGTCCTTAAATAATATTTTGATCGGCTTTGGTCCCAAACAAGCCATAACAACTCAATCCGAGATGAATTCATTGCATGTTTGATCGAAATAAGAAGTTTTCCTCGGCATCAAAGGTTGTCCGACTCCTGTTTGCACAACGGTTTATAACTATTTTTAATTGCCGCTATCACACTTCTAATCATCTAAGCGTGTGCCACAAACCCACTTCCTTATCCCCAATTAACTGTCAATCAGTGGATAATTGTTGTATAATCATCAACACCTTAATTAATCTCCATGACCCAATTTACCTGTAAAGGTGTCAAACATCAATAACCGGATATCATTTAAACACCTTTACCATTCGTATCTCTCGGCGTTTTTCATCAGCGCGGGAGTTCCAAATGGGGAATTTCCAGAAATATTGATCGCAAAATGTAGGTCAAGATTTTATTGTACTTGATTTTTTTGTTGGGGGGAGGCCGTGCGGGAGATTAATGTCTCCCGCGCATGAGACCCAGTCCCTGCTGGAGATAAGGCTCTTACGTGGGAGACTCCCGTGAAAAGGGGGAGGGTTAACAGGTATGACTGTCTATTCTGAACATAACAGCTGGTCCCAAGGAGGTTTGATTAATCTTTATTAATCTAACCTGTATAAGTTGAATGACTGTCTATTCTGAACATAACAGCTGGTCCCACGGAGGTTTGATTAATCTTTATTAATCTAACCTGTAAAAGTTGAATGACTGTCTATTCTGAACATAACAGCTGGTCCCAAGGAGGTTTGATTAATCTTTATTAATCTAACCTATATAAGTTGAATGACTGTCTATTCTGAACATAACAGCTGGTCCCAAGGAGGTTTGATTAATCTTTATTAATCTAACCTGTATAAGTTGAATGACTGTCTATTCTGAACATAACAGCTGGTCCCAAGGAGGTTTGATTAATCTTTATTAATCTAACCTGTATAAGTTGAATGACTGTCTATTCTGAACATAACTGCTGGTCCCAAGGAGGTTTGATTAATCTTTATTAATCTAACCTGTATAAGTTGAATGACTGTCTATTCTGAACATAACAGCTGGTCCCACGGAGGTTTGATTAATCTTTATTAATCTAACCTGTATAAGTTGAATGACTGTCTATTCCGAACATAACAGCTGGTCCCAAAGAGGTTTGGTTTAGACAAGTTTCACTGTATTAATTTGTTTTGAACAATAATCTGTCAGCAAAAATAATTTTCTAGTTTTTTAAAGTCATGAGACCTTTATTTTGTAATTAGGGAAACAGGAGTGTCCATAGAAAATCAAAATGTTACCTTCTGCAAGTCACTGACAATATAGATCAAATAACGTTGTATCAAGTACATCTCACTACAGGCCAAAGTAGAGCTATCAAACAAACTCTAGACGTGATACTGATAAGAACTGTTTGTGATGGCAGATGTAAATACAAATACAATGTAGTCAATGAGATATCTATTGAGTCTAGTAGTCACCCTCTTATAAGGCCAATACATATATATATGGGGTCCAATATCAGATACACTGAGATAGTAAAATACCATTAATTGTCCCCCTCAAGAGAGGCCATCCATTTTATAAGGCCACTTTTTCATTGCAAATAAATAGGATAAGAAAAAATTACATATCGCATGCTTCTAATTATCTCAATCCAGACTTCTTAATTTGTCCCCAACCCAAAAAAACAAAAAAACAAAAACAAAAAAAAACCTGGTTCTAAATATTAAAAAATCATGTATATTTTATCAGGTGTATTCATCAAGAATTTTAGATATTCCTAGGTGCATGTTAGATCTATATACCAATTAACCTGTTGTTTAGCTTCAAAAATACAAAATAAACCTACCATAAGCCATCAATTGTCAATGAAGCATTTTATCCATTATCAAACTCTGTTAATTTCATTTTCAGATATTATTGAACCTCCCTTAAACTAAGTTGCCTTCATCATTCAATTAACTGCTAGATTAACCTTTGATGCACAACCTCCAGAACAGCAAGCATTACACTTTGGTCTTCCCGATTTGAAGTATTTTCACTCGAAAAAATAAGCATCAAATTATTTATTTTCTTTTTTGCAAAAAAATGTATGTAAGAATGTATAACATTCGGTAAAGACTACACAGGATAATAAAACAGTAATGAAATATCCACCTTTAGTTTAAATCTACAGACAAGGTTAAGAAGAAGAACACTAATTACAGAATCTTTGTAATGTAATGACCAATGTTTACAATATCTATAGCATTTCTACACCACAGCCATTAGTTCTATTTTGACAATTATGGATATAACAGATTGCTTTGTGCAATATGATACAAAGTTTATACAATACAGGAGTTATAACTGTTATACTAACACATGTACAAACCAATAAATTCTTATTTCAATGTAAAATTCTGTGTTTTCAGCACTGGTTGATACTCTTACATTTGATTGAGTAAGTGAGTTTTTTTTAAACGACAAGTGAGCAATTTTTCAACTATATCATGGCAAGAACAAGTTACATTTCGATAAGATGATCATGATGATGTCGGCTTTGTACTAGACCAACACTTATTTGGATTTTTATAGTACTAGCTCACTGAAACAACAGGAAGCCATGTCGCTCGCTCACTGAGACACATTATCATGAGGCCGAGCCAATCAGTCTTTGCTCCAACTCTTTAATGCTCCATGCTTAGTGGAGAAGCATCAAATGCCAATTTTATAGTCTTTGATTTTACCTGACGGGGGCTCAAACAATCTACCGCACTAGAGGCGAGCATTCTAACCATTATATCACTGATGCAGTTCTAGACAGCAATGATGATACTGGCATTACTTGATACCAGTAGAAAAGGCTTCCCTTGTTATCCGTACCATTGAATACATTTCTATGTTAAATTTGTAAGTGTGATACCTATTAAAATGTAGTTCTATAAAGTTAAAATCACATTAATTAATTTAACAAGTAATTTTCATGTTCACTTTAATATTACAATTTGTCTGGTGTTGGCAATCTGATACATGAAGATAAATCATGACATCTTTTATCCCTTTCAACAGACATGGGTTTTATATATCAACATCATAGTAAACCCAGTTGAAATAATTAATATATGATATGTCAAAACCTAGACAAGATTAGCAGATTTTTAAAATCTAATAATGAACTTGTTTTTTTTTATATAATATATACCTTTTTTTTTTTATTCAATATATACCTAATAAACTCCTGTTGAAATAATATACCAAATACACCAGATGTAACAGATAACAAATTAACAAATAAACGAATTTCAAAGCCAAGATTGATGGAAGAGTTAGCAGAAAAGACACACTCCACGTCTGATGAACCTAGTGACTAGACATATATTTCTCTAGCCTTGGTTTCTTTACATTTGTCATAGTAACTGACATATTTAAAATATTCGGATTTCTAAGATAATTTATGTAAACCACTTTTCTAAGAAATAGTAAGTTAAGTGTAGCCATTCCTTGATCACTCCTTTCTACTGTATGAACTTAAACACAAATGTACATTAGTGGAACATGAACTTTGTTATCTATTTATCAAACAGGAAGTATGCTGCATTATCAAAAATGAAAAATCCACTATGCCTCCATTAGATAAGGAGCGTCCCAAGGGTGCATTTTAACACCTAGTCTAATTCTTCAATATGTTAATGATTTTTAACAGTCAAGTTTAAATCTTTTGCATCTACAACTATATTGTATATCTAGATGTAAAATCTTATTAGTGATGTAGTATCAAGTGCAATATGAGATGTGGAAAATGGAAAATGGCTCTTCAAACTGATTTATTTAAACTAATGTTCTGTCATGCAAAATGAAAACCCGATCAAAATTTAATTACCACACTCTTCATGGCCATCATCTAAGAGTCCTTAGAAGAAGTGAAATATCCTGTACTAACAATTAGACAAAACTTAAAAAAAATAGAAAAGCCTAATCAATAATGTCTGAACAAAAGCCAATAAAACTATCAGTTTCCTTCATTTAGTAAGACCATTATTTAATATGCTTGTTCTACATGGGATGTTTACTATAAAGGAATTGACCGAAAACATCACAAGACAAGAATTCCATATTGCTGGTAATATATCAGAACATTTACACTGATGTAATATAGGAGACATAAATAATGACCGAGACATCCTGATATATATATATAAATACTTAAAATACTTAATGATATAATTACTATTACTGAATGAGATACTAATCTCCTCTTTTCTCCCTACCATACCCCATGATAATCTTCATCCTCCAACATAGTATTATAAAGGATTGGCACTAAGGCTACCCCACACCAGTCATTTGTGAATCTTATTCCAACTACAGACTCCTCTATTCATTATGAATTTCAATCAAATCAGGACATTGCTACTACATGTATACTGATAACAATCAAAGTGGAATGGCATTTATACAATAAATGGTTGTTACAATCTATATGCTATGCTATGCTATGCTATGATTGCATCGATTGTTGTCTCATATTTAGCACAAATCAACACAATTTCTATGATATACCAAATCTCTTACAATATTGAAAGCTTTCAATGAATCAGTGGATAAACACAGATGCTGATTCATGTCCCCTCCAAAAACAGTAGGTGACCAGCTGCCCTGGACCCACTGGGTAGCTCAGACTTCTTGTCTGCATGTGTGCCTGAAAAAGCTTAGCACATTTGTCTCTAAAGCCTTCAAGGCAAATAGCCCTTACTTACACATCGACAGATAGTATAATAGTTGTCTAAATATTTATACTGTATAGAGAACACAACCCTGTACAGGTTACTTCTATACAAATTGACTTTTTGATGGACAGGGCAAATCACTTCTCTCCTTTGGTCAGTTTACAAATATTTACATCTACAAGTAAATCAAACAGATTCTAATGGGTCATCAGTTGTCCAGACAGCTCTTTCCATCAAAAACTCATTTATCTGTAGTATTCCCTGTCAATTCTATCATTAGAGAAGAAAATAAATAGGAATTATTGTCAATGCAATAGACAAAAAATGTCTTGTGTTCCTAGTTATATTAAGTTGTACAATTTCTGCTTTATTGGTGAGTGAGAAAACATAGAATTTTGAAGGACTGGTGTCATATATGAAGTTCAAGATTAATAGATAACATTAATGTTAATAGATGCTGTTATCTTGATGAAGTACATGATTAATAAAAAGATTGGGAACCCTAATATTACGGGATCTGAAGCTCAAGCAACAAAGTTACCTAAAAATAATTAAAAAAATATCAGTCTTCCATTTAACTAAGGCCATATCAAACTGACCTTGTTATACAGACTTATTAATTGATTGGTGTTTAATGCCAACTTTAGAGCAATATTTCAGTTATATCATGGCATCAGACTTATTAGAGAGAGAAATACAAAATTTAAAGCAATTTTTTAATTTATTTTATTCTTCCCTTCAAATTCACTTTTTAATTTCAAGTGTTTTTGTAATTGATAATTTTGTTTATATACATTTTATAAAAACTAACTACCCCCAAATTTTACTCAGTTTGACGAGGAGACATAAGTTTTGAGGATAGTTTTAGTCACACTGTATAAAACATAATTTCATTAAAAGCCACAGAAGCAGCCAAACGAAATAGTAAATCATGATTTCACTGACAGTGGCTGTCAGTCAGCATTTTATTTTGTTTTTGACTATATTTTGTATTCTTAAACATTTTTTATGCTATTGAGAAATTTTATTGGTATAACTAGAGGCTCCCAGGAGCCTGTATAGCTCACCTGGGTATAATAATAACATCAGTCAATAAAACTTGATAACTTCGGTAAAAAAAATTAACAATTGTAGCCTTCGTCATTTTTATAAATTTGATGAAAAAAGGGCAAGAACTCCAAGATGGGTAATCGGATTTACTTCAAAATTGCAGGTAAATAAAAATTGATCGAAGGGTCGAACCGCCAGACACATTTTTGGAAGAGAACCATTCAATGACTATTTCATCAAAATTTTGTTCTTATTGAGCAAATGGTTTCAGACAAAAAGATTTTTATGGGAATTTCCCATAGGGTCCTATGTTAAATTAAGTTCGGCTGTGGCGGCCATCTTGGTCGGTGTTCTGAAATGCTGGACACAATTTTGGAAGAGGACCACCCAAGAATCATTTCAGCAAAGTTTGGTTGAGATTGGCTCTGTAGTTTCAGAGAAGAAGATTTTTTTAATTTCATCCCCCCTTTTTTCTAATTTGCATAATCGGTCAAACTCGGTAAAAGTTCAAAGTTCATAAAAAATCCCGTAATATATGTTAAAAAGCTCATCATTATGCTTATACAGTTCAAATTTGGGCACTTTCTGGCTTAAAATAGAGCAGTTTTGGCCATTTGAAGAAATTTCTATTTTTAGTAATGGTGGCCATCTTGGATACAGGACGGCGCTGACGGACACAATTTTGAAAGGGGACCACCTAAGGATCATTTCAGCAAAGTTTGGTTGAGATTGACTCAGTAGTTTCAGAGGAGAAGATTTTTTTTTAATTCCATCCCCCCTTTTTCTAATTTGCATAATCGGTCAAAATCAGTAAAAGTTCAAAGTTCATAAAAAATCCGTAATATATGTTAAAAAGATCATCATTATGCTTATACAGTTCAAATTTGAGCACTTTCTGGTTTAAAATAGAGCAGTTTTGGCCATTTGAAGAAATTTCTATTTTTAATAATGGTGGCCATCTTGGATATAGGACGGCGCTGACGGACACAATTTTAAAAGGGGACCACCTAAGGATCATCTCAGCAAAGTTTGGTTGAAATTGGCTCAGTAGTTTCAGAGGAGAAGATTTTTTTTTAATTTCATCCCCCCTTTTTTTAAATTTCATAATCGGTCAAAATCGGTAAAAGTTCAAAGTTCATAAAAAATCCGTAATATATGTTAAAAAGCTCATCATTATGCTTATACAGTTCAAATTTGGGCACTTTCTGGCTTAAAATAGAACAGTTTTGGCCATTTGAAGAAATTTCTATTTTTAGTAATGGTGGCCATCTTGGATACAGGACGGCGCTGACGGACACAATTTTGAAAGGGGACCACCTAAGGATCATCTCAGCAAAGTTTGGTTGAGATTGGCTCAGTAGTTTCAGAGGAGAAGATTTTTTTTTAAATTTCATCCCCCCTTTTTTTAAATTTCATAATCGGTCAAAATCGGTAAAAGTTCAAAGTTCATAAAAAAATCCCGTAATATATGTTAAAAAGTTCATCATTATGCTTATACAGTTCAAATTTGGGCACTTTCTGGCTTAAAATAGAGCAGTTTTGACCATTTGAAGAAATTTCTATTTTTAGTAATGGCGGCCATCTTGGATACAGGACGGGGCTAATGGACACAATTTTGAAAGGGGACCACCTAAGGATCATTTCAGCAAAGTTTGGTTGAGATTGGTTCAGTAGTTTCAGAGGAGAAGATTTTTTTTTAATTTCATCCCCCCTTTTTTCTAATTTGCATAATCGGTCAAAATGGGTAATGGGATTTACTTCAAAATTGCAGGGTAGGTAGATCTTGATATGCTGCACATTTTTGCAATAAACTTAACATCTATCTCTAAATAGTTTTTGAAATATAAGACGAAAAGTATTAAAAGGAAAAAAAAAAATTGATGAAAAAGGGGCAATAACTCCAAGATGGGTAATCAAATTTACTTCAAAATTGCAGGGTAGGTAGATCTTGACATGCTGAGCATGTTTGCAGTTTCAACTTACCATCTGTCTGTTATAGTTTTTGAAATAAAGGACGAAAAGTATTAAAATTTTGAAAATTTGATGAAAAAAGGGAAATAACTCCAAAATGAGTAATGGGATTTACTTCAAAATTGCAGGGTAGGTAGATCTTGATGTGCTGATCATTTTTACCCCATGTCAGATTTTTGATATTACTAACGGTTTTTGAGATATTACCAAAAACCTGCAATTTTACCATATGTTCTATTTTTAGTAACAGCGGCCATGTTGGTTGGTGCACGGCATCACCGGACACAATTTTGAAACTAGATACCCTAGTAATGATTCAGACCAAGTTTGGTTTCCATTGGTCTAGTACTTTCAGAGGAGAAGATTTTTGAAAAAGTTTACGACGTACGACGGACGGACGACGACGACGGACGCCAAGTGATGAGAATAGCTCACATGACCCTTTGGGTCAGGTGAGCTAAAAAGGGCTTAAATCTTTTGTATTTGTTTCTTCCCCTAACACTAATGAGATGATTGATGGATCTACTAGGGTCATCAGTAACTACCATATAAAGTCAGAGTAATTCTTTAACTTTCTCTCCAGGGAATGGTATATATATTATATACACTTTAGATGATAGACTTAATCTATCAACTTCTATTTACAGTCCTGTTAATCAAACTCAGATACAAATCAATGAGTCTCTTTGTGTAGAAATGTCAAGAGTAAGATTTACACCCAATTGGGCCAGTTTAGTCATCGTTTAATTTGTATAAAAAATAACTTGACGGGGAAAGATTCTAACTTTTTCTTAGGAAAGTCGATACAGTACAATCTGTTTTACATATTTACCATTTTACTTGCTTCAGAGATGAAAGTGTTTATTGATACAAAAAGACGATCCCCCCCCCTCCCTCCTCCCCCCCTAATAAAGTGTTCCTATACCTGCATTTACAAACTGTTTGCACCAAGTTTGACACATTTTATTTCCAAATATAAAGACTTCGGTTTCCTCCACCAATAAAACTGCACGCCACAATATAACTGAAATATTGTTGAAAAAGGCATTAAACACCAAACCTCCCCCCTCCCCAATATTAAGCTAAAAAATGAGGGAATCAGCTGATCAGAGGATAACTTTCTTCTCTGTTGTTTGTTTGTTTACTGCCTTAAAATATTGATATTAAAATTGAAAGTAAATCATATTTAACTTTTAACTTCTCTAATCTATTCTGCTTAAGCTTTAACTAATCAACAAAAGTGCACACCATTTTGCTTGCTTGCTTGTTTATTGTTTTAATATTGTGTTAAAAAACATTGATTTTAAAAAATAAATGTCACATTGTATCTAACTTTTATCTTCTCTAATCTATTCTACTTAAGCCTTAGCTAACAAAATAATAAGAACCGACAAAGATGAAACTTTAATAAAATTTCTAATTAAAACACTCCAACGAGGTCTGTGTTCTTCTAAGGATAAACTAACTGTAATACAGTGGACTTTTTACTTTAAACAATCCCAGTGATATTACAATTTTTACAACAACTTGAGAATTTCATGTCAACGTTTCTCATATTTACGACACCAATAAAAATGTCTTACATTCTTAATGAAGAATCACAACCAAATGTCCATATTTAATGAATCTATTGTTCATTAAAACTTTTGAGCAACCAATAAAATATTTGAAGTTCTAAATAATAAATAAATATATATATATACTTAACTAGTAGCATCCATTGACCCTACTATTGTACACTGTCCATATCTATGATGTCATTTCTGTGAAAGTATATCAGGTTTTAAGTTGGAACAAGTGTTTTTATTGAATACATCTGCTGGTAAAGGGAGCATTGGGATCCCATTAACTATTGCTACCACCAATCCCCTCCCCAAACCTTTTTTCATCCTTGTTCATATGTGACTGTCCAGACCCAGAACCTAAACTGGATTCAAGAGGGGAAAACATTCTGTATAAAGTATACTCTGAAAGATAATATTGATATAGTACCTACATTCTGAAATAACCTGGCATTAGTCAGTTATAACTTGGACAAAACATGTATCTGAAGTAGATCTTGTGTTAGTCAGATTGTATTTTAAAGGAAGTAAAACGAACTATTTTTTTTTTTGCACCACAAATTTCTTGACTTTTTATACAGGTTTGACACATGACAGATACTATGATATATTAAACATTCAAACTGCTGAACATATTTTATTGGAGTGGTCTGAGATCTTCCAACACTTGAACAAAACAAAGCTTTCGCTAATTTTAGACCTCCAGGTTTGTCTACTTAATCCTACACCTGAATTTTAAACAGGATCAAATAATAATGTCATCTACATAAAAACAGGATTTATATTTCACACTTTTATTCTAAAATCGTTTAATTTCTTTTTTTCTTTGAACGTTTAACATATGTTTAATATAATGTGTTTGTCACATGTAAAGATCTACTCTCAAGTACAACAAAAAATCTATTGATACAGGAACACCTACAAGTCAAGACATAATTGTGCCACAAGAGAGTTTTGTACTTTTCTTTTCAAATTTAAATACTTTATGGGAAAAGATATGTATCTTGGAGGTCTACTAAGCTGTCTCTAAGACATGTGTTTGATTGTTACAGTAGAGAAACTAAACCATTGCTTTATGAAGAATATTCTTCTTCTATACAGTCCAATCTGCCCATGTGGTTACCTCTATTAAGCAATCACCTGTATTAAAAGGTCAACATTTTCTTGTCCTGTCATATAACATTTCATATGAATTGAACTTCTTTTAGGAAGTCAACTGTCTTAAAAGGGCACTTTTTCTTTTTCTTTGTCCTAAAGGTGACATCTTAATACAGATTTGACTGTACATATATGGGCATGAATTCACTCATGGAGTTTTTGGTGTCAATGCTGAAAATTGATGAAAATAAACCCTCAAATGCTTTCTACTCCATAGAAAGTGGTTTCAAACAAATAACTTCAACATAAATATTAATTTCTATAAGTATTTTGTGTCCTATATGTTATATATGTTCTGCATTTAGATTTTGCTGACTTAAATTTTGCATGAAAGATTTAGGTCTTGAACTGACTAGAAATTGAAATGCATAACCAAACAAAATTGACATACATGACCAAACAAATAATAACTATAGAGAATGCTCAGTTCTAATCCCAACAAGATTTAAATAAGAAACTATTTTCTCTTTGCAGGTTACCAGTATTGAGAACAATTACTTTGGATTCAGTATTTTAAATCTGCTGGTAAAGACAAACCTGACAAATGGACAATGCAGCCAAAACTGTACACAGCCTTGGTTTCAGACTTTGTATCAATTTTGCCAACACCAGACCTTGTGCATGAAAGTGGGACAAGATTTTTCTATAAATTTCAAATTCAATAAAGATCATTTCATTACATGCTTTCTTCTTCTGCTTTCTTTGATGGTATGACCATATCATGCAGCCACAGCTAATGAGGTAATGGAATTTTGATGGATTTAAGTCTGAAAAGGACAGCAGTTTCCATTTTTTTTTTTTTATTCTGAAACTTTCTTTTAACTTAATAAAAGAGAGTTTAGAGAACCTATACAAATGCTATCTTACATATGTGGGTAAACCTGCACAGTTGTGCTTTGACATCATGGCTTTGAGAATTACAGGCCCTGGACAAGACTCAACAACAGGTTTTTCTTAGATTTTATTTTTTATGCACTAAATGTGAAAAAAGTTCTTTCTACAACAAATTAATGGATTTTCATGTGATTATAACGTAAAACTTTTTTATTGTCAAATCAAAGATGTTTGTGTCCATGTTACATGCACTTGAACCAAGTTATAGTGCTTAGAGTAATCAAGTCTTTTACCTTGTAAGCTCCTGAAATATTATGCATCCTTCAAGATGATGAACTTTGGTGTTTCCTAGTGTATTGGGAGAAGGAGTACTTTCTTATCCACAGTTGAACAGTTGTATGTAACATTGATACCAAATAAAACTTTGTCAACAGTTTCCAATAATTCTAGGAATGAATTTTCAGAAATGGAATTGCAAATGGAGAGTACAATGAAGGGCAAATAATAAGCATAAGAGAAAAATTAGTTTTAATTAGCCTGAAGGGAGAGAGATCTTTAAAAGGAAAACTACATTTGTGTCAATGTTACATACACTAAAATTGCATTTTTTGTAATGTACAAGTATATAGACACTCATGGATGAAAAAAAGTTATATTATCCTAAACCTTTGACCTTCCTCCGTATTTAGACAAAATATTAAGACAATATCTCTACTTCTAATTTTTTTCACATCTTGTCACACTTTGTGCTACATTAGTGAATTCATGGTAAAAATTTGAGATATTTTGCTTTATGAAATAACAAATAAATTGAAATTTTATTCATGGTAAAAATTTGAAATATTTTGTTTTACGAAAAAACAAATAAATTGAAATTTTCACTGACATATACTTATAAATATATACATAATAAAAATTTGAGACATTTTGTTTTAAGAAATAACAAATTGCTTGAATGTTTGAAGGAGAGCTCCAACACGGTAACTAGGCTGTATATTACATTTTGTAACAATAACTGGAGGCTCACTTAAACCAATATTGCTCATCTAGTATAGAAAATTTATTTGACGTTTTTAAAGATTTACTTATTCTCACCCTTTTAGGCCCCCCCCCTCCTCCATGGAGGATCAACTTCATATGTATAAATCAGATTTCCCTATTTCTATAAGATCATCTCTGTCAACTTTGGTTCCATTTGGTTCAGCAGTTTAGCAGAAGAAGATTAAAACGTGAAAAAGTTAACATAACGGATGCCATATAATACTAAAATATGATTGGCCTTTGACCATGTGAGATGAAAAATAACATCAGATAACATCAAATAAAGTATGGTTATAAGAAGTATTTCTCTGATAAGAAGAGTTCCACGATAACGAAGAGGTAATCAAAATCTGGAATTGAAGGACAGACAACACAATGGCCAAAAGAAAAAGGACAAACAACGGAATTGAAGGACAGACAACACAATGGCCAAAAGAAAAAGGACAAACAACGGAATTGAAGGACAGACAACACAATGGCCAAAAGAAAAAGGACAAACAACGATCTACAAAACACTACACAGAAAATTAAATTTCAAGCAACATGAATCCCACTAAACACTATAGGTGAACTCTGATGCATCTAGTAGTCGAATAAAACAAAAGTTTATACATCACCTTTATGCACTGATTGCAGTATAATACAACATTATGTAAATGAACTTCAATTCCAAAAGTATTTCATTGATTATAAAAAATACAGCAACATTATCAGATGATAAATTCGTAAACAAATGAAACATCCTTAATATTTGTTGTATACTCTAATTGCAAATTAAAAAATAAAGGATTATTTTTTTACATCAATCCTCTATTTACAAACTACTATTTCAAACAATACCAGTAATCATATGCAATTAATTATTGCTTAATTCTACAAATTCTTATGTATCCAACGGAAACGGTTTCAAAACCAACTGAAGAAGCAGTCAAATCAATGACATTATTTGCAAATAACTTCTTCTTGAGAAAAAAACAGGAAATATTCAGCTGTTTTTATACCAAATATAAAAAAAAATCTGCTCTCCTCCTTGAGATGAAATCTGAAATCTATATTGTAACAGTGATAAATAATCAATTACACAGTTCTCAACATATTGCTCAAGATTGTTTTTTTCTATGATCTACAGTTTCAACAAGTTCTTTTTAAATGTCAAAGAGATAACATCTATATTGTCTCCCAACACTTTGTTCCGAGGAAAAATAAATTAACGTTTTTCTATATTGCAAGAAAAGACAAACACTGTCTTCACGACTGAGTCGCTCACCATGATATCTTTATTCCACTCTAAACAACATATATTGTTTTATATAAATAACAAATGTGAAATAATTTTTGTGAAGCAGCTAAATTCGTTATTCACCAAATAGGACAAAAACTGTTTGTTGAGTGTTTTAGGAGTGGAGGGTTGATAGTAGTAGATTAAATTCCAATTAAACAGCTAATATAATACCTGGTACTCAAAAATATGTATCAATCGGGCTATTCTAGACCCAGTTACTAAATCACTTTAACAGGATGGTACGCAAGATAAAAAAACATATTATCATATCTCTTTACTATGAGAACTGAATGGTCCTCCAAGTTAAGAAATTTTTTCCTCAAAAGACAGGAATTCAACTGGGAAATAACTATGCAAGCATTGCAGCAGGTCGTCATCATATAGTAGTTGGATTTATATCTACCTATGCAATCAGTGTCTATCATCACTAACATAATGAATTTGAATCCCATTCGAATAGCGATGTGTAGACGATACAACATTATGTGATAAAGTTTGTTGGTGACTTGCAGTAGGTTAATGCTTTTCCTCCAGGTACTCCGGATTCCTCCACAAATAACACTGACTTCCACGATATAACTGAAATATTGTTGAAAGTGAGGTTAAACACCATAACCATAGAAACATTACAAGATTGAAACTAACAACTAAACTCCAACCACGAAAATTATGAACTACCGGTAATGAAACATTAGAATAAGAAAAAGAATTTTAAATATTTAAAACTATTGATATGACTTACTGGGTATAAAAGAAGCAAGAGAAACTGTTTTTAAGTATCTTTACAATAATATTAAATAAAAACAAGGTGTTTCTTAATACTAGGAGTGTAACGATACAGAATTTTTATCACGATACGTATTGCGATATTTTAGACAAGTGATGATACGTATCACGATACGTTTTGTGACATGTTGTATACCTTTGTGTGCGTCACCATTTTTTTTCTCTTAAGGATTTGCCACATACGTCCATGAAAATTAAAACTAATATTTGAAAAAACACACACAATATTTATGTAGCTAAACAAATTTTCATTTAGGAATAAAAAAGTAATTTTATTTCATTGATTTTAACAGTTTTTGGTACTAAAGAAGTAATCTGTTGAAACAATATCGCCAATATCGTAAGGAGCACCGAGTCGTACCATGGCGTCAATATCGTAAGGAGCACTCAGTCGTATCGTGTCATCAATATCGTAAGGGGCACCCATTGTACCGTGTGGTCAATAAAATACCGCGATGTATCGTCATTCGGTATATCGTTACACTCCTAATTAATACAACTTTATTGATCCTATACCACCATCATCCCTTTATCATCCTTGATTTCAATTTAACTTAACTAATTTATCAACCTATCTAGTGCCTGATTCCTAGTTTTTCAATTCAACCAATCACACATCAACATAAAGATATACAAGCTACCAGTATCTACAATATGTTTAATCTTTCTTCTTTTTTGACCGCAATTAAGTTATGGTAACTGACAATCTAATTAAAATCAGATGCTTGTTGTATTTAAAAAAAATAATCTTTGGGATACACTAACATCTAATGACATCCCTTATGGGGTCATGCCAGGGTTCATATTTTCAACCGACCAATCAGCAAAGAGTCTATCAAATCTTTAGGTATCAAAACAGAGTACATATCAAGAGCTGTTGTCTGATTGGTCAATATATTTGACTTAACTATATTGCATATGATTGGACAGTCAAAGATGAATGAAAGGTTACATTAAATGACCCCAAATGGGATGTTATATTGGTAAAGAAAAAAAGGGGAAAAAAGATACAACAAACATGTAATTTTAATTAAATAGTGGTAACTAAGTAACAATACATCTGACAAAACAATACAAAACAAAAATATAGTTAATGAAGAAAAGTAAAAACTTATTCAGGCGTAACAACAAAGCAAAGATTTTTTTACAAAGCTTCCCTAATTCCCATAAACCACAGAAATGCTTTTTCAACAAAGCTACCCTAAAACTAATATCTGTAAACCACAGAAATGCTTTTTTAACAAAGCTATCCTAAGTCTAACTCTGTAAGACAATGTTAAATTCTTGATGTTTTTTATATAGCTTTGGTATGTGAAGCAAGTCTAGTACATACATTGTGTCAGTTATAATTACAGAATAATCAGCCTACGTAACATGTTTGTAACATTCCTCTATACATTCACAAGTTGTTTTACATTAATATACAGTCATGTTAACCAACTTCCTAACAAACATATTGTCCACGTTTTTTATTGTTTGTTTATATATATGTATTGCTGTTTCAGATTCAGTTATCAAGAGGGGAGGGTTGGGACTCCCTAAACTTTTGTGCCTGTCCCAAGCCAGGACCTTGATTTCCAACGTCACATGTTGTGGTCATTTTGTGCTCAGTGAGTTAAGGTGAGAGAGAGGTGGTTGTTCGTTTTGTTGATATTGGTGGAATTGATGACCATAATTGTTTAAACTTTCTCATCATAATTCAGACATAACAAACACAACCCCTTATAACTGAACTGGTCTAGTATAACTGTTTCAGCTTTGATTATGGTAATTCCAGGGGTTAAAAAATCCACTAGCCCGACGCCCGGGGCTAGTAATTTCCACATTTGGGCTAGCTAAAATAATCAGCTGTATGCCCGACGGGCTAGTAAAAAAATATATTGGATAATGACAAACTTGTCAATATTCGCATATGTACTTATATTCATATATGTTATATGTTATTTAATCAGCAGCAATGTTTTATTTATTCAACCGCTAGCTTTTTGTCGAAATTGAGAGCAAAGAAGGTTGAAAAACTGCGTAACTCGTCATAAAACACAGCTTCAACAAATGACGGCTTACCGGAAATTTCGAAAATGAAATAGCAGAATGGGATTCCGGAACCGGGAACGACTATTTCCGGTTTTGTCGATAGTAAAAAAAAAAAAAAAAATTAATGCCGACCGACCCTAGATTTTTTTGAAATGTGACTGTAAACACACATATTTTTTGGCCTTACAGTGATGTGATCTGACCTGTGGAAAGTAAGTGAAAATAAAATGCAATACCAGATCTGAAAATAAAGATAGTTAAACTAATATACATTGTACATGTTGTACAAGGGTTCAAGTCTGCAAGTCGGATTCATGAAATCACAGTATTGACCAGAACTAGTGGTTCATAGATTCGGGCTAGTAATATTTGGGAGTATGCTAGCCCCGGGCTAGTGAGGTGGTCCAACATTTTTTAACCCCTGAATTCACTCTAGTATCACTGTTCACAAAAAAGCTTTCAGCATACTAATATTAACTTAATTCTAGTATTACTGTTCTCTGAAAGGGTTTCAGTATGTTTGTACATGGGATCACTTTTAACAAAAAGGGTCCTAGTACGCTCAAATATAGTATTACTCTTTACTTAAAGAGCTTCAGTATGTCTATAGAAACTGAAGCCTCGAGTCACCATACACTAAGCGATTTGAATATGCTCAGAAGTTTTCTTCATTTCTGTTTTAACCAACTTTCTCTATTCAAATACTCTTTATTTCCTAGTTTACACTCCTGTTTAAAAGAAATAACTCTGCACATGCTTTATAAATGTGTTGTGAAGTAAAAACCATCTGGAATAATAATAATGATCAAACCCAATTATTAAAAGAATCCATAAATTAGAAAAAAAATTAAAACATTTTATGAACTTTTTTGAAGATACAGACTAAAAGATAATTCAAAAGATTTTGCAAATAGTGGTTGAAAATTTCTCAAAATCACTTCCTCATAAAACATTCTTGCAACAAATTTTATTATTCAAACATCAATGTTAATTAAAGCAATGAGATTAATTACCTCAAACATAAGATACTGTTATCTAACACTGCAACAGTTGGGAAGATGAATACTAAAGTCCTACAAGTTCAAACAGCCGATTTACATAAACTATGTTTTAATGCACATTGAAGCAAGTGAAAGATTGTTGTTTAGCACCATTTGAGGAATTTCTCAGCCATATCATGGTGAGAACAAGTTAAGTTTGGACGAGATGATGACGATGTACGCTTTGTACTAGACCAACATGCTTAGTTGGGATTCTTATAGTGCTAGCTTACTGAAACAACTGTTGGCATGTAGATATGTCTCTCCACTCTGACACATTATCCTGGTTCAGAGCCAATCAGCTCTTACAACCCAATGCCATGTATATATGTCTCTCCACTCTGACACATTATCCTGGTTCAGAGCCAATCAGCTCTTACAACCCAATGCCATGTATATATGTCTCTCCACTCTGACACATTATCCTGGTTCAGAGCCAATCAGCTCTTACAACCCAATGCCATGTAGATATGTCTCTCCACTCTGACACATTATCCTGGTTCAGAGCCAATCAGCTCTTACAACCCAATGCCATGTATATATGTCTCTCCACTCTTGACACATTATCCTGGTTCAGAGCCAATCAGCTCTTACAACCCAATGCCATGTAGATATGTCTCTCCACTCTGACACATTATCCTGGTTCAGAGCCAATCAGCTCTTACAACCCAATGCCATGTATATATGTCTCTCCACTCTGACACATTATCCTGGTTCAGAGCCAATCAGCTCTTACAACCCAATGCCATGTATATATGTCTCTCCACTCTGACACATTATCCTGGTTCAGAGCCAATCAGCTCTTACAACCCAATGCCATGTATATATGTCTCTCCACTCTGACACATTATCCTGGTTCAGAGCCAATCAGCTCTTACAACCCAATGCCATGTATATATGTCTCTCCACTCTGACACATTATCCTGGTTCAGAGCCAATCAGCTCTTACAACCCAATGCCATGTATATATGTCTCTCCACTCTGACACATTATCCTGGTTCAGAGCCAATCAGCTCTTACAACCCAATGCCATGTATATATGTCTCTCCACTCTGACACATTATCCTGGTTCAGAGCCAATCAGCTCTTACAACCCAATGCCATGCTCTTAGCTGAGAAGCAGCAAATACCAATGTTATAGTCTTTCGTTTGACTCGACTGGGGCTTGAATCCCATGATCTACGCACTCCAGGCAAGCATGTTAACCATTACACCACTGATGCCGTTGAATAAACATTAAAAATGACATTGTACATTTACATATGGATGTCTGTTTTGTATCTCAAACATGTAAATAATCTAATACAATATAATAACTGTAACAGAATTGTAGAGGATTTCTTAAAAAAATAAAGACATACCAGACTCAACTCCAACAAACCATCAACAGTGGTGAAAAAGGGATTGCTTCCCTTGATTTTCTTAATATACAACATATTGATCATGGAATTTTTTTGGAAAAAATAACACCACATACATTTTTATCCTTAATAAATGTTTTATTACATCATAAAATCCTCACTAAAGTAGAAGTCAAATACTATATAATATCATAAAATCTAAAATTACTGTTTCGTAATAATCAAATGTTTAATACAGAAGTGAGCAATTTTCATTTCTTCATTGTACATTATTATGTTGTTGGTTTAGGAATCTGCTTAACACTATGTAGGCATTTGTTGGGTACATTTTTTTTTTAATATAAAAAATACTTTTAAGATTAATTTGAAATAGATAAAAGTTATTAAAATTTACTGTCAACAATATATCTGATATCTTCATTATGTACTTGAATTCACTAATCTTTGACAAAAGAAACCTAGATTTTTTTCAATAGGCAAACATTGTTTATCACTACATAAATGTTTTTTTTTAATAAAAAAAAAAAAGGAGGGGGGGTGAAGGTTGGATCCCATTAGCAAGTATACATTTGTCACATTTTATTGTCAGTCTCTGATCAGTACCCCTAGATTCCATTGTTTTTTGCTGGAGGATTTTCTCAAGATGTTACAACTAGTTATATTGTCGGCCATTTGGAATTTGCCTTAGGATTTTCTCATGATGTTCCAGTTACTTTTATTTTCGTTCATTAATGTTTTAACTTCTAGAGCATTTGAAAAAAACGTAAACATTTTTCTATTATTACTTTCCATAAACTTAGCCATTATTACCCATTTACTAATACAAGGAATTATTACTCTCTAATTAAGCTAATGCTTCCAAAGGGTATATCAAACAGAATCATTTCTAAAGGGAGATAACTCAGAATTATGGTTGTGTGAAAAGGTATATTTGACAAAACATAAAATATATTCTAAAAAGAGCAATAACATGCAGAGAATCCATTAATATCTATCAGTGTGTTTATAAATGATAATGATAATTAACTATAAACAGTTTGTATAACTTGTTAAGGGGGTACAACCAATCTCTAGACAGTATTTCCGAATATTCCAAATTGACTATAAAGACAGGAATAATACATTTAACGGCTATTGGGACAAACAAAATCAAATCAGCTAAAATTCTGTATCATGATCAATTTGTCAATATCATACTGGCTACTCAAAAAACAGATCTTATCTTAATATTTTATATACAACAGGTTTTAACAGCCAATAAACTAGAAGTATTAATATTTTTAGAGTATATTTATCAATACCCTAATGATTTATAAATATACTACATTTGTACATATTATTTTCCCTTTCTTGTCACTGATTTAAATTACATGTTTTTATGCAATTTTAAAATCATTGCATCCATATTATGTGATATCTTTTTTAATGTGCATTTCTAAGAAAGTGATTTTGGTTTGATTCACATTCCTAAGAAAGTGATATTGGTTTGATTCACATTTTTAAGAAGGTAATATTGGTTTAATGCACAATTTTTGAAGGTGATATTGGATTTGATGCACATTTAAAGTGATATTGGTTTAATGCACAATTTTGAGAAGGTGATATTGGCTTTAATGCACATTTTTCTTTTTGTATTAAAAATCCTGTTTACCAAAATATGCTGAGCAATAAAAATCTACAATGAAACTGAGCAGTAAGGAAGATGTTTTTGATATATTACAATCTATATGTAAATCAACCATATTTAAATCTTATAACACTTAGTTTTATAGTTATATAAACATAAGTACACATAAACACATAAGGATTTTGACCCTTTTCCTAAAGATCATCAGATCCACTTTTGTTGCCCATCATTTTCCTAGCTTGGAAGATACCCAGAAGAAGATATTTGAGAGAAGAAAGATCCATGTTGACATTTAGTTACGATTTGTCTAATTATCCCAAGATATATAGTTATCTATTTATACATTCATAATAATATTTCTAAAAATATATCTATCTCCCATCAAGACTTCATAATTAAGTCTCATTGTATCAAATGTGAAGTGTTGTTAAAACTCGCACAAAAAACTACCCAGTATTTATTTTCATATATCCTGTTTTTATCCTGCAATCATGTGATTTTGAGTACTAATAAAGCGGTTCAAATAAAATGTTTTATTTAGTCGTGGATCTAATAAAGGTTTTCTGGTACCTGCTTCATGTGTGATTGGTAAGAAATGGTAACGGTATAAGCACAGACATGATAAAGCACGACCTTGAAAGCGATTAAAATGACGTTTGCATAGGATCTTTTTCAGTAAAATTTGGCAGTCGATTTGTACTTTTAATGTTGCAGAATAAACATAATATATATACATTGTCTTTAAATATTGAATTGCTTTGCACTGGCTGCAAAACAGGTAAGAAAAGTTAGTCAAAGGCCTGCTTTTCTAGCTGTATCTAAACCTTGATATATTTTCCAACAATTATACATATATTGTATAATAAAACCTGCTTTATTCACCACCTCTATTTAACAATAACTTCTTTTATGTTACCTTAGTTTTAATTTCCCTTCACAGTGCATTTCATATTAATTAAACATGTAATTAACGACCACCTGCCTTATGTGACCCTATTTCAATGTTCCCTTGTAAGGTCACATAAGACAGGTCTGATTGTACGGGGTATATGTAGTTCCTCATCTAACAGTAATTGTAGTTAAGTCTTTATGACCAAGACAAGTAGTTCCTCATCAAATAGTTACTTTTTTTATGATGAAGATATTTTCTTCCTCAGTCATGTTAGTTCATTTTAATGTTTTAAAGTTAACCTTTTCCATACATGTAACTGACACTTAATATTACCCAGTGATTCCTAATGTACTACGATTTCAAATCAATACAAACTCCCAGCAATTAACGATATTTACTATCTTTTTTGTTTTCTGCATCACCCAGTAGGATTTGTTTCAATGCTTCTAAGTACATCTTAAGGAAATACAGTTACTAAGACTTAGAATCAAATTAAGATTACTCATCAAAAATGTTTCTAGTTATCTTCTAATCACGTCATTAAGAAGCACATGTTCTTAAAATAATTATCAACTATCTTCATTCTCATTAAGACGAGTCTAGGAAAAATTCAGGATAAAGTTTCTCAAAAATTGTGTTAACTTAATTTAAAAGTCATTACATCTGTAAGATGTCATTGACGATGATCAAAGGAAACCATTGTCAATTACAAGACATAAAATGTGTACCATTATGAAACAAACAAAAAAAGTCTTTGACTGAAAAAAATGATGTACCGCTACATTTGTAGCAGATGAACACTTAACGTGAAATTACCTTCAATACAAAGTCTGTGGACTATGTAGATCACAGAAAAATAATACTTTGGCCAATAATTTATTTACTACAAGATTGAATTAAACACATAAAGTTGAATGCATCACTGACTTGCTCTTTTTTTTAAATAACCCACCTTAGGTGCAGTTATGCGATATCTGCGATCATCGATACTACAGTTTTAATATTGAACAACTTTTATGTGTACATCTTCACTATTTATGCATTAATTAAATAAAGCATATAAATTTATGATATTATTTAGACAGAAGTTTTTTAAGCATAACTAAACAAGTAAAGAAAATTGTAACTGGTGGCTGTGTTTTATCAATTGCACCAGGAAGCCCTTTGACTTTGAAATACACGTCAAGCCAAATTTAGTTTGATGTCATCCAGTTTTTAAACTTGTTCAAAGGTCATGGCATAAAATATGTTATTCTACAGCTGGTCTCTTTGAACATTAATCAAATAGCATTGAGTATATCAACTTTTGCCTTATACAGTTACTGACAGTGTATCACATTTTCTAAGAGATTATATTTATTTGTTTATGAGGACAGGTCAGGCGATGATTTTGCTGGGTTTTTTTCCACATAGCTTTTTTCTTGTTGATTTTCAACTTTTCTGTCATTTTTCATAAATTGATAATGCTGTAGAATAAACAGATTGTATATACATTGTCTCTGAATACAAAATGTATTTGTACTTGGCACCACATGTACCAGACGAAAAATATGCAGCAAGCCTTGCATTTCTATCTGTTCCTAAGACTCAAACATATCAATTTTATATTCAGAATCAGACACAAGGTATGTATAATATATTCTATATCTGTCTGTCAATTTTCACTGAAATCTAATAATAACCAATCAAGTGGACCAATTATCAGAATTCTTGTTTTATTTAAAAAAAACCCAACAAATTATTGATCTGATGTAAGTTTTACAAGGATTCTTAATATGAAAAAATTGTGTAAATGTGATAATGATTATTCAAATTATCATATAAAACATAGTTAACAGATATGATAGACAGACAGAGGTCATTACCATATCCCCACTGTACCACATGTGTGCTGGAGACCTGGGACAAACATTGTCACAAACTTTATTGATGTGTTATAACTGCGGTGAAAGCTTCTTGGAAGATCATTTCTGTTCACAATTTATAAGTCAATACCTAAAGAACTTAACACCAAACTGGCATTGCTTGAAGACTTTGGTGATATTCGTGTGTTTACAGTCAAATGCTTCCTTCAAATATACTTAAAACTTTTAAATGTGCACCTACTTCAAACACAAATTTGATGACAGTCTAAACACATCGTAAAATTTGTTTGATGGGGTCCCAGTCCTTATGATGAATGATGAGCAGTGGTCCTCCGGCCCAAGACCAGTAAAACTTTGTTTGGACCAGTAAATTTTTCAGTTTTTATTTAGATATACATTTTGTATATGTAAAACAAATTCAAGAATTTGATTCAGACAAGTAAATTAACATTTATCATTTCGAGGACTGGGGTCCATCAAATATTGGGAGTTGGATAGGTATTAAGACTCAAATCTATGTTTGAAGCAGGTGCACAGCAAAAGTTAGAAGTAAATTTGGAGGAAAAAATTGACCGTTTAAATGCACTATAAGACTTATGATAAATTTTCAAAACAAGCAAATTGGCTCAAGCTGTGTTAAAATGACCAAAGCCCCTAAAATCCTCTTCAAGTAAAATGAAAATCACATAAAGCGATACAAATTGGCGGAATATCAAACTATAAGAAATAGTCCCTTCAAATACTTGAAAAAGTTATTGTTTAAATAACAAACATTTGGCATGTTGATATGTTCTAGAGTAAACACTCCATGTAGACGAGCTGGCCCTATGATCAAACAACATTAACATAAACATGTAGGTCTATATGTTATTGGACTATACTTATATCACTACATGTACATGTAATAACACTACAGGTAGATGGTTCTCATTGTAGATATAATAATACCCCCTTCCTACTATTTAAAAATAACAGAATATGAAAATCTATTTGACACAGCATGACTTAGACAACAGATCAAATGTCCTAATTTTTTTTTTTTAAATAAAGACGCCTACAAACTGTGCTACAACATTAAATAAAAGTTTATATATTTGTGCTTTCGTTAGTGTTATATTGCTTCTGTTTTATAAATCAATCTTGGACCAGACTCTCTGATAAGCAATTTTTATTATTATTGTGCATCAGATACATTATTTTTATTGCCAAAAGTCAAAATTCCCCTAAAAAAAAAATTAAAAACAAGATGACCACCTTTACTTTGAAAATTGGGCAAGTAAGCTATGATTGTAATGATTGGAGGATCATTTCTTATTATATCTATATATAAATACATTCTGTGTTGAAAATCTTTCATCTGTAATTGAGGATTTATGTTATGTCATCCAATTATGACTGATAAAATAATAATCCTTGAACCACCCAGTAATGAAGAGATTAAAGATGCTGATGAAATTTACAATTAGTAAAGATACGACCAGTGGCGTAATAACTCATAAGATTAACACTTCACGTGATAACATCTGCTGTATGAACACTTAAACGTAACAATTCTAATACTCCTCAACCACCTGTTGGGTGGTACACTTTCTGTATCATACCAAGGATAGCTGTACAAATATTATAGACCACTTTTTACTTATCAAATATAGGAAGTTAGAAAATCGTACAAATATCATACACCACTTTTTACTTCTAAATTATAGGAAATTAGAAAATTGTACAAATATTATAGACCACTTTTTACTTATCAAATATAGGAACTTAGAAAATTGTATATATATCATACACCACTTTTTACTTATCAAATGTAGGAACTTAGAAAATTGTACAAATATTATAAACCACTTTTTACTTATCAAATATAGGAACTTAGAAAATCGTACAAATATTATCGACCACTTTTTACTTATCAAATAATTTTTTATAGAAAGTTAGAAAGTCGTCCAATATTTTTTTTTTTTTTACAAATAATAAATTATTGCATTTGACATTTACATTAACCAAATATTTTATAGTCAAATTCTCCATCAATTATCTACACACTTATTATAGTAATTTGACTAATTTACTTACATGAATAAACATGTCCAAATCATCGAATTCCATTCATAAATTATAGAGATAATGAATGAATGAACTTTATATAAGATACAGATAGATAAATATATGGCAGAAATCTACACCCATCTCTAAAAAAATTAAGTGGGGGTAAATTAAATTATACAGCAAAAAAAAACCTCAAAACAAATCTGTGGTCCACATAAGTTACAAGCACTCTTATAAATATGATATTTAAAAATTAATATGCAAAATCATGGTATATCATCTGATTTCCAAATAGTGGCCACAAGCTTATATTTTTGTAGTCTAAAAAACTGCCCAGCGATTCAAATATATGTTTGTTCATAATATCAAATTTATGGAATTCATGATAAGATGTATATCACAGAGATCTAATTTGGATCATATTTGACTTAAATGCCATCTTCTGTTGTTTTAAACATATAAAGTAACATTGAGATGTTTATCTGTCAAGGATAAAGGAATTTAGGAGACCCCTGTAAGGCTTTGCTGTAAACAAATGCATATTTTTACCTTCATGTATTTTTGACTTTTGAAGGTTAAAATAAATATCATAACAGGTTATCAACATCTAAATCACTTTATAATATAAGTCTCCCCCCTTTTCCCTTACATTAATTTTGTTTAGAAGATACCAAAGGGGCAATCAGAAGCCATAAATCAAAGAATGGACAATACAATGGCCAAAAGAAAGATATACAAAACACTACACAGAAAACTATAAAACCCACAAAATACCAGAGTGACCTCAGGTGAATATTTACACCCCCCCCCCCCCCCCCTTCTTCCCATCCAACATTTACAAAATTATTTTGGAGTAAAGAAATTGCTTACCTTAAAAACATACATACTATAACCACAGTGATAAAATTCTATTTAAACAAAACCCTAGGAGGTCTTAAGATTATATCAATGATAAAATTGAAAGAAAAAAAATCACTGAAAACATATCCCTACCCCAATTAACACGCTATCACCCACACAAAAAACCCTTTTGTTTTTAAGGATGAAATGTTCTAATAAAATGGCATTTTTATTCTACAAAATTTATGAGAAATAAATCAAATAGTCACCTTCTTATACATATATAAAATAACTGTCTCTTTATTAAATACAAATAAAAATCTGATCTTAACTAACAACATTACCCACTTCTTACAATATGCTTAAAACAGGTATATCTGTAATCATTCTAACACTTATCCTTTGATTTGTTAATTAAATATATCACTACTATACAGGTAAGCTATAATAAATTGTAGTAATCAACTTACCTGTAAATGACTATTTTCTCTCTTTTTCCACAAAAAACCATCCAAAGTTATTAATTTCCACATTAAACTTGTAGTATCTTCATTGGAAATATCTAAAATAGAAAATGACTGAATATTTGACAAGTTGGGATAATCCTTCCATACAGTAGCTCACACAACGGTAATAAAGACGTGGTTAGTCTATTGGTATAGTATAAATGAACTCTGGGATAGGATCAATTGGAAGCTCCTGTTTGTTATTTTTTGTAAGTTTTGACAGGAGATGATAGTGATTGAAGCGTGGATGTAATTATTTAACATTCCCAGATTTGAATACAATGAAGGGGTAAGTTAGAGCTCTAATGATAAATACTTTGCTTCCTTGCATATACAACATATATATAAATTGTGTCAATGGTATGCTTACAATATCTTTAATATTTCTTATTTATATGTTATATTATCATATGAAGATGTAAATATAAAATGTACATTTTCTACACTGAGAATAATTTAATGCTTGGGAAAATTTCATATCACCAGTTGACTGCGTTAAATGATCTTTTAAAAGATTCTTGCAGTTTAGTATTATTAGCACAGAATTTTCTTTCATGTTTAAATGTAGTAGAAATTGTGAAAAACTGGTTTTAACTTAAAATATCAACAATTCAAAAAAAAGTAATTATGTGTAAAAATAATTTACACTCGAAAATGACAATTAAATGTTTATTTTTAATTAAATTTGATAATAAACAATATTTTTATTTCTAATGTAATTGAAAATTATTCTTGCTGGATAGAGTTGATTGTTGACTGGGTCTAAAAAAAAATTCTATTAGAAAAAGACGAAATCAAAATGAGGCAGAAATAAACCAGTGATTGTTAAGATAAAATTAATATATGGTCAGCTAATTGTGCAAACATTTTTATTGGAAGTAATAATATTTAATCTGAAATCTTAATTAATTTATACTTTCCACTATAGTCTATACACAGGAGTCCTGGCATTTTCTTTTAATGAGGAGTGAGGTTATAAGTGTGTCTACTGCTCAATCATGTATTTTCCCCCAGAATGACATAAAACATTCTCCCCCACCCCTAATAAAAAACCACACAACAAACAAACAAAAACGAAACAAACAAATAACACAGTGGTAATACCCATCACCCAATCTAAATTTTTTTCTTTTTAGAATTTAATGGCATAGAGATTAATTGTTGGTTTCTTAACATCTTATATACATATGCAGACTGAGAACAAGTTCAACACTATATTAAAAACTAAGAGATGAGGGAAAGACAATCGGGGAGAGGACTAGCCTTTTGTTGGGGTTGATTTACTCTTTTTCCGAATCTACAAAAGAGGTTTTTAACATGCTGGGAGGGTAGCACTCTATAAACATGTTATCCACTATGGTCCTTATAGTCAGGCTTTTTCTATTATAAACAGACAAACTTCCATTTAGATGGCATCCTCTATCAGCCATCTGAGAATGAAATCGGGTATCTCTGTTAGTTGAGCACTAGGAACTGTTACCAGTGCCTAGCAGGTATATGAGTTTTTGTATTTAGTTACAAATATCATCAATAATAAAATAGTGTCTTGTGGGACATTGTTAAATGTTACAAAATAAATGTTGAAAGTAAGATTTGAACAATAAATGCATAAATCAAATATCAATAGAAGATAATAATGATAATAAAAGTAATTAGCATATCAAAATATATTTATTAATCATGGGATAAATGTTTCTTGTAACACGAATGCTTGCTTTTCCTTTGATCTTTTTATGGTTTATAAACCAGAATGTAAGCAACAGCTAAGAACTATGAAGGAATACATGCAGATACCAGATATTGCACACTTTAAATCTGGGCTGTAAGTTTTATTACTCGCTGAGAATCGTGCAATAATCAACAAGCTAGATGTGATATTGCATGGCTTCATGTCACAAATCATTTACACCATAGTTTTCCGAATTAAATGGTTAAACAATCTTATGTTTCACGTTCGATTGTTTAATCGTTTAACTCGGAAAACCGTGGTATAAATATTACAAAGATTAGAGCACCTTTCTTATATCCTAATTGACTTTCCAATTATCCTGTCCAGCAATTATTGTAGAATTTTATTATGGACAAGGCCAGAAAAAACATGTACCAAGAGGTGGCTATAATAATTTCATTTGTGGCCGTTTTTTAATCAACATATAAAAGCCAATATTCGTCTTAATAATTGCTAAGTTAAGATGTGTTCCTACGAGTTAAATAAAAAAGATAAAATGGTTGATGAAATGTCGTGATTACTCAAGGCAGCCATGAGCATTTCCACACATGGAGGGCAAAATGTATCAATCATTTAATAGCAGCTCATATTCATGTAATATCCAAATTGCTATGATTGTCAAACAGACTATTAAAATTTATTGCACAATCAATGATCTTTGTTTATTTGATATCAATACACTTTCCTTATGTAATGTTCCTCATGAATTTTTCATATCAATTAAAGCAAATTCGCGTAATTGAAACTTCTTTAGGGAGATCAAAATATTATCAAATTTTTATTAATTTGTCTACAATTCAATAATTTATCACAACCTTCACAAATATAAGACAATAGTGCCACTTATTTCAATGACATTTATACAAAAATTATCTCAGTTTACCACCTAGTATTCAAATAATTCTAAAAAAATGGGCACAGCGGTCAAATCTCAAAAGCAAGTGATTGTTAATATAGACTGCTACTAGTATCCAAGTACCACTCATGCCTGGAGTTTTAACTAGCATCCTACAGAAGCTAAGTTGAGCACTCAAGATTTATTAAACAGTCTAACAGCTACATGTACTAACTGATGCTCACAGATAACAGCTCTCTCCCAACCCTGATCATCTAGTGATAACGGACCTATTGGTTCCATGGATCCTTTAATTAATCATTTGGTTAACAGCACGCCAGAAACAAGGCATTTTTCAAGGGGGAGGGGTCAATAAACTAGCGATGCAACATGGTCTTGCGGCTGGGGTCAACATCCAGACTTTATTTGTCTTAATCCAATCGAAATCTGAACTTGAATAGTCTTCTCGACTTCTTGGATTTCAGGGTATTTGTATGACAAAGAAAATAAAAATATATTTGAACAACTATGACAATTCCTTACATGACCCTTTAGGTCAGGTGAGGTAAAAAGACCTTACTATTACCTATTAATATTAGTAACAATGTGTAAAATGGTTAAATGAAATTCTTAAAAGAAAGTACAGTAATAATACCACAAAATGAAATTTTTCTAGTTTTTCACAAAGACAGGAAACAAACTCAGAAAAAAACTAAATGTAAAATACCAACAGAATCTTCCTCTTGTCATTTGTAATTATGAGTCATTTTATACAATCACAGGAAGTAAGTTGTACAACAAGAGATTCCTTGTGAATATACAATCACAGGAAGTAAGTTGCACAACAAGTGATCCCTTATGAATATACAATCACAGGAAGTAAGTTGTACAACAAGGGATCCCTCATGAATATACAATCACAGGAAGTAAGTTATAGAACAAGGGATCCCTTATGAATATACGATCACAGGAGGTAGGTTGTAAAACACGTGATCCCTTATGAATATACAATCACAGGAAGTAAGTTGTACAACAAGGGATCCCTTATGAATATACAATCACAGGAAGTAAGTTGTACAACAAGGGATCCCTTATGAATATACAATCACAGGAAGTAAGTTGTACAACAAGTGATCCCTTATGAATATACAATCACAGGAAGTAAGTTGCACAATTGATCCCTTATGAATATACAATCCCAGGAAGTAAGTTGTACAACAAGTGATCCCTATGAATATACAATCACAGGAAGTAGGATGTACAACAAGGGATCCCTTATGAATATACAATCACAGGAAGTAAGTTGTACAACAAGGGGTACCTTATGAATATACAATCACAGGAAGTAAGTTGTACAACAAGGGATCTCTCATGAATATACAATCACAGGAAGTAAGTTGTACAACAAGGGATCCCTATGAATATACAATCACGGGAAGTATGTTGTACAACAAGGGATCCCTATGAATATACAATCACGGGAAGTAAGTTGTACAACAAGGGATCCCTTATGAATATACAATCACGGGAAGTAAGTTGTACAACAAGTGATCCTTTATGAATATACAATCACAGGAAGTAAGTTGTGCAACAAGTAATCACTTATGAATATACAATCACAGGAAGTAAGTTGCCCAAGTGATCCTTTATGAATATACAATCACAGGAAGTAGGTTGTACAACAAGGGATCCCTTATGAATATACAATCACAGGAAGTAAGTTGCACAACAAGTGATCCCTTATGAATATTCAATCACAGGAAGTAAGTTGTACAACAAGTGATCCCTTATGAATATACAATCACAAGAAGTAAGTTGTACAACAAGGGATCCTTTATGAATGTACAATCACAGGAAGTAAGTTGTACAACAAGGGATCCCTGATGAATAGACAATCACAGGAAGTAAGTTGTACAACAAGTGATCCCTCATGAATATACAATCACAGGAAGTAAGTTGTACAACAAGTGATCCCTTATGAATATACAATCACAGGAAGTAAGTTGCACAAGTGATCCCTTATGAATATACAATCACAGGAAGTAAGTTGTACAACAAGTGATCCCTTATGAATATACAATCACAGGAAGTAAGTTGTACAACAAGGGATCCCTTATGAATATACAATCACAGGAAGTAAGTTGTACAACAAGGGATCCCTTATGAATATACAATCACGGGAAGTAAGTTGTACAAGGGATCCTTTATGAATATATAATCACAAGAAGTAAGTTGTACAACAAGGGATCCCTTATGAATATACAATCACAGGAAGTAGGTTGCACAACAAGGGATCCATTATGAATATACAATCACAGGAAGTAAGTTGTACAACAAGGGATCCTTTATGAATATATAATCACAGGAAGTAAGTTGTACAACAAGTGATCCCTTATGAATGGAAGAAAAAACTGTATTACATAATCATAGGAATACAAAATCAACAACTGTTAGGTTTTAATAATAATTCATGAATATTAGAAACTTGTTTTGAAGTGTGCATTAAAATTTCTGAATGATTTTGAAATTATGTTAAAACAAATTTACTGAATATCATTGCTATTGGAGATTTATTAAATAATTTTTTTTTAGATTATTCTAAATGAATATCATTATTATTGGAGATTTATTCAATAAAGTTTTCAAAAATTATTCTAAATATTTTTATATCATTTTGTGCCCACGATAAGCGACAAGCGTGGGTAGACTATTTAAAATCTTTTTATTAGAATATTGTCATTTTACGTGTATAATAAATAATATCTTAATTGAATCTTGCATGCTTCTGTCATTTTTTATCAAATGATTTCAAAATGACAAACTGATCTTTTCTTGTGAACTTAGAATGTACATTTGAAGCTGCCAGGAAATGCTTGTCATTACCGGATTTTTAAAATATCAATATTTGTTAGATATTTTTGAGGTAATTTATGCAGGAACTAATGATTCACATTTTCTAGATCATTATTGTGTCAAGAATAGAAGGTACTGCCTGCCTAACAGGATAGTCAGCATATTAGAGGTGTTTTTCGTCATGTATTTAAACAATAATTTGCTAAATGGAGAGATGAATGATCAGGCTACAGCTAAGTGCATTGCCTCGTAAATTTTGCACATGATTTCACATTAACCTTTGTATAGAATAGAAAGAAATACTAAGAATATTTTTTGAATGGAGCCTTAAATCTTTAAACATACCATCTTGCATTACACATACATTTTATTTCTCAATTCTTTAAAATTCATATCTAATTTCAAGTGCAATTTCCAGATCCATTAAATGCATAAATATCTTTTTTTTTCTTCAAAAGAACAAAGACTTATATCATTACTTAATCCAAAAAAAAACGTTGTGATCGTATCGTAGTTGGATTACAACTAACTGTGCAATCAATGACTATCGCCTTTAACGTTGTGAGTTCTAATCCTGCTGATGACGAGGTGTACTTGATACAACATTATGTGATAAAGTTTATCAGTGACTTGCGACAGATGGGTGGTTACCTCCTGGTACTCTGGTTTCCTCCATCAATAAAACTGACTGCCACGATATAACTGAACTGTTGTTGAAAGTGGCATTAAACACCATAACCCCCCCTCTTAATCCAGAAACTTCTGTATGAGTGAAAGTCAAAGGTTAATTTTTCAACAGTCTTTGGAACTAAGGATCAGAGATTCTGAAATTGTCCTTGTTACAAAAATATCTTGGTGTCTACCTTTTTGTGGTTATTGAACATTTGGGGGCGAGTGAGTGATTGTTGTTTAATGATTAGAGAACAACAGCTCCTGTGGTTATTGAATATTTGAGGGTGAGTGAGTGATTGTTGTTTAATGACTAGAGAACAACAGCTCCTGTGGTTATTGAATATTTGGGGGTGAGTGAGTGATTGTTGTTTAATGACTAGAGAACAACAGCTCCTGTGGTTATTAAATATTTGGGGGTGAGTGAGTGATTGTTGTTTAATGACTAGAGAACAACAGCTCCTGTGGTTATTGAATATTTGGGGGTGAGTGAGTGATTGTTGTTTAATGACTAGAGAACAACAGCTCCTGTGGTTATTGAATATTTAGGGGTGAGTGAGTGATTGTTGTTTAATGACTAGAGAACAACAGCTCCTGTGGTTATTGAATATTTGGGGGTGAGTGAGTGATTGTTGTTTAATGACTAGAGAACAACAGCTCCTGTGGTTATTGAATATTTGGGGGCGAGTGAGTGATTGTTGTTTAATGACTAGAGAACAACAGCTCCTGTGGTTATTGAATATTTGGGGGTGAGTGAGTGATTGTTGTTTAATGACTAGAGAACAACAGCTCCTGTGGTTATTGAATATTTGGGGGTGAGTGAGTGATTGTTGTTTAATGACTAGAGAACAACAGCTCTGGCATGGCGAGAACATATCCCATTCAATGATATGATAATGATGACGATGTCAGCTTTGTATTTGACCAACAAGCTTAGTTTGATTTTATAGTGCTAGCTCGCTGAAACAACAGTTGACAGATAAATATGTCACTCCACTCAGACATATTATGCTAACTCTTGAGTCAACAAATCTTTGTTTATACTCTTTAATACTGTGCTTAGTGGAGAAGCAGCAAATGCTAATTATGCTGTCTTTGGTTTTTGAACCAATTGGGGATTGAACCCATGATCTACCGCATTCAAGGAGCGAAACCAAACCCACATATCACAGAGGTGGTTTTTTATTGAGCGAAATACACTGTATCATAAAGTATACAAATTAGTGTAATCTATATTATTTTGTTTACTAGATGTACAAATATTTCCATTCACTTTGTAAAAACCTGAATAAACTGACCCAAACAATTTGTTCTGTCTTCAGGGCAGTTTACATAGATTGTGTTGAATAAGGATGTCATCTTTAACAACCAATATATAAGTTTTAATTATATTATTTTCTTCTTTTCAGCTGTTAAAATATTGACAGATTTTGAACATAAACAGCAAAGCTTTTCACAAAATTTCCCACAAACAGAAAAATACAAAACTTGTATTTGATAATATGTCTCCTAAAAACATATTTTAAATTAGTCCCTAAGGCATGTTTTAGGATAAATTTTAGGACTATGATCATCTTATCATATGTCTTAGGATGAATATCAAAGCTGGCTGAGTTCTACCTAGGCTTGATTTACGTTTTATGGTGTTCAATGCTACTTTCAACAATATTTCAGTTATATCGTGGTTGTCAGTTCTATTGGCGGAGGAAACCACCGACCTGCCGCAAGTCACTGACAAACTTTATCACATAATGTTGTATTGAGTACACCTCGCCTGAGCGGGATTCGAACTCACAACTTCAGTAGTGATAGGCACTGATTGCATAGGTAGTTGTATTTACGATCACGAAGGCCCCTTTAGGACTATGACCATCTTACTATATGTCTTAGGATGAATATCAAAGCTGTCTTATAACAGTTCTACCTAGGATAGTCTTGTGACAATCTTAAACTAGATATAAACATTTGAATTAGTAAAATTTTGGAGAAATTTCATAACGTGAGACACATTCGATAACCAGACTAAAAAATATGACTAAGATGTGTTGTACAGAAATTCAAAAACATTTCAGTCTTAAGACATTTTTGATATTTGAAAGCATGACACAAGTAATCCATTTTTTGGAATTCAATTTATTTCATACATATGTATGCCTATCACCACTAACATTGTGAGTTTGAATCCCGCTCAGGTGAGGTGTGCTCGATACAACATTATGTGATAAGGTTTGTCAGTGACTTGAGGCAGGTTGGTGATTTTCTCCGGTTTCCTTCACCATTAAAACTGACTGCCATGATATAACTGAAATATTGTTGAAAGTGACTTTAAACACCATAACCCTAACCCATACATATGTACCTTCTGCTATATAATAATATTAATAAGCTCTGAAACATCCATGAAATCATTTTGGTTATAATTTTATTTTATTTCATTTCTTTTTGGTTTGAAATATATACACCCTTTTTTATGATAATACTTCTGAAGTGCTGCCTAAACTGTGAATTGATTCTAAATAGAGACTAGATTTCTACTTGATGAAGTGTACGTTTTTAATACATGTACGTAAACTGTCCACGTGCCATGTTAAACTTTAATCTACTAAATAAATATGAAAATTTTACAACATTTTGTGGTTGGTGGTGACAGTATTTTAACCAGGATGCCTAAGAGTGGAATGTCATTTTTACCGCTTCTGACATACAAGGGCACGTCAAAATGTCCTGTTCACATTATTGTTTCCAAATTAGAAAATCAGTCTGTCATATCATTGATTGTTATGTCATTTACTAACATAATTATTAGATAATGGTCTACTTTGGAAAAAAGGATTTAATTTGCTACCATTTATAAGGCACTGCCCTTAATAATGGCTTCAAACACTTTACTGAAAATTCACAAAAGAGAAAAAAAAAGAACTAAATAGCAGATTGAATAGGGAATAACCATTTTGTAACAGGGAAGGAGGGAGTAGAGATTTAATTTTTTTTAAAGTATTTATTTCTTCTTAATTTGGCAAATAATAAAACGTTTAAGTCTTGTTTTAGCAAAAAAAAAAAAAAAACTGTAAAATTTTGCTTGGTCACGAAATTCATTTTTAATTACAATTTGTTGTGAAGAGAATATTCTATCCAGATATCAAATTTATGGATAGAATCAATTAATTTGCAAAACCCTAAAAATACATATTTGTAAAACATTGAAAAACATTTTATTTGGAGTAATGTCCCCTATTTCTCTTCTCAGAATAGAATTACTTTATATGAGAATGGGATCACTCACTATGAAAATATATTTTTAGTAATCTTTTGTGGTGATCTTGTATTAGTGACCAAACAATGATGTTCAACTATGTCTTGACAATAAATTAATTTCAAACGAATACATTAATCCTGGGGAAAGATCTATACCATTATCACATAAAGGGAATGTGAAGTGGAAAATTGTCTCCCATACAAGAAACAAAATGACCATTCTAATCCCCTATAGCCTTACAAGTGTTGTATGAACCATTCTTTTATTAACTTAATTTAATATATAGTGTCTAGTTGAAAAGCAATCATTAAATGTTCCCCCCATCTTAGACATTGATGAAAATCTCATATTACTTTCGTTATTAACAAAATCTTCTTGTACCGTCCACAAATATTGACCATATGATTAGCGTTAGGGGTACAAAGTTTACCAATATTCCGTCCAGAAAGTGTCAATATTGGAATTACTTGTATTATCGAAGTGTCAAACATACAAGGTCATATCAGCCTCATAAAAACGTTTTAATGATTAAAGTTAGTCATTTCAAGAGTTCTTGAGACCTTTAAGGAATCAATGAACATGAAAAGAGAATTAATAAATTTAAATCAGATAGTGTATTTAGAGATTTCCCATGATAAAGTGAATAATTTATCTAATTTCTACAAATTCTACATGTACAAGTCATCAGGGCTATTTCCATAAATATTTGTGGTTCTTATTTTTTAATGACACACAAGATAGCAGGGGTTTCAAAGTGGGCCGGTACCCGGTACTTTTACCCGCCTGAGATCGTCTAAAGTACCGGCAGAAATTACTGAACCCCCCAAAATTAGCGGTGGTCAAAACCACAAGTACGATGGTCGATAGGCTTGTGGAATATTTTTCATCATAAATTAATGATCACGTCAATTGCTGAATTCTCGCATTCAAATCGAACAACTGCGTCACGACCAAGTTGATGGGATATTCCCTGTTTTAAAAATAAATTTACCTTAGAATCGTAAATAGCAGTTTGCGCATGCGGTAAATAGATATGTTTTCACCCCAATATCTTTTCATCCTTGTGTAAAACTCGGACCGGAACAAAGCTGACATCATTTCAAAATAAAAAAATGACCGATTACAAATTATGTTCAAACACAATTTAGTGTAATCTCCAGTAATATTTTGTGCGATTTTTTTTATCCATTTAAAACCCAGGGTCGAATCATTCTGGGGCGTACTGTCTTGTTGCTTAACTCCGTCCATATTGTTTAACTTCCGGTATAAAAATATAAAAACCTATGGCTAATTTATTTACATATTTTGAAGGGGCCCTACCGCAGTTGTTCACAGAAATGAAAGTGTGCTGAAAAACATTTTTAAAAGGGGGTACGAGGAGATAAGGGATAGAAAATTACTAGAAATCTTGAAAAAGGACCGGACATGGCTCAAATACGAATTGCATTGTAATGTCAAAACGCCGGCTCCACTTGTTTTCCAAAATAATTTAACTTTTGTGATTCAAATGTTAATAAATGTCTTCCCGCGAATCGTTTTTGTTCGAACATTTTTTTTGCACATAAGTCGTGAAAGTAATAACATATATTGTTTTTGTTTAATTATATTTGTATTGATCTATTAAAAAATTATAAATTTTATTAAAGATTGATGATTGCAAATTAAATTTATATGTTTCATCAAGGACGTATTATATATACGTCCTTGGTTTCATTAATTATGACACTTATATGTCTTGATCCGAGTCAATGGTCTTTGATGAGTTTAATTACTGGTAATAAAGTAAAAAAAACACACAAGCCAAGGTATTGTGAAAAAGAAAAGGACAAAGCCTACAAAAGAATTTTGAGAAGTTTAAGCTTTGATAACAATGGCTTGGTCAAGCCTAGCTGTGGAACTGTAGCTCTTTATGGTCCTTTTGGGTTTTTTTAATATATGGCAGACTATCTATGAATAATCTTGGCTGAAGTCTGTAAATTGAAATATTCAATAAAGAAATTGGGGGGGAAATCCAGGCATTATGCATGGTCTTCACTCTTGGTGAAATCTGAACTCTAAAGTTGATGGGATTTTTCTTTCAAAAACACTTAATGTTTTGCAATCTCTGAAGTACATTTTTTGGTCCACAAAATGCTAGATTTCAGGAGCTTCCGCCCCCTGGACCCCTTACGGCCCTTAGCCTAATTTTTTAGGTACCTCCTAAAATTTAAGAAGTACCTCCTATTATAAAAAACTTTGAAACCCCTGAGATAGGCTACCACAAACTATTATCACCTCTGTTCAAATACACTGTATTGGTCTATACAATTACCAAAATCCCTTTATTCTCTCTGCAATTTAACAATTTTGAAAAGAAAACAAAAACCACTCCTTTTTGTATCAGAATCTTCCTATATTTAACATGACATTGACTGATTGCATATTTAGAAATTTCTTTCTCTAAAATATAAATATATTTTTTTCAAATATTTTAATTCAGCAATAAAAAAAAAAAGGGGGTAAGTCTCAAACCCCCAGAACTGGCATGTGCCACTCAAATAGGTACTGTGTACTGTAACATCATTCCACATTGAATTACCGGTAGTAAAAATTCCCTGTTGATCCTCAAGAATTTTTTCCCATAATAAAAAAAAACATAATTCTAAGAAAAGCTTGAACAGTGCAGATAGTAACAAGAGATATATACATGACCACTTGTAACTCATAGATCATGTGTAGTAATTATAACTGGACATATTATCAATTGTTTCATTAATCTATAACTTACAACCTATGGACATTCTGTTGATTTTCTATCATTGTGTTATAATATACTGGTGATTTATTATGGTGATTCATGATAAAACATAACATTTTGCATTGGTAGAAAGATGGATTATGAAAAACAATTGGGAAAAGGGGAGAGGTTTTTTTTTTAATAGTAATCATTGGGTAAATAGGGGAGAACGGTTTTGATAGTTGATATTGATCAGGGAAAATGACATAGGGGAATGAGGGTATAATCATATATAAAATGATCATGGAAAATATTGGAAAAAAAGGAGATATTGATCAGGGGTAATAACATAGAGAAGTGGTAAAATCATATATAAATTGATCATGGAAAATATTGGGAAAAGAAGAAAATGGTTTTGATAGTTGATATTGATAAGAGAAAAGAAAGGGGCTCATAGAAAAATAACATAGGAAAGGGGGAGATAACTGTAGATAAATATATTGAGGTGGTTGAGGAAATTTAGTAAGAGTAAATCACCAGTCTTCTGCATGTCACTGTAACACTTTATCACATAAATTTCCCGGAAATTTGTATCCAGTATACCTCTCCACGGGAGGGAATGATATTCATAACTATGAGGATGATAGACACTGAGTGCATAGGTAGATGTACATTCAACTATTATACTATCATAGTCACGACGACACCTTTAAACAATTTATAAACTGTTACCTATGTCAGTTAAATTTGCAACAAGCTGCACATGAACTTCTGGGACCAGTTCCACATTAAGTCATATTAATTTCCATCAAAACGGTACAAAACTTTATATATTTGGAAGTTGGTATTAAACACCAATCAATCAATCAATCAATCATATATTTTTAAATAAATACATGTATATATGATATCTCAGAAAACTTTTTCATCTAAAGAAATTTTTCAAACGAAAAACACTATATCTAAAGTAGATGAAGTCCTAATCAAATTGAAGAAAATCCCTACCAGCAAATCACTGCATTAGAATGCTTTTAGATTCTCAATAAAATTTGCAATTAAACTGATTTGATAAGCTTTGACCCACACAACAAGTAATTATGTGGCTTATAAATACATAGCCTCTCTCTGTTGCATTAATACCCAGAGTGTGAGATAGATGGGGAAATTAATTCTACTTACATTAAAGTCAATGAAGACAGTGGTTTTGTCCCTAGGCTATGGATTGATGTTCATTTGACTGTCCAATATCTGTTTATACAGTCTATATAGGTAGCAGAGGAATTTATTTATGGTCAGTTGATAAATATACCAGAGGCTGGATGTGTCCAGAAGTCTGCTTAAGAGCAACAATCAGCCTTATTTTTATTTTTTTCCTGATCTCATCGGTTTGGAACAGTGTCAATAGGGGGAGATGTTGGGCCAAGAATAAATCTGTGGGACCAAGGGAGATTGGAGCAGGATGATAATGTGGTGAGAAATGAGACATTCCAGGACCAATGGATTGAGGAGGGGCAAGTTGGAACAGGAAGATTAAGGGATGGTACCTTAGAAGACTGGAATTTTGTTTCACTTATAAAAAGTTTTTTTTTTACTGATGGACTGTCATTATATACAGTCAACAATGAGGAAGAACAGTTATACATAATAACTATAGGTGACCTTAGTCGACATTGGCTCTTCTATCTAGGTCCTTTGGTTTTCTTGCTCCCAAAGATTTTAAAATTATTTGGCTTTCTAATATTCAGACCTTGAGCATACCTGATGAAGGTTATTCTAGAAACGTGTCCTGCACACTAAATTTAATATCTACGTTTTCATTGTTACAGGTCAGGCCTCACGGCCATACATATTTTCTAGTATAAGCTTTGTTCTCATACATACTCCAATATTGTCCAATCACAGGACTGTATTTATTGGATACAACATTTTTTTCGAGTATGAGTCAAAAACTCGAACCCAAAAGTTGTATCACTGAAAGTCCCAATCTAAAGAAAGTTATCATTAGGCTTTAATTTTTTTTCATTTTTTTTCAAAAATGTGACAGCCTATTTTGACTGTCACTGGTAATTCTACCTCAAATATCAATAGGGGCCGTTGTGATCTTGATCGTATGGTAGTTGGATTTATAACTACCTATGCAATCAGTGCCCATCACCACTAAAGTTGTGAGTTCCAATCCTGTTCAGGCGAGGTGTACTCGATACAACAATATGTGATAAAGTTTGTCAGTGACTGGGGCAAGTCAGTGGTTTTCTCCATGTACTCCGGTTTCCTCCACCAATAAAACTGACCACCGTGATATTACTGAAATATTGTAGAAAGTGGCATTAAACATCATAAACCAACCAACCAAATCTCAATACTTTTGTTGGTAAAAATTGTGAAAGTTTTTTCTTTATAAGTTAAGAGTTGTGTTTTCTCTCCACTTAAATATATTGATTAGGTGGTGTTACTGTGGTAAACAAAGTCTTTGTAATTTTAGATTCAGATGATAAAACTATTGATTAAAAAAAAAGAAAAAGAGATAATTATTTATTTTACATCACGGACAGAACACAGAAAAAAAAATAGTTGTCATAGTCTCGTAAAAATCAATAAGATGATCTTTTGTTATGCTTTTGTTTCTTGTATTTTCAATTTTATACCAATAAATAATTTGAATTTGAATTTGCATAATAATAAACTGGGATGACAAATGGATATGGATATGGATTATACATGCTGAAACATTTTGACTAATATTCCTTTTCTTAAAAGACACGTCAAACATAACAAAGTAGTCAGTTGGATATAACAACAAAGCCCTGATATAGCAGTGAAAGAAACCACCGCTCGCCAAAAGCGAGAAGAGAAAAAATTTGGCGAGTACATTTGTGTAAGAACTCGACAATCCGGCGACCGAACATCGTGAGGCGAGTTCCGATTATTTTGCACTCACCCCTGTCAACCAACTTGACGAAGTACTTAGTTTCTTAGTCAATGATTTCGTAAAATCTTTGATTCGACAATAAAAGATGTGAAGAAATCCTTCAAAATCGTTGATAGAACTAGCGGTGCAATGTTTCACGTCCGCCATATTGATTTTTCTTATTGATAGAAATCACTAAAAGATGGCGTCCTATTCCGAAACAAGATCAAATAAAATTAATATATACTTCCCAAAGTTCAATGCAAACTTGGCAAGTGCAATTCTAATTTGGCGAGTACAATTTTGAAGCAACTAGCCAAAATGGCAGGATAAGAGAAAAAAACGTTTCCCACACTATAGCTGAAATATTGCTTAAGTTGGCATTGAACACCAATCAATCAATCAATGGTTATAAAAACGTGAACAAACAGTAGAAAAGTGTTAAAACCACTGATCTAAATCAATATAGTATAGGGAAATTAGAGAATATTCTATCCAGAAAATCTCTATTGCTAAAAAAAAAATATGACAAAATTCTGTAACGAAATATAGATGACTGTTATTATGTAATTCCCTATTTGTAGACTTAATATTACGTGTATTATAACATCATTGCATTTTCAACGTTAAAAGACTTCTAAAGTAAATTAGTTTGTACAATCAGGTAATATACAATTTATACATAAATCAGATTCAATTAACACCCAATACAATTATTTATCCTCAAGTCAGGAGACTAAGTTTCATAATTCTGCATCTAATAACAGAACAACAGAGTAAAGTTACCACAAGATGCCAATAGCCATTGTCTTTGTAAAACTGATGTAAAGATAGAAATTCCCTCATGTACATTACCAAGAAATAAGATTAGTATTTACGGACGCCAATCTGCCATGAGTGATGTATCAAAAAGATATTAAGTAACGGGTCCCTCGATAATCACCGATGGTCAGCCTATTAACTTATAATTGGTATAATCAGGTATAAGATAGCAGTGCTATTGATCAAAACGCTTTCATAATTAGTGGTTATCTGTTGTAACAAAAACAAACAAAAAATAAGATAGTTTATTGTCTGTTTACATACTAGTAATCATATTATGTTTGTTTCAAATTAACACTAAACAGAAGCTTGAACTTCCTTAATAGTTAATAACTTTTAGTTCTAAGAGGGCATGTAGAAGGCAAATCAGGCATTTTTGGCCTCTTAACTGATTTTTCTCTCTTGTAAAAATAGAATTTTTTATTTTTTAATAAATTTGTTAAAATCCTCACAATGGCTTCAATAAAACTAATATGTACAAGTTTTTAAAAAAAATATTTTTATTTTGTTGAAATTTGGCCGACGGAGTTCTAGTTACCCAATGAGAAAGGCTGGGATCTAATCAACTACATGAATGATCTCTAATTGTCTTTTTTGTGTTTTGGAGTTTAAGATTTACAATAAGACATGTTTTGTGCTGGTTATATTGTCTTCCATGATCAACTAATTTTTTAACATCCCCTTTGTAAAGATTCTGTCCAGCCTGGAAGTCATTGAACTCATCATAACACACTTTCTAATATACATACAAAAATAATTAACTTTCTATTTTTCTAATTCTAGAAATTCTAATTTTATTCACAAGTGGTTTATTTGCACTTAATTTCCGAAAAGAAAAATATCTTGAAAACAAAATATTACAGTAGAAGCATTAAAGCATGAAAATAAATTTTAACAAACTTACTGTAGATTAAATATATAATATTGGTGTTCAACACCATTTTCAACGGCATTTGAGTTATATTGTGGCAATCCATCTACACAGACGTTTGCTTAGTCACTAACATCCTTTTTCATATTAGGTTCAATAAAAAAAAACCTTGCCATGGACGGTGACAGTGTGGCCAAACTCTTAAACCTTAGTGGTGGAAAACAATTGATTGTATTCAATAACATATAACATCATACCGTTATCGGTGGTGTAATGGTTAGTATGCTCGACTTGAACGAGGCAGATCGTTGCTTCAAGCCCTGGTCGGGTCAAACCAAGGACAACAAAATTGGAATTTGTTGCTTATCCACTAAGCACACAGCATTAAGGAGAAAGAGCAAAGACAAGTTGGCTCAGAATCAGGATAATGTGTCTGAGTGGAGTGACATGTCTCCCAACAGACTTGCTAGAACAATAAAAATCATACTAAGTGTGTTGGTCTAATACAAAGCTGACATCCTCATCATCATCTCATTGAAATGTAACTTGATCTTGACATGATGTAGCTGACACATAGCTCATTTGGCATTTAACATCAATCACACACTCACAAATCAAACATTAAAAGTAAAACAAAAAATAAAAATCATGAACTTGTGAAAATATGGTAAATAAAATTGATATCTGCAATTCTTTTATGTAAATATGTAGTCATAAAACTATGTTCGCTTAATGATCACATATTAATGCATAATTTGCTTGAAAAAAATCATCAGTGTCAAATATATTTTTAATATGCCTATTAAAACAGTCATATTTATCTAGAATAAATACGTCACAATAAAAAACTACAGATCAACAACAATATTAACAAAAACTATGACCAGAAATGACGTAATAATACACAAAAACTTAAAACGAGACCTACATCTAAAATTTCCACTTGAATGAGTTTCGTTACAAGTGTCACATCAGTCTAAATAATTATTTAATTTACAATTTCCTTTTATGTTATTGTATCTCACTCAAGGGACATTTTTTTTACTATCGTGAAGACTGAATATGGAATCATTTCATTTCCCGCCATCTTGAGCAATCAAATAAAGTAATTACTTAAACTCCACTATTGTTTAATAAATCAACATGAAAATTCTCAGGAGATTTATAAAATAATACTTGAGTCATTTCAACATACAATTTTCAATTTGTTTTAAAACAATGTTACGATTGAGCCATCATAAAAATTATTTGTGTCAAATAGCATGTTACAGTCTTCCTGACAATAAAACTGAAAATGTTGATGGCATCATATGTAGACAAGACAAGAGGAGTTGCTAATGTTGTCAAACAGTATAAATGTCCTCTGATGTTATTACATAACTACAGGACCACAGCTTATGGCAATAGAGTTTGAATCCAAAATGTAATAGGGGACTGTTGTGGTCGTGATCGTATGGTAGTTGGATTTATAACTACCTTTGCAATCAATGCCTATCACCACTAACGTTATGAGTTCAAATACTGCTCAGGCGAGGTGTACTCGATACAATATTATGTGATAAAGTTTGTCAGTGGTTTTCTGCGGGTACTCATGTTTCTTCCACCAATAAAACTGACCCCCAGAAAATATAACTGAAATATTGTTGAAAGTGGCATTCAACACCATAACCCTATTGCATAACTACAGGATCACAACTTATGGCAATTGAGTTTGAATCAAAATGTAATAAAAAGTAACAGCATAATATAACATCAACAAGTGATAAGGGCTTCCTCACATGCATGCCTTCTTCATGCGCCAGTTTTACAAAAATTTACTATTGTCCTTTAAAAATTATCACTAGGTAGAATCTGTTTGGAAAATACAGGAAGACATTTGATAAGGCATTTAGAAAAAAACCACAACAAATCTTACTTCAAAAAACAAATATTAACTAGCATTACTGTGAGCACAGCTTACTAAGATATACCCCCCACTCCCCACATCTGTCCAAACTATTTCCATAACCAAAACATTACTGATTGTTCTGACCAAAAATGAAAGGGACCCTCCTCTCTTCACCGGTAAACTGCTGATAAAATATCAAAACATTCTGAGAAACACTACTCAAGTTATCATACGACATAGGGTAAAAATCATATTTTTCGTCATATCAAGTCCAATAACTCTGGAACGGCAAAAGTGAAAATCGTCAAAAATGAAAGGGATCCTCCTCTCTTCGGCAAAAGTGAAAATCGTCAAAAAAGAAAGGGATCCTCCTCTCTTCACCAGTAAACAGCTGATAAAATTTTAAAAGATTCTAAGAAACTCAAGTTATCATACGACATAGGATTTGTCTACAGACGGACGGACAGACATGGCGAAACCAGTATATCCCCCTACAACTTCGTTGCGGGGGGTATAAAAACTTTGGGTATTGGTTTCCTTTTGGCCACTCATATCTAGGAACAAATCTGTTTGAGAACTCCAGACAGGCATTTTTCTAAGGAATCAATCATGGCCATGGGAAAATATGTATACAAATCAGACCACTTAATTCAAAGCATATCTTTTCGGACAATGGTCCTTTTCAGCTTCTTTTGGCTCTTAATCTTAGAAACCATAATAAAATAGTACAAATCTGTTTGTAAAATGCATACAAGAAATTTCATAAGGATTCTAAAAGAAAAAACACAATTAAAATCGGACTTAAAATAAGAATTCAAAATTTGTGGGTATTTGATCCCATTTTTATCTTGTTATATCTTAAAAACAGAAACTATTGTCTATACAGACAGTCAAAGACAACACCTTGATACGATTGAAAAAAAAATTGAGGTCTTATAAAAAAAAAGGAAATGAAGAAAAAGTTCAAAGAAAGATTATATTTCAAATAATATCAATTTAACCAGTAAATATTTTCCTGATGAAAAAAATCCACCTGTATCAAACAAAACATGCAGTTGATTTATGGATGTTGAACAATTAAATCCATCACATACTTAAAGATAACTTTTTATATTATTCTTTTATCAACAGAAGTAGATAATAATCTAAAAGTACCAGTGGTCCTGAATACCTAATCCTGATTTATTTATGAGGCACCATCATTATTCTATATTTTATAAATCATTTATGCTCAAAATTTATTGCCAATGGTTATTGAAACAGTATAAAGTAATATGGACATCCACGAAAACAAACATATGAAACCAACTGCACCTTAGACTACACGTTTATTGCATGAAATTAATGTGAAAATGTTCAATTAATTTTATTTCCTGGATTTTAAGAGTGCATGCAGATTATAAGTCTGATAGGAATACTTTTTTATAGGCTTATAACAAGAAAATAAAAAAATAGTCTTGTCCAAAAAAATCAGATAATTAGGAATTGAATTTATACCATCTTCACATGTTTTTGGCAAAATAATAAATCTGCACCAGACATAAAAAAACTAGAGGCTCAGGTGAGCCTGTATCGCTCACCTGACATAAATAAGTCCTCTTAAGAATGTCTGCATGCCGAATACATCTAAGTTACTATTCAAATCCCATACTGCCATAGGGTTCTATGTTAAAACTATGTCTGTTCATGGCAGCCATCTTGGATGGAGGTCGTGGTCACCGGACACAATTTTGAAAGTATACTACCCAAGGACCATCCATGCCATGTTTGCTTTAAATTGGCTTACTGGTTTCAGAGAAGAAGATTTTTAAACATATTTCCCATAGGGTCCTATGTTAAAACTATGTCCACTGATGGTGGCCATCTTGGATGGAGTTTTGGGCCACTGGATATAATTTTGAAAGTTGACCATATAAGGACCATTCATGCCATGTTTGCTTTAAATTGGCTTACTGATTTCAGCGGAATTTTTTTTTAAACATTTTTCCCATAGGGTCCTATGTTAAAAATATGTTTGCTGATGGCAGCCATCTTGGATGGAGGTCGGGGTCACAGGACATAATTTTGAAAGTTGACCACCTAAGGACCATTCATGCCATGTTTGCTTTAAACTGACATACTGGTTTCAGAGGAGAAGACTTTTAAACATTTTTTCCATAGGGTCCTATGTTAAAATTAAGTCGAGTCATGGTGGCCATCTTGAATTTCCGATCAGCAAACGATTCACAAATTTAGTACAGGACAACCCAATGATCATTCCTGCAAAGCCACAATTCAATTGGATTAGTGGTTTCTAACAAGAAGATTTTTAAAATTTCGACCAATCAGAACACATTATGGGCTCTGGCAGCCATGTTGGATTTCCGATCAGCACCAAAAACACAAATCTTGTATATGACCATCCAATGAACATTTCTGCCAAATTTGGTTCAAATCTTTTTGTGGTTTCAGAAAAAAAGATGAAAATGTGAAATTCCCATAGGGTCCAATGTTAAACTAAGTCGAGTCATGGCGGCCATCTTGAATTTCCGATCGGCAAACGATTCACAAATTTAGTACAGGACCACCCAATGATCATTCCTGCAAAGTCACAATTCAATTGACTTAGTGGTTTCTGACAAGAAGATTTTTAAAATTTCAACCAATGAGAACACATTATGGACCCTGGCAGCCATGTTGGATTTCAAATCAGCACCAACAACACAAATCTGGTAGAGGACCATCCAGTGAACATTTCTGGCAAGTTTGGTTGAAATCTGTTCAGCGGTTTCAGAGAAGAAGATTTAAATGTGAAAAGCTAACGGACGGACGACGGACGCTTACCCATGACAAAAGCTCACATGGCCTATGGCCAGGTGAGCTAAAAAGTTCTCATAAATCAAAGCATGGCTGACAGGGTTGTTACCTTTATATCTGTAAATATTTGATTCATTAAGTTAAAAAAAAAAAAATGAAGGCTGAAAGGAAACCCAATACCAAATACATGTTTCTCAAACGAGTAGGATGAATGGCTAAACAGTACTTGACTGAATTATAGCCACCTTCTAAAATAACTTTTGAACAACTTAGATGTTAACATGTTTATGTATAATGGGATTTCAGAAAGCAATCAGTATTTTTAATCCTAATTTGTTTTCTCTCAAAACGTCATATCTCCCATTCCCTTCAGGGATATGACGACTTAAATTACATATTATCCAAATACATAACCCTGAAGGAATTGGCTATTCAAATGATATTATTTTCAAAACATTTCGCTTTGTCATCTTTTGAAAACGAAACCCATTAATTATTCGCTGATTTTAACTCTATTAATTTTTTACAATTACAAATTTAAGATTTAACTTCTTCGTGAATAGTAGAAAAAATACACGATATTTGTCTTTTCTGCCTTACTGCTCACTGACAGCTTACATTTATCTGTGTAATTAAATGATCTACAGTGATATGTTGGACAGACAAAACAATTCAAAATAACTGAGGATAAATATTGTTGTAAATTAACAACTAAAATGCTTATAATTACAATTGTCCAAGTATAGGTCAGAATCGTGGAAATTCAATTTGCTTTATTTTTTTTTGCATATTTGGACAGTAAATACTGGTAAACAAATGTGGTGTTTTCTGTGTTCAATAATTTAAGATAAGAGGTGATTATTTGCTTTGTTGATATTGGTGGAACTGTTCAAAATTTATTATCTTATTTTTATATGGAAATTAAACTTCGATCAACTGTATATTTTTCGAGTATTCTTACATATTTTTTTCTTCTTTAATATGAAAAACTGAAGAAAAATAACAATACATGACTTTTCATATTGGAAAAATCACATAGTACATATCTGAAAATGACAATTTAATAAGAAGATGTCTTGAAAATTAAAAAGAAAGTTTCGCTTACAAAAATAAGCATTGTCTATGTATTTATTTTAACTACTATTTATGCATAGTGTTTAATATATAAATTTTACATGCTGAACATTTGTTCATGTGGTGTTAAACAATAATCAATCACTCACTTAAAATTTTACTATGATAGTTGAAAAAAACCCTTTTAATATATGGTTGACATCAAATTTTTCGAAATAAACAATATTGATTTCTAATCATAAATTTCCAGAAAAAAATTTATTTGAACTTGTTCATCAAAGGTGTGTCAATATCAATGTAATCACCTTATTATAACAAAATAAATTAAATCCCAGCAGCTGTGCTCCCTTTCATACATACATCTTGAAGGGAAAAAATGATGAAAATAGCCTTGAAATTTTAATTTAACACTATTTGTAAGAGTAAATTAGTTTGTCATTGATGTATGTAATATATCAGAAAGAATATAAGTAAAGATTTGATTAAAATTTCACAGGATAAAAGAAAATCTTCATTTAATGAAGGAAAAAAAGCCAAGATGATAACAGAAAGATATATGTGAAAATAAGAATATCATCCTTTTCAAGGATCAAAATTCAATAAATAAGATTTCTTTGAAAGGTGAAATTGAAAATTACATGATTTTTATTATACTGGTATATAATCCTATCATCTTGATTTTAATCAGTTACTTGGGAGGGATATGCTTGCTAGAGTTATGTCCCTTAGAACACATTTATATCCTATATTTTTGAATTCAATAAAAATTATTTTAATTACTTTCTGATTAAAAAATTCAATAACAGATATTAATAATAAGAATGACAGAATGTGTCTATAGCACACAGATGAGACCACTTCCAGCTAAAGTAAACATTGGCATAATTTGAGAACCGTAAAATGCATTATAGCCAAAATTTAATTCAACCTGTGTCTTATGATCCAAAACATTGTAAAAAAATTTCAAAACATTTGGCAAGTTGAATTTGAAGTAAGAGCATAAAAACTAATAATTTCTCATTTTTCATTTAATTTTTGAACCATAAAAGGAACATTAACAAAATTCAAACATGACCTGTACATAGTGGCCAAACACTAAATTTTAAATGATTTGCTTATTAAGGTGAGCTTAAGTTATTGAACAGAAAGCTAATAAATTGATGTTTTTTAGCAAATCAAGGGACATAACCCCAGAACATAAACTGATTAAAAGTTCAAAATTGCACTTGACCAGCCTTTTTATGGTTCCTGTTTTTGAATATAAATTTCAAACGATTTGCTAAAAAAGAGAGCTTAAGTTATTGAATGGAACTCTTAAGAAATTTATATTTTTCTGACATTGTAAGGGCATAACTCAAGGACAGATTTTCTTATGCTATGTTAATTTGTGTTGATCGGAAACCAAATGGGGAATTGACTTTCGTACAAATGGACATAATGACACTGAAACTTGAGGTAGGAGTAAAAACAAATGATCACTATATTGATGGTATTTTAACATATTGCTTTTTGACTATCTTCATCCTATACAAGGACAAATTTTTAATAATTTACCATGTCTATAAATAGAATAAACAGATCCAACAAATCTATAAATGTTATTATTTCTAATCTATGTTTATATACTATAATTTTGCAGGTGAAAAAAATAACAAATAATTCTTGTAAATATTTCAGAGAAAAATAAGACCTATATAGTATCAGAGCACTGAAAGCTGAGCAGTTAAGATTTGCAGTGATTTAATAAGTGACTTCTATCATTTTTGCAGGTGAGAAATAATAAGTAATTCTATGAAATATTTCAAAGAAAAATAAGACATACAGAGTAACAGAGTTATCTCCCATGCACTGTAACTGAGCAGTCAAGTTTATTATACTGTATTAATATTCAATATCATTACTATATTAACTTTGAACTCCTTGCATGTTTGCTTCTTTAAGTTTTATTTTGGAGACTAACAGTCCACAATATTCAGTCTATTACAATGTTTAAATGGATAAGGGGGAATGAAGCCAGGAGTTCAAGAGATTTTTTTCATCAATCGATAAAAAGTCATATCAATGGCAAAAAAATAAAATAAAAAACACAGCAGTGTTACTGTTAAACCTGGTTATTCAGGTAAGTTTGAGATTTTTGAGAATTTTTTCCCCCTTCATTTTCCAATAGTTAAAGAATGTTATGTAAAGTCAGTTACCTTGGATTTATGATCAACAAAAAAAAAAAATTGAAAATGACAATCCAATGACTATTCATGTACTATTTGATTAAATCTATTTCTAGTACCTAAGAAAAGATTTTTTTTTCTTGAATTTCCCATATGGCCCTATGTTAAAACCATACCTTGCGGTGGCAGCCATCTTGGACAAAAAATTATGAACTTTTTAGAGGACCATATAAGGAACATCCATACCAAGAAACAATTCCATCACACTTGCAGTTTTGGAGAAGAAGATTTTTGAAATCTAAGGCAATCAGAAATCATGATTGGTCCAAGCAGCCATCTTGAATTTTCAAATGAAACGAAAATCAAGTAAAATGTTGAAGACCACCCAAGTAACATTTACACCAAGCTTGGTTCCAATTTGGGGCCTGTAGTTCGCCAATAATGTTAAAAGTTTACAGATGATGACAACAACGGATGCAAAGTAATGACAATATCTCACATGTGATGTCCCTTTGGGTAAGATGAGCTAAAAATGAAAGAAGAAAAACATTTACCTTTATAATCTTTGTATGGCTTGAACTTAGATTTGTAGTTCATCAGCTTGGACAACAGTACAAGGAGGCAAATTCCAACAATGATTGTTGTGACAACAAAATCTTCATAACTACCAGAGCCATCAGTCTAAAATATAAAATTGTAGCATAAATAAATTCTATTTAAAGAATTTTTTTTTCTATCATTAGGCGCCAAAAACGGTTATTAAACCTTGTAATAATCAGTTAATCTTTCATTTGACCAGTAAGATACAAGGTCAAGTATCGTACATGCATGTTTACATGTCCTAACAAACCATGTAAATACACGTTATATAATTGCATTATACATATTTTTAACAAGCATATTAATTTCTTCATGTCTTATGACCTTTTGAATGAAAATTAAATGCTATTACTATTGCTATTCATTGAAATTACAAGAATTAAAATTATCACTGGAGTTATCTCTCCTTGACCACTAAATCAACCTTATGAGTATGATTTTGACCAGGGGTTAGGGTTATGATGTTTAATGCCACTTTCAAGGATATTTCAGTTATATCGTGGCAGTCAGTGTTATTGGTGGAGGAAACAGGAGTACCTAAAGAAAAACACTGTCCTGCCACAAGTAACTGACAAACTTGATCACATAATGTTGCATAGAGTACACTGTGCCATGAGTGGATTCGAACTCACAACTTAGGTGGTTATAGGCACTAATTCCACAGGTAGTTGTAAATCCAACTACCATACGATCACGACCACGACGACCCCACAATGTTTTGAGGTATTGTAATATTACTATAACTGTTTCAGTGATTTAAAATTTAATTTTAACAAACAATTTTGTCAATTTCTCTCTTTCCAGAATCAATTTTCTCTGTGTTTATATGATATTCCAATTAGATTTGGAACTCTTCCGACAGTATTAATATATTTTTGCATTTCATTTTATCTCTACAGCATATATATATATATATATATCTGATGACTGTCGTTTTAAATTGTCATAATGTTTATCTCGCCAAATAAGCTCATGCTGAGGTTGAATTTCACACCTTTTTTGTTTAATTAGTATGAAAACTACATGTATTTTTACCGAATTCCATCCATTTTTTTTTTTTTTAATTTGATCACAACAAAAATTGTAAGAATTAATAAAGTTTGCTATATTTTTCTTTTTTAATCAGTGCTAAAATTCTCTTTAAAATTCTAATAACTGACTAAATATAAATATGAGTGATTGTTGTTTAATGCCAAATGAGCCATTTTTACAGCTCTGGCATGGCGAGATCAAGTAACATTTCCATGAGATGACGATAATGTCTGTTTTGTACTAGACCATCACATTTAGTTGGATTTTTATAGTGCTAGCTAGCTCATAGAAACAACAGTTCACAGGTAGACATGTCGCTCCACTCAGACACATTATCCTGACTATTACTCCACCAACGTGATTCAATAATAAAAATAAGATGTTTTTCTTACAACTAGTATTTTGACATAGACATCTTTTTCAGTCTGGACTGTACTGTACTGTAAGTAGGATGATGGTGCTTTAAAACTGTTGGGTGCATGTGACTGAAGGTCAAAGGTCAAATGGTCATCACTGCTAGTACCCAATACAACATCAGCCTGAAAATTATATAATTATATTATTATTACCTTTATCATTTTACCACAGCAATAATTGATCAGGTGCTAATGCACAAAACCTAGTTTAAACTCACAAAAATTTAAGGCACCATTTCACAAAACTTACAAGTATTATGGACCCATTTACAACAAACGGACCAGATTTCACAAAACCTACAATGGACCCAATGTACAACAGAATCAGGGCCTTATTGTTAAACAGTCTGCAATGGACTATTTTATGATAACTAAATAATGAATGCAATATGACTTTGCAAAATGGTGTCTTTTTCTTTCAATAATCAGCTGAATGTCATTCACTAAGCAAAAGCTTCTGCAACAACAGACCACTCTTGTTTTGTGGAACAATATAACATTGGAACTGATTAGAATCGTCCATATTTATTGATCTCATTAAAAAAATCTACCGTTTTATACTTGCCGAGGTGACATATTTTATTAGATGTTGTTAGACCATCATCAAGTGATGAATAGAGAAATTTTGCACATTATGTAAATCAACCCCTAAATTTCATAGTGAATTTTTCAATAGAAAGGCAAAACTGACATAAAATTTGAAGATTTCAAGGTAATTACCATAATATAAACAGAATGTTGTCATTTTACACAGTTGTTTTTTGTCCTAAATAGCACCCTTATCAAGTAAAATACCCAATTTAACATCACATTAACATTTTATTTGGCCAATTTCAGGTGAAACATACATTTAGTACGTAATATAGACCATTATGTTGGTAAATAAACTCAACCTGATGTTATATTTAATGTGAACAGTACTTCACACTTGTTTTGAAGTCGGATCGTATACATGTAAAAAATCATTTGTTGGTAATGCTCTTTTAAGCACAATCATTTCAAAAACTTATCTAGAATTTCGTTCATTGACAGTCCTCGAAATGAAATAAAATTCTAAAATTTATTTTCATATACTTCTAAATAAAAAGTGTAAAATGTGCTGGTCTGAACAAAGTTTTACTGGTCTTGGGCCAGAGGATCAGTGCTCATCTTGAGGACTGCCATTATTCCTTGTTGTTAAATTAAAAAAAAAACATGGCATGTATTACAATAAATATAATACAGTTGTTCTTATGTATAAGGCCACCACCACCAAAGGCCACCTCTCTTATCAGGACAAATTTTACATGCTCTTGGGTAGTAAAATACTACTAAACTGTCCCCTCAAAAGAGGTTATCAGTCTTATAAGGCCACTTTTTCAGTGCAGAAGAGGTGACCTTGTTAGAAGGGGACTACAGTGTTATAATGTATATAAGTATTAGTCACAAGTTCCATGTCCTCAGTTCTAATGGGCATTTTATAAAGGAACCTAGTTTTCCTACTTGTCTTGGTGTTGATGGGTTTAACAAGATATTAATTGTTTCCTTGTGGAATCATTTTCTTTAACACTTTGTGTCATTGCAACGTCATGGGTTTATATGGTTGGTTAAAACATCACTTAACAAAATTTCAATTATATTGTGAAAGTCAGTTTTATTGGTATCCAAGAGTATCAAGAGACAAACCACCCATCTACAGCAATTTGCTGACAAACTTGTATCAAGTACACATGGCCAAGAGTGGCAATCAAACTCACAATTTTATTAATGGTAAATACTAATTGCATAGGTAGATGTTTATCCAACAACCATGAGATAATGATCAGAATGGTTATAATAATAATAAATAGGAGAATATGCTAGAATTTGTTATACACAAATGTAATTAAAATATGATATGCAGAATTTACCCAGAAAATTTTGACTTCTGAAAGATAAAACTGATAATGCTGATCAAATTTGTGGCACCATGTACTTTACAACGTAAAGTCTTGGAGTAGAGTATGCAGTGAAATTTTGGAGTTCCTAATTTTTGGAGTGGTTTTATAGCAAAACATAAATGAACTATCTGTAAGAAACTTTTTAAAACGTTTGACTGTTTTGATAGATCTTCATTGTCCAGATCTTTTAATAAGGAGCAGTACCAGGTACTTTTACCCACCTAAAATGGTCTTTGGTACCTCCTGATTTTAAAGAGTGTTGTACAAGATAATGATATTCATGAAATTTTTTCAAATTTTAATAAAAAGTACTGCCTGTAAACAGTACCTGTAGACTTGAAAAATATTGAAAGCCCTGATTGACCTGCATATGCAACATAAAATAATGTCTCTCCTTAAATGTTAGCATGTGGATTATATCATCAAGATATTTTCATCAAATTTACAGTTCTATGACATTGGATACAGATTCTTTTCAAATAGAGTGACACTTTATCTCAGCCTTTAACATCTAAAGGTCAAAATCTAGTGTTTTATTGATAGGACTGTCAAAATATATAAAATAAGGACACTCCTACTAAAATTCAGAGAATGTGTAGCATACTTTTAATGGGAATATAATCTGCAAAGTTCATATTACATAATTGTATTAGAGTGCTTCATAATTTCTAATACAAATATCTACACAACTACAAGTGTGAAAATATTTAAGGCTGGTACATGTCCATTTTGGCTGTCCTGTTTAGGTCGATTGGGTTACTTGCATCCTAGTGCTTCATAGTTTCTAATACAAATATCTACACTACTACAAGTGTAGTGTTGGGAATCGGCTAGAAAAAAGTAATCGATTAATGGGAATAATCGGATGCCTATCACCGATTCAATTTTCTATTATAATCGGAATGTGTTGTTTGTTAAAGAAGTTAACTGAAAATATTTTTTCTATAATAATTGTTATTACCATAAATATGGTTATTCAAGTATAAAAAAAAATAATTCATTGTTAGCATATGATTACCAACATAATTTATGATGTAGCCTTTGTCATATCAAGATTGGTTTTTGTTGCAGGTCCATCATTTGCTTTAATGAATCCAAAATATTTCTGAACAACGTTTTTTTACCTCCTGGGTGTTCGTAAAGTTTTGGAGTCTGACTGGCTTCCCTCGTGCTAGCTACCATGACCTTGATGAGTCTATGCTAGTTTTACGCTTTGAAAAGGATAATTTACTGTCTCTTACAAACATTTGCAAGACGTACATTCTCAATATAAAACAGATTTGGACAAACTGTATATTACAAACAGTTTGAGATGACCGCTTAAATTTTTTTATAATCGATTGTCGTTGAAATTCAAATAATCGGTCGATTTTCGATCATAATCGATGATCGGAACACCACTATACAAGTGAGAAAATATTTAAGGTTGGTACATGTCGATTTTGGCTATCTTCTATAGGCCCTTTGGGTTATTTGCATCCCAAGATTGAATCAATTGTGTGGTAAAAGATGAATGTCGATTATAATTGTATCAAATAGTCAAGAACATCTAAAGAAAATTAATGGTCTTTGAGGGAGACCAGACTAAATGTCATCATTTAAAAAAAATTAAATATTGTATATGAAGTGTCTCAGTTCATCACATGGCAATGATATTCTTAATTTGCAAAAATGCATATCATAAAGATATCTATTGTTTCTTCATATTTTGAATATATAATCAAAGATTTCTATTTTATTTTTGTATTAGTATTTTTAAAACAGGGAAAACATTTGATAAATTATATCAATAATGTATTATCACATCATATTAATGTGCTTTTTTGTATGTTTTGCCATTAGCAGTATAACCAATGGTTTTATCTAAAAAGAATACAAAAATAGATATCTAGTACTACATTTTAGGTTCGACATATAAAAACAAGGATCCTTGTGTTCAAAATTCAGAAGGATCTGTCAACTACAACTTGAGTTCTCACACTGCAACTATTCTGTCTACAGACGGACGATAAGGACAACGACATAACATAATACGAGCACAAAATTTTTGCGGTCGTATAAAAAAAGAAGACTGATTTTGTGTTACATACAATTGGTTAGCACTCCTCCAAAAAGTCTTCTTGGGAAACTGATTTTGTATTTATTTATTGCTTTGAAATTCACATAACGATAATTAGATAAAAATATTATGAATTTACAATTTAAGATGCATTAAGTTTTGTGAAACACTTTGGATCATATATGATATACCAGTGTACAAAAATAAGATAGTAAATAAAAAAGGCTTGACACATATATTTTGTAAACAACTCTGACGTCTATGAAAGTAATCTTCTTTCAGAACCATAGCCCATGACCACTCACGTTTTCTGGCGTGTATATTGCCCATAAATAGGTTAATATCAACCATCCCCCAAATGTAAACAATTACGTTGCAATTATACACACAGATGCTCCCTGATTATATTAATACATATCTCCTACAATGACAAATAATAAAGAAAACATATATGCACCGTCATCTACCTAATGAGGTACATTATTCCATGGTTCATGGAATGTAATCTAAAAAGCTGTTCATCTCTAAATCACATCACTGAACAATCAATTATATAAAGTCGTTTATACATACAGACATACAAAGCAGATCTAAATAAAAGAAATGTGTTATGTCAAGATTCTTATAATGTTTTAAAGTGCTAAGGTTGTCGATATTTGTAAGAAAAGTTCAGATTATTGTGCACAGTCACTCCAGATAAAATATTTAGGCCCTATATATATACACATGTGTGATCACAGTCCGATTGTTTGTCTTTAATGTGTCTACACTCAGTACCCTTTAGCTGTTACTGTCATACCCTGGTATCAAACAGCTATAGAGGCATTCTTCATGATGAGCACAGGTCCTCTAGTCCAAGATCAGTAAATCTTTGTTCGGACCAGTAAATTTGTCAGTTTTTATTTAGATGTACATGTACATGTATATATAAAATAAATTCAAAAATTTGATTCAGACCAGTAAATTCAAATTTTCATTTCGAGGACTGTAGCTGGCCTATACTCAGTACCCTATATATGTAGCTATATCCTCCCTGCACATGGTATCCTACAGCTATAAAAACAAACCTACACTTTGTACCATGAACCCTACAGCTATAACTGCCCAAGACTCAGAATCCTGCATCCACAGCTGGACTATGTATGGTACGATATATAGCTATAGCTAGCCTACACTCATTACCTATAGCTAGCCTACACTCAGTAGCTATAGTTGGCCTACACTCAGTAACTATATGTGGCATGCACTTAGTAGCTATAGGTAGCATGCACTCAGTATCTGCAGTTAGCCTAGACTTGTACTATATATGTTGCAGGCTTATACTCAGTACCATATAGCTATAGCTAAAAATGGCCTACGATCAGTAGCCCACAGCTATACATGGCCTACAGCTATACCTGGTCTACACTCAGTAGCCTACAGCTATACCTGGCCTACACTCAGTAGTCTACAGGTATACCTGGCCTACACTCAATAGCCTACAGCTATATCTGGCCTACAATCAGTAGCCTACAGCTATACCTGGCCTACACTCAGTAGCCTACAGCTATACCTGGCCTACACTCAGTAGCCTACAGCTATACCTGGCCTACACTCAGTAGCCTACAGCTATACCTGGCCTACACTCAGTAGCCTACAACTATACCTGGCCTACACTCAGTAGCCTACAGCTATACCTGGCCTACACTCAGTAGCCTACAACTATACCTGGCCTACACTTAGTAGCCTACAACTATACCTGGCCTACACTCAGTAGCCTACAACTATACCTGGCCTACACTCAGTAGCCTACAGCTATACCTGGCCTACACTCAGTAGCCTACAACTATACCTGGCCTACACTCAGTAGCCTACAGCTATACATGGCCTACACTCAGTAGCCTACAGCTATACATGGCCTACACTCAGTAGCCTACAGCTATACCTGGCCTACACTCAGTAGCCTACAGCTATACATGGCCTACACTCAGTAGCCTACAGCTATACCTGGCCTACACTCAGTAGTCTACAGCTATACCTGGCCTACATTCAGTAGCCTACAGCTATACCTGGCCTACACTAGCTATATATCGTAAACATGACAATAGTGGGTAAATGAGAAAGTTATCCAAATTAAACTAAAAGAACTGTGATCACAAGATGAAGTGATATATAGGATGATAAATTAATCACAAATTATTGGCCATGACATGCAATGGTTTGTAGTGAAGAGTAATACAAGCCTATCAAAACTACTGGTAGGTCAAATCTCCATATTATATACCACAGGTGTGAAACATTTAGGGTGGGACTTTTATTTATTTTTCTTTAATCTAGGACAATACTTACTAATTATATTGACAAATCATTGCACTTCCTATAACTTGGTAGGGGAGAAATTATATACAAGGCCATATTGACAGAAGATTACTGATTATATTCAAGACTTTAAAAACCATTCAACTTTACAGAGAAATTGTGATATGACAAAAATCATTAGAACTGTATTGTATGAGGACAAAAACAATATTTTGAATTGAACTCATTTCTAATCCTCTGATATTTTCCATATCTGGTACAATGTCAAGCCTTTCATATTTATTGTCGGCAACAACCATTTAGCTTTTTTTCTTGACCATTCCTATTTAATGCTCCCCCTTGACCATTCCTCTAACAAGTGTTTTTGGTCCTCTTGACCATTCCCTTAAATAAGTATTTTTGGTCCTCTTGACCATTCCCCTAAATAAGTATTTTTTGCCTTCTTGACCATTCCCCTAAATAAGTATTTTTGGCAGGATGCAGTGATAGACCTTCACATACAAAACTGCATTCAATGAAATGTTACAGCTGGCACTGTTTCCATTAATGGTAGCTGCACAGAAGTATGGGACATTCTTCGGCCATGTTTTGAATACCATAATATTTGCATACAGACCTTATAAAAAACATCATATTTTTATCATTAGAAGCATATTAGTATTATTAATTGACATTGCTATGATCTGACACCCTCCCAATTCTCTTGTATGTTATAAGTATGTGTTGCCATGGCAATTTCCATAGTGCTTATATCAGCTTCATTAGATCTTCAGGTCTAACTAAAATAATTTGATTGCTTAATAAAAAATAAAATCCAAGCATACTTCGTCAGTTTTAAGTTTTTATAAAGCTAACAGGATTTCAGCTAAACTTGGTATTAAAGTACAACACACAAAGTCTTAAAACCATATAATAAACAGTTCTCTACCTTCGGGGGGAAAAGTTATCAACACTTTAAAGTAAACGGCTTACCATACTGTAAGTAGTATACTGTACATTTCTCTCAGCAAAATGTTAACAAGTCAACTTCAAAGACTTTCTTAAGAAATGATTTTGTTTAAATTATAAATCTTGTGGTTTAATGAACATTTTCATTAAAATGATTAAGTCTCTGTAAGGTCTCTATGTATACTGTAGTTCTCCACTAATAAGGTCATCCCTTCTGCATTGCAATGAAATAGCAGTCCTCCAAATGAAAATTTGAATTTACTGGACCAAATCAAGTTCTTGAATCTATTTTTATATAGTTCTAAATAAAAACTCAAAAATTTACTCGTCCAAACAAAGTTTTACCAGTCTTGGACCTAAGGACCGCTGCTCATTGTGAGAACTGAAATAGTGGTCTTATAAGAGGGGTGGCCTCTCTTGAGGGGGAGAATTTAGTAGTATTTTGCTGTGTTAGTTTACCTGAAATCTGGCCTGATAAAAGGGGTGGCCTTTAGTGGGAGGGGACTTAATAGAGGGAGCCTAGTGTATCACTGATGATAAAAATATTAATTTCTTAAATCATCATTAGATTAAGTGACTAATGAGATGTATTTTTTAATTACTATTTGTCCAATGTATTATGTACCCATGAAAGACACAGAAATTGTTATCTGTATTGCTGAATTTCACTGCTATATATACATATATACAGAATACTTTCATTGATTTCCTGTGCAAGAATGAATTTCTCCGAGCAATATCGTATCGAAGGCAAAGCTTGAGATGTGAGATGTAATGAGAAGTCCCTTTCGGGAAAATATATCAACGATAGTATGTTTATCGTGGATTTGTCAAAATGACATCTGTGACGTCAACATAACATCATGTTAGAAATCAAGGAAAATATACTTGCATCACGCTTTTCTGATGTCAATATAACGTCATGATAGAATTCAACGAAAATATGTTTGCATCACGCTTTTCGATTGATAATAGACATTATAGCGTGTAAAGATCAAAGAGAAAAGTTCCAATAAACTATCGATAATGATATCTAATGTGGATGCTAATGATATCAAACATAGATGTAGATTATATTTGCTTTATTGAGGAAAATAGAAGGAAATTATTGCTATAGAACATTTCCTGTCTTAATTTTGGCAATAAAAATACTACAAAAGAGCAGGAATATTGATTTAGGATACAATAATGACATAAACAATATTACATGTACTACCGGGCATCACTAAAAATATCAGGGGCTGTCATGATTGTATGGTTTCTATCTACCTATGCAATCAGCGCCTATCATTACTTTGTGAGTTCAGATCCCGCTCAGGCGAGGTGTACTCGATACAACATTATGTGATAAAGTTTGTCAGTGACTTGCAGCAGGTCTTTGGTTTTCTCCGGGTACTCCGGTCCACAAACAGTAGTGTCACATATTTATAGTTTTTGTTGAGCTATGAGCTATGTATAGATGATACACATAAAACAGCAGTACAAACAGTAGTGTCATATAATTGAAGCTTTTGCTGTGTTCTGCAGACTTTGTCATATGTATTCACTCTTAAAGAGTACCAAAATAACCTTTACTTATGATTTTGGCCATTTTCCTTTAATAATAAGAGAAACACAATTACGAGTCTTTCATAATAAGTCTGTTATAATAATATTTTGTGTATTCATAATCTATATTCACACGTTTTTAGAGTTATTAGGCGACGATTTGGACTTGATCTTTTCATATCTGCGTCAGTGTTTGTTTGGAGAATGGAGACTCATGATCAAATACAAATAATTTAAAGATGTCTTAATATTAATTTTGCATATTTTCCTCTTAATTTTCTGCTGAAATTTCCAATTATCTAATTATAACAGAAAAACCTATACATTATAAGGAAGAAACACATCAAACGAATGGGTCATTTCTGTCTCCCAATAATACAATTGAAAAACTAAAATCCTGTATTAACCATGTTAACCAAAATCCTGTACTAACCATGTTAACCAAAATCCTGTACTAACCATGTTAACCAAAGTCCTGTACTAACCATGTTAACTAAAATCCTGTATTAACCATGTTAACCAAAATCCTGTATTAACCATGATAACCAAAATCCTGTATTAACCATGTTAACCAAAATCCTGTATTAACCATGTTAACCAAAATCCTGTACTAACCATGTTAACCAAAATCCTGTACTAACCATGTTAACCAAAATCCTGTACTAACCATGTTAACTAAAATCCTGTATTAACCATGTTAACCAAAATCCTGTATTAACCATGATAACCAAAATCCTGTATTAACCATGTTAACCAAAATCCTGTATTAACCATGTTAACCAAAGTCCTGCATTAACCATGTTAACCAAAATCCTGTATTAATCCGATGTCTTTTGATGTGGTTACCATTTTAAAAAGTCATTTGATAATTTTAAGTTTTATCTTAAAATGTTGATTTTCTGAACTTATTTACTCCAATTATGGTAAAAATTGAAAAAAAAATTGTTGCATGAAACGGTTCCATTGACAATAGAACTATTTTAGCCTTATGGATCACCTCAAAGGCTTGCACATAATTTCTGATTTAAAAAAATAATTAAATTGTTGGTTTTAAACTCCTCTCAATTCCATGCCATGCGATTATATCTGAAAATAATATCACAAATTACTCATTGAGAACGGATTGAAGGAGTGATGAGTGTTTTTATAAAGTAATTTTTTTTTTTTTATCAAAATCAAGAGAGCTTTTGAGATGATCCCTTATAAAATTAACAAAACAGCTGAGCAATCAAAGAGAACAGAATTACACAACCGTAAAACAGACATGTAATGATTTGTCAAGATAGTCATCACTTGAGTGTAGACATTACTATTGATAATCATAAACTTTTATCATTTATCAAATAATAGGACCATTTAAAAAAACCTGATTATAATCAAAACTAAAATTGAAGTATTAGTTACAAAGGTGAAAAAAACATTTCAAATTATAATATTATATCAAGGATTTTGTGTAATCAGATGAAGGTATTTTAAAAAGTCATTTTAGAATTATAAATGCATGCCTTATAAAGTTAATTGATATATTAATCAGTTAGTATTACTTACAGATATATAAAACTTGGTATAAACCCCCCAGATTATTAGAGATTACAGTTTAATCAAATGTTCTTCCACGGAAATGGTTTATTACTAAGAATTTAATAACTGAATCAGACATTAATAAGTCTTTATTAGATACGATTTTTGTGTAAAGTATTTTAAACCAAAAAAAAAAAAAAGAAGAAAAAAAACCCCTTGTATTTCGTAAGGAGAAGGGGCAATTAAAAAAATATTCAGCACAAACAAAACTAGTATTACTGTGAGTACAGCTCACTAAGATATACCCCCCGCTCCCCACATCTGTCCAACCTATTTCCATAACCAAAACATTACTGATTGTTCCGACCAAAAATGAAAGGGACCCTCCTCTCTTCACCGGTAAGCTGCTGATAAAATTTCAAAACATTCTGAGAAACACTACTCCAGTTATCATACGACATAGAGTAAAAAAACCTATTTTCCGTCATATCAAGTCCAATAACTCTGGAATGGCAAAAGTGAAAATCGTCAAAAATGAAAGGGATCCTCCTCCTCTCTTCACCGGTAAGCTGCTAATAAAATTTCAAAACATTCTGAGAAATACTACTCATGTTATCATACGACATAGGGTAAAAATCCTATTTTCCGTCATATCAAGTCCAATAACTCTGGTACGCCAAAAGTGAAAATCGTCAAAAATGAAAGGGACCTTCCTCTCTTCACACCGGTAAGCTGCTGATAAAATTTCAAAACATTCTGAGAAACACTACTCAAGTTATCATACGACATAGGGTAAAAATCCTATTTTCCGTCATATCAAGTCCAATAACTCTGGAACGGAAAAAGTGAAAATCATCAAAAAAGAAAGGGATCCTCCTTTCTTCACCAGTAAACAGCTGATAAAATTTTAAAAGATTCTAAGAAACACAACTCAAGTTATCGTACGACATAGGATTTGTCTACAGACGGACGGACGGACATGGTGAAACCAGTATACCCCCCTACAACTTCGTTGCGGGGGGTATAATTATTTTAAAGCATAATACACAATATATGTATTTTGTCAGAAAATATATAATTCATTTCTTCAAGTTTTAGAAACGGGTAGAAAAGCGAGCCTGTTTCGCAGCGAAGTACAAGTAAATTCTATTTTTTACAGACAATGTACATATATTGTGTTTATCCTGCAATGCCAAAAAGTCCAAAACAACATCCAAACTTGATTAAATAGAACAGAAACAGGTGTCATTCTAATCGTTTTCAAGGGAGAACTCTATACTCCTCACCTATACATGTATGTCACCATTTCTTACCATTCGTTATACACGAGTCAGGTACCAGAATAGCTTTATAGTAAATAAGTCTATTTGATTCCTTTCTCAGTATTCAAAATTGTAGGATAAAATAGGAGTCTTATGTTTGGTGTTCGTGTGATGGTAACATTGTTTTATGACACCATATACAAGTAGCTATTGGAAGCTGTCAAAGCTTTCAACAAAGTAAATAACAAAACACTTCTATAAATGCTTTCCAAATTATTTACTAATGCATGTAGTACTAATAGTTGATATAAGTTGTTTACCTAACTTTAAAACATTTTGAAATACATTTTTCACAATTGTTACATGTTGCCGTTGCTGCCATATACAATCTTGTAAACACCTTAATATAAAACCAAAGCTCCCCTATATAGTAGTTAATAAACGTTCCTTCTTTAAAAATTGTGTATATTTTTTTTTACGTTTCTGTTGCAAAACATTTTCAATAGTTTTTTTCAACCTATAGCTATGAGTGAGAATGAGTGTTAATTTCTCTGTGATAGCTCTTCTCTCCACCAATATTTATGCTTGATAGATAAAATAAATATAATAATTATAACAACTTGGCAAAATATTGAAACCTACAAATCAATATTTTTTCAAAACTCAGAATATGTTTCAATTTTGTTCAAAACATAATCTGAGTTATGAACAAAATTGAAAACTGCTGCATTTTAATAAAATGACAAGTATGCATATTTTAAAATATAATCTAATGTTTCCTTTGAAGAAATACTATTATTAATTACAATTTCTAACTTAAACAAACCGGAATAACTTTCTAAACACAAAACCAATTTCCCTTAGCTTTATGGGTTAAATATGTTGAATAAGACACCCTTTATATCTGTCAGTATAAGGTGACTTATCTTACTCAATCTATAACTACTACATAATGTTAAAAATATCTTATTATTAATTCATAAACGGCCTACTAAAGAAATATATGGTAATAACTATTCTTAGGTTTCCACAAAATTGCCATACGGAAAAGAGAAAGACGAGTCGGTTAATTGTCATATAAATTAATGAAGTATGTCATTTCACAAAGATTTAGTAAGACGACATCATGGACGAGTACTAGCTGTAGTATTTATTTTATACAATGAATATATAATGAAGTAACTTCTGTTCTGTACTAGTATGGCTGATGTTATTGTTACCTAAAACTTTGTTCATCAGACTGTATTCTTGATGGTACAATTTGAATGCATAAATAAAATATCAAATTCAAATAGTTTATTGATAGTAAACCATACATTGGCATGCATCAAGACAATACAATTATAATACATTACATACATATGGATAAGTAAAAGATATGCATATAATCAGTAGTTATTTTTAAGCATTCCCTTTCCATAATGTATACATTTACTTTCTTTCTCGTTTAACCACTATAAAAATTCTTTAGAGCCCTCTCTCCCCCCCCCCCCCCCCCCCCCTTAATTATTATGTGTTTTCTCTAGAGGTGTGATTGATTAATTATATTTTTTGGGCATGGCTTTCTAAAGAATGTGCCCATTGTAGGGATTGGGTAAATTACAAGTGTTTTACCATGTACCAGTAAATGTTATTAAATTTACAGAGTATACTAGAAATATTAATGAATTGACTATAAGCACAGCACTGCCGTTTAATTAAAACACACCACCAGAGCTTCCAGGGAGAAGACAAAATCAGAATTTAAGATACTTAATCACAATCAAGTCCTTTCCTCATTCATGACTGACTGAGTTTGAACTACTGACCCTGCCAGGGCACCTGAGTTCACTCACGGTTTTTAGTGGGGTTTGACTGTTCCTCAATCTTTAGTTTTCTGTGTAGTGTTTTGTAGATCACCGATTTGTCTTTTTTCTTTTGGCCATTTTATTGTCTGTACTTCTTTGATATATGACTTCTGATTATCATTTTATTGTCTGTACTTCTTTGATATATGACTTCTGATTATCATTTTATTGTCTGTACTTCTTCGTTATGACTTCTGATTATCATTTTATTGTCTGTACTTCTTCGTTATATGACTTCTGATTATCATTTTATTGTCTGTATTTCTTTGATATATGACTTCTGATTATCATTTTACTGTCTGTATTTCTTTGATATATGACTTCTGATTATCATTTTACTGTCTGTACTTCTTTGATATATGACTTCTGATTATCATTTTATTGTCTGTATTTCTTTGATATATGACTTCTGATTATCATTTTATTTTCTGTACTTCTTTGATATATGACTTCTGATTATCATTTTACTGTCTGTACTTCTTTGATATATGACTTCTGATTATCATTTTATTGTCTGTACTTCTTTGATATATGACTTCTGATTATCATTTTACTGTCTGTATTTCTTTGATATATGACTTCTGATTATCATTTTATTGTCTGTACTTCTTTGATATATGACTGCTGATCATCATTTTATTGTCTGTATTTCTTTGATATATGACTTCTGATTATCATTTTATTGTCTGTACTTCTTTGATATATGACTTCTGATTATCATTTTATTGTCTGTACTTCTTCGTTATGACTTCTGATTATCATTTTATTGTCTGTACTTCTTTGATATATGACTTCTGATCATCATTTTATTGTCTGTACTTCTTCGCTATATGACTTCTGATTATCATTTTATTTTCTGTACTTCTTTGATATATGACTTCTGATTATCATTTTACTGTCTGTACTTCTTTGATATATGACTTCTGATCATCATTTTATTGTCTGTATTTCTTTGATATATGACTTCTGATTATCATTTTATTGTCTGTATTTCTTTGATATATGACTTCTGATTATCATTTTATTGTCTGTACTTCTTCGCTATATGACTTCTGATTATCATTTTATTGTCTGTATTTCTTTGATATATGACTTCTGATTATCATTTTACTGTCTGTATTTCTTTGACATATGACTTCTGATTATCATTTTACTGTCTGTATTTCTTTGATATATGACTTCTGATTATCATTTTACTGTCTGTACTTCTTTGATATATGACTTCTGATCATCATTTTATTGTCTGTATTTCTTTGATATATGACTTCTGATTATCATTTTATTGTCTGTATTTCTTTGATATATGACTTCTGATTATCATTTTATTGTCTGTATTTCTTTGATATATGACTTCTGATTATCATTTTATTTTCTGTACTTCTTTGATATATGACTTCTGATTATCATTTTATTGTCTGTACTTCTTCGTTATATGACTTCTGATTATCATTTTATTGTCTGTATTTCTTTGATATATGACTTCTGATTATCATTTTACTGTCTGTATTTCTTTGATATATGACTTCTGATTATCATTTTACTGTCTGTATTTCTTTGATATATGACTTCTGATTATCATTTTACTGTCTGTACTTCTTTGATATATGACTTCTGATTATCATTTTATTGTCTGTATTTCTTTGATATATGACTTCTGATTATCATTTTACTGTCTGTATTTCTTTGATATATGACTTCTGATCATCATTTTATTGTCTGTATTTCTTTGATATATGACTTCTGATTATCATTTTACTGTCTGTATTTCTTTGATATATGACTTCTGATTATCATTTTACTGTCTGTACTTCTTCGCTATATGACTTCTGATTATCATTTTATTGTCTGTATTTCTTCGATATATGACTTCTGATTATCATTTTATTGTCTGTACTTCTTTGATATATGACTTCTGATCATCATTTTATTGTCTGTATTTCTTTGATATATGACTTCTGATTATCATTTTATTGTCTGTACTTCTTCGTTATATGACTTCTGATTATCATTTTATTGTCTGTACTTCTTTGATATATGACTTCTGATTATCATTTTACTGTCTGTACTTCTTTGATATATGACTTCTGATTATCATTTTGGTTTCTGTAAACTTTTCTTAGAATTACTAAAATTAAATCTATGACAAATCTGTCATTGTTCTAATTATGCTCACTGAGTCAGCATATTAAAATGGTAGGGGGAATAACCCAGAACCTCTTTGTTATTGTAATCTTTAAGACTTGATTGATCTGCATTGAAGGTTCATCAAACTGATGTTCAATACAAATGTACTTCAGTCGTCTCAATCAGATTATTCCCCTTTATTGTTCCTCTTTTATTTAATTGACTAATCGACTTTAAATAAAAAAGTAAACGATCATTACGATTCCCCTTTCATCAGTTCAATAGAGGTTTTAAAAGTCTTAGGGAACTAGTTTTTGAGTGTCTTCATGTTGGTCTGTCATCAAGGTCGTATCAAACTGAAAATCTGAACATTGTATTTAAACGTGTGTTGTCTCTGTGACATATCAGATTTGTGGTTTCTATTTCGTAAATTGAAAACATTTAAATATTTATTCTTTGTACGACCTCTGAGGTGTTTGAAGTTTTTACATTAATCCTTAATCATTTTGAAATTGTTGATATGCCCTTTTTCCCTTCACTGGGTTCATATTGACGTGAAAAGCTCTATCCAAAGCCTTATCAAGCCCCAATATCTTCAAATGATCAATTCTCTCTGTATTTTGTTTGTTCTATTGGACAAATACTAATTACCAGTGGTTATTGTCGGGATGTTCTTTAAGGTGATATGTCAAAGTATAATTGTTTGTAGGGGCTCGGCGCTGCAAATTGTTTTTTCTTCAAGAACAAAGTGAAACAATTTTCAGTCGAAACCTTCTGTATCCAATGGTTATTTTGCATAAAACATTTGCTGTTCTAATACACAGTAGTACAGTAATTTCAAGATATAGTCTTACAGAGAAAAACACCCTAATTTTGAGGGGGTAGGGATATGGCATTTAACTAGAAGGGTATTCCAATAACCGTTTTAACCCTCCAACATTTTTGTGCCTGTCCCAAGCCAACACCATATGTCAGGGGTTTTTGTTGGGGGGAGGGTGTTCAATGATTTGAGGTGAGAGTACATTTTGTTGATATTCTTGACCATCACTATTTAGTCTTTCTTTTTTATAACAATATCTAAAAAGATTTCTAAAATTTATTTTTTAAGAATGGTGTATTGATGCACAGACATACAGACAGCAAACAAAGAGGAAGTCCTATATAACTTTTGATTCATGTTAATTGAAGAGTAAGAGGTTAAAGTACGTCTTGATATAATTTATGCAACTATTGTCATACGAAAATGATTGAGATATAAAAAATGCAAATCATTACCTTAAAAAGCAAACCTTCAAATGTATTGTACAAAGTTTCTATTTCACAGTGGGGGTATATACATATAAACATATCCTCAAGTAAGTACATACAAAATAAATTTATAATATGACATATGTGTCATTTACTCTAAGTAATTCATATTGATCTGGGTTAGGAACCTTACGTTGTTGTTTTTTGATAATAAATGAGTAAGGAAACCTCCCCCTAGGTAAACTGTTTAAATTTGACTTTTCAATGCATTTATTTGCATTTAATAAAAATCTAAATATTTTGCTGACTAACCAAACTGATAATTTTAGGAATGATTTATAGTCGAGGGTATAGAGGGGTGGAGAACTATATTATATATCTGATGATAACCTTTTGACAAGTTTTTGTGTAAGTAATACTGTACTATACTGTTTTTATCTACCTTGCATATCATATGTTTTTGTATCTGCTGTTGAATATTTTTTAACAAACTCATGGTACACATTATCATGTGTTTAATAGTGCCATACACAATACATGTATAGGATACAGTACTATTGAAACAAAAGAAGCGACCCTATTGAATATAACGGGTTTCTTTTTCCGCATGAGTACTCAGGTGAAGGCCGAGGTGCTTAGCACCAAGGTCGTCACCTGAGTACGAATGTGGAAAAAGAAACCCGTTATATCCAATACGGGAAAATTCTTTTGTTTCAATAATAATGTATCTAACTTGTACAATAATAGTGCTGTTGCAAAAATATATGGTATGGCATATATTTTTACACTTTTAATGTTTAGAAAGCAAAATAAGACAACAATAACAAAAATAAAACGACAAATTTTTATCAGTCAACATTCTTTCGATTCTCGTTTATATTTAGATATTTCAAGGTCTTTCAAGTGTCCCAAATCTTCACCTGTGGTCTGTCTGATTTGTTATTACTTGTGGTCGGTTCGTTAGTTATTTTTGTATTGCGAGAATATATTTTAAAAGTTCACATACTCGTCAGTTCTGAACATAAATTATGCCAGATCTGAAATACTTGTACCGTGTCTTGTATATTGCTTTTTTAAACAAATTGTTGATATTTTTTTTTACAAATCTTACTATCAAGAGTCAAATATACTAATTATAGCGTATGGTAGTGTGGTCACCGCAGCCGAGTGGTTAGATGGAAGTTTTGAAAGTCAAAATAGACTTTGAAAAGCCCAGCAGTGGTTCAAGACACGAAAGCCCAATAATAAGTAAAATGCGCTTTCAAGCCTAAAACAGTAAAAGGTTAAAGTTCATATATTCAAGAACAAAAGAATAAACTGTAGATTCTTAAAAATGATCCACTGTTCGAACAATAGTGTGACGTCAGAGAAATGCATTACGTAAACGATATCAACCTTGTCCCGAAAATGGGTCAAATTATTAAAGTACAGCGGCCTGTATCATCGGCCCCTATTAACGGCCTTTATGTGATATTAGAGGCCGCATTTACAATAGCTTTGCTGGGGGTATTATTGTACAAATACAAATACCATACTAACAATTCTGGGCTACGATAATCCTAACAATTCTACAATTCTGGGCTAAGCCAAGTGGCTTGAAACCTTTTCAATTGTTTTTGTGTTTGATATTTACCAAACATCAATCAGTTATTTTAATGTTGCAAATTGAATTTTGAAAATTTGAAAGATATCAAAGGGTAATCTGAAATCGTAAATTGAAGGAAAGACACAGACAATACAATGGCCAAAAACACATACAATGGTCGACAAAACAACAAACTAAGGATTGAGCAAGAAGAGCCCCACTAAATACCGGTGCTAATTATGTCCATTTTTCATTCTCATGTTAAAACTATGGGAAATCTTGAGGAAACTTATATTACTGTCATTTCTCATTTCATTGATAGATTAATTGCTAGTTGCTTAACCTCCACTGGTAAAATATTTCAGAGCTTATTTAGGATAAGAACAAGTTCAACTATATGAAAATTATACAGAAATGAGGGTGGAATGGGACACAATTTTTTATTGGAAAATTTGACTCCAGAACACTAAATTTCATCATGTAAGCAGCGTTATTCAGAACTTCGTCTTTGCTTTGATTACTAGTATATCAATATAATTATTTCCTTGTGAGGTTATCTAGTAGTTCACTCATCGGTGTTCAATCATCATTATAACATCTATCTTTTTACCAACGCGTGTGTGATGTTTGCTTGACTTGTACCTTAAAGGATTTCTTTGGAAACTCTGGCTTCCGTCACCAATTAAAACTTCATTCCTTCAATAATTGCTAAAGTGGCGTAAAGGAAACATTCAATCAATCAAAATATCATTATAACATTTTGAGTAAATTGAGAATGCCATACTGACTTCGCATTATACCTAAAGTTTATTTTTTTATATAACAACTATACAAAATAATTTTGGAGGGGTGAGGATAATTATGAAGTTTAACGTGAGTTTTCTTGGTGGCCGAAACTGGAGTACCTGGAGAAAACCACTGACCTTCCGCAAGTCACTGACAAACTTTAACAGATAATGTTGTATCGAGGACATCTCGCCATGAGCAGGATTCGAACTCACAACATTAGTGGTGATAGACACTGATTGTATAGGTAGCTATCAATCTAACTACAGTACTATAACGATCATGACCACCACGACCTCTGAATAATAATTTTGGATATGATAAATGAAGGCTATCAATCAATGAGAACTTCAGTATACTTGAACTACAATTTTGAAAGATCACAAGTGTATTGCACCTTGAAGATTTGCTACAAATTTTATATACATTGAACATAAACTCTATAAACTCGCGATACGATATCGTCTTGTGGCCATTGGTAAAAATCCAGACTTTAATATTAGTCATACGTAAAACAAATCTCAACTGTCATCAGCATAAATCAAAGCAAAATCTGAACTTTAATAGTCCTTGATTTTCAAGGTTGGGTTTATACACGAACATCCCCAATCTCAACTGTCATCATGATCAGCATAAATCAATGCAAAATCTGAACTTGAATAGTCCTTGATTTTCAAGGTTGGGTTTATACACAAACATCCCCTCCCCTCCCTTGCCTACATGTGTGCCTATATAGAATTAGGGTGATGGTGTTTACGCCACTTTCAACAATATTTCAGTTATATCGTGGTGTTGAATTTTATTCGTGGAGGTAACCAGAGTACACTGAGAAAACTACCGACCTGTCACAAGTCACTGACAAACTTTATTACATAATGTTGTTGGAGTACTCCTCTTCTGAGAGGGGTTCAAATTCGTAACGTTAGTGGTGATAGTGTCTATGTAGTAATCAGTGTAGACTTACTACAAGTCCCTCTTTGTACCTGTATATCCATTTAATTTTGTCTATGTAACACAACAGTTGTTTTACTGATAAGATATTACATTGACTGCTGGGTCAACCTCCACAGCTATCAGTAATCAGGTGTTGTCTCTACAATAACAGTTTTATTAAGTAGACAAAATACAGAAAAATTCAAAGAAAGGAAGTGACTTGTAGCAAGTCTAGGTTCAGTGCCAATCTGTTTGATTCTATTATTATGTAATTGTAGTCTATTGCTTTTTTCACACTGATTTAAATAAATGTAAAAAGAATGTGGTAAAAAAAACATGTCCATACAACATTGGCAAATGATAGCTATATAGTATTTGTAAACAAACTTTTCAACCTGTATTCAATACCAGTTATTGTCTATATTTGCAAAATCAAGGCTATTCTTGATAAATGATATGACTATCCCAAATTTAATGGATTAATTACTGAACTACAATGTAAATCTGGATTGGTCTTTTATACAACTATTCTGATATAATATTACCCAATCATATTACTAGTAAATAACTATTTTTAACCAAACCAAACACTGTCATACTTTGTTGGAGAACAATGCCATTCATTTACAGTACATGAGTCATTATCTAATGTATTTTTAACAATTTGTTTTTCCAATTCATAATTAAAATGAAAAGCATAATTTTTCCAAACCCATTTTCTGACATTTTTTTTCTTTTTTCCTGGACAAAACCATATAAATTTGTACGTTCCCTATCATTTAATTCTTTGTTAATACACTAAGATAAATCAGCTTTAGAAATTATCTTGCTGCGGGTGTCTAAAATATGTTTTTCTATCATTACATTTGAGACTATCAAATTTTCACCTCCTGTTCAAATCTACCTTAAACAGTTTCAAGTTTCTGACAGATGAACCTATTATAGTTTTATAATGGGCAGAGTTTTAGGTCATTCATCATTGAGTGTAAACTTATACTTCAAAACAAGGTACTTAAACAAGAGGCTCAAGTGAGCTTTTAACATCTTATCTATTAGCGAAAAAAAAACTATGAAAATATCAAAAGACAAAAGAAAAAGAACAGATAAGACAAAAATACTACAACATTACATATGAGCAAGAATATGGTATTTGAACCGTTTCTGATAATGATAGAAAACTGATAAAATTTGATATTTCTTTGATATATGTTGTAATTCTATGGCCAAATGGTTGGATGGTGTGTTAGATGAATGGTGACCATTGATATATTGTAAATATTTTATGAATAAAAATTATTTTTAATGTCCATCTTCGTACTTTTATGCGTCGTTTCTTATCGTTATTTTCGTCTCCGAACTGCGTAACGGAGTTGGATTTCCACACAACTGTTACATACACAAATGTAAGCTAGTCGTTAAAATATTGACAAACATTGATAATGAAGAATGGAGAGAAGAAAATTTTGAGCAGAGTAAGTATTTCTGTTACAGGTGTCATATATTGTGCGTTACATTGGTTTCCGATTTCGTAATGCTATTTTAAGTTGTGTTATCTCCTTTTTGTAACAGTCGCCATAACAACGATTAGCATAAATAAACTCTCGTGAGATGTTTAAATAGATTAATCACGGATGTTTACATTTAAGCTTTTCATTTTTTATTTTTTTTATTCAATCATCCACCTGTTCCGTTATGCGTTACATGTCATCCAAAAAGAAAGGTTAATTTAAAGATTAAATAAATTGGTATAATTTACAATTTCCGCCCAATTGAACTTCTGGTCACAAGTGAACCACGTGTAATGGAAGTGTGATTTTCGGAACATTTATACAATTTTTGTATGATAATATTATAACTCCGATACAGTGCTTGTGGTTTCCTGTCGCGTTAAAAAAAATAAAAATATATACTACTTTAATATTTAAAATGGTATATAAATGCATTAAATAACCAAGAAAAAACCCAAATGGTCTTAGATGGTGCAGTTTCATACATTTTTATCGTGACAGGAAACCAAATGTTTATTACCATAACTTGTAATAAACATTTGGTTTCCTGTCACGATAAAAATGTTTAAAAAGATGGGTAAATATTTTTTCCTGATATCACTTGTTTCTCTTATACAGTGTTGATATAATCATATTCCACGTTTGAAATATTTAAGTTTTAGTATTTAACCATTTGGATACCAAAAGAAACCAAAAGTTCAAATACCATATTCTTGCTCATATACAGAAAACTAGAGATTGAGAAACATGAACCACACTAAAAACCAGAAGTAAACTCAGGTGCCATGGAAGGGCAACCATTTCCTGTTCCACTAGTGGCAACAGTTATGTTACTGTTAAATGAAACAAACATCATATGATATGGAAATCATGTTGGACAGCAGTATACATAAATAATCAAATACAAATAATATAAATAAAACATGAACCCCACCTACAACAGTTCCTTTTAATTTGTTCAGTCGGAAAAAATAAGTTTCCAATGTATAATCAAACCCTGAATAACCAGAATCCTGGATAAAGTCCTAATGTAGAAAATCTTAACCTGTATAAACAGAACACCTGTCTATTCCAAACACAAAAGTTGGTTCCACAGGTTTGGTTTAGATAGTTTCCACGGTAGTATGTTAGTTTCTGATGTGGATGATGTACAGGGAGTTAGGGTTGTGGTGTTTAACATCATTTCTGATGTGGATGATGTACAGGGAGTTAGGGTTGTGGTGTTTAACATCATTTCTGATGTGGATGATGTAGAGGGAGTTAGGGTTGTGGTGTTTAACATCATTTCTGATGTGGATGATGTACAGGGAGTTAGGGTTGTGGTGTTTAACATCATTTCTGATGTGGATGATGTACAGGGAGTTAGGGTTGTGGTGTTTAACATCATTTTCAACAATATTGCAGTTATATCGTGGCGGTCCGTTTTATTGGTGGAGGAAACCGGAGCACCCGGAGAAAACCACAGACCTATCACAAGTGACTGACAAACTTTATCACATAATGTTGTATCAAGTACACCCCGCCTGAGTGGGATTCGAATTCACAACTTTAGTGGTGATAGGTACTGATTGTATAGGTAGTTGTAAATCTAATTACCATACGATCACGACCACAACAGCCCCTGGATTGATAATGCAAAGATTTGATTAGACAGAAAATTATAGGCAGAAGTTGGCTAAACAAATTTTCCCGGGGGTGAGATATTTGTTGTGAAGAAAAGAAGTCAGGAGGCAGGGAGACGTTATATCAACCCTTACAAAACATTAATATTACCTATCATGTACCTCCCATATACATCAAAGACACTAATGATTTGATTCAAAACTATGATCTATATATCAGCCTCCATCTCTCTTTATTTTCTACCTTAAATGATCTATCCATGGTTTACTACACCTTAAGGGAAAGATGAACATGACTGATTATTACTCTTTTATACCTATACTGACACTTTGAAGCACTATAAAATAAAGACATTTTCTTTCTGTTTTTATCCATGGATTTTGTGTTACTGGTAGTTATGATCACCTATTAGAGTAATATTACTTTAAACATATTTTTTGTGTGCTCTAGATTAAATTTTAAATTCTTGTCCTTACTAAAAATGAAAAAAATAAATATCTTAGTTGTGACAATATTAGTAAGAAAGGATATGGATGTAAATGAACAAGAGAGACTATCCAATTTTACACTTAAATGCAAATGAAAGTAAAAGAATATTGCTTTTATTGCTGTTCTAGATTTCAGTCACTGTTGAGATTTCAATAAAATTAAATAATAAACTCATACCCTAAAATGAGTGTAAAACTACCCCTAGCGAGTAGCGTGCAGATGAACAGTATAATTATTCATATTTCAAACATTATATGGGTCCTTCTTTGATACAAGATCAACATTTTTATAATGCTAAAAAGATTCTTGGGATTTGAATTTCAACCTCTTTCAGATATAAGAAAACAATATCAGGTAAACATATTTTTTTTATAAGGTGCTCTTCTACCCAAAACAGGGCCATTTGGCACACATGATATTTTTCTTGCTGTGACATATTAAATCAATTTACATAATAATTTATGCAGTTACATACCAGCCACTACTTAAATAAGGTTAGAAGAAGTACAAATTATAACAATATCTATCAATTTTTATGAAAACGATAAATAGAAAATTATTCTTTAAGTCTCACAAAAGGGTTATCAAAATGATCAAAGAAGTTAGAAAATTAAGTCATATCTAATTTGACCCACATATCTCTGACAAAATCCTACAAAAAAAAATTATTACTCTTTATCACCAGTGTCTGATGTCTTATATAAAAACCCTTTGAAAATTAAGCTCTCTCATGTTAAAAAAGGCTTTGATTGTAATCAACAGGTCTGATAAATCTATTAAAAGGTACCAGGTATCATATTGTGGTTGTTCATTGTCATACCTAGCTCCTGTTTAATTAATAACAACTGGTTTAGATGTACAATGTGGTTTATCTGATCTCCACAATTATGATCAGTTTTGTTGAACAATACTCTGTGTTTAAACTTAACCATCAGATATAATACACATAATCAAAGGGTGGTTAAGTGGCCTATTCTAAATACTTGACAGATAGCGAGAAAAAGTGAACAAGAAAGACGTCCCCATCTATTGTCGGGTCAAACGTCTTTCATATTTCTTTTGTTGTTATTTACAATAGATATACAATATTAAATATTGTCCTACTACCAGTCTGAAGTGAAAGGAGCGTTTTTGTTGAAGGATAAACACTCGAAAAACATTGAGGACCAGTTTTTGTTCATGTTGTTAAACTTGAGTGGTTATTACTTTTGTCAGTTTTGCAAAGGCCACCATTATGGAAATCAGATATGCAGTTCACCTATGACCTATATTGAAAACTGTTGATTTCGAGTCTTTTCCTACAATCAATGATTGAAAACAATCTATATCAACATTGAATGTAGTTTTTATTTAAACAGGAAGACAAGACAACAACTGTTGCATATTGAATGATTATATACTTTGAAGGGAAAACAATGGAAAATCACTTTACAGATTCTCGGCAAGGTCAACTCGTGATTATAGTATATTTTATCACAAGGGCCGGTGTAGTTTATTATCCAAAACCTCTTATGTTCTGGATCTAAATATTACAACAGGCTTCAGTCTGTGATAGTACAATAAATTAAATTTACTATCTGGCAGCTTTTGACTGATTTAAAACTGTGATTTTTTTTAAATATAAAATAATTGATATCAAGTAGAATTTTCTCTCCTACAAATGTAACTCTTTGAAATCAGTTTTGTGAACCTAAGTTACAAAAATGTTATGATAAATTTTTTTTAAATTACAAATTAAGCACAATTTTACCTCTAAAAGGAGGGGCCGTCATGGTCGTGATCGTATGGTAGTTTGATTTATATCTACCTATGCAATCAGTGCCTATCACCACTAAAGTCGTGAGTTCGAACCCCGTTCATGGTGAGGTGTACTCAATACAACAATTATGTTATAAAGTTTGTCAGTGGTTTTCTCCACCAATAAAACTGACTGCCACGTTATACCTGAAATATTGTTGAAAGTGGCATTAAACACCATAAACCAAACCAAACCAACCTAACTATCTGAAATCAGTTTTGTGAACCTATGTCACACATATGCAATAATATTTAAGAAAATTACTAATTAAGCACAATTTTACCTCTAAAGGGACTGAAGGCATATAACAGTAAACACTCTACAGTACAAATCTTATGTTTCAGAAAGCAGGTATATTTTAAATTTATTACATGTTCTAGTAATACTATAAATCAAAGCAGGAAAGGTAGAGCTCTCTTGAATAATCCACAAAGTGAAATTTATAACTTAAATAAAAAATACATATTTGTCAAACTCATGACAGCAAAATCCTCTAATTTCATTCATACAGAAGTTCATTCAACTTTTTACCTATTACTGTATTCAAAACAGTTTGTACAAGATCCCAAAACTTGATTATTCAAAAATGGGTGTAAAATTCATACAACTGTGACTGATTTGGAGGTCTGTTACTTATTTGAACACTTCTAAAGATCATTATTATATATTGTGGGTAAGGTCATAATTAATATATTGTTTGTTTGCCCAATCGTAACCTACCAGATAAAAAGGTGCCTACTCGATTTCTCTTTTTATTTCTTGATATTTCAAAGTTCCATAGTAATAAGGTATCTTATTCCAAATTTTAACATATTTAACTGAAAAGAAGGAAAAAAAGAATCTCCCTGCCAAACCTTACCATGCCCAACACTCGTGGGTCAGGTTTGGGTAAACTAACATTTTGTTAAGGGTGGCCTTATTTTCTCTAAGAAAATTTATCATGTAATAAAAATGTAGATATCAAATTTAGTGCATGTTTCTGGAATAACCTTCATCAGGTCTGTTCAAAATAACCATCCTTTAGAGACTTAATGTTATGGGTGTGAAATGTAAGTCTCAAAAACATTTCAATATCGTGGAAGTAAGTTTCTTGGTGTAGGAAACCAGAATACGTGGAGAAAACCAGTAACCATTCTGCCAATGAAGTCTTGACACTCACAAACTATCACATAAATGTGTATGAGTAAACATCACTATGGGCAAGAATCAAAATCAAGATCAAAATTTCAACTCATAACGTTAGTGGTGATAGGCACTGATAGCAAAGGTAGTTAGGAATCCAACTCATACGATCACGACCGTGACGGCCCCAATATAGAGATTGATTGTACAGAAGTAAATCCATCTACCAGTGGCAGTGCAGTATGATCACAAAATTTTTGTTTAATGTATTTGGTGGCCTTTTCCATAAAATAAAATATGAGCGATTTGTACTGATCATATTTTAAACCCTCATTACAATTCTATTTTACCACTAATGTAAAGAGGTGTTGACTATTTGTGTCTAACTTATTCAGGCATTTTCTACAAATTATGTGCTTGCATAAACATCAAAATAAAATTATTCTGAATCACCCAATGCCTTTTGTGTACAATTCAATCTGCTTTTCGTACGTCAGGTATAAATGGCGGCATTTCATGCGTGTGCTTGTATCCATATCCTTTTGTGTGCAGATTATATATGCTTGCGACGAAGGCTGTTTGCAACATTATTTTTTCTTTAGATATAGGTTTTATCAAATATATAATCCAATCATAACACTCAATATAAATGAATTTTCTCACCATTTTGATTTCGTAGAATAAATCTTTTGTATACTGTTTGTTGAAAAAATGTTATTTATATTTACATGCGAATGCTCTCGTAATGTATACTTTAGCATGTATACCTTTCTTATATATTCAGCTTACATCAAATTTATTATCAATATACATTTGTAAATACCCGGTACATGTTTCTTGTCAAAGTATTTATTTATTTGCATGTATTTCAAAAACCATACACACACCATTTTACATTCACTTCATGTTCAGGATCTGAGTTAGGGACCTATGACCTACAATGTACCTTTTTTGTCAAAGTAGGGAGGGGGTATGTGGTCCATTTTGAAATGTAAAGCAAATAACAAGTTTCTAATGCTTCATAACCCCCACCCCTGATTTTTTACCTGAGATGAAGACCAACAATAAATGGTCCAAATCTGTAGCTTAATCTGTGGTTTATATAAAGGTCAATACTTTTAAGTGTATCCCACCAAATATAAGCTGTGGTTTAAGTAAAGGTTGGTCATAATCTGTAATTTAAGTAAAAGTTAGGACTTTTGAGGGTTTCCCGACAAGGGAGAAAATCTTGTTTAAGTAAAGGTTAAAACTTCGGAAGGTATCCAGACAATTGTGATAATTTGTGGTTTAAGTAAAGGTTAACACTTTGGAAGGTTTCCTGACAATGGTGAGGGAGTTAGGTTTATAGTGTTTGATGCCACTTTCAACAATATTTCAGTTATATTGGTGGAGGAAACCGAGTAATGAGAGAAAACCACTGACTTGCCGCAAGTCACTGACAAACTTTATCACATTATGTTGTATCGAGTACACCTCGTCATGAGCAGGATTCAAACTCTTAACGTTAGTTGTGATAGGCATTGATTGCATAGGTAGTGTAAATCCAACTACCATACGATCACGACCAAGACGACAACAGTGATAACCTGTGGTTTAAGTAAAGGTTTGTGAGAATCTGTGGTTTAAGTAAAGGTTTGTGAGAATCTGTGGTTTAAGTAAAGGTTTGTGAGAATCTGTGAATTAAGTAAAAGTTACCGGCAGCTCCTTAGAGAGTTTTCTCAACTGTAATATATACAATATTAATAATGCAAGATATTGGATTATATTTAATAAAAAGATCATGGGACAATTATCAATAAATATTTGCCTCTTATTACTTAAAGGGGAATTTGCGGTAGGGCCTACCGACAAAATTTGTGGGTGGAGCTTATCATCAAAAATCTCAGTTGATATGAATAGCATATTTATGAATCTGTACGTCACATGACCAATGTGAACTAAAGGTCACATGCCTCAGAAATTTGAATTTTCGAAGTGATTTTTGTAGATTTTAGACTGACGAAAAATATTATTTTAATAAGACAAAGTTTCGTAGGGAGGAACACTAGTAACCATGCCTGTCAAATATTTTGCTCCAAAAGTAACTGTGAAACTATGTATCATTGATTTTTCCTCCTCGAGATAACCGCGGTAAAAAAAATGAACAATCTGAATGTTTGCTCCGCCCACAGCTATTTATACCCACGCTACTGGTTTAAGTACATGTATTTTTTGCATGTACATCAAATGTACTATTGAATTGATAGGTATACAAATCCAGTGCCTGGCCAGTCCATCTTATCCCCACAAATTACTGAGTATACAAATCCAGTACCTGGTCAATCCATCTTGTCCCCACAAATTACTGAGTTTAAGTGAGTATACAAATCCAGTGCCTGGCCAGTCTATCTTATCCCCACAAATTACTGAGTTAGTAGGTATACAAATCCAGTGCCTGGCCAGTCTATCTTATCCCAACAAATTACTGAGTTAGTGAGTATACAAATCCAGTGCCTGGCCAGTCTATCTTATCCCAACAAATTACTGAGTTAGTGAGTATACAAATCCAGTGGCTGGCCAGTCTATCTTATCACACAAATTACTGAGTTAGTTAGTATACAAATCCAGTACCTGGCCAGTCTATCTTATCCCTACAAATTACTGAGTTAGTGAGTATACAAATCCAGTGCCTGGCCAGTCTATCTTATCCCACAAATTACTGAGTTAGTGGGTATACAAATCCAGTACCTGGCCAGTCTATCTTATCCCCACAAATTACTGAGTTAGTGAGTATACAAATCCAGTACCTGGCCAGTCCATCTTATCCCCACAAATTACTGAGTTAGTGGTATACAAATCCAGTACCTGGCCAGTCTATCTTATCCCAACAAATTACTGAGTTAGTTAGTATACAAATCCAGTACCTGGCCAGTCTATCTTATCCCACAAATTACTGAGTTAGTGGGTATACAAATCCAGTACCTGGCCAGTCTATCTTATCCCCACAAATCACTGAGGACTAGTATAGTTATTTGCAGTACAGTAAAATAGCAATACAAAAGTTTCTATATTTTCTATGGGACAAGTCAACTTTGTCTCTCATCTCCATTGGATAAATGCAAATTTTTGGATAATTCCAAAGTGTTCTGTTATTTATCCTTTTTATATGACATTATTAGTTACAGTGTGTTAGTGACCTAATACGTTATATACAGGGTCAGTAAATTCAAGACCTAATACGTTATATACAGGGTCAGTAAATTCCATACCCCATATGGAATTTACTGACCCTGTATATAACGTATTAGGTCACTAACACACTGTGTAACAAATATATCTTACCGACCACCCTTTGGATTTACTAGCCCTGTATGAAAAACATACAAGAGGCTCAGATGCTCTGTATGAGTTATATGTCCACGTGTTCACGCTAAACCAATCATTTTCTTACATTTATGTAGGAGGTAAGATATTGTCACATACAGGTACTGTACATAATATATTCGTATGGTATAAACCCTTACTACAAGCCAAACGTTATGGGGGGAAAATAATAACCACTTATTTCCAGGATTAAATGGAATCAATTTTATTCATTTTATTTTGTATTTAAATATTTTACATTCGAAATAGATTCTGGATGAAAAATTCTATCGAACATTAGTCTGAAAATGTGCATCTTTAAATTCTACTATAAAGAAAAGACAATCCCTTTTCATACCTAGAAACACGTTTACAATATAAAATAACTGTGTCAATATATGTAAAATGTATATGTCTAAGCCACTGTGGTGAGATAACATTTGTTTGTATGTCATTAAGTGTTGATTTCATTGTAAAACTAAGGGACCTAATTCATCTTCTGTCATGTACAATACAATCAATCAAAATGACCAGATTTAGAGAGAGAGAGAGAAATGGGTTTAGATTGTATCCTTAAAGACCTTAACTTGTCTATTTATCACAAGCAAATGTTGACGTTAGTAGTTACTTTTTGCTGATTTTGAGTACAATTAAGTGTTTTAGAGTTTGAAAATGGAATGTGCTCCTTAATAAATTGCATTCAGATAGTCTTTACCTTAATATTTTTCAACTACTTGCCCGAAAGCTAAATTTAGAAAATTGTTCTATAATAAATACTTGTCTGAATCCAGTTTTACTTATCCAGGGCTTCGGGCAAATATGCAAGCATCAAAACAATTAATGAATGAAAACAACTTTTGACTACAACTAGAGAAGTATGGAGAGTAGCATAGGGCTATAATATCAGTCTTCGAAATTAGACTTTCGAATTTACTGGCCCGAAAACTTCAAAATTAGAATATTTATATAGATTCTATTGAAAAAATTTGGCAAAAGTCACTGGTCCGAATCAATTTTCACTGGCTGTTGGCCACCGGACCACTGCTAAAGTCGATGACTGTAATATGCTAACTATTTCTTTTTAGTTCTACAAAAGTTGGTCATAAACATGTAAGAAGCATGGCACTCTCCAAACACATTATCCACTATGGTTCATGGTTGGGCTTTCCTGACAATCCCCCCCCCCCCACCCTCAAGAGGGTACTCCTTGTCCACCATTTAGGGGCGTGGGGAGCAGCTCTTTGGGTTCTCATTTAAATCTAAATATTTTTCAAAAATGAGAAAGGAAGAAACTCGCCATCATTAAATTTACTTTATCCATTGATGAAATAAATTATGAAGTTTAGAAAAAATAATTAATTGATGTAGTGAATGGTTGTAGCCTAGAAGTGATAGAAACCTGTTGCTGGTGTTATTTATCTTATTACAAATATGTCTAGACATATTTTCTAAAGGTTAAGCAAATATTGTAATCTTTAGCCAACTTAATTATATTATAAAAGAAAAGTTCATATATATATATATATAGTCAAAATACTAAATATCTAGAACTACAGACAACTGACAAAAACTGATGGAAATAGCTCAACAGGACCTTTGGGCATGATGACCTAAAAACTAAACTCATTCCATAAAGCATGTTGATGTACTGTATATTATAAATTTGTTTAAAATTGATAACAGTTTGTTTTTATTTTTAATATGTGTATAATAGGGGTATCAAATTATTATAACCACTAACATTGTGAGTTCGAGTCCCTCTCCTGGCGAGGTGTACTCGATACAACATTATGTGATAAAGCTTCTCAGTTTGTCAGTGACTTGCGACATGTCGGTGGTACTTTTCTCCAGGTACTCTGGTTTCCTCCATCAATAAAAAACTGACCTCCACGATATAACTGAAATATTGTTGAAAGTGGCATTAAACACCATAACCTTATAACCTTAACTCAAATTATTATTTTTTCCTCTGTTGCTACAATTTTGCTAGTAGATTTTGGAACTGTTCTGACAATGAGGTATTTTTTTGTTTTTCATTTCATTATATTTATAACTGACAATTGGACTTCAAAATAGACCAATATTCTCTGGGAAACCCCTGTTTTTTTTGTAATAATTAAACTTTTCAAGCATGTCAAATTTCAGTAGGACACATAATTTTCACCCCTTTTTTTTCATTTAATATTTTTTTTCCAGCTGAGAAATAAGTAAAGCTGTTAAAATCCACCCACAAAATATGTTTTCTTCAGAGGCACCTGAAATAAGCATGTCCTCAAGTAGACCAATTATATTTTCTCTAGTCTGTGTACCTGAAGTGCGTAATTATATGGTTCAGGATGTGAAGTAGCCGTGGTTATGGTACAACAACAACCGACAAAATAAAACCAGCGGAGCATTTTATTATAATGGAAGGATGAACACTTTGTTACAAAAATTACTGTCTCTTTTAGTGTGCTATAAACAGTCTGTCAGAAATGTGAAACCTTGTCATAAATCATATTATTTTCATATAGAAATCTACAGTAATTGTAAAGGAAAGCTTTAATATACTCATAGTAAAGGTCCGTGTATGTACGAAATTGGTTTCATTGGCATCAACTATTTTAAAACAGTTCTAATTTTACAACAGGTTAAAACAAGATAGTGTTTTTTTTCACCTGAAATTATAATTTATAGAAGTAAATAGATACACAATGTACACAAGGAGTGTCATGTAGAAAAACAAGATTCAATATGGATGAACCTTCAGGCTTCTATTTAATATTTTTTAAATTTTAAGTATCTATCGTATTTTTCAAACTGTAGGCCATTAGACTTTTTATGCTTTAAAAAGACGAGAAATTACCATAATACGTAAATAAAGATTTTGTCAATTAAACCCTTCCATTAGTTCACATAAATTTATATGACATGTTTGCATACATGTATTCTGTTCTGAATAGATACAAAGCATATGGGTACTTTTCAAAATTCTTTAAAAATATAACTACAGCATTAAATAATGTAAATATATCATTTTAAACTTGGAGCTGTTGACTTGATGTAATGGCCATGTGGTCCAAGATGTGAAAATTTGATTGAAACTGAAAGGATGTATCAAAACATCACTTCTAAAATTTCAAAATTTACTTGACATCTGGCAGAATAAATTAGATGTGATTTTAATTACTTTTCTTCCAGATGTCAAGTAAATTTTGAAATTTTAGTACTTTTCTTACTCAACCATCAAAAGTTGTGTAACATCTGTGTTTTTTTTTAAACTTAAGACATATCTTGTTATATACAATAGATTCTTTATATTTCCTAAAACCAACATTTCGTGGGAAAAATCTTATCTTTCAATTCCTGCATTTGACGATTTTTTAACATGTTTAATATTCTTTAGGTTGGTAGCTTAAGAAAAACATATATAAGTCATGTTAGTCCTTTACAAGTTCAAAATAAGTGACAAAATTCTTTGAAATATGCACCTTACTTTTTGAGGAGAAAAAAAGTTTCTTCAATTTATATTACATGTCATGTGCATTAGATATAAATGTCATTTTTAACACCAATTATTTATGATATCTCATTAAAAAGAAACTATTTTCATATTTTGACTTTGACAAAACAAACATGATACTTTATATGACAAAATTTTTTCGAAAAGGGGGGGGGGGGTGATTTCCACCATATTTACAGTTGAAAACCTGATATTCCAGGGTCTGTGTCTTATGCATGTAGTTTGAAGCATGAAAATTAGGTATCAGAGATAAAAATATGTGTGACTTGATTTAAAAAAAACATATTTCTTCACTCCCCCAGAAGAAAAATATCCAAGAATATTTGTTTTGAATCTTATTTTTACAATGTAATATTGTATGATTGTTGAGTGAACCATTGTATTTATCTCAAGAGTTTATTATTACAAGTACATGTATAATGATCCATCATTGGCATCAATAATAATCTCAATGATTTGGTTGATTAAACAAACTGATTATGATTAATCTGATAACGCAGGTAAAGTGACAAGGTACAAAAGCAGGTAGACAACGCTGTCCTTAACACCAAAATTAAGATGCATTGTGGTAAGGTAGTGATTGATGAATGAAATAAACATAGGCAAATAAAATGATTATAGTCAGACAATCGGATTACAGTTTGTAATCGGATCTAATATCATAAACTACTGGTATGGTATTGTCCTGAATACAAATTGTATTTAATCTTCAAAGCATATATATATAATAATTCAAACTTGTATTTTCTGATGCACAACTACAAAAGAATGTCATTTTGGTTCTTGCTTGTGAATTCGAATACACAATACATAGAGAAATTTAGGTTTAATATTCAATTGGAAGGGAAAAAAAACACAAATTCAACCCTTTTTTTCTATACATGTTGGCTTAATTTCTATGTATATTTTGACTACAAAATTAAGTGGCAAATCCACAACTTGATCAAAACAATGGCATGCACACACAGCCCACTAAATATATTGAGAAAAATATCTGCATGTTTCATTGTGGTTAAAAGAAGCTGGAAACTGAACCGCTCTATGGATATCTTTTTTTGACTAGTCTACCCAAGTCAATGTTATCCTTACATGTATCTTCTACTTTATTGTTTTTAAGATTCCCTCTATATGTAGGCCTATGGGTATAGTTAATAAAGGGTAGGCCTACCTAATTATTTCAAGAATCTCAGCACCTTTCTGGGCTTTTAATATTTTTCAAGTGTACCAGTACTTCACTATTTACAGGCAATACTTTTTTTTATTAAAATTGGAACAATTTTCATGAACATCTAATACAACACTCTTTAAAATCAGAAGGTACCAAAGACCATTTTAGGCAGGTAAAAGTACATGTACCTAGTACCACCACTTATTGAATGGCCTGACCTTTTTTTGTTTTCGTTAATACCCCATGGTTTTTCTAATAAGTATTTAATATTACATATAATTATTTACTATATAATTGTGAGAAAGTGCAATTAATAGACGATGTGTGTCAGAAGCACCGTCCCTTGGTGTTTTTAGCAGGTTTACTGCTTGTTAAGGAATATGCAACATACATGTATGTAAAGTTTCACACTGGATGTGAGATATAGGGGACAAACCAGAACATGATCTACTAAATTAGTAAATAATAATAATTATATTTATATTTTTAGAAATATAAAAACCCCAAACTATGTCCTTTTTCTTTTGTGTGTATGTCTCATTTATCAATCATGAATGTTTGTTTTGTTAATGATGCCTCATGTGGGCCCTATGATTAGGCAATAAAATGTATTCTATTCTAGATTCTATATCCACTATAAAACTTGATTTGTTAATATAATTCTATTTCTTTATTTTAATACAGGGTTCTTGAGTTCTTGATAGTATAATTTTTAAAATAGATAGTTTATTTACTTTTAATTTTAAAAATAATCTTTTATAGATTAAAATGTATATTAAAATTTGATGTCATATATAAATTTGATATTTACCTTAAAGTTCTGGACAATATCCAAATAAGTAATCTTTGTAAAGTCATGAGGAATCTTCAAGACTTCCCTGTATATCTTCACATTTTCTTCTGAGAAACTGTCAACACTATTTTCTAAACTTTGTACACTCTGACTCTCCATAGGCATAGATATTGCATGGCCATGTGTGACATCTGCTGCAACTGATGACCGTTTCACAAAAATTAAAAAGTATCCAAAAATGAAAATTAATTTGTCCAAAATCATGGTTTGTTACGTTCCTTACTGTATACCTTGTGACCGGTGACAGTCATTAACAACTTTAAAAAAGCTATGATTTTTGACAAGTCAACTCGCGTTCATGGTTGGCCCTGTTTCAAAGCGTATTGTTGATCAAGAGGGTATAAAGTTGCCGTTGGATTTACAAAACTTACTCCCTCTGATCCAGGTGACATTCGTGATTTAAATTTAAAATAAAATGTAGGTAAGAATATCCAACTTGTACGAAAGATATACATAATCTTCTAAAACTATTTATTTTTTAATTTTTAGCAAATTGTTTTGTCATATAACTTTTAAATCGGACTGAAAATTTAAAATGATATTTTGATCGCGGAGGGAGTAAGTTTCAAGATTCAATGGAAGTAAATCAAGGTCTGCACTGATTTCCCAAAATTAGCGGCTGCTATCGTAAAACACATGTTTGTTGTTAAAAACGGGAAATAAAAAAACTATGATTACTTAAAATGTTGAAGAAGAGGAGAAAAATAATAGTAAGAAAATATTATGAAGTGACAATGCTTTAATAACTGGAGAACATCGTCTGCACAGGTATGTTTTTTTCGACAGGTAAATAACAATTTTCAGGTGTGCCACTTTATTTTCTTACTAGGTAAGACACAAATCAAATGTCAGTTGCGTTGTGTCAGGTTTACTCTTATGGAACTAACTATTCATATAATCTTCTTCTTTTTTTTCTTTTTTTTTTAAATTACGCGGAATTTTAAAATAAGTCGTAATTGTAACTGAATTAAATATTGCCATTGGTATAACGTGTTGATTTCAAGTGTGTTAGGGGAAAAAGGGGGAGGGGTATTTTAGGTCACGTAAGTAACAGGATCCTTTATACACAAGTGGAAGGGATTTGTACATGAATGTACATTTATTATACCCTTTTTTGAGGTTACACAGACAAGTTGTCCAGAGTTGGATCCAGACATTTCCAATAAGGGGGGGGGGGGGGGGTGGGGTGATTAAGCAATTTGTTTTAAGAAAAAAGATGCTGGGTCGTTATTCAAAGCGAAAATTACAAAACATGGTGAAAAAAATGACAAGGACGAAATTGGAAATATTCTGTTAAAACACGTTTTTTACCAGTATAACTTGGCTTAAAAAAAGGGGGGGGGGGGGGGGGGTGCTAGATCTGTCTCTATTTCACACTTCAATTATGCATGTCGGTTTGAAAAGCTCTTGAGAGCTTATGTTGATTGTTACAAAATGTACCAACTTTAAATAAAACTTTTTGATTTGATTTGATTGACAATATGATAACCTTTATTTTGTTATATTTGGTATTTGATATTTAAGACATGAAAGAGTGTCTATAATAGTATCATAATGGGGGTTGGGGAGCTTCTGTACATAGACATTGTTCCATTTGTACACTTGTTATGAAGTATAACAAATTAAAGTAAGGCCAAAAAAAAATATATGTGTGTTTACGGTCACCCGACCCACCCTATTTTTCAACCGCTGACCCTAACCTTTTTTATCGGCAATTATTCCACCCTAATTTTTGCTAACGACCCTATCAATTTTTACACAGAATTCGGATAACCATTTTTGTTGTTTAATCAGCAGCAATGTTTTATTTATTCAACCGCTAGCTTTTTGTCGAAATTGAGAGCAAAGAAGGTAGAAAAACTGTGTAACTCGTCACAAAACGGAAATTTCGAAAATGAAATACCGGAATTGGATTCCGGAACCGGGCACGACTATTTCCGGTTTTGCCGATAGTTATTATAAAAGAAAAAAAAAAGAAAAAAAATTAATGCTGACCGACCGACCCTAGATTTTTTTGACATGTGACAGTAAACACACATATATTTTTTTTTGGCCTGCCAAAAAAAAATATATGTGTGTTTCCAATTGCATGGTCTTCAAAATCAGGGTCGGTAGGTCGGGATTTTTTTTTTTTTTTTTTTTTGAAATCTACAAGTATGCTCCTTCCTCTAAAATCACACAAACTTGTTTGTTTCTTTCTTACTACAGCTTATTAATTATTTGACATGCAGTACAATGTTTTTGGTTCCAAACATCGATCAAATGTACAAGGAAATGAAGAAAATTTCGTCAATATCGCAACAGTCAAGCGTCTATTGTTGAAGTCGGAAACAAACACGGAGACGGAGACAAATTTCTGGATTTTGCCGATCTATTTTTTTTTTGGCATAAGAAATGTTAGGGTCGGCGGTAAAATTTTAGGGTCGGTCGGTCGATCGGAAACACATATTTTTTTTTTGGGCCTAATATGAAAGGCAAATATCATGGAATTTTTGGGTTAAATATTTTCACTTAATATGTCACTTAATTTTAACTAAAATCAACTGCATAACATTAAAAATCCACTCAAAAGCAGATTTTAAGAGCAAATCACAAAATATTTGACAGCAGATAATTCTGTTTTCCCGTACAATAATGCAAAGGATATGCGCGTGACTCAAGATTTGAACTCTTTCGGGGAGATTATCGCTCATGCGCAATGTTCAGTTGATGAAAAAAAAAATATATAATCCGTGTGTACCCCATAACAATAATTGCAAAAAAAAATTGGTTCACACGACATGAAACGGACAGATTCCTCAATAATCATTAATCAGGAATGTGTGCGTGCTTACCTCAGCATCCATGATTGTTTATCTTTTTTCACGAGGTCATGATCAGCAATCATCGGACCAAAACTTTTCTTCACGAGGTCATGATCGGCAATCATCGGAACAAAACAACAGAAAGTTAATCAGTCTCCACAACAATGGCGAGGACGATAAACATGCACACGGATATGCAGATTTCTAGTTGTTGTGAACATATTTTGACTTGAAACATGCATGAATAGCTTAGTAAAGGTACTGCCGTATTCCAAATTGAATTTTCAGGGAAAAATTTTCTTTACCCAAAACTGGTGTAATATTACTTTAAGATGATGTTAAAAAAAATAATCAGATTGCAAAATGAACATCACAATGTCAAGAGATAATGGGAAAATATCAGAGAGAACATTACAAATCCTAATTCGAATGAACAATGCAACACATGTGAAACATAAAATGAAGCAGAAAAAAACCCAGTGAGTTAAACATAAAACCAAACAACATCAATGAACTATTACAGAAAACAAAACAAGTGAAGCATAGATGCAATTGCAGCAAACAAAACTACACCAGTGGAACATATACGTAAGCCAAGCAACACACAAGAAGCATAACATAAAAAAACCCAACACCAGTGAAACAAATGTAAACAAAACAACACCAGTGAAACATAAATGCATCAGTAAAACATGAAATCAAACAAAACAGCACCAGTAAAACATGAAATCAAACAAAACAACACCAGTAAAACATGAAATCAAACAAAACAACACCAGTGAAACATGAAATCAAACAAAACAACATATGTAAAACATGAAATCAAACAAAACAACACCTGTAAAACATGAAATCAAATGAAACAACACCAGTGAAACATGAAATCAATCAAAACAACATCAATAAAACAAAACAAAACCTGTAAAACCTGTAAAACATGAAATCAACCTAATCAACACCAGTAAACATGAAATCAAATAAAACAACACCTGTAAAACATGAAATCAACCTAACCAACACCAGTAAAACATGAAATCAAACAAAACAACACCAGTAAAACATGAAATCAAACAAAACAACACCAATGAAACATGAAATCAAACAAAACAACACCTGCAAAACATGAAATCAAATAAAACAACTTAAAAAATACCACATGAACAAAACAACACCAACAAACATGAAATCAAACAAAACAACATCAGTAAAACATGAAATCAAACAAAACAAAACATGAAATCAACCTAACCAACACCAGTAAAACATGAAATCAAGCAAAACAACACCAGTAAAACATGAAATCAAACAAAACAACACAAGTGAAACATGAAATAAATCAAAACAACACCAATAAAGCATGAAATCAAACAGAATGGCACCAGTAAAACATGAAATCAAACAAAACAACACCTGCAAAACATGAAATCAAACAAAACAACACACACAAAAACATATCAAACAAAACAACACATAAAAACATGAACTCAAACAAAACAACACCAGTAAAACATGAAATAAAACAAAACAACACCTGTAAAACATGAAATCAAACAAAACAACACCAGTAAAACATGAAATCAAACAAAACAACACACAGTAAAACATGAAATCAAACAAAACAACACCTGCAAAACATGAACTCAATCAAAACAACACCAATAAAACATGAAATCAAACAGAACAGCACCAGTAAAACATGAAATCAAACAAAACAACACCTGTAAAACATGAAATCAAACAAAACACCAGTAAAACATGAAATCAAACAAAACAACACCTGCAAAACATGAAATTAAACAAAACAACTTAAAAAAAAACCACATGAAGAAAACAACACCAACAAACATGAAATCAAACAAAACAACACCAGTAAAACATGCAATAAAACAACAGCACAAGTAAAACATGAAATAAAACAAAACAACACCTGTAAAACATGAAATCAAACAAAACAACACCAGTAAAACATGAAATCAAACAAAACAACACCTGCAAAACATGAAATCAAACAAAACAACTTAAAAAAAACACATGAACAAAACAACACCAACAAACATGAAATCAAACAAAACAACTTAAAAAAAACCCACATGAACAAAACAACACCAACATAAATGAAATCAAACAAAACAACACCAGTAAAACATGAAATAAATCAAAACAACACCAATAAAGCATGAAATCAAACAGAATGGCACCAGTAAAACATGAAATCAAACAAAACAACACCTGCAAAACATGAAATCAAACAAAACAACACACACAAAAACATATCAAACAAAACAACACATAAAAACATGAACTCAAACAAAACAACACCAGTAAAACATGAAATAAAACAAAACAACACCTGTAAAACATGAAATCAAACAAAACAACACCAGTAAAACATGAAATCAAACAAAACAACACCTGCAAAACATGAAATCAAACAAAACAACTTAAAAAAAACACATGAACAAAACAACACCAACAAACATGAAATCAAACAAAACAACTTAAAAAAAACCCCACATGAACAAAACAACACCAACATAAATGAAATCAAACAAAACAACACCAGTAAAACATGAAATAAATCAAAACAACACCAATAAAGCATGAAATCAAACAGAATGGCACCAGTAAAACATGAAATCAAACAAAACAACACCTGCAAAACATGAAATCAAACAAAACAACACACACAAAAACATATCAAACAAAACAATACATAAAAACATGAACTCAAACAAAACAACACCAGTAAAACATGAAATCAAACAAAACAACACCTGTAAAACATGAAATCAAACAAAACAACACCTGTAAAACATGAAATCAAACAAAACACCAGTAAAACATGAAATCAAACAAAACAACACCTGCAAAACATGAAATCAAACAAAACAACTTAAAAAAAAACCACATGAACAAAACAACACCAACAAACATGAAATAAAACAAAACAACATCAGTAAAACATGAAATCAAACAGAACAGCACAAGTAAAACATGAAATAAAACAAAACAACACCTGTAAAACATGAAATCAAACAAAACAGCACAAGTAAAACATGAAATAAAACAAAACAACACCTGTAAAACATGAAATAAAACAAAACAACACCTGTAAAACATGAAATCAAACAAAACAACACCAGTAAAACATGAAATCAAACAAAACAACACCAGTAAAACATGAAATCAAACAAAACAACACCTGTAAAACATGAAATCAAACAAAACAACATATGTAAAGCATAACATCAAACAAAGCAACACCTGTAAAACACGAAATCAAACAAAGCAACACATGTAAAACATGAAATCAAACAAAACAACACCAACAAAACATGAAATCAAACAAAACAACACCTGTAAAACATGAAATCAAACAAAACAACACTAGTGAAATATAAATGCAAAAAACACTAGTGAAACATAAATGTTTATTTGGAGTGTGAGCAGGTGGTTAGACAGGGTAAATTCTCCTACTATTATGACGGGGCCGTTGTGGCCATGATCATATGTTAGTTGGATTTATGACTACCTATGCAATCAGTGCCATTCACCACTAACGTTGTGAGTTCGAACCCCTCTCGGGAGAGGTGTTCTCAATACAACATTATGTTATAAAGTTTGTCAGTGACTTGTACCAGGTCAGTGGTTTTCTCCGGGTACTCCGGTTTCCTCCACCAATAAAACTGATCTCCATGATATAACTGCAATATTGTTGAAAGTGGTGTTAAACAACATAAACCCCCCATCTATTATGAACACATGGAAACAAACAGAAGTGTTTATTGTAAAAAAAACCCAAAAAAACGCCATTATGTCATTGACTACAAATAGAAGTATTTATCAAAATAACCACCAATTTTCATTTGTCAACATTACCAAAATGTTATTGTGTACATTGTATTTGACAAAATAATCAGCATAACAGAAGTGTAATACTATTGAAATAACCTGTGTAATATGCAAAATATTGCAAGTGTCATTAGCTGTAAAACAACTATTCAAGAATTGATTGATTGCTTAGGTAGATAGTATTTCAGCTATTGTCATGAGAACAATTTTTAAAGAATGATATACATGTAGGTAAAAGATGGCACTTTGATTGCCACAAGAAAAGAAGGAGGTGGGGAGGGGGGGTTGATTTTATTTTTAAGCAGTCCACCAATGACCACTCTTGACACTAGCTTATAAGGATTAGGGTTTGGTGTTTAATGCCACTTTCAGCTATATTTCAGTTATATCATGGTGGTCAGTTTTGTTCGTGGAGGAAACCGAAGAAAAACAAACATTATCACATAATGTTGTATCGAGTATACCTCGCCATGAATGGGATTCAAACTCATAAATTTAGTGGCACTGATTGCACAGATAGTTATAAATCTAACTACCATACGATCACGACCATGACCATGACTGCCCCCTAGCCTGTTATTTTTGAAGAGCTGATGCAAGTTGTTTTACATTACATTTTCTAAATTAAAAATAAATGAATTATACAAAACAATTAAAGTATTTCATCTTTTGCAAATTTGCATGTCATCTAATACTTGTATTGTGTAGAGAGAGTTTGGTTTTTCAGAAGCTTTGCAAAATGCAAAATATTATCTAAACAGGTTAACATGTGAATGGCGATAGTCTAAAATGAATACTTTAGCATACTCAACCATAGGAAAACTTTTTTTCTTTACTTCATTTCTGAAATATAAATAGAAAATAAAAAAAATAAAAGATACATTATACTACCTGTGCAATCACTGCCTATCACCACTAAAGTTGTGAGTTTGAATCCCGCTCAGGTGGGGTATACTCGATACAACATTATGTGATAAAGTTTGTCAGTAACTTGCGACAAGTCAATGGTTTTCTCCAGGTACTCCGGCTTCCTCCATAAATAAAACTGACCGCCACAGTATAACTGAAATATTGTTGAAAATGGCGTTAAACAACATTAAACCAACCTTGTCAAATCTTATTAGAAATTTTTTAGATCCCAATATATAAATCTTGGGTGGTTTTTCTTCAGCCTGATTAACAAAACTAGTTACATTTGTACTTATAAAAAGGATTACACATTATTATAACTTGTATAAACATTGAACTTCTAATAGGATTAGTTTTGTTTTCTGTAATTCATAATAAACATTAATTATACCAAGAAAATTTATAGTTTTCACTTCTCCATTCATGAAACAACATTGTTGTTTTTTCTTTAGCCAGTTCAAGAGCAATAAAAAATAATACATTGATTGTGTAATTTAATCCTAAATCCATACACATAGACAAAATATATGTGAATGGTCCCTTAACTCTGTGTGTCAAACCCCCTAAAACAGAATGAATGGGGGGAAAGTGAGGGGGAGTGTGAACGGTAGAAAGTGGAAGACAATTATGTAAATGGTCCCTTAGCTGTGTGTCAAACCCCCTAAAACAGAATGATTAAGGTCAAAGGTAGACAGGGGATATTTGCCTGGTTTATTGTATGTTTTTACACAGGACTTGGAGTCCATAATATGGAAATCAAATTTTAGCAACTTTAGTTTTGAATGTGTTCCGAGTAAAAAGTCATGACAAACTAAATCACTCAAGGTCATATTTAATTCACCTTGCAGTTGCTATTAGCAGTAGTAAAATTTACAGCATGATATCCACTCTGTCATGGTAATAGAGGCCTTTAATGAATAAGATACAAGTACACTGGAAATAAGTTGTTGAAGAAATGTTTATGATTTCAAGTAGTAAAATTTATTGCAGAGATTGTAAATTTCAATTCTGTCATATTTTAGACAGTTAAGTGCAATTAAATATGTATATTCAAATAAAAATTCAAAGGTTTTTCCCCATAAACTCCCAACAAATGTTCATCAGGCAAAGTGCATGTTCTATTTTGGTATCTAGAGATACAAATATTAGTATTGACAATCTTGCTGACTTGAATGATTTAATTGGGTTATATACCCCTGATGTGACTCACTGTTATGTCTACATGTGAATTATAGATGAATGAATGATTCTCAAATATTTTTATTGTGATATGAAGAGATATCAGCATACACACAAGATTTGTCTGATATCCATCTCCAACATTACATTATGTGATAAAGTTTGTCAGTGACTTGCGACAGGTCAGTGGTTTTCTCCAGGTACTCCGGTTTCCTCAACCAATAGAACTGACCGCCACGAAATAGCTGAAATATTGTTGAGAGTGGCAATAAACACCATACAGTACAGCTGACAGCATACACTGCTAAATGCTGAGCATTTAAAAGGCTCAGCATTCAATGCTGAGGTTTTATTGGGGGTCGTAAATCATGGGCTGATTATCAGTTTTATTACCCTCACCTGTACAGATGGTCAGCAATTGAATAAACAATATGATCATAATGATTTCCAGGTAGATGTACCTGATTCAATAGGTGTTAGTAAAATTAACCTGAGCATGTATGTGTGATTTGTTACACTTGTGACTTTTTATTTAGTGGAAATATTTACATAATAAATTTTCTATTTTACAATGTAGTAATGTTTTGATAATTCTAAAATTGAATTAAAATTTCTCTGTTTTTCAAATGATTTGTTATGTTAAAATTTCAATTATTATCTGTATTTTAAAATTTAAAAGTAAATTATTTGAAAATATTTACATGTATACAATAGATGTGTATCTATTCTTTTTTTAACCATTTGCTTGTTGTCTCTTTTTTTTTGTTTGTTTGTGTTTGTACTAACAAAAACAGTAAATTATTTTTTAAAAAGTTGAATTCAAAATTCATGAATATTTATGAAAAAGAAATTTATAGTAATTTAATTTTAACCATTGAACATTTCGGGTACCGGTAAACTGAGAAACGAAAAGAAACGAAACGAAACGAAAACAAAATCCAACGAAATCTGTAAAGTAAGAAAACGAAATCCAACGAAATGAAACGAAATCTGTAAAATAAGAAAACGAAAAGAAGTGACGAAATCTGTAAAGTAAGAAAACAAAATATAACGAAAAGAAACGAAATCTATAAAGTAAGAAAGCAATATCAAATGAAAAAAAGAACGAATTCTGTAAAGTAAGACAAGAATCGAAACGAAATAAACGTTTATTCTTTGCACTACTAGAGATATCCAATAAAAGAAAAGACGACATTTCTAAGTTGCAAAACTTGTGTCTGATCCATTTGTTGTTATTATGAACAATAAAATAAGTTTAAATCATCCAATAAAATTACGTAACTCGACCTAAGCTACCTATCGAGACGTATCTTCACCTATGGTCACGAAGCATGACGCACGGGATCCTACATTGAAGTTTGATTGAAAATTACAATAACATTCAGCATTCATTCAAATACTAGTATTCCACATCTCAGTATTTTCTATTTGATACCGACTGGATGCGCACTTCGGATTGATTTATTTATTGTTGTTTGTTTAACGTTCAGTTGCTAATATTTCATGCATAATCGGGACGAGAACAAGTTGAAAAAAATCAATTTGATAAAGAAAAGCGAGGTTGGGATGGGAAACAGGAAAAGCAATTTTTGACTGCAATGGCCTGGAAAAGGGAGAGCTGGATAGGGGCGGAATATTTTGCCATCTGTAGCGACCCCAAGGTAGCATAGGGGCATACTCTTACGAAATCTACAAATGGGATCTTTTACGTGTATGAAGAGTGGCACCCTCCACACATGTTGGCCTACTATGGTCCGCGGTAAGATTTTCCTCTAATAGCCTGACAACTCCCGAAGCGAGGGCTACCCTATTTAGCCATCGAGTCACCTAAGGTACACACCTTAGTTGCTCGGGGGGCTGAGCATCCGACCCCGCGGCCAGACTCTAAGTACTCTTTTAGTCTGCTTTTACGACAAGCCGAGATCTGCTTCACGCCTATTCTTTATGACGCCCGGGATTCGCGCATGGCTTTCGGAAAACAACATCTTGAAAAATGTTCTCTGTCAAAGTTATGCACATTAACTATATAATTTCATCATATTACATCTTGAATCTTTTTTTTAACGGGATATGTCAGTAAGTGCACATTTTGGGAGCTAAGTGCCCTAAGCACGGGCTGTTCGGTAGTTAGGGACCAGGCCAAATTTATCAGGGGTTGGGACCGATGCATTTCAATTTTGCTTCTTAGAAAGCCTTTGTCCCATGCTCAATATTTATGAAAAAAACTACATCCCATGCCTAATTTCAATGGAAATAATATAGGCTTTACCAAATTCTGCCAAGAAAATGTGAAAAAAAAGTTGCAAAAATATCTTTGTCCCATGGCCTTTTGCACTGGTCCCTATTGCCTGGTCCCTTAGAGGCGAAGTTTTGTTTCAGATACATGTCGTATGAGGAATACTAAGGCAAAAATTTAATACAAGACGTCCGTAGGTTTAACTATCTGAAATTTACTAATTGAAAGTTTTATAGATAACGTATGTATTTTTGTTTTTTTTAAACCATTTCACCAAAACATTGATAAACATTGTTTTATTTGAATAATTACCCCCCCCCCCCCCCCCCCCTTGCCTCAGTTATAAGAGCATATTAAATCTGTAGAGAAAATTCACTAAAATCCAATTTTCCATAGGAATCGCACCCATTTGAAAATGTCTGGGCACGGGAATGTAGACCTAGAATAGATCAGTAAAGTATCTATATTGTTTTAAAGCATAAATTATTGTCCTTAAAATTAATAGGGAGTTTGAATGGAACTCATTGGCATTTGGCGGACATTGAGGCCTTGACTCTAATCCAACTGAATACCACCTAAAAGTTAGAATTTTTGTTTTGTAAATGAATGGTTCAAAATATCCTGATAGATATATGGATTACTAGTCAGACGGGGGTTTGGGGCGTATGCCCTCCAACAAATAGAAAAAATACGACTTTTGCATGAAATCTTGATACCAAAAAAAATTCTCGCCTCGCTCAGCCCCCCCGATTATTATTATTTTTTACTCTAACCTGAAATCCTGGATACGCCCATGTATCTTAAAAACATATTGTTGAGAAATACAGTGTATGAGAAAACCATGATAAAATTTGTCCAGAAACCATGGCCACTTACTTGATTTTTGTAAACTATTGGTGTTATTGATATAGGACCCAATATGAAACTTATTTTGGCAAGAATGCTGGGCGTTATGTATATAAATGAGGCTTTGTATTTTTCTGTTTTGTCGGATCGTTGTCTCGTGGACATTTATTCAGCATCTCAGTATTTCCATTATTTTGGCAAAATAGTATTTTCGACAAACCTAAGACGGCCGAGCTATGAATTGTTATTGGAAAAATAATGATTTCGACAAATCAGGTGCACTACTAATGTAGAATTTGAATAAATTCTGCTCTAATAACAACCTCATTCTTTATATAGGGAAAATGTCACTTTAAGAAGATATATATATATAAGAATGTATACTATCAGATTAGTTTTCAACCGAAAGATGGTGCATTTTACATCTGGAAGCTATTTTGGTCCTTGTGAAAAGACATTTTCTCCATTTTTCCGAAGTTTTAAAAAAACAAAAACTAGATAAAAATAAAGCCTGGTGTTCCTTATATTCAGACAAAGTGAAATAAAAGTTGAACAGGTAACTCCAAAATCGAAAAAGTTATGACTTGTCATCCATTTGTGATAAATAAAAAAAAAACAAAACAACATCCCTCCTCCCCCTGGACACCCACCGAACATCGATTCCCATCACCACATTTCTTCGTCGGAAAACTGCCCATAAATGCAGCCCTGAAATTTGATGGTACTGCCTTATACATATGCACATCGGGTAGTATTGTGAGTGAAGGTCGTTTCGCTATTGAGATATATAAATGTAGGCTTGCAAAAAAACCACCCTCCATAAAAAGGAAAAATTAACGACATACTACTCCATCAAAACATCAAATACTCAGGGATGGAAATTAGCAGGGGTCCAGTTGCCCAAGGCCCTTAAAAATTTGGGTGGGCTACTAGAAATTGAGGCTTATTTTAGTTATTAAGATAGGATTGGGCTACTCAAAATTGTGTTTGTCTAGCAACTGATACCGGTATTTCCCTGTGTCTTTCCGTGAACTACTATGGGCGTTGGTGTTGTTGTTGCATGGGGTATATACCCGCCTGTGTATTTTGCAAATTGATTTTTTTCAACTTGTTCTCGTCCCGATTATGCATGAAATATTAGCGACTGAACGTTAAACAAACAACAATAAATGAATCAATCCCAAGTGCGCATCCAGTCGGTATCAAATAGAAAATACTGAGATGTGGAATACTAGTATTTGAATGAATGCTGAATGTTATTGTAATTTTCAATCAATAGGTAAATTCATAGGTAAAGATACGTCTCGATAAGTAGCTTAGGTCGAGTTACGTAATTTTATTGGATATCTCTAGTAGTGCTTACAAAGAATAAACGTTTATTTCGTTTCGATTCTTGTCTTACTCTACAGAATTCGTTCTTTTTTTTCATTTGATATTGTTTTCCTACTTTATAGATTTCGTTTCTTTTCGTTATATGTTGTTTTCTTACTTTACAGATTTCGTTGGATTTCGTTTTCTTACTTTACAGATTTCATTTCATTTCGTTGGATTTCGTTTTCTTACTTTACAGATTTCGTTTCATTTCGTTCGATTTCGTTTTCTTACTTTACAGATTTCGTTGGATCTTGTTTTCGTTTCGTTTCTTTTCGTTTCTCAGCTTACCGGTACCCGAACATTTCACATGTGTGTGTGTTTTTCTTTTTCATTAGCCTAGACAGTATGTCTCTTTAAGGTCAATTTATGACATGAGAGTGAATAAGTGGCAAATTACAAGTGTCCATAAATCCTTCATTGATTGAGATTTTCTATGTTTACCATATCTGTGTGTTAATATACAAAAAATACTTAATTTGTCATTTTTTTATATTGAAAAGAATGTATTTATAATCAACTGGCATATTTTTTTTAATGTTTAGAATGTATGTTTAACAAAATAAGAATAAAAATGTGAAAAAATTTGTTTTCAAGAAATGTCCTGAATAACAAAAAGAAAAGAAATTAATATTACATGTACCTTGGATAAAATGGATTAAAAAAAAATCAAAAAAATCGAAACATAGTAACAAGTATATTTTTGAAATTGGATTACATTTATTTGATTAAATTGATAAAGCAAATTAAATATATTATTCCTCTGCAAAAACAGATAAAATTAATTATAAAATATTTTTTTTTTTTTAATTTTAAATACATGTATCATAAAAGAACAACTATAACATTTTTGTCAAAGTTGAAAAAAAAACCTCTTAAATACATGACTAACATGTACACACATGCACATTACATAGAAAGAAAATTCTTAAAATGTTAAATCTAATCTTAATTAATTAATCTATTGATTAAAATAGCATCACAATTAATCTTGTTCTTCTTTGCCATATTTTCAGTTAAAAATTCTTATATATCCAACACAAAATTATGATTTCATTTCAATTATTTGTTTAAATTGTTAGCTGATGCTAATATCATAAAATATTAAATTTTGAAAATATTATTTTATTGACAAATTTTCAAGGTACAGTTAAATGTATTAAAGTCCGTTTTCTACACATCAAAATCACTGAAATCCAAATATGCCCATTTCCTGTTATGTAACACAAACAGGTGTATATATTTACCTGTAGATCACCTGTAACTAATCTGTGAAATCAACAAGACACTACTGACCAGGTATTTTATGGCCCTGTTTATTACCTTGGGGTTAATTAGCAGACCATCATCGAAAATGCTGAGCCTGGCTCAGCATGCAGATTATGCTCAGCATTTATCAGTGTATGCTGTCAGCTGTATTGTAGCCCTGACCAATCTCCACATCTGAGTACAACTCATCTGCGAACTAAGGACATCTTTAACTCACTATCAGATACTAGTATCAAGTGTGAGTAACATTGTCATATATTAATTTTGTATGATGACAGATGAAGAAAAGCGATACAAATGCTATTCCATATGGTTTGTTGATATTTATTAAACTATGATTAAGGTATACAGGGGTTTCAAAGTTTTTTATAATAGGAGGTACTTCTTAAATTTTAGGAGGTACCTAAAAAATTAGGCTGAGGGCCGTAAGGGGTCCAGGGGGCGGAAGCTCCTGAAATATAGCATTTTGTGGACCAAAAAATGCACTTCAGAGACTGCAAAACATTAAGTGTTTTTGAAAGAAAAATCCTGTTAACTTTAGAGTTCAGATTTCACCAAGAGTGAAGACCATGCATAATGCCTGAACCCCCCCTCCAATTTCTTTATTGAATATTTCAGTTTACAGACTTCAGCCAAGATTATTCATAGATAGTCTGCCATATCTTAAAAAAAACCAAAAGGACCATGAAGAGCTACGGTTCCGCAGCTAGGCTTGACCAAGCCATTGTTATCAAAGCTTAAACTTCTCAAAATTCTTTTGTTGGCTTTGTCCTTTTCTTTTTCACAATACCTTGGCTTGTGTGTTTTTTTTTACTTTATTACCAGTAATTAAAATTGGCAGGATCAAGACATATAAGTGTCATAATTAATGAAACCAAGGACGTATTTAGAATACGTCCTTGATGAAACATATAAATTTAATTTGCAATCATCAATCTTTATTAAAATTTATAATTTTTTAATAGATCAATACAAATATAATTAAACAAAAACAATATATATTGTTACTTTCACGACTTATGTGCAAAAAAAATGTTCGAACAAAAACGATTCGCGGGAAGACATTTATTAACATTTGAATCACAAAAGTTAAATTATTTTGGGAAAAAAGGGGGGCCGGCGTTTTGACATTACAATGTAATTCGTATTTGAGCCATGTCCGGTCCTTTTTCAAGATTTCTAGTAATTTTCTATCCCTTATCTCCTCGTACCCCCTTTTAAAAATGTTTTTCAGCACACTTTCATTTCTGTGAACAACCGCGGTAGGGCCCCTTCAAAATATGTAAATAAATTAGCCATAGGTTTTTATTTTTTTATACCGGAAGTTAAACAATATGGACGGAGTTAAGCAACAAGACAGTACGCCCCAGAATGATTCGACCCTGGGTTTTAAATGGTTAAAAAAAATCGCACAAAATATTGTGTAGTCATACATTCATAATACATAATGATCATACTTATATTACTGGAGATTACACTAAATTGTGTTTGAACATAATTTGTAATCGGTCATTTTTTTATTTTGAAATGATGTCAGCTTTGTTCCAATCGTAACTACTCGTCATTCTCGCTACCCTGCAAATAACCTTGTATGCATTAGGTGTATAAACCGCACTACTTTTCACATGTCAGTTACATGAAAGTTTGATAAAGTTATATTTTAGACAATTTTCTATATTTCAATTAAAGTTTTAATTAGTTTTGCCTGATTAGATTTTACTTAGTATGTCTTCCATATTGGATTATCGTGGACTATATTTTTGTGCGACTTAACTTAACTTAACTTCCGGCAAACAATTTAAGAAGAATTTCTACTATGTACGTACGAGGTTATTTGCAGGGTAGCGAGAATGGCCGAGTAGTTACGATTCAGCTTTGTTCCGGTCCGAGTTTTACACAAGGATGAAAAGATATTGGGGCGAAAACATATCTATTTACCGCATGCGCAAACTGCTATTTACGATTCTAAGGTAAAGTTATTTTTAAAACAGGGAATATCCCATCAACTTGGTCGTGACGCAGTTGTTCGATTTGAATGCGAGAATTCAGCAATTGACGTGAACATTAATTTTTTTATGAAAAATATTCCACAAGCCTATCGACCATCGTACTTGTGGTTTTGACCACCGCTAATTTTGGAGGTTCAGTAATTTCTGCCGGTACTATACACGATCTCAGGCGGGTAATAGTACCGGGTACCGGCCCACTTTGAAACCCCTGGGTATAGAATAAAGTTAATAATGATGTACAAACAACTGAAACCATCAGAGAATACATGAAAAGGGCAGACACTGCACCTTAACACATTTGATTAGGGCTTAATCATATGGTTATTGATTTACATCTATAACCAATACAATCATAGCCTATCACAAATAAAATTATGAGTTGGATTCCCCTGCCTGTGAACCACACCAGTGGTGTAATGGTTAGCGTGCTAGTCTCAAGTGCAGTAGATTGTGGGTTCGAGCCTCGATCGGGTCAAACCATAGACTATAAAATAGTTATTTGTTGCTTTTCCGCTAAGCATGCAGCTTAAAGGAGAAAGAGCAAAGACTGGTTGGCTCAGAATCAGGATAATGTGTCCTAGTAAGCGTGTTGGTCTAGTACAAAACAGACCTAATCATCAATTCATTGAAAATTAACTTCTTCTCGCCATGATATACGGGTAGCTGAAAAATTGCTGAGTTGGCGTTAAACAATAATCGCTCACTTCCCCTGCCTGTAGGGAGGTGTACTCGATAAAAACTTTGTATATAATAATCAAATGATGTACGGCAGGTTTTCTCCTACTGATAAATCTGACTGCATCAATTAACTAGAATATTGTTGAAAGTGGCATTAAACACCCATGTATTACCCGGGCCACTGACCCATTTAATACATGCGGGGGGGGGGGGGGGGGGGGGGGGGGGGGGAGGAATGCTTACAACATTGACTTGTAAACAATATATATAGTGATTAGACATGTACTCCAAGTGTCTAGAATATGTGTACAGACCATTGGCCAGTTATATAGATATAATCTGATAATACAGTGTACAAATCTTTATGTCAACATTTACCATTCATTAAAATGCTAGTGAATATATACAAACATGAACTTTGACTTGATTTGACAACTGAAAGAGGTCACTGATCAGTTTCAAACACTTCTACAACACTGGATTGTACCTACATGTATCTTTGTCTACTGTCAGGAAACTAGGACAAAATAGAAAAACAGGGACCCTGTGTTGTTCTGCTTCAATTGAATAGCTTGTGTGTGTCCTTTTTGGGAAAATGATTTTGTCTTCAATTATTATTGTGACTAGTTGATTATGATGGAGCTACTTCTGTAGATTATTATTTCTTTGTTTCATGTCTTTATTGTTCACCTGGACCAAGGCCATATGGGATTTTGCCATCACAGTGTGTTCGTTGTTGTCAATTGTCATATTTTGCTCTTCTCATCTCAAACAACTAGGCATTTACCGTATGTTGGTAAATGCAACAAAAATTTCTCATTTTGCTTTGATCTGCCAAAGAACATGGTCGCCTTGAGCATTGAAAAATTAAATACATGTAAATATAAATAACCAAGTGGAGAGTTTTATCTGAGCTAGGTTTAGTAATGGATTTTTTCCAATAATAACATTCTGTATTTAGTAGAGAGGGAGGAAACGGATACACAGAGAAAATCCCTGACCTACCACAAATAACCTACAAACTTTTATCACATAAAAGTTATATCAAGAACATTTTATACCATATTAAAAATAGGCATTGATACTTGATTGCATATAAATTCCACTTCCTGTATCATATTATCATGTCAAAACAACGCCCATACAGAACATATGGTTATATCTTTGTATTGAAATACAATATCTGCAATCTGGGTTAGAGGTTAAGGTGGTTAATGCTACTTTCAACAACATATCAGTTTTATTGGTGGAGGAAACCGAGTATCCAGAGAAACCACCGGCCTGTCGCTAGTGACTTACAAAATCACTTAATGTTGTATTGAGTACACCTCCGCCTGAGCGGGATTCGAACTCACAACATAAGTGGTGATAGGCAATGATTGCATAGGTAGTAATCCAACTACCATATGATCACTACCCCTTCTGCAATATGGATACCTGTATATATCAAAATATTTTGATAAAAAAGGACCACCTCATGGTCTTGATCGTATGGTAGTTGGATTTACAACTACTATGGTAGTTGGATTTACAACTACATGTGCAATCGGTGCCTATCAACACTTAAAGTTGTAAGTTCGAACCCCATTAGTGGCACGGTGAGCAGTTATGAACGCAATACAACATTATGTGATAAAGTTTGTCAGTAACTTGCGACAGGTCGGTGGTTTTCTCTGGGTACTCCGGTTTCCTCCACCAATAAAACTGACTGCCACGATATAACTGATATATTGTTGAAAGTGGCGTTAAACACCATAAACCTAAACCTGAAAACAGGAAGATATTTTTAGGCTTCCTAAAGTTCAAAGTAAAACACATACCAGTATTTGTTATCAATTTTAAGATACCCATATTCCTGAAAAAGTCATGTCTGGGAGGTTAAAAAATGCATTTTTTAGCAAGAAACGTTATGCATCTCTATCCAAAATATTGGATATGGCAGGATGTAGGAATATAGCTTGTCATAGTTAGTGGTAATGTCGGCCATTACAGTTTATTACTTACATGCCACTCCAGGATATAGCTGTAATACTGGTAAGGTTGCTGTTAAGCACCAACCAATCAATCAATCATATTAAAGTTTTTACCATATTAATTATAGCTTTTTTTTCATTTACAGAAGATGAAGTAAAGACTTAAGATGCAAACAGTCCTACATTGGATAGTCTTGGTGGGATTGTTGTTATGTTGCCATGGAAATGAGGAATCCATGCACCATCTTGTTCTATTAGACCAGTTACCTCATCAATTTAATTCAGGATCCTCTCCGCAGATTATTGTCAGAACTAATTTTAGCGTAAGTAATCATGTAGCTTAGGCCATCTATAAAAATCCTTTGTTTGCTGTTATCCGACTATCCACCAAAATCAGACATACCGTACCCAAAAAGTTTCATTAATAATGTATTATTATATTCTCAGGCTTTAAGTACAATTTGTTTAAAAATAAAAATTTAGGAAATGTTACATCATTCATATGTCAATCAAATTTCAAATTGTGTTTATTTAGCAGCATCAAATTTGATGACATAAATAACAGGCTTTGTTTATTTTAATTTTTACCAAATTTGATGTCCTTATTTTAGTACAGATCTGGGGAAAAAAATCTCTCTGATAACAAATAACACTGCATAAAATAAACAGGAGTTAGGGTTATGGTGTTTAGCACCACTTTCAACAATATGGAGGAAACCAGGGAAAACCACCAACCTGTCACAAGCCACTGACAATCTTTATCACATAATGTTGTATGGACTACACCTCGCCATGAGCAGTATTCGAATTCACAACTTCAGTGATGATAGGCACTGATTGCATAGGTAGCTGTAAATTCAACTACCATACACGACAGCCCCTAAACTAAACAGTTGCTACCCTTCTTTTCATTTCAACACAGTTAAGAACATCGTCGGTAACCCACCGTTGATTCCGATACGTTACTCTCTCTCCATCACCCGTGGGTCAAATTGCTTGTAAACATTCGTACTCATGAATAATTCATAAGTCTTCGCATTACAAACTTCAAATGCGATTCAACCAATCAAATCGTTCCTTTCATAATGAGTTTGGTTAAAAGTTAAAAATGTCGAACCTGTTGCAAACATTTGGAGTGAAAGAATTGAGGGACTTTCAACAAGAATCTGTAGACAATTTGCTTGAGGGAAAGGATGTTTATTTGTCAGATTTTTACCTCCGATACCAAAGAGTTTCACTTTCATAAGCGTGATTTTGATTGATTAATTCGAAACTTTGAATATTCATGAAAACGAATGTTTACAAGTGATTTGACCCACGGGTGATGGAGAGAGAGGAACGTATCGGAATCAACCGTGGGTTACCAACGATAAGTTAAGAACAGACAGGTCAGTTCTCATGTATTTAATGTAAGAAAGGCATTTGAATATAAGTGTACATGAATGATACTATTACAACTGATAATGTCTATGTCTGTCCACAGTTCTCATGTATTTAATACATGTAAGAAAGGCATTTGAATATAAGTGTACATGAATGATACTATTACAACTGATAATGTCTATGTCTGTCCACACAATGTTTTCTTATGTACATCATATACTCCTGTTTTCATATCTTTCTTTTCCTCAATGTCTAGTATTATATACCATATTTTTACCGATTGTTTATTTGTTTGTTTGATGGTGTTTAACGGCACTTTCAACAATATTTCAGTTATATCGTGGTGGTCAGTTTTATTGGTGGAGTAAACCACCGACCTGTTGCAAGTCACTGATAAACTTTATCACATAATGTTGTACACCTCGCTCTGATTGAGATTCGAACTCACAACATCAGTAAATCCAACTACCATACGATCACCACCGTGTAGGTCTTATTGGCAAAGAGTTCAATTTAGGTACAACAGTCTTGACCAAAAAAAATATTGTAGATGTCATTTTATTATATATATATTGTTTAAGTGTAACCAGTAGGACCAATTTTGTGTGTAAAACTTTGATAAATTGAAATACGTAACGTAATATAAATGTCTCTTCTCTAAAAAGAAATGTAAGTTTGTTGAATTTTGTCGAATCCCTCTATATTACCTCAAAACAAGTATAAATATAACCTTTGTCACTGAGTACATTATCCCAACTTTACCTAGTTATGTTTAGAAATAAATTTAATTGGTACGTTAAGATTTATAATAGGTACCGAGACATACTTATATGTCTCTGCGTTGTAGTATATTAACTTGTGTTTATACTAGAGAAGTTCATTATTTGGACGGCTATCGTCAATGTTTGTTTAAATAATTTATCAGTATTTTTATACCTTGGTAGATAGTACAGTGTTCAAACTACCTACAAGGGGATAAAGTTGGTGTTTACTTTTCATTGTTTGTCGACATTTTCGTTATATAGGGTTCTGTAGATATACAATGTACTGTATGTAAAATGTTATTTGTTTGAGATATTACAAACCAAATCAGTTTTATTTTTCAATTGTAATAAACCAAGATGGAAATTCCACCGTCTTTTATTGTGGTCAGGACATTTGACATTGTATGTATAGAGCATTTAAAACGTTGTTCACGGTTTAAAGAGAAATCTTCGATTATGTTGTATTATACATTTTGTATATTAATAAATGAGTTAAATACATACTTGATATATATCTTATGAAATGGACAAATTAGTTGATTTTCTTTTGAAACTTAATTGTATTTCTATTTCTTCATCATGGACTTTTACTTGATACTTGTGGGTTAAAGCTGACTACACAAATTAAAATTACACATGTTTTTTTAAATAGAAAATAAAATGTAACATAATGAAATACTGATAGTCGGTATGTTAAACTTTGTAATGTATAATCAGATATTACCTTCACAATGTATAAAACTATTAATATAAAACAAGGGTAATGATCACAGGCACTTGTTTCTATCAATGGGAAAGTCAACTATTCATACATCACATGTAATATAAAAGCATGGATATTCGACCTTCCCATCGATAGAAACAAGTCCCAGTGGTAATGATTATGGTTGTTAAGGGCCATTTTCAACAGTATTCCATGTATATATAGTAGCTGCCAGGTAGTATCAAGTACACCTCATAATGGATCAGAGTTAAACTCACAAAATGTTACACCACATCGGTGGTGTAATGATTAGCATGCTCAACATGATTTCGGTAGATTGTTGGTTCAAGCCCAGGTTGAATCAATCCAAATAATTTAAGAAGTTTGAAGATACCAAAGGATAATCAGAAGCCATAAATGGAAGAAGGAAAGACAATACAATGATCAAAAGAATAACGACAGGGATAATGATGTCCAAAGCACTACATAGAAAACTAAAGATTGAGGGGATGATCTCAGGTGCTCTTGAAGAGTAAGCACTAGTGGCACCCTAGACAACTAAAGATTGAGGGGATGATCTCAGGTGGTCTTGAAGAGTAAGCACTAGTGGCACCCTAGACAACTAAAGATTGAGGGGATGATCTCAGGTGCTCTTGAAGAGTAAGCACTAGTGGCACCCTACAAAATTAGTATTGGCTGATTCTCTGATAAGCATGCAGCATTAAGGAGTAAGAACAAATACTGGTTGGCTTGGAATCAAGATAAAAACACTTTATTTGTTAACTATATATAGCAAATTGGAATTGGGCATAAGTTTTGATTTTGTTGTTGCAACTTCTGCAGAAGATTATGTGTTTCAGTGTAATGAAGTTGTTTCAGTGCAGCAGAGCTTGTTGGTCTAGAGCAAAGTGGACATCAATATCATCTCATTGGAAAGTAACTTGTTCTCATCATGATATGGCTGGAAAACTGCTCACTTGGCATTAAACAACAATCACTTGGTCATTCAAGCTCATGTGAGCCTCTAGTTATAGCATAATACAAAACAAAATTGAATACTTGGTCTTGTGGATATAACCACACAAACAATTCATCTGATTTTTAATGAGATGAAATAAAATTTTATTTAAATTTCCATAATTTTACCGGTAATGTGTTTGATACTGAACTGCATTGTGAGACATTTAAACGAACAGTATTTAAATATTATTTTATTAAATCAATTATTTTTAAAAGGCAACAGTTAAATAATTGTTTTATTTATTACAAACCGATCCAATACAATAATGATTAAGTATAACTGCATAGGTCATTATTCAATTTTACAATTTCACAGTTTGAAAAAAGGTTTTAAAGAAAGAATTGTGTTAAATACCCCGGTAGGTATGAAATGACTTGATTTAGTACGAGTAAATTAGATTTATTAAATGTACCAGAATTTTGTCTTGTTATTATAGATATATATGAAATGTTAGATACTGTTTGTACATTTTTGTATTGAAATAAGATTAGTATGTAGTCGGAACTGGTTAAAAAAAAAAAAAAAAAAATTACAGTATGATTCCTACATTGGAAATTTGACCTGCCTAATTTCTTTAAATTTAACCCTTCTATTTTTTAGGAATTAAAAGTCAGTCTCAAAGATTTACAGTTTAGACATGTTTTGTTTTTAAATGTTGTATAAGATGTTCTGTTTGACAGGAATAAAACAAGATTTGGCTAAAATCTAAATTTTATGGTTTTCTTTTCACAAAGTTAAAAGTAGAGTGAGTGGTTGTTGCTTAATGCCAAGTGACCAATTTTTCAGCTATATCATAGCAAGAACAAAAATAAGTTACAATTCAATGAGATGATGATGATGTAAACTTTGTACTAGACCAACATGCTTAGGTGAATTTTTATAGTGTTCGCTCACTGAAACAACAATCTGCGGGAAGACATGTCGTTCTTCTCGGACACATATTTTCTGATTTATAGCCATCCAATCATTGCTCTTATTTTCTAATGCTGCGTGCTTAGCAGAGAAGCAACAATTACATTTACATTCTGTAATCTTCGTTTTAACCTGACAGGGGTTCGAACCCAGGATGTACCACACTTGAGACGAGCATGCTAACCATTACACCACCGATGTAGTTCAAAGTTAAAAGTAAAAGGAAAATTATTTGGTAGCCACTAGACTATAACAATGTTCAAAGTGTCTCCAAAAAAGGCCGATTTGCACTTATGCTGAACCTTAGTTCCTGTATAAATGACAAAAGTAGAGTGAATGAGCAAAGTGCATCCCTAACAGTTCCTATTGAAAAACAACAAAGGTGTGTTTGATTGCTTCATTGACTTCACAGTTGGAAATGTGTTTAGGTATCTTTATAAAAGTCAAATGAAATTGTCAAAGTTAAATGATCTTATTACAGGTTGAATCTAATCTTTTTATTAATCCACTTGCCGAAGGTTATAGGTTGAAGAGATTTAACCAAACGGTAGTCATTAGAAAGCAGTTTTAGCTGCAGCAGTTTCAATTATAGAGTGAGACCCTTTCTATTGATGTGTTAGAATGAAGGAGGGACCTCTAATTTTCTTGGGGGAAAAAATGTGAACAAAATGGAGAGATAATGACTACTTCAAAGCTTTTATGTGAAGTTAATGGATCAAGTATTCCTAAAATGTACAATTGTAGTGTTGTAATTATTTACACAAATATTCACACCATGTGTGGGGAAGAGGTACTTTATGATATAGTGTTTACAATAGTTAAATATACCTGTATTAAGAGGTCACATTTGGGACAAAGAAAAAGTGGCCTTATGACAGGTGACGACATAGACAGGTTTGACTGTACATGTAGATTGCCCTTTTTAGCTCACCTGACCCAAAGGGTCATGTGAGCTATTCTCATCACTTGGCGTCCGTCGTCGTCGTCCGTCGTCCGTCGTCCGTCCGTCGTCCGTCGTCCGTCGTCCGTCGTACGTCGTAAACTTTTTCAAAAATCTTCTCCTCTGAAAGTACTAGACCAATGGAAACCAAACTTGGTTTGAATCATTACTAGGGTATCTAGTTTCAAAATTGTGTCCGGTGATGCCGTGCACCAACCAACATGGCCGCTGTTACTAAAAATAGAACATATGGTAAAATTGCAGGTTTTTGGTAATAACTCAAAAACCGTTAGTAATATCAAAAATCTGACATGGGGTAAAAATTATCAGCACATCAAGATCTACCTACCCTGCAATTTTGAAGTAAATCTGATTACCCATCTTGGAGTTATTGCCCTTTTTTCATCAAATTTGTAAAATTTTAATGCTTTTCGTCTTATATTTCAAAAACTATAAGAGATAAAGGTTAACTTTAAATTGCAAAACTGTGCGGCATATCAAGATCTACATACCCTGCAATTTTGAAGTAAATCCCAATACTCATTTTGGAGTTATTTCCCTTTTTTCATCAAATTTTCAAAATTTTAATACTTTTCGTCCTTTATTTCAAAAACTATAACAGACAGATGGTAAGTTGAAACTGCAAACATGCTCAGCATGTCAAGATCTACCTACCCTGCAATTTTGAAGTAAATTTGATTACCCATCTTGGAGTTATTGCCCTTTTTTCATCAATTTTTTTTTTTCATTTTAATACTTTTCGTCTTATATTTCAAAAACTATTTAGAGATAGATGTTAAGTTTATTGCAAAAATGTGCAGCATATCAAGATCTACCTACCCTGCAATTTTGAAGTAAATCCCATTACCCATTTTGACCGATTATGCAAATTAGAAAAAAGGGGGGATGAAATTAAAAAAAAATCTTCTCCTCTGAAACTAATGAACCAATCTCAACCAAACTTTGCTGAAATGATCCTTAGGTGGTCCCCTTTCAAAATTGTGTCCGTCAGCGCCGTCCTTTATCCAAGATGGCCGCCATTACTAAAAATAGAAATTTCTTCAAATGGTCAAAACTGCTCTATTTTAAGCCAGAAAGTGCCCAAATTTGAACTGTATAAGCATAATGATGAGCTTTTTAACATATATTACGGGATTTTTTATGAACTTTGAACTTTTACCGATTTTGACCGATTATGAAATTGAAAAAAAGGGGGGATGAATTTAAAAAAAAAATCTTCTCCTCTGAAACTACAGAGCCAATTTCAACCAAACTTTGCTGAAATGATCCTTAGGTGATCCCCTTTTAAAATTGTGTCCGTCAGCGCCGTCCTGTATCCAAGATGGCTGCCATTACTAAAAATAGAAATTTCTTCAAATGGCCAAAACTGCTCTATTTTAAGCCAGAAAGTGCCAAAATTTGAACTGTATAAGCACAATGATGAGCTTTTTAACATATATTACGGGATTTTTTATGAACTTTGAAATTTTGCCGATTTTGACCGATTATGCAAATTAGAAAAAAGGGGGGATGAAATTAAAAAAATTATCTTCTCCTCTGAAACTACTGAGCCAATTTCAACCAAACTTTGCTGAAATGATCCTTAGGTGATCCCCTTTTAAAATTGTGTCCATCAGCGCCGTCCTGTATCCAAGATGGCCGCCATTACTAAAAATAGAAATTTCTTCAAATGGCCAAAACTGCTCTATTTTAAGCCAGAAAGTGCCAAAATTTGAACTGTATAAGCACAATGATGAGCTTTTTAACATATATTACGGGATTTTTTATGAACTTTGAAATTTTGCCGATTTTGACCGATTATGCAAATTAGAAAAAAGGGGGGATGAAATTAAAAAAAAATTCTTCTCCTCTGAAACTACTGAGCCAATCTCAACCAAACTTTGCTGAAATGATCCTTAGGTGGTCCCCTTTCAAAATTGTGTCCGTCAGCGCCGTCCAGTATCCAAGATGGCCGCCATTACTAAAAATAGAAATTTCTTCAAATGGCCAAAACTGCTCTATTTTAAGCCAGAAAGTGCCCAAATTTGAACTGTATAAGCATAATGATGAGCTTTTTAACATATATTACGGGATTTTTTATGAACTTTGAACTTTTACCGATTTTGACCGATTATGAAATTAAAAAAAAGGGGGGATGAAATTAAAAAAAAACTTCTCCTCTGAAACTACTGAGCCAATTTCAACCAAACTTTGCTGAAATGATCCTTAGGTGGTCCCCTTTCAAAATTGTGTCCGTCAGCGCCGTCCTGTATCCAAGATGGCCGCCATTACTAAAAATAGAAATTTCTTCAAATGGCCAAAACTGCTCTATTTTAAGCCAGAAAGTGCTCAAATTTGAACTGTATAAGCATAATGATGAGCTTTTTAACATATATTACGGGATTTTTTATGAACTTTGAAATTTTGCCGATTTTGACCGATTATGCAAATTAGAAAAAAGGGGGGATGAAATTAAAAAAAAATTCTTCTCCTCTGAAACTACTGAGCCAATCTCAACCAAACTTTGCTGAAATGATCCTTAGGTGGTCCCCTTTCAAAATTGTGTCCGTCAGCGCCGTCCTGTATCCAAGATGGCCGCCATTACTAAAAATAGAAATTTCTTCAAATGGCCAAAACTGCTCTATTTTAAGCCAGAAAGTGCCAAAATATGAACTGTATAAGCATAATGATGAGCTTTTTAACATATATTACGGGATTTTTTATGAACTTTGAAATTTTGCCGATTTTGACCGATTATGCAAATTAGAAAAAAGGGGGGATGAAATTAAAAAAAAAATCTTCTCCTCTGAAACTACAGAGCCAATCTCAACCAAACTTTGCTGAAATGATCCTTAGGTAGTCCCCTTTCAAAATTGTGTCCGTCAGCGTCGTCCTGTATCCAAGATGGCCACCATTACTAAAAATAGAAATTTCTTCAAATGGCCAAAACTGCTCTATTTTAAGCCAGAAAGTGCCCAAATTTGAACTGTATAAGCATAATGATGAGCTTTTTAACATATATTACGGGATTTTTAAAGAACTTTGAACTTTTACTGATTTTAACCGATTATGCAAATTAGAAAAAAGGGGGGATGAAATTATAAAAAAAATCTTCTCTGAAACTATTGAGCCAATCTCAACCAAACTTTGCTGAAATGATCCTTAGGTGGTCCCCTTTCAAAATTGTGTCCGTCAGCGCCGTACTGTATCCAAGATGGCCACCATTACTAAAAATAGAAATTTCCTCAAATGGCCAAAACTGCTCTATTTTAAGCCCGAAAGTGCCCAAATTTGAACTGTATAAGCATAATGATGAGCTTTTTAACATATATTACGGGATTTTTTATGAACTTTGAACTTTTACCGAGTTTGACCGATTATGCAAATTAGAAAAAAAGGGGGGATGAAATTAAAAAAATCTTCTTCTCTGAAACTACAGAGCCAATCTCAACCAAACTTTGCTGAAATGATTCTTGGGTGGTCCTCTTCCAAAATTGTGTCCAGCATTTCAGAACACCGACCAAGATGGCCGCCACAGCCAAACTTAATTTAACATAGGACCCTATGGGAAATTCCCATAAAAATCTTTTTGTCTGAAACCATTTGCTCAATAAGAACAAAATTTTGATGAAATAGTCATTGGATGGTTCTCTTCCAAAAATGTGTTTGGCGATTCGACCCTTCGATCAATTTTTTTTTTTACCTGCAATTTTGAAGTAAATCTGATTACCCATCTTGGAGTTCTTGCCCTTTTTTCATCAAATTTATAAAAATGACGAAGGCTACAATTGTTAATTTTTTTTACCGAAGTTATCAAGTTTTATTGACTGATGTTGTTATTATACCCAGGTGAGCTATACAGGCTCCTGGGAGCCTCTAGTTGATCTTCCTGATTGACAAGGAGGTTACTGTTATCAGTTTAATGCATTCGGTCATCGACTTTAGCAGTGGTCCGGTGGCCCACGGCCAGTGAAAATTGATTCGGACCAGTGACTTTTGCCAAATTTTTTCAATAGAATCTATATAAATATTCTAAATTTGAAGTTTTCTGGCCAGTAAATTCGAAAGTCTAATTTTTGAAGACTGTGCATTGTCATGGTCTTAATCTGGAATCGACATCACTTTAACAATTTGTACATTTACATTGCAATATCACAGAAAAAAAAAAGAAAATAACCCGAAAACTAATCACTCAGTTGACTTCAGGACAAAGTGAAGGGAAATCTGAAATAATTTCGAAAAACTTTATATATTTTAACATTTCTTTCCCCACTACCACATGTTCCCCTACTTTTAAAAACCCAAAACAAATGTGCTGCACAACGATTTAAATAAATATGCCATCAACAAGGTTGTAACAAAATATTGAATATCAAACCCTGTACAAGTCTTATTTCAGGAACATGGGAGCTCCTTATATGTGAATATTGAAGAAAAATTATGATTTTTGGTGAAAAAATACATGTACAGTCTGACTTCCAAGACTGACAGTGCAACTAAAACTTCACTTATGGCAGGAATAGGGTGATTTCAATGAAACTAGGGTGAAAAAGTCACCCACTTTGCTTGGTTTGGTGAGCCCTGTATAATATTTTAGCTGTTGCATATCATTGGATGGTCAAAAGATGAATAAAAGAAGAAAGGCTACCAGAAATAATCCCATATAGAATATTAATAGATGTTAATGTATCACCATCAACAAATTCCAACCATTGGTTATTTTTATTGGCGCCAAGATCATTTAACAGAGTTACAGTTATTGCATATCGTTATTCGAATATTTCTTTCCTTATCTAATTTATTGTTGAAAATGTTCTATGCATAAAACGAAATTGATATGTAGATAATTGCTTTGTGCGAATTTTGATTGTTTTATATCTGTAAACGATTTTATTTATGAAGAAAATTTCTTTTTAAGTGTGTCTCAACGGTTCTTCATTCCTGCATCTGAACTTGTAAAAAAATACATCATAAGTGATTGTCTGAATATTACAATAGATATTCTATATATAGCTAACTATGTTTAAAAGGAAGTGTGATCTCATACGATTAATTAAATTAATTCTTTATTTCTACATTGCTTAATGTAGAAACATTACCGTTTTTATATTGACTCAGATGCATAAATTCACGATATTGCAATCATCTAGTTCAAGGACATTTTATCATAATGGTCTTAACATAAATTTCCCTCTATGATGGAAGGTTAACAAAGTGCCCTTTTTTACACTTACATGTAAAAGAAAGCTTGCAGTAGCTCCAAATGAACAAATATTTGTTAGGAATGATTGTTGATGTTCTATTAAAGGACAAAATTGTGCAACCTTATTATGAAAAGAAAGCTTCAACAGTGATGGTCATCAATTCCACTAATATCAACAAAACAAACAATCACCTCTCATGTTAATTGGACTCATGATCGCTGAATGCAAAAAAGACCATGACATATGACATTGGAAATCTAGGTCCTTGCTTGGAACTGACACAAAAATGTGGTGGGGGTTAAACTTGTTGCACTCATACATTATAGGTCCATCCACGTGTCATTATTTTACCTAACAGTATATATGCTAATTTATTGCTTGTAAACTTGTTCTGGTAATGAATATATCCATAAAAACTACTCATTAGACCTTGAACAAAATCAATCAATCAAAACTTTGACTTTGATGGAATTGAAACACATCTATATTCTTTTTCAAACTTTATTCAAACTTTTGTGGACTTTGTTGTGATTGGTCAAAAATCCTATGGAATATCCAATCAAAATCAAAAATGTAACTCATTATTTAAAGAGGTACTAGTATACATTCAATATGACAGCTATGATATACAAATCAAGTGGCAAAACTTGATAAAAGCAAATATAGAAATTCCTACTTCAAAAACTGTCAAAACATTTACTGCTATCTAAATTTCCACCTACCCCTTATATCATTGATATTTCATAAAAAATCTTTTACCATGTCAACATGACAAATCCTGTCACAAAATTCTCTTGTTTATAACACTTTTCTTACACAAATATTTTTGGTATTAAAACTTTGACTGCCTCAACTTGCTTTTATAGATTTGTATTAATTTCAGTCAATCATTCAGATACTGTAATGGGTTTTGTATTTAATCAGTTAATTTTCAGCTTTTGATTAGTGTCAAAATCAAGAAACTTGACCACTGGGTCACCCAGAAATGAGATACATTAATAAAAAACTATTTTTTATGTTGTAGCATTTCAGAGTAGGGTAGGGTTATGGTGTTTAAATTCACTTTCAAAAATATTTCAGTTTTATTAGTGGAGGAAACCAGAGTACCCAGAGAAAAGCACCGACCTGTCGCAAGTCATGACAAACTTTATCACATAATGTTGTATCGAGTACACCTTGCCTGAACAGGATTCAAACTCACAGTTTTAGTGGTGATAGGCACTGATTGCACAGGTAGTTATAAATCCAACTACCATACGATCACGACCACGACAGTCCCCTGTAACATTTCAGTAAAGTATTTTTCTTGATGATGCATGAATTGTTCAATTGTTCAATGCCTTAGCATTCAAAGTTTTTGCACTGATGAGTCACCTAGAATGTGTCCTCGCATGTGACTATCCACCAGATGTAATGGATTGCCAGAAAAAACACTGAAAGGAGTTCCAACAATACTTAATACATGTATACAGCACCAATTTGATTAAGGGTGACCATTTAGATTTTAGTTGGACAAGGACTTTTTCTGTCGCCAGATTTTATAGAAAAAATATCCTGATTCTTGACCTGAAAGATGCAAAAAATAATAATCCGACCCTGCACTTTTTTAGCAAGAAATTTTGGTACAATTTGAAGAAATATTACTGATAATTGTCAGATATTTGTTTCTTGTAAAAAAATATCTGGGTCAGGGGGAAAAGCATTCCCCCCCACCTAAAAGTTAAATGGTTCGTCTCTTATTCTGGTATGAATTAGTGGGAAATAAGTTATGTCTTTATAAGATGATATGGAACTGTCTTTACCTTTAAAAGATTTATAAAATAACTGAAGTGTATTATCTATTTAATAAATCGCTATCAATTCCTTGATACTTTAAAAGTTATATATACGATCTTGTGGTTTATATGGTGGTTGACTGATGTTTTATTTGTGATATACGAGCTTAATTTTTTGATATTTTAAATTTATGAACAGTGTTTTCTTTCTTCAATGTCCCATCCCAAATTGGTATTGGGTAACAACCAAAAACCACAAATCATTGTATTGTTAATATTTGAGGTATAAACAAACCAATATAACAGGAAATATCATTATCAGTCTGCTCTGAAATTGAAACTTGTCTAGAGAGCTCTTCAATTGTGAGACCTTTCGGGCAAACGCTTAATAGTAAATTAAAAGAAAAGTCAAATATAGAGATTTTTTTTGATTTTTCCAACATTTAAAATTTTCAATAAAAAAAATTATGACCTTCAGTGTTTGCAAAGAAAATATTTACAAGAAATAGTTTATCATATGTAAAACAAATACAGTTTTGTAAATATCATTCTCGTAAATTTATGACAAAAAACCAGATGATATAGGGTTTAAGGTTGTACAATGGCCGATTCTATAAACTGTTGTATATATCTATAATTTGATGTCCCTGGGGTTGTACTTATCAATGAAACTTGGCATGGATCATGAATTGACATATACCTTAAGCCAATGCAATCTTTTATTTGTTGTATTGTACCGAAATATAATATTTATGTACACAACATCTGAGACGATATTCGAATTAAAAATATTGTGATATCACGATCAGGACCCCTGCAGACTGTATAGTATAGCTGAAATTTACTATTGGATTTAAATTCAGAATTGATCTCTTTTACAAGAAGGCACTATTACAATATAATTTCAGTGTAAAGTGTTTTGAAGGTATCAGAGTAGCCCTCTCTTATAGTTTGAAAGGCTATAAAAAAACTCTTTTGAGAGATGACTTTACAGATATGACATAGTAATGTTAAAGACTTTATTTTACATTGACAGATTTATTATATCTTGATTGCTCAGCACTTTTTTTTTTCTGCTAAAGGTACTGTACAGAGGTACATGTATTCCATCACCCATTACTGCTAGATAAATAAACCTTCCAGATTTGCTGAAATTGAACTGGTTTACGATTACAAGTACGGGAACAAAGCCGAAAGGGGATCAAAATTTCCCTGGACATTTTGAACATTTATATCATTAAACCTGTGTAAATATAACAGTTATGATACATTGTATGAAATAATTCTACCTTTGTTCTTTATGAGCATGCCAACATATTTTTTCTAACAGTAAATGGTAACTCATGGACGGTTGATCATGGGTTCAAGCCCTACTCGGGTCAAACAAGTAACTATAAAAGTGGTATTTATCGCTTCTCTGCTAAGCACGCATGAATAAGGAGTAAAAATAAGACTGGTTGGCTCAGAATCAGAAGAATGTGGAGCAACATACAGGGTATCTATCCCATGGACTGTTATTTCAGTGAGCTAGTACTATTAAAATCCAACTAATCTTGTTTGATATCCTAGCTGATAATTATATCGCCATCATCTGATGGAAATATAACTTGTTCTTGTCATAATAATTGAAAAAATAGTCACTTTGTATTAAACAACAATGATCAATCACTCACTCTCACTATTCTTAATTCTTCTGAATAAGAAAATTCTATATCAGTATACACAACCTTTTTAACATTAGTGATTAGCTAATTTCATGAAACATAAGATCTGTATGTTAACAAATTTGTTGTGATAACTGATTTTGTTTGCCAATATCAAGTCTTAAAAGTGATATTTGAAATGTTTATGTTACTTTTAGACATTATTTTCTGTGTTCATTGAATTGACTACATTTTATGTAATATGGAGTGCCATACAAGAAGAATAATTAATGACAATCATAATTTACATCGTAAAGTGTTGATTTCATTTCATGTGTACATTTGATATTTACAAGTTCTATTGTCTACTTAAATTTAATGTCAATTGTTTAAAGTTCCTGGAAGGAAATTGCATTGTAGTAAAACTTCGTTTTTATTGTTTTTAATTCCAAAGAGACAATTTTTATAGCAGAGACAATTTACTTCAAGTGAATTGTGTTAGTATGATAGTACAGTGAAACCTGTCTAAACCAGAATAAACCAGAATCCTGTATTAACCAGACTTTGAATAAAGTCTCAATGTAGAACATCTTTGTTAATAATTTGACCTGTATAAACCGAACACCTGTCTATTCTGAACTCAAAAGTTGGTCCCAAGGAGGTTCTGTTTAGACAGGTTTCACTGTATATATTCTTGTCAGGTAAAATATTTTGTTAATTTGTTTATTACATGTATTATATATTTTATTTTCAATGAAGTCATTATGTATATCTGTAAATTGTTCTCTGTTCCCACGGTTATGTGGAAGTTAAATTTACCAGTAGTCTACTGATGAAGTCAGTGCCTATCACCATAGATATTTGTGAGTTTGACTCGCCCCCGCAGTGAGGTATACATGATGTAGTACCATATGTAATAAAGTTTGTGAGTGACAAGGGAAGAGTTGATATTTTTTTCTCAGTTTACAAAACACATTGCCATGATATAACTATAAAATTTTGTTGAACACAAAAATCTTTATCTTTTATATCTGTAAATTGTTATTATTGGTCTGTAATTAGGATATACATTGTAGTCTATTATCCCTTGCTTCTTGATCACCACATCACATAAAGTCTATGGGGCCGTCATGGTCGTGATCATATGGTAGTTGGATTTTGCAACTACCTGTGCAATCAGTGCCTATCACCACTAAAGTTGTGAGTTCGAACCCTGTTCATGGCGAGGAGTACACGATACAACATTATGTGATAAAGTTTGTCAGTGACTTTCGACAGGTCCAGTTTCCTCAACCAATAACACTGACTGCCACGATATAAGTGAAATATTGTTAAATGTGGCGTTAAATACCATAGCCCTAACCTACATATAGTCTTATATTTTTCCAGTTCCACCTTATCTACAAAGCCACCTTGTAATTGTTCTCTGAATATTCTAATATTATCTATGTCATTTTTTACAGGGTTTTATAGATTTTAAAGAATCTAAAGACTTCAAAGTATTGTTAAATGTAACAGCGCCATCTATTGAGGAAGCTTATGCTGTTACAGCAGACGTCACTGAGAGTAAAGGTAGACTACTCATTCAAGTGGTAAGCTTAAAAACCTGCATATAAAAAGCTTTAATTTTAATGTAAAATAAATCTTGATATTAATCGAGTACTTTTGCCAGAATTAATTTTGTAAATATGATAAATTTTCGATTGGATGGTATTTAAATAATTCTAGCACTCTGGATAAAATAATAATATTTGCCAACCCATGTTAAAACTATTAACAAATTAATATGGCTTCCATGAATTATTTCTTAAATAAAGTATCCTTACAAATACAGTCATCAATGTGCTGAACATTGCAGTCTAAAGTAAAAATGTAACTATAGGACCAACCACAGGTGTCACATCATGAAAACTTGACAGTTAACTTTAATTATGATGATTACTCAGAGATTCAGCTAGGCACTAGTCTCGGGACATTTGCCGGCCTATTTCTCAAATTGTCCTGAAAAACTTTATAAAAATTAGTTTTAATTATTAAAGAATGTCCTGAAGAAATTTTGATAAAACTGGCAATTGTCCCGAAGATTTCAAAGTCTAGCTAAAACACTGTTACTGATGAATCCGATGGACTTTCTGTCCAAGGGATAAAAGATACTGGAACATGTACATGAACACGTCCACAACTAAATGATGCTATTGACTACACTATATAACACATTAGGAAATGTTTTACCAACTACAAATAATAATGTACTATTAGATTGACAGTAATATAACAACAAGTCCTGTTACAAATTGTATGTACTGTTTATTTTAAATTTTCATAAACATGACCTACAGTACATTTCCTATTTCTGGCTCAGAATTCACATCATAATTTATTTTACTTGTATACATATAATGACCAAACTTCACAAACATTTGTTTAGAGTGAAAGAACAAAGCTTTCAAATATATTTTTCCTGTAGTCCCCTCTTATAAGGCCACTCCCACCAAATACTACCTTCTTGTCAGACCAGATTTCAGATGCAGTTAGATAGTACATACTCTATCTAGAGAGAGGCCACCCCTCTTATAATGCCATCCGTTACTTGGTTAGTGTACAGCAATTGCACAAGAAAGTTGCTGTTTGTACAGTTTTACACTCCGATTTTTAATGAATGTTTTGCGAAGTTTTTGTCAAAATTGCAATCTATTTATTCTTATTATTGTTTTTTTTTTCAGTATGAAAATAAACCATTATTGTCACCAGTTACATTACCATGGATATTTATAATAATTACCATGACAACATGTGTTGTTGCCATTCTGGCCACTGCATATGCTGTCTGGTGGTATTGTTCCAAACAGTATTTAGTTCTTCAGAAGGATTATTACAGCCATGGGAATGTAATGTTCAGATCGAGGAACAGCGAGTGTTTATCATCGGGGGCAGGGGAAATGTTGCTTCATTCGGACCATGGCAGGGACAGTATGATAGATGAGGGCCTTAAGGATTTACCAGATTTGCCTGAGGAAGATGAAGATGAAAATGGAAGGGTTTGTGTCCATAGGTTTAGGTTTGGGTTATGCCATTTAATGCCACTTTCAGCAATATTTCAGTTGTATCGTGGCAGTCAGTTTTATTGGTGGTGGAAACCGGAGAAAATCACCAACCTGTCACAAGTCACAGAAAAACTTTGTCACATAATTTTGTATTGCCTTAGTGGGATGTAACTCACAACGTTAGTGGTGATAGGTACTGATTGCATATGACCACGATGGCCTCTGTTTGTATCTATATATTATATACATATTACAGTGCTCTCAGAATGTTCCTTTATTTTCTTTCTTTCTTATGCATAAAGTCATTGTATGGGTAACTTTACTCCATTTTCCAAACAAAGTTTGGTTCCAAAAGCCCTTGAATATCTACATTACAGACTTGTTAATATAGCACAATAAACATGCTGATGGATGGTAGTTTTGATATGTTTATTTCTCTGAACAAAATCAGTATGTTTAAGATCATAAGGGGAAATCAATTTTTTAGCCAATGCTAAAAAATCATATGGAGTATTTTTTATATGCATATTGTGGATTTAAATTTCTGATTTTTACTTAGGAGCTGTATTGAAGATCTCAAGAGTTATTCACCCATTTTGTTTCTGACTCAATTTATTGAAATCAAATTTTAGCACCCAAAAAGTTAATTTTAATTGACAATAAAAGTATTAAAATACTTGATAAATTAATTACTAATAAAATGTATATTTATTTAAAAAAAAAGAGTTTATTATATTATAAAGATCATATTTTGTATTTTGTATATCACTAACTCAGTCACTCTATTTTGTTATTAATTGAAAGGCACGTCAATAGTAGTAGTTAGATTTATATCTATGTAATCAATGTCTTGTCCATAATAAGGTATGCTCAATGAAAACTAAGATGTAACATTGACTAACGGTCTGCGGTTTTCTTTGGATACTCTAGTTTCCTACACCAATATAGCTTATAACAGAAGTCCCCCTCTTATAAGACCCCTCCCACAAAAGCCACTTCTCTTATCAGGCCAGATTTCCGATGCATAAATAGTAAAATACTACTAAGTTTTCCCCTTTCAAAAGGGCTCACCCCTCTTATAATGCCACTTTTTCATTACAGAAGGGGGTGGCCTTATAAGAGAAGGACTAGTACTGTACCATGATTTAACTGGAGTATTGCTTAAAGTCGTGGAAAATATCTATAACCCAATCATATTATTAATTCAATATCTTCAGTGACTACATCTAACTTTATATCTTACAGCCTATCAGAAGACAGAAGAAGGCAATGCATAGAGATGAGAGTGATGAAGACAATGAAAAAGTCGACGAAAAGCTAACAATAAAACGCCGCTATCAAAATCCTTCTAAACTAATGCACCACAAAAAACAACAGCCTATGAGGAGGAATGGAAGACGGAAACGTCATCCTTCGTTAAATGATCCACCTTCATATGATGCAGTGATGGAATATCCGAATGGTTCCAGTGACGAATCAGATGGAGAAGAGACCAATCAGAAAAAGCATGTTGATAGTGTTCAAAGCATGGTGGAGAAATGCCACAGAAATAAACATTTTGTAGAAAGTAGTCGTAGTTTTGGAGAACAAAACTCTTATCAGAGTAGAGATCTTTATTCATTTAATCCATTAGCATTGCAGACATTACCTGTTGCTCATTCTGATGGTGAACTTAATGTTCGAAGTCCTAGATATGTTGTGCATAATATTCCTCCAAGGGGGTTTGTTAACCCCTTAGAAAGAGCCGAGGATGATTACAATGAAAATAAGGATAGAATGTTTGATAAAATAATGAACAGTAAAGATTCATTAGTTCATGTAGAAAGATCAAAATCACCGATTACTAGGGATGAAAGACATCGCACAACACCTGTTCAAATGGAGCGTACAGCTTCAGTTCACTCAGATCATTCACGATCCTCAATTCGTTCAGATCGAGCAAGAACACCAAACAGTTTTGAAAGAACAAAATCTCCTACTCATTATGAAAGATCGAAAACGCCAAATCATTATGAGAGGGGAAAATCACCTGCAAACATTGAAAGGGCAAAGTCTCCATCACATCTGTATGCCAGAGCCAAAAAACCTCCACGTGATAGGACCGTATCACCAGTTATACCACCTCCGCAATTATACACAAGTGAACAAAATAATTTGGACGATTCGTCAGGGTATCTTCATTTGAAAGCAGCTGCTGGTCCGCCAATAGAGAAACTATCGCCTCTGGACCAAGTTGATGTAGGTCAATCTAATCCAATGGACATACCTTTGACGACTTTTACTGGATCACTGAAAAAGAAACGACATAAAAGTAAACAAGATATGCCAGGTATAAAAAATGTGATAAGGGAAAGACCATTTAACTTTTAGGAGGGGGGGTGGGGTTCTGAAAAAAAAATTATGTAATCAAATTTTATAGATAAAAAAAGAATTGAGTCGCAGTATTTAAAAAGTAAATAATCACCCTGTAGTTTTCAATGGATATTTTTTTAAAAACATTACTGATTTTTGTTTGTGTAAATAACCCCACCCATCCCCTTGATCCCTAACATAGTGTTACAATTTTTGTACAAGATAAAAGGAAAATTATCAGTAGTAATTGACTTAACATACATGTCAATATATTTAAGAATGAATTTACCATGAAATTAGTGTCAGAGAAAAGATATGGATGTAAATGAACATGAGAGACTATTCAACATTACACGTAGACACAAATTAAAGTAAATGAATATGAGAGATTATTCAACATCACAATGTAGACACAAATTAAAGTAATTGAATATGAGAGACTATTCAAAATTACACGTAGACACAAATTAAAGTAAATGAATATGAGGGACTATTCAACATTACACGTAGACACAAATTAAAGTGAATGAACATGAGAGACTATTCAACATTACATGTAGACACACATTAGAGTAAATGAATATGAGAGACTATTCAACATTACACGTAGACACAAATTAAAGTAAATGAACATGAGAGACTATTCAACATTACACGTAGACACACATTAGAGTAAATGAACATGAGAGACTATCCAACATTACACGTAGACACACATTAGAGTAAATGAATATGAGAGACTATTCAACATTACACGTAGACACAAATTAAAGTAAATGAATATGAGAGATTATTCAACATCACAATGTAGACACAAATTAAAGTAAATGAATATGAGAGACTATTCAACATTACACGTAGACACAAATTAAAGTAAATGAATATGAGGGACTATTCAACATTACACGTAGACACAAATTAAAGTAAATGAACATGAGAGACTATCCAACATTACACGTAGACACAAATTAAAGTGAATGAACATGAGAGACTATTCAACATTACATGTAGACACAAATTAAAGTAAATGAACATGAGAGACTATTCAACATTACACGTAGACACACATTAGAGGAAATGAACATGAGAGACTATCCAACATTACACGTAGACACACATTAGAGTAAATGAATATGAGAGACTATTCAACATTACACGTAGACACAAATTAAAGTAAATGAATATGAGAGACTATTCAACATTACACGTAGACACACATTAGAGTAAATGAATATGAGAGACTATTCAACATTACACGTAGACACAAATTAAAGTAAATGAACATGAGAGACTATTCAACATTACACATAGACACAAATTAAAGTAAATGAACATGAGAGACTGTTCAACATTACACGTAGACACAAATTAGAGTAAATGAATATGAGAGACTATTCAACATTACACGTAGACACACATTAGAGTAAATGAATATGAGAGACTATCCAACATTACACGTAGACACACATTAGAGTAAATGAATAAGAGAGACTATTCAACATTACACGTAGACACACATTAGAGTAAATGAACATGAGAGACTATCCAACATTACACGTAGACACACATTAGAGTAAATGAATATGAGAGACTATTCAACATTACACGTAGACACAAATTAAAGTAAATGAATATGAGAGATTATTCAACATCACAATGTAGACACAAATTAAAGTAAATGAATATGAGAGACTATTCAACATTACACGTAGACACAAATTAAAGTAAATGAATATGAGGGACTATTCAACATTACATGTAGACACAAATTAAAGTAAATGAACATGAGAGACTATCCAACATTACACATAGACACAAATTAAAGTGAATGAACATGAGAGACTATTCAACATTACACGTAGACACACATTAGAGTAAATGAACATGAGAGACTATCCAACATTACACGTAGACACACATTAGAGTAAATGAATATGAGAGACTATTCAACATTACACGTAGACACAAATTAAAGTAAATGAATATGAGAGACTATTCAACATTACACGTAGACACACATTAGAGTAAATGAATATGAGAGACTATTCAACATTACACGTAGACACAAATTAAAGTAAATGAACATGAGAGACTATTCAACATTACACGTAGACACAAATTAAAGTAAATGAACATGAGAGACTATTCAACATTACACGTAGACACAAATTAAAGTAAATGAATATGAGAGACTATCCAACATTACACGTAGACACAAATTAAAGTAAATGAATATGAGAGACTATTCAACATTACACGTAGACACAAATTAAAGTAAATGAATATGAGAGACTATCCAACATTACACGTAGACACAAATTAAAGTAAATGAACATGAGAGACTTCAACATAACACGTAGACACAAATTAAAGTAAATGAATATGAGAGACTATTCAACATTACACGTAGACACAAATTAAAGTAAATGAATATGAGAGACTATTCAACATTACACGTAGACACAAATTAAAGTAAATGAATATGAGAGACTATCCAACATTACACGTAGACACAAATTAAAGTAAATGAATATGAGAGATTATTCAACATCACAATGTAGACACAAATTAAAGTAAATGAATATGAGAGACTATTCAACATTACACGTAGACACAAATTAAAGTAAATGAATATGAGGGACTATTCAACATTACATGTAGACACAAATTAAAGTAAATGAACATGAGAGACTATCCAACATTACACATAGACACAAATTAAAGTGAATGAACATGAGAGACTATTCAACATTACACGTAGACACACATTAGAGTAAATGAACATGAGAGACTATCCAACATTACACGTAGACACACATTAGAGTAAATGAATATGAGAGACTATTCAACATTACACGTAGACACAAATTAAAGTAAATGAATATGAGAGACTATTCAACATTACACGTAGACACACATTAGAGTAAATGAATATGAGAGACTATTCAACATTACACGTAGACACAAATTAAAGTAAATGAACATGAGAGACTATTCAACATTACACGTAGACACAAATTAAAGTAAATGAACATGAGAGACTATTCAACATTACACGTAGACACAAATTAAAGTAAATGAATATGAGAGACTATCCAACATTACACGTAGACACAAATTAAAGTAAATGAATATGAGAGACTATTCAACATTACACGTAGACACAAATTAAAGTAAATGAATATGAGAGACTATCCAACATTACACGTAGACACAAATTAAAGTAAATGAACATGAGAGACTATTCAACATAACACGTAGACACAAATTAAAGTAAATGAATATGAGAGACTATTCAACATTACACGTAGACACAAATTAAAGTAAATGAATATGAGAGACTATTCAACATTACACGTAGACACAAATTAAAGTAAATGAATATGAGAGACTATCCAACATTACACGTAGACACAAATTAAAGTAAATGAATATGAGAGACTATCCAACATAACACGTAGACACAAATTAAAGTAAAGGTAGAGTGCTTTTATTGCTGTTCTACATATCACAGTCACAACAGAGTCTTTAATAATGAACAAAACTCATACTCCAAAATTAGTGCAAAATGGCCTGCAAATGAGCTGCACCCCTACCTCTGACGATAAATACTACATCTGGGCATAAAAGTATTAATTGTAGTCTATTATTATCATAAATTTAATCGAGTTCGGTTTATAGGTTTATGGTGTTTAGTGCCACTTTCAACAAGATGTCAGTTATTTCGTGACGGTCAGTATTATTGGAGGAAACTTAGTACCCGGATAAAACCAGCGACCTGTCACAAGTCACTGACAAACTTTATCACGTGTATCTAGTGTACCTCGCCATGAACGGAGTTCGAAATCATAACTTTAGTTAAATGTAATCAGATTTGCTTTTCCATAAAAATGGTTGTTCAATAAAAGTTGAAAATGAACCATAATTCAATTTGTCATTTCAGAATCACCACAAAGAACTGTTCTAGAAGGGTACAACTACAACAAACCTTTACAACAAAGTTCTCCAAAAACTGAATTAAATATCACAGGAACGTCAAGAATAAACTCCCAGAGATTTAGTGTGCTAAGTGACAATTCTATATCTCTGTATAGCAGTGGTGAATTATATAGCCCAAACAAGGAAAAGAATGATGATGATGATGATGCCTTTGATTTTGACGTTGAGATTCCTCCGTTGGAGCCCGATTTTGATGGTCTGTCAGAAGCAAGTCTTCCGTTACCCAGTCCTCCAGCTTATGCTAAAATACCAGGGTACAGTCCAGGAATTCTGCTGACATCACCTAAACCTCCACCACTCAGTGCAATAAGTGGACTCAGTATTCCTGTAGATGATGATATGCTCAGTAGGTTTATTTTAAATAAGTACATGTATATGTTTTATGCGTTTTAGCTCTCGGTACCGGTAGATACTGGTATGCAATATGGCATATTATTTCAGTCCTCGAAATGAAAATTTGAATTTACTGGTTCGAATCAAATTCTTGAATTTAGTTTTATATAGTTCTAAATAAATACTGAAAAATTTACTGGTCCGAACTATAGTATTATTAAATGGGTCTTTTGATATTAATCCTGTATTATGTCCAAGTATAGTCATATTGAGTCGAGGTCAGCTGTATTGACCCTCGGCGTTGCCTCTGGTCAATACAGCTGTCCTTGACTCAATACGACTGTACGAGGACATAATACAGGATTAATATCAAAACACCCATTCCATGATACCTTTATTAACCAATACACCAATGTGTAAAATACAACCAATATCAAAAACATCCAATATTAACCAATACACTAATATGTAAAATACAACCAATAAATGCAATATTAAGGGGTGGTTGTCTCGGACACATTCCACATTTCAATGTTTGTACGAGGAAATAATGTAGGATAAATATCAAAACACCCATTTCATGATACTTTCAGTAATCGTACACCAATGTGAAAATGCAACCAATTTTATTCAATACTATTAAGGAGTGGTTGGGTTGTTGTCTCGGAACATATATTCCTTTCTTGCTTCTGATCTGATACAGCTACATATATACATCTAATACAGGATTCCATGATTTCAGGCATTTTAGGAACTGTAGAAACAGTGTCAGTTGTGTTGTCTGCCATTTTTTTTGTTTATTGCTAAGTGTTCATGCCCATTCCTGTATAAAGACCAGTTTGAAGCCGTATTAAACCTGTTTTTCCGTATAAAGACCTGTATAAATACCACTTAAAGAATCTGTATTAACTGGTTAGTTTCCTACATATTTTGTTACATTGGTTAATAAAAAGTTTTACTGGTATCGTATTCATTGGGAGGACTGTTATTTGGGAATTAAATATTGCTTTCTATTCTTGATTTCCATAATTTCTTTAATATCCTTACAATATGTTTTAACAGAACTCTTATTATTTTTTTAATATGTAAATCAACTTCATTTAATAGTTATAACTTTTAACATGAATAGTGTATATTTTTGTTTACTCTTATATTTAATGAAATGATGATATTTTTTTTTTATTGGGTTAGGGTTAGGATTATGGTGTTTAACTCCACTTTCAACAATATTTCAGTTATATTGTGGCTGTCAGTTTTATTGGTGGAGGAAACCGGAGAGAAAGAACCACAGACCTGTCGCAAGTCACTGACAAACTTTATCACATAATGCTGTATCGAGTACACCTCGACTGAGAGGGATTTGAACTCACAGCTTTAGTGGTGATAGGCACTGATTGCATATGTAATTGTAAATCCAATTACCATACAATAACGACGACACCTTTTTTATTGGGAGTCATGTAATATATAATTAATTAGTTATAAGATATAATTTGATTTATTTAGGTGGAACCTACATTGGGCTGACAGCATCACCAACTAATACATTAGATAGGATTTTCCAGTTCCCATCTCCACACAGAGATTCAGGTATCTCTTCTGAACGCAGTCTTCATTTATCACAAGGAGATGAATCTCCATTCTATAATAGAGACCCATCAGTCCATCCAGCTCAGAGAGAATTACCACCCCCACCCCCAAAAATATATAGTCCTCCACAGAAATATGCTTGGAACAGCAACAGAAATAGCCAGTCTCCTGACAAGGGAGAATATGCTAGAATAAAGTCTGGTGAGAAGCCTGTAACTGCTGAGGGTGAAGAGAAGCCTCCACAAACTACTAAAAATGGAGGTGGAGGTAGAAAGAAACCTATTCTTAGACCAAAGCAGTAAGTATGATGTTATTTCTATTAATACAGTAGTCACCCTCTTATAGGGCCTCCTCCCACCAAAGGCCACCCCTCTTTTCATGTGAAATTCCAGATGAAATGAGAATGAGGTAGTAAAATACTACTCAATTGTCCCCCTCAAGAGAGGTTACCCCTCTTAAAATGTCACCTTTTCATTACAGTAGGGGTAGCCTTATAAGAGGGGGACTACTGCAGTGGCTTCAAAATACTACTGTTAAAGTAGTATTGTGTCTAAATATTGCTTTAATGTCACCCAACATTTATTTGAAAATGACCAAAATCTACACCAGCAAATTAAAAATCAGAAAATACAGATATTTGTAATGAGTAATTAAGAAGACGACAAAATAGAATTTATTCAAATTAAAAATGTATTGTTAAATTTATAGATCGATTATATATTTTTACCATCAAGAATTAAAATCACTTGCCACACTTTGACTATTGACTATATTTTGGCTTTGAGCATACCTGATGAAGGTTATTCCAGAAATGCGTCATGCACACTAATTTTGATATCTACGATTTTATTTATGTAGACCATTTGATCCTCTTCAATAGAAATAATTCTAGATTACACTACTCTGTCGTTGAATATACAGTGCACACTTGTTATGCCTCCACCTTTTAGACGAAGCTGTACCTAGGTGAAAAGTGAGGGTGGCAATATATTGAGGGAGAAATTTGGACTTTGAAATTTAAATGGAATATAGGTGAGGGTTGTGGATTAAAGAGGGTGGTATAACGATTTTACACTGTACAATCAAACCTGTATTAAGAGGTCACCTTTGGGACAAAGAAAAAGTGGCCTTATAAGACAGGTGACCTCTTAAAAGAGTTGCAATTCATATGAAGCTTTCTATAACACGGCAAAATAAAGGTGACCTTTTTATACAGGTGATTGCTTAATAGAGGTGACCGAATGGAATGGGCAGGTTTAACTCTATTTAGAAATTAGATTATAAAGGCTTGAAATTTGTAAATTGATAATTGAAAAAAGCAAAGTTTGAAGATAAACTCACGATCATAATCAGGCTGACAAAATAAGAGTCTATGGATTCAATCTAACAGTTACTTGTATAAAATATCTCTTCAATTTGTTTTTTAGATTACATCTGGCTGTTATTTGTTCACTCAGTATCCTCAGTCTTGCCACAACTGTCTACAGTGCTCTTCCTTCATCACAAACACAAGTCCATGTCACTGTGTATGCTCCTAAGAATTTCTTCTTGCATGATATTGAAGTTTACTTCAATCAGGACAGACCAGGAGACATATTGGATCCTCTGCTTACCAATGTCGAAGCTTACGGTATGTTGTTCCATCTCATTTTATTATGATTATAAGGACTCATTTTCCATTAAATTATTCAAATTAACTGATGTGAAAATGATTGTTCTAAAATTTTTGTTCAAACCATTTAGATACATCACTTTAATAATAACTTTTTGCCAAATAAATCTTTCTCGTTGTAGGTATTTCTGTTTTAAGGGCTTTTCCAGGAAAAAATACACAGTAGAGTCCGAACGCCATTGATTTTTTTTTTATCTAGGTGGAGGGTGTAAAACGTATTTCTTTTCTGGGGGTTGTTGTCAAATTTCTATTTAATTAATCGCGGTTGTCGGTAGTTTTACCATTTCGGTACATTAAAATAGACCTACTTGTTCGTTAAAAGGTGTATAATATTCGGTTGTTTGTTCCGCGATTTCGCTTCTTTTGCATGATTTTTAAGCCAAATTGTCTCCCTTTATCTTCCGAAATATTCCGAATGATATGTTATGTAAAAGATGGAGAAATACGAATGATGAACTTGTACCTGGTTCATTTATTTTCGTTCCTGGGTTCCGAGATAAAAAGTTCCAGTCGAAAACGAAACATGGTCAAATGCAGGGCACGAAATTAACGCTGGTCTGCTAGCCCGAGGCTAGTAATATCCGCGTCGGGCTAGAAGAACTCTCTTAGAAGCTAGTCTGATGGGCTAGTTAAAATTTCCAATTGTCAATTATTGCTTCCACTTCATTAATTTTAATGACATAATTGAAAATCATAATTAGTCATTCATAATACTGTGTTTGTTTACGCTGTACACAATTTACCTGGGGGTAATTCCCTCCATAGCAATTAGATCCTAAAGGGTGGTATACGAATTGATAAATTACTCGATAATCCGGGTAACTCAGTGAGCGTTCTTAACAACATAATCTAAGGTTCAAGAAATGTGGCGACACATTACCGGCGTAGAGCAACCAGCGAAAAAAATTAAGTTAGATAATAATGAAAAATTGGAGAGAAAAAGGACGTATGATCAGGTCAAAAGAAACTGAAAAACCGCAACTGGTTAGTTCACAACAGTGAAATAGACCGAATGACATGTTCAGTTCAGTTTGCATACAGTATGCTTCTTCCGACAGGATGATGGTGATGCTGGGTGATGATGATGTTTCAAGTGATGACAATACTGACATTCTTTCTTTATTATAATTTTTTCAAATAAAATAATTATATAATTTTTAGTAATTGTCCCCATGATGGTCGGGCTAGTAGAATATCTGGGGGCGCTAGTTGATTTTTATATCTACTAGTCCTGCTGGCTAGTTGCAATTTTTGCTTAAATTCTATCCCTGGTCAAATGGCACGATTTCTCAAAAAGTATTTATCCAAAAATAATAAACTCTACATATTATTGATTCTTGAGATATAAGCTTTAAAATGGTGTAACATTTATTTGACAGACATTTGATTTAAAAGAGTTATACGTGATCAAAACAAATATTTTGATACAAATTATTGTCATTTCCGCCATTGAAAAATGCTGTCCTGTCACGATTTAGGGTATCAAATGTCAATATTTTTTTACCTGCATCAACTTTTTGCAATGTTCTCGGGTCGTCTTCAGCATTTGCCTGAATTCAAATTTCCCGCCTCAACAACCCATCGGTTACCTCCCTTAAAATACAAGCCTCGTTTTCAGTTTTTTTTCAGGCAGCCATGCTATGTCTTCAGCAAAATGGTCCTGATATTTTACAACTATTTTGGAGTATATTAAATGATTTTTAGTTGAGAAAATACGTTTTTTTCTGAAGCAGAAACCTTTATTTACCCTTTTCCAGTTTTCCCCATACTAGCAACACACTTAATGTGGTGGCAACATGAGAGGAATATTTCCAGAGGGGTACCCCTGCAGGGATATCCACACAACAAAGTTCTGTGGACAGATGCATCCAAGTGGGGTTGGGGTGCACACTTGGGCACTCATCAGGTGGCAGGTTTCTATTTTCTAGGTCGGGGTCATTTTAAGTATTTATATTTATGTGGTGGTACCCCAAAAATAATTAAAATTCTGGTGGTAGTACCCAAAATTATTGATGGAGTTCCAACCCCCCCCCAGGTATTTTTTCCTGGAAAAGCCCTAAGGAATATTTTACACAAATCTATTAAAAAGAAACAATATCAAATAAGATGGAAAATACAAAAATTACTGAACTGAAATTGCTGTGAATATTTTTTGAAACCCGTTGCTATTTAAGAAACTTGTGAAGTGTGATAGATTTACATTTGAAAGTGATGTTAAACACCATAATTCAAACCCTAACTGCATGTTGTGTTAAATGACCATAACTCGAATCTTTATGAAGATTTTTTTTTCAATTTCAGATATGGCAGATCCTTACTTAATAAATTTAAATTCTTCGCTGTGTAAGTCAGTACAATGTGAGCATGGTTGTGACGAGAATGATGGGAACTGTATATGTAAGAAAGGATACAGACTGGATCAAAATTGGATTTGTCAAGGTAAAGTTTTATTACCTCCCCTGATTTATGTCTGAAAACCCTCCTATAACAGTAACACTGCCATTATTTCTCTCAATAGGAATATAATTATATATCATAAATACTATCTCTTTTTTTTTTTTTTTAGATGTGAATGAATGTAGGTCTATAAACCACAGATGTCATGAGAATGCTGACTGTTCAGACAAGGAAGGAACTTATCAATGTCATTGTAGTGGTAATTACTATGGTGATGGCAAGACATGTTATAGTAGGTTTTTTTGTTGTTTTTTAATTTATTTATTTGTATTTTTTTTGTGTGCATATTTTGCCTTTAAAAACTTTTTACCTTTGATCATACCTTATGAAGGTTATTTCAGGGGTTATTGTTATGGTGTTTAACACCACTTTCAACAATATTTCAATTATATCGTGGCGGTCAGTTTTATTGGTGGAGGAAACCGGAGTGCCCTGAGAAAACCACCGACCTGTCGCAAGTCACTGACAAACTGGATATTTCAGAGAAAGTAGATGGAAGGGTTGTAAACAAGATTACAATACATATATCTATCTTTAGAATATAGAAAAAATATATATGGCTAGGATTTGTTTTCATTTATCATGAATAGGGAAATTAATTTTTATTAAGCATTGTCAGACTTTTAATCAATTACACACACATTAGGGCAACATTATGTCAGCAAAGGAAACATTTCATGAATCAGAAACAAGGAAGAATGATGGTCAAAATTTAAAAGAGTCCCACTAGGCTGCAGGCATAATGTGGTCATTTGGTACTCACCTCATGCTATGTTATGCTTGTAGGCTGCAGGCATAATGTGGTCATTTGATACTCACCTCATGCTATGTTATGCTCGTAGGCTGCAGGCATAATGTGGTCATTTGGTACTCACCTCATGCTATGTTATGCTCGTAGGCTGCAGGCATAATGTGGTCATTTGATACTCACCTCATGCCATGTTGTGCTCGTAGGCTGCAGGCATAATGTGGTCATTTGGTACTCACCTCATGCTATGTTATGCTCGTTATTGGAAGCACATTTGCAACTACAATCTTGTCCACTTATAATGTAAATTTAGGAAGATATGAATTATTTTCATTATAACTGAACTTCAATGTAGCAAGACTTGATAAAGGGGGGGGGGGGGGGGGGTTGATGAGGATAAATATTCCATTCAGTATATCTCATTAAACATTATTATCTATTTCAATATAGGTTTGGTTGGTTGGTTTATGGTGCTTAATGCCTTTTTCAACAATATTTCAGTTATATCGTGGCAGTCAGTTTTATTGATGGAGTAAACCAGAGAAAACCATGACCTGTCGCAAGTCACTGACAAACTTAATGTTGTATCGAGTAGACCTTGCAATGAAGGGGGGTTCGAACTCACAACTTTAGTGGTGATAGGCACCGATTGCATAGGTAGTTTTAAATCCAACTACTATACGATCACGACCACTACAACCCCTGTTTTATTATTTATGGACTGCTCGATGAAAGACAGTAATTAAGGCACTGTTGTTTTTTAGTCCGATATAAAACAAATTCATTTTCATTCTGTTCCCTTCTGTTTTGGTTAAGCTTCTTATAATATTCTGTTTGGTTTGTATACCAGTGTTAAATGGAATACATCTGTCAAATATAGATGATTCATCATGTGTCTTTCTTGTTTTTATTTAACAGATTGTGCTGACCCTTGTGTGGATGGTACATATGAGATACAGCCATGTGGTGTCAATCAGAAAAAAATATGTGGAGGTACAATTGATTCTTATGTCTATTTTGAAGTCATCTGACCTAGACAGCTAATCCAAATTCAATTGAATTCTGTAACAAATCAGAAAAAAATGTCCTATGTTCTATATCTATGTCCTAAGGACACATTTCACAATACTTTTTTTCAATTTGAATTTGAATTTGAATTTTGGTGTTTAATGCCACTTTCAGCAATATTTCAGCTATATCATGGCAACCAGTTTTAGTGGTGGAGTAACCGGAAAGAACCACTGACCCTGGGCAAGCAACTGGTAAACTTTATCACTTGCGTCTGCGAGTTGAGTGCACCCTTTTTTTGTAATTTAGAAAGCTGGGCGCGAACCCACTCCGAATAGGTGATAGGCTTGTATGAGTTGTTAGATCCAACGACCTAACTCATTGAGCCACCCGGGCCCCCCTTTTTTTCAAAGTTAAATCACATTTTTAATTATATTTTATGGAAACTCAATCGCCTTTTGCTCACAATACATGGAAACAAAAAAATTCATGATTTTTTTTTTGCTTGCTTGTAACCATATGGGTTTTAGATACTCAAATTTTTATAGAGGATTTAAGATTATGACCCAAGATGATTTTTTTTTTATTATAGGGAAATGAAAACAGAAACATATTTTCAGGAAACTTATATAGAAACAAAAATTTGGTTTTATATGACTATAGAGATTTTATAATTTTAGATTGTACAAAGGAATGCAGTAAAGGTTTCTACATGTCAAGAAAATGTTCTCCGAAGGGAGACGCTTCCTGTAGAAGTAAGTATGTAAACTTTAGCTTCATTAACTGTGTACCATAATGCAGCTTATTAGTCCCCTACAGTTCCCTTAGAGGGGCTATAGGATTGTACTTTGTCTGTCCTCTGTCTAAAGAAACTGTAGAAGAACTATAGGTTCAATAGCTGTATACCATAATGCAGCTTATTAGTCCCCTACAGTTCCCTTAGAGGGACTATAGGATTGTACTTTGTCTGTCCTCTGTCTAAAGAAACTAGAAGAACTATAGGTTCAATAGCTGTATACCATAATGCAGCTTATTAGTCCCCTACGGTTCCCTTAGAGGGGCTATAGGATTGTACTTTGTCTGTCCTCTGTCTAAAGAAACTGTAGAAGAACTATAGGTTCAATAGCAGTATACCATAATGCAGCTTATTAGTCCCCTACAGTTCCCTTAGAGGGACTATAGGATTGTACTTTGTCTGTCCTCTGTCTAAAGAAACTGTAGAAGAACTATAGGTTCAATAGCTGTATACCATAATGCAGCTTATGAGTCCCCTACAGTTCCCTTAGAGGGACTATAGGATTGTACTTTGTCCTCTGTCTAAAGAAACTAGAAGAACTATAGGTTCATTAACTGTGTACCATAATGCAGCTTATTAGTCCCCTACGGTTCCCTTAGAGGGACTATAGGATTGTACTTTGTCTGTCCTCTGTCTAAAGAAACTGTAGAAGAACTATAGGTTCAATAGCCGTATACCATAATGCAGCTTATTAGTCCCCTACGGTTCCCTTAGAGGGACTATAGGATTGTACTTTGTCGTCTGTCTAAAGAAACTGTAGAAGAACTATAGGTTCAATAGCTGTATACCATAATGCAGCTTATTAGTCCCCTACGGTTCCCTTAGAGGGGCTATAGGATTGTACTTTGTCTGTCCTCTGTCTAAAGAGACTGTAGAAGAACTATAGGTTCAATAGCTGCATACCATAATGCAGCTTATTAGTCCCATACAGTTCCCTTAGATGGACTATAGGATTGCACTTTGTCTATCCTCTAGAAACTGTAGAAGTAGCTATATAAACTATAGGTTCAATAGCTGTATACCATATAGAACCATATTTTCACTGGGTTTAAACTTGGCATATCAAAACATTTTGTTCAAAGACCACAAAGCTATTCAAATTCTAAGCTTATATGTTTCATGGTTGAAAGAAGATGGCATTAGTTATCAAATGTTGAAAGAGGTCTGAAAGGAACCATGGTGACAAATAAAGTTAGCATCTTAATGTTGAAATGATTGATGATGCTTAGCATTTTATCTCATCTTTCTAAGAAAATTAGTTTCAATAAGTTCCATCCTTATTTCGGCAAAGAATGCTTGTTTATAAAGCCAGCATTCAAGATTGAAATGGAAAATATGTCATAAAGCAGGGGAAAAGGACAACTTAAATTTCACAGAATTATTTTGCAGTCTGAATTTAGTAACACTACATATTGCCTTGCTCTGCGACTGCATAGAATTGTTTTTAATGGGTTAGGGTTACAGTGTTTAGAGCCAGTTTCAATAATATTTCAGGTATATCGTGTCGTATCAGTTTTATTGGTGGAGGAAACCAAAGTACCTGGAGAAAACCACCAGCCTGTTGCAAATCATTGACAAAACTTTATCACATAATGTTTTATCCAGTAAACCACGCCATGAACATGATTCAAACTCACAACTTTAGTGGTGATAGGCACTAATAGTTGTAAATCCAACTACCATACGATGACGAACAGCCCCTTGTTTTTTAATGGTTATGGTGTTTAACACTGCTTTTAACAATATGTTTTAATGGAATTACTGTACTAACATCATATAATTTTTTGTAGTGTGTCAAAAGAAATGTGCTACAACAGAGTATGAATATAGAAGGTGTACAGAGGAAGTTAATAGAGAATGTAGAGGTTAGTAGTAGTGGATGCATTAACAAATATGAAAACCTCACCTCAAAATCATAACTTTTAATTTGTAATATCATTAACTTGTAATTTATAATTTCAATAACTTGTAATTTGTAATTTCACAAACTGGTAATTTGTAATTTCACAAACTTGTAATTTGTAATTTCACAAACTGGTAATTTGTATTTTCACAAACTGGTAATTTGTAATTTCACAAATTTGTAATTTCACAAGCTTGTAATTTATAATTTCTTTAACTTGTAATTTGTTCACTTACAATTATTGTATAACATATTCTAAGGGAATGTAGACTTGTGCTAAAATAGTAAAACATACATTAAAAAGATGAAATATTTTATCGTAAATAAATGCTTCCATGTCTGTATTTAAACAAATGCTAATGGAAAAGTTTAATCACTTTTAATATGCGAGCGTCACCGAGCTCTTTATGGTATAAAATGTGTACTTAGGATTTTTTGACAAACATGGCTGTACATATTGACGAATTAAAAAAAAATCGACGCTTTGTAAACACGTTCCGTGTAACACACTAACACACTCAACTAATGAAGATCTTCTTAACATAAAGCGCAAAGGTGATCCTGAAGTCTCGTACCCTCTCTCGTACGTCCGATACCACTGAAACCCGGAACCCGTGTGTAATAAAAGTCATTTTGTTAGCTTGTTTTACTTATATTGATATTTTTTAATTGATTAAATCTCTTCTGACATACTGACAAGAATTTGTGTTTCTACGCGGAAGTTAACTTTTGAGATTTCGTAAGGAACGATAACTCGAATAAAGGAACGACAGCTCGAATGAGACTAGATTCGGCCCTAAAAAAAAGTCTGCCCCAATATATCTCGGCCCAAAAAATCTCGACACTTTTTGATGCACTTGATGAGCATGAATTTGCCAGATAATTTTCAGATGCATGAGCATTCATGGCCGTGCCGTTTTCATATTAGTTTGCATTACAGCCAGAAAAAAGTAATCTTTCCCTTCTGTGAGCAGTAATGTAATTCTACAGAACCTTAAGGATGTTTATCATGATAATGTTTCACTTGTAATGTTTTGTATTACAGCCAGGAAAGAGTTATCTTTCCCTTCTGTGAGCAGTAATGTAATTCTGGAGAACCTTAAGGATGTATATCGTGATAATGTTTCACTTGTAATGTTTTTGTATTACAGCCAGGAAAGAGTTATCTTTCCCTTCTGTGAGCAGTAATGTAATTCTAGAGAACCTTAAGGATGTCTACCGTGATAACGTTGAGGAGTTGGTGTATTATCATGACTATAAATCAGACTTTAGCAGTTCTCCTGGATTCCATATTGATAGAGGTACAAATTTATTATAGTAGAGTCAAACCTGCCCATGTGGTCACCTCTATTAAATCAAACCTGCCCATGTGGTCACCTATTAAGCAGCCACCTATGTTAAAAGATCACCTTTTTCTTGTCCTGTCATAGAATATTTCAAATGAATTGAACCTCTTTAAGGCCCAAAAAAAAATATGTGTGTTTACGGTCACCCGACCGACCCTAATTTTTGCTAGCGACCCTATCAATTTTTACGCAGAATTCAGATAACCATTTTTGTTGTTTAATCAGCAGCAATGTTTTATTTGTTCAACCGCTAGCTTTTTGTCGAAATTGAGAGTAAAGAACAAAGAAGGTAGAAAAATTGTGTAACTCTCATAAAACAGCTTCAAAACAAATGACTGCTTACCGGAAATTTCGAAAATGAAATATCGGATTCAGGAACCGGGAACGACTATTTCCGGTTTGGCCGATAGTAAAAAAAATAAAATTAATGCCGACCGACCGACCCTAGATTTTTTTGACATGTGACAGTAAACACACATTATTATTTTTTTTTGGCCTAAAGAGATCACTATCTTAAAAGGTCACTTTTTCTTTGTCCCAAAGGTGACCTCTTATTACAGGTTTGACTGTATTACTTTTATAATGCTCATTTGTAACACTTTGTCTAGAGACTGGTATTCACTTTATTCTACACTAGTTTATTGGTAATTTTGACATTTTTTCCTGTGATCTCAAAGTGTTATTTTCAGAATCAACAAACTGACTGGTAATTATTGGTCAGTCTGACGTCAAGCTCATTATGATGTTACAAATAACAACATCAGTCTGATAAACATTATCACTAGTATCACAACTTGTTATATTGGATTCACTGTGGTACTATAGGAAATGTCTGTCTCAATCTTCATAGCTGGCATTATTCTATATTTATTCTTGGACGTAAGTAACATACTTCGTTAATCAAGTTTAAAAGGTTAAGCAAAGAAATTATTACATGTAAGGATGGGAGAACTTTTGCCTTTGTAATGCCAGTGCTCAATTGAATTTAGATATATGTTCCTCAAACTTAGACAGAGAAGAAGATATTCAGTGTTCTAGAATTCCCATTTTCCAGTCATCATGGCAAGTGAATTTTGTTTATGGGAAAATGGATTCCCAAACCTTTATGTCCGTGGGCAAGTAAATTGCAATTACTGGATTGAGGAGTTCATTTCAAATAATATCAAGACTTTCTATTTTACATAATTTCCTGTGGAAAGTTGCTATTGCAGAATATTCCTAGAACACTGATATAATATTTGATTCATCAACCAAGTATCATGATAATGTGGTATTAATGAAGATTTGGCACCTATGTTAGACATAACTCTGAAGCTATGCAATTTATTTTTTAGTAAAAAAAAAGGATATTTATGTTGATGAACATGAGAAATTATCCAACATTGCACATAGACACAAATTAAAGTAAAGAAACACATACTTTATTGCTGTATTTCAGTCTAGACACAAATTAAAGTAAAGAAGCACATTTTTATTGCTGTATTTCAGTCTAGACACAAATTAAAGTAAAGAAACACATACTTTATTGTTGTATTTCAGTCTAGACACAAATTAAAGTAAAGAAACACATACTTTATTGCTGTATTTCAGTCTAGACACAAATTAAAGTAAAGAAACACATCTTTTATTGCTGTATTTCAGTCTAGACACAAATTAAAGTAAAGAAACACATACTTTATTGCTGTATTTCAGTCTAGACACAAATTAAAGTAAAGAAACACATCTTTTATTGCTGTATTTCAGTCTAGACACAAATTAAAGTAAAGAAACACATACTTTATTGTTGTATTTCAGTCTAGACACAAATTAAAGTAAAGAAACACATACTTTATTGCTGTATTTCAGTCTAGACACAAATTAAAGTAAAGAAACACATCTTTTATTGCTGTATTTCAGTCTAGACACAAATTAAAGTAAAGAAACACATACTTTATTGCTGTATTTCAGTCTAGACACAAATTAAAGTAAAGAAACACATCTTTTATTGTTGTATTTCAGTCTAGACACAAATTAAAGTAAAGAAACACATACTTTATTGCTGTATTTCAGTCTAGACACAAATTAAAGTAAAGAAACACATCTTTTATTGCTGTATTTCAGTCTAGACACAAATTAAAGTAAAGAAACACATACTTTATTGTTGTATTTCAGTCTAGACACAAATTAAAGTAAAGAAACACATACTTTATTGCTGTATTTCAGTCTAGACACAAATTAAAGTAAAGAAACACATCTTTTATTGCTGTATTTCAGTCTAGACACAAATTAAAGTAAAGAAACACATACTTTATTGCTGTATTTCAGTCTAGACACAAATTAAAGTAAAGAAACACATCTTTTATTGCTGTATTTCAGTCTAGACACAAATTAAAGTAAAGAAACACATACTTTATTGCTGTATTTCAGTCTAGACACAAATTAAAGTAAAGAAACACATCTTTTATTGCTGTATTTCAGTCTAGACACAAATTAAAGTAAAGAAACACATACTTTATTGCTGTATTTCAGTCACAGTAGGGTATTCAATTATGAGCATATAACTTGTACCCTGATATGAGTGTGAAATGGTTGCTAGCCTGCAGTTGAGTAGTACTTTTTACATCTGCAAATAAACTATACATCTGGGTATCTATCTTTTTGATATTATTTTGTTGAATAGAATTTTATATCCCAGATGCTGGGTTATCAACATGAAAACAGAATACAGGAGATATAATATTGTATATAATATTGTATTTGTGGTTTTGTTTGTAGGGTCAGGATTTTATATCAAAGGAAGAGTGTCTTACTTCAGACCACAAATTATACTTCAGCCAGTTGATCACCATGACAACAATGAACTACACAGTTATAATGGCAAACCAGAACTAGTGGAGACATATTGTCCATATCCTGTACCTTCATATTATGAACTGGTCAACTTCAGACTTAAGGTTGGTGAATTCATCTGGATGGAATTTCTTAAGCTATTTATTGTGAATGACAGTAATGAAACCTGTCCAAACCGTACCCTAAATGAAACAGAATCTTGTATAAACCGAACTTTAAATAAAGTCCCAATATAGTAAATCTTTGTTAATTTAACCTGTGTAAACTGAACACCTGTTTATTCCGAACACAGTAGTTGGTCTCAAGAAGGTTTGTTTTAGACAGTTTCCACTGTATTTGTTTATGAAATACTGTATGACTACTATTTTCATTGAATGCAATTTTTATTATAGACTTTTTGACAGAGTTGGACTTCACTGACACTAATATTGAGTTCTTGGTCATTTCATGATTATTATTTTTTCTAATTTTGTAGAATATAACATACAGAAATAGACAGTACAGTCACAATGGTAAAACCTTTATAGAACCATGTGATACATACAAGAGACATGGACTGTTCCCTGATGATGAACAGGTGTCCAGATCTATCTTCTGTTCAGAGCCTGGACCAGTCACTAATATCTTTGAACTAAAATCAGAATCTGGAACCAATTCTCCTTACTGGGTAGAAGCCGTAAAAAAGTGTTCTCCTTACTGGGTAGAAACCATGGAAAAGTAAGTTACAAACAATACTTATATATCTACTACCCTCTTTCTTACTAAATTATGACACAGTTTATATGTATTTAAAATGGTTTGCTGCACTGAAATTGATATGAATCTATTAGGACTTGATATATTCCAAAACGTGTTGTGTGCACTAAATTAAATATATGTGTTTTTATTAAATTTTTTGACTAAATGAAAATGATTTAATGATTTTAGGTAATGGTAAAAGTTTACCCTGAAAACTGAAGTTTTGCAGATTTTTTTCAGAATCACAACAAATATGTTATTTTGTATTGTTGAATATTAGTTGCGAGAAGTCATCAATTTGCAAATTCTTCTTATTGAAATACCATTTTTAGAAATGTTTGAATCCTGAAACTTTTGCGGACCAAAATAACATTTTACTATCCAAAAAGTAATGTCTATTCACATATGGTTTACGTAAGGATTAAAATTGCCACAATTGTGCTTGTGAAATGGGATGAACTTAAAAAATTCTTCTTCTTTTTTCAGTTGTGTGGCAAGGAATGCGGCCTGTCTGAACTGTACCAAAACATGTGCCAAAAAAATGAGGTTACAAGGAGGGGATTGTGTGGTGACGGACAAAGATAACGGACGATCCCCTCGTCTACCTCTGTGTATGTCGTGTTGTTCTGAATCAGATTGTACAGACCTGTGTAAATACTATCATGATCTTAAATGTCAAACAGAAAAGTAAGTTTCATTCTTCTTGAGTAGATTCTGATAATTATCTTCCCCTGAGAACTGTCTGCTATAAATACATTTTTTGTAATATTTTTGATATGATTTACAATTAAATTGAAATTTTCATTTGCAAAGGGTCTGTAATTTTATTCCAAGGGGAAATGTTTCGATGGGGCTTTTGTGGTTGTGATTGTATGGTAGTTGACAAACTTTATTACTTAATGTTGTATCGAGTACACCTCGCCTAAGCAGGATTAGAACTCACAACGTTAGTGGTTATAGGTACTGATTGCATAGGTAGTTGTAAATCTAACTACTATACGATCACAACGGCCCCCAACAAACATCTGATGTTAATTAGAGTGTGACTGTACAATGGTAAATGACCATTTTATTTTACTTAATAGTTTATTGTTATTTGATGTTGTTTGTTTCAATTCATTATTATAACTCTTGGTAATATACATTGTACTTTATTTTAGATGTCTGGTTGGTGATTTGTTGGCATTTCAATTAAGACCTGTTTTTAATAATCAAGACAATCTTTATTGTCACATGACAACAGTGACCAATCAGGTGGTGATGGAATTGAATTATAAGGTCATGAACTATTACGAAACTCTAGAATCAAGGACATTGGTTGTGAAAAGTGATGGTACCTGGATTACCACTGGCAAGCTGAATTCTGGGTAAGTTTTAAACAATTATTTTTGATAGTTTCTAAAGGATGTGATATCATAACTGTTTCTTTGTAAGTATATCTGTGTCCATTTTTATTTCAAATTTAGTACAAAAATAATCAAATTTAGTTTTATTCAGTACCAAAAGTACACAGATATATTTTTATGCCCCTGCCACTAGGCATCGGGGACATTTTTCTTAACCCATGTCCGTACATACGTCTGTACATCTGTTGAACATGCTGAAATCGGGAGCATCTGTGTCATATGGACATATTCTTCCATATTTTCTATTTCAAATAATTAAGTTTTATTCATTCCTTTCAGAGATAATATAGTTGACATTGAGATTGATTCTAAGGTCAGTAAGATCCCAAACTTTATAAAGATGTCAACAACAAGTAAGTCAGCTGAGGCTGGACTATACAAACAGGGAGACACTAGTGTCAAGTCACTGTTTATACAGGCATCATCAGCACAGGTCAGACCAATGACACCATTCAGTACTACATCTAACTCATTTGGTAAGTATGCAGCTATACCATATAGCTTATTGTTGTCAAAATATCTGTCAACAAAATTATTTTGTGTCTTCAGTGTTTTCATTTGAAGCCGGGAACCGGCTCATTTCACCGGCTATTGCTATATAATCCCCAGCTATGAACTTTCCAAGCATGGGTTTTAATGTTCAAAAATAAATCGTGTTGTCTTTTCTATTTTAATTCTGAAAATTTGTCATTTGTGGCACGTACTCTCGGAGTGAACAAGGGATTATAATTCGGCGACTGAAAACAAATCTCAGTGTTTGAACATGGCTACGATTTTACCTTTTTTTCGTGTATGAAAAAGCGCTGCTGTGACGAAGAAACGAGTCGATGGCCATTTTTTTCTTTCGGCCTCAAATCCTCGTCCCATTTATGAGATTTCAATTACTTCCAGTTTTTATCTAACGGTTTGTTTACTTAGAGGATAAATATGCTATGAACAAAGGCTGAAGAAGTGAAGAATTAATTATTTGTTATGTTAAAACAGTACGATTCACAGTAGGAATAATAAATACAAGTTTAATTATTCCAACGGAAGATTGGAGACCGACTAGCTTTGGTTCGAATGACCTTGATATCACGACCTAGCAGCAGTCGCAGAAATAAATTTTGGACTTTTGTCCAAAAAAGTAAAACGGTGATTAAAATAATTTGATTTAATTGATTGAAAGAGTGAAGGAAATATAACCCACTTTTATGCTTTCTATCAAAGTGAGCAGGGTTTGATCTTGTAAAGTTGTGTCAGTATGGAGAAGAAGAAAAAGGAGGGGTCCTCACGAATATACGATGAGCACAAGTCCTCCTTCCCAAGACCAGTAAAACTTTGTTCAGACCAGTAATTATTTTTAGTTTTTATTTAGAACTGTATAAAAATAAATGCAGGAATTTGATTCAGACCAGTAAATTCAAAGGTTCATTTCAGGGACTGGGCTAGTTGGGGTGTAAGATGCCACATTCCTTTCAAGTTCTGATGTCGATGTCCAGTCATTTTCAAGAGTTCCCTGCCTGAAATTATTTTGATTTTCAGTTTGATGACATGGGATATACAATACATGTAAATGCATAAACATGAAAAGGTCTCTAGTCTGTCAAACTATAGACTATCTGCAGATGTCAAGAATATAAGGAACTGACTGATCCCCTTCTGAAGCACATGAGTTCCCCCCTTAAAATATTTTATGGAGGTTTGTTTCATTTGGGATTGTATATTTTCAACAAAATAAAAGTTTATTGAAATGTATGAGTCTTTGACTACTTTCATTCTTCATTTTGTATTGATATTGGTTTGTGGTTACATTAACAATCAGATTCTTGAATATTACTTGCTTTTGAAAGTTCTTTTTCTGTTAATAAAAAAAAGTTAAATGCATACTTTATTTCAAAATCTTAAGAGAGAAATTACATTAAGAATATAGAAAAGGCTAGCAAATTAACAAGTATATTCTTAAAATGTGCATTTGATATGATAATATAAGCTTTAAGATAAGAAATTCCTATAATGATGCTATTTTAGTTATTCAAAAACTGCAAAGAATCTGAATGTTGATATAACTTCATACTATGTCAAGGAAATGAAGCAAACAACAATATTATCAAATCTTTATTTTCAATAGTACATAATCATAGGGGAAGTCCATATTTCTTTTCTGAATGATCAAGTTTATTTCTACCAAACTTATACATTTGTCTTTGACCTGAAAAAATGCAGTACCATGTGACATCTTTCTAAGAAATAACAATGGAAAATGACTGATGGTTGTTAATCTTGAGAAATCATTCTCAGTGCACTACTAGTACTAGTCTAATGAAAAATTGTTCAATGGTTAAGAAAATCCTGATAATCCTGTCTGTAAAAAGGTTTATTACATTTTTCTTTTTCTCAAAGTTAATCAGTGTAAATTTAAGCAAAAAGAAACAATTTTAAAGCTCGGAAACCCTCTCAAAAGCAAGTCAAAATTCACCAAATCCAAAATCGGCTGGGGTACTTTACCCTGAACCCACTGGGAGCCTTCTGACTCTCGGTTCTCTCCGTCTATAATTCTAAAATCTCCCCCTTTCAAAATTTTTAGTGTTTTGACATGTGAAAAATGGCATGTAGATACAAAAAGGTGCCCTTATATAATTCAGGGATGATTTTTGTCGGTTATTTAACTAATTTCAGCTATTTTTTCTGTAAAAAAAAATCTGAAAGTTGTAGGAAACTGTCAGAACAACTAAAAAATCACCTTTTTGAAAGGGGATGTAGATTGTTTCAGTTATTTTATTTCCTAGCCAGAATCATCTCTGATAATTAAGAAATAATTCATGGCAGGCATAGAGTTGTGCAAATTTACACATCGACTGGGCCTTTATATTCTAATTTTACCCTGAGCGATAGCGATCTTTTCTGAAGTAGAGAGTACAACAGTGCAAAGGAAATATGCAAATACGCATCATTTTCAAAAGTAGGGGGTAATTACCCTTTGGACTTGAAAATTATCTGGAGCTCTGAGTCTTAATACAGTAAGTTTTATTATCTCCCATTGTAGCTAAGCATTCTTGTGAAGATGAAGTACTAGACAACCTCATGATGGCAAAAGGATTAGATGAACCATTTGAAAAATATCCTGGATTGGTTGAATTCCAGCATAATAATTACACCTATGCCATGATGTCGAGTACGACTGATCTTCCTATTGCAAGGATACTGGTTCAGAGGCATAAATCCCTCCTCGAATCTCTCTTTCCATTGGCTAGACTTGAGTTTGAGAATCTCCGTGGAAACATTACCCATAATTCTACACACTGGATAATGAATGTGAAAGGAACAGTAGAAAACTGTCCAGGTAAGTACGGCAAATGAAGTTTGTTTGTCTTTAATTTTATTAAAGATAAGAGCATTCAAATTAAACCATGATCCTTCTCTATAAAGTAATATCATCTTGTGAACTGTATAACAAAGTGTGAATATTCATATGATTTTTTTGTATCATCTCAAAAGTCCTTTTCATTGTCAGATCGATACATCATCATGTGATAAAGTTTGTCAGTGACTTGCGACAGATCGGTGGTTTTCTCCAGGTATTTCTGTTTCCTCCACCAGTAAAACTGACCGCCACAATATAGCTGAAATATTGTTGAAAGTGGCATTAAACACCATAACCCCTAAACCCCCCTTTGTTTTATTGTGTTTACAGAAGGTAGATAGTTTTCTCTATCCTTTGCACTCTTCGACTAGATAAAACTGTTAATGTAATTAGAATAGTGATGACATTTGCACAAATACTCCAAGCCAAAATATGCCATTGGCTATTAATTTTTATTTAACTGGTTTACTTGCACAAATACTCCAAGCCAAAATATGCCATTGGCTGTTAATTTTTATTTAACTGGTTTATTTATAAAGAATTGAGTTTATTATATAACATTGTGGGAAGATGACTTAATAAACAGTTTTCCACATGTATGCATCAACATTCAGATTCTCAACATATTTTTCTAGATTTCTGGATCTTGCCATGAAAATCTTTGGATTTCTTTCTTGTTTTCTTCTTCTAATTAAAGGGTTCTGTTTTTTCAATGTTATAATCTGAAAAAATTGAGTTTGTACTGTTTCTCAATCCCACCTTTACACAACAAGCAAAGCAAAGTGTAAACAATTGAAATCAGAATTTGAAAAAATATGAAAAAGCAGAATAAGTTAAGTATAATTTTGTTTATTTTATCCTAATAAACTTTGAATCTCACATTACATGGCAGTGGAAGTCAGAATTTTAATTAAATTATTTTGGTTTAGGTGTCTTAAGCATCAACTTGACAGATCCTGGTTACCCTGACGATCCATTGTTCCAGTACTTCCTTAAAGTCAGATGCCCTAAATGGTTTGAACTAACCTTTGCAGTACCCAGTGGTGACAAGCCTTATTTAGACAAAGAATTTGCTCTCAGTGTCAGGGACAAGGTTTCTGTTTATCAGCTGTTTGTGTTCAAACCAGCTGCCAGAAAGACTTATAAACTAGGTAAAAATTAACATTGAAATATTCTTTTTTATTGAACTGGGAAAAAGCATCAGTCTTTTTCTGAATTTGTATCTGACGAATATTTAAATAAATAAATCACATCTTTAATCTTTAGAATCTTTTGGTTAAAAAAGATGATTATAGCAATAAAATATTACATGTCAAATACTGTCAGGGATATTTTTGTTTCATTTGCTTGTAAGCAATTGATTTAACTTTAAAAAATATATCCTTGATTCTTGATATTTATTATGAGAAACACTGAAAAGAAAGGGGCGTTAAAATTATCATATTGTCATATAAATATAGTAAAGCAGTGATTTTTTGTTGTTGTTTTTTTGGTAAAAGGGAGGGGGGGGGTTGACAATTCTAGTATTTTTCAACCCACAGAAAATAAATATTCAACTCATCTAATATGATTGGTGATTATCATTCTCTAGGGATGATAAATCTTTGTTTCAGCAAAATCACAGTTAATTAATGTGTATGATATTTGTAGGTTCTACATCAAGCCAAGCTGTAACATCACAATTAATTCATGTGTATGATATTTTTAGGTTCTACATCAAGCCAAGCTGTAACATCACAATTAATTAATTTGTATGATATACTTGTAGGTTCTACATCAAGCCAAGCTGTAACATCACAATTAATTAATTTGTATGATATACTTGTAGGTTCTACATCAAGCCAAGCTGTAACATCACAATTAATTCATGTGTATGATATACTTGTAGGTTCTACATCAAGCCAAGCTGTAACATCACAGTTAATTAATTTGTATGATATACTTGTAGGTTCTACATCAAGCCAAGCTGTAACATCACAGTTAATTAATTTGTATGATATACTTGTAGGTTCTACATCAAGCCAAGCTGTAACATCACAATTAATTAATCTGTATGATATACTTGTAGGTTCTACATCAAGCCAAGCTGTAACATCACAATTAATTAATTTGTATGATATACTTGTAGGTTTTACATCAAGCCAAGCTGTAACATCACAATTAATTAATTTGTATGATATACTTGTAGGTTCTACATCAAGCCAAGCTGTAACATCACAATTAATTAATTTGTAAGATATACTTGTAGGTTCTACATCAAGCCAAACTGTAACATCACAATTAATTAATTTGTATGATATACTTGTAGGTTCTACATCAAGCCAAACTGTAACATCACAATTAATTAATTTGTATGATATTTGTAGGTTCTACATCAAGCCAAGCTGTAACATCACAATTAATTCATGTGTATGATATTTTTAGGTTCTACATCAAGCCAAGCTGTAACATCACAATTAATTAATTTGTATGATATACTTGTAGGTTCTACATCAAGCCAAGCTGTAACATCACAATTAATTAATTTGTATGATATACTTGTAGGTTCTACATCAAGCCAAGCTGTAACATCACAATTAATTAATTTGTATGATATACTTGTAGGTTCTACATCAAGCCAAACTGTAACATCACAATTAATTAATTTGTATGATATACTTGTAGGTTCTACATCAAGCCAAACTGTAACATCACAATTAATTAATTTGTATGATATTTGTAGGTTCTACATCAAGCCAAGCTGTAACATCACAATTAATTCATGTGTATGATATTTTTAGGTTCTACATCAAGCCAAGCTGTAACATCACAATTAATTAATTTGTATGATATACTTGTAGGTTCTACATCAAGCAAGCTGTAACATCACAATTAATTAATTTGTATGATATACTTGTAGGTTCTACATCAAGCAAGCTGTAACATCACAATTAATTAATTTGTATGATATACTTGTAGGTTCTACATCAAGCCAAGCTGTAACATCAGAATTAATTAATTTGTATGATATACTTGTAGGTTCTACATCAAGCCAAGCTGTAACATCACAATTAATTAATTTGTATGATATACTTGTAGGTTCTACATCAAGCCAAGCTGTAACATCACAATTAATTAATTTGTATGATATACTTGTAGGTTCTACATCAAGCCAAGCTGTAACATCACAATTAATTAATTTGTATGATATACTTGTAGGTTCTACATCAAGCCAAACTGTAACATCACAATTAATTAATTTGTATGATATACTTGTAGGTTCTACATCAAGCCAAACTGTAACATCACAATTAATTAATTTGTATGATATTTGTAGGTTCTACATCAAGCCAAGCTGTAACATCACAATTAATTCATGTGTATGATATTTTTAGGTTCTACATCAAGCCAAGCTGTAACATCACAATTAATTAATTTGTATGATATACTTGTAGGTTCTACATCAAGCCAAGCTGTAACATCACAATTAATTAATTTGTATGATATACTTGTAGGTTCTACATCAAGCCAAGCTGTAACATCACAATTAATTAATTTGTATGATATACTTGTAGGTTCTACATCAAGCCAAACTGTAACATCACAATTAATTAATTTGTATGATATACTTGTAGGTTCTACATCAAGCCAAACTGTAACATCACAATTAATTAATTTGTATGATATACTTGTAGGTTCTACATCAAGCCAAACTGTAACATCACAATTAATTAATTTGTATGATATACTTGAAGGTTCTACATCAAGCCAAACTGTAACATCACAATTAATTAATTTGTATGATATACTTGTAGGTTCTACATCAAGCCAAGCTGTAACATCACAATTAATTAATTTGTATGATATACTTGTAGGTTCTACATCAAGCCAAGCTGTAACATCACAATTAATTCATGTGTATGATATTTTTAGGTTCTACATCAAGCCAAGCTGTAACATCACAATTAATTAATTTGTATGATATACTTGTAGGTTCTACATCAAGCAAGCTGTAACATCACAATTAATTAATTTGTATTATATACTTGTAGGTTCTACATCAAGCCAAACTGTAACATCACAATTAATTAATTTGTATGATATACTTGTAGGTTCTACATCAAGCCAAGCTGTAACATCACAATTAATTAATTTGTATGATATTTTTAGGTTCTACATCAAGCCAAGCTGTAACATCACAATTAATTAATTTGTATGATATACTTGTAGGTTCTACATCAAGCCAAGCTGTAACATCACAATTAATTAATTTGTAAGATATACTTGTAGGTTCTACATCAAGCCAAGCTGTAACATCACAATTAATTCATGTGTATGATATACTTGTAGGTTCTACATCAAGCCAAGCTGTAACATCAGAATTAATTAATTTGTATGATATACTTGTAGGTTCTACATCAAGCCAAGCTGTAACATCACAATTAATTAATTTGTATGATATACTTGTAGGTTCTACATCAAGCCAAGCTGTAACATCACAATTAATTAATTTGTATGATATACTTGTAGGTTCTACATCAAGCCAAGCTGTAACATCACAATTAATTAATTTGTATGATATACTTGTAGGTTCTACATCAAGCCAAACTGTAACATCACAATTAATTAATTTGTATGATATACTTGTAGGTTCTACATCAAGCCAAACTGTAACATCACAATTAATTAATTTGTATGATATTTGTAGGTTCTACATCAAGCCAAGCTGTAACATCACAATTAATTCATGTGTATGATATTTTTAGGTTCTACATCAAGCCAAGCTGTAACATCACAATTAATTAATTTGTATGATATACTTGTAGGTTCTACATCAAGCCAAGCTGTAACATCACAATTAATTAATTTGTATGATATACTTGTAGGTTCTACATCAAGCCAAGCTGTAACATCACAATTAATTAATTTGTATGATATACTTGTAGGTTCTACATCAAGCCAAACTGTAACATCACAATTAATTAATTTGTATGATATACTTGTAGGTTCTACATCAAGCCAAACTGTAACATCACAATTAATTAATTTGTATGATATACTTGTAGGTTCTACATCAAGCCAAACTGTAACATCACAATTAATTAATTTGTATGATATACTTGTAGGTTCTACATCAAGCCAAACTGTAACATCACAATTAATTAATTTGTATGATATACTTGTAGGTTCTACATCAAGCCAAGCTGTAACATCACAATTAATTCATGTGTATGATATTTTTAGGTTCTACATCAAGCCAAGCTGTAACATCACAATTAATTAATTTGTATGATTTACTTGTAGGTTCTACATCAAGCCAAGCTGTAACATCACAATTAATTAATTTGTATGATATACTTGTAGGTTCTACATCAAGCCAAGCTGTAACATCACAATTAATTCATGTGTATGATATACTTGTAGGTTCTACATCAAGCCAAGCTGTAACATCACAATTAATTAATTTGTATGATATACTTGTAGGTTCTACATCAAGCCAAGCTGTAACATCACAATTAATTAATTTGTATGATATACTTGTAGGTTCTACATCAAGCCAAGCTGTAACATCACAATTAATTAATTTGTATGATATACTTGTAGGTTCTACATCAAGCCAAGCTGTAACATCACAATTAATTAATTTGTATGATATACTTGTAGGTTCTACATCAAGCCAAACTGTAACATCACAATTAATTAATTTGTATGATATACTTGTAGGTTCTACATCAAGCCAAGCTGTAACATAACAATTAATTAATGTGTATGATATACTTGTAGGTTCTACATCAAGCCAAGCTGTAACATCACAATTAATTAATTTGTATGATATACTTGTAGGTTCTACATCAAGCCAAACTGTAACATCACAATTAATTAATTTGTATGATATACTTGTAGGTTCTACATCAAGCCAAGCTGTAACATCACAATTAATTAATTTGTATGATATACTTGTAGGTTCTACGTCAAGCCAAACTGTAACATCACAATTAATTAATTTGTATGATATACTTGTAGGTTCTACATCAAGCCAAGCTGTAACATCACAATTAATTAATTTGTATGATATACTTGTAGGTTCTACGTCAAGCCAAACTGTAACATCACAATTAATTAATTTGTATGATATACTTGTAGGTTCTACATCAAGCCAAGCTGTAACATCACAATTAATTAATTTGTATGATATACTTGTAGGTTCTACATCAAGCCAAACTGTAACATCACAATTAATTAATTTGTATGATATACTTGTAGGTTCTACATCAAGCCAAACTGTAACATCACAATTAATTAATTTGTATGATATACTTGTAGGTTCTACATCAAGCCAAGCTGTAACATCACAATTAATTAATTTGTATGATATACTTGTAGGTTCTACATCAAGCCAAGCTGTAACATCACAATTAATTAATTTGTATGATATACTTGTAGGTTCTACATCAAGCCAAACTGTAACATCACAATTAATTAATTTGTATGATATACTTGTAGGTTCTACATCAAGCCAAACTGTAACATCACAATTAATTAATTTGTATGATATTTGTAGGTTCTACATCAAGCCAAGCTGTAACATCACAATTAATTCATGTGTATGATATTTTTAGGTTCTACATCAAGCCAAGCTGTAACATCACAATTAATTAATTTGTATGATATACTTGTAGGTTCTACATCAAGCCAAGCTGTAACATCACAATTAATTAATTTGTATGATATACTTGTAGGTTCTACATTAAGCCAAGCTGTAACATCACAATTAATTAATTTGTATGATATACTTGTAGGTTCTACATCAAGCCAAACTGTAACATCACAATTAATTAATTTGTATGATATACTTGTAGGTTCTACATCAAGCCAAACTGTAACATCACAATTAATTAATTTGTATGATATACTTGTAGGTTCTACATCAAGCCAAGCTGTAACATCACAATTAATTAATTTGTATGATATACTTGTAGGTTCTACATCAAGCCAAACTGTAACATCACAATTAATTAATTTGTATGATATACTTGTAGGTTCTACATCAAGCCAAGCTGTAACATCACAATTAATTAATTTGTATGATATACTTGTAGGTTCTACATCAAGCCAAACTGTAACATCACAATTAATTAATTTGTATGATATACTTGTAGGTTCTACATCAAGCCAAACTGTAACATCACAATTAATTAATTTGTATGATATACTTGTAGGTTCTACATCAAGCCAAACTGTAACATCACAATTAATTAATTTGTATGATATACTTGTAGGTTCTACATCAAGCCAAACTGTAACATCACAATTAATTAATTTGTATGATATACTTGTAGGTTCTACATCAAGCCAAGCTGTAACATCACAATTAATTCATGTGTATGATATTTTTAGGTTCTACATCAAGCCAAGCTGTAACATCACAATTAATTAATTTGTATGATTTACTTGTAGGTTCTACATCAAGCCAAGCTGTAACATCACAATTAATTAATTTGTATGATATACTTGTAGGTTCTACATCAAGCCAAGCTGTAACATCACAATTAATTCATGTGTATGATATACTTGTAGGTTCTACATCAAGCCAAGCTGTAACATCACAATTAATTAATTTGTATGATATACTTGTAGGTTCTACATCAAGCCAAGCTGTAACATCACAATTAATTAATTTGTATGATATACTTGTAGGTTCTACATCAAGCCAAGCTGTAACATCACAATTAATTAATTTGTATGATATACTTGTAGGTTCTACATCAAGCCAAGCTGTAACATCACAATTAATTAATTTGTATGATATACTTGTAGGTTCTACATCAAGCCAAGCTGTAACATCACAATTAATTAATTTGTATGATATACTTGTAGGTTCTACATCAAGCCAAGCTGTAACATAACAATTAATTAATGTGTATGATATACTTGTAGGTTCTACATCAAGCCAAGCTGTAACATCACAATTAATTAATTTGTATGATATACTTGTAGGTTCTACATCAAGCCAAACTGTAACATCACAATTAATTAATTTGTATGATATACTTGTAGGTTCTACATCAAGCCAAACTGTAACATCACAATTAATTAATTTGTATGATATACTTGTAGGTTCTACGTCAAGCCAAACTGTAACATCACAATTAATTAATTTGTATGATATACTTGTAGGTTCTACATCAAGCCAAGCTGTAACATCACAATTAATTAATTTGTATGATATACTTGTAGGTTCTACATCAAGCCAAACTGTAACATCACAATTAATTAATTTGTATGATATACTTGTAGGTTCTACATCAAGCCAAACTGTAACATCACAATTAATTAATTTGTATGATATACTTGTAGGTTCTACATCAAGCCAAACTGTAACATCACAATTAATTAATTTGTATGATATACTTGTAGGTTCTACATCAAGCCAAGCTGTAACATCACAATTAATTAATGTGTATGATATACTTGTAGGTTCTACATCAAGCCAAGCTGTAACATCACAATTAATTAATTTGTATGATATACTTGTAGGTTCTACGTCAAGCCAAACTGTAACATCACAATTAATTAATTTGTATGATATACTTGTAGGTTCTACATCAAGCCAAGCTGTAACATCACAATTAATTAATTTGTATGATATACTTGTAGATTCTACATCAAGCAAAGCTGTTACATCACAATTAATTAATTTGTATGATATACTTGTAGGTTCTACATCAAGCCAAGCTGTAACATCACAATTTATTAATTTGTATGATATACTTGTAGATTCCACGTCAAGCCAAGCTGTAACATCTAAAGACCCTATAGAACCAGCCCAATTTTCCATACCATTTACCTCTTCTGTCATAGGGTGTGTTATGTTATTACTCTTAATAGCTGCCTTTGGAATGATGATCACATTTGGTAAGATAACCTTATACAATGTGATGTAGAAACAATAAATTGAAATGTCATACTTTAGGGAAAATTTTATTCTAATACAATATTTGATGCAACAATCATTTTGATTGTATGATATCTTGCATAAAATGCATGCTAAAATTAACTACACAGATATCCGACAGTACCAATTATAACAAGTGTAGACATATCTATGTCTCACCTATGCACTGCAAATCATGTGTGTTATTTTTATTTCATAAAATAAACTAAATCCAAGTACCATGAAACTGAAATCGAGTTTAGGTGACATATGCATAAATGTGCACATGTACCCTCCATTAATATTGTGTTAACCAAATATGGCTATCTTCGGTTGTATGACAACGGAAAAACTGTTCATACTCACAAAGACTTGATGTAAATTTAACAAAGTAGGTTGACCATGAAAATGGGGTAAAGGACCAAGTGACGCATGTCTTGCTGACATTTACCCTCCTTGATCAATGTGAATGTGTGGCTCAAAAATTATTCTCAAATTGAAAAACAAAATTAAAGGGTTTTTACAGAATATAAATGACTTAAATAGACAAATATAAGAAGCAGACCACTATAATATTGTCCTTTTTAACTGTAAATGTTAATATTTTTGTTTAATAATAGATTTTTTGTTGTTGTAAAAATAAATAATCAGAAATGTGTTTTTTATATCTCCAGGACAACCAACAAGTGATGTATTACATTTCCATTGGTACCACCCGGTGATAATGGTGATGTATATTTCCTTCCAGTTCCTGTTTGCTGTTTGTGCTTCCATGACAGTCTTTATTCTTGTTGTTATTGCTGTAAATGGGTAAGATATTAGATGTGTACACTTTGAGTGAATGAGTAATTGTTGTTTAGCTCCAAATGAGCAATTTTCAGCCATATCATGGCAAGAACAAGTTACGCTTTTGATGAGATGAGGATGTCCACTTTGTAATAGACCAACACACTGAGTTGGAATTTTACAGTGCTAGCTCACTGAAACAACAGTCTGCGGGTCGATTTTATTTATGTGATGACTACCATACTTAATGGGGGAGGGGGTGAAGAAAAGCCCGAGCAGTTATAATAACCTGAAGAAAGAAACCCACCATGCCATGGGTAGATGTCTTGGAACCTTAATACTTGAACTGGGTATTGAAATGCGAAAACACATTAGTGGTTAGGCTTATAGTCAGAATTCGACCTCAACCAGTTGGCCAAATCAGCCCCTAGTAGTGATATATGTTGATTTTAATAGTGGGCTTGAGTTGGTATCAAGCATAACTCCTAATGAGTGGTGTTAGGCTTGTGGTCAGAACTCAACGACCTTAACCACTCGGCCATGTGTGAGACATGAGATATCAAAAGACTTATATATTGCTTGTAGACTATATTTTCTGTTTTCTGTTGATGATCTTTTTTCATAAAAACTCTTGCACATTCCACCATTCAAAAATGTTGACTGCGCTTCTTTCACTTTTGTGTAATTCTAAAATGTTGACTGTTCTGCTATGCATATTATAGAGATACTACAGCTTTCCTCAAAAACTACCAACAACAGAGGTCTGTAAAGTCGGCTTTCACTCATCTTGAACTGGATCATATGGAGCGGCACCTACAGACAGAAGTTCAGCGTCAGAATTTGGTAGTGAATGCCAGTAAACAGGAATGTGATCAGCAAATGATGATTATCATAGACAATTTAAACAAGGTACTCTTTTGTATATTTTTCTATTGATAGATTAAGTTATGCCCCTTTGATGCTGTAATTCAAAAAGCAAAATATCCTTAGTACAGCACAGCTCTTTCATTCCCCAAACAAATCAGTTTTAATTTTATTTTTATATGACTTAAGGGGTAAAAAAATAATTCAATTTTTATTTTTTGTATCTATCCATCATTTTTATTTGTTACATGTTGAAAATGCAAAATTTCAAATCCTAACCTGGGAATCGTCATTTGATAAATTAAATGTACATTAGTATTAATATTTTAAATCAATTAATTAAGATATGTGTTCATGTTTTTTATACATTCCAGCTGCAAATGGAGTTTGAGAAAAAAGTCAAAGATGAAATAGAAAAGAAAAATATTCATAACCTAATGAACAGTCAAATGAAGACTCTCTCCGAACAATTTACAAACAACATTGGTATATTAAAGTGAGTACACATGTTTTATTGGTATATTCATGTGAGTACACATGTATTATTGGTATATTCATGTGAGTGCACATGTATTATTTGGTATATTCAATTGAGTACACATGAATTATTGGTATATTCATGTGAGTACACATGTATTATTTGGTATATTCAATTGAGTACACATGTATTATTGGTATATTCATGTGAGTACACATGTATTATTGGTATATTCATATGAGTACACATGTATTATTGATATATTCATGTGAGTACACATGTATTATTGGTATATTCATGTGAGTACACATTATTATTGGTATATTCATGTGAGTACACATGTATTATTGGTATATTCAAGTGAGTACACATTATTGGTATATTCAATTGAGTACACATGTATTATTTGGTATATTCAATTGAGTACACATGTTTTATTGGTATATTCATGTGAGTACACATGTATTATTGGTATATTCATGTGAGTACACATTATTATTGGCATATTCAATTGAGTACACATGTATTATCTGGTATATTCAATTGAGTACACATGTATTATTGGCATATTCATGTGAGTGCACATTATTATTGGTATATTCAATTGAGTACACATGTATTATTGGTATATTCAATTGAGTACACATATGTATTTTTGGTATATTCAAGTGAGTATACATGTATTTTTTTTGTATATTCAAGTGAGTACACATGTATTATTTGGTATATTCAATTGAGTACACATGTATTATTGGTATATTCAATTGAGTACACATATGTATTTTTGGTATATTCAAGTGAGTACACATGTAATTTTTTTGTATATTCAAGTGAGTACATATGTATTATTGGTATATTCAATTGAGCACACATGTATTTTTGGTATATTCAAGCAAGTACACATGTATTTTTTTTGTAGATTCAAGTGAGTACACATGTATTATTGGTATATTCAATTGAGTACACATATTTTTTTTGTATATTCAAGTGAGTACACATGTATTTTTTTGTATATTCAATGTAAGTACACATGTATTATTTGATATATTCAAGTGAGCACACATGTATTTTTTGGTATATTCAAGTGAGTACACATGTATTTTTTGGTATATTCAAGTGAGTACACATGTATTATTTTGTATATTCAAGTGAGCACACATGTATTTTTTTATATATTCAAGTGCATATGTCATGGTATATTTTAAGCTCAATTATTTGCAGTGAGACGCGATTGTTCGTTTTGTTGGTGGATTTGTTGACCATCACAGTTTTAACTTTCTTTTCACAATTCAAACTGCACTCATCTTCGATGTCATATTTTTTTCATTTAGATATAAATTTCAGAGTAAAAGACACAAAACTAAAGGCACATTTATTGAAATTATTAGGACAAAAAATTTGAATTACAGAGACTAAGCATGTCTTAAATGGATGCATACACATTGAGGTAACCCCCCTCCTTTTTTAGCTCACCTGTGTGAGCTATTGCCATCACTTGGCATCCGTCATCCGTCTGTAAACATTTTCAAAAATCTTCTCCTCTGAAACCACTGGGCCAATTTAAACCAAACTTGGCCTGAATTATCCTTAGGGGGTTCCCTTTAAAATTTATGTCCGATGACCCTGCCGACCAACCATCATGGCCGCCATGTCTATAAATAGAACATGTTAAAATTGCAGGTTTTTGGGTAATAACTCAAAAACCGTTAATAAAAACAGAAATCTGACATGGGGGAAATATGATCAGCACAGCAAGATCTACCTATCCTGCAATTTTGAAGTAAATCTGATTACCTATCTTGGAGTTATTGCCCTTTTTTCGTCAATTTTTTTTAAATTTTTAATACTTTTCGTCTTATATTTCAAAAACTATAAGAGATAGATGTTAAGTTTAAATTGCAAAAATGTGCAGCATGTCAAGATCTACCTACCCTGCAATTTTGAAGTAAATCCCATTACCCATTTTGGAGTTATTGCCCTTTTTTCATCAAATTTTCAACTTTTTATAATTTTCGTCCTTTATTTCAAAAACTATAAGAGATAGATGTTAAGTCTAAACTGCAAACATGTTCAACCTGTCAAGATCTACCTACACCGCAATTTTTAGCTCGTGTTAAGTCTAAACTGCAAACATGTTCAACCTGTCAAGATCTACCTACACCGCAATTTTTAGCTCACCTGTATGAGCTATTGCCATCACTTGGCATCCGTCTGTAAACTTTTTCAAAAATCTTCTCCTCTGAAACCACTGGGCCAATTTAAACCAAACTTGGCCTGAATCATCCTGAGGGGGTTCCCTTTAAAAGTTATGTCCGATGACCCTGCCAACCAACCATCATGGCCGCCATGTCTATAAATAGAACATAGGGGTAAAATCAGCAAAAAAATCCATTAAAAAAAAATGCAGAAAAATCCTTTAGAGTATATTGCAATTAAATTTGATACATATATAATATTCTTTCAGAATTATGGTTGAGGACCCCATCCCCCATCAAACATGACCACCATCGTTACTATAAATAGAAAATTAGTGAAAAAATTCATTAAAAAATTATTTTAAAATCCTGTAAAGAGTCAAATGCAATCAAGCCATATGGAAGGAATGCATATGTGGTCTTCTTTCAAAATTTTGATTGAAGACCTCTGCCTGTCGTCCAACGTGGCCGTCACTGTTACAAAAAATAGAAAATTATTGTCAAAAAACCTATTTTAAAATCCGGTAAAAAGCCAGTTGCCACCAAACTTTATGGAAATGATGCATATATGTTCCACTTTCAGACTTATGGTTGCTAATCCTGGTCGCTTATGAAAAATGACTGCTATTGTTACTAAAAATAGATTTTTTTTTTTTTTTTTTTTAATTCTTTGAATATTGTAAAGGAACAATGCATATATAATTCTCTTTCATACCATGAATGATGACCCTGACTGCCATCAAACATGGCCGTTGCCGCTTCTCAAACTTGAAAATTAGTGAAAAAAATCAGTAAACTATTGAAAAAATTAGATTCTTCTCGTCTGAAACCGTTTGGCCAAATGAACCGAAACTTGGTAGGAAGCATCTATGGAAAGTCTTCTGTTGTGATTGCTCATTTCGTTCCGATCCGTTAACAAATATGGTCACCATAGACAATTCTTGTTTCTGATTGGATGATTTCTAAAAAAAATCTTCTCCTCTGAAACCGCTTTGCCAAATGAACCGAAACTTGGTAGGATGCATCTATGGGAGGTCCTCTATAAAGATTGCTCATTTCGTCCCGATGCATTAACAAATATGGCTGCCACAGGCAATTCTTGTTTCTAATTGGTCGATTTCTAAAAATCTTCTCCTCTGAAACCGCTTTGCCAAATGAACAAAAACTTGGTAGGAAGCATCTATGGAAGGTTCTCTATAAGGATTGCTCAATTTGTCCCGATCATTAACAAACATGGCCACCACAGGCAATTATTGTTTCTGATTGGTCAATTTCAAAAAATCTTCTACTCTGAAGCAGCTTGGCCAAATGGATTGAAACATGGTAGGAAGCATCTATGGAAGGTCCTCTATGGGAATTGCTCATTCCGTTTTGATCCGTTAACATCATAGGAAATTCTTGTTTCTTATTGGTCGATTTCTAAAACAGCTTTTCCTCTGAAGCCACTAGGCCAAATGATATGAAAATTGATAAGAAGCATCTATGGAAGGTCCTCTATAGAGATTGCTCATTTCGTTTTGATCCATTAACAAACACAGGCAATTCTTGTTTTAGATTGGTCAATTTCTAAAAAATCTTCTTCTCTGAAACTGCTATGCCAATATGAACAGAAATTTGGTGAGAAGCACCTATGGAAGGTTCTGTATTAAGTTTCCTCAAAGCAGAATGAAATGTGAGCGACACAGGCTCAGCCCACTGAGCCTCTAGTTTCTTTTATTATATTACAATTTTATTTATTTATTTATTTACAGAGAGAGATTTGGCAGTTACATTAAATTTATGAAACAGAAATTTACCTCAGAATTACAACAAACCTACAAAAGTATTGAACAAAATAAATGGTTAGCTGTTGCACAGTTCCTGAGAAGGTCTGTCAAAAATATCAGAGACCTGGAAAATTTATCAACAAGGCCTTTTACAGAATGGATTGGAATACCAAAGGAATTAACACAGTTATCTTTAGGTTTGTAATAAATATAGACAGGAGTCAAAAATATAATATACAAAACAAAACTATATATTAGGATATAAAATTTCCTTTCAGAAAAACGTTTGATTGTTTTATTTAAGGCAGGAAAACATTAAAAGGTAAAGAGCAAAATTGACATTGTAAAATCAAAGCTTTCTATTGTTTTCAAATATTTGAGATTTCCTTTAAGAAACACTTTTGATTGTTTCCTTTAAGGTTGGGAAACATTAAAAGGAAAAGAGGAAAAATTACATTGTAAAATCAAAGCTTTAACTTGTTTTCTAATGGACAGACAAAAACACACACAGGGAATGGATCAAGCTAACGCTTACATGCTGTTTATTATAAATTGATACATATTTTGTAAGGATTACAAGCTTAGTGCATAAAATCATGAGGATTAAAGATTTCTTATTATTAAGTTCATTTCCAAAAGTGTTGATGACACAATCATCTTTATCTTATATAGCAGACACAATCATCTTTATCTTATATAGCAGACACAATCATCTTTATCTTATATAGCAGACACAATCATCTTTATCTTATATAGCAGACACAATCATCTTTATCTTATATAGCAGACACAATCATCTTTATCTTATATAGCAGACACAATCATCTTTATCTTATATAGCAGACACAATCATCTTTATCTTATATAGCAGACACAATCATCTTTATCTTATATAGCAGACACAATCATCTTTATCTTATATAGCAGACACAATCATCTTTAACTTATATAGCAGACACAATCATCTTTATCTTGTATAGCAGACACAATCATCTTTATCTTATATAGCAGTATCAGTGGTGTAGTGGTTTGCATGCTCGTCTGGAGTGCAATAGATTGTGGGTTCAAGCATCGGTCAGGACATAAAGACTTATAAAATTGATATTTTCTGCCTCTTCGCTAAGCAGGCAGCATTAAGGAATAAGAGCAAAGACTTGCTCTGAATCAGGATAATGTGTCCAAATGGAGTGACATGTCTATCCGTGTACTGTTGTTTCAGTGAGTTAGCACAATAAAAATCCAACTAAGCATGTGGGTATAGTACGAAGCAGATATCATCACCTCATTGAAAAGTAACTTATTTGCCATAAGGAATAATTACTCACTCTTTATCTTATAAAGATGGCAATGTCATTAAAATGTCTTTAAGATGATTTACAATATCTAAAAGTGCTTTAAAAAAAGTTTGACGATACCAAAGGGGTAATCAGAATCTGTAAATCAAAGGAGGACAGACAATACAATGGCCAAAAGAAAAGGGCAAACAATAATATGCAAAACATTACACAGAAAACTAAAGATAAAGCAACACGAACTCAACTAAAAGCATGGGGTGAACTCAGCTGCTCCAGCAGGGTAAGCAGTTCCTGCTCCATTAGTGGCACCCATCGTGTTACTATGTCATTCAGTGACACTGCTAACTTTATTATATCAAATCTTTATACTTATTATTAACATTGTAATATAGTAGACACATTTTTATTTCTAGATAAACCTATTCCTGTGCTAACATTTCCCAAATTTGACAATGTTTTCCAACCTAGTCTTGAAAAAGGCATTTTCAATACACCCCAGAACAAGCCAGCTGTAGAGAGAACTAACCAATACCATAATTTCTGGTTCTATCCAGAAATGATGCCTAGCAACCAAACAAAAGATGGCCGTAAGCTTCAGAAAGATGAAGTCAAAGAAGAATATGGTGGTTACACAATATTTTTTGTTTTGATGGTGATGATTGATTGTGTTTGGATGCTACATCGGATGTTGAAAGCCGTTGGTGTTTGTAGTCTACTGTTGTATGGTTACCCAATTTATGTTGATATAAGAGACAAAACTGGTATGACTAAGTTACAGAAAGTGTATTTATGTCATAAATGATTAGTGATTACCATATTGAAATATACAGCCCATGTGGTCACCTGTATTAAAAGGTCACCTTTTTCTTGTCATAGAAAATTTCATATGAATTGAACATCTTTTAAGAGGTCACCTATCTTATAAGACCACTTTTCTTTGTCCCAAATATGACCTCTTAATGCAGGTTTGACTGTACATGTTGCACATTTATTTTAATTGGACTTGGTTGTGATTTTGAATCCCGCTCATGTCAAGGTGTACTCCAATCAACATTATGTGATAAAGTTTGTCGGTGACTTTTGGCAGGTCGGTGTTTTTCACTATAAGTACTCTGGCTTCCTCCATCAATAAAACTGACCACCATGATATAACTGTAATATTGATGAAAGTGGCGTTAAACACCATTACCGTTAATTGAACTTGTTGATAAATACAATAGGATTGATACATAAAATAAGATTAAGTAAAAATTATCAATATTAGCACCAAAGAAATAAGTGGCTAATTATTAGGGATGTATTATTAATTTATTATATTAATGATTTTAATGTAAACCATAAGTAGATGTAAATAAAAGAGAAACTTTGTTCTACTAGATTATGTAACACTCTTTCTGATTGGACAGTGTCAAATATTTGGATGTAACAATTGCACAATTGATAGATGTGCAAGCAACATTTCTGGTTAATTAAAAATTCAATTTAATCTTTATTTAGCAGAAATTGCATTAGAATTGAGATACCTATAACATATTTGAAATTTGCCAGCGTCAGTTGTGATTGGATGGGAGCAAATCTGTTTACTGGCTCTGCATCACCAGTAAACTCAATTTGTAATTGTCAAATCAGCAACTGTTCTAGGCAAAGCTTCAAATATAATGCGGTTATCTAACACTCCGTCAGTAAGCTCAATTTGAAATCATCAATCAACAATTGTGTGTGCCTTCAAATACAATACAGTTATCTAACACTCCGCAAGTAAGCTCAATTTGTAATCGTCAATCAACAATTGATGCCTGCAAATGTTCAAATGCAATACAGCTATCTCCTAATTGTAATAATATCAGTTAAATTTTATGTGTTCTAGTCATAGGTATTTATACCATGTCAAATGTTAGTTAAAGCTTCTTTTCTAATTGTAAAAATCAAAGTTTCTTTTATCATTCCTAGTAAAAAGTTTATTTCTTTGATTTTCAGATCATACACAAGAAACAGATGATGAAGCCATTAAAGGAAGACGGAAATGGTTTAAATCAGGATTTTGTAAAGATTTCAAAGATTTTGTTTTAAAGGTAAACACAGATAATAACACGTCTTAACATTTCAGATGTACTTAATCAATGCTATTTTTATTTCAAAACAATCACTACTAGATGACATAAGGTCCATGTCTCAAAGACTTTGTATGAAAATATTCTTAAAGTCTTAAAAATGAAAGTGAAAACACTTGCTGAACCATATCAATCCTGTATCACTTTCATAACCTGTCATAGTAAGTTGTAAGTGTGTTATCTTATACTTTTGGTTATTATGAAAGAAAAAAATTTAAACAGTTATAGTCAACAATTCCACCAATATTAATTAAACGAACAATCTTAACTCACTAAATATACAAGCATGCATGCAACCATCGGTCTGTCTGTCTTTCAGTTTGTGACAAGAATATAGACTATCGTTGTAAATCCTCTTTGACATTTAAGGGTGTAGACCTGGGTTACCCTAAAATTTTCCCATCGTTCAATTCGGCGGCAGTATAAGAGAGGATCAGATATTACAATTTTTTTCCCAAACATAGCTTTCTATTTTTTTACTACCATAAAATGAATTTGCTCTATAGTTTCATAATATCTAAGATTCTGGTGTATATATTTAAAATTTTTTTGAAATTCAATAGAAAAAGGTTGTCACACAAATTGTGATACATTTCTGGCATTTTTGACAACATATTTCGATGAACATTTTTTCTGGAAAGAGATATTTCAGTGATATTTTGTGGGTGCAGGCATATAATAATAACACACTTCCTGACACTGGCATAAGCAGCAATAAGATATAAAAATACAAGGAGCACAGCTATGGAAAGGTAAAAGGAAAAGGAGTCATTTTTTTTAACTGGCCATATCCAATGTAAACAATCTTTGTCACCAAGAAGCTTGAAATTGAGGGGGAATTTTCAAATGCACAGATGATCATATATTTGAGAAGACACTGAAAATAGAGTTATCTCCCATACCCCAGGCCTACACCCTTAATTCATTATTTTTATCTTGTTTTCTTTCTTTTTTGCAATGTTTCTTCTTTTTTCTTAACTTTTGAAAATATAGACAGGGTATCATGTAATGTTCCAAATACCTTTTTTCTTTTTTTATATTTGACGGGGGGGGGGGGAGGGGATTATAGCTGAACAAAAAGATATTTTAAAGATTATATGTTATATTCTGGAACTTATTGAAAAGGTGACCAGAAATTTAGTATTTTACTCTTATTCTTCTACAATTCTTGCCATTTTACTTATATTATTTCATATATTTTTTCAGACTTTGGTCAGTATGTTTATACCAAAAGTGATCACAACAATTTTTGTGTGCCTGTTTGTTTACGTGTTGTCTATGGCATCATTCCATTTTGTCAACAGAGAAACGTTTAATTACCTAGGATATTACAATAATATGGTAAGTAGTAGATATGATCCTCCAGAAGTCAATTCCTGCTTTTAACCACTGATGTTTTGAAGAGCTAACTTTATCAGGGATGATTTTCGTCAGTTATTTAACTGATTTCAGCTATTTTCCTCTGGAGAGAAATTGTCGAAAGTTGCTTGACACAGTTAGAACGGGTCAAAAATAGACCACTTGACAAGAGGTGATGGTTTTAGCTATTTTTCATTGATTTTCAGTTATTTTTATTTTCTAAGCAGAATCATCCCTGCTTTATGGTTATTTAATGCAAGCTCTTTCAGAATCAAAGAACAACCCTGATTTTTTAAAGTGATCCGTCACCTTAATGGGACACTCGTCTTGAGCCTCGTATGTTATATTTAGCATTGATTTAGACATGCATTAATTTCCATCCTGTAGCTCTTGTGGTGTTCATGTAAAAAAGTACATAATTGTTTGATTAATTATCTCCCTTGACATTTTCATGTAATTTGTCTTGTGTTATTCATTAGTATTATATAATGTAATTGAAGTGCTTTATTATCTCTGTACCTCTGTAAAATGGTTATGAGAAATAAAGATATATGCTTACTTTCTTTGTGCTATATGGTTTGGTTTATGTTGTTTAATGCCACTTTCATTATATCGTGGGTGTCAGTTTTATTGGTGGAGGAAACAGGTGTACCCAGAGAAAACCACTGACCTGTCGCAAGTCACATACAAACTTTATCACATAATGTTGTATTGAGTACACTTCATCATGAACAGGACTTTTGGAAAGATTAGTCCTTTGCAATCCATTGATTCTACATTAAATAAGTAAACATTTATTTGTACATAATTCATGGTGAAATTTATTATCCTGCTGGCTCTTGTTGAAGTCCATGATTGAAAAGAATTAGGCCACACTTTAACAATAACACATATTATGTTAGTAATCTATATAACTAAATAATCAACATACCAAAGGCATGACTACAGCAAAATTAATATAACCTCTATGCAATTATTATGCCCCCACCATTATGCACCTGGGGTACATGTAGTAAGTTTTTTCATGTCTGTACATCTTGCATTTGGTTTCTGCTCAAAAAGTTAAGTTCCCCTTAAGTAAAGCATTTGAAATTTGTACACAAGGTCAGGGATCAGGAAAGTCAAGTTTGATTTCTAACTTAATCACTTTTTCCATTATGGAGTTATTCCCCCTGTTTACTTTAGCTAGAAGAGGGGGGGGGGGCATCCATGTTCTATGGACACATTCTTCTGGTTTTTTAAATTCAAAGCTTAAGAAAGTTAAGAAAGAAATAACATAAGCTCTACAGAGCTTTTCACTGCAGGTCTTTATGTCATTATATTTATGTTACAGGATGACTTATTAAAACTGAATGCTAAATTTATAAACAGACGCTTGGATACCCATGCCAGCCGCATTAATTTAATGCAATATCCAGCATACCAAGAACTGACAAACTTATATATACAGCGACACTTACACCTCTACAAGTCATCAGAAAATCATTTGAAAACCATGCATAATGGACATTCATCATTCTACTGTAACTATCTGAAGAACCTGAATGTGTCGGCTGTGTGTGAGACCAGTATGACCTCTAATGTTCCAGAGGTCATAGTTTCAGCTTGTCAGTTTGAGAAGATCAGTCCTCGTCATTATCTAAGGTAAATCTATTTATACAATATAGGTAATTTGTTTAAAAGTGACATTCATTGTATGTTGAGATTTTTATCTTACGTTTAGCTGAATGAATTCAGTGACCTTTGACTGCTGCAACCAATCGAACCTAACTGCCCACATGTAATGCCTCCAATGAAAATAAATCCTAAGTAACCATACTAGGAAAATACATCTAGAGATAATTTTCATAATATCAGAATTATAATGAATCTTGACCTGTTGTATTTTATGAGATTTGAAATGTATAAACAATACACATCAGAACAATTTCTAATAAAATAGCCCTATTACGGCACATAAATCTACCGACATGTCCATGATATTGAAATTATTTGATTCCTTCATCTCTTGTTTTAAATTTCAATATTGCACATGCTTGTAATCGTGTCAATACGGTGAAAACTGTTTAGATCGAACCCTGAATAAAACAGAATCCTGTTTAAATCGAACTTTTAAATAAAGTCCAAATGTAGGAATTTCTTTAATTTAACATGCATTTAACAAATACCTGTCTATTCCACACTCAAAAGCTGGTGCCAAGGAAGTCTGGTTTAGACAGGTTTCACATGTATTTACAAAGTTATTATTTATTAATTTCGATAATTTTAGTAGTTAATTCTGCAGACAGTGCAGCATTTATTACTATCTTCATGAAATATTTGAAGAAGTTTTGATTGTATTTTTAGAGTTATCTATCTTACATTTAATTACAACCAAATTCCAATTAAACATTTTTTACTGAATCTATACATATCTTTAACATGGAAGTATTATAGTGAAACCTGTCTTAACCAAACCTTCTTTGGACCAACTTTCGCATTTCGAATAGACAGGTTAAATTAACAAAGATTACCTATATTGGTATTTTATTAAATGTTCCTTTTATACAGGATTACAGTTTATTCAGGGTTTGGCTTAGACAGGTTTATACAGGATTACAGTTTATTCAGGGTTTGGTTTAGACAGGTTTATACAGGATTAGTTTATTCAGGGTTTGGCTTAGACAGGTTTATACAGGATTAGTTTATTCAGGGTTTGGCTTAGACAGATTTCACTGTACATAATACCTCAATGGAGTGATTAATGCATCAGTAAAGTTCATAATAATTTCCAAATTCTAACCTTTATAAACAAAAATAAATGTCAATTGTTACAGATATTATTTTGCACCATGTGTGGCAATAATTGGTCGATGACCTTGAAAATGACTGTAGTGTTAAATTATTGTATAGTTCAATGGATCTATATTATCAGTAAATTGGACATTTTTAGCTCACCTTGCCAAAGGCAATGTGAGCTTTTGCCATCACTTGGCGTCCGTCGTCCGTTAACTTTTCACATTTTAATCTTTTCCTCTGAAACCCAAATGAAGTGAAACCTGGTAGGAAGCATCTATGGAAGGTCCTCTTTAAAGATTGCTAATTTTGTCCCGATCCATTAACAAACATGGCCACCATAGGCAATTCTTTTTACTGATTGGCCGATTTTTAAAAATCTTCTCCTCTGAAGCCACTTGGCCAAATGAACCGAAACTTGGTAGGAAGCATCTATGGCATGTTCTCTATAAAGATTGTTCATTTCGTCCCGATCCGTTATCAAACATGGCCACCACAGGCAATTCTTGTTTCTAATTGGTTGATTTCTGAAAAATCTTCTCCTCTGAAACCGCTTGGCCAAATGAACTTGGTAGGTAGCATCATTTAAAGGTCTTCTATAAAGATTGCTCATTTAGTTCCGATCCGTTAACAAACATGGCCACCACAGGCAATTCTTGTTTCTAATTGGTTGATTTCTAAAAAATTGTCTACTCTGAAACCGCTTGGCCAAATAAATCGAAACTTGGTAGGAATCATCCTTGGAAGGTCCTTTATAAAGATTGGTAATTTAGTTCCGATCCATTAACAAACATGGCCACCAAAGGAAATTCTTGTTTCTGATTGGTTGATTTCTAAAAAATCTTCTTCTCTGAAACCGCTTTGCCAAATGAATCAAAGCTTGGAAGGTCATCTATAAAGATTGCTAATTTAGTTCCGATCCGTTAATAAACATGGCTACCACCGGCCATTCTTGTTTCTGATTGGTCGATTTCTAAATATCTTCTCTGTAACTGCTTAGCCAAATGACCAAAATGGTAAGCACCTACAGGAGGTTCTGTATTAAGTTTCCTCAAAGCAGAATGAAAGGTGAGCGACACAGGCTCAGCCCACTGAGCCTCTAGTTTCTTTGATTTCATTGGGACATATTGTCTGTATCAACGAACTGACTTGAATTCTGAAAATTATATGTCAGTGTGACGTCAGACACTTTATATATGACATTACCCATATAAAACAATAATATCAGTTTTAAAGTCGTGACATACATTAACACACAGCTCGTCCTCCTGTGACATACATTAACACACAGCTCGTCCTCCCGTGACATACATTAACACACAGCTCGTCCTCCCGTGACATACATTAACACAGCTCGTCCTCCCGTGACATACATTAACACACAGCTCGTCCTCCCGTGACATACATTAACACACAGCTCGTCCTCCTGTGACATACATTAACACACAGCTCGTCCTCCTGTGACATACATTAACACACAGCTCGTCCTCCCGTGACATACATTAACACACAGCTCGTCCTCCCGAATTTACAGCAATACTAGCAATAATGTCTGCCTCGACCTTGACTGGCATAATTATATATTTATTATCTCTATATTGATTGATTGGTATTTAACATCACCTTTAGCAGTATTTCAATAGTTTATATTTTTTTGTCTCTATATACATTGATTGATTGGTGTTTAATATCACCTTTCGCAATATTTCAATAGTTTTATATTTTATCGTCTCTTATTTACAGACACATGACATCAGAGTCAAACATATCGGATATTCAAATGGATGAGTTCCTGTTCAGTATCAGAAAGTTGATAGAAGATACATGTTATATTGTGTTAATATTTATGTCTGTTATCATTATTAAAGAGTTATTAGGAACAGTTATATGGTTATACATGAAAAGGTAAGAATGACTAATACTGCCCTTGCAGTCACCTGTATTAAAAGGTCACCTTTTTCATGTCCTGTCATAGAAAATTTCATATATATTGAACCTTTGTTAAGAGGTCACCTGTCTTAAAAGGCCACTTTTTTTTGTCCCAAAGGTGACCTCTTAATACATGCTTGACTGTTTATACTATTGTTGATTAGTTTTACAAGAAAGGATTTCTCCTAGCAATATCTCATCGAAGACAAAGACGATGTGTGATGAGAAATATAGAATCTAACACCGACAAAAGTGCAAGACAGGGAAATCTCCGACACCCGAGGGTGTCGGAGATTTCCATGTCTTGCACTTTTTGTCGGTGTTTGATTTTATTTCTCACTTTTATCAGCTGTTTTTAGTTTCGTGTTTGTTTGTAAACTTCATGTAAACAATGTGAGTTATTTCCCCTTCATGTCAATAAAAAAAGTAGCTCTGTATTTTTGTGTATTGCATTATGTAATAATATGGCTGATTGTTAGGATTTGCATGTTTATAAAAGATTAAAAACTTATATACAGTGAATTGTTTATTTTAGAAAGGAAAAGCATGGAGAATTGGGGGGGGGGGGGGGGGGGGGGGGAGCAGTTGACATAAACTGTACAGCATGCATTTGCCGGTAAAACGCACATGATTTTTTTGTCTTGCACTAGTGCAAAATATGAAAATCTCACATCGCTGAAAATAGGAACTGGTCTGTCTCAAAAGTGAGAAGTCTAATTCTAGCAAAACATATCAACGATAGTATGTTTATCAAAGATTTATCAAAACATATCAACGATAGTATGTTTATCTAGGATTTATCAAAACATATCAATGATAGTATGTTTATCAAAGATTTATCAAAACATATCAACGATAGTATGTTTATCAAAACATATCAACGATAGTATGTTTATCAAAGATTTATCAAAACATATCAACGATAGTATGTTTATCTAGGATTTATCAAAACATATCAACGATAGTATGTTTATCAAAGATTTATCAAAACATATCAACGATAGTATGTTTATCAAGGATTTATCAAAGCATATCAACGATAGTATGTTTATCAAGGATTTATCAAAGTGATCATATCAATGTAATGTAATGTTAGAAATCAACAATATTATGTTTGTATCACACTTATTGCATGATAGTAGATATTAATTATTTTTTGTAAAGATCAAAGTGAAAACTTACAAATCATTGATAATATGTAAATAACCATCTGTGTAAACCTTACTTGTTTGTGTTTTTATAAGATCATATACATTAACAGACAGATTGTGGATTTAGACAATATACATACATTGTATATTTATGCCTCATTCCATAGCAGTTCAGTTTTATTGGTTGAGGAATCTGGGGATCTCAGAGAATACTACCAGTTTTCGAGAAGTCATTGACAAACGTGATCAGTTGTTATTTCAAGAGAAATTTATGTGGATACCAATTTTCTTGTTTCAGGGAATATTCAGCACTTAAAGAACTCTTGAATCATGGACTTTCAAGTGATTCCTTATATTTATGCACCTCGCAACTGACGTACAATTTCAAAAACAGGCCAGTGTTGAAACTATTGAAAGCAACCAGAAATAAAGTGCCAATTATCAAATAAAAAAAGACATCCATGATTATGGTCATAAAACTTGCGAGTCCAAGTTTTGTTGTTGTACTCGAAAAACAGCCAATCAGAACACTGGATCCAATAAGTTCTGTATTCTGATTGGATGATTTTGGAGTACAAGTACAAAATTCAAACTCAAAAGTTTTAGAACTTTAAGGCCATTTGTTTATAAGAGTAATATCTTTTACCTCTTTTTATCTAAATTACATTGTGTTCTTTCATGTTCAATCTATAAAGCTTTTGATGGTTTTTTTTCTATTTCAGATCGGGTTTCATTAATTTACGGATCATCTTTGAAGCAGATGAACCCCCAACTGGACCTCATAAATGAATAATTACATATACAACATCAAAGGAAGTGTAGAATGCACAATCTTGCCTTGAAACCTGTTGTATATTTATGTACATTAAATATGAAATAGGATTGTGCTTCCCCATTTACAACATTGGAAGTACAAGCTGATGAACTACTTATTTAACATTGTACTTAATATCATAATTTTGGGTCTTCCATCATATAAAATGGTAGTATTTGTCAACAAACCCTACTTATTATTATGTACTTAATATTCTTCTACGATGTAGCTGAAATATTGCTAAAAGTGGTGTAAGACATCAAACAATCAATCTTCTAGCAAAAAATACCATATTTTAATGGACTATAAGTTAATGCTATTTTATCAACATTATTTTTTCCGTATTGTTCCGACACGGTGGTATTTTTTTGTTTTTCATTTTATTCTGTGAGAAAAGGTCAATTAAACTTATGGTTCAAGTAGACTTTATTAAGTCCAGAACATACTGTTTTAGATATATAATATGTTTGTTGATGGAATATTGTAGCTTTATCTCTGTGCAATAGATATTCTATGACTTCATACAGCTTTTTGGGGAGATATATGGTGTAAGACAGTTTTATTGCCTATACAGACTACCTACTGGTCTTTTATCATTGTAAAGTAACCTTAGTTCCAACCAAAGTGTCTTAGTCCCTTATTTGACAAAGTATGCTTTTTTCTTTCCAATTTCTGTTTAGTCAATAGCTTTTTCAAATATTTTAGCAAAGTTGTGTTAAAAGAAAAATTATCATATGTTCTTTTTTTTTACTGCCACGATATAATTAAAATATTGTTTTAAAGTGGTGTTAAACACCATAAACCCACCCCAACCCTTTTCTTTCTTATATTCATATAATTTTTCTCCCATTTTGTTGGTTTTCAGCTTTAAAGTCTGTGTAGTCATTTTATAATATATTTGTACTACATTTAGATAAGTAACACTTTATATAATAGTGCTAGATATACCATTTCATTTTAGCATGTAATTTTTTTAATGCTGCTTTTATATACAAAATAACCATCCAAAGTATATGTTTAATTGTCATTTTCCATTTGTTATATATTGTAATATTATTGCTCGTCTTCCTAAGAATCAAGACATTTTAAAAATGTTGATAGAAAAAAAACACACACTTAAGTAATTTTTGCTAGCAAGGTAGTTATATATGGAAATTACAATGATTTTGATGAATATGATGAATAAACTGGGTCGTAGTAGTGATACGATGCCAAACATGTATTCCATTTCAATGTCAAATAAGCAACAAGAACAAAAAGTGGTGGAATTATCTCCCTTTGAACTTTTCTTTTACTTTACCCATGCATTAGTTAATGATTTTTCAGATGACAATTATGTAACAACAATTTTTGATAGTAATTTCAATGAGAACCTGGTGTGTTTTGCCATGTTTTATCCACTCCTTGATTTAATTAAGAATATCATGTAATTTATGTAACGTAATAAGGGTAACCATTATACCTGTCTCACTATTTATTGTCCTTGGAAATGTGGCATTTAGGCAATAGACTTCAATCCAAACAGAAGGTATAGATAAGCTGTATAATGCCAGAGTTTTAAAAATATCTGCCATATCATAGCAGTCAGGGTTTTTTTCAGAGAGGAAAGTAACTTAAGAATATCACTGACTTTCTGCAAGTCACTGTCAAACTTATATACATGTATCATATAGGGTTGTATGGAGTATACATCTTTATGGTCATGTGATGGAATTGAACTTACAAGCCTCTGGTGAGAGGCACTGATTTCGTAGGTAGATTACAATACCATTGCAGTGAGAGAAGTTCCTGCCCCATAACAGAAGTATGGAAGACAGTTATATGTAGATGATTCTAAGTAGAGTTTTTTTTTGTATATTTTATATATTTTATTTTAGATTATTCATAGTTATTTTATAATTGAAGGCTTTAATGGTGCAGTGTATCATGCTGGTGCTGCTTTATTTTATGTTTTTTTCTTCTTTTCTGCAGCTTGTTACTTCATTTCCACAAAAAGAAGTTCTTCATTTCTGTGATCTTATTACAACCTGTAGGTGAACAAGAGCTTAGGTGAATTAGATTACAGTTAACTAAAACATCCAGATGAGTTAGTACAAAAATGTATAAAACTAGCAGAAATTAAATGTGGAAAAGAAGTGGCATCAATCTGCAGAAATGGAAGGAAAAAAAATACGTCCAGATATTATAGAAATATAGAACCCTATAATAAGCTGTGTTTACTCAATTTAATTTTGTCCAGAAAATCAGAAAGGTGATATATTTATGTTATAATAAATTATCTGTAAATTGGACTTTGATCTCACTGAATGATATTGTCAGTATCAACTTAGTGACTCTGATACTGGAAAATATTGGTCAGTTTGACCATGACATTATGATATTAAATACAGATAAAATTAATAACGTCAGTTTTAAAGGTCTTATCATTCATTATCACTAGTATCATAGCTCGTCCATTAGGACTTGTTGTGATGCTGGTGATAATGTCTGTCTCAGCCTTCAAATCTGACGTTATTCTATATTTATTGAAAAAGGACTATGGAAAAGGAGTCCATTATACAAGTATACTATGCATAGTCAATTATAATAATATTCTTGAAATTTATGTTTTTAAATGGTTAACAGAGATGGCTGGTTTTTTTGGGGGGGGGGGGGGAATAATTTGTTTATTTTTTCAATGTGTGTGAGGGGTATCAATTTTGTCTCTTTCTACGATTTTTCTATTGGATTTAGGAACTGTTCAGACAGTGTGGTATTTTTTGTTTTAAATTTTACTTCTATAAGTATCCATTCCTCTATTAAATCTCAAAACTAAAAATGTAGTTCAAGATCTTAATTCTAATATATTATTGTAACCGAGATTACATTCTGTTTTTACAACCTTGTAACTCTTTAAATAGACATTTTGCTTTCCAAATGATGTTTGCAATTAGAAAAGAATTATATTAGACCAGTATTTCTAACGAAAAAAGTATCATGTGACATCAACCCAACAATATAAAATTGTTGTAATGGATAAAAAAAAAATTGAAACAAACATTGACATACAACCCTTTTTGGGTTTTTTTTCTCCCTCTTATTCCTTTCAATTAGCTTTAATAAAAATGGTTTTAATAGTTTAGTTGTAATTGTCATGGATATTAAGATGTAACATAAATGTCTTCAGTTCTTTTACAGCATAATAATTTCTTTGTTTATTCATTGCAACTGGACTTAGTTCATTACATTTTTAGAAAGATTTTCACCATATTGAATGTCATTACAGTAGAAATACATAATTGTTTTATTTCAATTCAAGTACATTTTATCAAAGTAATAGATTTAACATCATGTGTTGTTTTTGAGTGTATAATGTTTTGTTTGTCTATTAAATTATTTGATCTCTTACATCACAGATTCTGGATGTAAAATAAAATTTTAAAATTGAAAACATGCTTCTTTTCATTTGTCATTGTAATTTTGTCAGCTGAAACCACTGTGCGAAATTAAGGCAAGCTTGGCTTGGGTGGTGTTTTTGGTGATCCCATTCAGGAATATATATGAACCCGCCTTCTCTTACAAGATTGCCACTGTTATTGTGGATTGGAATCCAAGATGACCACCACCACAGGACAAAGTATTAACAGAGGATCATATGGGATAAATATTTTATTAAGTTATTCTTTCTTGAAAGCAATGACCAATATTACAACAAATTTGACTGGAATTGTCCTATACCAAATTACCACCGCACGACATCGTGAAACACAGGACACTAGGCTTCTTCTTAGACACTACAAACAGGATTGAACCCATACTGAATGAATAACCAGGTGAGTGATGGGGCCTCAGGTGGACCTTTTGTTAAAAAAAACATTGAATACGAGGACCATGCCTTCCATCTCAGTTTTTCTTGCACCCAATAAAACTGACCCCCACGATATAACTGAAATATTGTTGAAAGTGGTGTTAAACACCATAAACGAACCCAAACCTATTTAGACAATTCCCAATTTCCATTATCTTCTGGTTTTTTTTTTAGATCACTAGTCAATGGCTCGCGTTAGCATTTCTCATCACTTGTCCGACATTCGTCTTCCATTAACTTTTCACATTTTGATCTTCTCAAGACCAATGGACCAAACTTGGATGTGATACTCCATGAATGGTCCTCTTCCAAAATTATGTCCAATGACCTTGTCCTACATCCAAGATAGCTGCCATGGCTTCGGATTGGTTGACAAAATTGGAAACCTTTGAAAATCTTCTTTAGAACCACTGGATGGAACAAATTCAAATTTGTACCAAATAGTCCTTGGGTCGGTGGTATTCTCCAGGTACTCCGGTTTCCTTCACCAATAAAACTGAAATGCCACAATGTAAATGAATTATTGTTGAAAGTGGCATTAAGCACCATAACCCTAACTCTTAATTATGGATAGCTTGAAGATTTTATTAGTTTCTGTCTCTTATCTTACGTCCAGCTGGTTATTGCATCAATTTAGAAATTTAAAACTAGCTTTAAATGGATAACATACAGGTGAAGTTTGTCTTTCAAAAGACAACATTTCACCTACAAGACAACAATACTTGGTTTGTGCATTTCTGATCCTGTATACTGGATGTAAGGAAACACATTTTTAATAAAAACAAGAGGCAATCACTGTAATCACTCGCCTGGTTTTCAGCTTGACTTCTACAGTTTAAAGGAAAAAATCAGTTGATTCATCTTTTTTTGTCATTTGAAATTTCTGATAATTGTAATAGAAGCCATCGTGGATGCTGGAGTGTCACACATAATTATGAAAGTGGACCAACCCAAAATCATAACAGCTCAAGATTCTGAGCAGAAGATTTTAATATGACTTGTTTTCTCAAATTTATGCATTATCAGTATACATCGGATGAAAGAAAACAATCACAGAAAAACCCGGAATATATGTTGAATTTCTACAGGTATTCATTGTCATATAGCTGCAGTTAAAATTTAAGCTCATTTTGATTAATAATAAAGCAGCAATATACCATTATAGATATTTATATTTTTAGTAATGGCTGCCATCTTGAATGGAGGTCAGACTGGGAAAAATTGAAAGAGGACCACCCAATTACCATCTCGGCCAAATATGGCTTAAATTGGTTCAGCGGTCTCAGAGGAGAAGATGTAAATGTGATATTTTATTAAAATATGCCTTATTTGCATAATCGATATAAATCGGTTGATATCAAAGTTTCACAGAAAACCCGGAATGTATGTTAAACTACTCGTTAACATGCACGGAGCTTACTGTGACTAATAATTTAAGAATTTTCTATTTTTGGTAAAGGCCACATTTTTGAATGGAGGGCTGGGCTGTTGAACATAATGTTAAGAGAACAACCAAAGTACAATATCAGCCAGGTTCTTTTTATTTGGTTCAATGGTTTCAGGTGAGAAGATTTATATGTGAAAGTTTACGACGTACGACGTACGACGGAGTGACGAAGTGATGGCAAAAATGTCCAGTCAATATGTCGTAGCGATATACAATACTCCATATGGAAATAAATAATATACGCCACCATATATAAGTATATTCTGAAGACATACGAGTATATAGTATCAATGTGTCAATAACCGTGAATGATCACTCGTAGTTATCTCTGATCTGTCCATTTGTGGTACGTACCTATTAATTTATTTATAGTTACAATTATAATGTTGATCGATTGTTGTATTATATCAAGTGGTGTTTCAGTATATTCGAGACAAGAAACAAGTTATATAACAAAAGGGGTAATCAGAAACCGCAATTAGAACAAACATAGACGATACAATGGCCAACAGAGAAAGGACAAAACAACAAGCAAAATATAAAAGGATAGGCAGTTCCTGCTCCACTAGTGACACCAGTCGTGTTATTCTTAAACGGCACGGACATGATATCGTCATTGTGTTGGATACCAGATACAAATAACTTGATAAACTGTAACTTCCCTACAACACAAACTGGAGTAAAGACGAACAGAACATCGTTTTTACCCACAGAAATCATGGCGGACATCACAATCCATGACTAAAACGTGAAAAGGGGGGATTCTGAAAGGATATGCAGGACCTCCTTTGCGCGACATCCGTCGATTTACTCTTGCTACAAATACGGTTAAGACGAAAGGAGGACCGAATTACTGTGACTACGACAAACGGGAGATATCCGTGGTCATCTGTCACAATGGTTAACCAAACCCTATCACACACACCTCGCTACGAGTTTGAATCGAACTCACCACTTTAGTTGAAAGTGAACATTATAAGATCAATGAAATAATCAATCTCAACAACAGTAAGCACTCCTGTCACAAACCTTGTTGTATCTGGGTAGGTTTTTTATTGTTTGTCTATATATGGACTGTCGTTGGAAATCCAATTATCAGAGGAGGGTTGGGGTTCAATTATCCAGTTTAAAGTTGTCACATTGTTGTGCCTGTCCGAAGCCAGAACCTGGATTTACAATGCCATATGTCGTGGTATGTTTGTGTTCAATTGTTTGAGATGAGAAATGATCGTGTTTGTTATTGATATTGGTATGAGTGTTGACTTTCTATTCGAAAGTGTATAACTATGCATAGTCCAGTCTGCTGAGAATATGGTCACCGTGGTAATTAAGATGTTTACATCCGTGTGTCGTGGTACAACATTAAATAGTTGCGGCAGAACATAGTCCCTGATTGGAGGACTACTAGCGGCTCTTCTTGTTGTGGTTGGCTACATTCCTATGTTTGTTTGTTTATTAAACATTGGACTCTGGGGACTATTTCTATAAACCAGTTCTAGAAGTCTCGTTCACGTTATATATAGCAGAACTAGGATTAATTAACTGACATTTTAATTGTGGTCAAGATAAAAAAAAAACAGTGATGGTGCATATGTGTGCTATATACATGTATATTGATTGTTTATGTGGGTGCTACATGTATATACATGTATATTGATGGTGTATATGGGTGGTATATACATGTATATTGATTGTGTATATGCGTGGTATATGCATGTATATTGATGGTGTATATGGGGTGGTATATACATGTATTTTGATTGTGTATATCGGTGCTACATACATGTATATTGATTGTGTATATGGGTGCTACATACATATATATTGATTGTGTATATGGGTGCTATGTACATGTATATTGATGGTGTATATGGGTGCTCTACAGGGGCGGATCCAGGATTTCAAGTTAGAGGGGGCGCACTTAAAAAAATTGCGCCAAGCGGAGGGAGGCGCGAAAATTTTTGGGGTATTTCGTGTGAAAAATCGCGATTTTACGCCAAAAAATCATATTTTTTTAAATTGCGGAGGGAGGCGCGAACATATTTGGGGTATTTCGTGTGAAAAATCACGATTATACGCCAACAAATCATATTTTTTCCAATTTTAGGGGGGGGGGGGGGGGGGGGGGGGGGGCGTGCGCCGGGTGCGCCTCCTCCTGGATCCGCCCCTGCCCTATACATGTATATTGATTGTGTACATGGGTGCTTATTTTTATGCATGTATATTGATGGTGTGTATGGGTGCTATATACATGTATATTGATTGTGTATATGGGTGCTACATACATGTATATTGATTGTGTATATGGGTGCTATATACACGTATATTGATGGTGTATATTAGTGTTATATACATGTATATTGATTGTGTATATGGGTGCTACATACATGTATTTTAATTGTGTATATCGGTGCTACATACATGTATTTTGATTGTGTATAAGGGTGCTACATACATATATATTGATTGTGTATATGGGTGCTATGTACATGTATATTGATGGTGTGTATGGGTGCTACATACATGTATATTGATGGTGTATATGGGTGCTATATACATGTATATTGATAGTGTATATGGGTGCCACATACATGTATATTGATTGTATATATGGGTGCTACATACATGTATATTGATTGTGTATATGGGTGATATGTATATGTATATTGATGGTGTGTATGGATGCTATATACATGTATATTGATGGTGTATATGGGTGATACATACATGTATATTGATTGTGTATATGGGTGCTATATACATGTATATTGATTGTGTATATGGATGCCACATACATGTATATTGTTTGTATATATGGCTGCTACATACATGTATATTGATCATATATATGTGTGCTATATATATGTATATTGATTTTGTATATGGGTGGTACATACATGTATATTGATTGTGTATATGCGTGGTATATGCATGTATATTGATGGTGTATATGGGGTGGTATATACATGTATTTTGATTGTGTATATCGGTGCTACATACATGTATATTGATTGTGTATATGGGTGCTACATACATATATATTGATTGTGTATATGGGTGCTATGTACATGTATATTGATGGTGTATATGGGTGCTCTACAGGGGCGGATCCAGGATTTCAAGTTAGAGGGGGCGCACTTAAAAAAATTGCGCCAAGCGGAGGGAGGCGCGAAAATTTTTGGGGTATTTCGTGTGAAAAATCGCGATTTTACGCCAAAAAATCATATTTTTTTAAATTGCGGAGGGAGGCGCGAAAATATTTGGGGTATTTCGTGTGAAAAATCACGATTATACGCCAAAAAATCATATTTTTTCCAATTTTAGGGGGGGGGGGGGGGGGGGCGTGCGCCGGGTGCGCCTCCTCCTGGATCCACCCCTGCTCTATACATGTATATTGATTGTGTACATGGGTGCTTATTTTTATGCATGTATATTGATGGTGTGTATGGGTGCTACATACATGTATATTGATTGTGTATATGGGTGCTATATACACGTATATTGATGGTGTATATTAGTGTTATATACATGTATATTGATTGTGTATATGGGTGCTACATACATGTATTTTAATTGTGTATATCGGTGCTACATACATGTATTTTGATTGTGTATAAGGGTGCTACATACATATATATTGATTGTGTATATGGGTGCTATGTACATGTATATTGATGGTGTGTATGGGTGCTACATACATGTATATTGATGGTGTATATGGGTGCTATATACATGTATATTGATAGTGTATATGGGTGCCACATACATGTATATTGATTGTATATATGGGTGCTACATACATGTATATTGATTGTGTATATGGGTGATATGTATATGTATATTGATGGTGTGTATGGATGCTATATACATGTATATTGATGGTGTATATGGGTGATACATACATGTATATTGATTGTGTATATGGGTGCTATATACATGTATATTGATTGTGTATATGGATGCCACATACATGTATATTGTTTGTATATATGGCTGCTACATACATGTATATTGATCATATATATGTGTGCTATATATATGTATATTGATTTTGTATATGGGTGGTACATACATGTATATTGATTGTGTATATGCGTGGTATATGCATGTATATTGATGGTGTATATGGGGTGGTATATACATGTATTTGGATTGTGTGTATCGGTGCTACATACATGTATATTGATTGTGTGTATGGGTGTTATATACATGTATATTGATTGTGTGTATGGGTGCTATATAAATGTAAATTGATGGTGTATATGGGTGCTATATACATGTATATGTATTGTGTATATGCGTGGTATATGCATGTATATTGATGGTGTATATGGTGTGGTATATACATGTATTTGGATTGTGTGTATCGGTGCTACATACATGTATATTGATTGTGTGTATGGGTGTTATATACATGTATATTGATTGTGTGCATGGGTGCTATATACATGTAAATTGATGGTGTATATGGGTGCTATATACATGTATATTGATAGTGTATATGTGTGATATATACATGTATATTGATTAGGTATATGGGTGCTATATACATGTATAATGATTGTGTATATTGGTGCACTATGCATGTATATTGATGATGTATATGGGTGCTATATACATGCATATTGATTGTGTATATGGGTGCTATATACATATATATTGATTGTGTATATTGGGGCTTATTTTTATGCATGTATATTGATGGTGTGTATGGGTGTTATATACATGTATATTGATGGTGTATATGGGTGCTACTTACATGTATATTGATTGTGTATATGGGTGCTATATACATGTATATTGATGGTGTATATTAGTGTCATATACATGTATATTGATTGTGTATATGGGTGCTACATACCTGTATATTGATTGTGTATAAGGGTGCTACATACATATATATTGATTGTATATATGGGTGCTATATACATGTATATTGATGGTGTGTATGGGTGCTATTTACATGTATATTGATGGTGTATATGGGTACTACATACATGTATATTGATTGTGTATATGGGTGCTATATACATGTATATTGATTGTGTGTATGGGTGCCACATACATGTATATTGATTGTATATATGGGTGCTACATACATGTATATTGATTGTGTATATGGCTGCTACATACATGTATATTGATCATGTATATGTGTGCTATATACATGTATATTGATTTTGTATATGGGTAGTATATACATGTATATTGATTGTGTATATGCGTGGTATATGCATGTATATTGATGGTGTATAAGGGGTGGTATATACATGTATTTTGATTGTGTATATCGGTGCTACATACATGTATATTGATTGTGGATATGGGTGCTACATACATATATATTGATTGTGTATATGGATGCTATGTATATGTATATTGATGGTGTGTATGGGTGCTATATACATGTATATTGATGGTGTATATGGGTGCTAAATACATGTATATTGATTGTGTATATGGGTGTTATATACATGTATATTGATTGTGTATATGGGTGTCGCATACATGTATGTTGATTGTATATATGGGTGCTACATATATATATATTGATAGTGTATATATCTGCTACATACATGTATATTGATGGTGTGTACGAGTGCTATATACATGTATATTGATGGTGTGTATGGGTGCTGTATACATTTATATTGATGGTGTATATGGGTACTACATACATGTATATTGATTGTGTATATGGGTGCTACATACATGTATATTGATGGTGTATATGGGTGCTACATACATGTATATTGATTGTATATATGGGTGCTACATACATGCATATTGAATGTGTATATGTGTGCTACATACATATATATTACGGATTTAGTTTGTTACACATATTTTCATTGGTTCTTCAACCCTGAATGTCAACATATATTCCGAAAACAGACGGGGTATATATTTCAGTCCCCCAAAACGATTAAAACATGGACGACAAAACATTACGCTTCACTGAATCAATGGTATAATACGGAATAATAAACGTATTTTTACCAAATTAAATGCTGTTTTTATACTCAAAACGGCTGCATGAACAAAAAAATATTACAACGGTTAATTCCGTCACACATACCTGATCGACCCAGCAAACTCCTATGTTCCACGGCTGTACCATACAAATAAACAAAACGTTGAGCCTTGAAAACTTTCGACGTCATGGGGCCACACCAAGGTTTTATTTAGATGTTGTTAACATTTAAATTATTGAGAAACTGTTTGCAAACCCGTTGTTTTGTTATGTGATATATTAATGCTATATTTATAAAGTTTATAAAATTTACTACATATGAAACTGTATCGATTTAGAAATTTAGTACAGTATTTTCCTTCATGAGATACCCCCATACATGAAATATGAAGCGACACATATTTTGACGTCATTGAAGAATGACGTCAAAGAAACGGAAACGGACATCTAGAGATACGAGAAATGAAAATAAAACACGCAAATTTATTTAATACAGTTGGATGGTGTATTAAAAAAAACAATGGTTAAATCTGTAATATATCTGTTATTCAGTTATCAGACAGGGTATATAATGTGACATTCCCGGCTTATGATATATATTCCCTTCGGCTGCGCCTAAGGGAATATAGATCCTAAGCCGGGAATGTCACATTATATACCCTGTCTGATAGCTGAATAACATATAATAATATTGAGTGTATATGGGGGCTACATAAATATATATTGAGTGTATATGGGTGCTATGTACATGTATATTGATTGTGTATATGGGTGGTATATACATGTATATTGATTGTGTATATGGGTGCTATATACATGTACAGAAAAATGTATATTGATTGTGTATATGAGTGCTATGTACATGTATATTGCTTGTGTATATGGTGCTTTTTATATGTATATTGATTTTGTATATGGGTGCTATATACATGTATATTGCGTGTGTATATGGGTGCTATATACATGTATATTGATTATGTATATGTGTGCTATATACATGTATATTGATTGTGTATATGGGTGGTATATGCATGTATATTGATTGTGTATATGCGTCGTATATGCATGTATATTGATGGTGTATATGGGGTGGTATATACATGTATATTGATGTTGTATATGGGTAGTATGTATATGTATATTGATTATGTATATGGGTGGTATGTACATGTATATTGATTGTGTATATGGGTGGTATATGCATGTATACTGATGTTGTATATTTGTAGTATTTACATGTATATTGATTGTGTATATGGGTGGTATATACATGTATATCGATTGTGCATAATGGTGGTATATACATGTATATTGATTGTGTATATGGGTGGTATATACATGTATATTGATGGTGTATAAGGGTAGTATATGCATATATATTGATGGTGTATATGGGTGGTATATACATGTATATTGATGGTGTATATGCGTGGTATATGCATGTATATTGCTGGTGTATATGGGGTGGTATATACATGTATATTGATGTTGTATATGGGTAGTATGTATATGTATATTGACTGTGTATATGGGTGGTATATACATGTATATTGATTGTGTATATGGGTGGTATATGCATGTATATTGATGTTGTATATTTGTAGTATTTACATGTATATTGATTGTGTATATGGGTGGTATATACATGTATATTGATTTTGTATATTGGTGGTATATACATTACCTATGTCTGAAGATGATTGATCTTAGTCTTAATACATTACCTATGTCTGAAGGTGATTGATCTTAGTCTTAATACATTACCTATGTCTGAAGGTGATTGATCTTAGTCTTAATACATTACCTATGCCTGAAGGTGATTGATCTTAGTCTTAATACATTACCTATGCCTGAAGGTGATTGATCTTAGTCTTAATATATTACCTATGTCTGAAGATGATTGATCTTAGTCTTAATACATTACCTATGTCTGAGGGTGATTGATCTTAGTCTTAATACATTACCTATGTCTGAGGGTGATTGATCTTAGTCTTAATACATTACCTATGCCTGAAGATGATTGATCTTAGTCTTAATACATTACCTATGTCTGAGGGTGATTGATCTTAGTCTTAATACATTACCTATGTCTGAGGGTGATTGATCTTAGTCTTAATATATTACCTATGTCTGAAGGTGATTGATCTTAGTCTTAATACATTACCTATGTCTGAGGGTGATTGATCTTAGTCTTAATACATTACCTATGTCTGAAGGTGATTGATCTTAGTCTTAATACATTACATATGCCTGCAGATGATTGATCTTAGTCTTAATACATTACGTATGTCTGAAGGTGATTGATCTTAGTCTTAATACATTACCTATGTCTGAAGGTGATTGATCTTAGTCTTAATGCATTACCTATGTCTGAGGGTGATTGATCGTAGTCTTAATACATTACCTATGCCTGAAGGTGATTGATCTTAGTCTTAATACATTACCTATGCCTGAAGATGATTGATCTTAGTCTTAGTACAAAAAACTATGTCTGAAGGTGATTGATCTTAGTCTTAATACATTACCTATGTCTGAGGGTGATTGATCTTAGTCTTAATACATTACCTATGTCTGAGGGTGATTGATCTTATTCTTAATACATTACCTATGTCTGAGGGTGATTGATCTTAGTCTTAATACATTACCTATGTCTGAGGGTGATTGATCTTAGTCTTAATACATTACCTATGTCTGAAGGTGATTGATCTTAGTCTTAATACATTACCTATGTCTGAGGGTGATTGATCTTAGTCTTAATACATTACCTATGCCTGAAGATGATTGATCTTAGTCTTAATACATTACGTATGTCTGAGGGTGATTGATCTTAGTCTTAATACATTACCTATGTCTGAAGGTGATTGATCTTAGTCTTAATACATTACCTATGTCTGAGGGTGATTGATCGTAGTCTTAATACATTACCTATGCCTGAAGGTGATTGATCTTAGTCTTAATACATTACCTATGCCTGAAGATGATTGATCTTAGTCTTAATACATTACCTATGTCTGAAGGTGATTGATCTTAGTCTTAATACATTACCTATGTCTGAGGGTGATTGATCTTAGTCTTAATACATTACCTATGTCTGAGGGTGATTGATCTTAGTCTTAATACATTACCTATGTCTGAGTGTGATTGGTCTTAGTCTTAATACATTACCTATGTCTGAAGGTGATTGATCTTAGTCTTAATACATTACCTATGTCTGAGGGTGATTGATCTTAGTCTTAATACATTACCTATGTCTGAAGGTGATTGATCTTAGTCTTAATACATTACCTATGCCTGAAGATGATTGATCTTAGTCTTAATACATTACCTATGTCTGAGGGTGATTGATCTTAATCTTAATACATTACCTATGTCTGAAGGTGATTGATCTTAGTCTTAATACATTACCGATGTCTGAAGGTGATTGATCTTAGTCTTAATACATTACCTATGTCTGAAGGTGATTGATCTTAGTCTTAATACATTACCTATGCCTGAAGATGATTGATCTTAGTCTTAATACATTACCTATGTCTGAAGGTGATTGATCTTAGTCTTAATACATTACCTATGCCTGAAGGTGATTTATCTTAGTCTTAATACATTACCTATGCCTGAAGGTGATTGATCTTAGTCTTAATACATTACCTATGTCTGAAGATGATTGATCTTAGTCTTAATACATTACCTATGTCTGAGGGTGATTGATCTTAGTCTTAATACATTACCTATGTCTGAGGGTGATTGATCGTAGTCTTAATACATTACCTATGACTGAAGATGATTGATCTTAGTCTTAATACATTACCTATGTCTGAGGGTGATTGATCTTAGTCTTAATACATTACCTATGTCTGAAGGTGATTGATCTTAGTCTTAATACATTACCTATGTCTGAAGGTGATTGATCTTAGTCTTAATACATTACCTATGTCTGAAGGTGATTGATCTTAGTCTTAATACATTACCTATGCCTGAAGATGATTGATCTTAGTCTTAATACATTACCTATGTCTGAGGGTGATTGATCTTAGTCTTAATACATTACCTATGTCTGAGGGTGATTGATCTTAGTCTTAATACATTACCTATGTCGGAGGGTGATTGATCTTAGTCTTAATACATTACCTATGTCTGAAGGTGATTGATCTTAGTCTTAATACATTACCTATGTCTGAGGGTGATTGATCGTAGTCTTAATACATTACCTATGCCTGAAGGTGATTGATCTTAGTCTTAATACATTACCTATGCCTGAAGATGATTGATCTTAGTCTTAATACATTACCTATGTCTGAAGGTGATTGATCTTAGTCTTAATACATTACCTATGTCTGAGGGTGATTGATCTTAGTCTTAATACATTACCTATGTCTGAGGGTGATTGATCTTAGTCTTAATACATTACCTATGTCTGAGGGTGATTGATCTTAGTCTTAATACATTACCTATGTCTGAAGGTGATTGATCTTAGTCTTAATACATTACCTATGTCTGAGGGTGATTGATCTTAGTCTTAATACATTACCTATGTCTGAAGGTGATTGATCTTAGTCTTAATACATTACCTATGCCTGAAGATGATTGATCTTAGTCTTAATACATTACCTATGTCTGAGGGTGATTGATCTTAGTCTTAATACATTACCTATGTCTAAAGGTGATTGATCTTAGTCTTAATTCATTACCTATGTCTGAAGGTGATTGATCTTAGTCTTAATACATTACCTATGTCTGAAGGTGATTGATCTTAGTCTTAATACATTACCTATGCCTGAAGGTGATTGATCTTAGTCTTAATACATTACCTATGCCTGAAGGTGATTGATCTTAGTCTTAATACATTACCTATGTCTGAAGATGATTGATCTTAGTCTTAATACATTACCTATGTCTGAGGGTGATTGATCTTAGTCTTAATACATTACCTATGTCTGAAGGTGATTGATCTTAGTCTTAATACATTACCTATGCCTGAAGATGATTGATCTTAGTCTTAATACATTACCTATGTCTGAAGGTGATTGATCTTAGTCTTAATACATTACCTATGTCTGAGGGTGATTGATCTTAGTCTTAATACATTACCTATGTCTGAGGGTGATTGATCTTAGTCTTAATACATTACCTATGTCTGAGGGTGATTGATCTTAGTCTTAATACATTACCTATGCCTGAAGATGATTGATCTTAGTCTTAATACATTACCTATGTCTGAGGGTGATTGATCTTAGTCTTAATACATTACCTATGTCTAAAGGTGATTGATCTTAGTCTTAATACATTAGCTATGTCTGAAGGTGATTGATCTTAGTCTTAATACATTACCTATGTCTGAAGGTGATTGATCTTAGTCTTAATACATTACCTATGCCTGAAGGTGATTGATCTTAGTCTTAATACATTACCTATGTCTGAAGATGATTGATCTTAGTCTTAATACATTACCTATGTCTGAGGGTGATTGATCTTAGTCTTAATACATTACCTATGCCTGAAGATGATTGATCTTAGTCTTAATACATTACCTATGTCAGAGGGTGATTGATCTTAGTCTTAATACACTACCTATGTCTGAGGGTGATTGATCTTAGTCTTAATACATTACCTATGTCTGAAGGTGATTGATCTTAGTCTTAATACATTACCTATGTCTGAAGGTGATTGATCTTAGTCTTAATACATTACCTATGCCTGAAGGTGATTGATCTTAGTCTTAATACATTACCTATGCCTGAGGGTGATTGATCTTAGTCTTAATACATTACCTATGTCTGAGGGTGATTGATCTTAGTCTTAATACATTACCTATGTCTGAGGGTGATTGATCTTAGTCTTAATACATTACCTATGTCTGAAGATGATTGATCTTAGTCTTAATACATTACCTATGTCTGAGGGTGATTGATCTTAGTCTTAATACATTACCTATGTCTGAGGGTGATTGATCGTAGTCTTAATACATTACCTATGACTGAAGATGATTGATCTTAGTCTTAATACATTACCTATGTCTGAGGGTGATTGATCTTAGTCTTAATACATTACCTATGTCTGAAGGTGATTGATCTTAGTCTTAATACATTACCTATGTCTGAAGGTGATTGATCTTAGTCTTAATACATTACCTATGTCTGAAGGTGATTGATCTTAGTCTTAATACATTACCTATGCCTGAAGATGATTGATCTTAGTCTTAATACATTACCTATGTCTGAGGGTGATTGATCTTAGTCTTAATACATTACCTATGTCTGAGGGTGATTGATCTTAGTCTTAATACATTACCTATGTCGGAGGGTGATTGATCTTAGTCTTAATACATTACCTATGTCTGAAGGTGATTGATCTTAGTCTTAATACATTACCTATGTCTGAGGGTGATTGATCGTAGTCTTAATACATTACCTATGCCTGAAGGTGATTGATCTTAGTCTTAATACATTACCTATGCCTGAAGATGATTGATCTTAGTCTTAATACATTACCTATGTCTGAAGGTGATTGATCTTAGTCTTAATACATTACCTATGTCTGAGGGTGATTGATCTTAGTCTTAATACATTACCTATGTCTGAGGGTGATTGATCTTAGTCTTAATACATTACCTATGTCTGAGAGTGATTGATCTTAGTCTTAATACATTACCTATGTCTGAAGGTGATTGATCTTAGTCTTAATACATTACCTATGTCTGAGGGTGATTGATCTTAGTCTTAATACATTACCTATGTCTGAAGGTGATTGATCTTAGTCTTAATACATTACCTATGCCTGAAGATGATTGATCTTAGTCTTAATACATTACCTATGTCTGAGGGTGATTGATCTTAGTCTTAATACATTACCTATGTCTAAAGGTGATTGATCTTAGTCTTAATTCATTACCTATGTCTGAAGGTGATTGATCTTAGTCTTAATACATTACCTATGTCTGAAGGTGATTGATCTTAGTCTTAATACATTACCTATGCCTGAAGGTGATTGATCTTAGTCTTAATACATTACCTATGCCTGAAGGTGATTGATCTTAGTCTTAATACATTACCTATGTCTGAAGATGATTGATCTTAGTCTTAATACATTACCTATGTCTGAGGGTGATTGATCTTAGTCTTAATACATTACCTATGTCTGAAGGTGATTGATCTTAGTCTTAATACATTACCTATGCCTGAAGATGATTGATCTTAGTCTTAATACATTACCTATGTCTGAAGGTGATTGATCTTAGTCTTAATACATTACCTATGTCTGAGGGTGATTGATCTTAGTCTTAATACATTACCTATGTCTGAGGGTGATTGATCTTAGTCTTAATACATTACCTATGTCTGAGGGTGATTGATCTTAGTCTTAATACATTACCTATGCCTGAAGATGATTGATCTTAGTCTTAATACATTACCTATGTCTGAGGGTGATTGATCTTAGTCTTAATACATTACCTATGTCTAAAGGTGATTGATCTTAGTCTTAATACATTAGCTATGTCTGAAGGTGATTGATCTTAGTCTTAATACATTACCTATGTCTGAAGGTGATTGATCTTAGTCTTAATACATTACCTATGCCTGAAGGTGATTGATCTTAGTCTTAATACATTACCTATGTCTGAAGATGATTGATCTTAGTCTTAATACATTACCTATGTCTGAGGGTGATTGATCTTAGTCTTAATACATTACCTATGCCTGAAGATGATTGATCTTAGTCTTAATACATTACCTATGTCAGAGGGTGATTGATCTTAGTCTTAATACACTACCTATGTCTGAGGGTGATTGATCTTAGTCTTAATACATTACCTATGTCTGAAGGTGATTGATCTTAGTCTTAATACATTACCTATGTCTGAAGGTGATTGATCTTAGTCTTAATACATTACCTATGCCTGAAGGTGATTGATCTTAGTCTTAATACATTACCTATGCCTGAGGGTGATTGATCTTAGTCTTAATACATTACCTATGTCTGAGGGTGATTGATCTTAGTCTTAATACATTACCTATGTCTGAGGGTGATTGATCTTAGTCTTAATACATTACCTATGTCTGAGGGTGATTGATCTTAGTCTTAATACATTACCTATGTCTGAGGGTGATTGATCTTAGTCTTAATACATTACCTATGTCTGATAAAGGTAATAACAAAATTACCGAACTCCGAACAATCTTACAAAGGGAAAGTCAAAACTCATAATTATATAAACAGACAAAATCAGTCAACAACCGGAAAACTGTGAAAACCGTAATGACCCTGACTTGGTACAGGCATTTCTAAAGAAATGGTGGGTTGAATCAGATTTTAAGGCGCCAAACCTCCCGCTCTCATAACGGTTCAAAGGTTCCGGCTGTCACTGTAACAGTATTTAAATACAGGAACAAAATAGGTAAAATAGTTGTCAAAGCAGTACCATATTCGGTGACGTAAATGTCAAAAATACTTTTACGTCACACATTGACAAAAAAATTATTGACATTTGCGACTTCTTTATCTTTATACATTTTCACTATATGAAAATGCATCGCTTATAATTTTTTCTGCAGAGACGGAATATATTTCGACAAGATATTGGTATCGGAATATAAACTTTTTAAGAGATCGAATAAGGCGAATCTTTTTATAGCCCTGGTCCAGTAGCCTGTTTCTCAGATGAAGATGACGTTTCAGGAAATCAGAATAATTGCTACTGGCCCTTGCATAGCGAATCAATTGCGAGATGTAAACACCATATGCAGGAGAAGCCGGTATATTGCTGCACATGTTTGGAAAATTTATGATTTTAAAATTGAAGTCGTCCCGCTTATCATAAAGTTTAGTACTGAGTTGACCACTGTCGTCAAATTCGAGGTATAAGTCCAAAAATGATGCGGACGAAGCTGTATCGGTGGTCTCTTTAACTTCCAGCTCTGGAGGATATATCAATGGAAGAAATTCTGCAAATCTAGAATTATTGATAGATAAAACGTCATCAATATACCTGTATGTGAAATTAAAGGCTCTAGCCTCATGAATCTTCTTATCTTTTACAAGCTTTTGAAGAAACTCCGACTCATATGAGTATAAAAATAAATCGGCTAGAAGAGGGGCACAATTCGTACCCATTGGTATGCCGACGACCTGCTGAAACAGTGTCCCTCCAAAGGAGACAAATATGTTATCGATGAGGAACTCCAGCATACTGATCACTTGTTCCTCGGAGTAGCATGTTTTACCTTTATGAATTTTGTTTGAAAAATATGTGGAATTGTAGCCTAACACAACAAATTTTGAGCCATAGTTTCTATGACTAAAAGCTTTATGAATTGTTTCTTTTAAGCGGGTTTTTAATTTGTCATGCGGTAGGGTGGTATATAGAGTTGAAAAATCAAATGTTTTGATGGAGGATACCTGAGAGAAAGATCTTGATTTCAGGTTATCCAAAAGATCTTTAGAGTTTTTCAAAATCCACATGTGATTTATGCCACTACGCGAGTAAACAGTTTCACAATATTTCTGTTGTCCCTCTTTTACTGCAGACAGAATCTTTGTCAGGTGAATAGACAATTCTTTCGTTGAACAAGTTGATGATCCCGCTATGTACCTTTCTTTGTATGGTGTCTTATGGAGTTTAGGTATCCAATATAAGTAGGGTAAATCCTCAGACTCTTTACCAGAGGGAATGTTTAAAGAGGTCATGAATGATCTGTGGTTAGCTAGGATTTCATCTTTGTCGAACGAAGTTGGTTTGTATGTGATATTACTAGAGGTGTTGCTATTTATGCCTAATTCCTTGATTAGGCATTCGAAGTAATATGATTTACATACAAACACGATATTGTTGGAAGCCTTGTCAGCAGGAACGATAACATATTTGTCATGAAGAGAGGAAAGACACTTAACAGCTTCTTGGTCTTTAAATACAGACTTAGGTCGACTATTAACACAATTTTTTAGTTTGTGAATCCGACCTTGTACTAGAGACCTAATTGTTCTAACCCAGTCTGACAAGGACTCTAACTCAGGATCTTGGTCTACTTCTCTCTTTATCCACCTTCTGGCATAATCTTCAACAGCATCCATAATTATCTTGAAATTATGTTTCCAATTGATGTGTTGAGGTTCTCTGAATTTAGGACCATGAGAAATCACCTTTCGGAGACTCTCATGTTGAATGATATTCAGATCACCAGTGATTACATGTCCAGATGGGTTGTATTGAAAAGGAGAGTGGGAGCAGTCACAAGTCAGAGGGTTCTTAAGGTACTCTTCTATGTTAATATCTAGCAATGCTTCTTTGTAGTTGAAAATTTTACGGCCAATGCTGTTAGTGTAGCTATAGGAGACAATGGGAACAGATTGATTTTTGAAATATGGTGGAATTTCTTTTATGACCTCTTTTCTATTAAGAATGTTGCTGATGTTAATAGCATCGATTCCTTTGTTAGCAAACGGAATATGGAGGAATTTTCTGTTGTTATCATGAAGAGGTTCAGATCGAACTGGTTTAAAAAGACGAAAGGACGCCACGTCACATATAATACTAGACAATCTGTACTTAGGAGAAAAAGGATCTACGCCTCCTTTGTCAAGTCCAAAATCCTTAAGATCTTTGAGGTAGTTTACAGGTAGTGAAAATAAGATTGTACGAATATGATGAATTCCAAGAGGTTTCTGTATATTAGAAAGTAAATCATTAAAAGTATCTTGTAACGTTCTTGGTTTAGAGGACTTTTTAACATTAGGATGTTGAATTCTTTTATGACCATGGCTACGTTTAGTTCTTGGAATAGTATTAAAAAGGTGATTGATCTTAGTCTTAATACATTACCTATGCCTGAGGGTGATTGATCTTAGTCTTAATACATTACCTATGCCTGAGGGTGATTGATCTTAGTCTTAATACATTACCTATGCCTGAGGGTGATTGATCTTAGTCTTAATACATTACCTATGCCTGAGGGTGATTGATCTTAGTCTTAATACATTACCTATGCCTGAGGGTGATTGATACTAGTCTTAATACATTACCTATGTCTGAGGGTGATTGATCTTAGTCTTAATACATTACCTATGTCTGAGGGTGATTGATCTTAGTCTTAATACATTACCTATGCCTGAGGGTGATTGATCTTAGTCTTAATACATTACCTATGCCTGAGGGTGATTGATCTTAGTCTTAATACATTACCTATGCCTGAGGGTGATTGATCTTAGTCTTAATACATTACGTATGTCTGAAGGTGATTGATCTTAGTCTTAATACATTACCTATGTCTGAGGGTGATTGATCTTAGTCTTAATACATTACCTATGCCTGAAGGTGATTGATCTTAGTCTTAATACATTACCTATGTCTGAAGATGATTGATCTTAGTCTTAATACATTACGTTATTGGGGAACTGTCAATTTGAAGCATAGATATATCTAGTAAACCATATCAATGATGAAGCACTGACTACTGGGCGGATGATAGTCCACCAGCAAATTGTACACCAGTAAATTGTTCGGTTTCCAATCTTTGATTTTGACCTCAAAGTCAAAGATTGGAAACCAAACAATTTAATAGTCTTTCGGCGCCTAAACAGGATGGCCAAAATAGACTAAGGTTACCAATATTTTGGGAGATTACCTTAAACTTAATCGAATACATTATTTAGGAACTGTACATTTTAAACACTATGTCGTGGTGACGGCCTGAAACTTTCAAAGTGATGACTTCAATTTTACAACTACTAACCATTGATTCAGTAGCTTCATTGTTAGCAATAACTCTCTATAAATGAAATATTGATAGAAAAAATAAGCTATGGAATATTGTATCAACTGAGAGATATTCCGGTATACACCTTATGAAAGTGCTGCTACATATAGATGAATTGTTCACAATGGGAAAATTGACACCACCTCTTTCGTCTGATCGTTTTGCTATCAACCGGCCTTCACTGTCAATTTCTAGGTATATGTCAAGGTATAAATCAGATTTAGCTCTATCTGCGGTATTCTTTATTAAGTTCAGAGGGACAAATGCGATCAAAATAGTCACCAAACTTTGAATTATGCAGTGGAATGACATCATATACACAGTGAAACATGAAATTAAAGGACCGATGTGGCTTCTTTCCGTTCTTCTTCAGAAACTCCTGCACGCATCAAGGTTGCTTCATGTGAATAAAGGAACATTCTACGTTGTCAAATACTTCCACCAAATAAAGCAAATATGTTGTTAATCAACTATTTAAGCAGCTTGATAAAGACAGTTTCATACACATTTGGTTAGAATCAAAGAGGTATTTTACAAATAATATGTGTATCTTGCTCCAGCAAGATATGTGTATATATGCTGGCCATTCTATCTTATGAAACAATTCAGTTAGGTCAATTCGTTTAATCTGTCGTTTAGCTGAGAGGAACTCTTCTTAAAGATAAAACGTATCTATTGGTTATCTGAACAAACTAGGAAATTTCAATCGCTTTATTGAAACTCCGTATGTGGAATTTAAAAAATTTACTAAAATAATGGCAATGTTAATTTTATTTTGCATCCACATATGTTAGTAGTTAACTGAAGTTTACAATTGTAAAGAACGGATAGTTGTCGCGTGACACCAAGTGAATAATTCGTCAGCTGCTTCATGACAAGGTTGTGTTACATTTTGAATGAGATAATGATGATATGTGATCTTTCTGTTAGTGGAGAATGTCCTATAATATGTAAAAAATTGATAATTATCGTATTAAATACATGTAGTCTATACAATTAAATATACTTCAAACCTTTGAAATACACGCAAGGTCGAATACACAATAACAAAATAATTATGAACAAGCTATAAACTTCTTCATTTTTAATGTTCAAGTTATATACCACATTAGTTTCAGTTAAGCTAAATGCACAAGTCAACAACACATTAGTTTCAGTTAAGCTAAATGCACAAGTCAACAACACATTAGTTTCAGTTAAGTTAAATGCACAAGTCAACAACACATTAGCAGCATTGGCCGTAAAATTTTTAACTACAAAGAAGCATTGCAAGATATTAACATAGAAGAGTACCTTAAGAACCCTCTGACTTGTGACTGCTCCCAATCTCCTTTTCAATACAACCCATCTGGACATGTAATCACTGGTGATCTGAATATCATTCAACATGAGAGTCTCCGAAAGGTGATTTCTCATGGTCCTAAATTCAGAGAACCTCAACACATCAATTGGAAACATAATTTCAAGATAATTATGGATGCTGTTGAAGATTATGCCAGAAGGTGGATAAAGAGAGAAGTAGACCAAGATCCTGAGTTAGAGTCCTTGTCAGACTGGGTTAGAACAATTAGGTCTCTAGTACAAGGTCGGATTCACAAGCTCAAAAATTGTGTTAATAGTCGACCTAAGTCTGTATTTAAAGACCAAGAAGCTGTTAAGTGTCTTTCCTCTCTTCATGACAAATATGTTATCGTTCCTGCGGACAAGGCTTCCAACAATATCGTGTTTGTATGTAAATCATATTACTTCGAATGTCTAATCAAGGAATTAGGCATAAATAGCAACACCTCTAGTAATACCACATACAAACCAACTTCGTTCGACAAAGATGAAATCCTAGCTAGCCACAGATCATTCATGACCTCTTTAAACATTCCCTCTGGTAAAGAGTCTGAGGATTTACCCTATTTATATTGGATACCTAAACTCCATAAAACACCATACAAAGAAAGGTACATAGCGGGATCATCAACTTGTTCGACGAAAGAATTGTCTATTCACCTGACAAAGATTCTGTCTACAGTAAAAGAGGGACAACAGAAATATTGTGAAACTGTTTACTCGCGTAGTGGCATAAATCACATGTGGATTTTGAAAAACTCTAAAGATCTTTTGGATAACCTGAAATCAAGATCTTTCTCTCAGGTATCCTCCATCAAAACATTTGATTTTTCAACTCTATATACCACCCTACCGCATGACAAATTAAAAACCCGCTTAAAAGAAACAATTCATAAAGCTTTTAGTCATAGAAACTATGGCTCAAAATTTGTTGTGTTAGGCTACAATTCCACATATTTTTCAAACAAAATTCATAAAGGTAAAACATGCTACTCCGAGGAACAAGTGATCAGTATGCTGGAGTTCCTCATCGATAACATATTTGTCTCCTTTGGAGGGACACTGTTTCAGCAGGTCGTCGGCATACCAATGGGTACGAATTGTGCCCCTCTTCTAGCCGATTTATTTTTATACTCATATGAGTCGGAGTTTCTTCAAAAGCTTGTAAAAGATAAGAAGATTCATGAGGCTAGAGCCTTTAATTTCACATACAGGTATATTGATGACGTTTTATCTATCAATAATTCTAGATTTGCAGAATTTCTTCCATTGATATATCCTCCAGAGCTGGAAGTTAAAGAGACCACCGATACAGCTTCGTCCGCATCATTTTTGGACTTATACCTCGAATTTGACGACAGTGGTCAACTCAGTACTAAAATTTATGATAAGCGGGACGACTTCAATTTTAAAATCATAAATTTTCCAAACATGTGCAGCAATATACCAGCTTCTCCTGCATATGGTGTTTACATCTCGCAATTGATTCGCTATGCAAGGGCCAGTAGCAATTATTCTGATTTCCTGAAACGTCATCTTCATCTGAGAAACAGGCTACTGGACCAGGGCTATAAAAAGATTCGCCTTATTCGATCTCTTAAAAAGTTTATATTCCGATACCAATATCTTGTCGAAATATATTCCGTCTCTGCAGAAACAATTATAAGCGATGCATTTTCATATAGTGAAAATGTATAAAGATAAAGAAGTCCAAAATGTCAAGAATTTTTTTGTCAATGTGTGACGTAAAAGTATTTTTGACATTTACGTCACCGAATATGGTACTGCTTTGACAACTATTTTACCTATTTTGTTCCTGTATTTAAATACTGTTACAGTGACAGCCGGAACCTTTGAACCGTAATGAGAGCGGGAGGTTTGGCGCCTTAAAATCTGATTCAACCCACCATTTCTTTAGAAATGCCTGTACCAAGTCAGGGTCATTACGGTTTTCACAGTTTTCCGGTTGTTGACTGATTTTGTCTGTTTATATAATTATGAGTTTTGACTTTCCCTTTATAAGATTGTTCGGGGTTCGGTAATTTTGTTATTACCTTTATTTACTATAACCATGCCCAATGTCACTGCTGGTGGAATTGTTTTTCCCCGAGGTCATTGCAACTTGGTAGCTTTACTTAAGCAATTATGAATAACGAAATTAACGACAACATACCGGCTAGGACGTCACCCGGGTTAACAAGGTCCTCATATGCTACTACACGGAACAGGGTAGCAAATGATATATGCGTTCCACGGAATATCCTACGGGATACCCCCGATTTGTCTTACGTTCAGCCAGAGGGTAATTATTATTTCAAAACTTCAGATTCGTATCAAATTTTAAAATCTTGTTCTATTAATATTTCGGACTGTCTTAAATCTCCAGGTACTTGTGACTCCTCTCCATGCATTACTACTTGCAAAATAAAAACTGACAAAAATAATACTTGTAAAACATGCGTCATGCTAATAACTTCTCCTGAATTTACAAGTAATTTAACTGGAAAAACGTACTACACCAAATCGTTTGAACCTCTGGACTGTTCTACTAAAAATGTCATTTACGGTATAGAATGTACACTCTGTGGACTTTTGTATGTTGGTGAAACTCGTCAAACATTACGAAGTAGGATGAGCCAACATCGATATGATGCAAAAGATCCCAAATACAGGATTTTGTATAATCATTTCAATGAACCGGGTCATGACCGCTGTTTGACGATGAAAGTTCGAATCATCGAGAAGATTTACCATCATACAAACAGTCCTATTCTTAGTACACCTTACCGCACCGATAGAGAGTTGTTCTGGATAAAAGAATTAGGCACTGCAATGCCTTACGGTTGCAATGATAACATCAAAGGAGTGGGAAATTTGTCAAGTCCTGGATGCAACGAAATCAACGTGATGAGCCTTTTTAATACTATTCCAAGAACTAAACGTAGCCATGGTCATAAAAGAATTCAACATCCTAATGTTAAAAAGTCCTCTAAACCAAGAACGTTACAAGATACTTTTAATGATTTACTTTCTAATATACAGAAACCTCTTGGAATTCATCATATTCGTACAATCTTATTTTCACTACCTGTAAACTACCTCAAAGATCTTAGGGATTTTGGACTTGACAAAGGAGGCGTAGATCCTTTTTCTCCTAAGTACAGATTGTCTAGTATTATATGTGACGTGGCGTCCTTTCGTCTTTTTAAACCAGTTCGATCTGAACCTCTTCATGATAACAACAGAAAATTCCTCCATATTCCGTTTGCTAATAAAGGAATCGATGCTATTAACATCAGCAACATTCTTAATAGAAAAGAGGTCATAAAAGAAATTCCGCCATATTTCAAAAATCAATCTGTTCCCATTGTCTCCTATAGCTACACTAACAGCATTGGCCGTAAAATTTTCAACTACAAAGAAGCATGGCAAGATATTAACATAAAAGAGTACATTAAGAACCCTCTGACTTGTGACTGCTCCCAATCTCCTTTTCAATACAACCCATCTGGACATGTAATCACTGGTGATCTGAATATCATTCAACATGAGAGTCTCCGAAAGGTGATTTCTCATGGTCCTAAATTCAGAGAACCTCAACACATCAATTGGAAACATAATTTCAAGATAATTATGGATGCTGTTGAAGATTATGCCAGAAGGTGGATAAAGAGAGAAGTAGACCAAGATCCTGAGTTAGAGTCCTTGTCAGACTGGGTTAGAACAATTAGGTCTCTAGTACAAGGTCGGATTCACAAACTAAAAAATTGTGTTAATAGTCGACCTAAGTCTGTATTTAAAGACCAAGAAGCTGTTAAGTGTCTTTCCTCTCTTCATGACAAATATGTTGTCGTTCCTGCGGACAAGGCTTCCAACAATATCGTGTTTGTATGTAAATCATATTACTTCGAATGTCTAATCAAGGAATTAGGCATAAATAGCAACACCTCTAGTAATACCACATACAAACCAACTTCGTTCGACAAAGATGAAATCCTAGCTAACCACAGATCATTCATGACCTCTTTAAACATTCCCTCTGGTAAAGAGTCTGAGGATTTACCCTATTTATATTGGATACCTAAACTCCATAAGACACCATACAAAGAAAGGTACATAGCGGGATCATCAACTTGTTCGACGAAAGAATTGTCTATTCACCCGACAAAGATTCTGTCTACAGTAAAAGAGGGACAACAGAAATATTGTGAAGCTGTTTACTCGCGTAGTGGCATAAATCACATGTGGATTTTGAAAAACTCTAAAGATCTTTTGGATAACCTGAAATCAAGATCTTTCTCTCAGGTATCCTCCATCAAAACTTTTGATTTTTCAACTCTATATACCACCCTACCGCATGACAAATTAAAAACCCGCTTAAAAGAAACAATTCATAAAGCTTTTAGTCATAGAAACTATGGCTCAAAATTTGTTGTGTTAGGCTACAATTCCACATATTTTTCAAACAAAATTCATAAAGGTAAAACATGCTACTCCGAGGAACAAGTGATCAGTATGCTGGAGTTCCTCATCGATAACATATTTGTCTCCTTTGGAGGGACACTGTTTCAGCAGGTCGTCGGCATACCAATGGGTACGAATTGTGCCCCTCTTCTAGCCGATTTATTTTTATACTCATATGAGTCGGAGTTTCTTCAAAAGCTTGTAAAAGATAAGAAGATTCATGAGGCTAGAGCCTTTAATTTCACATACAGGTATATTGATGACGTTTTATCTATCAATAATTCTAGATTTGCAGAATTTCTTCCATTGATATATCCTCCAGAGCTGGAAGTTAAAGAGACCACCGATACAGCTTCGTCCGCATCATTTTTGGACTTATACCTCGAATTTGACGACAGTGGTCAACTCAGTACTAACATTTATGATAAGCGGGACGACTTCAATTTTAAAATCATAAATTTTCCAAACATGTGCAGCAATATACCAGCTTCTCCTGCATATGGTGTTTACATCTCGCAATTGATTCGCTATGCAAGGGCCAGTAGCAATTATTCTGATTTCCTGAAACGTCATCTTCATCTGAGAAACAGGCTACTGGCCCAGGGCTATAAAACGATTCGCCTTATTCGATCTCTTAAAAAGTTTATATTCCGATACCAATATCTTGTCGAAATATATTCCGTCTCTGCAGAAACAATTATAAGCGATGCATTTTCATATAGTGAAAATGTATAAAGATAAAGAAGTCCAAAATGTCAAGAATTGTTTTGTCAATGTGTGACGTAAAAGTATTTTTGACATTTACGTCACCGAATATGGTACTGCTTTGACAACTATTTTACCTATTTTGTTCCTGTATTTAAATACTGTTACAGTGACAGCCGGAACCTTTGAACCGTAATGAGAGCGGGAGGTTTGGCGCCTTAAAATCTGATTCAACCCACCATTTCTTTAGAAATGCCTGTACCAAGTCAGGGTCATTACGGTTTTCACAGTTTTCCGGTTGTTGACTGATTTTGTCTGTTTATATAATTATGAGTTTTGACTTTCCCTTTATAAGATTGTTCGGAGTTCGGTAATTTTGTTATTACCTCTATTAAACAGTATTGTACTACAAGTCACAAGTTCACAACCGAATTAAAAAGGCAAAAATGAGGGGTTCCGTTGATTTGTTTGCGACGACACAAATGAGTTTTGTTAATTAAACTTTTCTTATCACACGTGTTAGACTGTCATTCCCGTTTTAAAATTAATGTTTTTCGGTCGAAGTTCAAGTCAAGTTAAGATACATGTGTTACCGTACCAGGGTATTTTGTTCCCCATTTACCCCTCTGTCGCATAGTAATGCTGCTTCCAAAATTAGTTGTTTAAAATAAATGTTTTTATTTTTTAAGATAGAACTTTTTGTAAAGATATTTCAAACTTTTACAAATCAAATATTTTGAAGCTTAATTTAATTTAGTTTGACATTTTTATAATTTATTTTTATCACATCTTTTTGTGTGTACTACAAGCAAGTCTAACAGTCTAACACAAAGAACATATAGATAGAAATGCTATTTCTAATCCAGGATTATCGATTGACATTAGGTGACCGACCATAGACTTTTGTGGGAGATAAACAAATGAGCAATTCAGCTTAAAGGCGCTAATTGACTCTTTGTGCCGCCCCAACAGATAATTTCAAAAAAATGTGAGATTAATTCACTCATTTGGAATTTAATGCGCAAAGTTCATGCGCTAATCCAATTTTAAATCTCCAAACAACAGATTCAATTGGTCAACAACACCGAAAATAGTTCGAATCTACTGATCGAACTTTGTTCTTTGAGAAGTTCACATTTGCTGTGACTTTCAAAGAATAAAGTTGTTTATATTTTACTCAGTAGTTTGTCAACTATTTTCAGATGAGTTTTTAAACTTTATTTTTTTGGTATTTATTTTAAATGATAATTTTTTTATATTTCGTCATTTTACTTTATTTAAAGCATTCCATATTTTTGTATTGCTAATTATGGAATACCTTGCAAGCTTAATTTGATATTTTAGTATCACACTTATTTTTTTTCGTAAAGAAATATTGTATTCATAACTTACAAGGGACACGGAGACCTAATACTTATTTTTTATGTATGCTGTATATATTGTGATTATTCAGTTCTCTATGGGCACCGTGATTGGTTAATAAAATATCTTGTATCTTGTATCTTGTATTTTAGCATTTCACCTTTTTCATTATCAATAAAGGAGATAATCATTTTGTTTTGTTTTTTACGTCAAACAAGATGTAGTTTAAAGTTCACAATATAGCTAAGTTTTTGTGCATTACAATGATATAAATAATCAGAGATTGTAAGGAAGGTCGGGACGTTCGCACAAATCTTTTATGTTGTTCACAGAAAGGTTCACTCTTTCTAACCTGGATTTTTGTACTGCTAATAGTCTCTCCCCCCCCCCGCCCCCCATTCTGTTGAGGCATCAAAGCTTGTTGTTTTATCAGAACTCATCTGGTCTCTCGAGTTTCAGTGAGCCCCAACCATGACTCTTATTTCGTATATATAATTTGTTGTATTTTTTATTTTAGATTTTCTGTTTACATCTCTTGAGCTAGTTTTTCTTCCCCATCCCCATGTTCAATTATAGTTATATTAGATTACAGACACAGTCCGAGTTTGTAAACTAATATATCACACAATACCCATTTCCAATATGATGCATGGGCCGTGTTCTCACAACCTATGGAGCTGGCGGACCAGGGGAATCAACTTCAGCCCAAGACCACATAGCAGGACAGGTGTTATGCTTAGAATACTGTATTGAGCTAGAGTATCTGGACTCCCATTCTTAAACAGATGGAGGTTTGATAGTCCTGGAGTAACATGGTTTACTTATCTTTCCCCTTCGCAAGAATTGGTCGCGTACCAAGTCATACAGATGCGTTACCAGTTGAGCATCACACACACACACACATTCACAAACATGGTTAAAACTCTGGTAACGTAGATTGATATTTGGTATTGTAACGGTGTTACCCGTCTTCTCTTAGACATCCGCTCAACTAATTATTCTGTTTCTATTGTTTGGAATTTTAAGTGCGATATCCTGTCCTTCAACTCATTTTGAGAATAAATAAGTTTTTCCCTTATCAAGGGTCAGATCCTTAACCCCACTGTTTTTATTATTATTGACAAAATTGTATTACATGATTTCTACACATTTACTGTGACATTCAAAGAATAAAGTTGTTTATATCTTACTCAATAGTTTGTCAACTATTTTCAGTTCCTGTCCAGAGGTAAATGAATAAGGCCTACCCACATGACTACTACTACAATATCAACAACACACAGAGAATCCATTCACACACACACAATAGATACGACACCTCGCTGCTAATGATTTAGTTGGTGCCAAAGTTGATAATTTCACTGAAAAACAATGAAACGTTTTAGATAATCATACGTTAATCTATGAACCGTGTGTTTTAATGTCACTGTCAATACTTCATTTATATACTACAAATATTTACTTTATATATCTAAATTAGTTATTTGTGCATTTTATCTGAATACTAAATCACTCTAAATGGACACAATTACGAAGTAGAAGTATCTGGCGTCTGTCTGTTCGTCCGTCCGTATACCGTAATTTTTTTCTAAAGTACCACCGCATACCCAGTCTCCAAATGTACCATGAATGTTCCTCTGGGGAGGGGGTGCCAAAAAAGTGTTGTTTGTATATTTCTGGAGCAATTTGAAATAGAGGATGGCAGCCTGACATCTGATTGGTTAAAACATTTTAACCTAATTCTCCTGAACAACTGCAGGTGGAGCCATCAGACGTGCCAGGTATGTTTCTCTATTCTCTGTGTCACATGAACCATTTTCCAAAATATGGTTCTTATTTTTTATATGCCCATTCCTTTCCATTTTCAATTGAAAATCAAATACTATACTCCATCACAAGGTAAAAGACCCATATTTTATATTCTCGCTTGGAAATTTGAATGAATTAATACGTCGTTGATTTTCTGTCATCTTCTGTGTTTCTAATGGGACTCCGAGTTACTTCCCTTGATTCATTAAGAAAGGTTTAAAGATACAACATGACGTAAATAGAAGACGGACAGACAATCAAATGCCCAAATGAAAAAGAACAAAATGACAAACAATGATGTGGAATTCACTACGGACAGACAATCAAATGGTCAAATGAAAAAGAACAAAATGACAAACAATGATGTGGAATACACTACGGACAGACAATCAAATGGTCAAATGAAAAAGAACAAAATGACAAACAATGATGTGGAATACACTACGGACAGACAATCAAATGCCCAAATGAAAAAGAACAAAATGACAAACAATGATGTGGAATACACTACGGACAGACAATCAAATGGTCAAATGAAAAAGAACAGAATGACAAACAATGATGTGGAATACACTACGGACAGACAATCAAATGGCCAAATGAAAAAGAACAAAATGACAAACAATGATGTGGAATACACTACGGACAGACAATCAAATGGTCAAATGAAAAAGAGCAAAATGACAAACAATGATGTGGAATTCACTACGGACAGACAATCAAATGGTCAAATGAAAAAGAACAAAATGACAAACAATGATGTGGAATACACTACGGACAGACAATCAAATGGTCAAATGAAAAAGAACAAAATGACAAACAATGATGTGGAATACACTACGGACAGACAATCAAATGCCCAAATGAAAAAGAACAAAATGACAAACAATGATGTGGAATACACTACGGACAGACAATCAAATGGTCAAATGAAAAAGAACAGAATGACAAACAATGATGTGGAATACACTACGGACAGACAATCAAATGGCCAAATGAAAAAGAACAAAATGACAAACAATGATGTGGAATACACTACGGACAGACAATCAAATGGTCAAATGAAAAAGAACAAAATGACAAACAATGATGTGGAATACACTACGGACAGACAATCAAATGGCCAAATGAAAAAGAACAAAATGACAAACAATGATGTGGAATACACTACGGACAGACAATCAAATGGCCAAATGAAAAAGAACAGAATGACAAACAATGATGTGGAATACACTACGGACAGACAATCAAATGGTCAAATGAAAAAGAACAGAATGACAAACAATGATGTGGAATACACTACGGACAGACAATCAAATGGCCAAATGAAAAAGAACAAAATGACAAACAATGATGTGGAATTAACTACGGACAGACAATCAAATGGCCAAATGAAAAAGAACAAAAGGATAAACAATGATGTGGAATACACTACGGACAGACAATCAAATGGCCAAATGAAAAAGAACAAAATGACAAACAATGATGTGGAATTAACTACGGACAGACAATCAAATGGCCAAATGAAAAAGAACAAAAGGATAAACAATGATGTGGAATACACTAAGCAGAAAACTAAGTATTGAATAGAACGAATCCCACTAAAACCGGGGGTAATAATAAAGTAGATATCAAATTTAATGCGCACGACCGGTTTCTGGAATAACCTTCATCAGGTACGCTCAACATCGAAAGAGTGGAAAGCCAAATAATTTTAAAGTTTTCGAGGCAATAAAACCAAAGGGTCTAAACAGGGTAGGCAAAATCAGCTACTGGTGCAAACTCAGGTGCTCCGGAAGGACGAACAGTTCCCCCTTTACTAGTGACAGCTGTCGTGTTACTCTTGTTACAAACCCGGTGATGAGTCATGCATGAGGGAATGTTGCCTCTACTTTTCAATAACAACTTTCTGAGGTTTGTTTGCGAGTTAAATATGATAACGTTTTCTTCATTATTTGCCAATGCTGCGGCCTTCATTTTACATACTAGTTCACATTATAAAGAATTCCGGGTATATCCGGTCAAATTCTCTAATATTTATTATTACACTAAGAGCATTTTTAAATATATTTTAGTATACCATATAAAACATGTGTGTGTCTGTGTGTGTGGCATGAATGCAAGATACCGGGTATATGTATAAGTTATTGACATTGTATTATTGTATTTGTTTTCATTCTTCGAAGGCCACAGGGAAGATTAACTTTATGTAAACTGTGTTACCCTCTTAAAATAAAGTATTTATTATTATTCACTAATTATGCACTTACGGTATATGTTTTGTCTTCTATGATACGAAAATAAAAACGTGCATTAAAAACTATTCAAATGATATGTCATTGTGGAATTTAAGTTGTGTAAAAATTAATCTCTCAGATACATTTTAGTTATATTTTCGACTGTTTCAAGTGACTTAAAATTGTGTGATACAGAGAGCAGGCTTAGGGCTCCTTAGGAAGCGTTGTTATTTCCAGAGTGAATTAAAATCCAATATGCCCACAAAGGCCTCTGATTGGAGGAGATATTTTCGACCTCTTTTCCAAAACTACTTCATATGAAGTCACCAGACTGGTCAGATATGATTCTGAAGAGATATTGCGTTTCGTAGATATTCAATTGGTCTCTGAATGTTTGTAGCATTTGTCAATGTTTCCCTGAAATAGCTAAATACAGTGTCACCAGAATTGCAAGACATATTCTCTTTGTGTTTTTTTTGTTTTAGAAATGTTCTTTTTAAAGTAATTTTAAATCCACGTGGCCTCAAATTGACTAACACATTTTGTACCTCTTTTGAAAAATTACTGCATGACAAGTCACTAATATGGTGTTGAATATTGTCATGAAAGATAGGGCTGATACCAGGGACGATGTGAAAAATTTCATGTCATAATCTATTTATCCCATATTTTACATCGACTTTTAATATTGCAGAAAAGATCTTAACTGACAAATTGCGGAAATAAATCCTGAAGAGAGTTGACTTTGCTTAACTTGCAAATAGTGTTGTTTCGAGTCTGGTTTCAAAAAGATATCAAGCAATGACGTTAGAAAATGTTTGTAAAATATACACAAGACTTTGACAAATTTCTTTACGACTTATACATTTGAGCTAATTATTGCGTTCCAAGTTATTTAAACATTTATTCCAATATTTTGAAATGTGTTAATTTGATTGAAATACGATTTTATGCATATCTTTATGCGTGCATCTTTCCCTTGTACTTTGACATACAATCTTTGAGACCACTGCACAGATACCGGAAGTTGAATTCGAGGGAAAATACGGATATTTTAGTGCAAATACGGATATTTGAGGACAAATACGGATATTTGATGGCAACTACGGATCTTTGAGGGCAAATACGGATATTTTCCCGTATTTACCCAGAGGGCAAATAATCAACACTGACTTCTAGCTAGTATTGGACATGCAAAAAGGAACATATCGCAACAAAATACAAAATTGTATGTGAGAAACATGTCGAGGAGATGTGCATGCATCTGGGAAGATTTTTTTTTCATCGCCCGCGAAATTCAAACAGGATTACGAACCCGATTCCTTGAAATGTATCCAAGCTTCCCTTAGTAGATATCTAAGGGACCGACCATTTAACTTGAAAGGGGGGGGGGGGTATGGTTTTTTGTTTCGTTCAGAATTTTTTTTTCGAACAACACAAGAGTTAGTTTTTTTTTCCAGAATTTAACATTAGGTTATATGACAAAAACTCTGAATCAGATTTTTTTTTCCACCACCAAAATCAGAATATTTTTTTCAGCAACATTGAGAATCAGAATATTTTTTTAAAGACATACCCCCCCCCCCCGCCTTCAATTTAAATGGTCGTTCCCTTAGTGATGGCGAATGTTGATATTTACGCCATCGTATCGACTATTGAGAACTATGTAAATAGAACAGTTACTCCAATTTTTGTCAGTAATAACTCTGTCCAGTCAACGGTAACTAATAATAACCCTATTAAGCAAATCGTTATCGATTTGGCTCCCATTTTGCCCAAGTCCAGAATAACACTATTCCCATACTCAAATATCCAGGGAAATGTGACAATCATTTGTTATGGCACAAATGATAAGAATCGGAAATCTGATTTATTGAAAAGTTATGTTTAATACCTGTGATAAATACAGTGAATTATTTTGTAGATTTTTTCACGTTATTTATCTTGTTGTTATGTTGATGAATAAACATAATTTCATTTATTCATTTACAATTTAATTATTTCAGTCATGGTTAAATATGTGATACACAGATTATAGCATAGCCTTTTCCATATAGGTCTTGCCTTGGGCTGATATGGAAGTCTCGGGATGTTACCAGGATCGATATGGAATAGACCATGTTATAATATACATGTATATATATTGATGGTATATATGGGTGCTATATACATATATATTTATTGCGTATATGGGTGTTATGTACATACATATTGATGGTGTATATGGATGCTATATGCATGTATGCTGATTGTGTATATGGGTGCTATATACATGCATATTGATCGTGCATAAGGGTGCTATGTACATGTATGTTGATTGTGTATACGCATGCCATATACATGTATATCGATTGTGTATATGGCTGTTATGTACATGTATATTGATTGTGTATATGGGCGCTATTTACATGTATATTGATTGTGTATATGGGTGCTATATAGATGTATATTTAGGGTGTATATGGGTGTTATATACATGTATGTTGATGGTGTATATGGGTGTTATGTACTTGTATATTAATTGTGTACATAGGTGCTATATATATGTATATTGATTGTGCATATGGCTCATATATACATGTATATTGATTATGTATATGGGTTGGGTGCTATGTACATGTATATTGATGGTGTATATGGGTGCTATGTATTTGTATATTGATTGTGTATATGGATACCATATGCATGTATATTGATTTTGTATATGGGTGCTATATACATGTATATCTATGGTGTATATGGGTGGTATATACATGTATGTTGATGTTGTATATGCATGCCTCGTGCAAGTATATTGATTTTGCATAGAGGTGATATATACATGTATATTGATTGTGTATATAGGTGCTATGTACTTGTATATTGATTGTGTATATAGGTGCTATATTAAGAGATTATTACATGACATTTTCCATATCGGCCCTGGTATTAGCCCGAGACTCCCATATCAAGCCCGACAGCGAAGCTGGATGGTTGATATGGGTCGAGGGTTGATACCAGGGACGATATGGAAAATTTCATGTCATAATCTTTTTATCACATATTTTACATTGACCTTTTCCAAGCATTGACTTTTATATTGCAAAAAAGATCTTTGAACTGATAAATTACGAAAATAAATTTATAAGAGAGTTGCCTTTGTTCAACTTGCAAATATGTTTGTTTCGAGTCTGGTTTCAAAAATATACCAAATAATGTCGATCTGTACAAGGACGTTAGAAACTGTTTGCAAAATCTACCCAAGACGTTGACATTTGAATGGAAATTCCTATTCGACACGACGTATACATTTGAGCTAATTATTCCGTTTCAAGTTAAACTTTATTCCAATATGTTGAAATGTGTTAATTTTATTGAAATACGATCTTATGCATATCTTTATGCATCATCTTTCCTTGTACTTTGACAGCAAATTATATAATCTTTGAGACCATTGCGCAAATACCGGAAGTTGAATACGGGGCAAATACGGACATATGAGGGCAAATACGGAAATTTGAGGGCAAATACGGATATTTGCCCCGTATTTGCCCTGAGGACAAATAACCAACACTGACTTAGCTATTACTGAACATGCAAAAACGAACATATTGCAACGAAATATGTGATAAACATGTATATTGATTGTGTATATGGCTGTTATGTACATATATATTGATTATGTATATGGGTTGGGTGCTATGTACATGTATGTTGACTGTGTATATGGGTGCCATATATATGTATATTGATTGTTCATATGGGTGCTATGTACATGCATATTGATTGTGTATATAGGTGCTACATTTATGTATGTCGATTGTGTAAATGGGTGCTATATACATGCATATTGATTGTGTATATGGGTGCTATGTACATGTATATTGATTCTGTATATGGATGTCATATACATGTATATTGATTATGTATATGAGTGCTATTTACATTAATATTGATTGTGTATATGCATGCTTTAAATGTAAGTTGATTGGGAATATTTTGTTGTTGTTTTGATGAATAAACATAATTTCATTTATTCATTTACAATTTCATTATTTCAGTCATGGTTAAATATGTGATAAACAGATTATAGCATAGCCTTTCCCATATAGGTCTTGCCTTGGACTGAAATGGGAATCTTGGGATGATACCAGGATCGATATGGAATAGGCCATGTCATAATAGACATGTATATATATTGATGGTATATATGGGTGCTATGTACATATATATTTATTGCGTATATGCATGCCATATACATGTATATTGATTGTGTATATGGGTGTTATATGCATGTATACTGATTGTGTATATGGGTGCTATATACATGCATATTGATTGTGTATAAGGGTGCTATGTACATGTATGTTGATTGTGCTTGCGCATGCAATATGCATGTACATTGATTGTGTATATGGGTGTTATGTACATGTATATTGATTGTGTATATGGGCGCTATTTACATGTATATTGATTGTGTATATGGGTGCTATATATATGTATATTGATGTTGTATATGCGGCATGTATATTGATTGTGTATATGAGTGCTATCTGCCTGTATATTGATGGTGTATATGGGTGCTATGTACTTGTATATTAATTGTGTATATAGGTGCTATATACATGTATATTGATTGTGTATATGGCTGTTGTATACATATATATATTGATTATGTATATGGGTTGGGTGCTATGTACATGTTGATTGTGTATATGGGTGTCATATACATGTATATTGATTGTGCATATGGGAGCTATGTACATGCATATTGATTGTGCATATAGGTGCTACATTCATGTATGTTGATTGTGTATATGGGTGCTATATACATGTATACTTATCGTGCGCATGGGTGCTATATTCATGTATATTGATTGTGTATATGGGTGCTATCTACATGTGTATTCATTCTGAATATGGATGCCATATACATGCATATTGATTGTCTATATGAGTGCTATATACATTAATATTCATTGTGTATATGAATGCTATAAATGTAAGTTGATTGGGTAAATGGGTGCTATGCATGTATATTGGTGGTGTATATGGGTGCTATATACATGCATACTGATTGTGTATATGGGTGCTATATACATGTACATTGTGTATATGGGTGGTATATACATATAGATTAATTTTTAGTCACGTGTAATTTTATACGTGTTTTGATTGGTTTAAAAAATTGAGGTCATTTTCATATGCACTGAATCTGAAAATGGACGTCGTTCTCAAGGTGTCGCGTGCGGTTTTTCTTTAAATGAGGCACCTGTGGGGTTATTTTAATTTATTTCCAATTATTTGCCTTATTTTGAAAAAATAAATATATTTTTTCAATATCATAGCAAAAAAAGTTTGAATTAATTTATCAGGATTGATCGAAATTGAGTAACCCTCTACGACGGTTACAAGGTGTGTACAACCTGATTGCGGTTATTTCTTCATGAACCGAACAAAAATTGCGATCAATCCTTAAGTATATTGATTGTATATATGAGTGGTATATACATGTATAGTGATTGTGTATAAGGGTGGTATATACATGTATATTAATTGTGTATATGGATGGCATATATACATGCATATCGATTGTGTATATGGGTGGTATATACATGTATATTGATTGTGTATATGGGTGGTATATACATGTATTTTGATGGTGTATATGGGTGGTATATACATGTATATTGATTGTGTATATGGGTGGTATATACATATGTGTTGATTGTGTATATGGGTTGTATATACATGTATATTGATTGTGCATATGGGTGGTATATCATGTATATTGATTGTGCATAAAGTGGTATATAGATGTATTTTGATGGTGCATAAGGGTGGTATATACATGTATATTGATTGTGTATATGGGTGGTATGTACATGTATATTGATTGTGCATAAGTGTGGTATATACTTGTATATTGATGGTGTATAAGGGTGGTATATACATGTATATTGATTGTGTATATGGGTGCTACATACATGTATTTTGATTGTATATATGGGTGCTACATACATGTATATTGATTGTGTATATGGGTACTACATGCATATATATTGAATGTATATGGGTGCTATATGCATGTATATTGATGGTGTGTATGGGTGCTATATACATGTATATTGATGGTGTAGATGGGTGCTGTGCATGTATATTGATTATGTATATGGGTGGTATATGCATGTATATTTATTGTGTATATAGGTGGCATATACATGTATGTTGATTGTGCATAAGGGTGGTATATACATGTTTATTGATTGTACATATGGGTGGTATATACATGTATATTGATTGTGTATATGAGGTAGTATATACATGTATGTTGATTGTGTATATGGGTGGTATATACATGCATATTGATTGTGTATATGGGTGGTATATACATGTATATTGATTGTGTATATGGGTGGTATATACATGTATATTGATTGTGTATATGAGGTGGTATATACGTGTATATTGATTGTGTGTATGGGGTGGTATATACATGTATATTGATTGTGTATATAGGGTGGTATATACAAGTCTGTCCGACGCCAGAACCTTGATTTACAACACCATATATCACGGTCTTTTTTGTGTTCAATTGTTTGAGGTGAGAAATGATCGTTTGTGTTATGATTTTTGAGTTTCTGTTTTTAAGTGCATAATTGTATATAGTCCAGTCTCCTGAGAATGTGGTCACCATGGTAATTAAGATGTTTACATCCGTCTTTCGGGTATAGCATTATATAGCCTGCAGCAGAACCTAGTCCCTGATTCGAGGACTACTAATGGCTCTTTTTTGTTGTGGTTCACTATGTATAACTAGTTTTGTTTGTTTGTTAAACACTGGTCTCTGGAGACTATTTCTATAGACCAGTTATGGAAGTCTCGTTCACGTTATATATAGCAACACTAGGATTAAATAACTGACATTTTAATTGGGCTCAAGATAAAACAAAATATTTTCGGTAATACTGAGAACCACATTTAAAGTTTTCGAATGTTTTTTTGTTTGTTTAACGCCACGTTCAACAATTTTTCAGTTACAGTCAATGGACATAACTATTCGTAACCCTCGATTTTATGCTATGTATTTCATATAAAACCACATTTTTCAAAAAATTATTGTGAAGTCATTTCTAAACGGATTTTGATCATTTTTGCACCAGAAGAAGCAGAAATATTTAAATATTATTTGTTTATTTTAACATGATTTTCCGTTAGATTGCATTCATTTTCTTATGATTTAAAGACAATTTTTGCTTTCTGACGTCACTAATAAACTTGATCACATAATGTTGTACACCTCGTCCTGATCGAGATTCGAACTCACAACATCAGTGGTGATAGGCTCTGATTGCACGTTTTCGAATGAAGTAAGTTTATTACATTACAGATACATCTACTGTGTTTCTCGTTAATGTAATGTTCTCCCGGTTTAATCTGTTACACTCGTGAGTTTTGATCCAAGTTAAGAATCAAACACATTGTTACTGACAAAAATTAAAATACATGATAAATTACTGATACAAAGACAAGAAACAATGCTGATTATTTTATTATATTTCCATCTCATTCTATGCTATTAGATACCCAGAAAACATAGAGAAGTATCTTCCCAGTATGCGTTCACTTGTACCGCTATATGTGGAATCTTTCTTGATATACACCCTGTCTCCTTTTTTGAGTTGTAGCAGAGTATTGAGACTTCCTGTGGAGAGGTTTATACCAAATGCCCTTTCATACATCACGTCGTTCACCCATAAAGCGCAGTGTAGATATTTACCGCGAGTTGATCTAACTGTAGCCGACAACATATACAGTCCTGGTATTGGTACGGTGAATACCCCTGTCTTAGGTGAATAATGTCTTCCAATATTTGTCCTCACTGAATCAAATTTGATTATTTCGCTCATCGATGGTGTAATATCTTGTGATACGATTGCTGAGAAGGCGGGTATCTTTCTTGGATCTGAAACAAGATTGCAATGTTATATTGGTGCCTTCTGATATACAACTGTATGGTTTAGAACGCGCGGGAGCTTGACTCGGTCTACGTCACTTTACAATACACACGAACAAATTGTGGATAAGACATAAACAAAGATATCTTAGGTATTACTGCTAAAAACATTTTGAAAGTGTTCGTATGATGTAATTACTTTACGATTACACCTACTGCTTGTGTGGATTATCAACAAAATCGTGTGGATAGTAAAGACACGCTGATCAAGACAAGTGTCTGTGTTAGAACAGCTTTATTTAAAAGGGTTTTCTTTAGATCTAAGGAATCGAACTTACCATTAAAATCTTATATTGGTGGGTATTATTCGTGTGTTTGTAAAACATTTCGCTCAGTGTGTTCACTGTTCAGTGTTTTAAATTACCTCAATTCGTACATATATCAATCATAATAACAGGTACGAGTGCACCAACTTAGAAAGTCTTCTCCGTTATAACGTTAATAAAAGTAATAATTACATTAATAAATATACACTTTATATTTTAAATGAAGACATGAATGGCTGACGACGCGATCGCTATACAAACTTGAAACTGGCATATAAACTGACGTTATCGAGTACATCGAAGATAAAAAAAGATCTACAAATATATTTTACACCATAATGGACACTGGACCTTGTCAAACTTTAAAGACTGATGTCATATGAGTGCCTTTTCACATGACCATGTTCAATTTTGAAAAACTGCTGATCGGCCGATTGACTGAATATGGAAAAAAAAAGGTTACAAATGCTTACGTGTGTAGGTTGTCCCTTTCTTTAACTTGAGGATGACATTCAGTAAGTCGTCGACAATGCTATGATCTGAAAAATAAAACAACAGTTCTAGTAATAACTTATAATCAATTAATAAGATTAATTATAATATCTGCTACAATTTATACTAATTTACTGTTATTATGATAGTGACACTTCAAAACAAGTAATGCCGCATATCGTCCGGGAACTTTTTTACAAAAAGGGGGGCTGCCACCGAGTACCTGTGGTGTATCAGTGTAAATGTACAAAAAGGGGGGCTGCCACCAAGTACCTGTGGTGTATCAGTTTAAATGTACATATCTAGCGTCAATCAACTTTGTTTGGTTTTTATTTCTGGTGGCGTACATTTTGTATTTCTGTCTGATGATGTCTTCTCTGTGTTTACAATGAGTCGTGTATATAATTATGTAGCATAGTTAGTGGGATGTCTAAGGGCGACCACTCTTTATTCTGATTACATTGATATTCCCCCGCTATGTAGACATCGTCAATAATTGTTCACTTGCATAAACTAACCGTTCATTAAAGCAAACGGGTGTTAGAGTGAAGAGTATGCATTCTACCTTTAAACATAAAGATATATATATTACGTGTCAGAGAGTTACAAGATAGAAGCAAAGATATCTTAGGTATTACTGCTAAATACATTCTGAAAGTGTCCCAATGAGGTAATTACTTTATGGATACACATATTGCTTGTGTGGTTTATCAACAAAATCGCGTGAATAGTAAAGACACGCTGATCAAGACAAGTGTCTGTTAGAACAGCTTTATTAAAAAGGATTTTCTTTAGATCTAAGGAATCAAGCTCACCTTTCAAATCTTATATTGGTGGGTATTATTCGTGTGTTTGTAAAACCTTTCCCTCAGTGTGTTCACTGTTGTGTTTGTAAAACATTCCCCTCAGTGTGTTCACTATTCAGTGTTTTAAAGTCTAGCCTTCTTGTAGTTCAATGTTCATAAATATTTACCTCAATTCCACATAACCTACAGATATCAATCACAAGAACAGACACGAGTGATGGAGACTATAAAATAATAATGAACTGCTGACGATGCGATCGTTATAAAAACTTGAAACTGGCATATAAACTGAAGTTATCGAGTACATCGAAGATAAACAAATCTACAAATATATTATACACAATAATGGACACTTTGCCTTGTCAAACTTTAAGACTGTTGCCTGTTTACATGATTTTGTTCAATTTTGGCCGATTGACTGAATATGATAAAAACAAAAAAACAAAGAAAAACAAAAACAAAAAAAAACAAAAACAAACAAAATTACAAATACTAACGTGTGTAGGTTGTCCCTTTCTTTAACTTGAGGATGACTTTCAGTAAGTCGTCGACAATGCCATGATCTGAAAAATAAAACAACAGTTCTAGTAATAACTTGTAATCAATTAATAAGATTAAGATTAATATCTGCTACAATTTATACTAATGCCTCAAATCATCCGGAAGAATTGCTGCCACCGAGTACCTGTGGTGTATCCGTGTAAATGTACAAAAAGGGGGGCTGCCACCGCGTACCTGTGGTGTATCAGTGTAAATGGACAAGGGGAGGGGGCTGCCACCGAGTACCTGTGTTGTGGTGTATCAGTGTAAATGTAAAAAGGGGAGGATCAGAGTAAATATACATATCTAACGTCAATCAAACTTTGATTTTTATTTCTGGTGGCGTACATTTTGTATTTCTGTCTGATGATGTCTTCTCTGTGTATACAATGAGTCGTGTATATAATTATGTAGCATAGCTAGTGGGATGTCTAAGGGCGACCACTCTTTATTCTGATTACATTGATATTCCCCCGCTATGTAGACATCGTCAATAATTGTTCACTTACATAAACTAACCGTTCATTAATGCAAACGGGTGTTAGAGTGAAGAGTATGTATTCTACCTTTAAAACATATATATAATACGTGTCAGAGAGTTACAAATAATATAAAACAACAAATAAATAAAAAGTTATATTTTAAGTTGGTGAATTATACTTGTCTACAATAGAAAAACTTACCATGCGCTGTAACATCGAAAATGTTTCCATTTAAAATCACGAAAACGAATGACAAAAAGTAGGAAAATTTCATTGTCACAGAATACATGTAGTACATACGACAATTCTACATATTTTGTGTAATTTGTCATATTTAACCAGGATATTCCGTGACAAATTTGCGTGCATACAAAACAATGTAATGTATACCTTGCACATGTTACAATTGTTATTCCATTTTTAGAATAAACTTTTATGCTGGTGAAAATACCTGGTAGATACCTAGAAAAGTATAGATTGATAGTCATTCATGTGTTACTTCTTGTCAATGATATTTTACAAGCATAGAAACGTTACTATTCGTCCATTTATAACCTTTAAACAGTATTGTACTACAAGTCACAAGTTCACAACCGAATCAAAAAGACAAAAAATGAGGGGTTTCTTTGATTTGTTTGCGACGACACAAATGAGATTTGTTAATTGAACTTTTCTTATCACACGTGTTAGACTGTCATTTCCGTTTTAAGATTAATGTTTTAGTATCACATTTATTTCATTTTCGTTAAGTAATATTGTATTCATAACTTACAAGGGACACGGAGTCCTAATACTTATTTTAGCAATTCACCTTTTTCATTATCAATAAGGGAGATAATCATTTTGGTTTGTTTTTCGCGTCAAACAAGATGCAGCTTAAACTTCACAAAATAGCTAAGCTTGTGTACATTACAATGATAATATGAAACCGGCACGGCCATGAATGCTCGCGAATCTGAAAATTATCTGGCAATTTCACGCTCATCCAGTCCATCAAAAAGTGTTGAGATTTTTTGGGCCGAGATATATCGGGGACGACTTTTTTTAGGGCCGAATCTAGTCTCATTCAACCGCAATCGTAGTCTGGTACTCGTGACCCCTCGGATTTTTTTGCTTGATATCAAGCAAAAAAATCCGAGGGGTCACGAGTACCAGACTACCGCAATCGTAACTACTCGGCCATTCTCGCTACCCTGTAAATAACCTCGTATGCATTAGGCGTATGAATCGCACTACTTTTCACATGTCAGTTACATGAAAGTTTGATAAACTTATATTTTAAACAATTTTCTATATTTCAATTAAAGTTTTAATTAGTTTTGCATGATTAGATTTTACTTAGTATGTCTTCCATATTGGATTTTCGTGGACTATATTTGTGTGCGGCTTAACTTAACTTAACTTAACGTCCGGCAAACAATTTAAGAAGAATTTCTACTATGTACGTACGAGGTTATTTGCAGGGTAGCGAGAATGGCCGAGTAGTTACGATTGATTCAACCGAACTGTCGTTCCTTACGAAATCTGAAAAGCTAACTTCCGCGTAGAAACAAAAATTCTTGTCAGTATGTCAGAAGAGATTTAACAAATTAAAAAATATCAATATGAGTAAAACAAGCTAACAAAATGACTTTTGTTACACACGGGTTCCGGGTTTCAGTGGTATCGGACGTACGAGAGAGGGTACGAGACTTCAGGATCACCTTTGCCCTTTATGTTAAGAAGATCATCCTTCGTTGAGTGTGTTACACGAAACGTGTTTACAATGCGTCGTATTTTTTTTAGCCATCAATATGTGTAGCCATGTTTGTCAAAAAATCCTAAGTACTCATTTTATACCATAAAGAGCTCGCTAACGCTCGCATATAAATAATCAGAGATTGTAAGGAAGGTTGGGACGTTCGCACCTATCTTTTATATTGTTCACGGAAAGGTTCAGTCTTTCTAAGCTTGGATTTTTGTACTGCTAATAATGTGTATTTCTTGTACCAGAAGTTGTCTACTTGGGACGCAAAGTTAACAGCCAAGGTATCTATCCAGACAGGAATTAGCGAGGCACCAATACCGCAAAATGTGACCGAGTTAAAGTCATATCTTGGGATGTTAAATTACTATAGCAGATTTTTGCCTGATCTGTGAACAAAAGTGGCACCCCTTCATGAATTATTACAAAAACAAACAAAGTGGAAATGGGGAAAGGCACAACAGGAAGCATTTGATGAGACAAAGTTGATGTTGCAAGCTTCAAAAGTATTAATGCACTATGACCCCAGCAGAGAATTACTACTCTCATGTGATGCTTCAACCTACGGGATTGGAGCAGTGCTAAGTCACAGGATGGATGATGGAACTGACAGATCGATAGGTTATGTGTCTAGAACATTAGCACCTGTTGAGAAATATTATAGTGTATTAGAAAAAGACGGATTAGCTATAATCTTTGCGGTGAAGAAGTTTCATCAGTATTGTCGGAAGTTTAAAATTTTTACGGATCATAGATCATTAGTAGGACTATTCAATGAGATTAAACCGATACCGGTTATGGCCACAACTAGACTGCAACGTTGGGCGTTAATATTGTCAGCCTATGAATACTCCATTGTGTATAAAGAGGGAAGGAAAAATGCAAATGCAGATGGATTAAGTAGACTTCCGTTAAATAATAAAACTGAACCAGAGGTGCCAGGCGAAATGATATTGTTAATGGAACACATGGATCTTACACCTGTAACGTCACGACTCGTGGACTCGTAAAGATCCAATCTTGAGCCGTGTAATGAACTTTGTTTTACAAGGTTGGCCAGCATCAAATACATATGATCAACTTAGATCATACTTTACAAGGAAACTGGAGTTAAGCTTGTATGACGGGTGCAGGCTATGGGGAAGTCGTCTGGTGATTCTTCCGCCGGGAAGAGATACTATTTTGCAGGAGTTACATGAAGGATATCCTGGAATGACGCGTATGAAAATGTTAGAACGCATGTTTGGTAGCCTAATATGGACTCGGCACTTGACAAGAAAGTAAAATCTTGTCATGAGTGTCAGATGAACCGTCATGCTCCGGCTGAAGCTCCGTTGCACCCATGGGAATGGCCAGAGAAACCATGGTCTCGACTGCATATATACTATGCTGGTCCGTTACATGGGAAGATGTATCTGGTATGTATAGATACACATTCAAAGTACATGGAAGTACAAGTGGTTAATTCAGCAACATCAACGGCAGCAATTGAGAAATTGTGTATGATATTCGCTACACATAGCATTCCAGATACAATTGTCAGTGATAATGGGACACCATTCACAAGTGAAGAATTTGAGAGCTTTACTAAGAAGAATGTAATACGTCACATACGAATCTCTCCGTATCGGCCAAGTTTTAATGGTTGGCTGAACGGGCTGTGCAAACATTCAAGGAGGGTTTTAAGAAAATGAAGGAAGGAAGTATTGAGACGATAGAATATTGTATTGAGCTGGAGTATCTGGACTCCCTTTGGAAGTTTGAGAGTCCTCATACTGAGGTAACATGGTTTACTTATGTTTCTCCACCCCAAGAGTTGGTCGCATACCATGTCATACAGATGCGTTACCAGTTGAGCATTACACACACACACGCGCATTCACAAACATGGTTAAAATTCTGGTAACGTAGATTTATACTTGGTATTGCAACGGTGTTACCCGTCTTCTCTTAGACACCACTCAACTAATTATTCTGTTTCTTTTGTTTGGAATTTTAAGTGCGATATCCTGTCCTTCAACTCATTTTGAGAATAAATAAGTTTTACCCTTATTAAGGGTCAGATCCTTAACCCCACTGTTTTTATTATTATTGACAAAATTGTATTACATGATTTCTACACATTTACTGTGACATTCAAAGAATAAAGTTGTTTATATCTTACTCAGTAGTTTGTCAACTATGTTCAGTTCATGTCCAGAGGTAAATCAATAAGGCCTACCCACAGGACTACTACTACAATATCAACAACACACAGAGAATCCATTTGCACACACACAATATATACGACACCTCGCTGATAATGATTTAGTTGGTGCCAAAGTTGATAATATCACTGAAAATACATTGCAACGTTTTAGATAATTATGCGTTAATCTATGAACCGTGTGTTTTAATGCCACTTTCAATATTTCATTTATATACTGCAAATATTCACTTTATATATCAAAATTAATTATTTGTGCATTTTATCTGCATACTGAATCACTCTAAATGGACACAATTACGAAGTAGAAGTATCTGGCGTCTGTCTGTTCGTCCGTCTGTGTGCCGGAAATTTTTCTAAAATACCACCGTATACCCATACAATCTCCAAATGTACCATGAATGTTCCTCTGGGGAGGGGATGCCAAAGAAGTGTTGTTTGTATCTTTCTGGAGCAATTTGAAATAGAGGATGGTACCATGACATCTGATTGGTTAAAACATTTTCACCTTCTTCTCCTGAACATCTGCAGGTGCAGCCATCAGACGTGCCAGATATGCTTCTTTGTTCTCTGTGTCACATGAACCATTTTCCAAAATATGATACTTATTTTTTATATGCCCATTCCTTTCCATTTTCAATTGAAAATCAAATACTATACTCCATCACAAGGTAAACGACCCATATTTTATATTCTCGCTTGGAAATTTGAATGAATTAATACGTCGTTGATTTTCTGTCATCATCTGTGTTACTAATGGGACTCCGAGTTACTTCCCTTGATTCATTAAGAAAGGTTTAAAGATGCAACATGACGTAAATAGAAGACGGACAGACAATCAAATGGCCAAATGAAAAAGAACAAAATGACAAACAATGATGTGGAATACACTACGGACAGACAATCAAATGGCCAAATGAAAAAGAACAAAATGACAAACAATGATGTGGAATACACTACGGACAGACAATCAAATGGCCAAATGAAAAAGAACAAAATGACAAACAATGATGTGGAATACACTACGGACAGACAATCAAATGGTCAAATGAAAAAGAACAAAATGACAAACAATGATGTGGAATACACTACGAACAGACAATCAAATGGCCAAATGAAAAAGAACAAAATGATAAACAATGATGTGGAATACACTACGGACAGACAATCAAATGGCCAAATGAAAAAGAACAAAATGACAAACAATGATGTGGAATACACTACGGACAGACAATCAAATGGCCAAATGAAAAAGAACAAAATGACAAACAATGATGTGGAATACACTACGGACAGACAATCAAATGGCCAAATGAAAAAGAACAAAATGACAAACAATGATGTGGAATACACTACGGACAGACAATCAAATGGCCAAATGAAAAAGAACAAAATGACAAACAATGATGTGGAATACACAACGGACAGACAATCAAATGGCCAAATGAAAAAGAACAAAATGACAAACAATGATGTGGAATACACTACGGACAGACAATCAAATGGCCAAATGAAAAAGAACAAAATGATAAACAATGATGTGGAATACACTACGCAGAAAACTAAGTATTGAATAGAACAAATCCCACTAAAACCGGGGTAATAATAAAGTAGATATCAAATTTAATGCGCACGACCGGTTTCTGGAATAACCTTCATCAGGTACGCTCAAAATCGAAAGAGTGGAAAGCCAAATAATTTAAAGTTTTCAGGGCAATAAAACCAAAGGGCCTAAGCAGGGTAGCCAAAATCAGCTAAGGGAGGAGAACCTTAGTTTTATTAATAATTACATTATTTAGGAACTGTAAATTTCAGTAATGAATATATCTAATAAACCATGTCAGTGCCGAAACACTGACTACTGGGGCAAACTCAGGTGTTCGGAAGGACGAACAGTTCCTCCCTTCACTAGTGACAGCTGTCGTGTTATTCTTGTTACAAACCCGGTGATGAGTCATGCATGAGGGAATGTTGCCTCTGCTTTTTCAATAACAACTTTCTGAGGTTTGTTTGCGAGTTAAATATGATAACGTTTTCTTCATTATTTGCCAATGCTGCGGCCTTCATTTTACATACTAATTCACAATATAAAGAATTCCGGGTATATCCGGTCAAATTCTTTAATATTTATTATTACAATAAGAACATTATTAAATATATTTGAGTATATCATACAAGATGCAGATGAAACAATTAACATTTTCACTGAAAAAAACGAAGAAGAACCGATTTCGAACTCACAGCGTTAGTGGCGATAGGCACTGATTGCATATAGGTAGTAAATCCAACTACCATACGATCACGACCACGACGGCCCCTATTTGTTTTTATATTATAACTACTTACAGTTATATATGTCTAACCCCTCAAATTGTCATGTTTGACATTGGACGGCAGACTTACATTTATACATTCACATTCCTGTATATTATCAAAGTAAATACGTGATCATTATAGTTTTTGTCTTTGAAATGAATGTCATGTATATTGATTGTGTATATGGGTGCTATATACGTCTATATTGATTGTGTATATGGTGCTATATACATGTATATTGATTGCGTATATGGGTGCTATATACATGTCTTTTCATTGTGTATATGGGTGCTATATACATGTATATTGATGGTATATATGAGTGCTATGTACATGTATATTGATTGTGGATATGGGTGTTATATACATGTATATTGATTGTATATATGGGTGCAATGTACATGTATATTGATTGTGTATATGGGTGCTATCTACATGTATATCGATTGTGTATATGGATGCTATGTACATGTATGTTGATTGTATATATGGGTACTACATAAATGTAAATTGATGGTGTATATGGGGGCTAAGTACATGTATATAGATTGTGTTTATGGGTGCTATGTACATGTATATTGATAGTGTATATGGGCGGTATATACATGTATATTGATGTTGTTTATGGGTGCTAAAAGCATGCATATTTCTTGAGTATATTGGTGCTATATCCATGTATATTGATGGTGTATATGGGTGTTATATACATGTATATTGATGGTGTATACGGTGTTAAAAACATGCATATTGATGGTGTATATGTGTGCTATATACATGTATATTGATGGTGTATATTGGTGCAACATACTAGTACAAGTATATTGATTGTGCATATGGGTGCTATATTACATGCATATTCATTATGAAAATAGGTGCTATGTGTATGTATATTGATTTTGGTGGTGTACAGGAGTGCTAAATACATGTATATTGATGGTGTATATGGGTGCTATATACATGTATGTTCATTGTGTATATTGGTGCTCTATGCATGTAGATTAATGGTGTATATGGGTGCTATATACAAGTATATAGACCGAGTAAATGGGTGCTATTTGGATGTATATTAAGAGTGTATATGGGTACTATATGCATGTATGTTTATTGTGTATATGGGTGCTATTTACATGTATGTTGAATGTGCATATAGGTGCTATGAAGATGTATATAGCGTGTGTATATGGGTGCTATATACATGTATATTGAGTGCGTATATGGGTACTATGTGCATATATATTGAGTGTGTATATGACCACTATATAGAACTATATTGATTGTGTGTATGGATGATATATACATGTGTATTGATGGTATACAGTATATGGGTGCAATATACATGTATATTGATGGTGTATATGGGTGCTATATACATGTAAATTGATGGTATATAGGGTGCTATATACAGGTATATTGATTGTGTATATGGGTGCTATGTACATGTATGTTGACGGGCAATGTACATGTATATTGATGGTTTATAAGGGTGCTAAATACATGTTTATTGATTGTGTATAATATATGAGTGCTGACTGCTATGTGCATGTATATTGATTGTGTATATGAGTGCTATTTACATGTATGTTGATTGTGGATATGGGTGTTATATACATGTATATTGATTGCCTATACGGGTGCTATGTACATGTATATTGATTGTGTATTTGGGTGCTATCTACATGTATATCGATTGTGTATATGGATGCTCTGTACATGTATATTGATTGTGTATATGGGTACTATATAAATGTAAATTGATGGTGTATATGGGCGCTATGTACATGTATATTGATTGTGTATATGGGTGCTATGTACATGTATATTAATGGTGTTTATGGGTTCTACATACATGTATATATATTGTGTATATTGGTGCTCTATGCATGTGTATTGATTGTGCATATGGGTGCTATTTACATGTATATTGATAGTGATTAATTGTGCTATGTACATGCATATTGCTTGCATATATGTGTGCAATATACATGTGTATTGATTGTGTATATGGGTGCTATGTACATCTATATGGACTGTGTATATGGGTGCATTATGCATGTATATTGATTTTGTATATAGGGGTTATATACTTGTATATTTATAATGTATATTGGTGCTCTATGCATGTATATTGATTGGTGTATTTGGGTACTACATAAATGTATATTTATTGTGCATATTAGTGCTCTATGCATGTATATTGATTGTGTATTTGGTGTTATGTACATGTATATTGATTATGTATATGGGTGTTATATACATGTATATTGATAGTGCATATGGGTGCTATATACATTTATATTGATAGTTTATAAGGGTTCTATTTACATGTATATTGATTGTGTATATGGGTGCAATATAAATGTATGTTGATGGTGTATATGAGTGCTATGCGCATGTATATTGATTGTGCATATGGTTGCTATTTACATGTACAATGAATTTTGATATTGCATATGGGTGCTATATACATGCATATTGATTGTGTATATGGGTGCTATATACATGTATATTGATTGTGTATATGGGTGCTATATACATGTATATTGATGGTTTATAAGTGTGATATTTACATGTATATTGATTGTGTATATGGGTGCAATATACCTATATGTTGATGGTGTATATGAGTGCTATGCACATGTATATTGATTGTGCATATGGGTACTATATACATGTACAATATATATGGATTTTGCATATGGATGCTATATACATGCATATTGATTGTGTATATTGGTGCTATATACATTTATATTGATTGTGTATATGGGTGCGATATACATGTATGTTGATGGTGTATATGAGTGCTAAGCATATGTATGTTGATTGTCCATATGGGTGCTATATAGATCTATGTTCATTGTGTATATGGGTGCTAAACACATGTATGTTGATTGTGTATATGGGTGCTTAATACATGTATTTTGACTGTGTATATGTGTGCTAAATACATGTATATTGATTGTGTATATGGGTGCTAAATACATGTATATTGATTGTGTATATGGGTGCTATGTACATGTATATTGATTGTGTATATGGGTGCAATATGCATGTATATTGATTTTGTAAATAGGGGTTATATACTATTTATTATGTATATTGGTGCTCTATGCATGTATATTGAGTGTGTATTTGGGTGCTACATACATGTATATTTATTGTGTATATTAGTGCTCTATGCATGTATATTGATTGTGTATATGGTATTATGTATATGTATATGGATTGTGTATATGGGTGCTATATACATGTATATTGATGGTGCATATGGGTTATATATACATTTTTATCCTGCAATAAGTACATTTGCTGTACAAATATGCTATACGAATACATTTTTGCTTTATTCGTACTAGACGAATAAACTTTTCAGCCTACGAATACACTTTTCAGCCTACGAATAAACTTTCCTGGTACCCTGTAGCTATGTACAGCGGAGGGCGCAGACAAGTATGAAACTGGTACTAATGTAACGCGGACCACGAAGAAGACACCCTTGACAACATTTATGAAAGGCGAGGAATGACGCTTGTTTCTGTCCTTTTTGTTTAAATCTGACAAATTTTCCGACTTTTTTGACATTGCAGGATAAACACAATATACGTACATTGTCGTTAAATATAAAATTCATTTGTACTCGCTGCGAAACAGGCATGAAAAGCTCGCGTAAGGCTCCCTATTCTGCCTGTTTCTAAAGCTCGTACAAATAAATTTTATATTTACCGACAATGTACGTATATTGTATATATATTGATAGTTTATATGGGTTCTATATACATGTATATTGATTGTGTATATGGGTGCAATATACATGTATGTTGATGGTGTATATGAGTGCTATGCGCATGTATATTGATTGTGCAAATGGGTGCTATATACATGCATATTGATTGTGTATATGGGTGCTATATACATGTATATTGATTGTGTATATGGATGCTATATACATGTATATATTGATTGTGTATATGGGTGCTATATTCATGTATATTGATGGTGTATATGGTTGCTATATACATGTATATTGATGGTTTATAAGCGTGATATTTACATGTATATTGATTGTGTATATGTGTGCTAAATGCATGTATATTGATTGTGTATATGGGTGCTATGTACATGTATATTGATTGTGTATATGGGTGCAAGATACACGTATATTGATTGTGTATATAGGTGCAATATGCATGTATATTGATTTTGTATATAGGGGTTATATACTATTTATTATGTATATTGGTGCTCTATGCATGTATATTGATTGTGTATTTGGGCGCTACATACATGTATATTTATTGTGTATATTAGTGCTCTATGCATGTATATTGATTGTGTATATGGTATTATGTATATGTATATGGATTGTGTATATAGGTGCTATATACATGTATATTGATGGTGCATATGGGTTATATATACATTTTTATCCTGCAATAAGTACATTTGCTGTACAAATATGCTATAGGAATACATTTTTGCTTTATTCGTACTAGACGAATAAACTTTTCAGCCTACGAATAAACTTTTCAGCCTACGAATAAACTTTCCTGGTACCCTGTAGCTATGTACAGCGGAGGGCGCAGACAAGTATGAAACTGGTACTAATGTAACGCGGACCACGAAGAAGACACCCTTGACAACATTTATGACAGGCGAGGAATGACGCTTGTTTCTGTCCTTTTTGTTTAAATCTGACAAATTTTCCGACTTTTTTGACATTGCAGGATAAACACAATATACGTACATTGTCGTTAAATATAAAATTCATTTGTACTCGCTGCGAAACAGGCATGAAAAGCTCGCCTAAGGCTCGCTATTCTGCCTGTTTCTAAAGCTCGTACAAATAAATTTTATATTTACCGACAATGTACGTATATTGTATATATATTGATAGTTTATATGGGCTCTATATACATGTACATTGATTGTGTATATGGGTGCAATATACATGTATGTTGATGGTGTATATGAGTGCTATGCGCATGTATATTGATTGTGCATATGGGTGCTATATACATGCATATTGATTGTGTATATGGGTGCTATATACATGTATATTGATTGTGTATATGGGTGCTATATACATGTATATATTGATTGTGTATATGGGTGCTATATTCATGTATATTGATGGTGTATATGGGTGCTATATACATGTATATTGATGGTTTATAAGCGTGATATTTACATGTATATTGATTGTGTATATGTGTGCTAGATACATGTATATTGATTGTGTATATGGGTGCTAAATACATGTATATTGATTGTGTATATGGGTGCTATGTACATGTATATTGATTGTGTATATGGGTGGAAGATACACGTATATTGATTGTGTATATGGGTGCAATATGCATGTATATTGATTTTGTATATAGGGGTTATATACTATTTATTATGTATATTGGTGCTCTATGCATGTATATTGATTGTGTATTTGGGTGCTACATACATGTATATTTATTGTGTATATTAGTGCTCTATGCATGTATATTTATTGTGTATATGGTATTATGTATATGTATATGGATTGTGTATATGGGTGCTATATACATGTATATTGATTGTGCATATGGGTTATATATACATTTTTATCCTGCAATAAGTACATTTGCTGTACAAATATGCTATACGAATAAATTTTTGCTTTATTCGTACTAGACGAATAAACTTTTCAGCCTACGAATAAACTTTTCAGCCTACGAATAAACTTTCCTGGTACCCTGTAGCTATGTACAGCGGAGGGCGCAGACAAGTATGAAACTGGTACTAATGTAACGCGGACCACGAAGAAGACACCCTTGACAACATTTATGAAAGGCGAGGAATGACGCTTGTTTCTGTCCTTTTTGTTTAAATCTGACAAATTTTCCGACTTTTTTGACATTGCAGGATAAACACAATATACGTACATTGTCGTTAAATATAAAATTCATTTGTACTCGCTGCGAAACAGGCATGAAAAGCTCGCCTAAGGCTCGCTATTCTGCCTGTTTCTAAAGCTCGTACAAATAAATTTTATATTTACCGACAATGTACGTATATTGTATATATATTGATAGTTTATATGGGTTCTATATACATGTATATTGATTGTGTATATGGGTGCAATATACATGTATGTTGATGGTGTATATGAGTGCTATGCGCATGTATATTGATTGTGCATATGGGTGCTATATACATGCATATTTATTGTGTATATGGGTGCTATATACATGTATATTGATTGTGTATATGGGTGCTATATACATGTATATATTGATTGTGTATATGGGTGCTATATTCATGTATATTGATGGTGTATATGGGTGCTATATACATGTATATTGATGGTTTATAAGCGTGATATTTACATGTATATTGATTGTGTATATGTGTGCTAAATGCATGTATATTGATTGTGTATATGGGTGCTAAATACATGTATATTGATTGTGTATATGGGTGCTATGTACATGTATATTGATTGTGTATATGGGTGCAAGATACACGTATATTGATTGTGTATATGGGTTCAATATGCATGTATATTGATTTTATAAATAGGGGTTATATACTATTTATTATGTATATTGGTGCTCTATGCATGTATATTGATTGTGTATTTGGGTGCTACATACATGTATATTTATTGTGTATATAGTGCTCTATGCATGTATATTGATTGTGTATATGGTATTATGTATATGTATATGGATTGTGTATATGGGTGCTATATACATGTATATTGATGGTGCATATGGGTTATATATACATTTTTATCCTGCAATAAGTACATTTGCTGTACAAATATGCTATAGGAATACATTTTTGCTTTATTCGTACTAGACGAATAAACTTTTCAGCCTACGAATAAACTTTTCAGCCTACGAATAAACTTTCCTGGTACCCTGTAGCTATGTACAGCGGAGGGCGCAGACAAGTATGAAACTGGTACTAATGTAACGCGGACCACGAAGAAGACACCCTTGACAACATTTATGAAAGGCGAGGAATGACGCTTGTTTCTGTCCTTTTTGTTTAAATTTGACAAATTTTCCGACTTTTTTGACATTGCAGGATAAACACAATATACGTACATTGTCGTTAAATATAAAATTCATTTGTACTCGCTGCGAAACAGGCATGAAAAGCTCGCCTAAGGCTCGCTATTCTGCCTGTTTCTAAAGCTCGTACAAATAAATTTTATATTTACCGACAATGTACGTATATTGTATATATATTGATAGTTTATATGGGTTCTATATACATGTATATTGATTGTGTATATGGGTGCAATATACATGTATGTTGATGGTGTATATGAGTGCTATGCGCATGTATATGGATTGTGCATATGGGTGCTATATACATGCATATTGATTGTGTATATGGGTGCTATATACATGTATATTGATTGTGTATATGGGTGCTATATACATGTATATATTGATTGTGTATATGGGTGCTATGTTCATGTATATTGATGGTGTATATGGGTGCTATATACATGTATATTGATGGTTTATAAGCGTGATATTTATATGGATATTGATTGTGTATATGGGTGCAATATCCCTATATGTTGATGGTGTATATGAATGCTATGCACATGTATATTGATTGTGCATATGGGTGTTATTTACATGTACAATGTATATGGATTTTGCATATGGGTGCTATATACATGCATAGTGATTGTGTATATGGGTGCTATATACATGTATATTGATTGTGTATATGGGTGCTATTTACATGTATGTTGATGGTGTATATGAGTGCTAAGCATATGTATGTTGATTGTGCATATGGGTGCTATATAGATATATATTTATTGTGTATATGGGTGCTAAATACATGTATGTTGATTGTGTATCTGGGTGCTTGATACGTTTATTTTGACTGTATATGTGTGCTATTTACATGTATATTGATTGTGTGTATGGGTGCTAAATACATGTATATTGATTGTGTATATGGGTGCTAAATACATGTATATTGATTGTGTATATGGGTGCTATGTACATGTATATTGATTGTGTATATGGTTGCAAGATACATGTATATTGATTGTGTATATGAATGATATGCACATGTATGTTGATTGTGTACATGGGTGCTATATACATATATATTGATTGTGTATATGGGTGTTATTTACATGTATATTGATTGTGTATATGAATGGGCGCTATGTACATGCATGTTAATTGTGTATATGGGTGATATGCACATGTATGTAGATTGTGTATATGGGTGCTATGTACATGCATATTGATTGTGTATATGGGTGCTATATACATGTATATTGATAGTGTATATGGGTGCTATTTACATGTTTATTGATTGTGTATATGAGTGCTATATACATGTATATTAAATATTAATTGTGTATATGAGTGCTATATGCGTGTATTTTGATTGTGTATATAGGTGATATGTACATGTATATTGATTGTGTATATGGGTGATATATACATGTTTATTGATTGTGTATATGAGTGTTATATACATGTATGTTGATTGTGTATATGGGTGCTATATACATGTTTATTGATTGTGTATATGAGTGCTATATACATGTATATTAATTGTGTATATGAGTGCTATATGCATGTATATTGATTGTGTATATGGGTGCTATATACATGTTTATTGATTGTGTATATGAGTGCTATATACATGTATATTAATTGTGTATATGAGTGATATATGCGTGTAAATTGATTGTGTATATAGGTGCTATGTACATGTATATTGATTGTGTATATGGGTGATATATACATGTTTATTGATTGTGTATACGAGTGCTATATACATGCCTGTCCGAAGCCATATGTCGTGGTATTTTTGTGTTCATTTGTTTGAGGTGAGAAATTATCGTGTGCGTTGTTGATATTGGTGTGATTGTTGACTTTCTGTTCATAAGTCATTAAGGGTATCATTATATATACATTGTAGTTCAGTTTGCTGAGAATATGGTCACCATGGAAATTAAGATGTTTACATCCCTGTGTCGGGGAACAACATCATATAGTCTGCGGCAGAACCTAGTCCCTGATAGGACTACTCATGGTTCTGTTTTGTTGTTGTTTACTATGTATTACTATGTTTTGTTTGTAGGTTAAACATTGATCTCTGGGGATTATTTCTATAAATCACTACTGGAAATTCGTTCATGTTATATATAGCAGCACTAGGATTAAATAACTGACATTTTAATTGTGGTCAAAATAAAATCAAATTTAAAGATGTTTGAGAACCACATTTAAAGTTTTCCAATTAACTAATTATAAAAATTTATTACAACTTTATGTCTGGTTTGTGAAAATGATCTCCCGTTTAATATGTTACGCCTCGTGAATTTTGATACAGGGTATGAATCAAACATATTATTACTGGCAACAATTTAAATATATGAATAAATTACTGATACAAAGACAATAATCAATGCTGATTTTTTTTATTATATTTCATCTCATTCTATGCTATTAAATACCCGGAAAACATAGACCAGTATCGTCCAAGCATGTGTTCGCCTGCATTGCTATGCCTGGAATCTTTCTTGATGTACACACTGTCTCCTTTTTTGAGTTGTAACACAGTATTGAGACTTCCTGTAGATAAGTTTGTACCAAATGCCCTTTCATACATCACGTCGTTCACCCATAAAGCGCAGTGTAGATATGTATTGCTAGTTGATCTAACTGTAGCCGACAACATATAGAGTCCTGGTCTTGGTACGGTGAATACCCCTGTGTGAGGTGAATAATGTCCTCCTATGTATGTCCTCACCGAATCAAATTTGATTATTTCGCTCTTCGATGGAGTAAAATCTTTAGATACGATTGCTGAAAAGGCTGGTATCTTTCTTGGATCTGAAACAGGATTGCAATGTTATATTTGTGCCGTCTAATATATATAGAATAAAGGGCATTTTGTATTCGATAGTGTCTTTATCAAGACTATTATCTGGCGAACCCGATAGCCCTTTAAATTGTTTATCGCCAATGTACATACAAAAATGATTAAAACGTTGTAAAAAAGATTTTTTTGCAGTTACAGAAAAGATGTCGGATCTAAACTCTATTTATCTCCATGCAAAAACTATTCTTTTTGGGGACTACTTTTTTTTTAGCGTAGTTTGGTTTGTGAAGCGTCATTCAGTCAAACCGCCCGCGCTTCATTTTCAGCTAATCTATGAATGTGACGTAATTTTCACCGTTCCTCAAATTTGTGCATATTTTGTTGATAACCCACATAATTTGGAAATTGATTCATTTAAAATTGCAGTAAGTGAACATATATTATTATATTTTAAGAATTCAAACAGTTTTGTTTTCTGTGTACACATGATAATGTGCGGCACACGTTGCAAACGTTCCAAACATTTAAAATAATAATTTTTTGGAACCTTTCTGACCCTATCGTTGAAGTTAATGCAGTGCTATGTCACTTCCGTCAGCTGTGGGTCCTTATACGAAAAATTTGGCAATAAATGTGTGAAAATCTTAAAATTCTGGAGAACTGAGCTATCGTATGCACAAACAAAAACAGGGGCAAAAAAGATGCGTCTTTTAGGAATGGATACATGTCCTAGTTTGAATGACATAATGGAAATAAGGTGCAATAGATGTACTCGAAGCGAGCAGGGGTACGATTTTTAAACCTGCCGAGTTGCATGCCTTGTGGATTATTAGTATCTATATAGAGTCGACACATGCAATTTGATGTTAACATAAGATTGTATGAATATTGACACGAACAAGTTAAAATAAGGAAAAAGAGATGAAATAATAAAGAAATAAAGAAATTTTATTGAAAATAAATTTGCAAACAGAAAGTTAGAAAAAAGGGGGGTGGTGAGTCGTGCCACGAACGCCTGTGGTTCAATGTTTATAAATATTTACATCAATTCCACATAACGGACATATATCAATCACAAGAACAGACACGAGTTATAAAGATTATAAAATAATAATTACATTAATAAATATATTTTAAATGAAGACACGAATGGCTGACGCGATCCTAAGAAAAACTTGAAGCTGGCGCACAAACTGAAGCTATCGAGTACATCGAAGATAAACAAATATATTTTACACCATAATGGACACTGGGCCTTGTCAAACTTTAAGACTGTTGTCATGCGAGTACCTGTTCACATGACCTTGTTCAATTTTGAAAAACTGCTGATCGGGCGATTGACTGAATATGATTTTTTTCAAAGTTACAAATGCTTACGTGTGAAGGCTGTTCCTTTCTTTAACTTGAGGATGACATTCAGTAAGTCGTCAACAATACCCTGGTCTGGAAAATAAAACAACAATTCAAGTAATAACTTATAATCAATTAATAAGATTAAGTATAATATCTGCTGAGGTTTATGCTTAAGATTTTTTATATATATATATATATATATAGCTATGATTTATTAAGCAACACCAGGTTTTTACAAAGACCTAAGACGCCGAGGGAAGCTGACTTAGGGGCCTCTGTTTTAGTACACCTCATTTGTCCAGAGAAAATACAAATGAGTAATTGTGAATTCCCTGAATACACAATACAAAATACAAATATATACAACATAATTTCATATAATTAACTACATTAACCAACTCTATTTTCCTGTTTATGCTTTATTTTACGCCTAGTTTAGACTCATTTGTTTTTTAATTTTTTAGCAACCATTTCATAAAGTATGAGGAAACTAAGTTTTCCACTTGGTTCCATTTTATTAGATTTTATATCTTTAAGCAAATATCATAACTTTTTATTAAACTTTTTTTTATAACAAATATTACTGTAGCAAATTGAAAAACTAATTTAACGATATGAGAACGGAATCACTACATCAAGCACACTATTGTTTTGAGGGTAGTTTTACCACAGCTGCGTGGCTATTTATTCACGAGGCTATTGTGTTCTATTATAAACTTGGGACGTACAATTATCATCAGATTGTGTTATTCATTCAAATGGAATTATAGGGAAAATGCAGTTGGATTAGTAAATAACATATACAATATATGAATCTACATATAAACAGACAGCTTTGTAAGTTAGAAATAATCAATAATATATAGGTGTCAATACAACAATGTACTAAAAGGGAGTGTTCTGGTCATTTACAATACCGTGACTAAGATAAATTAATTCGCATGGAAACAGTTAGATACAAAAAATATTTGTCATTTCTGTAAAGATATTATTTGCCGCTTGTATATTGATTGTGTATAAGGGTGGTATATACATGTATATTGATTGTGTATATGGGTGGTATATACATGTATGTTGATTGTGTATATGGGTGGTATATACATATATATTGATTGTTTATATGGGTGGTATATACATGTATATTGATTGCGTCTATGGGGTGATATACACATATATATTGATTGTGGATAAGGGTGGTATGTTCATGTATATTGATTATGTATATGAGTGGTATATACATGTATATTGATTGTTTCTATGGGGTGGTATATACATATATATTGATTATGTATATGAGTGGTATATACATGTATATTGATTGTGTCTATGGGGTGGTTTATACATGTCTGTCCGAAGCTAGAACCTTGATTTACACCGACATATGTCACGGTCTCTTTTGTGTTCAATTGTTTGAGGTGAGAAATGATCGTTTGTGTTACGATTGTTGAGTTTCTGTTATTAAGTGTATAGTTGTATATAATCCAGTCTGCTGAGAATATGATCACCATGGTAATTAAGATGTCTACATCCTTCTGTCGGGTACAACATTATATAGGCTGCAGCAAAACCTAGTCCCTGATTCGAGGATAACTAATGGCTCTTTTTTGTTGTGGTTCCCTTTGTATTACTAGTTTTGTTTGTTTGTTAAACACTGGTCTCTGGGGACTATTTCTATATACCAGTTATGGAAGTCTCGTTCACATTATACATAGGAACACTAGTATTAAATTGTGGTCAAGATAAAAAAATTGTTTTCGATAATACTGAGAACCACATTTAAAATTTTCGAATGTTTGTTTGTTTGTTTGTTTAACGCCACTTTCAACAATTTTTCAGTTACAGTCAATGGACATAAGTATTCGTAACCCTCGAATTTAGGCTATATACTTCATATAAAACCACATTTTTCAAAACATTATTGTGAAGTCATTTCTAAACGAATTTTGATAATTTTAGCACCAGAAGAAGCAGAAATATTTAAAGATTATTTGTTTATTTTAGCATGATTTTCCGCTAGATTGCATTTATTTTCTGATGATTTAAAGACAATTTTTGTTTTCTGACGTCAAATTTGCTATATATTTTAACAAAAATAAAATTGGAAAAATCAACTTTAAAATATTTTTTTTGAAAAAATGTTGTTTTATATGAAATATATAGTAAACAATCGAAGGTTATGAATACTTATGTCCAAGGATTGTATATCGTGGCGGTCAGTTTTATTGGTGGAGGAAACTGGAGGACCCGGAGAAAATCACCGACCTGTCGCAAGTCACTAATAAACTTTATCACATAATGTTGTACACCTCGCCCTGATCGAGATTCGAACTCACGACATCAGTGGTGATAGACACTGATTGCACGTTTTCGAATGAAGTAAGCTTATTAAATTACAGATACATCTACTGTGTGTCTCGTTAATGTAATGTTTTCCCGGTTTAATCTGCTACACACGTGAGTTTTGACCCAAGTGAAGAATCAAACACATTATTACTGACAAAAATTAAAATATATGATAAATTACTGATACAAAGATAAGAAACAATGCTGATTCTTTTATTATATTTCCATCTCATTCTATGCTATTAGATATCCGGAAAACATAGAGTAGTATATTCCCAGCATGTGTTCGGCTGAATTGCTATATTTAGAATCTTTCTTGATATACACCCTGTCTCCTTTTTTGAGTTGTAACACAGTATTGAGACTTCCTGTGGAGTACTTTGTACTAAATAGTCTTTCATACATCACGTCGTTCACCCATAAAGCGCAGTGTAGATGCTTATCACCAGCTGCTCTAACTGTAGCCGACAACATATAGAGTCCTGGTCTTGGTACGGTAAATACCCCTGTGTTAGGTGAATAGTGTCCTCCAATGTTTGTCCTCACTGAATCAAATTTGATTATTTCGTTCATCGTTGGTGTAAAACTTTTAGATAAGGTTGCTGTAAAGGCTGGTATCTTTCTAGGATCTGAACAGGATTATATATTTATACCGTCTGATATATGGTTTAGAACGCTCTGGCGCTTGATTCGATCAACGTCATTTTACTATCCACACGAATAAATTGTGGACAAGATAGAAACAAAGATATCTTAGGTATTACTGAGAACCACATTCTGAAAGTGTTCGTATGAAGTAATTACTTTACGGTTAAACCTACTGTTTGTATGGTTTATGAACAAAATTGTGTGGATATTAAAGACACGCTGATCAAGACAAATTTCTTTTTTAGAACTACTTTATTAAAAAGGAGTTCTTTAAATCAAAGGAATAGAGCTTATCTTTCAAATCTTATATTGATGGGTATTATTCGTGTTTGTAAAATATTTCGCTCAGTGTGTTCAGTGTTTTAAATTCTGGCCTTCTTGTAGTTCAATGTATGTAAATATTTACATCAATTCTGCAAAATGTACAAAAATCAGCAAGAACAGACATGAGTGCACCAACTTAGAAAGTGTTCTCCGTTACATAGAATAACAATAACAGCCACGAGTGCACCAACTTAGAAAGTCTTCTTCGTTATAAAGATTATATTATATAAGATAGCAAGAACAGATACGAGTGCTCCAACTTAGAATGTCTTCTTCGCTATGAAGATTATATTATATAAGATAACAAGCATAGACACGGGTGCACCAACTTAGAAAGTCTTCTTCGTTATAAAGATTATATTATATAAGACACAAGAATAGATACGAGTGCACCAACTTAGAATGTCTCCTTCGTTATGAAAATTATATTATAGAAGATAACAAGAACAGACACGAGTTCAATGTTTATAAATATTTACATCAATTCCGCAAAGCGTAAAAAAATCAACAAGAACAGACATGAGTGCACCAACTTAGAAAGTGTTCTCCGTTACATAAAATAACAATAACAGCCACGAGTGCACGAACTTAGAACGTCTTCTCCGGTATGAAGATTATATTATATAAAATAACAAGCATACACACGGGTGCACCAACTTAGAAAGTCTTCTCCGTTACAAAGATTATAAAATAATAATTACATTAATAAATATACACTTTATATTTTAAATGAAGATATGAATAGCTAACGCGATCGTTAGAAAAACTTGAAACAGTCACATAAACTACAGTTATCGAGTAGATCGAGTACATCGAAAATAAAAAAATCTACAAATATTTTGGACACGGGGCCTTGTCAAACATTAAGACTGTTCACACGACCATGTTCAATTTTGAAAAACTGCAGAATATCCAATTAACTGAATATGAAAAAAGAAGAAGTTAGAAATTCTTACTTGTGAAGGTTGTTCCTTTCTTTATCTTGAGGATGACATTCAGTAAGTTGTCGACAATGCCATGATCTGAAAAATAAAACACCAATTCTAGTAATAACTTATGATCAATAAATAGCATTAATTATTATATCTGCTACAATTTATCATGCTAATTTACTGTTATTACAATAGTGATACTTCAAAACAAGTAATGTCTCAAATCACCCTGGGGGAATTGTTACAAAAAGGGAGGCTGCCACGGAGTACCTGTGGTATATCAGTGTAAATATACAAAAGGGGGGCTGCAACCGAATACCTGTGGTGTATCAGTGTAAATGTAAATGTACATATCTAGTGTAAGTCAACTTTGTCTGGTTTTTATTTCTGGTGGAGTACATTTTATCGTCACGGTATGTGTTTTCGTATGTCATATGTTTTCGTATCATCCATTTTATTTTGATTTCCACAGCGCACGCGTTATTTGTGGGGTGTCTTCTGGTTTCTATTTCTGGAACGTCCACAGGATTCCAACGTGATATCTGTCAAAAATGTTCAAGGTTGCTTTTAAAGACGCAAGTACCAAAAATAGTGAACCTACCTACTGAACCATACTTTTTGTAATGCTAAAATTTTACTTCATTTATAAAGTAGATGGAACAAATCCAGAATGGCTATATTAAATTGAACTAAGTCGTCTGTCTCTCAGACACCGACTCTTCCTGTCATGTGACTGTCATGGGGTCACTGATCGTACTTGTAAACAAAAGAGCTGTCTGAAATGTGCCTCGTTCTTATATAAAATACATGTCACATTGCAGTGCATGTGGTTTCAGCACTAAAAAAAACATCAAAAGTAAACACAATTTTGAAAGTGGTCATTTTCAAAAATTCTGTTATTTTATTTAGATGTAGTATGATTTGTAGATGGCCAAAACCATGAAATTTTAAAACCAGCCATTTCCGCATTTTATATTAGTTTCCATCCCGTATATCGGCCCTGTTTTTACATTATACGAAAACATATGACGCCATTATACTGACAGCAAAAGCTGCCAGATAATCGAGAGTATATTAAAATACAAGAATGGCTTTTAAAACAATCTTATGTACAAAGAAATATTTAACTAGCCATTCTTTGAAAATTCCAATCGTCATATGAATGAAGGGTTAACACTGTTAATCGCTATATTGGAAAATCGATAATAGTACGAAAACCCATAACACGATCCTATATATGTGTCTGATGGTGTCTTCTGTGCTTACAATGAGTCGTGTATATAATTGCATTTTTTTTGTATGTAGTATAGTTAGTGGGATGTCTAAGGGCGACAACTCTTTATTCTGATTGCATATTGTAGTCTTGTTATCTAAGACCTATATTTATACTCCCCCGCAATGTAGACATCGTCAATAACTGCTCACTTACATAAACTAACCGTTCATTAATGCTAACGTGTGTTAGAGTGAAGGGTATGTATTCTACCTTTATAACATATATATAATACGTATCAGAGTGTTACAAATATTATAAAACAACATCTAAATAAAAAGTTATATTTTAAGTTGTTGAATTATATTTGTCTACAATAGAAAAACTTAACATGCGCTGTAACATCGAAAATGTTTCCACTTAAAATCACGAAAGCGAATGGCAAAAAGTAGAACACTTTCATTGTCACAGAATACATGTAGAAGCCAAGAAGATTCTACATATTTTGTGTAATTTGTCATATTTAATCAGGACATTCCGTGATAAATTTGTTGCGTGCATACAAAACACTGTAATGTATACCTTGCACATGTTACAATTGTTATTCCAATTTTAGAATAAACTTTTATGCTGGTGAAAATACCTGGTAGATACCTAGAAAAGTATAGATTGATAGTCATTCATGTGTTACTTCTTGTCAATGATATTTACACAAGCATAGAAACGTTACTATTCGTCCATTTAAAACCTTAAAACAGTATTTTGCTGCAAGTCACAAGTTCACAACCAAATAAAAAAGGCAAAACATGAGGGATTTCGTTGATTTGTTTGTGACGACACACATCGGTTTTGTTAATTGAACTTTTCTTTTCGCACGTGTTAGACTGTCATTTCCGATTTCAAATTAATTTTTGTTGGTCTAAGTACAAGTCAAGTTAAGATACATGTGTTACCGTACCGGGTGTATTTTTTCATTAACCCCTAGCTGCTACTTATTTTGTTGGTGCCGAAGTTGATATTTTTACTAAAAAACAATGGAACTTTTTAGATCATCATGTGTTATGGTATATATGGACTGTGTGTTTTTAACGCCACTTTGAACATTTCATTTAATTCTGAATCTAAATCTGAATATGGAATCACTCTAAATAGACACAATTACGAAGTAAAAGTATCCGGTGTCTGTCTGTTCGTCCGTCCGTATGTCGTAACCCTTTCACAGTTTCGAATTATAAAGTACCATCGTATGCCCAGTCTCCAAATTTTGTCCTCTGGCGTGCTAAAGAAGTGTTGTTTGTATTTTTCTAGGGCAATTTGAAATACAGAATGGCCGCCCATGACATCTGATTGGTCGAAATATTTTCCGCTTCTTCTCTTGCTTTACTACAGATGAAGCCATGAGAAGTGCCAGAGACGTTCCTCTATACTCTGTGTTACATGAACCATTTTTCTAAAGTATGGTACTTATTTTTCATATGCCCATTCCTTTCCATTTTCTGTTGAAAATCAAATAATATACTCCATCACAAGGTAAACAGTCCATACTTATATATAATCGCTTGGAATTTGAATGAATATACGTCCTTGGTTTTTATACGAAGGTGTAACATTAAATGGCCATCACCTGTGTTTCTGATGAGACTCCAAGTTGCTTACCTTGCGTCAGTTCGAAAGGTTTAAAGATACCACAGGATTAATCAGAAGCCTAAATCGAATATGAACAAATGTTGCAATGGCCAAAAGAAAAAAGGCCAAAATGACAAACAATGATCTACAATACACTACGCAGAAAACTAACGATAGAGTAGCACGAGTCCCACTAAAACCGGGGTGAACTCAGGTGTTCCGGAAGGGTTTACAGTTCCTCCCTTCACTAGTGATAGCTGTCGTGTTACTCTTGCTACAAACCCGCCAAGGAGTCATGAATGAGGGAATGTTGCCTCTACATGTTCAATAAGAACTTTCTGAGGTTTGTTTGCGAGTTAAATATGATAACGTTGTCTTAATTATTTGCCAATGTTGCGGCCTTCATTTTACATACCATTTCACATAGTAAAGAATTCCAGGTATATCCGGTCAAATTCTGTAATATTTGTTATTGCAATAAGAACATTATTAAATATATTTTTGTATGCCATATAAATCATGTTGTGTGTCTCTGTGTGTGTCATGAATTCAATGTACAGGGAATACGTATAATTTATTGACATTTGTATTATGGCATTTGTTTTCATTTTTTGACGGCCACAGGGAAGATTAACTTGATGCAAACTGTGCTACCCTCTTAAAATAACGTATTTATTACTATTCACCCATTATACACTTACGGTGTATGTTTTATCTTCTATGATACGAAAATAAAAACGTGTATTTAAAGGTATTCAAATGATTTGTCATTGTGGAATTTCAGTTGAGTAAAAATTAATCTCGAAGAACCAATTTTGTTTTCGACTGTGTTGCCCTCTTAAGATAATTGTTTTTATTATTACTCACCTATTAACACTAACGGTATATGTTTTATCTTCTATGATGCGAAAATAAAAACGTGCATCAAAAACTATTCAAATGATTTGTCATTGTGGAATTTACGTTGCGTAAAAAATAATCTCTCAGATGCACTTTAGTTTTATTTTCGACTGTTTCAAGTAAAATTGAGTGATGCAGAGAGCAGGGTTCCATAGGAAGCGTTGTTATTTCCAGAGTGATTTAAAATTCAAGATGCCCACCCAGGCCTTTGATTGGAGGAGATAGTTTCGACTTCCTTTCCAAAACTACTTTATATGAAGTTTTCAGACTCGCCAGATCTGTTTCTGTATGGTTCTGAAGAGATGCTGCGTTTCGTAGCAATTCCATTGATCTCTGAATGTTTGTAACATTTTTGAATGTTTCCCAAAAAACAGCTAAATGCAGTGTCACCAGAATTGCCAGAAGTATTCTCTCTGATGGTCTTTCAGAAATGTTATTCTCTTTAGAGTAGATTTAAATCAAAGTTGGCTGTCTTGGTTTCTGATTGGCTAGTGCATTTTGTACTTCTTTTGAAAAAACTACAGAATGAAAAGTCACTAATGAAGAGTTCAATATTTTTATGAAAGATAAATGAAATCTGGGATGCATAAAGTTGGCTGAATGTCATTTTATCTGCGCGTTTGACGTTATGTAAACGATGAATTGGTCACGGTACAATAAGTTCAGAAGTATCAGTATTTGTAGTAAAATAAATACAAGATTATTAAATGTGCATAGTACAAAATTTCCTAAGCATAATCGTCCTATTTGGGATAGTCTATGTGCTATTTCTTACTAGTAAATATGGTTTAATGACTTATTTTATTGGTAACTTTACATATTGCTGACCTCTATATATGTACAGCCTTCCACAAAAGTGTGATCAGTGTTGTACGGTGGCTCAGGTTCAGACCCTACATTGGTTTTGTTTTATTTAGGTTTTCATGATTTAACCTTTCCTGTCCTCAATATGACTGTCAATATTTTTATTTTATTTCTTTTGTGTTGTTTAGAGTCGAAAACCTCTATACCTATATAACACAATAAGGATGGCATTTTATAGTTGAAAAAATATTGAAAAAGCATTTCTTAGAGGCGAAATATTGCTATATGTGTATGTTATTCCGGTTTTTAACTTGTGTGTGTCTGTGTATTCGTGACATTGTTGTGATACCAAGCGGGTATATTGAACATGTGCGTATATATATGCTATGGTGTTTTATATATGGGTGGTATATACATGTACATTGATGGTGTATATGGGTGCTATGTACATGTATATTGATTGTGTATATGGGTGTTATGTAAATGCATATTGATTGTGTATATGAGTGCTATATACATGTATATTGATTGTGTATATGGGTGCTTTATACATGTATGTTAATTCTGTATATCGGTGCTATATACATGTATGTTAAGTGTGTATATTGGTGCTATGTACATGTATTTTAGGTTTGTATATGGGTGCTATATACATGTATATAGATGGTGTATATGTGTGCTATATACATGTATAGTGATTGTGCATGTTGGTTTTATGTACATGTTTATTGATTGTGTATATGGGTGCTATATACATGCATTTTGAATGTGTATATGGGTGGTATATATATGCATGTTAATGGTGTATATGGGTGTTATATACATGTATGTTGATGGTGTATATGGGTGCTATATACCTGTATATTGATTTGGTATATAGGTGCTATTTACATGTATATTGAATGTGTATATGAGTGCTATATACAAGTAAATTGCTGATGTATACGAGTGTTATATACAAATAAATTGATTGTATATATGGGTGATATATTCATGTATAGTGGGTGTGTATATGAGTGGTATATACATGTATATTGATTATGCATATGGTTGCTATATACATGTATGTTGATGCTGTATATGGGTGCTATATACATGTATATTGATTGGGTATATAGGTGCTATTTACATGTATATTGAATGTGCATATGAGTGCTATATACATGTAAATTGCTGGTGTATATGAGTGCAATATACATATAGATTGATTGTGTATATGGGTGCTATATACCTGCATTTTGAATGTGTATATGGGTGGTATATATATGCATGTTGATGGTGTATATGGGTGTTATATACATGTATGTTGATGGTATATATGGGTGCTATATACATGTATATTGATTGGGTATATAGGTGCTATTTACATGTATATTGAATGTGCATATGAGTGCTATATACATGTATGTTGATGGTGTATATGGGTGCTATATACCTGTATATTGATTTGGTATATAGGTGCTATTTACATGTATATTGAATGTGTATATGAGTGCTATATACAAGTAAATTGCTGATGTATACGAGTGTTATATACATATAGATTGATTGTGTATATGGGTGATATATTCATGTATAGTGGGTGTGTATATGAGTGGTATATACATGTATATTGATTATGCATATGGTTGCTATATACATGTATGTTGATGGTGTATATGGGTGCTATATACATGTATATTGATTGGGTATATAGGTGCTATTTACATGTATATTGAATGTGTATATGCGTGCTATATACATGTAAATTGCTGGTGTATATGAGTGCAATATACATATAGATTGATTGTGTATATGGGTGTTATATTCATGTATATTGGTTCTGTATATGAGTGGTATATACATGTATATTGATTATGCATATGGTTGCTATATACATGTATGTTGATGGTGTATATGGGTGCTATAAACATGTATGTTGATGGGGTATATGGGTGCTATTAAGGTGTATATTGATTGTGCATATGGGTGCTACAAAGATGTATGTTGATTGTATATATGGGTCCTATATACCTATTAAGCATGTATATTGATTGTGTATATGGATGTTATATACATGTATCGTGATTGTGTATATTGATTATGTATATGGGTGCTATATACATGTATATTGATGGTGTATATAAGTGCTATATACATGCCTGTCGGAAGCCAGATGTCGGAGTCGTGTTTGTGTTCAATTGTGAGGTGAGAAATGATGGTGAGTGTTGTTGATATTGGTGTAATTGTTGTCTTTCTGTTGATAAGTGTATATGTATATATTGTCCAGTCTGCTGAGCATATGATCACCATGGTACCTAAGATGTCTACATCCGTGTGCCGGGGAACAACATTATATAGTTAGCAGTATAATCTGGTTCCTGATTGAAGGATTACCAGTGGCTCTTCTTTCGTTATGGTTGGCTACATTACTATTATTTGTTTGTTTATTTGTTAGACATTTGTCTCTGGGGACTATTCCTATAAACCACTTCTGGAAGTCCCGTTCATGTTATGTATAGCAACACTAAGATTAAATAACTGACATGTCGTCACGATGAAAACAAAGATGTCACAGAACCACAATTGAAGCTTTCCAATGCAGTAACTATCAATTTCGTTTACAACTTTGTGTCTAGTTTGTGAAAATTTCCCCCCGTTTAATCTGTTATACTCATGAATAAGGGTAATAACAAATTACCGAACTCCGAGCAATCTTCCAAAGGGAAAGTCAAAACTCATAAGTATATAAACAGACAAAATCAGTCAACAACCGGAAAACTGTGAAAACCGTAATGACCCTGACTTGGTACAGGCATTTCTAAAGAAATGGTGGGTTGAATCAGAATCAGAATGTTGATACAGGGTATGAATCAAACACATAAGTGCCAACTAAAATTAAAATGTATGGATACATTATACTGAGAACAACATTTAACGTTTTCGAATGTTTGTTTGTCTGGTGGCGCTTAACGCCACTTTCAACAATATTTCAGTTATATTGAGACGGTCAGTTTTATTGGAGGAGGAAACCGGAGTACGCGGAGAAAACCACCGACCTGTCGCAAGTCACTAACAAACTTTATCACATAATGTTGCAAACCTCGCCCTGATCGAAATTCGAACTCACAACATCAGTGGTGATAGGCACTGATTGCACGTTTTCGAATGAAGTAAGTTTATATCATTACAAATACATCTACTGTGTGTCTCGTGAATGTAATGTTTTCCCCGTTTATTCTGTTACACACCTCGATTTTGATCTAGGGTATGAAGCAAACACATTATTACTGACAAAATACAATATATGGATAAATTAATGATACAAAGACAAGAAACAATGCTGATTCTTTTATTACATTTCATCTCATTTTATGCTATTAAATACCCGGAAAACATAGACATGTATCCTCCCCTCATGTGTTCGCCTAATTGCTAAATTTGGAATCTTTCTTGATATACACCTTGTCTCCTTTTTTGAGTTGCAACAAAGTATTGAGACTTCCTGTGGACAAGTTTGTACCAAATGCCCTTTCATACATCACGTCGTTCACCCATAAAGCACAGTGTAGATGTTTACCACGAGTTGATCTAACTGTAGCCGACAACATATAGAGTCCTGGTCTTGGTACGGTAAATACCCCTGTGTTAGGTGAATAGTGTCCTCCAATGTTTGTCCTCACTGAATCAAATTTGATTATTTAATTCATCGTTGGTGTAAAACTTTTAGATAATGTTGTTGTAAAGGCTGGTATCTTTCTAGGATCTGAAACAGGATTATATATTTATACCGTCTGATATATGGTTTAGAACGCTCTGCCGCTTGATTCGATCAACGTCATTTTACTATCCACACGAATAAATTGTGGACAAGATAGAAGCAAAGATATCTTAGTTATTACTGGGAACCACATTCTGAAAGTGTTCGCATGAAGTAGTTACTTTACGGATAAACCTGCTGCTTGTATGGTTTATGAACAAAATCGTGTGTATAGTAAAGACACGCTGATCAAGACAAATTTCTTTGTTAGCAATAATTTATTAAAAAAGAGTTCTTTAAATCAAAGGAATCGAGTTTATCTTTCAACTCTTATATTGGTGGGTAATATTCCTGTGTTTGTAAAATATTTCGCTCAGTGTGTTCACTGTTCAATGTTTTAAATAATAGCCTTCTTGTAGTTCAATGTATATAAATATTTACATCAGTTCCGCACAACGTACAAAAATCAACAAGAACAAACATGAGTGCACCAACTTAGAAAGTCTTCTCCGTTGCAAAGAATAACAATAACAGCCACGAGTGCACCAACTTAGAAAGTCTTCTCCGTTACAAAGAATAACAATAACAGCCACGAGTGCACCAACTTAGAAAGTCTTCTCCGTTATTAAGATTATATTATATAAAATAACAAGCATAGACATGGGTGCACCAACTTAGAAAGTCTTTTCCGTCATTAAGATTATATTATATAAAATAACAAGATCAGACACGTGTGCATCAACTTAGAAAGTCTTCTCCGTTACAAAGATTATAAAGTAATAATTACATTAATAAACATACACTTTATATTTTAAATGAAGACATGAATAGCTAAGGCGATCGTTAGAAAAACTTCAAACTGTCACATAAACTTCAGTTATCGAGTAGATCGAGTACATTAAGACTGTCCACATGACCTTGTTCAATTTTGAAAAAAACTGCAGAATATCCAATTAAGTGGATATGAAAACTAAAAAGTCACAAATCCTTACTTGTGAAGGTTGTTCCTTTCTTTAACTTGAGGATGACATTCAGTAAGACGTCGACAATGTCATGATCTGAAAAATAAAACAACAATTCTAGTGATAACTTATAATCAATAAATAGCATTAATTATAATATCTGCTACAATTTATGGTAATTTACTGTTATTACAATAGTGACACTTCAAAAAAAGTAATGCCTCAAATCATACTGGGGGAATTGTTACAAAAAGGGGGGGGAGCTTCCACCGAGTACATTTCGTGTATCAGTGTAAATGTACAAAAAGGGGAGGGGCTGCCACCGAGTACCTGTGGTGTATCAGTGTAAATGTAAAAGTACATATCTAGTATCAATCAACTTTGTATGGTTTTTATTTCTGGTGGAGTACATGTTCTATTTGTGTCTGATGGTGTCTTCTGTGTTTACAATGAGTCGTGTATATAATTATGTAGTATAGTTAGTGGGATGTCTAAGGGTGACAACTCTTTATTCTGATTGCATATTGTAGTCTTGCTATCTAAGACCTATATTTATATTCCCCCGCAAAGTAGACATCACCAATAACTGTTCACTTACATAAACTAACCGTTAATTAATGCTAACGGAAGTTAGAGTGAAGAGTATGTATTCTACCTTTATAAATATAACAGGTGTCAGAGAGTTACAAATAGTATAAACAACATCTAAGTAGAAAGAAATCTTTAAATTGCTGAATTATATGTGTCTACAATAGGAAAAACTTACCATGCGCTGTAACATCGAAAACGTTTCCATTTAAAATCACGAAAACGAGTGACAAAAATTATGGAAATTTCATTGTCACAGAATACATGTAGAACACACGACAATTCTACATATTTTGTGTACTTTGTCATATTTAACCAGGATATTCCGTGACAAATTTGCGTTCATACAAAACACTGTAATGTATACCTTGCACATGTTACAATTGTTATTCCATTTTTAGAATAAACTTATGCTGGTGAAAATACCTGTTAGATACCTAGAAAGGTATAGATTGATAGTTATTATTCATGTGTTACTTCTTGTCAATGATAATTTACAAGCATAGACACGTTACTATTCGTCCATTTATAACCTTTAAGCAGTATTGTACTACAAGTCACAAGTTCACAACCGAATTAAAAGGGCAAAAAATGAGGGGTTTCGTTGATTTGTTTGCGACGACACAAATGAGTTTTGTTAATTGAACTTTTCTTATCACACGTGTTAAACTGTCATTTCCGTTTTAAAATTAATGTTTTTCGGTCGAAGTTCAAGTCAAGTTAAGATACATGTGTTACCGTACCAAGGTATTTTGTTCCCCATTTACCCCTCTGTCGCATAGTAATGTTGCTTCCAAAATTAGTTGTTTAAAATAAATGTTTTTATGTTTTAAGATAGAAGTTTCTGTAAAGATATTTCAAACTTTTACAAATCCAATATTTTGAAGCTTAATTTAATCTAGTTTAACATTTTCATATTTTATTTTTATCACATCTTTTTGTGTGTACTACAAGCTAATCTAAAAGTCTAACACAAAGAACATATAGATAGAAATGCTATTTCTAATCCAGGATTATCGATTGACATTAGGTGACCGGTTTGTGGGAGATAAACAAATGAGCAATTCAGCTTAAAGGCACTAATTGACTCTTTGTGCCGCCCCAACCGATAATTTCAAAACAATGTGAGATTAATTCACTCATTTGGAATTTAATGCGCAAAGTTCATGCGCTAATCCAATTTTATATCTCCAAACAACAGATTCCATTGGTCAACAACACCGAAAATAGTTCGAAACTACTGATCGAACTTTGTTCTTTGAGAAGTTCACATTTGCTGAGACTTTCAAAGAATAAAGTTGTTTATATTTTACTCAGTCGTTTGTCAACTATTTTCAGATGAGTTTTAAAACTTTAATTTTTTTTGTATTTCTTTTAAATGATAATTTTTTACATTTCGTCATTTTACTTTATTTAAAGCACTCCGTATTTTTGTATTGCTAATTATGCAATGCCTTGCAAGCTTAATTTAATATTTTAGTAATTTATTTTCGTTAAGTAATACTGTATTCATAACTTACAAGGGACACGAAGTCCTAATAGTTATTTTTTATGTATGCTGTATATATTGTGATTATTCAGTTCTCTATGGGCACCGTGATTGGTTAATAAAATATCTTGTATCTTGTATCTTGTATTTTAGCATTTCACCTTTTTCATTATCAATAAGGGAGATAATCATTTTGTTTTGTTTTTCGCGTCAAACAAGATGTTGCTTAAAGTTCACAATATAGCTAAGTTTTTGTACATTACAATGCTATAAATAATCAGAGATTGTAAGGAAGGTCGGGACGTTGGCATAAATCTTTTATGTTGAACACGAAAAGGTTCACTCTTTTTAACCTTGATTTTTGTACTGCTAATAGCCCCCCCGATCATTCTGTTGAGGCATCAAAGCTTGTTGTTTTATCAGAACTCATATCTGGTCTCTCGAGTTCCAGTGAGCCCCAACCATGACTCTTATTTCGTATATGTATTTTGTTGTATCTATTGTTTTGGATTTTCTGTTCATATCTCTTGAGCTAGTTTTTCTTCCGCATCCCCATTCTCAATTTTAGTTATATTAGATTACAGACACAGTCCGAGTTTGTAAACTAATATATCACACAAGACCCATTTCCAATATGATGCATGGGCCGTGTTCTCACAAACTATGGAGCTGGCGGGCCAGGGCATCAACTTAAGCCCAAGACCACATAGCAGGCCAGGTGTTAGGTTTAGAATACTGTATTGAGCTAGAGTATTTGGACTCCCATTAGTAAACAGATGGAGGTTTGATAGACCTGATGTTGGAGTAACATGGTTTACTTATGTTTCCCCATCCCAAGAGTTGGTCGCGTACCAAGTCATACAGATGCGTTACCAGTTGAGCATCACACACACACACACACACACCCCCCCACACACACATTCACAAACATGGTTAAAATTCTGGTAACTTAGATTGAAACTTTGGTATTGCCACGGGGTTACCCGTCTTCTCTTAGACATTCACTCAACTAATTATTCTGTTTCTTTTTTTTTGGAATTTTAAGTGCGATATACTGTCCTTCAACTCATTTTGAGAATAAAGAAGTTTTACCCTTATTAAGGGTCAGATCCTTAACCCCATTGTTTTTATTATTATTGACAAAATTGCATTACATGATTTCTACACATTTATTGTGACATTCAAAGAATAAAGTTCTTTATATCCTACTCAGTAGTTTGTCAACTATTTTCAGTTTCTGTCCAGAGGTAAATCAATAAGGTCTGCCCACAGGACTACTACTACATCAACAACACACAGAGAATCCATTCACACACACAATAGATACGACACCTCGCTACTAATGATTTAGTTGGTGCCAAAGTTGATAATTTCACTGAAAAACAATGAAACGTTTTAGATAGTCATGCGTTAATCTATGAACCGTGTGTTTTAATGCCACTTTCAATATTTCATTTATATACTACAAATATTTACTTTATATATCTAAATTAGTTATTTGTGCATTTTATCTGAATACGGAATCACTCTAAATGGACACAATTACGAAGTAGAAGTATCTGGCGTCTGTCTGTTCGTTCGTCCGTATGCCGTATTTTTTTCTAAAGTACCACCGCATACCCAGTCTCCAAATGTACCATACATGTTCCTCTGGGGAGGGGGTGCCAAAGAAGTGTTGTTTGTATCTTTCTGGAGCAATTTGAAATAGAGGATGGCAGCCTGACATCTGATTGGTTAAAACATTTTCACCTTCTTCTCCTGAACAACGGCAGGTGGAGCCACCAGACGTGCCAGATATGTTTCTCTGTTCTCTGTATCACATGAACCATTTTCCAAAATATGGTACTTATTTTTATATGCCCATTCCTTTCCATTTTCAATTGAAAATCAAATACTATACTCCATCACAAGGTAAACACCCATATTTTATATTCTCGCTTGGAAATTTGAATGAATGAATACGTCGTTGATTTTCTGTCATCATCTGTGTTTCTAATGGGACTCTGAGTTACTTCCATTGATTCATTAAGAAAGGTTTAAAGATGCTACATGACGTAAATAGAAGACGGACAGACAATCAAATGGCCAAATCAAAAAGAACAAAATGACAAACAATGATGTGGAATACAATACGCAGAAAACTAACTATTGAATAGAACGAATCCCACTAAAACCGGGGGTAATAATAAAGTAGATATCAAATTTAATGCCACTACCAGTTTCTGGAATCACCTTCATCAGGAACGCTCAAAATCGAAAGAGTGAAAAGCCAAATAATTTAAAGTTTTCGGGGTAATAAAACCAAAGGGCCTAAACAGGGTAGCCAAAATCAGCTAAGGGAGGAGAACCTTAGTTTTATTAATAATTACATTATTTAGGAACTGTAGATTTCAGTAATAAATATATATAATAAACCATGTCAGTGCCGAAACACTGACTACTGGGGCAAACTCAGGTGCTCCGGAAGGACGAACAGTTCCTCCCTTCACTAGTGACAGCTGTCGTGTTACTCTTGTTACAAACCCGGTGATGAGTCATGCATGAGGGAATGTTGCCTCTACATGTTCAATAACAACTTTCTGAGGTTTGCAAGTTCAATATGATAACGTTTTCTTCATTATTTGCCAATGCTGCGGCCTTCATTTTACATACTAGTTCACATTATCAAGAATTCCGGGTATATCCGACCAAATTCTTTAATATTTATTATTGCAATAAGAACATTATTAAATATATTTGAGTATATCATATATAACATGTTGTGTGGCATGAATACAAGTTACAGGGTGTACGTATAATGTATTGACATTTGTATTATTGTATTTGTTTTCATTCTTCGACGGCCACAGGGAAGTTTAACTTTATGTAAACTGTGTTACCCTCCTAAAATAAAGTATTGATTATTATTCACTAATTATACACTTACGGTATATGTTTTATCTTCTATGATACGAAAATAAAAACGTGCATTAAAAACTATTTAAATAATATGTCATTGTGGAATATAAGTTGCGTAAAAATTAATCTCTCAGATACTGTTACAGTGACAGCCGGAACCTTTGAACCGTAATGAGAGCGGGAGGTTTGGCGCCTTAAAATCAGATTCAACCCACCATTTCTTTAGAAATGCCTGTACCAAGTCAGGGTCATTACGGTTTTCACAGTTTTCCGGTTGTTGACTGATTTTGTCTGTTTATATAATTATGAGTTTTGACTTTCCCTTTGTAAGATTGTTCGGAGTTCGGTAATTTTGTTATTACCTTTATATGCATTTTAGTTTTATTTTCGACTGTTTCAAGTGATACAGAGAGCAGGCGTAGGGTTCCTTAGGAAGTGTTGTGATTTCCAGAGTGATTTAAAATCCAATATGCCCACCACGGCCTCTGATTGGAGGAGATATCTTCGACTTCCTTTCCAAAAATACTTCATATGAAGTCACCAGACTCGACAGATCTGTTTCTGTATGGTTCGGAAGAGATATTGCGTTTCGTAGCAATTCAATTGGTCTCTGATTGTTTGTTGCATTTGTCAATGTTTCCCTAATATAGCTAAATGTAGTGTCACCAGAATTGCCAAACATATTCTCTTTGTGGGTCTTTTAGAAATGTCATTCCTTTTAGAGCAAATTTAAATTCAAGTTGGCTGACTTGGTCTCTTATTCGCTGACACATTTTGTACTACTTTTGAAAAACTACAGCATGAAAAGTCACTAATGTGGTGTTCAATATTGTCATGAAAGATGGTTGAGATCTGGGATTAATAAAACAGGTTAAATTTCTTTAAACTTCTCGCTTGACGTGATGTAAACGATGAATTGGTCACGGTACAATAAGTTCAGAAGAATCAATATTTGTAGTTAAATAATACAAGATTATTAAATGTGCATAGTACACAAAGACATAATAATAATCTTCCTATTTGAGAGAGTCTGTGTGATATTCCTTACTAGTAAATATGATTTAGTGACTTATTTTCTTGGTAACTTTACATATTGCTGACCTCTATATATGTACAGCCTTCCACAAAAGTGTGATCAGTGTTGTACGGTGACGTAGGTCCAGACCCGACAGTGGTCTTGTTTTATTTAGGTTTTCATGATTTAGTCTTTTATGTCTTCAATATGACTGTCAATATTTTTATTTTTATTTCGTAAGCGATGTTTTGAGTCGGAAACGTATATACCTATATAACACACTAAGGATGCCATTTTATAGCTGGAAAGAAAATATTGAAAAGGCATGTCTTAGATATTGTTGTATGTGTATACTATTCCGTCTTTAACTTGCGTGTGTCTATGTATTCGTGACATTGTTGTGGACATGTTCGTATATATCACCAATATATGTACTAGTATACACTTGCATGTTGCGCCACTTTCAATAATATTTCAATATATCGTGGCGGTCAGTTTTATTCATGGAGGAAACTGGAGTACCCAGAGAAAACCACCGAGCTGTCGCAAGTTAGTGACAACCTTTATCACATAATGTTGTATCAATTACACATCGCCATGAGAGGAATTCGAACTCACAGCGTTAGTGGCGATAGGCACTGATTGCATATAGGTAGTAAATCCAACAATCATACGATCACGATCACGACGGCCCCTATTTGTTTTTATATTATAACTACTTACAGTTATATATGTCTAACCCCTCAAATTGTCATGTTTGACATTGAACGGCAGACTTACATTTATACATTCACATTCCTGTATATTATCAAAGTAAACACGTGATCAATTTAGTTTTTGTCTTTGAAATTAATGTCATGTATACTGATTATGTATATGAGTGATATGAACATGTATATTGATGGTGTGTATGGGTGCTATGTACATGGTTATCACATATTTTGTTGCAATATGTTCGTTTTTGCATATCCAATAATAGCTAAAAGTCAGTGTTGGTTATTTGCCCTCAGGGCAATCCGTATTTGCCCCCGGATTCAACTTTCGTCATATGCGCAGTGGTCTCAAAGATTGTTTGTCAAAGTACAAGGAAAGATGATGCATGATAAAGATATGCATAAAATCGTATTTCAATCAAATTAACACATTTCAACATATTGGAATAAAGCTTATATCCTCCTCTGACAATAAGTCGGTCAGTCATTGGATAATGTTTGATTATTTTTTTCATGTTTGAAAAGTAAACGTTTTTTTCTTTTTAATTATGTTCCTCGTCTATTCTTGCTCACATGTGTAAAGTTCCATGGAAAAAAGATCGATAATAATAACACACTGACCTGTAATTGTTTACCATCCATTTTCCAAATGGCGTCGTATGACGTCACATAAAGCCGGTCAAAGTTCAATAAAGCACGTGATTTTGTCATAGGCCAACCAAACTTAAAAAGTAAACCAGATTAAGAAAGTACATTATTTTAGCTTTTTCAGTGTAATTGATTTATCTGAAAAATTTCAAAAGATGGTTTTTTTTAATAGTTTGAAATTGAAGTATTAAAAATTAATTATTTGATGCAAAAATTAAACTTGCTTACCCATATAATAAAGTATTTAATCCAGTGAATTTTGTGTTTTTGCTTTTGTCAATACAATTAGACTGACTATATTCTGCCATATTTTTGTAAAACAATTAATGACTGATTTCAATCAATTTATTCTAATCACATTTAATATCACAGAATACATCACTCACTTACAATGAACACACAAAAATTCACTTCCAGTTCTCACAACTCTCACATCAGTACAAACATAAGATGTGTCCAATGCTCACACTTGTCACACTGCACCCCCTTAACACAAATTAATGAAACACTCTTTCTCACAGTATCTGGTTCAAACGTTCTACACACACAACATTTATCCTTCTCTTCTATTTCATCATGCTCATCACTGTCTACGTACAAATCCGACACATCCACATACATATGACTTGGTCCTGGCTTTGGTGATGCAACATTTTTCTTGTTAGAATTTTTCACTATCTTTCTCTTTCCTTTCCCTTTCAAATTACAATCTTTCTTTCCACTTCCCATCTCTTTTTCAGAACTCTTCTAGCTTATCCTATCAGTATAATCTACAGACTTCTTACTCTGCTGACTCACATGCACTCTAACTTTCTCTGCAACATCACTTTCAGTAATACATCTTCCACTTACAACCTTACTAAGTGTGTTTCTTGGTTTCACTACTTTTCACTCTTGACTTTCTTCACATTCTCAAACCTACTATCAAAAAGGTTACACCCATACTCACTTCTACTATCATCCATCCCTCCTACTTCCTCTTTTGTAACCAGGCCTCTCTCCTCCACCTCAACAACTACAGATTGGGAGTCATTTACAACAACATCATTCATAGTTACATTAATGTTTTCATTGTGGAACACTTCAGCAGGAGCAAAAATGTTACTATCAATAATGTCTCTGTTAAGGGGAAAAATCCCTGTTTTCTTGAAGGCTGATATTAGGTTTTCAGGGGTAGCTGACTTCATGTATGCAGCACAGGCAAGCTGGCATACATCTTCCTTCATGATGACAGTGGATGTAGTTCTGGTCTTCTTATGACAAAGACTATCATACATTTTTTGTAAGGGTCCATAAATACCAACATCCATTGGTTGCAGAAAGTGGGATGTGTGTGCTGGTAGTACATGAATTATAATGTTATTATCCTGTGCCCACTCAATAACTGGCAATGAAACATGAGACTTGTGACCATCAAGTAACAACAATATTTTATCATTCTGTCCTGGCACATACAGCTTAAAATGGTGTTTCAAATAGTCCAAAAATATTTGCGAATTGGACCAACCACTGTCAGATACTGTTCCAACAGCGCCCGGAGTAGAACCATCCATCCATCTACTCTGCATTTTCTTCCCAGGATAAACAAAGTATGGTGGGATAGAATTTCCTGCAGCATTTCCACAGCCAAAGAAGGTAATTGTTTCTGACCTTCCAGCAGTCACTGCAGGAGGATAATATTCAGTGCTACCAACTACATTTGGGGGTTTGTGATTGGCCTGTGTACCCTTCTCATCTACATTGTAGATTAAATGTGGTTTGTCTTCAAGATTATACTTGTGAATAACTGCACTAAGTTCATCAAAGTACTTGTCGACACACAATTTATTGGAACCTTTGACTCTTGCTATTTCCAAAGCACGTGGTTTAACAACTCTGAGATCTGGCCATCTTTTCAAAAAGGAATAAAACCATCTTAAACTAAATGGATTGTCTAATTTTCTAATATCTAAGTCCGCAGCATATTCACTTGCAAGGTCTACAACTTCTTGTCTAGTGTAACCATAACCAATTAGAGCCATTTCTTTCAAGTGTGATACCAGTTTTGCTTCCTCCTCTAAACTCAACACTGGACTTCGTCCCATCTGTATGCACTCGGGATCAACTGTGCCAGCCACCCGATCTCTTAAGGTTTGGAATGGTACACCAAACCGCTGTGCTGCCTTTCTTATTGATAACTTTTCCTTCCCAGTAGCTGCTATATAGGCATCTATCATCCTACTGGGACTATACAGCCTCAGTTTCCTTCTAGATTTTCCTTTCAGATGTGCAGGGTGCAACTGAAAATATAAAGAATAGAATAATGAGATTATATTATCAAACTTGTTAATTTCTTTGTTTGCTTATTGTTTTTATTATCATCTTGCTAAATGTATTTTTATATGTAATGTATATAGATATATATATGTCAACATGATACACTGTATGTCAGTAAAAAGTTAATTAAAGTGTATGTTTATTGTTCTTTAAATGCCCAAGCAAAAATAAAACCTTTTGTATTTGTATTGTATAATGTTTTGTTGATGCTTTTTGTAAGGGACCTAATGACAGGTTACCCCCTCCCCCCATATAATCTCATTTATCTGTTTGATTTAATTTAATTCTCTGTTCAGTTTATGCTATAAATTTTGATTATTTCAGTTAAATTAATTCTTTTTCTATCTTCTCTGTGAATATCATTTCATTCCATCAAGAATTAAAGGTTATATTTGTTATAAAAGCAGCAGTGGATATGCAAAATAATCTGCCATTTTGTGACTAATGAAGAGCACTTGTTTTAAAAGTATATATTTTCCCGGAAAAATCAGCCATTTTCTAAAAAATGGTAGAATCTGAAGATCAGTCGTCATATTTTCAAAGTATTTTAAAATACAATTTCCTTGGCCTACATTCCAGAAACGGTCATGAACTGTGATGATGATTATGTCAACAAACCGGAAAAATACAAATGTTTGGGGAATACCATCGCTTAAAATAGATTTCACAGGCAGAATGACCAGCTAAAAAGGACATTAGTAAAAAGGAGCTTTTTTACTTGCATGGAATTTGTTCAATTCAATCTTACCTGTTTTGTTCTCATTTTATATATTCCAATTTACAAAATCATCTTTAGCGTCTCATTTACGCTATGACTATACAGAATGACGTCATTGGTCTCGTGCTGCGCGAGAATTGTAAATCAAAACAAGTGATTGACTTTATTGCATGACCGAGCAGATGTCACGACACGATATAACTTGAAACGGAATAATTAGCTCAGCTCAAATGTATACGGCGTGCTGAATAGGAATTTCCATACAAATGTCAACGTTTTGAGTAGATTTTACAGTTTCTAATCTCATTGTACAGATCGACATTGTTTGGTATATTTTTGAAACCAGACTCGAAACAAAAATATGTGCAAGTTGAACAAAAGATCTTTTTTGCAATATAAAGGTAAATGCTTGGAAAAGGTCAATGTAAAATATGTGATAAACAGATTATGACATGAAATTTTCCATATCGTCCCTATCATCAACCCTGTCGGGCTTGATATGGGAGTCTCGGGCTAATACAAGGGCCGATATGGAAAATGTCATGTAATAATCTCTTAATATTGAGGGTGTATATGGGTGCTATGCATGCATATTGACAGTGTATATGGGTGCTATATACATGTATATTGATGGTGTATATGGGTGCTATATACATGTATATTTATTGTGTATATGGGTGTTATGTACATGTATGTTGATGGTGTATATGAGTGCTATATACATGTTTATCACATATTTGTACGTAATGCCGTGTGTCGATGACGTCATTGTGTCACGTATGCAAACATCATACGAAAAACAGAAACAACGGAGATGAAAAATGTCAACGCAAAACGTAAAACTGAGGGTGACATAAGGATATTCAATAATTGGCTATAAACAGTGGGAGAACATCGTAATCCCGAGTATATTGGAGTCGAGGAGATATACATGCACCTTGCAAGACTTTTTTTCAGCGCCCGCGAAATTCAAACAGGATTACGAACCCGATTCCTTGAAATGTATCCAAGCTTCCATCAGTAGATATCTTAATGATGGCGAATGTTTATTCATTGCGAACTATGAAAATAGAACAGCTACTCCAATTTTTGTCCAGTCAACGGTAACTAATAATAACTCTATTACTCCATAAAGGGGGGGGGGATAGAGATAACATACGTAACTGGCCTCCAATAACATTATTAAATAGTGATTATAAAATCATATCAAAACTTTTAGCAAATCGCATGAAGCCAGTATTAAACAAAATTATTCATACGGATCAAAAAGGATTCGTAGCAGGGAGAAATATAAGCGAAAAATAATCGTATGATTGATGATATTATAGAATTTGTAGATAATGAAGATGAGGAAGGTGTAATTATTTTTGTTGATCAGCAAAAAGCATTTGATAGAATGGAATTGGGGTGGTTAAATTATGTTATGGAATGTTTTAATTTTGGACTGAAATTTCGTGAATGGGTTTATATGTTATTTAAAAAGGGAAAAACCTGTATAAAAACAAATGGTTTCATATCAAAATTTTTCGCAATATCGCGTTCAGCCAGACAAGGATGTCCTGCTGCACCGATTTTGTACATTATTCAGGCAGAACTGATGGCTTTTGCTATCCGAAACACTCCGGAAATACATGGTATCAAACTACACGACTGTGAGGGGCAGTCCGTAAAGGAAGCAAAAATATGCATGTTTGCAGACGACACGCAACTCTTAAGCAAAAACGAAGAATCTGTTGAACAATCCTTTTTAATTCTTTCGAAATTTGAAAAGGCATCCGGCTCTAAGATTAATTATGAAAAAACAAAAGGATTATTTATTGGTAGATTAAGGGGGAAACGACCCAGATTAACTAACATATCATGGATTTCAGATAATATAAAGACTTTAGGTGTTTTTCACGGGTACAATATAGACACTGTTGACATTTGGAAAAAAATTATAAATAAAATGAAAAGCTGCACTCAGGTTTGGAAAACCAGAAATTTAACCTTTAAGGGAAAAACTTTAATCGTTAAAAATTCTCTGTTAGCTCAATTGGTATTTGAAACTGAAATGAGGGGGATACCAGAGAAATATAAAAAAGAGGTGAATGATTTGATTTGGAAATTTCTTTGGGACAATAAACCAAACCAAATAGAAAGAAACGTATGTTGCTTAAATATTAATGAAGGGGGGATGGGAATGATTAACATAGACAATTTTGTCAAAAGTAAACAGATAAAATTTATATACAAAATAATCAACAGTGAGATGGACTCATGGAATGCGATAGGTAAACACTGGTTACAGAAATACGATAACAAATTTGGAGTTGATTTTTTTCTTTGTAAATGCTCCGATATTAAAGGTTTAGATATTGCATCCATTCCAAAATACTATCAAGACGCTATACAAGCATGGAACAATTTTTTGGGGTCATGTTCTACGGAGTCTAAAAATGACATTTTAGATAAAAACATATTTGGTAACTCTGAGATCAAATTTAATAGAAATCCACTTTTTTTTTCAATCGTTTTTGAGAAATAATATATTTAAAATAAACGATATATGGGATAAAAACAATAATACCTTTGTTGATAATCAGACTATATTTAATAGACTGGATGATAAAAGGAACTGGATATCAGAATGGGCAAAAATAAAAAAAATCAATACCAGAAAATTTTGTTAAGAAATTAAAATCCGATGATAACGAAAAGATAAAAAAATCATTAGGTTTAAAAATAGATAGTAATTTGAATATTAGAAATCATAATAATAAAATCATTGTTCCAAAAGAGCTGAAACTGAAGAATATCCAGAAAGAAATACGTAAACCAATTACGCCAAAATGTCAATTCAAATGGGATACAATTTATGAAAAGAAATTTAACCGGATATCAATTTGGTATATACTGAACAAGATTAAATGTAAACAAAGCATTATCCAGTTCCAATGGAAATGTTTGCATAACATTATCTATTCAGAATATAGATTACAAAAAATGGGAAAATCAAATGGTCAATGTCATTTTTGTAAAAATGAAATAGAGTCCCTTATGCATTTGTTTTACAGGTGTCATAAAATTAAACATGTCTTAGGTGAATTAAAACACATTTTTAATAGCATTTGTGAAAAAAATATAGTACTTGTTGAGGAAAACTTAATCATTGGGGTGTATGAGGGAGAAATAACTGAAAATCTACTTTTAATGAATTTAGTAATTTGTATATTAAAATGGGTAATTTGGAAAACAAGAAATTATATAAAATATAATAAAAGTACTTACAGGGAAGCAATCGTTATCACAAATCTCAAAAATGAACTCAGAAGTAATATACAAATGATGATTAAGAACCCAGAAGTTCGAAACTTATATAATATTATGAAATTACAGCTATTATTGGATACATTATGAATTTAGTTGTATTAATAATTCCTTTCATTGTTTACTATGTAAAAATGTATGTTTATAAATTGAATATGAGAGATAAAATATGATTTATTTGCTTATGGTATTGTATTCTTACTACAACCGTACCAGTATTTATTTATTTAATTATATTGTTCATTGTAAATATTTGTAAACCTTTGAGGTTTCCTGGCACCCAGAGGTAAATTGTTCACATGTGTAATATAGATATAATAAAAAAAAAAAAAAAAATAACTCTATTAAGCAAACCGTTATCGATTTGGCTCCCATTTTGCCCAACTCCAGAATAACACTATTCCCATACTCAAATATCCAGGGAAATGTGACAATAATTTTTTATTTCACAAATGATAAGAATTGGAACTCTGATTTATTGAAAAGTTATCTTTAATACCAGTGATACATACGTTGAATTATTTTGTAGATTTTTACACGTTATTTATCTTGTTGTTATTTTGATGAATAAACATAAATTCATTTATTCATTTACAATTTATTTATTTCATTCATGGTTAAATAAATGATAAACAAATTATAACATATAGGTCTTGGTATGATCCCTCGACCCATATCAGCACTCGGCTGTCGCCTTGGGCTGATATAAGAGTCTCGGGATGATACCAGAACCGATATGGAAATGGCCATGTTATAATATATATATATTGATGGTATATATGGGTGCTGTATACATGTATATTTATTGTGTATATGGGTGCTATGTGCATATATATTGATGGTGTATATGGATGATATGTGCATGTATATCGATTGTATATATGGATGGTATATGCATGTATACTGATTGTGTATATGGGTGCTATGTACATATATATTGATCGTGTATATGGGTGCTATATACATGTATAGCAATGGTGTATATGGGTGGCATATACATGTATGTTGATGTTGTATATGCATGCCTCATGCATGTATATTGATTGTGTATATAGGTGGTATATACATGTATATTGATTGTTTATATGACTGTTATATACATATATATTGATTATGTATATGGGTTGGGTACTATGTGCATATATGTTGATTGTGTATATGGTACCATATACATGTATATTGATTGTGCATATGGGTGCTATGGACATGTATATTGATTGTGTATATAGGTGCTACATTCATGTATATTGATTGTGTATATGGGTGCTATATGCATGTATATTGGTCGTGCGTAAGGGTGCTATATACATGTATATTGATTGTGTATATGGGTGCTATGCATGTGTATTGATTGTGCTATATGCATGTATGCTGATTGTGTATATGGATGCTATATACATGTACATTGTGCATAATAGTGGTATATACATATAAATTAGTTTTAGAGTCACATGTCATTTTATACGTGTTTTGATTGGTTTAAGAAGTTGAGGCTATTTTCATATGTACTGAATCTGAAAATAGACGTCGTTCTCAAGGCGTCGAGTCCCGTTGTCATCAGACGATTTTCTTTAAATGAGGCACATTTGGGGTTATTTAAATTTATTTCCGATTATTTGCCTTATTTTGAAAAAAAATAATATATTTTTCAATACCATAGCAAAAAAGGTTTAAATTAATATATCAGGATTGATCGAAATTATTTGTTTGGTTCATTCGAAATAACCTCAATCACCTTGTAGACACCCTTGCGTAACCCACTACGCGGGCTGCACGGTGTGTAAAACCTGATTGCGGTTATTTTTTCATGAACCGAACACAAATTGCGATCAATTCTCAAGTATATTGATTGTGTATATGAATGGCATGTATACATGTATATTGATTGTGCATAAGGGTGATATATACATGTATATTGATTGTGTATATGGATGGCATATATACATGTATATTGCTTGTGTATATGGGTGGTATATACATGTATATTGATGGTGTATATGGGTGGTATATACATGTATATTGATTGTGTATATGGGTGTTATGTTCATGTATATTGATTGTGTATATGGGTGGTATATACATGTATATTGATTGTGGATATGGGTGTTATGTTCATGTATATTGATTGTGTATATGGGTGGTATATGCATGTATATTGATTTTGTATAAGGGTGTTATATACATGTATATTGATGGTGCATAGTGGTGGTATATACATGTATATTGATTGTGTATATGGGTGGTATATACATGTATACTGATTGTGTATAAGGGTGGCATATACATGTATATTGATTGTGTAAATGGGTGGTATATACATGTACAATGTATATTGTGTATAAGGGTGGTATATACATGTATATTGATTGTGTACAAGGGTGTTATATACATGTATATTGATTGTGGATAAGGGTGGTATGTTCATGTATATTGATTATGTATATGAGTGGTATATACATGTATATTGATTGTGTCTATGGGGTGATATACACATATATATTGATTGTGGATAAGGGTGGTATATACATGTATGTTGATTATTTATTTGGGTGGTATATACATGTATATTGATTGTGTCTATGGGGTGGTTTATACATGTCTGTCCGAAGCTAGAACCTTGATTTACACCGACATATGTCACGGTCTCTTTTGTGTTCAATTGTTTGAGGTGAGAAATGATCGTTTGTGTTACGATTGTTGAATTTTGTTTTTAAGTGTATAATTGTATATAGTCTGTTGAGAATATGGTCACCATAATTAAGATGTTTACATCCGTCTGTCGGGTACAACATTATATAGGCTACAACAGAACCTAGTCCCTGATTGGAGGACTACTAATGACTCTTTTTTTGTTGTGGTTCACTTCGTATTACTAGTTTGTTTGTTTGGTAAACACTGGTCTCTGGGGACTATTTCTATAAACCAGTTATGGAAGTCTCGTTCATGTTATACATAGCAACACTAGTATTAAATAACTGACATTTTAATTGTGGTCAAGAAAAAAAAAAAAAATCGGTTATACTGAGAACCACATTTAAAGTTTTCGAATGTTTGTTTGTTTTGTTTGTTCAACGCCACTTTCAACAATTGTTCAGCTAAAGTATTCGCAACCCTCGATTTTACGCTATATATTTCATATAAAACCACATTTTTTTTTAAAAATATTGTGAAATCATTTCTAAGCGAATTTTGATCATTTTTGCACCAGAAGAAGCAGAAATATTTAAAGATTATTTGTTTATTTTAGCATGATTTTCCGTTAGATTGCATTTATTTTCTTTTGATTTAAGGACAATTTTTGTTTTCTGACGTCAAATTTGCAATATATTTTTACATAAATAAAATCGGAAAAATCAACATTTGTGTTTAAATCACCAGAAAACCAAATCAATGCACACAAAAATTACTATCAGATAAACAAATAAAATTCAAAGAATTCTGCGTGTCTTGAAATAAATTTCATAAAAATCTGACGTCAAATTTGCAAAATATTTTAACAAAAATAAAATCGGAAAGATCAACATTGTGCTTAAATCACCAGAAAACCAAAGCAATGCACAAAAATTACTATTAGATAAACAAATAAGATTCAAAGAATTCTGCGTGTCTTGAAATAAATTTCATAAAAATCTGATGTCAAATTTGCAAAATATTTTAACAAAAATAAAATCGGAAAGATCAACATTGTGCTTAAATCACCAGAAAACCAAAGCAATGCACAAAAATTACTATTAGATAAACAAATAAGATTCAAAGAATTCTGCGTGTCTTGAAATAAATTTCATAAAAATCTGCCCAGAGATAGCTTTAAAATATTTTTGGAAAAAATGTGGTTTTATGTGAAATATTTAGTAAAAAATCGAAGCTGACGGAATACTTATGTCCATGGACTGTATATCGTGGCGGTCAGTTTTAATGGTGGAGGAAACTGGAGGACCCGGAGAAAACCACCGACCTGTCGCAAGTCACTAATAAACTTTATCACATAATGTTGTACACCTCGCCCTGATCGAGACCCGAACTCACAACATCAGTGGTGATAGGCTCTGATTGCACGTTTTCGAATGAAGTAAGTTTATTACATTACAGATACATCTAATGTGTGTCTCGTTAATGTAATGTTTTCCCCGTTTAATCTGTTACACTCGTGAGTTTTGATACAAGTGAAGAATCAAACACATTATTACTGACAAAAATTTAAATATATGATAAATTACTGATACAAAGACAAGAAACAATGTTGATTCTTTTATTATATTTCCATCTCATTCTATGCTATTAGATACCCGGAAAACATAGACCAGTATCTTCCGTACATGTGTTCGGCTGAATTGCTATGTTTGGAATCTTTCTTGATATACACCCTGTCTCCTTTTTTGAGTTGTAACACAGTATTGAGAGTTCCTGTGGAGTAGTTTGTACCAAATGCCTTTTCATACATCACGTCGTTACCCATAAAGCACAGTGTAGATGTTTACCACCACTTGATCTAACTGTAGCCGACAACATATACAGTCCTTGTCTTGGTACGGTAAATACCCCTGTGTTAGGTGAATAGTGTCCTCCAATATTTGTCCTCACTGAATCAAATTTGATTATTTCGCTCATCGATGGAGTAATATCTTTAGATACGATTGCTGAGAATGCTGGTATCTTTCTTGGATCTGAAACAGGATTGCAATGTTATATTTGTGCCTTCTGATATACAACTGTATGGTTTAGAACGCTCGGGAGCTTGTCGCGGTCAACGTCACTTTACAATCCATACGAACAAATTGTGGACAAGATTAAACAAAGATATCTTTTTTTTCTTTTTTTTTTTATTATATCTATACCTGTGAACAATTTACCACTGGGTGCCAGGAAACCTCAAAGGTTTACAAATATTTACAATGAACAATATAATTAAATAAATAAATACTGGTACAGTTGTAGTAAGAATACAATACCATAAGCAAATAAATCATATTTTATCTCTCATATTCAATTTATAAATATACATTTTTACACAGTAAACAATGAAAGGAATTATTAATAAAACTAAATTCATAATGTATCCAATAATAGCTGTAATTTCCTAATATTATATAAGTTTCGAACTTCTGGGTTCTTAATCATCATTTGAATATGAAAAAAAAAGTTACAAATGCTTACGTGTGTAGGTTGTCCCTTTCTTTAACTTGAGGATGACATTCAGTAAGTCGTCGACAATACCATGATCTGAAAAATTAAACAACAGTTCTAGTAATAACTTATAGTCAATTAATAAGATTAATTATAATATCTGCTACAATTTATACTAATTTACTATTATTATGATAGTGACACTTCAAAACAAGTAATGCCTCAAATCGTCCGGGAAAATTGTTACAAAAAGGGGGGCTACCACCGTGCACCTGTGGTGTATCAGTGTAAATGTACAAAAAGGGGGGCTGCCGCCGAGTACCTGTGGTGTATCAGTGTAAATGTACAAAAAGGGGGGCTATCACCGTGCACCTGTGGTGTATCAGTTTAAATGTACATCTTGTTATCTAAGACCTATATTTATATTCCCCCGTAATGTAGACATCGCCAATAACTGTTCACTTACATAAACTAACCGTTAATTAATGCTAACGGAAGTTAGAGTGAAGAGTATGTATTCTACCTTTATAAATATAACAGGTGTCAGAGAGTTACAAATAGTATAAACAACATCTAAGTAAAAAGAAAGACTTAAATTGCTGAATTATATTTGTCTACAATAGAAAAACTTACCATGCGCTGCAACATCGAAAACGGTACCATTTAAAATCACGAAAACGAGTGGCAAAAGGTAGGAAAATTTCATTGTCACAGAACACATGTAGAACACACGACAATTCTACATATTTTGTGTAATTTGTCATATTTAACCAGGATATTCCGTGACAAACTTGCGTGCATACATAACACTGTAATGTATACCTTGCACATGTTACAATTGTTATTCCATTTTTAGAATAAACTTATGCTGGTGAAAATACCTGGTAGATACCTAGAAAAGTATTGATTGATAGTCATGCATGTGTTACTTCTTGTCAATGATATTTTACAAGCATAGAAACGTTACTATTCGTCCATTTATAACCTTTAAACAGTATTGTACTACAAGTCACAAGTTCACAACCGAATTAAAAAGGCAAAAATGAGGGGTTTGGTTGATTTGTTTGCGACGACACAAATCAGTTTTGTTAATTAAACTTTTCTTATCACACGTGTTAGACTGTCATTCCCGTTTTAAAATTAATGTTTTTCGGTCGAAGTTCAAGTCAAGTTAAGATACATGTGTTACCGTACCAGGGTATTTTGTTCCCCATTTACCCCTCTGTCGCATAGTAATGCTGCTTCCAAAATTAGTTGTTTAAAATACATGTTTTTATTTTTTAAGATAGAACTTTTTGTAAAGATATTTCAAACTTTTACAAATCAAATATTTTGAAGCTTAATTTAATTTAGTTTGACATTTTTATAATTGATTTTTATCACATCTTTTTGTGTGTACTACAAGCTAGTCTAAAAGTCTAACACAAAGAACATATAGATAGAAATGCTATTTCTAATCCAGGATTATCGATTGACATTAGGTGACCGACCATAGACTTTTGTGGGAGATAAACAAATGAGCAATTCAGCTTAAAGGCGCTAATTGACTCTGTGTGCCGCCCCAACAGATAATTTCAAAAAAATGTGAGATTAATTCACTCATTTGGAATTTAATGCGCAAAGTTCATGCGCTAATCCAATTTTAAATCTCCAAACAACAGATTCAATTGGTCAACAACACCGAAAATAGTTCGAATCTACTGACCGAACTTTGTTCTTTGAGAAGTTCACATTTGCTGTGACTTTCAAAGAATAAAGTTGTTTATATTTTACTCAGTAGTTTGTCAACTATTTTCAGATGAGTTTTTAAACTTTATTTTTTTTTGTATTTATTTTAAATGATAATTTTTTTATATTTCGTCATTTTACTTTATTTAAAGCACTCCGTATTTTTGTATTGCTAATTATGCAATACCTTGCAAGCTTAATTTAATATTTTAGTATCACACTTATTTATTTTCGTAAAGAAATATTGTATTCATAACTTACAAGGGACACGGAGTCCTAATACTTATTTTTTATGTATGCTGTATATATTGTGATTATTCAGTTCTCTATGAGCACCGTGATTGGTTAATAAAATATCTTGTATCTTGTATCTTGTATTTTAGCATTTCACCTTTTTCATTATCAATAAGGGAGATAATCATTTTGTTTTGTTTTTTACGTCAAACAAGATGTAGTTTAAAGTTCACAATATAGCTAAGGTTTTGTACATTACAATGATATAAATAATCAGAGATTGTAAGGAAGGTCGGGACGTTCGCACAAATCTTTTATGTTGTTCACGGAAAGGTTCACTCTTACTAACCTGGATTTTTGTACTGCTAATAGTCTCTCCCCCCCCCCCCCCCCGCCCCCAATTCTGTTGAGGCATCAAAGCTTGTTGTTTTATCAGAACTCATCTGGTCTCTCGAGTTTCAGTGAACCCCAACCATGACTCTTATTTCGTATATATAATTTGTTGTATTTTTTGTTTTAGATTTTCTGTTTATATCTCTTGAGCTAGTTTTTCTTCCCCATCCCCATTCTCAATTATAGTTATATTAGATTACAGACACAGTCCGAGTTTGTAAATTAATATATCACACAATACCCATTTCCAATATGATGCATGGGCCGTGTTCCCACAACCTATGGAGCTGGCGGACCAGGGCATCAACTTCAGCCCAGACCACATAGCAGGCCAGGTGTTATGCTTAGAATACTGTATTGAGCTAGAGTATCTGGACTCCCATTCTTAAACAGATGGAGGTTTGATAGTCCTGGAGTAACATGGTTTACTTATCTTTCCCCTTCGCAAGAATTGGTCGCGTACCAAGTCATACAGATGCGTTACCAGTTGAGCATTACACACACACACACACACACACACACACACACACACACACACACACACGGTTAAAATTCTGGTAACGTAGATTGATATTTGGTATTGTAACGGTGTTACCCGTCTTCTCTTAGACATCCGCTCAACTAATTATTCTATTTCTTTTGTTTGGAATTTTAAGTGCGATATCCTGTCCTTCAACTCATTTTGAGAATAAATAAGTTTTTCCCTTATCAAGGGTCAGATCCTTAACCCCACTGTTTTTATTATTATTGACAAAATTGTATTACATGATTTCTACACATTTACTGTGACATTCAAAGAATAAAGTTGTTTATATCTTACTCAGTAGTTTATCAACTATTTTCAGTTCCTGTCCAGAGGTAAATCAATAAGGCCTACCCACAGTACTACTACTACAATATCAACAACACACAGAGAATCCATTCACACACACACAATAGATACGACACCTCGCTGCTGATGATTTAGTTGGTGCCAAAGTTGATAATTTCACTGAAAAACAATGAAACGTTTTAGATAATCATACGTTAATCTATGAACCGTGTGTTTTAATGTCACTGTCCATACTTCATTTATATACTACAAATATTTACTTTATATATCTAAATTAGTTATTTGTGCATTTTATCTGAATACTAAATCACTCTAAATGGACACAATTACGAAGTAGAAGTATCTGGCGTCTGTCTGTTCGTCCGTCCGTATACCGTAATTTTTTCTAAAGTACCACCGCATACCCAGTCTCCAAATGTACCATAAATGTTCCTCTGGGGAGGGGGTGCCAACGAAGTGTTGTTTGTATCTTTCTGGAGCAATTTGAAATAGAGGATGGCAGCCTGACATCTGATTGGTTAAAACATTTTAACCTAATTCTCCTGAACAACTGCAGGTGGAGCCATCAGACGTGCCAGGTATGTTTCTCTATTCTCTGTGTCACATGAACCATTTTCCAAAATATGGGACTTATTTTTTATATGCCCATTCCTTTCCATTTTTAATTGAAAATCAAATACTATACTCCATCACAAGGTAAACGACCAATATTTTATATTCTCGCTTGGAAATTTGAATGAATTAATACGTCGTTGATTTTCTGTCATCCTCTGTGTTTCTAATGGGACTCCGAGTTACTTCCCTTGATTCATTAAGAAAGATTTAAAGATACAACATGACGTAAATAGAAGACGGACAGACAATCAAATGCCCAAATGAAAAAGTACAAAATGACAAACAATGATGTGGAATACACTACGGACAGACAATCAAATGGTCAAATGAAAAAGAAAAAAATGACAAACAATGATGTGGAATACACTACGGACAGACAATCAAATGGCCAAATGAAAAAGAAAAAAATGACAAACAATGATGTGGAATACACTACGGACAGACAATCAAATGCCCAAATGAAAAAGAACAAAATGACAAACAATGATGTGGAATACACTACGGACAGACAATCAAATGGCCAAATGAAAAAGAGCAAAATGACAAACAATGATGTGGAATACACTACGCAGAAAACTAAGTAGTGAATAGAACGAATCCCACGGCCGGTTTCTGGAATAACCTTCATCAGGTACGCTCAACATCGAAAGAGTGGAAAGCCAAATAAAGTTTTGGGAGCAATAAAACCAAAGGGCCTAAACAGGGTAGCCAAAATCAGCCAAGGGAGGAGAACCTTAGTTTATTAACAATTACATTATTTAGGAACTGTAAATTTCAGTAATAAATATATCTAATAAACCATGTCAGTGCCGAAACACTGACTACTGGGGCAAACTCAGGTGCTCCGGAAGGGAGAACAGCTCTTCCCTTCACTAGTTACAGCTGTCGTTTTACTCTTGCTTCAAGTCCGGTGATGAGTCATGCATGAGGGAATGTTGCCTCTACTTTTTCAATGACAACTTTGTGAGGTTTGTTTGCGAGTTAAATATAATAACGTTTTCTTCATTATTTGCCAATGCTGCGGCCTTCATTTTACATACTAGTTCACATTATCAAGAATTCCGGGTATATCCGACCAAATTCTTTAATATTTATTATTACAATAAGAGCATTATTAAATATATTTTAGTATATCATATGAAACATGTTGTGTGGCATGAATACAAGTTACCGGGTGTACGTATAATGTATTGACATTTGTATTATTGTATTTGTTTTCATTCTTCGACGGCCACAGTGAAAATTTACTTTATGTAAACTGTGTTACCCTCTTAAAATAAAGTATTTATTATTATTCACCCATTATACATTTACGGTATATGTTTTGTCTTCTATGATACGAAAATAAAAACGTGCATTAAAAACTATTCAAATGCTATGTCATTGTGGAATTTAAGTTGTGTAAAAATTAATCTCTCAGATGCACTTTAGTTTTATTTTTGACTGTTTCAAGTGACTTGAATTTGGGTGATACAAAGAGAAGTGTTCCATAAGAAGAGTTGTTATTTCCAGAGTGATTTAAAATCCAACATGCCCACCCAGGCCTCTGATTGGAAGAAATATTTTCTACTTCTTTTCGAAAACGACTTCATATGAAGTCATCAGACTCGCCAGGTCTGTTTCTGTATAGATCTGAAGAAGTATTTTTACGTTTCGTAGTAATTCTACCCTAATGGTCTCTGACTGTCTGTAACATTTTTGGATGGTTCCCAGCTATATGCAGTGTCACGGAATTGCCAGAAATATTCTTTTTCTGGGTCTTTCAGAAATGTTATTTTCTTTAAAGCAAATATAAATATAAGTTGGCTGACGTGGCCTCTGGCTAATACATGTGTACTTCTTTTGAAAAACTACTGCATGAAAAGTCATTAATGTAATGTTCAATATTGTCATGAAAGATAGCTGAGATCTGAGGTGAATAAAACTGGTTACATTTTATTTATCTTCTTGTGTGACGTTATGTAAACGATGAATTGGTCACGGTACAATAAGTTCAGAAGGATCAGTATTTGTAGTAAAATAATACAAGATAATTAAATTTAGTTTGTTTCATTTGTGATATATCAGTACCAATTTCGCGAGCACGTGTGTTGGAACTGCTAGACCCCGTCTGTCCTTCCGTCCGTCTGAAACACTAAGAGGGTACCCATAGATCTGTATCTGCATAGTTCAGTTATTATTCAACATTATTCAAGCTTTGTATATTATTATATTCATATTTCTCACCTCTATATGTGTACACCCTTCCACAAAATGTCCATGTTGACAATCAAAATGTGATCAGTGTTGTACGGTGACGCATGTTCACACCCGACATTGGTCTTGTTTTATTTAGGTTTTTATGATATAGCCATTTATGTCTTCAATATGACTGCCCGGGCCGTCGTGATCGTGATCGCATGGTAGTTGGATTTATTACTACCTATGCAATCAGTGCCTACCACCATTAACGGCAAATTTGTGAGTTCGAATCCTATTCAGGCGAGGTGTTCTTGATACAACATTATGTGATAAAGTTTGTCAGTGACAGGTCGGTGGTATTCTCCGGGTATTCCGGTTTCCTTCGCCACTAAAACTGAACACCACGATATAACTGAAATAGTATTGAGAGTGGCGTTAAACACCATACATTGTGCATACGAGTGCTATATACATCTATTTGTATGGTGTTGATGGGTGCTATGTACATGTATATTGATGATGTATATGGGTGGTAAATAAATGTATATTGATTGTGTATAAGGGTGCTTTATACATATATATTAATGGTGTACTAGTATATGGGTACTATATACATGTATATTAATGGTGTACTAGTATATGGGTGCTATTTACATGTATATTGATAGTGTATATGGGGGCTATGTACATGTATATTGATGGTGTATATGGGTGCTATATACTTGTATATTGATTCTGTATATGGGTGTCATCTACATGTATATTGATGGTGTATGTGTGTGCTATGTACATGAATATTGATTGTGTATATGGGTGCTATATACATGTATTATGATGGTCTATATGAATGCTATAAAAATGCATATTGATTGTGTATATGGGTGTTATATACATGCATATTGATTGTGTATAAGGGTGCTATATACATGTATATTGATTGTGTATATGACTGCTATGTACATGTACATTGATAGTGTATATGGGTGCTATGTACATCTATATTCATGGTGTATATGGGGGCTATATACTTGTATATTGATTGTGTATATGGGTGCCATATACATATATTTTTAGTATGTATATGGGTGCTATATATATGTATATTGATTGTGTATACGAGTGCTATATACATCTATTTGTTTGGTGTTGATGGGTGCTATGTACATGTAAATTGATGATGTATATGGTTGGTAAATAAATGTATATTGATTGTGTATATGAGTGCAATATACATGTATTTTAATGGTGTACTGGTATATGGGTGCTATATACATGTATATTGATGGTGTATATGGGTGCTACATATATCTATGTTGATGGTGTATATTGGTGCTATGTACATGTATATTGATGGTGTATATGGGTGCCATAAACATGTATTTTGAGTATGTATATGGGTGCTATATATATGTAAATTGATTGTGCATATGGGTGCCATCTACATGTATATTGATGGTGCATGTTAGTGTTATATGCATGAATATTGATTCTGTATATGGGTGCTATATACATTTATATTGATGGTCTATATGGGTGCTAAAAAATGCTTATTGATTGTGTATATGGGTGTTATATACATGCATATTGATTGTGTATATGTGTGCTATATACATATACATTTTTTGTATTTTGATTGTGTATATGAGTGCTATATACATGTATATCGATGGTGTATATGGGTGCTATGTACATGCATATTCATGGTGTATATGGGTGCTATATACTTGTATATTCATTGTGTATATGGGTGCCTTATACATGTATTTTTAGTATGTATATGGGTGCTATATATATGTATATTGATTGTGTATATGGGTGTCATCTACATGTATATTGATGGTGTATATGGGTGTTATGTACATGTATATTAAATGTGTATATAGTTGCTATATACATGTATATTGAAGGTCTATATGGGTGCTAAATACATGTATATTGATGGTGTGTATGGGTGCTATATACATGTATACTGATTGTGCTTATAGGTGCTATTAAACACCATACCCCCCTAATATGACTGTCAATATGTTTATCTTATTTCGTTATCGATCCTTACAATCGAACACTTATATACCTATACAATACACTAAGAATGTCATTTTATTGTTGTATGTTTTTGTTATTCTGCTTTTTAACTTGTGTGTGTTTGTGTATTCGTGACACTGTCGTGATACCAAGCGGATATATTGAACATGTTCGTATGTTTTGGTGTCTAACACCACTTTCAACAATATTTCAGTTATATCGTTGCGCTCAGTTTTATTTGTGGAGGAAACCGGATTATCCGGAGAAAAGCACAGATCTGTCGCAAGTCACTGACAACCTTTATCACATAATGTTGTATCGAGTACACCTTGCCATGAACGGGATTCGAACTCACAGCGTTAGTGGTAATTGGCACTGATTGCATATACAGCAGGGGTTTAAAAATCCCCTAGCCCGACGCCCGGGGCTAGTAATTTCCACATTTGGGCTAGCTGAAATAATCAGCTGTATGCCCCACGGGCTAGTAAAAATATATATCGGATATTGACAAACTTGTCAATATTCGCGTATCTACTTATATTCATATGTTATATGTTGTTTAATCAGCAGCAATGTTTTATTTATTCAACCGCAAGCTTTTTGTCGAGATTGAGAGCAAAGAAGGTAGAAAAACTGTGTATTCTCGTCATAAACAGCTTCAACAAATGACGGCTTGCCGGAAATTTCGAAAATGAAATACCGGTTTTGCCGATAGTAAAAAAAAAAAAAATTTAATGCCGACCGACCCTAAACACACATATTATTTTTTTGACCTTACAGTGACCTGAACTGTGGAAAATAAGTGAATATAAAATGCAATACCAGATCTGAAAAGAAAGATAGTTAAACTAATATACATTGTACATGTTGTACAAGGGTTCAAGTCTGCAAGTCGGATTCATGAAATCACGGTATTGACCAGGACTAGTGGTTCATAGATTCGGGCTAGTAATATTTGGGAGTATGCTAGCCCTGGGCTAGTGAGATGGTCCAAGATTTGTTAACCCCTGATATAGGTAGTAAATCCGACTACAAAACGATCACGACGGCCCCTATTGTTTATATTATAACTACTTACATTTATATATGTTTAACCTCTCAAATTGTCATTGGACGTCAGACTTACATTGGACATTGGACATTTATAGATTCACATTCCCGTATATTATCAAAGTAAACACGTAATCAATTTAGTCTTTGTCTTTGAAATTAACCACGTATATGAATATCATAAATGCATATATGGGTGCTATGTACATGTATATTGATTGTGTATATGGGTGCTATATATGTAACATTTAATTATGTCCTCTAGTTCAACGTGTCCGCCGGACACTTTTACATATGCTATAGTGTCCAGCAGACACTATTTCATATCGCAATCTCTATTAAATATTGTCCGGGGGGACACTTTGACATAGGACACTATTATGTCTTACCCTAACCCTAACCCTAACCCTATACTGGGACACAATTTCATAGCACCGTCAGTTTCAAATCGCAATCTCTATAAAATATTGTCCGGGGGGACACTCTAGAATAGGACACTATTATGTCTTACATATACATGTATATAGAAGGTGCATATGGATGGTGTATACATGTATATTGATTATATGTATATCGGTGCTATATACATGTATATCGATTGTGTATATGGGTGTTATATACATGCACATGTATATTGATTGTGTATATGGGTGCTATATACATGTATTGTGATTGTGTATATGGGTGCTATATGCATGTATATTGATTGTGTATATGGGTGATATGTACATGTATATTGATTGTGTATATGGGTGCTATATATATGTAGCATTTAATTGTGTCCTCTAGTTCAAAGTGTCCGCCGGACACTTTTACATATGTCATAGTGTCCAGCAGACACTATTTCATATAGCAATCTCTATAAAATATTGTCCGGAGGGACACTTTAACATAGGACACTATTATGTCTTACCCTAACCCTAACCCTATACTAGGACACAATTTCATAGCACTGGACACTATTTCATATCGCAATCTCTATATAAAATATTGTCCGGGGGGACTCTTTGAAATAGGACATTATTATATTTTACATATACATGTATATAGAAGGTGTATATGGATGCTGTATACATGTATATTGATTATGCATATCGGTGATATTTACATGTACTGTGATGGTGTATATGGGTGCTATATATACATGTTTATTACATACTTAGTTTAAATAAAGGCATTTTTGTATGACCAATATGACCGGAAGTAAACTGTCGATATTTTCACACCCCGGGAAAATAACCGGTTATTGGATTACTACAAGATCATTTCCATATCGAGGCCCATAGTGGCCCGGGCCAGTATGGGCCTCGACTTCGTCTCAGGCCAATATGGGTGTCTCTTTTCTAGATGTCGGAAGTATGTAATAAATAGTTTAATACATGGGCATTTCCATATTGGCCTGACTACAATCCCTCGACCCATATGGGGGTCTCGGGATGATAACCAGGCCAATATGGAAATGCCCATGTATTAATCTGTATTTATTGATTGTATGTATGGGTGTTATATACATGTATATTGATTGTATATATGGGTGCTATATACATGTATATTACGAATTTAGTTTGTTACGCATATTTTCATTGGTTATTCAACCCTGAATGTCAGCATATATTCGGAAAACAGACGGGGTATATATGCACGTTTTCGGTCTCCCTCATTTGGGCCCCAAAAAACAATAACAACGTGGTTGACAAAAACAGAAATATTTACGCTTCACTGAATCAATATCATAATACGGAATAATAAATGTATTTTTACCAAATTAAATGCTGTTTTTAAACTCAAAACGGTTGTATGAACAAAAAAGATATTGTTTTCTTCAATAAAAAATTAAAATATACCTTTCACAAATCTACACCAACCACTCAATTCGTGCAACGGGTGCAACTATCCTCGGAAGAAACTGTTCAATGGCACAAATTATGGCAGTTACCGGACACAAATCTGCCTCGTCAGTTGCAGTATATCAACGTGTTTCATCAAAGGAAAAACAAGTTATGGGAGACATTATCACAAGTTCTGTTCGTGGAGAGCAACCATCTCAACTATCCTCAATAATGCCACCGCACAGTACTTCCCGGTTGCAACTCATGCCGCCGACACAAAACAGTTCAAGTTCAACATCACTTGTTCAAATGAGAGCCAATACACATGTTTCATCGTCGGTTACGGACGTCGTTGACATTTTGGATGTAAATTATGATGATTTATTTTGTGATTATAACACTCTTACAACAGTTAATTCCGTCAAAAACACCAGAACAATTCAGCAAACTCCCATGTTCCACGGCTGTACCATTACAAATTTGAACATAACAATCAACAAGTGAAAGTGTGTTAAAGTTTCCGCCTTTAAAACTTTCGAGGTCACAGGACCACACCAAGTTTTTGCTTATTGTTAACATTTTAATTATTGAAATTGTTTCACAAACCCGTTGTTTTGTTATGTAATATATTAATGTTATAATTATAAAGTTTATTAAATTTACTGCATATGAAATTGTGTTGATTTAGAAATATTGAACAGGGTTTTCCTTTATGAGACACCTCAGTACATAAAATATCACGTGACAAATATTTGACGTCATTGAACAAAGAATGTCAGAGGTACGAAAAGGGACATCTAGAAATACGGAAAATGAAAATAAAAGATGCAAATATTTAATAAGGTTTTAAATATGAATTGGGACTATGTACGTGTTAAAAAAAAAAAAAAAGGAAAATAAAATTAAACAAACAAAAAGGAAACAAACAAAAAAATAAATAAAAAAAAATTAAAAAAAATTGTATACGACAGTTTGGTTCTGTATTTAACAAAAAAATGGTTAAATCCGTAATATATTTGTTATTCAGCTATCAGAGAGGGTATATAATGTGACATTCCCGGCTTATGCTCTATATTCCCTTCGGCTGCGCCTCGGGGAATATAGATCATAAGCCGGGAATGTCACATTATATACCCTGTCTGATAGCTGAATAACATATAATATTACGAATTTAGTTTGTTACACATATTTTCATTGGTTCTTCAACCCTGAATGTCAACATATATTCGGAAAACAGACGGGGTATAAATTTCAGTCCCCAAAAAAACATTAAAACATGGACGACAAAACATTACGCTTCACTGAATCAATGGTATAATACGAATAATAAATGTATTTTTACCAAATTAAATGCTGTTTTTATACTCAAAACGGCTGCATGAACAAAAAAATATTACAACGGTTAATTCCGTCACAAATACCTGATCGATTCAGCAAACTCCCATGTTCTACGGCTGTACCATAACAAATAAACATAACGTTGAGCCTTGAAAACTTTCGACGTCATGGGGCCACATCAAGGTTTTATTTACATGTAGTTAACATTTAAATTATTGAAACTGTTTCGCAAACCCGTTGTTTTGTTATGTGATATATTAATGTTATATTTATAAAGTTATAAAATTTACTACATATGAAACTGTATTGATTTAGAAATTTAGTACAGTATTTTCCTTCATGAGACACCTTATGCATGAAATATGACGTGACACATATTTTGACATCATTGAAGAATGACGTCAAAGGTACGGACATCTAGAGATACGAAAAATGAAAATAAAAGAGGCAAATTTATTTAATACAGTTGGATGTTGTATTTAAAAAAAAATAGGTTAAATCCGTAATATATCTGTTATTCAGCTATCAGACAGGGTATATAATGTGACATTCCCGGCTTATGATATATATTCCCTTCGGCTGCACCTCAGGGAATATAGATCCTAAGCCGGGAATGTCACATTATATACCCTGTCTGATAGCTGAATAACATATAATATTGATTGTGTATATGGATGTTATGTATATGTATATTGATGGTGTATATGGGTGCTATATACATGTATGTTGATGGTGTATATGGGTGATATATGCATGTATATTGATTGTGTATTTGGGTGTAATGTACATGTATATTGATTGTCTATATGGGTGCTACAGTATATACATGTCTGTTAATTGTGTATATGGGTGATATATACATGTGTATTGATGCTATATATGGGTGCTATGTACATGTATATTGATTGTGTATATGTGTGCTATACACATGTATCTTAGGTGTGTATATGGGTGTTATGTACATGTATATAGATGTTACAAATGGGTGATATGTACATGTATTTTAGGTGTATATATGGGTACTATATACATGGACATAGATGGTGTATATGGGTGCTATATACATGTATATTAATGGTGTATATGGGTCCTATGTATATGTATGTTGATTGTGTATATGTGTGCTATGTACATGTATATTGATGGTGTATATGGGTCCTATGTATATGTATGTTGATTATGTACATGTGTGCTATGTACATGTATGTTGATCGTGCATAAGGGTGTTGCATACATGTATATTGATGGTGTATATGGGTGTTGCATACATGCATTTTGGGTGTGTATATGGGTGCTATATACATGTATATTGATTGTGTTTATGGGTGCTCTATGCATGTATATTGATTGTGTATATGGGTGCTATATACATGCATATTGATGGTGTATATGGGTGATATATGCATGTATATTGATTGTGTATTTTGGTGTAATGTACATGTATATTGATTTTCTATATGGGTGCTACAGTATATACATGTCTGTTAATTGTGTACATGGGTGATATATACATGTGTATTGATGCTATATATGGGTGCTATGTACATGTATATTGATTGTGTATATGGGTGCTATACACATGTATCTTAGGTGTGTATATGGGTGTTATGTACATGTATATAGATGTTACAAATGGTTGATATGTTCATGTATTTTAGGTGTTTATATGGGTGTTATGTACATGTATATAGATGTTACAAATGAGTGATATGTACATGTATTTTAGGTGTATATATGGGTACTATATACATGGACATAGATGGTGTATATGGGTGCTATATACATGTATATTGATGGTGTATATGGGTCCTATATATATGTATGTTGATTGTGTATATGTGTGCTATGTACATGTATGTTGATCGTGCATAAGGGTGTTGCATACATGTATATTGATGGTGTATATGGGTGTTGCATACATGCATTTTGGGTGTGTATATGGGTGCTATATACATGCATATTGATTGTGTATATGGGTGCTATATACATGCATATTGATTGTGTATATGGGTGATATATACATGTATATTGATTGTGTATATGGGTGTTTTATACATGTATATTGATTGTGTATATGGGTTGTATATAGATGGATACTGATTGTGTATGTGGGTGCTATATACATGTAGCGTGATTGTGTATATGGGTGTTACATACATGTATAGTGATTGTGCACACGGTTGTTATATACATGCATTTTGATTGTGTATATGGGTGCTATATACATGTTTATTAACCAACTTACTACACTATCAATAGAAATGACCATCCTTTATGAACCGGAAATTTCTACAGCCGGTCATTACGAAATCACAGCCATTCATTACGAAATCACAGCCAGTCATTTCGAATTTAAAAACTAAGTACCGGTATTTTGTTTTCATTTTTTTGAAAATTTACCTTTGGAGATTCCCAAAACGCAAACATTTATTCCATTGTCGTTGATGTGTGTCGGCTATGAATAACAAAATGCACTAACCTTGCATGCTTGTTTTCCTACATTGATAACTAGACGGTAGTGTAATTAAGTTACTGATATTTTCCAATTTGATGGCATTTTGCATTTAGCTACTCAAACAAGTAAAATGCTCGCAAAATCGTAAAATAAATCAGTAACCAGCTTGTGTCAATCAGCGTCCCTTGTAAACAACGTCACAGGATGACGATATATTACAAAAGTCAAAGTCGATAGATGGTTGTCTTAAGTATTTTTTTCCGGAATTTTTTTTTATGTCAACAATACAAGCTTTTTTTTTTATTGGCATTTTTTTAAATTCCATATCTAACAATAATTGTCGATTTTTAACAATAAACAGTGTTTCTTTTATCTTTTTTATTATCGGGAATCCAAGCCTGCATTTTGTTTACATTACGAAAAAAGTAGTCCGATGAACATCGTCTCTCGAAAAATAAACTGACAAAAATTCCGCCTCCATAAGCGCTTATACCCAATCAGAGTATAGGATTTCTAATTATGTAAATCATATAAGAATTATACATGTATAAACGATACATGGACAATGTTTTCTTTCTATTTCAGGAACAGGAGAGGATTCAGTATTTCCTTCCAATATATATATTTTTTTTCATTTAACTTTCCGGTGTTACTGTTTTTGTTCATCAAATGTACCTACATTGTATTCTCTGTTAAAGTTGGTTAATAAAAGTATCAATATATGACCTTTTTCATATTGGCCCTGTTACATGCCCGAGGTATTAATAATGGCCTCGGACGGCTGTAATGGTCCTCGGCGTTGCCTCGGCCATTACAGTCATCCTCGGCCATTATTAATACCTCGGGCACGTAACAGGGCCAATATGAAAAAGGTCATACATTAATACTATAATATCGATTGTGTTTTTGGGTGCAATATACATTTATATTGATTGTGTATATGGGTGCTATATACATATATATTGATTGTGTATATGGGTGATATATACATGTATATTGATTGCGTATATGGGTACTATATGCATGTATATTGATGGTGTATATGGGTCCTATATATATGTATGTTGATTGTGTATATGTGTGCTATATACATGTATGTTGATCATGAATAAAGCTATTGCATACATGTATATTAATGGTGTATATGGGGCTGCATGCATGCATTTTGAGTGTGTATATGGATGCTATATACATGTATATTGATGGCGTTTTTGGGTGCTCTATGCATGTATATTGATTGTGTATATGGGTGTTGCATACATGTATTGTGATTGTGTATATGTGTGCTATATACATGCATTTTGATTGTGTATACGAGTGACATTCCATTTTCTAGCATATTGATTAGCAAAAAGCAATTTCTGTGCAATAAATAATCTTATTACCTAATGTAAATTTTTTCTTGTTTATTAAGTAACTACATATTTTAAGATATTTTTTGCCTTTTTTGCTCCCCAGTGATCTATTGACGCGTCAATAGTCTTCAAGAGACTATTGGACGACAGACTATTGAACTGACAACAAATTTCAAAACTTCAAAAATTTCTAACAATTTCAAAATTTCAAAAATTTCTTTCTAAAAATTTCAAAAAATTTCAAAATTCAAAATAAAATTGTTTTTTTAAAAAATTTAAAGTTCAAAATTTCAAAATTTTCAAAAAATGTCAAAACTTCATAAATTTCAAAAAATTTCAAATTTCAAAATTTTCAAAAAATTTCAAAATTTCCGTTTTCATAAAATTTCAAAATTTTAATATTTAAATAGATCTAATAATATTGAAAAACATATGTAATATAAAAAATTAGGATTTTTTACTCTGTATTCCACTTGTTTATTGTTATCTAATTCAACAAATAAATCATTTTCATCAGTTTTTCTACAATATATGCATATTTTTAAGTCATATCCGCTACCTTGCTTCTGTTTAATTAGGAAATAAAACAGTTATTCAATGGGTTGGCCTCATGCAATATAACACTTGGTCATTCCCAGCACCTCAGGACAAATAGATTGGTCTATTGCATCCACACCCATTAAATAACTGTATATTATTACCGAATTGTAAATTTTTTCTTGTTTATTAAGTAACTACATATTTTAAGATATTTTTGCGTTTTTTGCTCCCCTGTGATCTATTGACGCGTCAATAGTCTTCAAGAGACTATTGCACGACAGACTATTGAACTGACCTTTGAACCTTTTTTACATTGGACAACAAATTTCAAAACTTCAAAAATTTCAAAATTTCAAAAATTTCAAATTTCTAAAATAAAAAGAAATAAAAAAATTTCAAGTTCAAAATTTTAAAAAAATGTGAAAACTTCAAAATATTCAAAAATTTCAAATTTCAAAAAAATTCAAAATTTTCAAAAAATTTCAAAATTTTAATATTCAAATATTATTATTGAAAAACATGTAATAAAAATTTAGGACTTTTTACTCTGTATTCCACTTGTTTATTGTTATCTAATTCAACAAATAAATCATTTTCATCAGTTTTTCTACAATATATGTATGAATATATTTAAGTCATGTCCGCTACCTTGCTTCTGTTTAATTAGGATATAAAACAGTTATTTAATGGGTGTGGATGCAATAGTATACAGTTATTTAATGGGAGTGCAGGCAATAGATCAAAATATTTTTCCCGAGGTATTGGGAATGACCAAAGTGTTCTATTGCCCGAGGTTAACGACCGAGGGCAATAGAACACTTTGGTCTTTCCCAATACCGAGGGGGAAATTGTTTGATCTATTACCTGCACTCCCATTAAATAACAGTTTTATTACCTAATTATAATTATTTTAGACAGATTAAAAAGAAATACTGTTTTCAATATTTAAATATTGTTTAGCGTTGGCCTCATGCAATAGAACACTTGGTCATTCCCAGCACCTCAGGACAAATTGTTTGGTCTATTGCCTCCACACCCATTAAATAACTGTATAATATTGCACTCTCGTGCAAAATCAATGAATGAAATTACGTGGCACGAGAGTGCAATATGGTTTTTTATTGCACAGAAATTGCTTTTTGCTAATCAATATGTTAGAAAATTTCATAAGAATTCAAAAAAATTCAAAATTAGAGTAAAATAGAGCCGTATGTAATACAACAATTACTACACTTGAACTTGACCAATATGAGGTTTAATGGAGCGGAGTACAACAATATTGAACTCGGCTTTGCCTCGTTCAATATTGTTGTACTCTGCTCCATGAAACCTCATATTGATTTCGTTCAAGTTCAGTAATTGTATAATATTGATTGTGTATATGGGTGTTATATACATGTATATTGATTGTGTATATGGGTGCTATATACATATATATGGATTGTGTATATGGGTGCTGTATACATGTTTGTCGATTGTGTATATGGGTGCTGCATATGAAAAGCAAAATAATGTCCTATGAAATAATGTCCATTAGGACAACATTTCATAGATTTGCAATATGAAATGTTGTCCTAGTTTATGAAAAATTGTCCCAATCTAAATTATGTTCTGAAGATGATGTTTCATCCTTAGATTTATTTGATGTGTCTTTACTACAAATGTTTTTGCCCAACAGAACTGTCGATGAGAACACAATTGAGGTCCTAGAGACTGAGATTGCCGTAACTCCGACTGCAAAACGCTGTAGAAAAAGGACAGGAATAACAACATTTTTGAATATTACTAGATATAACGATAAAAAATGTAGATTAATTTGTATGATATATATACATTTCATTACTAAATAATTTTCGCATTCCATATTTTGTTGTATTTATTTCTATATTGTGTCGTTTAAGTTTGGTAACATTTAATATTCAGAATTTTTCAGATGGAATTTATTTAAAGGGGCATTATCTGCCAAAATCGTAAATTTTGTTACCCATAAAAACTATCAGATATGATTGATGCCTTAATAAAACGTATTTCTGTAAGTTATAAATGTTATGAAATGTACGCGCATCGGGGAAAAAAGGTGCAACTGCTCGTGTTTTGAGATCGATCAAGAAATGGACGCCATCTTATTAATTATCGGCATTGTTTGCGGAGTTTGCCGAATCGTCATTAAATCAATACAAAAATGCCCTTATTTCTTATTTTCTGTGAATCTGCTTTTAGTCGGCGTTAATTACGGACAAAGAACCATGCAGGTTTGCAGTTAATAAGCGACAAAATACAAATTATTCGTTTTTACCTGTCACTAGTAAGGTCAGTTGCATACAGAGAAAGCAAGATAAAATTATTTGCTTGCAAAGAAATAACAATTCGATGGTAATTTTCGTTCTCAAAAGGCGAAAAGTGGTACGATAAGCTGTTTAATGTGAAATATTTACCTTTATTTCATCATTTTAAAGCTATTTACCAATTTCCAAAACATATAATTTTTTGGGTCAAAATCGTAGCTATTGCCTCTTTAAAAGATTTCTTTAGTACATTTTCTCAATGGGTAAGCATTCCATTTGTAGACATTATTTTACATGAAATATTGTCCATTGAATGGACAAAATTGAATAGCAGCTGACAATATTTCATAGTGAAATATTGTCCCGGACATAATTTCATAATAAAATTTAATAAAATTGTGTCCATGGACGATATTTCCTATGAAATTTTGTCTCATGGATACTATTTCATAGAGGACAATATTTTATGATACACATACACGTATATCCGAAGACAGAACCTGTATTTACAACGCCTTATGTCGTGTGTGTTTTGTGTTCAATTGTTTGAGGTAAGCAATGATCGTGTGTGTTGTTGATATTGGTATGATTGTTGACTTTCTATTCGAAAGTGTATAACTATACATAGTCCAGTCTGCTGAGAATATGGTCACCGTGGTAATTAAGATGTTTACATCGTGTGGCGGGACACAACATTAAATAGTCTGCGGCAGAACCTAGTCCCTGATTGGAGGACTACTAGTGGCTCTGTTTTTGTTGTGGTTGACTATGTATTACTATGCTTTGTTTGTTTGTTAAATGTTTGGTCTCTGGGGACTATATCTATAAATCACTACTGGAAATTTCGTTCACGTTATATATAGTAGCAGTCGATTTTAGTTTTATATGTATGTTTTGTTGATCGTTCTTTGTCCTTTTGTACTTTTTCTTTTGGCCATTGTGTTGTCTGTTCTTCTTCGATATACGGATTCTGATTACCCCATTGATCTCTTCAAACTCTTCTTAAATAACTGACACTTTAAATGTGGTCAAGATAAAAAACAGAAATGTTTTCGGTAATACTGATAACCACATTTAAAATTTTCGAATGTTTGTTTGGTGTTGTTTAACGCCACTTTCAACGATATTTCAGTCATATCGTAGCGGTCAGTTTTATTGGTGAAGGAAATTGGGGAACCCGGTGAAAACCACCGACCTGTCGCAAGTCACTAAGAAACTTTATCACATAATGTTGTACACCACGCCCTGATCGAGATTCGAACTCACAACATCAGTGGTGATAGGCTCTGATTGCACGTTTTCGAATGAAGTAAGTTTATTACATTACAGATACATCTAGTGTGTGTCTCGTTAATGTAATGTTTTCCCGGTTTATTCTGTTACACTCGTGAGTTTTGATCCAAGTTAAGAATCAAACACATTATTACTGACAAAAATTAAAATATATGGTTAAATTATTGATACAAAGACAATAAACCATGCTGATTCTTTTATTATTTTTTTTATTTCTTTATATTTTATCTCATTCTATGCTATTAAATATCCGGAAAAAATAGAATAGTGACCTCCCAGCATGTATTCGCTTGGTTTGCTAAATTTAGAATCTTTCTTGATATACACCCTGTCTCCTTTTGTGAGTTGTAGCACAGTATTTAGACTTCCTGTGGAGAAGTTTATACCAAATAGCCTTCCAGACACCACATCGTTCACCAAGAAAGCACAGTGTAGATATTTACCGTTAGTTGATCTAACTGTAGCCGACAACATATACAGTCCGCTCCTGGTACGGTGAATACCCCTGTATTAGGTGAATAGTGTCCTCCAACGTTTGTCCTCACTGAATCAAATTTGATTATTTCGTTCATCGCTGGTGTAAAACCTTTAGATAAGGTTGCTGTAAAGGCTGGTATCTTTCTAGGATCTGAAACAGGATTACAATATTATATAATTATGCCGTCTGATATATGGTTTAGAACGCTCTGGGTTTGACTCGATCAACGTTATTTTACTATCCACACGAATAAATTGTGGTCAAGATAGAAACAAAGATATCTTAGGTATTACTGAGAACCACATTCTGAAAGTGTTCGTATGAAGTAATTACTTTACGGTTAAGCCTACTGTTTGTATGGTTTATGAACAAAATTGTGTGGATAGTAAAGACACGCTGATCAAGACAAATTTCTTTGTTAGAACTACTTTATTAAAAAGGAGTTCTCTAAATCAAAGGAATAGAGCTTATCTTTCAAATCTTATATTGGTGGGTATTATTCGTGTTTGTAAAATATTTCGCTCAGTGTGTTCAGTATTTTAAATTCTGGCCTTCTTGTAGTTCAATGTTTATAAATATTTACATCAATTCCCCCAAAAAACGTACAAAAATCAACAAGAACAGACATGAGTGCACCAACTTAGAAAGTGTTCTCCGTTACATAGAATAAAAATAACAGTCACGAGTGCACCAACTTAGAACGTCTTCTCCGCTATGAAGATTATATTATATAAGATAACAAGCATAGACACGGGTGCACCAACTTAGAATGTCTTCTTCGTTATAAAGATTATATTATATAAAATAACAAGAACAGACATGAGTTCAATGTTTATAAATATTTACATCAATTCTGCAAAACGTACAAAAATCAACAAGAACAGACATGAGTGCACCAACTTAGAAAGTGTTCTCCGTTACATAGAATAAAAATAACAGTCACGAGTGCACCAACTTAGAACGTCTTCTCCGCTATGAAGATTATATTATATAAGATAACAAGCATAGACACGGAAGCACCAACTTAGAAAGTCTTCTTCGTTATAAAGATTATATTATATAAGATAACAAGAACAGATACGAGTGCACCAACTTAGAATGTCTCCTTCGTTATGAAGATTATATTATATAAAATAACAAGCATAGACACAGGTGCACCAACTTAGAAAGTCTTCTCCATTACAAAGATTATAAAATAATAATTACATTAATAAATATACACTTTATATTTTAAATGAAGACATGAATAGCTAACGCGATCGTTAGAAAAACGTGAAACTGTCACATAAACTGCAGTTATCGAGTAGATGGAGTACATCGAAAATAAACAAATCTACAAATATTATGGACACGGAGCCTTGTCAAACATTAAGACTGTTCACATGACCATGTTCAATTTTAGAAAACTGCAGAATATCCAATTAACTGAATATGAAAAAAGAAGAAGTTACAAATGCTTACTTGTGAAGGCTGTTCCTTTCTTTAACTTGAGAATGACATTCAGTAAATCGTCGACAATGCCATGATCTGAAAAAATAAAACAACAGTTCCAGTAATAACTTATAATCAATTAATAGCATTACTTATAATATCTGCTACGATTTATCATGCTAATTTACTGTTATTACAATAGTGACACTTCAAAACAAGTAATGCATCAAATCACCCTGGAGGGAATTGTTACAAAAAGGGGGGCTGCCACCGAGTACCTGTGGTGTATCAGTGTAAATGTACAAAAGGGGGGCTGCCACCAAGTACCTGTGGTGTATCAGTGTAAATGTAAATGTACATATCTAGTGTCAATCAACTTTGACTGGTTTTTATTTCTGGTGGAGTACATTTTATCGTCACGGTATGTGTTTTCGTATGTAATATGTTTTCGTATCATCCATTCTATTTTGATTTCCACAGCGCACGTGTTATTTTTGACGTGTCTTCCGGTTTCTATTTCTGGAACGTCAACAGGACTCCAACGTGATATCTGTCAAAAATGTTCAAGGTTGCTTTTAAAGACGCAAGTACCAAAAATAGTGAACCTACCTACTGAACCATACTTTTTGTAATGCTAAAAAATTACTGCATTTATAAAGTAGCTGAAAAAAAATCCAGAAGGGCTATATAAAATTGAACTATGTCGTCTGCCTCTCAAACACCGGCTCTTCCTGTCATGTGACTGTCATGGGGTCACTATCGTACTTGTAAACAAAAGAGCTGACTGAAATGTGACTCTTTCTAATATAAAATACATGTCACATTGCAGTGCAGGTGGTTTCAGCACTAAAAAAAGCATCAAAAGTAAACACAATTTTGAAAGTGGTCATTTTCAAGCATTCTGTTATTTTATGTAGATGTAGTATGATTTGTTGATGGCCAGAACCATGCAATTTTAAAACCAGCCATTTCCGGATTTTATATTCGTTTCCATCGCGCATATCGGCCCTGTTTTTGCATTATGCGAAAACATATGACGCCATTTTACTGACAGCAAAAGTTGCCAGCTAATCGAGAGTATATTAAAATACAAGAATGGCTTTTAAAACAATCTTATGTACAAAGAAATATTTAACTAGCCATTCTTTGAAAATTCCAATCGTCATATGAATGAAGGGTTAACACTGTTAATCGCTATATCGGAAAATCGATAATAGTACGAAAACCCATAACACGATGCTATATATGTGTCTGATGGTGTCTTCTGTGCTTACAATGAGTCGTGTATATAATTGCATGTTTTGTGGTATGTAGTATAATTAGTGGGATGTCTAAGGGCGACAAATCGTTATTCTGATGGCATATTGTAGTCTTGTTATTTTTTACCTGGTGTAGAGGTCATAAATTTGGGCTAGTTAGCCCCTGCGACCCTTCTTGATTTATTTGTCTGATGGTGTCTTCTGTGTTTACAATGAGTCGTGTATATAATTATGTAGCATAGTTAGTGGGATGTCTAAGGGCGATAACTCTTTATTCTGATTACATATTGTAGTCTTGTTATCTAAGACCTATATTTATACTCCCCCGCAATGTAGACATCGTCAATAACTGCTCACTTACATAAACTAACCGTTCATTAATGCTAACGTGTGTTAGAGTGAAGGGTATGCATTCTACCTTTATAACATATATATATATAATACGTGTCAGAGTATAACCAATAATATAAAACAACATCTAAATAAAAAGTTATATTTTAAGTTGCTGAATTATATTTGTCTACAACAGAAAAACTTACCATGCGCTGTAACATCGAAAATGTTTCCATTTAAAATCACGAAAGCGAATGGCAAAAAGCAGAACACTTTCATTGTCACAGAATACATGTAGTACATACGACAATTCTACATATTTTGTGTACTTTGTCATATTTAACCAGGATATTCCGTGACAAACTTGCCTGCATACAAAACACTGTAATGTATACCTTGCACATGTTACAATTGTTATTCCATTTTTAGAATAAACTTTCATGCTGGTGAAAATACCTGGTAGATACCTAGAAAAGTATTGATTGATAGTCATTCATGTGTTACTTCTTGTCAATGATATTTACACAAGCATAGAAACGTTACTATTCGTCCATTTAAAACCTTAAAACAGTATTTTGCTGCAAGTCACAAGTTCACAACCAAATAAAAAAGGCAAAACATGAGGGATTTCGTTGATTTGTTTTCGACGACACACATCGGTTTTTGTTAATTGAACTTTTCTTATCGCACGTGTTAGACTTTCATTTCCGATTTCAAATTAATGTTTTTTTATCTAAGTACAAGTCAAGTTAAGATACATGTGTTACCGTACCGGGGGTATTTTTTCATTAACCCCTAGCTGCTACTTATTTTGTTGGGGCCGAAGTTGATATTTTTACTAATAAATAATTGAACTTTTTAGATCATCATGTGATATGGTATACATGGACTGTGTGTTTTTAACGCCACTTTGAACATTTCATTTAATTCTGAATCTAAATCTGAATATGGAATCGCTCTAAATAGACACACTAATTACGAAGTAAAAGTATCCGGCGTCTGTCTGTTCGTCCGTCCGTATGTCGTAACCCTTTCACAGTTTCGAATTATAAAGTACCATCGCATGCCCAGTCTCCAAATTTTGTCCTCTGGCGTGCTAAAGAAGTGTTGTTTGTATCTTTCTAGGGCATCCGCCCTTGACATCTGATTGGTCGAAATATTTTCCGCTTCTTCTCTTGCATTACTGCAGATGAAGCAATGAGACGTGCCAGAAAGTTCCTCTATACTCTGTGTTACATGAACCATTTTTCTAAAGTATGGTACTTACTTTTCATATGCCCATTCCTTTCCATTTTCTATTGAAAATCAAATAATATACTCCATCAAGGTAAACGGTCCATACTTGTATATACTCGCTTGGAATTTGAATAAATATACGTCCTTGGTTTTTATACGAAGGTGTAACATTAAATGGCCATCATATGTGTTTCTAATGAGACTCCAAGTTGCTTACCTTGCATCAGTTAGAAAGGTTTAAAGATACCACAGGATTAATCAGAAGCCTAAATCGAAGACGAACAAATGTTGCGATGGCCAAAAGAAAAAAGAACAAAATGACAAACAATGATGTGCAATACACTACGCAGAAAACTAACGATTGAGGAGCACAAATCCTACTAAAACCGTGGGTAAACATCAGGTGCTCCGGAAGAGAGAGGACAGTTCCTCCATTCACTAGTGACAGTTGTCGTGTTACTCTTGTTACAAACCACGTGATGAGTCATGCATGAAGGAATGTTGCCTCTACATCTTCAATAACAACTTTCTGAGGTTTGTTTGCGAGGTAAATATGATAACGTTGTCTTAATTATTTGCCAATGTTACGGCCTTCATTTTACATACCATTTCACATTGTAAAGAATTCCGGGTATATCCGACCAAATTCTTTAATATTTGTTAATGCAATAAAAACATTATTAAATATATTTTAGTATATCATATAAACCATGTTGTGTGTATGTGTGTGTGGCATGAATGCAATTTACAGGGTATACGTATAATTTATCGACATTGTATTATTGTATTTGTTTTCATTCTTCGAAGGCCACAGGGAAGATTAACTTTATGTAAACTGGGTTACCCTCTTAGAATAAAGTATTAGTACTATTCACACATTATACACTTACGTGTATGTTTTATCTTCTATGATACGAAAATAAAAACGTGTATTTAAAAGTATCCAAATGATTTGACATTGTGGAATTTCAGTTGAGTAAAAATTAATCATGAAGAACCAATTTTATTTTCGACTGTTTCAAGTGACCTGAATTTGGGTGATACAGAGAGAAAGGATCCTTAGGAACTGTTGTTATTTCCAGGATGATTTAAAATCTAATATGCGCACCCAGGCCTCTGATTGGAGGAGATATTTTCGACTTCTTTTCCAAAACTATTTCGTATGAAGTCATCAGAACTCGCCTGATCTGTATTTCGTAGCAGTTTGAATGGTCTCTGACTGTCTGTAGCATTTTTATATCGTTCCCTAAAACAGCTATATAAAGTGTCAGCAGAATTGCCAGAAATTATCTCTTTTAGTGTCTTTCAGAAATGTTATTCTCTTTAGAGCAAATTTAAGTCAAAGTTTGTTGACTTGGCCTCTGATTGGCTAAAACATTTTGTACTTCTTTAAAAAAAACCTACGGCATGCGAAGTCGCTTATGTATGTGATCAGTGTTGTACGGCGAGGGCACTATATCTCACCAGACAACACTATATGAAAATTGTTCTCGAGGGAGAAGACAATGATATATTTAGTACATAACATCCCGTACCAGACAAAAGGAAAACACAAATTCAATATAATAATAATAATAAAATTTACAATGTAACATTATATTTGCATTGCCAAACATGGCCATGTTGACAGCAGATTACAGCGCAAGTCTATTTTAAGGGAGATTAATCTTGACAAAAATATTTAAAAAATACGCGGGAAAATCTATGCCACAGGTATAGTCCCCACGGGAAATCCTTTGAAACTGGCATTGTTCCCGTGGTCAAGTGTACTGTTCAAAAATAGTACACACTGATTATCCAATCAAAATGTATCATTTTCATATGTTAGTAATCTCATGATACTTGTATCATTTGTCATTTCAAAAAAAACATAGGGGTGCTTAACTTTTTTTCTTTGTGTATATATATAAATCCTTGAATACACTAAGCAGAAAACTAAGTATTGAATAGAACGAATCCCACTAAAACCGAGGGTAATAAAAGCATTAGTGTGCACGACACGTTTCTGGAAAAACCTTCATCAGGTACGCACAAAATCGAAAGATTGGAAAGCCAAATAATTTAAAGCTTTGGGAGTAATAAAACGAAAAGGGATAAACAGCATAGCCAAAATCGGCTAAGGTCATCTATGCCTGAGGAAGAGAACCTTAGTTTTATTAATATTTACATTATTTAGGAACTGTAGTTTTCAGTAATAAATATAACTAATAAACCATGTCAGTACCGAAGCACTGATTACTGGGGTAAACTCAGGTGCTCCGGAAGGGAGAACAGTTCTTCCCTTCACTAGTGACAGCTGTTGTGTTACTCTTGCTTCAAGCCCGGTGATGAGTCATGCATGAGGGAATGTTGCCTCTACCTTTTCAATAACAACTTTCTGAGGTTTGTTTGCGAGTTAAATATGATAACGTTTTCTTCATTATTTGCCAATGCTGCCTTCATTTTACATACTAGTTCACATTATCAAGAATTCCGGGTATATTCGACCAAATTCTTTAATGTTTGTTATTAAATATATTTTAGTATATCATATAAAACATGTTGTGTGGCATGAATACAAGTTACCGGGTGTACGTATAATGTATTGACATTTGTATTATTGTATTTGTTTTCATTCTTCGACGGCCACAGTGAAAATTTACTTTATGTAAACTATGTTACCCTCTTAAAATAAAGTATTTATTATTATTCACCAATTATACACTTACGGTATATGTTTTGTCTTCTATGATACGAAAATAAAAACGCGCATTAAAAACTATTTAAATGATATGTCATTGTGGAATTTAAGTTGTGTAAAAATTAATCTCCCAGATACATTTTAGTTTTATTTTCGACTGTTTCAAGTGATACAGAGAGCAGGCTTAGGGTTCCTTAGGAAGCGTTGTTATTTCCAGAGTGATTTAAATTCCAATATGCCCACCATGGCCTGTGTTTGGAGGAGATATCTTCGACTTCTTTTCGAAAACTACTTCATATGAAGTCACCAGACTCACCAGATCTGTTTCTGTATGGTTCTGAAGAGATGTTGCATTTCGTAGCAATTCAATTGGTCTCTGAATGTTTGTAATATTTGTCAATGTTTCACTAAAATAGCTAAATGCAGTGTCACCAGAATTGCCAGAAATATTCTCTTTGTGTGTTTTTTAGAAATGTTATTCCTTTTAGAGCAAATTTTAATCCAAGTTGGCTGACGTGGCTCCTGATTAGCTAACACATTTTGTACTACTTTTGAAAAATTACTGCATGAAAAGTCACTAATGTAGTGTTCAATATTGTCATGAAAGATAACTGAAATGTGGGATGAATAAAACTGGTTAAAAAAATCGTTTGACGTTATGTAAACGATGAATTGGTCACGGTCCAATAAGTTCAGAAGAATCAGTATTTGTAGTAAAATAAATACATGATTAATGAATTTGTAAAAGTACAAAACGTCCTAAGAATAATCGTCCTATTTGAGGTAGTCTTATGTGATATTTCTTACTAGTAAATATGGTATAGTGACTTATTTTCTTGGTAACTTTACATATTGCTGACCTCTATATATGTACAGCTTTCCACAAAAGTGTGATCAGTGTTGTACGGTGACGCAGGTCCAGACCTGACATTGGTTTTATTTAGGTTTTCATGATTTAGCCTTTTATGTCTTTAATATGACTGTCAATATTAATATTTTATTTTTTAGTGATGTTTTGAGTCTGAAACTTATATACCTATATAACAAATAAGGGTAATAACAAAATTACCGAACTCCGAACAATATTACAAAGGGAAAGTCAAAATTACCGATAATATTTTAATAAACATTCATATATCACCTGTTGATCTTTGAAGCATTGTTTCACTGGGAAATTATTTGTTTTAGCGGTCTCTGAGGGCGACATTTATGTCTAAAAATAAAATCGCGTAAAACAAATTGAATGGCTTTAGAAAAAAAAGTACTCAATCTGAGTAAAAAAAAAGAAAGCATATAAATAAAATTTGCTTTTCTGAAAGTCATTTTCACTATTCGAAATACTAATACGTGAATCCTATTTTTTTTGTCAAATTGTTCAAATCGGACGGTTTAAGCCTCAAACCAGGTGGAGACCTTGGGCATTATTCAGTTTTGAAAACTGTTTAGACAGACTTCAATAGATATAACCATTTTTAATTAATTTCGGCACCCTTATTTTTTTTTGTATTCTTTTGAATGAAAACATATAATTGTCATTTATAACTAAAACATTGTGAAAAAGCTTCATATATTATATTTTCGTAGTTTTGAAATAGAGTAATCAAATCATATATATCAAAGAGAATCTAAAATTTTGCTTTTCCCACTTTTAATAAATTTGTAAATTAATTTGAAACAAATATGAAAAACTTGTATCGCATGAATCCTTGTATCAGTTGAAATAATAAAAATCAAATCAATTAAATTTCGTTGTCAAGTTTTCATCATTTTCTCATGAATCGTGTTTGATTATACTTCGAAATAAATTCACTATCAACATTTCTTAGTATATGATGTAAGAAGCTTACCCAAAAGAAGTTAGTTTTGGAGGGCGCTTGAATATTATATTATGCATGTTTGTGTAGGATGCAAAAGTAAGTTTTTATTTCCATAAAATTCCCAAATTTATAGATATTTAGATATATGTGTACAATGATTTTTATACAGTTTTCATTAAAGTAAATTGAAAATTTATGAAGTAATAATTTATCATTTATCAGAAGGGGAAAAGAAATTAATTTACAAAATTTCAAACATCGGTAATTATCAAAATCATAGGACCCAAGCCTGCATTGGGTAATAATACGCTCCATTGATTTCAATCAATAGCAAAATGATCATAAATTTACTATTTTTGGTAAGGGACACATTTTTGAATGGAAGGCTGGGCTGTTGATTCTGAAAGGATATACAGGACCTCCTCTGCTCGACATCCGTCGATTTACTCTTGTTACAAATACGGTTTAGACGAAAGGAGGACGGGATTATTGTGAATACGACAAACGGGAGATATCCGTGATCATTTGTCACAATGGTTAACCAAGCTTTATCACACACACCTCGCTACGAGTTTGAATCGAACTCACCACTTGGTATGATTGTTGACTTTCTATTCGAAAGTGTATAACTATGCATAGTCCAATCTGCTAAGAATATTTGGATATTTATGGTGCTAGCTCACTGAAACAATAATCCATGAGAGACAAATCGCTCCACTCTGGCATGTTATCTGGATTCTGAGCCAACCAGTGGTTGCACAAAATAACCAAGTTTACATTTGGGTTATCAATATTATGAAGAGCAACTGAAAATTAATTTAATTCTTTCCTTTTACAAGAGAAATAAATCAGTTCATTTGTATAATTGTTGTTTAACGCCAAATGAGCAATTTTTCAGCTATATCATGGCGAGAACAAGTTACTTTCAATGAGATGATAATGATGTCCTGGCCGTGCTCAATCCCATTATCTATCTCGCGTCAGGCAGGCATGCTAACCATTACACCACAGATGTGGTATTTGGAAAATTGAAGCAGACAACAAGATTGCTAGATGTGAAAAAGAAAGATTTAGATTGGGATTAATTGATAAACCGATTATTTAATGACATATGTAATATTTCCTAGTTTTCTTAGACAATTTGGGGCTGTCGTGGTCGTGATCGTATGGTAGTTGGATTTACAACTACCTGTACATTCGGTGTCTATCACCACTAACGTGAGTTTGAACCATGTTAATGTCGAGGTGTACGTGATACAACATTATGTGATAAAGTGTGTCAGTGACTTGCGACAGGACGGTGGTTTTCTCCGAGTTCTCCTTTTTCCTCCACCAATAAAACTGACACCCACGATATAACTGAAATATTGTTGAAAGTGGTGTTAAACACCATAAACCAACCCAAACCTATTTAGACAATTCCCAATTTCCATCACCTTCTGGGTTTTTTAGATCACTAGTCAAAGGCTCGCGTTAGCATTTCTCATCACTTGTCCGACATTCGTGTTCCATTAACTTTTCACATTTTGATCTTCTCAAGACCAATGGACCAAACTTGGATGTAATACTCCATGAATGGTCCTCATCCAAAATGATGTCCAATGACCTTGTCCTACATCCAAGATAGCTGCCATGGCTTCGGATTGGTTGACAAAATTGGAAACCTTTGAAAATCTTCTTTAGAACCACTGCATGGAACAAATTCAAATTTGTACCAAATAGTCCTTGGGTCGGTGGTATTCTCCAGGTACTCCGGTTTCCTTCACCAATAAAACTGAAATGCCACAATGTAGCTGAAATATTGTTGAAAGTGGCATTAAGCACCATAACCCTAACTCTTAATTATGGATAGATTGAAGATTTTATTAGTTTCCGTCTCTTATCTTAAGTCCAGCTGGTTATTGCATCAATTTAGAAATTTAAAACTAGCTTTAAATGGAAAACATACAGGTCATGTTTGTCTTTCAAAAGACAACATTTCACCTACAAGACAACAATATATACTTGGGTTGTGCATTTCTGATCCTGTATATTGGATGTAAGGAAACAAATTTTTAATAAAAACAAGAGGCTATCAGGAGCCTGTAATCACTCGCCTGGTTTTCAACTTGACTTTTACAGTTTAAAGAAATAATTCAGTTGATTCATCTTTTTTTGTCATTTGAAATTTCTGATAATTGTAACGGAAGCCCTCGTGGATGCTGGAGTGTCACACATTATTATGAAAGTGGACCAACCCAAAATCATAACAGCTCAAGATTCTGAGCAGAAGATTTTAATATAACTTGCTATCTCATATTTATGCATTATCAGTATACATCGGCTGAAAGAAACAATTCACAGAAAAACCCGGAATATATGTTGAATTTCTACAGGTATTCATTGCCATATAGCTGCAGTTAAAATTTAAGCTCATTTTGATTAATAATAAAGCAGCAATATACCATTATAAATATTTATATTTTTAGTAATGGCTGCCATCTTGAATAGAGGCCAGACTGTGGGAAAAATTGAAAGAGGACCACCCAATTACCATCTCGGCCAAATATGGCTTAAATTGGTTCAGCGGTCTCAGAGGAGAAGATGTAAATGTGATATTTTATTAAAATATGCCTTATTTGCATAATCGAAATAAATCGGTTGATATCAAAGTTTCACAGAAAATCCGGAATGTATGTTAAACTACTCATTAACATGCACGGAGCTTATTGTGACTAATAATTTAAGAATTTTCTATTTTTGGTAAAGGCCACATTTTTGAATGGAGGGCTGGGCTGTTGAACATAATGTTAAGAGAACAACCAAAGTACTATATCAGCCAGTTTTTTTTTATTTGGTTCAATGGTTTCAGGTGAGAAGATTTATATGTGAAAGTTTACGACGTACGACGGAGTGACGAAGTGATGGCAACAATGTCCAGTCAATATGTCGTAGCGATATACAATACTCCATATGGAAATAAATAATATACGCCACCATATATAAGTATATTCTGAAGACATACGAGTATATAGTATCAATGTGTCAATAACCGTGAATGATCACTCGTAGTTATCTCTGATCTGTCCATTTGTGGTACGTACCTATTAATTTATTTATAGTTAAAATTATAATGTTGATCGATTGTTGTATTATATCAAGTGGTGTTTCAGTATATTCGAGACAAGAAACAAGTTATATACCAAAAGGGGTAATCAGAAACCGCAATTCGAACAAACATAGACGATACAATGGCCAACAGAGAAAGGACAAAACAACAAGCAAAATATAAAACGATAGGCAGTTCCTGCTCCACTAGTGACACCAGTCGTGTTATTCTTAAACGACACGGACATGATATCGTCATTGTGTTGGATACCAGATACAAATAACTTGATAAACTGTAACTTCCCTACAACACAAACTGGAGTAAAGACGAACCGAACATCATTTTTACCCACAGAAATCATGGCGGACATCACAACCTATGACTAAAACGTGAAAAGGGGGGATTCTGAAAGGATATGCCGGACCTCCTCTGCGCGACATCCGTCGATTTACTCTTGCTACAAATACGGTTAAGACGAAAGGAGGACCGAATTACTGTGACTACGACAAACGGGAGATATCCGTGGTCATCTGTCACAATGGTTAACCAAACTCTATCACACACACCTCGCTACGAGTTTGAATCGAACTCACCTCTTTAGTTGAAAGTGAACATTATAAGATCAATGAAATAATCAATCTCAACAACAGTAAGCACTCCTGTCACGAACCTTGTTGTATCTGGGTAGGTTTTTTATTGTTTGTCTATATATAGACTGTCGTTGGAAATCCAATTATCAGAGGAGGGTTGGGGTTCAATTATCCAGTTTAAAGTTGTCACATTGTTGTGCCTGTCCGAAGCCAGAACCTGGATTTACAATGCCATATGTCGTGGTATGTTTGTGTTCAATTGTTTAAGGTGAGAAATGATCGTGTGTGTTGTTGATATTGGTATGAGTGTTGAGTTTCTGTTCATAAGTATAACTATGCATAGTCCAGTCTGCTGAGAATATGGTCACCGTGGTAATTAAGATGTTTACAACCGTGTGTCGTGGTACAACATTAAATAGTCTGCCGCAGAACATAGTCCCTGATTGGAGGACTACTAGCGGCTTTTCTTGTTGTGGTTGGCTACATTCCTATGTTTTGGTTGTTTATTAAACATTGGACTCGGGGTCTATTTCTATTAACCAGTCCTAGAAGTCTCGTTATATATAGCAGAACTAGGATTAATTAACTGACATTTTAATTGTGGTCAAGGTAAAAAAAAACCAGTGATGGTGCATATGTGTGCAATATACATGTATATTACTTGTTTATATGGGTGCTACATGTATATACATGTATATTGATGGTGTATATGGGTGCTATATACATGTATATTGAATGTGTATATGGGTGCTATATACGGGGTCGTCTCATTACTCCGACAGTCATTATTCCGACAGTCATAACTCCGACAGCTATTTCTCCGACACTCATAACTCCGACAGTCATTACTCCGACACTCATTAATACTCCGACCATGCATCCCGGACTGTATCATCATATCCTATATAATCGCAACTCCAGTTGTTCCAAAGATCTTATTTAAGTTGTGTTACTTTGTTTCGGATTTGTCTAAAACATGGCTGTCATGAGATTCTGATTGGTCCATTTTCAGGAATCTTCTTCTTGAGAACCACTAAACGGATTTAAATGAAATTTGGTGTGAATGTTTCTATGATGGTCCTTATCAAGTTTTGATAGTTTTTGGGCTATTTACGAATTTCAAAATGACCACTTGTGAAGGTCAACATTTTATTGAAACTCTATGGAAAACAATATTTTCATCATCTTCTCGAGAAACACCCAACAGAATACTACCAAACTTGGCACATTTGTTAATTTTATGTGTGTTTACAAGTGTCCTGTGCGGAGTCAATAAAGAAGTGAAGGAAAATAACAACAACAAAATCAAACCCATTCTTGGCTTTTTCTATGCAAACCCGGGGAGCACAGACAACAATCTAAAGGGTAAAAACACACAAAATTACTAGCCCAATGAGTTCGACCGAATGCGAGTGAAGCAATTTCTGTCTGAAACTGTTGCAATGCACCCGCAGTATTGGTCGCGGGTAGTACGGGTCTCTTCAACAAACCCAATTCCGTACGCATCTGATGCAATGGTAGGTAGGTGTCGCTCAACTATGAGACGACTTGATAACTTGAAAAGGTAGGCCATGTATTTTTGCTATCCTGAATTTTGAGGACAATATGACGGGAATCGAAGAAACAAACTAATCAGAGAAAGCATTTTTATTAGATCTACATGAAATAATATTTTCTTTTGTAAAAAAATATTTTGTTGGGCCGCACTGAAAAGCCTTAAAACAATAGCGCTGCATAAAACCATGCTCCTTTCAAGTTAAATGGGAACTCCCGTACTGCATTATGATTGCTAAAAGCGCCAGAATTGCAAAGACTATCGGTCACTGTCGAAGTATTAAGAGTCGGAGTAATGCTTGTCGGAGTAATAAGTGTCGGAGTAATGACATTATCCCCTATATACATGTATATTGATGGTGTATATGGGTGCTATATACATGTATATTCATTGTGTATATGGGTGCTTATTTTTATTATGCATGTATATTGATGGTGTATATGGGTGCTATATACATGTATATTGATTGTGTATATGGGTGCTATATACATGCATATTGATGGTGTATATGGGTGCTATATACATGTATATTGATGGTGTATATGGGTGCTACATACATGTATATTGATTGTATATATGGGTGTTATATACATGTATATTGATGGTGTATATGGGTGTTATATACATGTATATTGATTGTGTATATGGGTGCTACATACATGTATTTTGATTGTGCATATCGGTGCTACATACATGTTTATTGATTGTGTATAAGGGTGCTACATACATATATATTGATTGTTTATATCGGTGCTATGCACATGTATATTGATGGTGTGTATGGGTGCTATATACATGTATATTGATGGTGTATATGGGTGCTACATACATGTATATTGATTGTGTATATGGGTGCTATATACATGTATATTGATTGTGCATATGGGTGCCACATACATGTATATTGATTGTATATATGGGTGCTACATACATGTATATTGATTGTGTATATGGGTGCTATGTACATGTATATTGATGGTATGTATGGGTGCTATATACATGTATATTGATGGTGTATATGGGTGGTACATACATGTATATTGATTGTGTATATTGGTGCACTATGCATTTATATTGATGGTATATATGGGTGCTATATACATGTATATTGATAGTGTATATAGGTCCCACATACATGTATATTGATTGTATATATGGTTGCTACATACATGTATATTGATCATGTATATGTGTGCTATATACATGTATATTGATTGTGTATATGCATGGTATATGCATGTATATTGATGGTGTATATGGGGTGGTATATATATATGTATTTTCATTGTGTATATCGGTGTTACATACATGTATATTGATTGTGTATATGGGTGCTATGTACATGTATATTGATTGTGCATATGGGTGCTTATTTTTATGCATATATATTGATGGTGTGTATGGGTGCTATTTACATGTATATTGATTGTGTATATGGCTGCTACATACATGTATATTGATTGTGTATATGGGTGCTATATACACGTATATTGATGGTGTATATTAGTGTTATATACATGTATATTGATTGTGTATATGGGTGCTACATACATGTATTTTAATTGTGTATATCGGTGCTACATACATGTATTTTGATTGTGTATAAGGGTGCTACATACATATATATTGATTGTGTATATGGGTGCTATGTATATGTATATTGATGGTGTGTATGGGTGCTATATACATGCATATTGATGGTGTATATAAGTGCTATATACATGTATATTGATTGTTCATATGGATGCCACATACATGTATATTGATTGTATATATGGCTGATACATACATGTATATTGATCATGTATATGTGTGCTATATATATGTATATTGATTTTGTATATGGGTGGTATATACATGTATATTGATTGTGTATATGCGTGGTATATGCATGTATATTGATGGTGTATATGGGTGCTTATCTTTATTATGCATGTATATTGATGGTGTATATGGGTGCTATATACATGTATATTGATTGTGTATATGGGTGCTATATACATGCATATTGATGGTGTATATGGGTGCTATATACATGTATATGGATGGTGTATATGGGTGCTACATACATGTATATTGATTGTATATATGGGTGTTATATACATGTATATTGATGGTGTATATGGGTGTTATATACATGTATATTGATTGTGTATATGGGTGCTACATACATGTATTTTGATTGTGCATATCGGTGCTACATACATGTATATTGATTGTGTATAAGGGTGCTACATACATATATATTGATTGTTTATATCGGTGCTATGCACATGTATATTGATGGTGTGTATGGGTGCTATATACATGTATATTGATTGTGTATATGGGTGCTATATACATGTATATTGATTGTGCATATGGGTGCCACATACATGTATATTGATTGTATATATGGGTGCTACATACATGTATATTGATTGTGGGTATGGGTGTTATATACATGTATATTGATTGTGTGTATGGGTGCTATATACATGTAAATTGATGGTGTATATGGGTGCTATATACATGTATATTGAGAGTGTATATTGGTGCACTATGCATGTATATTGATGGTGTATATGGGTGCTATATACATGCATATTGATTGTGTATATGGGTGCTATATAGCTATATATTGATTGTGTATATGGGGGCTTATTCTTATGGATGTATATTGATGGTGTGTATGGGTGTTATATACAGGTATATTGATGGTGTATATGGGTGCTACATACATGTATATTGAGTGTGTATATGGGTGCTATATACATGTATATTGATGGTGTATATTAGTGTTATATACATGTATATTGATTGTGTATATGGGTGCTACATAGATGTATTTTGATTGTGTATATCGCTGCTACATACATGTATATTGATTGTGTATAAGGGTGCTACATACATATATATTGATTGTATATATGGGTGCTATGTACATGCATATTGATGGTGTGCATGGGTGCTATATACATGTATATTGATGGTGTATATGGGTGCTATGCACATGTATATTGATTGTGTATATGGGTGCTATATACATGTATATTGATTGTGTGTATGGGTGCCAAATACATGTATATTGATTATATATATGGGTGCTACATACATGTATATTGATTGTGTATATGGCTGATACATACATGTATATTGATCATGTACGTGTGTGCTATATACATGTATATTGATTTTGTATATGGGTGGTATATACATGTATATTGATTGTGTATATGCGTGGTATATGCATGTATATTGATGGTGTATATGGGGTGGTATATACATGTATTTTGATTGTGTATATCGGTGCTACATACATGTATATTGATTGTGGATATGGGTGCTACATACATATATATTGATTGTGTATATGGGTGCTATGTACATGTATATTAATGGTGTGTATGGGTGCTATATGCATGTATATTGATGGTGTTTATTGGTGCTAAATACATGTATATTGATTGTGTATATGGGTGCTATATACATGTATATTGATTGTGTATATGGGTGTCGCATACATGTATATTGATTGTATATATGGGTGCTACATATATGTATATTGATAGTGTATATATCTGCTACATACATGTATATTGATGGTGTGTACGAGTGCTATATACATGTATATTGATGGTGTATACGGGTGCTATATACATGTATATTGATTGTGTATATGGGTGCTACATACATGTATATTGATTGTGTATATGGGTGTTACATACATATATATTGATTGTGTATATGGGTGTTATGTACATGTATATTGATTGTGTATATGGGTGCTACATACATGTATGTTGATTGTGTATATGGGTGCTACATACATGTATATTGATGGTGATTATGAGTGCTATGCACATGTATATTGATTGTGTATATGGGTGCTACATACATGTATATTGATTGTATATATGGGTGCTACATACATGCATATTGAATGTGTATATGGGTGCTACATGAATATATATTACGAATTTAGTTTGTTACACATATTTTCATTGGTTCTTCAACCCTGAATGTCAACATATATTCGGAAAACAGACGGGGTATATATTTCAATCCCCCAAAACGATTAAAACATGGACGACAAAACATTACGCTTCACTGAATCAATGGTATAATACGGAATAATGAACGTATTTTTACCAAATTAAATGCTGTTTTTATACTCAAAACGGCTGCATGAACAAACAAATATTACAACTGTTAATTCAGTCACACATACCTGATCGATTCAGCAAACTCCTATGTTCCACGGCTGTACCATACTAATAAACAAAACGTTGAGCCTTGAAAACTTTCGACGTCATGGGGCCACACCAAGGTTTTATTTACATGTTGTTAACATTTAAATTATTGAAACTATTTGCAAGCCCGTTGTTTTGTTATGTGATATATTAATGTTATATTTATAAAGTTAATAAAATTTACTACATATGAAACTGTATTGATTTAGGTATTTAGTACAGTATTTTCCTTCATGAGATGCCCCCATACATGAAATATGACGCGACACATATTTTGACGTCATTGAAGAATGACGTCAAAGAAACGGAAACGGACATTTAGAGATACGAAAAATGAAAATAAAACACGCAAATTTATTTAATACAGTTGGATGGTGTATTAAAGAAAACAATGGTTAAATCCGTAATATATCTGTTATTCAGCTATCAGACAGGGTATATAATGTGACATTCCCGGCTTATGATATATATTCCCTTCGGTTGCACCTCAGGGAATGTAGATCCTAAGCCGGGAATGTCACATTATATACCCTGTCTGATAGCTGAATAACATATAATAATATTGAGTGTATATGGGGGCTACACACATATATATTGAGTGTATATGGGTGCTATGTACATGTATATTGATTGTGTATATGGGTGCTATATACATGTACAGAAAAATGTATATTGATTGTGTATATGGGTGCTATATATATGTACAGAAAAATGTATATTGATTGTGTATATGGGTGGTATATACATGTATTTTGATTGTGTATATGGGTGGTATATGCATGCATATTGATTGTGTATATGGGTGGTATATACATGTATTTTGATTGTGTATATGGGTGGTATATGCATGCATATTGATTGTGTATATGGGTGGTATATACATGCATATTGATTGTGTATATGGGTGGTATATACATGTATATTGATGGTGTCTATGGGGGTATATACGTGTATATTGATTGTGTCTATGAGATGGTATATACATTTATATTGATTGTGTCTATGAGGTGGTATATACATGTATATTGATGGTGTCTATGAGGTGGTATATACATGTATATTGATTGTGTATATGAGGTGGTATATACATGTACAGAAAAATGTATATTGATGGTGTCTATGAGGTGGTATATACATGTATATTGATTGTGTATATGAGGTGGTATATACATGTACAGAAAAATGTATATTGATTGTGTATATGAGTGTTATGTACATGTATATTGCTTGTGTATATGGTGCTATATATATGTATATTGATTGTGTATATGGGTGCTATATACATGTATATTGCGTGTGTATATGGGTGATATATACATGTATATTGATTATGTATATGTGTGCTATATACATGTATATTGATTTTGTATATGGGTGGTATATGCATGTATATTGATTGTGTATATGCGTGGTATATGCATGTATATTGATGGTGTATATGGGGTGGTATATACATGTATATTGATGTTGTATATGGGTAGTATGTACATGTATATTGATTGTGTATATGGGTGGTATATACATGTATATTGATTGTGTATATGGGTGGTATATACATGTATATTGATGGTGTATATGAGTGCTATATACATGGATATTGATGGTGTATATGAGTGCTATATACATGTATATTGATTGTGTATATGGGTGGTATATACATGTATATTGATGGTGTAAAAGGGTGGCATATACATGTATATTTTGATGGTGTATATGGGTGGTATATACATGTATATTGATGGTGTAAATGAGTGCTATATACATGTATATTGATTGTGTATATGGGTGGTATATACATGTATGTTGATGGTGTATATGGGTAGTATATTATATGTTATTCAGCTATCAGACAGGGTATATAATGTGACATTCCCGGCTTATGATCTATATTCCCTGAGGCGCATATATTTTCTCTGTCCATTTCCCTACGATTTTTAGTTAATTCGTCCACCTTTTTCATTACATATCTCCTGCCAGTGACTGAATAAATTCTAATGACAAAACAGCATTTAATTTGGTAAATATACATTTATTATTCCGTATTATGATATTGATTCAGTGAAGCGTAAATATTTCTGTTTTTGTCAACCGTGTTGTTATTGTTTTTTGGGGCCCAAATGAGGGAGACCGAAAACGTACATATATACCCCGTCTGTTTTCCGAATATATGCTGACATTCAGGGTTGAAGAACCAATGAAAATGTGTGTAACAAACTAAATTCGCAATATACATATATATTGATGGTGTATATGGGTGGTATATATATGCATATTGATTGTGTATATGGGTGGTATATACATGTATATTGATTGTGTATATGGGTGGTATATTATATGTTATTCAGCTATCAGACATGGTATATAATGTGACATTCCCAACTTAGGATCTATATTCCCTGAGGCGCAGCCGAAGGGAATATATATCATAAGCCGGGAATGTCACATTATATACCCTGTCTGATAGCTGAATAACAGATATATTACGGATTTAACCATTGTTTTTTTTAAATACAACATCCAACGGTATTAAATAAATTTGCCTCTTTTATTTTAATTTTTCGTATCTCTGGATGTCCGTTTCGTACCTTTGACGTGTGTCGTGTCAATTTCATGTATGGGGTGTCTCATGAAGGAAAATACTGTAATAAATTTCTAAATCAATACAGTTTCATATGTAGTAAATTTTATAAACTTTATAAATATAACATTAATATATCACATAACAAAACAACGGGTTTGCAAAACAATTTCAATAATTTAAATGTTAACAACATGTAAATAAGACCTTGGTGTGGCCCCATGACGTCGAAAGTTTTCAAGGCTCAATGTTTTGTTTATTTGTTATGGCACAGCCGTGGAACATAAGAGTTTGCTGAATCGATCAGGTATTTGTGACGGAATTAACCGTTGTAATATATTTTTGTTCATGTAGCCGTTTTGAGTATAAAAACAGCATTTAATTTGGTAAAAATACATTTATTATTCCGTATTATACCATTGAATCAGTGAAGCGTAATGTTTTGTCGTCCATGTTTTAATCGTTTTTGGGGATTGAAATATATACCCCGTCTGTTTTCCGAATATATGTTGACATTCAGGGTTGAAGAACCAATGAAAATATGTGTAACAAACTAAATCCGTAATATACATATATATATTAATGGTGTATATGGGTGGTATATACATGTATATTGATGGTGTATATGGGGGGTATATACATGTATATTGATTGTGTATATGAGGTGGTATATACATGTATATTGATTGTGTATATGAGGTGGTATATACGTGTATATTGATGGTGTCTATGAGGTGGTATATACATGTATATTGATGGTGTCTATTAGGTGGTATATACATGTATATTGATGGTGTCTATGAGGTGGTATATACATGTATATTGATTGTGTATATGAGGTGGTATATACATGTATATTGATTGTGTATATGAGGTGGTATATACATGTATATTGATTGTGTCTATGAGGTGGTATATACATGTATATTGATGGTGTCTATGGGGGGTATATACGTGTATATTGATTGTGTCTATGAGGTGGTATATACATTTATATTGATTGTGTCTATGAGGTGGTATATACATGTATATTGATGGTGTCTATGAGGTGGTATATACATGTATATTGATTGTGTATATGAGGTGGTATATACATGTATATTGATTGTGTATATGAGGTGGTATATACATTTATATTGATTGTGTCTATGAGGTGGTATATACATGTATATTGATGTTGTCTATGAGGTGGTATATACTTGTATATTGATTGTGTCTATGAGGTGGTATATACATTTATATTGATGGTGTATATGGGGGGTATATACATGTATATTGATTGTGTATATGAGGTGGTATATACATATATATTGATAGTGTATATGAGGTGGTATATACATGTATATTGATGGTGTCTATGGGGGGTATATACGTGTATATTGATTGTGTCTATGAGGTGGTATATACATTTATATTGATTGTGTCTATGAGGTGGTATATACATGTATATTGATGGTGTCTATGAGGTGGTATATACATGTATATTGATTGTGTATATGAGGTGGTATATACATTTATATTGATTGTGTATATGAGGTGGTATATACATGTATATTGATTGTGTATATGAGGTGGTATATACATGTATATTGATTGTGTCTATGAGGTGGTATATACATGTATATTGATGGTGTCTATGGGGGGTATATACATTTATATTGATTGTGTCTATGAGGTGGTATATACATGTATATTGATGGTGTATATGGGGGGTATATACATGTATATTGATTGTGTCTATGAGGTGGTATATACATTTATATTGATTGTGTCTATGAGGTGGTATATACATGTATATTGATATTGTCTATGAGGTGGTATATACATGTATATTGATTGTGTCTATGAGGTGGTATATACATTTATATTGATGGTGTATATGGGGGGTATATACATGTATATTGATTGTGTATATGAGGTGGTATATACATGTATATTGATTGTGTCTATGAGGTGGTATATACATGTATATTGATTGTGTCTATGAGGTGGTATATACATTTATATTGATTGTGTATATGAGGTGGTATATACATGTATATTGATGGTGTATATGGGGGTTATATACATGTATATTGATTGTGTCTATGAGGTGATATATACATTTATATTGATTGTGTCTATGAGGTGGTATATACATGTATATTGATTGTGTATATGAGGTGGTATATACATGTAAATTGATTGTGTCTATGAGGTGGTATATACATGTATATTGATTGTGTCTATGAGGTGGTATATACATTTATATTGATTGTGTCTACGAGGTGGTATATACATGTATATTGATGGTGTATATGAGGTGGTATATACATGTATATTGATTGTGTCTATGAGGTGGTATATACATTTATATTGATGGTGTCTATGAGGTGGTATATACATGTATATTGATTGTGTATATGAGGTGGTATATACATGTATATTGATTGTGTATATGAGGTGGTATATACATTTATATTGATTGTGTATATGAGGTGGTATATACATGTATATTGATTGTGTATATGAGGTGGTATATACATGTATATTGATTGTGTATATGAGGTGGTATATACATGTATATTGATGGTGTATATGGGGGGTATATACATGTATATTGATTGTGTCTATGAGGTGATATATACATTTATATTGATTGTGTCTATGAGGTGGTATATACATGTATATTGATTGTGTATATGAGGTGGTATATACATGTAAATTGATTGTGTCTATGAGGTGGTATATACGTGTATATTGATTGTGTCTATGAGGTGGTATATACATTTATATTGATTGTGTCTACGAGGTGGTATATACATGTATATTGATGGTGTATATGAGGTGGTATATACATGTATATTGATTGTGTCTATGAGGTGGTATATACATTTATATTGATTGTGTCTATGAGGTGGTATATACATGTATATTGATTGTGTATATGAGGTGGCATATACATGTATATTGATTGTGTATATGAGGTGGTATATACATTTATATTGATTGTGTATATGAGGTGGTATATACATGTATATTGATTGTGTATATGAGGTGGTATATACAAGCCTTTCCGACGCCTGAACTTTGATTTACTCTACCATATGTCACGGTCTTTTTTGTGTTCAATTCTTTGAGGTGAGAAATGATCGTTTGTGTTATGATTGTTGAGTTTCTGTTCATTAGTGTATAGTTGTATATAGTCCAGTCTGCCGAGAATATGGTCACCATGGTAATTAAAATGTTTACATCCGTGTAGCGGGACACAACATTATATAGTCTGCGGCAGAACCTAGTCTCTGATTGGAGGCCTACCAACGGCTCTTTGTTGATGTTGTTGACTATTTATTACTATGTTGTGCTTATTTGTTAAACACTGGTCTCTGGAGACTATTTCTATAAACCAGTTCTGGAAGTCCAGTTCACGTTATGCATAGTAACACTAGGATTGAATAACTGACATTTTATTTGTAGTCAAGATAAAAAACAGAAATGTTTACGGTAATACTGAGAACCAGATTTAACGTTTTTGAATATTTGTTTGTTTGGTGGTGTTTAACGCCACTTTCAACAATATTTCGGTTATATCGTGGCGGTCAGTTTTATTGGTGGAGGAAACTGGAAGATCCGGAGAAAACCATCGAGCTGTCGCAAGTCACTAACAAACTTTATCACATAATGTTGTACACCTCGCCCTGATCGAGATTCGAACTCACAACATCAGTGGTGATAGGCTCTGATTGCACGTTTTCGAATGAAGTAAGTTTATTACATTACAGATACATCTACTGTGTGTCTCGTTGATGTAATTTTTTCCCGTTTAATCTAATACACTCGTGAATTTGGATCTAGGGTAAGAATCCAACACATTATTACTGACAAAAATTTAAATATATGGATAAATTAATGATACAAAGACAATAAACAATGCTGATTCTTTTATTATATTTCATGTCATTCTATGCTATTAAATATTCGGAAAACATAGACCAGTGTCTTCCCAGCATGTGTTCACTTGCACTGCTATATTTGGGATCTTTCTTGATATACACCCTGTCTCCTGTTTTGAGTTGTAGCACAGTATTGAGGCTTCCTGTGGAGTAGTTTGTTCCAAATGCCCTTTCATACATCACGTCGTTCACCCATAAAGCGCAGTGTAGATATTTACTGCTAGTTGATCTAACTGTAGCCGACAACATATACAGTCCTGGTCTTGGTACGATGAATACCCCTGTGTTAGGTGAATAATGTCCTCCAATGTTTGTCCTCACTGAATCAAATTTTATTATTTCGCTCTTTGATGGAGTAAAATCTTTAGACAATGTGGCTGAAAAGGCTGGTATCTTTCTTGAATCTGAAACAGGATTACATTATTGTATTTGTGCTGTCTGATATATGGTTTAGGACGCTCGGGAGCTTGACTCGATCAACGTCATTTTACTATCCACACGAATAATTTGTGGCCAAGATAGAAAAAATATATCTTAGGTATTACTGCGAAACACGTTCTGAAAGTGTTCGCATGAAGTAATTACTGTGTGTGTAGTTTATGAGCAAAATCGTGTGGATGGTAAAGACACGCTGAACAAGACAAGTGTCTGTGTTAGAACGGCTTTATTAAAAAGGGTGTTCCTTAGATCTAAGCAATCGAGCTTATCTTTCAAATCTTATATTGGTTGGTATTATTCGTGTGTTTGTAAAACGTTTCGCTTAGTGTGTTCACTGTACATATATCAATAAAAGAACAGACACGAGTGCATCAACTTAGAACGTCTTCCCCGTTACCAAGATTATATTATACAAAATAACAAGAACAGAAACGAGTGCATCAACTTTGAATGTTTTCTCCGTAACAAAGATTATATTATATAAAATAACAAGAACAGATACGAGTGCATCAACTTTGAATGTCTTCTCCGTTACAAAGATTGTATTATATAAAATAACAAGAACAGATACGAGTGCATCAACTTTGAATGTCTTCTCCGCTACAAAGATTATATTATATAAAATAACAAGAACAGAAACGAGTGCATTAATTTTGAATGTCTTCTCCGTTACAAAGATTATATTATATAAAATAACAAGAACAGAAACGAGTGCATCAACTTTGAATATCTTCTCCGTAACAAAGATTATATTATATAAAGTAACAAGAACAGACACGAGTGCATCAACTTTGAATGTCTTCTCCGCTACAACGATTATATTATATAAAATAACAAGAACAGAAACGCGTGCACACAACATTGAATGTCTTCTCCGTTGCAAAGATTATATTATATAAAATAACAAGAACAGACACGAGTGCATCAACTTTGAATGTCTCCTCCGTTACAAAGATTATATTATATAAAATAACAAGAACAGACATGAGTGCACACAACTTTGAATGTTTTCTCCGTAACATAGATTGCATTATAAAAAATAACAAGAACAGATACGAGTGCACCAACTTATAACGTCGTCTCCGTTATAAAGATCATAAAATGATAATTATATTAATAAATATATCTTAAATAAAGTTATGAATTGCTGACGCCATGGTTAGAAAAACTTGAAACTGGCACATAAACTGAAGTTATTGAGTACATCGAAGATAAACAAATCCACAAATATATTATACACCATAATGGACACTGGGCCTTGTCATACTGTAAGACTGTTGCCATGTGATTACCTGTTCACATGACCTTGTTCAATTTTGAAAAACTGTAGACTATTCGATTGACTGAATATCATAAAGACATAAAGTTACAAATCCTTACGTGTGAAGGCTGTTCCTTTCTTTAACTTGAGGATGACATTCAGTAAATCGTCGACAATGCCATGATCTGAAAAAATAAAACACCAGTTCCAGTAATAACTTATAATCAATTAATAGCATTACTTATAATATCTGCTACAATTTATACTAATTTACTGTTATTATGAAAGTGACACTTCAGAACAAGTAATGTCTCAAATCATCCTGGGGAATTGCTACAAAAAGGGGGGTCTGCCACCGACTACTGATGGTGTATCAGTGTAAATGTACAAAAAGGGGAGGGGGCTGCCATCGACTACCTGTGGAATATTACAGTGTAAATGTATATATATAGCGTCAATCAAACTTTGACTGGTTTTTATTTCTGGTGGAGTACATTATGTATTTGTGTCTGACGGTGTCTTCTCTGTGTTAACAATGAGTCGTGTATATAATTATGTGGTTAGTTAGTGGGATGTCTAAGGGCGACCACTCTTTATTCTGATTTTTTTTTAGTTTAAACATATTTTATTTGCCAATTAAACAGACAAAATGGATTAGACACAAGTTAAACAAACTTATGAAATCTTCTCCAAATTACAATATGTTACAATAAAGAAGTACATAAAAGACATGCATTACTATATGTAGCACTAATAACGAATCAATGATAAACATTCACAAACAGAAAGAAAAATAAAATTAAGATGGATTCATATGATGTGCATGTTCACCCAATTCAATTCCAGTTATACAATAAGGAATCTTTTTGAACATTTAATATAATCAAAAACATATTTAAATATAATACAATTTTGTTCATAAGTTAAATTATCATTGCCACATGTCAGAAATTCAATATCTAGAGTGTAGCAAGTTGTAACCCTGTTGATATTACCTATCAATATAGTTCTGGCTTGTATGTATATAGGGCAATCCAAAAAGAAATGTTTTAAATTTTCAAGGGCTGCACCACATCGACAAGATGGGTCAGATACGATTCCAACTCGAAATAAATCAAAATTCAAAAACGAAGCTGAATTTCTTAGCTGAGTTAAAATAATATTTAATTTTCGAGGACCACAGAAAAAATGCTTAGGGACAGATTGATTTTCAGTTTCGTCGATTTTCTTTAATTCAGATTTGAATTTTGATAAAGTATCAACGTTTCGAATATTGTTATTTAAACTATTCCACATTTTTATTGTGGAAGGGATAAAGGAATCACTAGTCGAAGACAGTCTACAGAAGGGTAAAATAATATCATTCCCATTTCTCAACGGATACACTGACGTACGTTGTATGGTGGGGGGAATCAATGTACAAAGATAATTAGGGGTATTTTTATTAACTATATTATAAAAAAGTTGAAGTTTCCTTCTCTTCCGTCTCGCAGATAATAATTCCCAACCTGTCTCTCTATATACTTTATTCTGATTACATATTGTAGTCTTGTTATCTAAGACCCATATTTATATTCCAACCGCCCACCCCCCACCCCCCCCCTAATAATAACTGTTCACTTACATAAACTAACCAACTCTCCATAATTTTTAAGGAATGGAGAGTTATTGTTCTCTTTGTACTTTTGATACTATACACAGACATTTTTTTGCTATAAGATTAATATTTGATAAAATTAATAAAGTACAACGGGTGGATTTTAATTTGCAGAAAGTCCTCGTATCTCTCCATTCCTTAAAAACAATCGGCCTCGGCCCCTTCGGGACCTCGCCTCCATTATTTTTAAGGAATGGAGAGTTACTCGGACATTCTCCTATACATAATATATATATATAATACGTGTCAGAGAGTTACAAATAGTATAAAACAACATCTAAATATAAAGTAATATTTTAAGTTGTTGAATTATATTTGTCTACAATAGAAAAACTTACCATGCGCTGTAACATCGAAAATGTTTCCATTTAAAATCACGATAACGAATGGCAAAAAATAGGAAAATTTCATTGTCACAGAATACATGTAGTACATACGACAATTCTACATATTTTGTGTACTTTGTCATATTTAACCAGGATATTCCGTGACAAATTTCCCTGCATACAAAACAATGTAGTGTATACCTTGCACATGTTACAATGGTTATTCCATTTTTAGAATAAACTTTTATGCTGGTGAAAATACCTGGTAGATACCTAGAAAAGCATAGATTGATAGTCATGCATGTATTACTTCTTGTCAGTGATATTTTACAAGCATAGAAACTTTACTATTCGTCCATTTATAACCTTAAAACAGTATTGTTCTACAAGTCACAAGTTCACAACCCAATTAAAAAGGCAAACAATGAGGGGTTTCTTTGATTTGTTTGCGGCGACACAAATGAGTTTTGTTAATTGAAATTTTCAAGTCAAGTTAAGATACATGTGCTACTGTACCAGGGTATTTGTTCCCCATGTGAGACTTTGTGATGTCTTTGTCGATATATAAAGTTAAGTAGAACTGTTTTATTCAGTAATGCCATCGCTTTTGTTTTATTAAAACTGTTCGATAACTCCAATAATAACACATGAAATTAGTATATGTATATATGTTTGTATAGGTGTGTACATGTATTTGTAATACAGTAATCAATGAATAAATATGCTGTTGCCGGAATTTGTATTTTGTGTGTGTGTGTGTGTTGTTGTTGTTGTTCAATTGTGGTGTTCGTTGTTATTATGTTGGTAACCAAAGCTGCATCGAATGATTTTTTAACCCACTTAGAAACCTTTTATTTAACCTCAAAATTCATCTGTTGCTAACTGGATTTTTTTTTTCTTCCTCTTCTTCATAAAAAAAAAAATTCACATAACATCCCAAGCATTAAAATATCTCTATCAATTTAATGTCATCATAAAACACACCAGAAACATTTTTTTTTGTTTTTATTTTTTTTTCCATTTCTTTCCCTTAATTGTTCCTTACTCAGTAAATCTTCCTATTCGCCCTTTTTGGAATAACAAAAATAATTATGAAATATTTTTCCTATGTTTTTCAGCTTTGCCTGAAATAAATCCAATATATGACATCAGCATATGTAACTGTGTACATATTGTTTTTTATTATACTTTTTTGTTCATTGTTCATCTCCAATTTCTTCAATGTTGTATATTTGTTTTATACTTACCTGTACATATACCTGTGTTTTTGTGGATGCGAGGAGGTTCTTACTTTACGACATATAAAATATGACTGTGGCTGTCTCTGTATCTATCTTCTTCTGAAACCCAATGGGTAATTCATTAGAAGCTTACAGATCAGCCATAGGCATGTTTTATAACTGTTCAAGGATCTCAAGTAAATGTGTGCTTGTACAAGCCGATTCTTATAGAAATATCTTATTAACAAACTTACGGTGTTCTTTCTTGTTCGTGTCCCTCCTTGTCCTCCAGAGTTTAAATCCAAATGTAAATGTTGTCTTTCTTTTATTCGTTCTTCACTTCATCTTAATGATCGGTAATGTCGAACTAAATCCTGGTCCGGAAACTTACATATCGAGTTCACCGCCTAACTTAGACAATAGTTCAAACGATAATTCCATTTCCTTGTGTAATATCAATATACGTAGTATCAGAAACAAAACAAATTTCGTCCAGCATTTTGCAGATGAATTTGATATTCTAGTAATAACTGAATCGCACCTTGATAACAGTATTCAGAACGACGATATTGAATTATGTTCTTTCACAAAAAATATCCAACGCCGCGACAGACAGAATCAAACGGGAGGGGGGCTTCTGATTTATACGAAAGAAAATGTAAACATTTCAAGAATAATCCAACTAGAGAATAATTTAGATGAAAGTCTTTGGGTTCAGATTCACGCGAAGGGTCAATCTTTTCTTTTATGCAATACATACCGTCCACAGTGGACCGACAACGAGTATTGGTCACGATTAACGCATGCTATTGAATTAGCTCATCAGATAAACGAAAATATCGTGATTTCGGGCGACCTAAATTCTAATCTTCTTAATGTAAATAACAACAAGCTGATTGACTTGATGACCACGTTTAATTTTAGAAATGTTATAGTAAAACCAACAAGATTAAATAATTTATTAGACCCAATTATAATTTCCGATACCATGACCCCACTATATTCTGATGTTTTTGAGATGCCATCAGAAATTAGTGATCACGATGCAGCAGTTGCTTTTCTCAAATGTCCAAAATCGACTTCATTTACCAGAGAAATTTGGCAGTATGAGAATATAGATTTAGAACTCTTTAATAACAAAATGAACGAAATTAACTGGAATGAAATGATAAGCTTTTTAAACGACGTAGATGACATGGTTGAAGAATTTACAAAATTATTTTTGGACATAGCAAGGCAAAGTATTCCAACGAAAACTATAACTGTACGGGATTATGACAAACCATGGTTTAATAACGAAATTAGAAAGGAAATTCGACTACGCGATCGCCTGAGAAAAAATGTTTTCAAATTTGGGAGGGAAAGTGATACTTTAAAATATAAAAAACAAAGGAACAAGGTCAATAATATGAAAAAGAAAGTAAAAGAAAATTTTGAAAGTAACTTAGACAATATAATATTAGATAATTCGACGAACCCTAAAACTTACTGGAAAATAATGAAAATGCTAATTAAATCTAACAAGGGAAGTAACTGTATCCCTCCGCTTCGAAACACAATTAATGATGAACATTTAGATGAAATGGTATATGACGACGACAAAAAATGTGAACTATTAAATAAATATTTTAGCTTAGTATCTAAGTTGGAGGAAGAAAATATACCAGTACCCCCCCTTTGAAAGTAAAACTAATGACTCAATTACCGACATTTTTGTGACTGCTAGTGAAATTGTAGATTTCATTCCAATATTAGACCTGAAAAAAGCGTCCGGTCCTGACAAAATCAGCCATAAAATGCTCAAAATAGCCTCAGAACCCATAAAAAATTGCCGAACCACTTCAAATTATCTTTAACAAATCTTTACGACAAGGCAAGTATCCTTCAAGCTGGAAAATTGCACACGTGATAGCTATTTTTAAAAAAGGTGATGCCTCTTTGCCTTCAAATTACCGTCCGATATCTTTGATAAGTTGTGTTGGTAAAATTATGGCGAGAGTAGTCTATAAAAATGTTTATAATTATCTTGTTAGAAACAAACTTATATATGAGTATCAGTCTGGCTTTCTTCCAAAACATTCTACTATCCACCAGTTGTTAGAACTATACAACTCTATACTCAATTCACTAGAAAAAAAAGAATTTAGTTGTTTTTTATTCTGTGACTTTTCCAAAGCTTTCGATAAAGTTTGGCACAGGGGTTTAATACATAAAATGAATTCTTATGGTATAAAAGGTCCTTTAATCAAATGGTTTGAAAATTATTTGTATCAAAGAAAGCAAAAAGTGATTAACAGGGCAACATCATCAACTGTTTGTGAAGTCTCTGCTGGAGTCCCCCAAGGGTCAGTTTTAGTCCCTTTACTATTTTTAACTTATATAAATGATATTGGAGAGAAGCTCCTCTCTCTCAGTAGACTCTTTGCAGATGATACTTCTTTAGGTTATTCAAGTCAAAATGTTGTTGAAATTGAAAATGTTATAAATCATGATTTGTGTGAACTAAATACCTGGTCCACAAAATGGTTAATGTCTTTTAATCCAGACAAAACTGAGATTATGTTATTTTCCAATACAGACGTTAGATATAATTTTAATTTCACATTTAATGGAAACAATATCCCTATAACAACGAGCCATAAACACTTGGATGTAACCTTGTCAAGCGATGCTAAATGGAATAACCACATTGAAAATATAATCTTAAGCGTATCAAGACATTTAGGTATTCTGCGAAAATTAAAATATAGGTTAAGTAGACAAAATCTAGAAAAACTGTACTTAGTATATATCCACCCAATTTTCGAATATGCCTGTGAAATATGGGATAATTGTGGAGTGTGTTATTCAACCAAACTTAAAAAATTGCAACTAGATGCTGCAAGGATTGTAACTGGATTACCAATTTTCACAAAAACAGATAAATTATACTCAGAAACAGGATGGACTACTCTCTCTAGTAGAAGGCATAATAGGAAACTCCAGTTATTTTATAATATAAAGAATGGACATGCACCAAATTATCTTAGAGAACGTATTCCTCCTACTGTACAAAGCACAACTATTTACCCCTTAAGAAACGGTTCGGATTTAATAATACCTTTTTGTAGACTCTCGATTACAACTGAATCTTTTATTCCATCTACTGTTAAACTCTGGAACCGGCTAGATCAATTTGATCGTAATCTTGACACATTAACTAAATTCAAAAAAGCCATTCGAAAGGAACAGTCAGATAACACAAAACGTATCCCGAAACATTTTTATTATGGTCCCAGAAAACTTAATATTATTCTTACTCAACTTCGTAACTCGCATTCCTTTCTAAATTACGATCTATCAAAGGTTAATATAGTAAATGATGCTGCGTGTTCCTTTGGAGCTCCACGGGAAGATGCATTCCATTATTTGTTTACCTGTCCTAATTATACTGAAATAAGACGTATTATGATGAACAACTCAAATTGGGTACAGACAAGCGATTTGAATTTGAATCTACTAACCCGTGGGTCGGATGATTTAACATACGAAGAAAATATTAATATCATCAAACATGTTTTCAATTTTATTAAATCTTCAAAAAGATTCCTTGTAGTATAATTACTCGATAATTATCTACTCTCCAACCTCGTATCCACCCAACACAACCTTTTTATTAATTCTTTAATTATTTACAATGTATCTCTATATGTATTATATGTATGCTCAGAATGATCATTATAATGTGTGAATTTATTGTATAAATGGGAGAAGACTTCATAAGTTGGTAAAACTTGTGTCCTATCCCTTTTGTTAATTTAACAAATAAAATCATCATAAACTAAATTAAAGGTAAAACCAAACAATCGTCCACTAAGGTGACGCTTTTGACCAATTCACTCATTTGGAATTTAATACACAAAGTTCATACGCTAACCCTGTTTTAAATCTCCAAACAACAGATTCAATTGGTCAACAACATCGACAATAGTTCGAAACTACTGTTCTTTGAGAAGTTCACATTTGCTGTGACTTTCAAAGGATAAAGTTGTTTATATTTTACTCAGTTGTTTGTCAACTATTTTCAGATGAGTTTTTAAACTTTAATTCTTTTCGTATTTCTTTTAAATGATAAATTTTTACATTTTACCATTCTACTTTATTTAAAGCACTCCGTATTTTTGTATTGTTAATTATGCAATGCCTTGCAAGCTTAATTTAATATTTTAGTATCACACTTATTTTATTTTCGTTAAGTAATATTGTATTCATAACTTACAAGGGACACGGAGTCCTAATACTTATTTTTTATGTATGCTGTATATATTGTGATTATTCAGTTCTTTAAGGGCACCGTGATTGGTTAATAAAATATCTTGTATCTTGTATCTTGTATTTTAGCATTTCACCTTTGTCATTATCAATAAGGGAGATAATCATTTTGTTTTGTTTTTCGCGTCAAACAAGATGTAGTTTAAAGTTCACAATATAGCTAAGTTTTTGTACATTACAATGATATAAATAATCAGAGATTGTAAGGAAGGTCGGGACGTTCGCACATATCTTTTATGCTGTTCACGGAAAGGTTCACTCTTTCTAACCTGGATTTTTGTATTGCTAATAGCCTCCCCGCCATTATGTTGTGGCATCAAGCTTGTTGTTTTATCAGAACTCATATCTGGTCTCTCGAGTTTCAGTGAGCCCCAACCATGACTCTTATTTTGTAAGATTACAGACACAGTCCGAGTTTGTAAACTAATATATCACACAAGACCCATTTCAAATATGATGCATGGGCCATGTTCTCGCAAACTATGGAGCTGGCGGGCCAGGGCATCAACTTAAGCCCAAAGCCACATAGCAGGCCAGGTGTTAGGCTTAGAATACTGTATTGAGCTAGAGTATCTGGACTCCCATTCTTAAACAGATGGAGGTTTGATAGTCCTGGAGTAACATGGTTTACCTATGTTTCCCCATCCCAAGAGTTGGTCGCGTACCAAGTCATACAGATGCGTTACCAGTTGAGCATTACACACATCACACACACACACACATTCACAACAATGGTTAAAATTATGGTAACGTAGATTGATACTTGGTATTGCTACGGTGTTACCCGTCTTCTCTTAGACACCCACTCAACTAATTATTCTGTTTCTTTTGTTTGGAATTTTAAGTGCGATATCCTGTCCTTCAACTGATTTTGAGAATAAATAAGTTTTACCCTTATTAAGGGTCAGACCCTTAACCCCACTGTTTTTATTATTATTGACAAAATTGTATTACATGATTTCTACACATTTACTGTGACATTCAAAGTATAAAGTTGTTTATATCTTACTCAGTAGTTTATCAACTATTTTCAGATCCTGTCCAGAGGTATATCAATAAGGCCTACCCACAGGACTACTACTACAATATCAACAACACACAGAGAATCCATTCACACACACACATTAGATACCACACTTCGCTGCTAATGATTTAGTTGGTGCCAAAGTTGATAATTTCTCTGAAAAACAATGCAACGTTTTAGATAACCATGCGTTAATCTATGAACCGTGTGTTTTAATGTCACTTTCAATATTTCATTTATATACTACAAATATTCACTTTATATATCTAAATTAGTTATTTGTGCATTTTATCTGAATACGGAATCACTCTAAATGGACACAATTACGAAGTAGAAGTATCTGGCGTCTGACTGTTCGTCCGTCCGTATGCCGTAATATTTTCTAAAGTACCACCGCATACCCAGTCTCCAAATGTACCATGAACGTTCCTCTGGGGAGAGGGTGCCAAAGAAGTGTTGTTTGGATCTTTATGGAGCAATTTGAAATAGAGGATGGTACCCTGACATCTGATTCGTTAAAATATGATCACCTTCTTCTCCTGAACAACTGCAGATGGAGCCCTCAGACGTGCCAGATATGTTTCTCTGTTCTCTGTGTCACATGAACTATTTTCCAAAATATGATGCTTATTTTTTATATGCCCATTCCTTTCCATTTTCAATTGAAAATCAAATACTATGCTCCATCACAAGGTAAACGACCCATATTTTATTCTTGCATGGAAATTTGAATGAATAAATACGTCGTTGATTTTCTGTCATTCTCTGTGTTTCTAATGGGACTCCGAGTTACTTACCTTGATTCATTAAGGAAGGTTTAAAGATGCCACATGACGTAAATAGAAGACGAACAGACAATCAAATGGCCAAATGAAAAAGAACAAAATGACAAACAATGATGTGGAATACACTACGGACAGACAATCAAATGGTCAAATGAAAAAGAACAAAATGACAAACAATGATGTGGAATACACTACGGACAGACAATCAAATGGTCAAATGAAAAAGAACAGAATGACAAACAATGATGTGGAATACACTACGGACAGACAATCAAATGGCCCAATGAAAAAGAACAAAATGACAAACAATGATATGGAATACACTACGGACAGACAATCAAATGCCCAAATGAAAAAGAACAGAATGACAAACAATGATGTGGAATACACTACGGACAGACAATCAAATGGCCCAATGAAAAAGAACAAAATGACAAACAATGATATGGAATACACTACGGACAGACAATCAAATGCCCAAATGAAAAAGAACAAAATGACAAACAATGATGTGGAATACACTACGGACAGACAATCAAATGGCCAAATGAAAAAGAACAAAATGACAAACAATGATGTGGAATACACTACGGACAGAAAATCAAATGGCCAAATGAAAAAGAACAAAATGACAAACAGTGATGTGGAATACACTACAGACAGACAATCAAATGGCCAAATGAAAAAGAACAAAATGACAATTAATGATTTGGAATACACTACGGACAGACAATCAAATGGCCAAACGAAAAAGGACAAAATGACAAACAATGATGTGGAATACACTACGGACAGACAATCAAATGGCCAAATGAAAAAGAACAAATGACAAACAATGATGTGGAATACACTACGCAGAAAACTAAGTATTGAATAGAACGAATCCCACTAAAACTGGGGGTAATAATAAAGTAGATATCAAATTTAATGCAGTGTAAAGCCAAATAATTTAAAGTTTACGGGGCAATAAAACCAAAGGGTCTAAACTGGGCAGCCAAAATGACAAACAGTGATGTGGAATACACTACGGACAGAAAATCAAATGGCCAAATGAAAAAGAACAAAATGACAAACAGTGATGTGGAATACACTACGGACAGACAATCAAATGGCCAAATGAAAAAGAACAAAATGACAATTAATGATGTGGAATACACTACGGACAGACAATCAAATGGCCAAACGGAAAAGGACAAAATGACAAACAATGATGTGGAATACACTACGGACAGACAATCAAATGACCAAATGGAAAAGAACAAAATGACAAACAATGATGTGGAATACACTACGCAGAAAACTAAGTATTGAATAGAACGAATCCCACTAAAACTGGGGGTAATAATAAAGAAGATATCAAATTTAATGCAGTGGAAAGCCAAATAATTTAAAGTTTACGGGGCAATAAAACCAAAGGGTCTAAACTGGGCAGCCAAAATCAGCTAAAGGAGTAGAACCTTAGTTTGATTAATAATTACATTATTTAGGAGCTGTATATTTCAGTAATAAATATATCTAATACCATGTCAGTGCCGAAACACTGTCTACTGGGGAAAACTCAGGTGCTCCGGAAGGGCGAACAACTCGGGTGCGTAGCATTATTCCGACCGACAACCCATAACTCCGACAGCCCATTACTCCGACAACCCATTACTACGACAGCCCATTACTCCGACGGCCCATTTTTCCGACAATGCAAAATAGAACTCAATCCACAAATCCATGATTTAACCAGGTGTATCCAACAGGATGTTCCGTCGGTCAGGCTAATCTTGACGGATCATGGCCTAGACAGAATGCTCTGGAAAGGAAAAGGAGCTTTTATCCTAGGCAGTACATCCCCGTTCAAGGCAATTATGATCGACCGACCTGGTATGGGGAAAGTTAAAAATTGAAGAAAAAGTTGTGCACATTGCACGAAGGAACCAACAAAGAGGAGTGAAGGAAAAAAGTGTAAACCGGGAGAAGCACGAGAAAGACAAAATGACGGAAGATAGCAATACGCATGGAAGCGAGGAGGGTTAAGAATTGAAGAAGGACGTCTATAGTAGAAAGGGAGAGAAAGGGAGCACAATGTACATGCAGAAGAATGGAAAAAGCTCCGAAGATAGGTAAACAGTTGTCTTGTTCAGGTCAATAAATACATCGATCACTTCTGTTGAAGCACGATTGGCAACCAACATATGCGGCTAATAGAACGCCTTCCATATGCATTATGCCGCTTCCACACACGTTCATTTATTCTGCATTCCGACGTACGTTTCATGATGCGAATTGAATGTGCATCCAACATGGTTAATGCCTTCACACGTACGTCAAAACGTTTGCGATTTCCATTATTTATGTGAAAATATTTACATTTTCTCTACATTGTAAAAATAGTATTATTACAGTCTGAAAACTGAAAACTGAAAACTCCTTGTCATAGGTGTGAAGCGTTTAGAGCATGCGATGCGCATTTAATGGGCATTAAATGTACATGTGAAGAAGGCATTCATCGGTTTACAATGTATCTAAAACGTATTAGAAAACGCAATACGGTTGAACAGCATCAGGTGTCTCTCCGGTCACAAATTGTGGGAGTTTAGACGTGATACTCCCGACAACAACCGAATTTTGCTTAAAATTAAATCTTTATTATTTAATTTTAGCCCCCCTCCTGGAGTTTATGGAAATTTGTTATTGTATTAATCATAATGTACGGTAATGGCATTTTTTTTCTCCAGATCCAGGATCAAACTAAACTAGCTCACTCACAATGGCTCTGTATCCTAAATGCAACCGTTAATGTCGGAACAAGCCTTTATAATTATTTCATGCACATCTACATATGGTGTACTCCTTTGTGTAAAGTTTAATAAAAAAAAATACTATGGACGGTTTTGAAGGGTTACAAGGTTTATGGACGGGCGGGGGCGGGGGATTTTCGTCCGGACAGATTTTTTTTCGGTAAAAATCAGGGCAAGAAATTAAAAACAAATCTCCCCCCCCCCTCCTTCCAATAATTGTTGTGTCGTCTCGCGTAAAGGTGGCGGTGTAAACTTTTCATGATTAAATCCAAAATGTAGAAGTGTTAGACCATCCAAAATTGGTACTGATATTGCTCATGTCGTCATGATGTAAGGAATCTGCTAGCACCATGACATTTGACTTTGACCCCATATTTACCCTTTTGTTTAATACAGAAACAATCCGCCCAATGAGCATAAAGATTAAAGTCAGTCTTCCGTTAGGTATAGAAGAAAAACAACAGGTTTTAAGATAATTATACTACTTTTGACCATTTTTGACGGAAAAATGGGTTGTCGGAGAAATGGGCTGTCGGAGCAATGGGCTGTCGGAATAATGGGCCGTCGGAGCAATGGGCTGTCGGAATAATGGGCTGTCGGAATAATGAGCTGACCCCAACAGCTCTTCCCTTCACTAGTGGCAGCTGTCGTGTTACAAGCTCGGTGATAATATTTATTCTTACCAGAAAGAATATTATAATAATAAACATTCCACAGTCAAAATTTTATGTAATTATTCTTCCTCATCCATAGTATTTTCTCCTTATTAGCAGAAGAAATTTTATGGAACATTCAACATAATAACTTTTCCAAGTGATCAAAGCATTTAAATGACCATGCTTGACCATAGTCACATGATTTACCTGAGTGATATTTGTACATGTACCTGTATGTAGTAAACAATGGATGGTGAGGAATATAATAAAAAAAATGAATACATTAATGAGGGAACGTACTTCATTGAAGGTAAGAATACATTAAACATTAGACGCATGCACAAATTTTACATCCTAATGAAATAAGGGTAATAACAAAATTACCGAACTCCGAACAATCTTACAAAGGGAAAGTCAAAACTCATAATTATATAAACAGACAAAATCAGTCAACAACCGGAAAAATGTGAAAACCGTAATGACCCTGACTTGGTACAGGCATTTCTAAAGAAATGGTGGGTTGAATCAGATTTTAAGGCGCCAAACCTCCCGCTCTCATTACGGTTCAAAGGTTCCGGCTGTCACTGTAACAGTATTTAAATACAGGAACAAAATAGGTAAAATAGTTGTCAAAGCAGTACCATATTCGGTGACCTAAATGTCAAAAATATTTTTACGTCACACATTGACCAAAAAAAAATATCCTTGACATTTTTGACTTCTTTATCTTTATACATTTTCACTATATGAAAATGCATCGCTTATAATTTTTTCTGCAAAGACGGAATATAATTCGACAAGATCTTGGTATCGGAATATAAACTTTTTAAGAGAACGAATAAGACGAATCTTTGTATAGCCCTGGTCCCGTAGCCTGTTTCTCAGATGAAGATGACGTTTCAGGAAATCAGAATAATTGCTACTGGCCCTTGCATAGCGAATCAATTGCGAGATGTAAGCACCATATGCAGGAGAAGCTGGTATATTGCTGCACAGGTTTGGAAAATTTATGATTTTAAAATTGAAGTCGTCCCGCTTATCATAAATTTTAGTACTGAGTTGACCACTGTCGTCAAATTCGAGGTATAAGTCCAAAAATGATGCGGACGAAGCTGTATCGGTGGTCCCTTTAACTTCCAGCTCTGGAGAATATATCAATGGAAGAAATTCTGCAAATCTAGAATTATTGATAGATAAAACGTCATCAATATACCTGTATGTGAAATTAAAGGCTCTAGCCTCATGAATCTTCTTATCTTTTACAAGCTTTTGAAGAAACTCCGACTCATACGAGTATAAAAATAAATCGGCTAGAAGAGGGGCACAATTCGTACCCATTGGTATGCCGACGACCTGCTGAAACAGTGTCCCTCCAAAGGAGACAAATATGCTATCGATGAGGAACTCCAGCATACTGATCACTTGTTCCTCGGAGTAGCATGTTTTACCTTTTTGAATTTTGTTTGAAAAATATGTGGAATTGTAGCCTAACACAACAAATTTGGAGCCATAATTTCTATGACTAAAAGCTTTATGAATTGTTTCTTTTAAGCGGGTTTTTAATTTGTCATGCGGTAGGGTGGTATATAGAGTTGAAAAATCAAATGTTTTGATGGAGGATACCTGAGAGAAAGATCTTGATTTCAGGTTATCCAAAAGATCTTTAGAGTTTTTCAAAATCCACATGTGATTTATGCCACTACGCGAGTAAACAGTTTCACAGTATTTATGTTGTCCCTCTTTTACTGCAGACAGAATCTTTGTCAGGTGAATAGACAATTCTTTCGTCGAACAAGTTGATGATCCCGCTATGTACCTTTCTTTGTATGGTGTCTTATGGAGTTTAGGTATCCAATATAAATAGGGTAAATCCTCAGAATCTTTACCAGAGGGAATGCTTAAAGAGGTCATGAATGATCTGTGGTTAGCTAGGATTTCATCTTTGTCGAACGAAGCTGGTTTGTATGTGGTATTACTAGAGGTGTTGCTATTTATGCCTAATTCCTTGATTAGGCATTCGAAGTAATATGATTTACATACAAACACGATATTGTTGGAAGCCTTGTCCGCAGGAACGATAACATATTTGTCATGAAGAGAGGAAAGACACTTAACAGCTTCTTGGTCTTTAAATACAGACTTAGGTCGACTATTAACACAATTTTTGAGTTTGTGAATCCGACCTTGTACTAGAGATCTAATTGTTCTAACCCAGTCTGACAAGGACTCTAACTCAGGATCTTGGTCTACTTCTCTCTTTATCCACCTTCTGGCATAATCTTCAACAGCATCCATAATTATCTTGAAATTATGTTTCCAATTGATGTGTTGAGGTTCTCTGAATTTAGGACCATGAGAAATCACCTTTCGGAGACTCTCATGTTGAATGATATTCAGATCACCAGTGATTACATGTCCAGATGGGTTGTATTGAAAAGGAGAGTGGGAGCAGTCACAAGTCAGAGGGTTCTTAAGGTACTCTTCTATGTTAATATCTTGCAATGCTTCTTTGTAGTTGAAAATTTTACGGCCAATGCTGTTAGTGTAGCTATAGGAGACAATGGGAACAGATTGATTTTTGAAATATGGTGGAATTTCTTTTGCGACCTCTTTTCTATTAAGAATGTTGCTGATGTTAATAGCATCGATAGCAACACCTCTAGTAATATCACATACAAACCAGCTTCGTTCGACAAAGATGAAATCCTAGCTAACCACAGATCATTCATGACCTCTTTAAACATTCCCTCTGGTAAAGAGTCTGAGGATTTACCCTATTTATATTGGATACCTAAACTCCATAAGACACCATACAAAGAAAGGTACATAGCGGGATCATCAACTTGTTCGACGAAAGAATTGTCTATTCACCTGACAAAGATTCTGTCTGCAGTAAAAGAGGGACAACAGAAATATTGTGAAACTGTTTACTCGCGTAGTGGCATAAATCACATGTGGATTTTGAAAAACTCTAAAGATCTTTTGGATAACCTGAAATCAAGATCTTTCTCTCAGGTATCCTCCATCAAAACATTTGATTTTTCAACTCTATATACCACCCTACCGCATGACAAATTAAAAACCCGCTTAAAAGATACAATTCATAAAGCTTTTAGTCATAGAAACTATGGCTCCAAATTTGTTGTGTTAGGCTACAATTCCACATATTTTTCAAACAAAATTCATAAAGGTAAAACATGCTACTCCGAGGAACAAGTGATCAGTATGCTGGAGTTCCTCATCGATAACATATTTGTCTCCTTTGGAGGGACACTGTTTCAGCAGGTCGTTGGCATACCAATGGGTACGAATTGTGCCCCTCTTCTAGCCGATTTATTTTTATACTCATATGAGTCGGAGTTTCTTCAAAAGCTTGTAAAAGATAAGAAGATTCATGAGGCTAGAGCCTTTAATTTCACATACAGGTATATTGATGACGTTTTATCTATCAATAATTCTAGATTTGCAGAATTTCTTCCATTGATATATCCTCCAGAGCTGGAAGTTAAAGAGACCACCGATACAGCTTCGTCCGCATCATTTTGGACCTATACCTCGAACTTGACGACAGTGGTCAACTCAGTACTAAAATTTATGATAAGCGGGACGACTTCAATTTTAAAATCATAAATTTTCCAAACATGTGCAGCAATATACCAGCTTCTCCTGCATATGGTGTTTACATCTCGCAATTGATTCGCTATGCAAGGGCCAGTAGCAATTATTCTGATTTCCTGAAACGTCATCTTCATCTGAGAAACAGGCTACTGGACCAGAGCTATAAAAAGATTCGTCTTATTCGTTCTCTTAAAAAGTTTATATTCCGATACCAATATCTTGTCGAAATATATTCCGTCTCTGCAGAAAAAATTATAAGCGATGCATTTTCATATAGTGAAAATGTATAAAGATAAAGAAGTCACAAATGTCAAGAATTTTTTTGTCAATGTGTGACGTAAAAATATTTTTGACATTTACGTCACCGAATATGGTACTGCTTTGACAACTATTTTACCTATTTTGTTCCTGTATTTAAATACTGTTACAGTGACAGCCGGAACCTTTGAACCGTAATGAGAGCGGGAGGTTTGGCGCCTTAAAATCTGATTCAACCCACCATTTCTTTAGAAATGCCTGTACCAAGTCAGGGTCATTACGGTTTTCACATTTTTCCGGTTGTTGACTGATTTTGTCTGTTTATATAATTATGAGTTTTGACTTTCCCTTTGTAAGATTGTTCGGAGTTCGGTAATTTTGCTATTACCTTTATTTAGCAAACGGAATATGGAGGAATTTTCTGTTGTTTTCATGAAGAGGTTCAGATCGAACTGGTTTAAAAAGACGAAAGGACGCCACGTCACATATAATACTAGACAATCTGTACTTAGGATAATAAACATGACCTGGATGAAATATTATGAGTAGTCGTTTAATATATTTTCCGGTACTCATCCTCATACATACATTACACATACATATGCTAACCTTTTAACATTTTTCGATATTAGTTTATTGAAAGACGCATATGAATTTCGTTTTAATAGATATATTTGAATTCTACAAATGTTGTGCAGGAATGTTACATATATGAAGATTTTAACATGCATCTTTATAAATTTCTTCATTTCAAATGATTAATTAAACAAATGCATGCAAGTTAAATTGTAGCAAAAGTACATCTAATTCAGTTATATTGGCAAATAATAATGCTATTTGCATCCAGTAATTATGTTATATGCACAAGTTATAATATTATATCCACAATTTATGCTATTATTTCCACAAAGTAACTATATCATTTTCGTCTGTTGTAATATTATTTCCACATGTTATAACAATATTTCCAATGATAATAATATTGTTTCCAATGGTAATAATATTATTTCCACATACTATAATAAAATTTCTAACACAAATAATATTATTTCCACATCGTATAACATTCCAAATTTATAATATTTCAATAAATATAGTTTTGGTCTAGAATATTTTTGTCATTAATGAAATATTTCTTCCGCAATGCTATTTATTCCAAGAAAATTTTATTATGTATTAATTTTTCCGTATGGATTATACACATGGAAAAAATATTACATGAAATTGATTCCATATGGAAAAATTATTACATAATACAATTTCCTTGGAATAAATATTATGCCGTAACAAATATTTCATCACAACCGGATGTACGTATAATTCATTCCTGTATTTAAATACTGTTACAGTGACAGCCGGAACCTTTGAACCGTAATGAGAGCGGGAGGTTTGGCGCCTTAAAATCTGATTCAACCCACCATTTCTTTAGAAATGCCTGTACCAAGTCAGGGTCATTACGGTTTTCACAGTTTTCCGGTTGTTGACTGATTTTGTCTGTTTATATAATTATGAGTTTTGACTTTCCCTTTGTAAGATTGTTCGGAGTTCGGTAATTTTGTTATTACCTTCATTGACATTTGTATTATTGTATAGGTTTTCATTCTTCGACGGCCACAGGGAAGATTAACTTTATGTAAAATGTGTTACCCTCCTAAAATAAAGTATTTATTATTATTCGGCCATTATAAACTTACGGTATATGTTTTATCTTCTCTGATACGAAAATAAAAACTATTCAAATGATATGTCATTGTGGAATTTAAGCTGCGAAAAAAATATTCTCTCAGATGTATTTTAGTTTTATTTTCGACTGTTTTAAGTGATACAGAGAGCGGGCTTAGGGTTCCTTAGGAAGCGTTGTTATTTCCAGAGTGATTTAAAATCAAATATGCCCACCAAGGCCTCTGATTGGAGGAGATATCTTCGAATTCCTTTCCAAAACTACTTCATATGCAGTCACCAGACTCGCCAGATTTGTTTCTGTATGGTTCTGAAGAGATATTGCGTTTCGTAGCAATTCAATTGGTCTCTGAATGTTTGTAGCATTTGTCAATGTTTCCCTAAAATAGCTAAATGCGGTATCACCAGAATTGCCAAACATATTCCCTTTGTGGGTCTATTAGAAATGTCATTCTTTTTAGAGCAAATTTATTCGCTGACACATTTTGTACTTCTTTTGAAAAACTACAGCATGAAAAGTCACTAATGTGGTGTTCAATATTGTCATGAAAGATAGCTGAGATCTGGGATGAATAACACTGGTTAAATTTCATTTAGCTTCTCGCTTGACGTAATGTAAACGATGAATTGGTCACGGTACAATAAGTTCAGAAGAATCAGTATTTGTAAAATAATACAAGATTATTAAATGTGTATAGTACACAAAGACATAATAATAATCTTCCTATTTGAGATAGTCTATGTGATATTTCTTACTAGTAAATATGGTTTAGTGACTTATTTTCTTGGTAGCTTTACATATTGCTGACCTCTATATATGTACAGCCTTCCACAAAAGTGTGATCAGCGTTGTACGGTGGCGCAGGTCCAGACCGGACAGTGGTCTTGTTTTATTTAGGTTTTCATGATTTAGCCTTTTATGTCTTCAATATAACTGTCAATATTTTTATTTTTATTTCGTAAGCGATGTTTTGATTCGGAAACTTATATACCTATATAACACACTAAGGATGCCATTTTATAGCTGGAAAGAAAATATTGAAAAGGCATGTCTTAGATATTGTTGTATGTGTATACTATTCCGTCTTTAACCTGCGTATGCCTGTGTATTCGTGACATGTTGCGCCACTTTCAATAATATTTCAGTATATCGTGGCGGTCAGTTTTATTCGTGGAGAAAACCGGAGTACCCGGAGAAACCCACCGATCTGTCGCAAGTCACCGACAACCTTTATAACATAATGTTTTATCGAGTACACATCGCCATGAGAGGAATTCGAACTCACAGCGTTGGTGGTGATAGGCACTGAATGGATATAGGTAGTAAATCCAACAATCATACGATCACGACCACGACGGCCCCTATTGCTTATACTATAGGTACTTACACGTATATATGTTTAACCCCTCAAATTGTCATGTTTGACATTGGACGGCAGACTTAAATTTATACATGCACATTCCTGTATATTATCAAAGTAAATACGTGATCATTATAGTTTTTGTCTTTGAAATGAATGTCATGTATATCGATTATGTATATGGGTGCTATAAACATGTATATGGGTGCAATGCATGTATATTGACAGTGTATATGGATGCTATGTACATGTATATTGATGGTGTATATGGGTGCAATGCATGTATATTGACAGTGTATATGGATGCTATGTACATGTATATTGATGGTGTATATGGGTGCTATATACATGTATATGGGTGCAATGCATGTATATTGACAGTGTATATGGATGCTATGTACATGTATATTGATGGTGTATATGGGTGCTATATACATGTATATGGGTGCAATGCATGTATATTGACAGTGTATATGGATGCTATGTACATGTATATTGATGGTGTATATGGGTGCAATGCATGTATATTGACAGTGCATATGGATGCTATGTACATGTATATTGATGGTGTATATGGGTGCTATATACATGTATATGGGTGCAATGCATGTATATTGACAGTGTATATGGATGCTATGTACATGTATATTGATGGTGAATATGGGTGCTATATACATATATATGTACCTGTATATGTATTGTGTATATGGGTGTTATGTACATGTATATTGATGGTGTGTATGAGTGCTATATTAAGAGATTATTATATGACATTTTCCATATTGACCCTGGTATCAGCCCGAGATTCCCATATTAAGCCCGACAGTGAAGCTGGAGGGCTGATATGGGTCGAGGGCTGATACCAGGGACTATGTGAAAAATTTCATATCATAATCTATTTATCCCATATTTTACATTGACTTTTAAAGATTTTAACTGACAAATTGTGGGAATAAATCCTGAAGAGAGTTGACTTTGCTTAACTTGCAAATAGTGTCTGGTTTCAAAAAGATATGAAACAATGACGTTAGAAAATGTTTGTAAAATATACATAAGACTTTGACATATTTCTGCACAACTTATACATTTGAGCTAATTATTCCGTTTCAAGTTATTTAAACTTTTATTCCAATATTTTGAAACGTCTTAAATTGATTGAAATACGATTTTATGCATATCTTTATGCGTGCATCTTTCCCTTCTACTTTGACATATAATCTTTGAGACCACTGCGCAGATACCGGAAGTTGAATTCGAGGGCAAATACGGATATTTGAAGGCAAATACGGATCTTTGAGGGCAAATGCGGATATTTGCCCGTATTTGACCTCAGGGCAAATAATCTGCACTGACTTCTAGCTAGTATTGGACAGGCAAAAATGAACTTATCGCAAGAAAATATGTGATAAACATGCACCTGGTAAGATTTTTTTTCAGCGCCCGCGAAATTCAAACAGGATTACGAACCCGATTCCTTCAAATGTATCCAAGTTTCCATCAGTAGATATCTTAGTGATGGCGAATGTTGATATTTACGCCATCGTATCGACAATTGAGAACTATGAAAATAGAACAGTTACTCCAATTTTTGTCAGTAATAACTCTGTCCAGTCAACGGTAACTAATAATAACTCTATTAAGCAAACCGTTATATATTTGGCTCCCATTTTCCCCAAATCCAGAATAACACTATTCCCATACTCAAATATCCAGGGAAATGTGACAATCATTTTATGGCACAAATGATAAGAATCGGAAATCTGATTTATTGAAAAGTTATGTTTAATACCTGTGATAAATACAGTGAATTATTTCGTTGATTTTTACACGTTATTTATTTTGTTGTTATTTTGATGAATAAACATAATTTCATTTATTCATTTACAATTTAATTATTTCATTCATGGTTAAATATGTGATAAACAGATTATAACATAGCCTTTTCCACATAGGTCTTGCCTTGGTCTGATATGGGAGTCTCGGGATGATACCAAGATCGATATGGAATAGGCCATGTTATAATATAAATGTATATATATTGATGGTATACATGGGTGCTATATACATATATATTTATTGCGTATATGGGTGTTATGTACATGTATATCGATTGTGCATATGGGTGCTATATGCATGTATACTGATTGTGTATATGGGTGCTATATACATGCATATTGATCGTGTATAAGGGTGCTATGTACATGTATGTTGATTGTGCATACGTATGCCATATACATGTATATTGATTGTGTATATGGGTGCTATGTACATGTATATTGATTGTGTTTTTGGGCGCTATTGACATGTATATTGATTGTGTATATGGGTGCTATATAGATGTATATTTAGGGTGTGTATGGATGCTATATACATGCATATTGATTGTGTATATGGGTGCTATCTACATGTATATTGATGGTGTATATGGATGCTATATACATGCATATTGATTGTGTATATGACTGCTATATACATGAATATTGATTATGTATCTGGGTGTTATCTACATGTATATTGATGGTGTATATAGTTGCTATGTACTTGTATATTGATTGTGTATATATGTGCTATATACATGTATATTGATTATGTATATGGGTGCTATGTACATGTATATTGATTGTGTATATGGGTGTTATATGCATATATGCTGATTTCGTCTAAGGGTGCTATGTACATGTATGTTGATTGTGCATACGCATGCCATATGCATGTATATTGATTGTGTATATGAGTGCTATATACATGTATATTTATTGTGTATATGGGTGCTATATACATGTATATTTATTGTGCATATGGGTGCTATATACATGTATATCTATGGTATATATTGGTGGTATATACATGTATGTTCATGTTGTATATGCATGCCTCGTGCATGTATATTGATTGTGTATATGGGTGCTATGTACTTGTATATTGATTAAGTATATTGGTGCTATGTACTTGTATATTGATTGTGTATATAGGTGCTATATACATGTATATTGATTGTGTATATGGCTGTTATATATATGTATATTGATTATGTATATGGGTTGGGTGCTATATGCATGTATGTTGATTGTGTATATGGGTGCCATATACATGTATATTGATTGTGCATATGGGTGCTATGTACATGCATATTGATTGTGTATATAGGTGCTACATTCAAGTATATTGATTGTGTATATGGGTGCTATGTACAAGTATATTGATTCTGTATATCGATGCCATATACATGTATATTGATTGTGTATATGGGTGCTATATACATTAATATTGATTGTGTATATGGATGCAATAAATGTAAGTTGATTGGGTATATGGGTGCTATGCATGTATATTGATGGTGTATATGGGTACTATATACATGTATACTGATTGTGTATATGGGTTCTATATACCTATGCATTGTGTATAAGGGTGGTATATAAATATAGATTAACTTTAAAGTCACATGTAATTTTATACGTGTTTTCATTGGTTTAAAAATTCAGGTTATTTTCATATGCACTGAATCTGAAAATAGACGTTGTTGTCGAGGCGTCGCGTGGCGTTGTCATCATGCAATTTTATTTAAATATATTTCCGATTATTTGCCTTATTTTGAGAAAATAAATATATTTTTCAATATCATAGCAAAAATAGTTTGAATTAATCTATAAGGATTGATCGAAATTAAATGTTCGGTTCATTCGAAATAACCTCAATCTGGTTGTACACAGCCTTGCGTAACCCGCTACGCCGGTTACACGGTGTGTACAACCTGAGTGTGTTATTTCTTCATGAACCGAACAAAAATTGCGATCAATCCTGTATATTGATTCTGTATAAGGGTGGTATATACATGTATATTGATTGTGTATATGGATGCCATATATACATGTATATTGATTGTATATATGAGTAGTATGTACATGTATATTGATTGTGTATATGGGTGGTATATACATGTATATTGATTGTGTATAAGGGAGGTATATACATGTATATTGATTGTGTATATGGATGGTATATACATGTATATTATGTATATGGATGGTATATACATGTAAATTGATGGTGTATAAGGGTGGTATATACATGTATATAGATTGTATATAAAGGTGGTATATACATGTATATTAATTGTGTATATGGATGGCATATATACATGTATATCGATTGTGTATATGGGTGGTATATACATGTATATTGATTGTGTATAAGGGAGGTATATACATGTATATTGATTGTGTATATGGATGGTATATACATGTATATTATGTATATGGATGGTATATACATGTAAATTGATGGTGTATAAGGGTGGTATATACATGTATATTGATTGTGTATAAGGGTGGTATGTACATGTATATTGATTGTGCATATGGGTGATATATGCATGTATATTGATGGTGTATATGGGTGGTACATACATGTATATTGATTGTGTATAAGGTTGGTATATAGATGTATATTGATGATGCATAAGGGTGGTATATACATGTATATATATGTATATAGATTGTGTATATGGGTGGTATATACATGTATATTGATGGTATATATGGGTGCTATATACATGTATATTGATTGTGTACATGAGTGGTATATACATGTAAATTGATTGTGTATAAGGGTGGTATATACATGTATATTGATTGTGTATATAGATGGTATATGCATGTATATTATGTATATGGGTGGTATATACATGTATATTGATGGTGTATAAGGGTGGTATGTACATGTATTTTGATTGTTTATATGGGTAGTATATATATGTATATTGATTGTGCATATGGGTGGTATATACATGTATATAGATTGTGTATATGGGTGGTATATACATGTATATTGATTGTGTATAAGGGTGGTATATACATGTATATTGATGGTGTATATGGGTGCTATATACATGTATATTGATTGTGTACATGGGTGGTATATACTTGTATATTGGTTGTGTACAAGGGTGGTATATACATGTATATTGATTGTGTATATGGGTGGTATATACATGTATATTGATTGTGTATATGGGTTGTATATACATGTGTATTATTTGTGCATAAAGGTGGTATATACATGTATATTGATTGTGTATATGGGTGGTATATGCATGTATATTGATTGTGCATATGGGTGGTATATACATGTATATTGATTGTGGGGTGGTATATACATGTCTGTCCGAAGCTAGAACCTTGATTTACACGACATATGTCACGGTCTTTTTTGTGTTCAATTGTTTGAGGTGAGAAATGATCGCTTGGGTTATGATTCTTGAGTTTCTGTTTTTAAGTGTATAATGGTATATAGTCCAGTCTGCTGAGAATATGGTCACCATGTTAATTAAGATGTTTACATCTGTCTGTCGGGTACAACATTATATAGGCTGCAGCAGATCCTAGTCTCCGATTCGAGGACTACTAATGGCTCTTTTTTGTTGTGGTTCACTATGTATTACTAGTTTTGTTTGTTGTTAAACATTGGTCTCTGGAGACTATTTCTATAGACCAGTTATGGACGTCTCGTTCACTTTATATATTGCAACACTAGTATTAAATAACTGACATTTTAATTGTGGTCAAGATTAAAAAAAATATTTTAGGTAATACTGAGAACCACATTTAAAGTTTTCGAATGTTTGTTTGTTTGTTTGTTTAAAGCCACTTTCAACAATTTTTCAGTTACAGTCAATGGACATAAGTATTCGTAACCCTCGATTTGACGCTATATATTTCATATGAAACCACATTTTTCAAAAAATTATTGTGAAGTCATTTCTAAACGGATTTTGATCATTTTTGCACCAGAAGAATCATAAATATTTAAATATTATTTGGTTAGTTTAGCATGATTTTCCGTTAGATTGCATTTATTTTCTTATAATTTAAAGACAATTGTTGCTTTCTGACGTCAAATTTGCTATATATTTTAACAAAAATAAAATCTGAAAGATCAACATTGTGTTTAAATCACCAGAAAACCAAAACAATGCACAAAAATTACTATCAAATAAACAAATAACATTCAAAGAATTCTGCGTCTCTTGAAATAAATTTCATAAAAATCTGCCCAGAGATAGCTTTAAAATATTTTTTTGAAAAAATGTGGTTTTATATAAAATATATAGTAAAAAATCGAAGGTGACGAATATTTATGTCCATGAACTGTATATCGTGGCGGTCAGTTTTATTGGTGGAGGAAGCTGGAGGACCTGGAGAAAACCACAGACCTGTCGCAAGTCACTAATAAACTTGATCACATAATGTTGTACACCTCGCCCTTATCGAGATTCGAACTCACAACATCAGTGGTGATGGGCACTGATTGCACGTTTTCCAATGAAGTAAGTTTATTACATCACAGATACATCTACTGTGTGTCTCGTTAATGTAATATTTTCCCGGTTTAATCTGTTACACTCGTGAGTTTTGATCCAAGTTAAGAATCAAACACATTATTACTGACAAAAATTAAAATATATGATAAATTAATGATACAAAGACAGGAAACAATGCTGATTCTTTTATTATATTTCCATCTCATTTTATACTATTAGATACCCGGAAAACATAGACCAGTATCTTCCGTACATGTGTTCGGCTGAATTGCTATGTTTGGAATCTTTCTTGATATACACCCTGTCTCCTTTTTTGAGTTGCAACACAGTATTGAGAGTTCCTGTGGAGTAGTTTGCACCAAATGCCTTTTCATACATCACGTCGTTCACCCATAAAGCACAGTGTAGATGTTTACCACCACTTGATCTAACTGTAGCCGACAACATATACAGTCCTTGTCTTGGTACGGTAAATATCCCTGTGTTAGGTGAATAGTGTCCTCCAATATTTGTCCTCACTGAATCAAATTTGATTATTTCGCTCATCGATGGAGTAATATCTTTAGATACGATTGCTGAGAATGCTGGTATCTTTCTTGGATCTGAAACAGGATTGCAATGTTATATTTGTGCCTTCTGATATACAACTGTATGGTTTAGAACGCTCGGGAGCTTGTCGCGGTCAACGTCACTTTACAATCCATACGAACAAATTGTGGACAAGATTAAACAAAGATATTTTTTTTTTTTTTTTTTATTATATCTATACCTGTGAACAATTTACCACTGGGTGCCAGGAAACCTCAAAGGTTTACAAATATTTACAATGAACAATATAATTAAATAAATAAATACTGGTACAGTTGTAGTAAGAATACAATACCATAAGCAAATAAATCATATTTTATCTCTCATATTCAATTTATAAATATACATTTTTACACAGTAAACAATGAAAGGAATTATTAATACAACTAAATTCATAATGTATCCAATAATAGCTGTAATTTCCTAATATTATATAAGTTTCGAACTTCTGGGTTCTTAATCATCATTTGAATATGAAAAAAAAAAGTTACAAATGCTTACGTGTGTAGGTTGTCCCTTTCTTTAACTTGAGGATGACATTCAGTAAGTCGTCGACAATGCCATGATCTGAATAATTAAACAACAGTTCTAGTAATAACTTATAGTCATTTAATAAGATTAATTATAATATCTGCTACAATTTATACTAATTTACTATTATTATGATAGTGACACTTCAAAACAAGTAATGCCTCAAATCGTCCGGGAAAATTGTTACAAAAAGGGGGGCTACCACCGTGCACCTGTGGTGTATCAGTGTAAATGTACAAAAAAGGGGGGCTGCCGCCGAGTACCTGTGGTGTATCAGTGTAAATGTACAAAAAGGGGGGCTATCACCGTGCACCTGTGGTGTATCAGTTTAAATGTACATCTTGTTATCTAAGACCTATATTTATATTCCCCCGTAATGTAGACATCGCCAATAACTGTTCACTTACATAAACTAACCGTTAATTAATGCTAACGGAAGTTAGAGTGAAGAGTATGTATTCTACCTTTATAAATATAACAGGTGTCAGAGAGTTACAAATAGTATAAACAACATCTAAGTAAAAAGAAAGACTTAAATTGCTGAATTATATTTGTCTACAATAGAAAAACTTACCATGCGCTGCAACATCGAAAACGGTACCATTTAAAATCACGAAAACGAGTGGCAAAAGGTAGGAAAATTTCATTGTCACAGAACACATGTAGAACACACGACAATTCTACATATTTTGTGTAATTTGTCATATTTAACCAGGATATTCCGTGACAAACTTGCGTGCATACATAACACTGTAATGTATACCTTGCACATGTTACAATTGTTATTCCATTTTTAGAATAAACTTATGCTGGTGAAAATACCTGGTAGATACCTAGAAAAGTATTGATTGATAGTCATGCATGTGTTACTTCTTGTCAATGATATTTTACAAGCATAGAAACGTTACTATTCGTCCATTTATAACCTTTAAACAGTATTGTACTACAAGTCACAAGTTCACAACCGAATTAAAAAGGCAAAAATGAGGGGTTTGGTTGATTTGTTTGCGACGACACAAATCAGTTTTGTTAATTAAACTTTTCTTATCACACGTGTTAGACTGTCATTCCCGTTTTAAAATTAATGTTTTTCGGTCGAAGTTCAAGTCAAGTTAAGATACATGTGTTACCGTACCAGGGTATTTTGTTCCCCATTTACCCCTCTGTCGCATAGTAATGCTGCTTCCAAAATTAGTTGTTTAAAATACATGTTTTTATTTTTTAAGATAGAACTTTTTGTAAAGATATTTCAAACTTTTACAAATCAAATATTTTGAAGCTTAATTTAATTTAGTTTGACATTTTTATAATTGATTTTTATCACATCTTTTTGTGTGTACTACAAGCTAGTCTAAAAGTCTAACACAAAGAACATATAGATAGAAATGCTATTTCTAATCCAGGATTATCGATTGACATTAGGTGACCGACCATAGACTTTTGTGGGAGATAAACAAATGAGCAATTCAGCTTAAAGGCGCTAATTGACTCTGTGTGCCGCCCCAACAGATAATTTCAAAAAAATGTGAGATTAATTCACTCATTTGGAATTTAATGCGCAAAGTTCATGCGCTAATCCAATTTTAAATCTCCAAACAACAGATTCAATTGGTCAACAACACCGAAAATAGTTCGAATCTACTGACCGAACTTTGTTCTTTGAGAAGTTCACATTTGCTGTGACTTTCAAAGAATAAAGTTGTTTATATTTTACTCAGTAGTTTGTCAACTATTTTCAGATGAGTTTTTAAACTTTATTTTTTTTTGTATTTATTTTAAATGATAATTTTTTTATATTTCGTCATTTTACTTTATTTAAAGCACTCTGTATTTTTGTATTGCTAATTATGCAATACCTTGCAAGCTTAATTTAATATTTTAGTATCACACTTATTTTTTTTCGTAAAGAAATATTGTATTCATAACTTACAAGGGACACGGAGTCCTAATACTTATTTTTTATGTATGCTGTATATATTGTGATTATTCAGTTCTCTATGAGCACCGTGATTGGTTAATAAAATATCTTGTATCTTGTATCTTGTATTTTAGCATTTCACCTTTTTCATTATCAATAAGGGAGATAATCATTTTGTTTTGTTTTTTACGTCAAACAAGATGTAGTTTAAAGTTCACAATATAGCTAAGGTTTTGTACATTACAATGATATAAATAATCAGAGATTGTAAGGAAGGTCGGGACGTTCGCACAAATCTTTTATGTTGTTCACGGAAAGGTTCACTCTTTCTAACCTGTATTTTTGTACTGCTAATAGTCTCTCCCCCCCCCCCCCCCCCCCCGCCCCCAATTCTGTTGAGGCATCAAAGCTTGTTGTTTTATCAGAACTCATCTGGTCTCTCGAGTTTCAGTGAACCCCAACCATGACTCTTATTTCGTATATATAATTTGTTGTATTTTTTGTTTTAGATTTTCTGTTTATATCTCTTGAGCTAGTTTTTCTTCCCCATCCCCATTCTCAATTATAGTTATATTAGATTACAGACACAGTCCGAGTTTGTAAATTAATATATCACACAATACCCATTTCCAATATGATGCATGGGCCGTGTTCCCACAACCTATGGAGCTGGCGGACCAGGGCATCAACTTCAGCCCAGACCACATAGCAGGCCAGGTGTTATGCTTAGAATACTGTATTGAGCTAGAGTATCTGGACTCCCATTCTTAAACAGATGGAGGTTTGATAGTCCTGGAGTAACATGGTTTACTTATCTTTCCCCTTCGCAAGAATTGGTCGCGTACCAAGTCATACAGATGCGTTACCAGTTGAGCATTGCACACACACACACACACACACACACACACACATGGTTAAAATTCTGGTAACGTAGATTGATATTTGGTATTGTAACGGTGTTACCCGTCTTCTCTTAGACATCCGCTCAACTAATTATTCTATTTCTTTTGTTTGGAATTTTAAGTGCGATATCCTGTCCTTCAACTCATTTTGAGAATAAATAAGTTTTTCGCTTATCAAGGGTCAGATCCTTAACCCCACTGTTTTTATTATTATTGACAAAATTGTATTACATGATTTCTACACATTTACTGTGACATTAAAAGAATAAAGTTGTTTATATCTTACTCAGTAGTTTATCAACTATTTTCAGTTCCTGTCCAGAGGTAAATCAATAAGGCCTACCCACAGTACTACTACTACAATATCAACAACACACAGAGAATCCATTCACACACACACCTCGCTGCTAATGATTTAGTTGGTGCCAAAGTTGATAATTTCACTGAAAAACAATGAAACGTTTTAGATAATCATACGTTAATCTATGAACCGTGTGTTTTAATGTCACTGTCAATACTTCATTTATATATTACAAATATTTACTTTATATATCTAAATTAGTTATTTGTGCATTTTATCTGAATACTAAATCACTCTAAATGGACACAATTACGAAGTAGAAGTATCTGGCGTCTGTCTGTTCGTCCGTCCGTATACCGTAATTTTTTCTAAAGTACCACCGCATACCCAGTCTCCAAATGTACCATAAATGTTCCTCTGGGGAGGGGGTGCCAAAGAAGTGTTGTTTGTATCTTTCTGGAGCAATTTGAAATAGAGGATGGCAGCCTGACATCTGATTGGTTAAAACATTTTAACCTAATTCTCCTGAACAACTGCAGGTGGAGCCATCAGACGTGCCAGGTATGTTTCTCTATTCTCTGTGTCACATGAACCATTTTCCAAAATATGGGACTTATGTTTTATATGCCCATTCCTTTCCATTTTTAATTGAAAATCAAATACTATACTCCATCACAAGGTAAACGACCAATATTTTATATTCTCGCTTGGAAATTTGAATGAATTAATACGTCGTTGATTTTCTGTCATCCTCTGTGTTTCTAATGGGACTCCGAGTTACTTCCCTTGATTCATTAAGAAAGGTTTAAAGATACAACATGACATAAATAGAAGACGGACAGACAATCAAATGCCCAAATGAAAAAGTACAAAATGACAAACAATGATGTGGAATACACTACGGACAGACAATCAAATGGTCAAATGAAAAAGAACAAAATGACAAACAATGATGTGGAATACACTACGGACAGACAATCAAATGGTCAAATGAAAAAGAACAAAATGACAAACAATGATGTGGAATACACTACGGACAGACAATCAAATGGCCAAATGAAAAAGAACAAAATGACAAACAATGATGTGGAATACACTACGGACAGACAATCAAATGGCCAAATGAAAAAGAACAAAATGACAAACAATGATGTGGAATACACTACGGACAGACAATCAAATGGCCAAATGAAAAAGAACAAAATGACAAACAATGATGTGGAATACACTACGCAGAAAACTGAGTAGTGAATAGAACGAATCCCACGGCCGGTTTCTGGAATAACCTTCATCAGGTGCGCTCAACATCGAAAGAGTGGAAAGCCAAATAAAGTTTTGGGAGCAATAAAACCAAAGGGCCTAAGCAGGGTAGCCAAAATCAGCCAAGGGAGGAGAACCTTAGTTTATTAACAATTACATTATTTAGGAACTGTAAATTTCAGTAATAAATATATCTAATAAACCATGTCAGTGCCGAAACACTGACTACTGGGGCAAACTCAGGTGCTCCGGAAGGGAGAACAGCTCTTCCCTTCACTAGTTACAGCTGTCGTTTTACTCTTGCTTCAAGTCCGGTGATGAGTCATGCATGAGGGAATGTTGCCTCTACTTTTTCAATGACAACTTTCTGAGGTTTGCAAGTTAAATATGATAACGTTTTCTTCATTATTTGCCAATGCTGCGGCCTTCATTTTACATACTAGTTCACATTATCAAGAATTCCGGGTATATCCGACCAAATTCTTTAATATTTATTATTACAATAAGAGCATTATTAAATATATTTTAGTATATCATATGAAACATGTTGTGTGGCATGAATACAAGTTACCGGGTGTACGTATAATGTATTGACATTTGTATTATTGTATTTGTTTTCATTCTTCGACGGCCACAGTGAAAATTTACTTTATGTAAACTGTGTTACCCTCTTAAAATAAAGTATTTATTATTATTCACCCATTATACATTTACGGTATATGTTTTGTCTTCTATGATACGAAAATAAAAACGTGCATTAAAAACTATTCAAATGATATGTCATTGTGGAATTTAAGTTGTGTAAAAATTAATCTCTCAGATGCACTTTAGTTTTATTTTTGACTGTTTCAAGTGACTTGAATTTGGGTGATACAAAGAGAAGTGTTCCATAAGAAGAGTTGTTATTTCCAGAGTGATTTAAAATCCAACATGCCCACCCAGGCCTCTGATTGGAAGAAATATTTTCTACTTCTTTTCGAAAACGACTTCATATGAAGTCATCAGACTCGCCAGGTCTGTTTCTGTATAGATCTGAAGAAGTATTTTTACGTTTCGTAGTAATTCTACCCTAATGGTCTCTGACTGTCTGTAACATTTTTGGATGGTTCCCAGCTATATGCAGTGTCACGGAATTGCCAGAAATATTCTTTTTCTGGGTCTTTCAGAAATGTTATTTTCTTTAAAGCAAATATAAATATAAGTTGGCTGACGTGGCCTCTGGCTAATACATGTGTACTTCTTTTGAAAAACTACTGCATGAAAAGTCATTAATGTAATGTTCAATATTGTCATGAAAGATAGCTGAGATCTGAGGTGAATAAAACTGGTTACATTTTATTTATCTTCTTGTGTGACGTTATGTAAACGATGAATTGGTCACGGTACAATAAGTTCAGAAGGATCAGTATTTGTAGTAAAATAATACAAGATAATTAAATTTAGTTTGTTTCATTTGTGATATATCAGTACCAATTTCGCGAGCACGTGTGTTGGAACTGCTAGACCCCGTCTGTCCTTCCGTCCGTCTGAAACACTAAGAGGGTACCCATAGATCTGTATCTGCATAGTTCAGTTATTATTCAACATTATTCAAGCTTTGTATATTATTATATTCATATTTCTCACCTCTATATGTGTACACCCTTCCACAAAATGTCCATGTTGACAATCAAAATGTGATCAGTGTTGTACGGTGACGCATGTTCACACCCGACATTGGTCTTGTTTTATTTAGGTTTTTATGATATAGCCATTTATGTCTTCAATATGACTGCCCGGGCCGTCGTGATCGTGATCGTATGGTAGTTGGATTTATTACTACCTATGCAATCAGTGCCTACCACCATTAACGGCAAATTTGTGAGTTCGAATCCCATTCAGGCGAGGTGTTCTTGATACAACATTATGTGATAAAGTTTGTCAGTGACAGGTCGGTGGTATTCTCCGGGTATTCCGGTTTCCTTCGCCACTAAAACTGAACACCACGATATAACTGAAATAGTATTGAGAGTGGCGTTAAACACCATACATTGTGTATACGAGTGCTATATACATCTATTTGTATGGTGTTGATGGGTGCTATGTACATGTATATTGATGATGTATATGGGTGGTAAATAAATGTATATTGATTGTGTATAAGGGTGCTATATACATATATATTAATGGTGTACTAGTATATGGGTACTATATACATGTATATTAATGGTGTACTAGTATATGGGTGCTATTTACATGTATATTGATAGTGTATATGGGGGCTATGTACATGTATATTGATGGTGTATATGGGTGCTATATACTTGTATATTGATTCTGTATATGGGTGTCATCTACATGTATATTGATGGTGTATGTGTGTGCTATGTACATGAATATTGATTGTGTATATGGGTGCTATATACATGTATTTTGATGGTCTATATGAATGCTATAAAAATGCATATTGATTGTGTATATGGGTGTTATATACATGCATATTGATTGTGCATAAGGGTGCTATATACATGTATATTGATTGTGTATATGACTGCTATGTACATGTACATTGATAGTGTATATGGGTGCTATGTACATCTATATTCATGGTGTATATGGGGGCTATATACTTGTATATTGATTGTGTATATGGGTGCCATATACATATATTTTTAGTATGTATATGGGTGCTATATATATGTATATTGATTGTGTATACGAGTGCTATATACATCTATTTGTTTGGTGTTGATGGGTGCTATGTACATGTAAATTGATGATGTATATGGTTGGTAAATAAATGTATATTGATTGTGTATATGAGTGCAATATACATGTATTTTAATGGTGTACTGGTATATGGGTGCTATATATATGTATATTGATTGTGTATATGGATGCTATATACCTGTATATTGATGGTGTATATGGGTGCTACATATATCTATGTTGATGGTGTATATTGGTGCTATGTACATGTATATTGATGGTGTATATGGGTGCCATAAACATGTATTTTGAGTATGTATATGGGTGCTATTTATATGTAAATTGATTGTGCATATGGGTGCCATCTACATGTATATTGATGGTGCATGTTAGTGTTATATGCATGAATATTGATTCTGTATATGGGTGCTATATACATTTATATTGATGGTCTATATGGGTGCTAAAAAATGCTTATTGATTGTGTATATGGGTGTTATATACATGCATATTGATTGTGTATATGTGTGCTATATACATAGACATTTTTTGTATTTTGATTGTGTATATGAGTGCTATATGCATGTATATCGATGGTGTATATGGGTGCTATGTACATGCATATTCATGGTGTATATGGGTGCTATATACTTGTATATTCATTGTGTATATGGGTGCCTTATACATGTATTTTTAGTATGTATATGGGTGCTATATATATGTATATTGATTGTGTATATGGGTGTCATCTACATGTATATTGATGGTGTATATGGGTGTTATGTACATGTATATTAAATGTGTATATAGTTGCTATATACATGTATATTGAAGGTCTATATGGGTGCTAAATACATGTATATTGATGGTGTGTATGGGTGCTATATACATGTATACTGATTGTGCTTATAGGTGCTATTAAACACCATACCCCCCTAATATGACTGTCAATATGTTTATCTTATTTCGTTATCGATCCTTACAATCGAACACTTATATACCTATACAATACACTAAGAATGTCATTTTATTGTTGTATGTTTTTGTTATTCTGCTTTTTAACTTGTGTGTGTTTGTGTATTCGTGACACTGTCGTGATACCAAGCGGATATATTGAACATGTTCGTATGTTTTGGTGTCTAACACCACTTTCAACAATATTTCAGTTATATCGTTGCGCTCAGTTTTATTTGTGGAGGAAACCGGATTATCCGGAGAAAAGCACAGATCTGTCGCAAGTCACTGACAACCTTTATCACATAATGTTGTATCGAGTACACCTTGCCATGAACGGGATTCGAACTCACAGCGTTAGTGGTAATTGGCACTGATTGCATATACAGCAGGGGTTTAAAAATCCCCTAGCCCGACGCCCGGGGCTAGTAATTTCCACATTTGGGCTAGCTGAAATAATCAGCTGTATGCCCCACGGGCTAGTAAAAATATATATCGGATATTGACAAACTTGTCAATATTCGCGTATCTACTTATATTCATATGTTATATGTTGTTTAATCAGCAGCAATGTTTTATTTATTCAACCGCAAGCTTTTTGTCGAAATTGAGAGCAAAGAAGGTAGAAAAACTGTGTATTCTCGTCATAAACAGCTTCAACAAATGACGGCTTGCCGGAAATTTCGAAAATGAAATACCGGTTTTGCCGATAGTAAAAAAAAAAAAAATTTAATGCCGACCGACCCTAAACACACATATTATTTTTTTGACCTTACAGTGACCTGAACTGTGGAAAATAAGTGAAAATGAAATGCAATACCAGATCTGAAAAGAAAGATAGTTAAACTAATATACATTGTACATGTTGTACAAGGGTTCAAGTCTGCAAGTCGGATTCATGAAATCACGGTATTGACCAGGACTAGTGGTTCATAGATTCGGGCTAGTAATATTTGGGAGTATGCTAGCCCTGGGCTAGTGAGATGGTCCAAGATTTGTTAACCCCTGATATAGGTAGTAAATCCGACTACAAAACAATCACGACGGCCCCTATTGTTTATATTATAACTACTTACATTTATATATGTTTAACCTCTCAAATTGTCATTGGACGTCAGACTTACATTGGACATTGGACATTTATAGATTCACATTCCCGTATATTATCAAAGTAAACACGTAATCAATTTAGTCTTTGTCTTTGAAATTAACCACGTATATGAATATCATAAATGCATATATGGGTGCTATGTACATGTATATTGGTTGTGTATATGGGTGCTATATATGTAACATTTAATTATGTCCTCTAGTTCAACGTGTCCGCCGGACACTTTTACATATGCTATAGTGTCCAGCAGACACTATTTCATATCGCAATCTCTATTAAATATTGTCCGGGGGGACACTTTAACATAGGACACTATTATGTCTTACCCTAACCCTAACCCTAACCCTATACTGGGACACAATTTCATAGCACCGTCAGTTTCAAATCGCAATCTCTATAAAATATTGTCCGGGGGACACTCTAGAATAGGACACTATTATGTCTTACATATACATGTATATAGAAGGTGTATATGGATGGTGTATACATGTATATTGATTATATGTGTATCGGTGCTATATACATGTATATTGATTGTGTATATGGGTGTTATATACATGCACATGTATATTGATTGTGTATATGGGTGCTATATACATGTATGTTGATTGTGTATATGGGTGCTATATGCATGTATATTGATTGTGTATATGGGTGATATGTACATGTATATTGATTGTGTATATGGGTGCTATATATATGTAGCATTTAATTGTGTCCTCTAGTTCAAAGTGTCCGCCGGACAATTTTACATATGTCATAGTGTCCAGCAGACACTATTTCATATAGCAATCTCTATAAAATATTGTCCGGAGGGACACTTTAGCATAGGACACTATTATGTCTTACCCTAACCCTATACTAGGACACAATTTCATAGCACTGGACACTATTTCATATCGCAATCTCTATATAAAATATTGTCCGGGGGGACTCTTTGAAATAGGACATTATTATGTTTTACATATACATGTATATAGAAGGTGTATATTGATTATGCATATCGGTGATATTTACATGTACTGTGATGGTGTATATGGGTGCTATATATACATGTTTATTACATACTTAGTTTAAATAAAGGCATTTTTGTATGACCAATATGACCGGAAGTAAACTGTCGATAATTTCACACCCCGGGAAAATAACCGGTTATTGGATTACTACAAGATCATTTCCATATCGAGGCCCATAGTGGCCCGGGCCAGTATGGGCCTCGACTTCGTCTCAGGCCAATATGGGTGTCTCTTTTCTAGATGTCGGAAGTATGTAATAAATAGTTTAATACATGGGCATTTCCATATTGGCCTGACTACAATCCCTCGACCCATATGGGGGTCTCGGGATGATAACCAGGCCAATATGGAAATGCCCATGTATTAATCTGTATTTATTGATTGTATGTATGGGTGTTATATACATGTATATTGATTGTATATATGGGTGCTATATACATGTATATTACGAATTTAGTTTGTTACGCATATTACATTGGTTATTCAACCCTGAATGTCAGCATATATTCGGAAAACAGACGGGGTATATATGTACGTTTTCGGTCTCCCTCATTTGGGCCCCAAAAAACAATAACAACGTGGTTGACAAAAACAGAAATATTTACGCTTGACTGAATCAATATCATAATACGGAATAATAAATGTATTTTTACCAAATTAAATGCTGTTTTTAAACTCAAAACGGTTGTATGAACAAAAAAGATATTGTTTTCTTCAATCAAAAATTAAAATATACCTTTCACAAATCTACACCAACCACTCAATTCGTGCAACGGGTGCAGCTATCCTCGGAAGAAACTGTTCAATGGCACAAATTATGGCAGTTACCGGACACAAATCTGCCTCGTCAGTTGCAGTATATCAACGTGTTTCATCAAAGGAAAAACAAGTTATGGGAGACATTATCACAAGTTCTGTTCGTGGAGAGCAACCATCTCAACTATCCCCAATAATGCCACCGCACAGTACTTCCCGGTTGCAACTCATGCCGCCGACACAAAACAGTTCAAGTTCAACATCACTTGTTCAAATGAGAGCCAATACACATGTTTCATCGTCGGTTACGGACGTCGTTGACATTTTGGATGTAAATTATGATGATTTATTTTGTGATTATAACACTCTTACAACAGTTAATTCCGTCACAAACACCAGAACAATTCAGCAAACTCCCATGTTCCACGGCTGTACCATTACAAATTTGAACATAACAATCAACAAGTGAAAGTGTGTTAAAGTTTCCGCCTTTAAAACTTTCGAGGTCACGGGACCACACCAAGTTTTTGCTTATTGTTAACATTTTAAGTATGGCTCCACCTAAGGACCATGCAGTGGGTGATTTATTGATAGTTGCAAAATTGGAGTTTATATGGTTCATATGTTGCATTTTGATGGAAAATTCATAAAAATAATAAAAGAACGCATGTATTGACTTTGGTTGCTATGGTAACAACTACATCATAAAACCCCTTTTATTTCAGTCTTAAAATCACTAAATTTGCACTTTTGCCACACAGATTTCTCAAAACATATTTAAAAAAATTCATAATATAATTACACACTAGTGATGTTGAAGACTTCTTCTAAAAATTAACGTATATGAACAGAAAGTACAAGTTTGCCAATTACTGTTACCATGGCAACCAAGCAGCCTCATTTCGCATCTTCAAAAAAATGCAAAAATCAGGATTTTCATTATCTATTATCTCCTGTGAACAGAGGGGTTGGTGAATGAGGCTTGTTTGTATCCGTTCAATAGACACTTATCTAAAACATATAAAAAATAATCACGTGTAGCCTCTTTTAGATTTTTTGGAAAAAAGCGTTTTTTGTCCCATACTTTTGGTTTTTCAGCAAATACTATATAACTACATTTTTACCAAATATTTTTACTTCTCTAAAATGTATTTACTGATATTATCTGTTTTACATAACTTATAACCAGACTAACTACTAAATAAACTTTTAACCTTAAATTATGTGAATGGTTGCCATGGAAACAAAAATAAAACATTTTAAATGCATTTCATATCATGCTAAAATCATAAAATTTTCTTTTGGTCACAAAGATTTCCATATTACTGATTTCATAGCTAAATGCCAAATCTTAAAATGATAACAATGAAAATTTAAATAATGCCCATGGAAAGAAAAACAATTACTGTTACCATGGCAACCAAACAGTTTCATTTCGCATCTTTCAAAAAAAAAACACTTCAAAAATTAGGATTTTCATTATCTGTCATCTCCTGTGAACAGGGTGCTATGTGAATGATGCTTGTTTGTATCTGTTCAATAGACACTTGTCTAAAACATATAAAAAATAATCGTTTGTAGCCTCTTTTAGATATTTTGGAAAAAAGTGTTTTTTGTCCCATACTTTTGGGTTTTTTAGCAAATAGGTACAACTACATTTTTTACAAAATATTCCTACTTCTCTAAAATGTATTTACTGATATTATCATTTTCACATAACTTATAACCAAACTAACTACTAAATAAACTTTTAACCTTAAATTATGTGAATGGTTGCTATAGAAACAAAAATAAAACATTTTAAATAAATTTCATATCATGCTAAAATCATAAAATTTTCTTTTGGCCACAAAGATTTCCATATTACTGATTTCATAACTAAATGTCAAATCTTAAACTGATAACAATGCAAATTTAAATAATGTCCATGGAAAGAAAAACAATTATTGTTAATACCATGGCAACCGAACACTTCAACAGCCTCATTTCGCATCTTCCCCCCCCAAAAAAACGTAAAAAAAATAGGATTTTCATTATCTATTACATGTATCTCCTGTGAACAGGGTGCTATGTGAATGATGCTTGTTTGTATCTGTTCAATAGACACTTGTCTAAAACATATAAAAAATAATCGTTTGTAGTGTAATGTCCATGGTATCCATGGAAACAAAAACAGAGTTGGATAAATCTACAATTCAAACACAGCAAAAAAAAATTTCTAGCATTAATTTCTCAATCATTTTTAAAATCAAATCTGCTAATTTTCCAATTGTAAATTATTTCAGATAGTATACAATTATGGTACTAGAATATTTATTGTACAATTCTAGTACTATACATTTATTGTACACAGGGGGCCTGGGTGGCTCAATGAGTTAGGTCGCTGGATATTCAAGCCTATCACCAATACGGCGTGTGTTCGCCCCCAGCTTTGTAAATTTGCCCATGTTTGGTGGTTCTCTCCAGCTTCCTCCACCATTAAAATTGGTCGCCATGACAATAGCTGAAATATTGTTGAAAGTGGCTTTAAAACACCAAAAATTCAAATCAATCAAATCAAATATTGTACAATTCTAGTACATTTTGTACTACCGGGTATACATTTATTGTACAATTCTAGTACTATACATTTATTGTACAATTCTAGTACTATACATTTATTGTACAATTCTAGTACTATACATTTATTGTACAATTCTAGTACTATACATGTATTGTACAATTCTAGTACTATACATTTATTGTACAATTCTAGTATTATACATTTATTATACAATTCTAGTACAATACATTTATTGTACAATTCTAGTACAATGCATTTATTGTACAATTCTAGTACTATACATTTATTGTATAATTCCAGTATTATTATTTTAAGTCACTTTTTAGATACTAAAGATTTGTTGTAGTAACATTTTACTATAAACTTCTAATACAAATATGGGGTGCTTGTCCTGATTACATTATAATTTACATGTACCTCTGTATATTAAAAATATGAACCTAAAAGTTAAGAAAGTTGCCATTGTTTGAAGAGCAGCAAGATTTACTATCTTATGACTTTTCACAATATGCCAGAGGGTGGTATCTTGCTTTTCAAATCATATTATGCAAATGACCCCTCCTTTTAACATTATAAATTCCTATAATGTAATCAGTCTATTTGTTCATAGAAACATGTACATGCTTCATATACCTTCAACAACTTCTGACAAGTTCAGTTATCTGAATAGCCGATTCTAGATCCCCATCTTCTACTTGTACTCTTTGTAAATTAAACCAAAGACCATACAATTGGTATTTAATTTGTTGCTTCTGCACTAAGCACGCATCATTAAGAAGAAAGAGCAGACAGGTTGGCTTGGAATCAGGATAATGTGTCAGAGTGGGGCAACGTGTCAATCCACAGACGATTGTTTCAGTGAACTAGTAGTATAAAAATGCAACTAAGTGTTTTGGTCTAGTACAAAACGGACATCATCTCAATTAAAATTAGTCTGTTCTCGCCATGTTATGACTGAAAATTGCTGGGTTTGAGTTAAATAACCATCTGATAAATAAAGGTAATAACAAAATTACCGAACTCCGAACAATCTCACAAAGGGAAAGTCAAAACTCACAATCATACAAACAGACAAAATCAGTCAACAGCCGGAAAACTGTGAAAACCGTAATGACCCTGACTTGGTACAGGCATTTCTAAAGAAATGGTGGGTTGAATCAGATTTTAAGGCGCCAAACCTCCCGCTCTCATTACGGTTCAAAGGTTCCGGCTGTCACTGTAACAGTATTTAAATACAGGAACAAAATAGGTAAAATAGTTGTCAAATCACTCTACTGTTTGTTGCTTTGGGTTTTGAGATGGTAAAGAAAATCTTGAAAAAAATGCAATCTGAATAGGAAGGAGATAGTGCAGGGTGTCAAGCCACTTTTGACAAAAATTATAGTAGAATAGGAATTTTTTTAATGAAAATATAGGATAAATTACAGCTATATTTAGCAAAAAATGCATGGCCTCCACCAGTCCACTTCCCTTGTAGCATTTCCTCACCTCCTTTTTATATTAACAAATGAACCAAAAAAAAATCCCCATTATCATTAAACTCTAGTCTCCTATTGCTCTTTTCACAAAATAAATAAAAATTTTAGTACATGGTTCTGTGTGGGAAAATCTGCATTGTATTGCATTTACTAGTAAGTTGGTCAGATGTCACAATTTCATTTCCTATAGTATCCTCATTTACATTTTCTGTTTTTCTCTCTCGACATTATCCGTTCTTCCTTTGATGGCAAAATGAATGATTCATGAACAATAAGTCCTGGTGATGATGGAGTTGATAGGCATATTTTCTTGACATCATCTTCTGTGTATAAAATACCATCTCTTATTTCAAATGATGACTTGTTTTATCCCTACAAGGCATTAAAAGATGTTTTGAGTTTTGATAAACATTAACTTTTGCATTTTAAAAATGTTATAGGTTTTTACAAGTACACCACAATGCTGAGCATCCATCCTTTTTCTATGTAAAGTTTAACTTTACATTTCTTTAGAAATGCCTGTACCAAGTCAGGGTCATTACGGTTTTCACAGTTTTCCGGTTGTTGACTGATTTTGTCTGTTTATATAATTATGAGTTTTGACTTTCCCTTTGTAAGATTGTTCGGAGTTCGGTAATTTTGTTATTACCTTTATTTTGTATAGACTTGTGAAGAATGGATATATCTATCTGTTAATGTAACTGTTGTATCACAGTATGTTCTTATTTTCTTTCGGTCACATCCAAATATTCTGTAGATGAACCAATAATTTACAAACTCTCAGAATTTAAAAAGACCCAAGTAATGAAAAACAAACAAGTATTGACTATTGTTGAAAATTAAGGAAACAAAATATTGCAGTATATGCTGTCATGCTCTGGTGCTAAGTAATTTCATGACAATTTTAAATTCAAAGGCACAGGTTGACTGAATACTTGCTGAACATATAGCTACAATGTAGTACTAGTAGCAAGGAGAAATATACTTCCCCTGATACATGTATCTAGGCTAGGATGAGATCATTAATATCATAACAAATCAGATTCGTACCAAAATAGTTAGTAACTGTATGCAAAACTAATAATTTTTTCTCTCTCATAAACCATGAAACAACACATGTTTCAACCGGGTAACATATATCAGTGTGTCTTCGACATCTCAGCAGGGATCTTATCAGTATTTGTATCTGCTAAGACAAGAAGGGCAGATTTTGAACTGTTTTAAACATACATGTACTTTGCTATATTTGTATCTCAGGTAATTAAAATTGTACCAGGTCATGCCTTCTTTGATACTCTTAGTCTTAAATGTCCCGTGAATGCACCATTTAGCGCTCAGTTTTAAAACATCTTGATGAGAACCAACCCCTCTACTGTCCACTTTATTTAGCCCTAGCTACATTGCATAACCCTGTACAGACAGTGATAATTCCAATTGTGTATTTTTTTTTATAATTTTCATAATTAACAGATAACTAACAATAAACTATTGTATTTCAAACTTTCAAAAAATCATGGGTATTACTAGTACTGTTGTAAATTATGTCACACAAGGATATCCAATGCGAATCTGAACACGAGACGAGACATTTTCTTACTTTCCATACTCTTTTAATTTTTCAAGGTAGGCATTATGTTTATTTTGTATATAATTGTAATTAACATAACACTATACATTAATCAATCCAATCCTGTGAATTTGCTATATTTTTCAGAAATTATTTTTATTGTGTTAATTTAAGTAAATTTTACATTAAAAAAATCTTGTGATTATAGCTAGTGTAAGAATAAAAATATTGTAAACATACCATTTCAACAGGTAGTAAAACACCATAGTCCTCCAATATTATCTTGCTATGGAAAGGAGATCATCCTCTAAATGTCTTTAATTTCCGGTATGTTGAGTTCCACTTTTCCTCAGTTGTAAGTCTACCACGAGTTTGTAACGATGTGCATACATTGTATATTCATATTGTTACAGTAAGAGACAGATTCGTTGTAAAAAGTCCTACTCTACACAACTAGATCTCTTTGAGATTAAACTACCGAAGAAAGTTTCTGCTCTGTACCTCCAGGATAATTTCTATGTGAAATATTATATTTTGCATGTGCCACAACAAAATTTCTCAGTCCTTTATAAGTACTGCAGTCCAGTGATGTGATAGTTGACCAAAACCGGAAGTGAAGGATGGTAAACAAACGATCTTGGCAGAGAATGGAAATTAACAGATAAAATATCAAATTAATCAATTTCATCATCAAAATGTATTGCTAGTTTAACCAATTAAGAATAAAAATAGATAATTAAAGATTTTTACTCCAAATGTTTAGCTTACAACCTGAAATAAGTAAAATGTTATTCATTTTGAAGTTCAACAAGAGTTATCGTTCTTGGAATTGTGATTTGGAGCGGTTAATTTAAAACTAAAATAACAAAAAAATGACACTAGGCTACACGTGAAAAAAATTGATATTTTGTAGAAGAGATCCTATATTTTTCATTGTGCTATATGGTTTATTACAAATCGCCTGTTCACAGGAGATAATGTATTCTGATATCTAACCTTTTTACATACTTTGTTAGTAAAAAAAAATGTGACCAATCTGATTTTAATTTGGGTATAATAGCAACAATATCATAAATAAACACTTGTCTTTGAATATACATTTATTTTTACTCAAAATACGTCATATAACAAAATATTGAGAGAATTGGTGACATAAGGTAAATCACTTTTTCTTGATTTTGCATGATCCTTACGTGGAGCCATACTTAATTATTGAAATTGTTTCACAAACCCGTTGTTTTGTTATGTAATATATTAATGTTATAATTATAAAGTTTATTAAATTTACTGCATATGAAATTGTGTTGATTTAGAAATATTGAACAGGATTTTCCTTTATGAGACACCTCAGTACATAAAATATCACGTGACAAATATTTGACGTCATTGAACAAAGAATGTCAGAGGTACGAAAAGGGACATCTAGAAATACGGAAAATGAAAATAAAAGATGCAAAATATTTAATAAGGTTTTAAATATGAATTGGGACTATGTACGTGTTAAAAAAAACCAAAAGGAAAATAAAAATAAACAAACAAAAAGGAAACAAACAAAAAAAAAAAAATTAAAAAAAATTGTATACTGCGCCTCAGGGAATATAGATCATAAGCCGGGAATGTCACATTATATACCCTGTCTGATAGCTGAATAACATATAATATTACGAATTTAGTTTGTTACACATATTTTCATTGGTTCTTCAACCCTGAATGTCAGCATATATTCGGAATACAGACGGGGTATATATTTCAGTCTCCAAAAAACCATTAAAACATGGACGACAAAACATTACGCTTCACTGAATCAATGGTATAATACGAATAATAAATGTATTTTTACCAAATTAAATGCTGTTTTTATACTCAAAACGGCTGTATGAACAAAAAAATATTACAACGGTTAATTCCGTCACAAATACCTGATCGATTCAGCAAACTCCCATGTTCTACGGCTGTACCATAACAAATAAACAAAACTTTGAGCCTTGAAAACTTTCGACGTCATGGGGCCACACCAAGGTTTTATTTACATGTAGTTAACATTTAAATTATTGAAACTGTTTCGCAAACCCGTTGTTTTGTTATGTGATATATTAATGTTATATTTATAAAGTTATAAAATTTACTACATATGAAACTGTATTGATTTAGAAATTTAGTACAGTATTTTCCTTCATGAGACACCCTATGCATGAAATATGACGTGACACATATTTTGACGTCATTGAAGAATGACGTCAAAGGTACGGACATCTAGAGATACGAAAAATGAAAATAAAAGAGGCAAATTTATTTAATACAGTTGGATGTTGTATTTAAAAAAAATAGGTTAAATCCGTAATATATCTGTTATTCAGCTATCAGACAGGGTATATAATGTGACATTCCGGCTTATGATATATATTCCCTTCGGCTGCACCTCAGGGAATATAGATCCTAAGCCGGGAATGTCACATTATATACCCTGTCTGATAGCTGAATAACATATAATATTGATTGTGTATATGGGTGTCATCTACATGTATATTGATGGTGTATATGGGTGTTATGTACATGTATATTAAATGTGTATATAGTTGCTATATACATGTATATTGAAGGTCTATATGGGTGCTAAATACATGTATATTGATGGTGTAGATGGGTGCTATATACATGTATGTTGATGGTGTATATGGGTGATATATGCATGTATATTGATTGTGTATTTGGGTGTAATGTACATGTATATTGATTGTCTATATGGGTGCTACAGTATATACATGTCTGTTAATTGTGTATATGGGTGATATATACATGTGTATTGATGCTATATATGGGTGCTATGTACATGTATATTGATTGTGTATATGGGTGCTATGCACATGTATCTTAGGTGTGTATATGGGTGTTATGTACATGTATATAGATGTTACAAATGGTTGATATGTTCATGTATTTTAGGTGTTTATATGGGTGATATGTACATGTATTTTAGGTGTATATATGGGTACTATATACATGGACATAGATGGTGTATATGGGTGCTATATACATGTATATTGATGGTGTATATGGGTCCTATATATATATGTGTATGTTGATTGTGTATATGTGTGCTATGTACATGTATGTTGATCGTGCATAAGGGTGTTGCATACATGTATATTGATGGTGTATATGGGTGTTGCATACATGCATTTTGGGTGTGTATATGGGTGCTATATACATGTATATTGATTGTGTTTATGGGTGCTCTATGCATGTATATTGATTGTGTATATGGGTGCTATATACATGCATATTGATGGTGTATATGGGTGCTATATACATGCATATTGATTGTGTATATGGGTGCTATATACATGCATATTGATGGTGTATATGGGTGCTATATACATGCATATTGATTGTGTATATGGGTGCTATATACATGCATATTGATGGTGTATATGGGTGCTATATACATGCATATTGATGGTGTATATGGGTGATATATACATGCATATTGATGGTGTATATGGGTGATATATACATGCATATTGATGGTGTATATGGGTGATATATACATGTATATTGATTGTGTATATGGGTGTTTTATACATGTATATTGATTGTGTATATGGGTTGTATATAGATGGATACTGATTGTGTATGTGGGTGCTATATACATGTAGTGTGATTGTGTATATGGGTGTTACATACATGTATAGTGATTGTGTATACGAGTGCTATATACATGTATATTGATTGTGCACACGGTTGTTATATACATGCATTTTGATTGTATATGGGTGCTATATACATGTTTATTAACCAACTTACTACAATATCAATAGAAATGACCATCCTTTATGAACCGGAAATTTCTACAGCCGTCATTACGAAATTACAGCCATTCATTACGAAATCACAGCCAGTCTTTACGAAATCACAGCCAGTCATTACGAATTTAAAAACTAAGTACCGGTATTTTGTTTTAATTTTTTTGAAAATTTACCTTTGGAGATCCCCAGAACGCAAACATTTATTCCATTGTCGTTGATGTGTGTCGGCTATGAATAACAAAATGCACTAACCTTGCATGCCTGATTTCCTACATTGATAACTAGACGGTGGTGTAATTAAGTTACTGATATTTTCCAATTTGATGGCATTTTGCATTTAGCTACTCAAACAAGTAAAACGCTCGCAAAATCGTAAAATAAATCAGTAACCAGCTTGTGTCAATCAGCGTCCCTTGTAAACAACGTCACAGGATGACGATATATTACAAAAGTCAAAGTCGATAGATGGTTGTCTTAAGTATTTTTTTCGGAATTTTTTTTTATGTCAACAATGCAAGCTTTTATTTTCATTGGCATTTTTTTAAATTCCATATCTAACAATAATTGTCGATTTTTAACAATAAACAGTGTTTCTTTTATCTTTTTTATTATCGGGAATCCAAGTCTGCATTTTGTTTACATTACGAAAAAAGTAGTCCGATGAACATCGTCTCTCGAAAAATAAACTGACAAAAATTCCGCCTCCATAAGCGCTTATACCCAATCAGAGTATAGGATTTCTAATTATGTAAATCATATAAGAATTATACATGTATAAACGATACATGGACAATGTTTTCTTTCTATTTCAGGAACAGGAGAGGATTCAATATTTCCTTCCAATATATATATATATTTTTTCATTTAACTTTCCGGTGTTACTGTTTTTGTTCATCAAATGTACCTACACTGTATTCTCTGTTAAAGTTGGTTAATAAAAGTATCAATATATGGCCTTTTTCATATTGGCCCTGTTACATGCCCGAGGTATTAATAATGGCCGAGGATGACTGTAATGGCCGAGGCAACGCCGAGGACCATTACAGCCGTCCGAGGCCATTATTAATTCCTCGGGCATGTAACAGGGCCAATATAAAGAAGGTCATACATTAATACTATAATATCGATTGTGTTTTTGGGTGCAATATACATTTATATTGATTGTGTATGTGGGTGCTATAAACATATATATTGGTTGTGTATATGGGTGTTATATACATGTATATTGATTGCGCATATGGGTGCTATATGCATGTATATTGATGGTGTATATGGGTCCTATATATATGTATGTTGATTGTGTATATGTGTGCTATATACATGTATGTTGATCAAGTATAAAGCTATTGCATACATGTATATTAATGGTGTATATGGGGCTGCATGCATGCACTTTGAGTGTGTATATGGATGCTATATACATGTATATTGATGGCATTTTTGGGTGCTCTATGCATGTATATTGATTGTGTATATGGGTGTTGCATACATGCATAGTGATTGTGTATATGTGTGCTATATACATGCATTTTGATTTTGTATATGGGTGCTATATGCATGTACATTAATTTTGTTTTTGGGTGCAATATACATGTATATTGATTGTGGATATGGGTGCTATATACATGTATATTGATTGTGTATATGGATTGTATATACATGGATACTGATTGTGTATATGGGTGGTATATACATGTATATTGATTGTGTATACGGTTGTTATATACATGTGTATTACATAAGGCTCTATTTTACTGTTTTTCTATTGGCCAGAAGCAATACGAGTGACATTCCATTTTCTAGCATATTGATTAGCAAAAAGCAATTTCTGTGCAATAAATAATCATATTGCACTCTCGTGCAAAATCAATGAATGAAATTACGTGGCACGAGAGTGCAATATGGTTTTTTATTGCACAGAAATTGCTTTTTGCTAATCAATATGTTAGAAAATTTCATAAAATTTCAAAATTTCCAAAACATTTCTAAATTATATAAAAAAAATAAAAAATTCCTAAAATTTCAAATATTTTTGGAAAATTCAAAATTTTCATAAAATTTCTTATCTTTCAAAAATTTCATAAGATTTCAAAAAAATTCAAAATTAGAGTAAAATAGAGCCGTATGTAATACAACAATTACTACACTTGAACTTGACCAATATGAGGTTTTATGGAGCAGAGTACAACAATATTGAACTCGGCTTTGCCTCGTTCAATATTGTTGTTCTTTGCTCCATGAAACCTCATATTGATTTCGTTCAAGTTCAGTAATTGTATAATATTGATTGTGTATATGGGTGTTATATACATGTATATTGATTGTGTATACGGTTGTTATATACATGTATATTGATTGTGTATATGGGTGCTGTATACATGTTTGTCGATTGTGTATATGGGTGCTGCATATGAAAAGCAATATAATGTCCTATGAAATAATGTCCATCAGGACAACATTTCATAGATTTGCAATATGAAATGTTGTCCTAGTTTATGAAAAATTGTCCCAATCTAAATTATGTTCTGAAGATGATGTTTCATCCTTAGATTTATTTGATGTGTCTTTACTACAAATGTTTTTGCCCAACAGAACTGTCGATGAGAACACAATTGAGGTCCTAGAGACTGAGATTCCCGTAACTCCGACTGCAAAACGCTGTAGAAAAAGGACAGGAAGAACAGCATTTTTGAATATTACTAGATATAACGATAAAAAATGTAGATTAATTTGTATGATATATATACATTTCATTACTAAATAATTTTCGCATTCCATATTTTGTTGTATTTATTTCTATATTGTGTCGTTTAAGTTTGGTAACATTTAATATTCAGAATTTTTCAGATGGAATTTATTTAAAGGGGCATTATCTGCCAAAATCGTAAATTTTTGTTACCCATAAAACTATCAGATATGATTGATGCCTTAATAAAACGTATTTCTGTAAGTTATAAATGCTATGAAATGTACGCGCATCGGGGAAAAAAGGTGCAACTGCTCGTGTTTTAAGATCGATCAAGAAATGGACGCCATCTTATTAATTATCGGCATTGTTTGCGGAGTTTGCCGAATCGTCATTAAATCAATACAACAATGCCCTTATTTCTTATTTTCTGTGAATCTGCTTTTATTCGGCGTTAATTACGGACAAAGAACCATGCAGGTTTGCAGTTAATAAGCGACAAAATACAAATTATTCGTTTTTACCTGTCACTAGTAAGGTCAGTTGCATACAGAGAAAGCGAGATAAAATTATTTGCTTGCAAAGAAATAACAAATCGATGGTAATTTTCGTTCTCAAAAGGCGAAAAGTGGTACGATAAGCTGTTTAATGTGAAATATTTACCTTTATTTCATCATTTTAAAGCTATTTATCAATTTCCAAAACATATAATGTTTTTGGTCAAAATCGTAGCTATTGCCTCTTTAAAAATTTCTTTAGTACATTTTCTCAATGGGTAAGTATTCCATTTGTAGACATTATTTTACATGAAATATTGTCCATTGAATGGACAAAATTGAATAGCAGCTGACAATATTTCATAGTGAAATATTGTCCCGGACATAATTTCATAATAAAATTTAATAAAATTTTGTCCATGGACGATATTTCCTATGAAATTTGTCTCATGAATACTATTTCATAGAGGACGATATTTTATGATACACATACACGTATATCCGAAGACAGAACCTGTATTTACAACGCCTTATGTCGTGTGTGTTTTGTGTTCAATTGTTTGAGGTAAGCAATGATCGTGTGTGTTGTTGATATTGGTATGATTGTTGACTTTCTATTCGAAAGTGTATAACTATACATAGTCCAGTCTGCTGTGAATATGGTCACCGTGGTAATTAAGATGTTTACATCGTGTGGCGGGACACAACATTAAATAGTCTGCGGCAGAACCTAGTCCCTGATTGGAGGACTACTAGTGGCTCTGTTTTTGTTGTGGTTGACTATGTATTACTATGCTTTGTTTGTTTGTTAAATGTTTGGTCTCTGGGGACTATATCTATAAATCACTACTGGAAATTTCGTTCACGTTATATATAGTAGCAGTCGATTTTAGTTTTATATGTATGTTTTGTTGATCGTTGTTTGTCCTTTTGTACTTTTTCTTTTGGCCATTGTGTTGTCTGTTCTTCGATATACGGATTCTGATTACCCCATTGATCTCTTCAAACTCTTCTTAAATAACTGACACTTTAAATGTGGTCAAGATAAAAAACAGAAATGTTTTCGGTAATACTGATAACCACATTTAAAATTTTCGAATGTTTGTTTGGTGTTGTTTAACGCCACTTTCAACGATATTTCAGTCATATCGTAGCGGTCAGTTTTATTGGTGGAGGAAATTGGGGAACCCGGTGAAAACCACCGACCTGTCGCAAGTCACTAAGAAACTTTATCACATAATGTTGTACACCACGCCCTGATCGAGATTCGAACTCACAACATCAGTGGTGATAGGCTCTGATTGCACGTTTTCGAATGAAGTAAGTTTATTACATTACAGATACATCTAGTGTGTGTCTCGTTAATGTAATGTTTTCCCGTTTATTCTGTTACACTCGTGAGTTTTGATCCAAGTTAAGAATCAAACACATTATTACTGACAAAAATTAAAATATATGGTTAAATTATTGATACAAAGACAATAAACCATGCTGATTCTTTTATTATTTTTTTTATTTCTTTATATTTCATCTCATTCTATGCTATTAAATATCCGGAAAACATAGAATAGTGACCTCCCAGCATGTATTCGCTTGATTTGCTATGTTTAGAATCTTTCTTGATATACACCCTGTCTCATTTTGTGAGTTGTAGCACAGTATTTAGACTTCCTGTGGAGTAGTTTTTACCAAATAGCCTTCCAGACACCACATCGTTCACCAAGAAAGCACAGTGTAGATATTTACCGATAGTTGATCTAACTGTAGCCGACAACATATACAGTCCTGCTCTTGGTACGGTGAATAGCCCTGTATTAGGTGAATAGTGTCCTCCAACGTTTGTCTTCACTGAATCAAATTTGATTATTTCGTTCATCGCTGGTGTAAAACTTTTAGATAAGGCTGCTGTAAAGGCTGGTATCTTTCTAGGATCTGAAACAGGATTACAATATTATATACTTATGCCGTCTGATAAATGATTTTGAACGCTCTGGGCTTGACTCGATCAACGTCATTTTACTATCCACACGAATAAATTGTGGACAAGATAGAAACAAAGATATCTTAGGTATTACTGAGAACCACATTCTGAAAGTGTTCGTATGAAGTAATTACTTTACGGTTAAGCCTACTGTTTGTATGGTTTATGAACAAAATTGTGTGGATAGTAAAGACACGCTGATCAAGACAAATTTCTTTGTTAGGAATACTTTATTAAAAAGGAGTTCTTTAAGTCAAAGGAATAGAGCTTATCTTTCAAATCTTATATTGATGGGTATTATTCGTGTTTGTAAAATATTTCGCTCAGTTTGTTCAGTATTTTAAATTCTGGCCTTCTTGTAGTTCAATGTTAATAAATATTTACATCAATTCCGCAAAACGTACAAAAATCAACAAGAACAGACATGAGTGCACCAACTTAGAAAGTGTTCTCCGTTACATAGAATAAAAATAACAGCAACGAGTGCACCAACTTAGAAAGTCTTCTTCGTTATAAAGATTATATTATATAGAATAACAAGCATAGACACAGGTGCACCAACTTAGAAAGTCTTCTTCGTTATAAAGATTATATTATATAAAATAACAAGCATAGACACGGGTGCACCAACTTAGAAAGTCTTCTTCCTTATAAAGATTATATTATATAAGATAACAAGAACAGATACGAGTGCACCAACTTAGAATGTCTTCTCCGTTATGAAGATTATATTATATAAGATAACAAGAACAGATATGAGTTCAATGTTTATAAATATTTACATTAATTCCGCAAAGCGTACAAAAATCAACAAGAACAGACATGAGTGCACCAACTTAGAAAGTGTTCTCCTTTACATAGAATAACAATAACAGCCACGAGTGCACCAACTTAGAACGTCTTCTCCGGTATGAAGATTATATTATATAAAATAACAAGCATAGACACGGGTGCACCAACTTAGAAAGTCTTCTCCATTACAAAGATTATAAAATAATAATTACATTAATAAATATACACTTTATATTTTAAATGAAGACATGAATAGCTAACGCGATCGTTAGAAAAACTTGAAACTGTCACATAAACTGCAGTTATCGAGTAGATGGAGTACATCGAGAATAAACAAATCTACAAATATTATGGACACGGGGCCTTGTCAAACATTAAGACTGTTCACATGACCATGTTCAATTTTAGAAAACTGCAGAATATCCAATTAACTGAATACGAAAAATAAGAAGTTACAAATGCTTACTTGTGAAGGCTGTTCCTTTCTTTAACTTGAGGATGACATTCAGTAAGTCGTCGACAATGCCATGATCTGAAAAAATAAAACAACAGTTCCAGTAATAACTTATAATCAATTAATAGCATTACTTATTATATCTGCTACAATTCATCATGCTAATTTACTGTTATTACAATAGTGACACTTCAAAACAAGCAATGGCTCAAATCACCCTGGGGGGAATTGTTACAAAAAGGGGGGCTGCCATCGAGTACCTGTGGTGTATCAGTGTAAATGTGCAAAGGGGGGGGGGGGGCTGCCACCGAGTACCTGTGGTGTATCAGTGTAAATGTAAATGTACATATCTAGTGTCAATCAACTTTGTCTGGTTTTTATTTCTGGTGGAGTACATTTTATCGTCACGGTATGTGTTTTCACATGTCATATGTTTTCGTATCATCCATTTTATTTTGATTTCCACAACGCACGTGTTATTTTTGACGTGTCTTCTGCTTTCTATTTCTGGAACGTAAACAGGAATCCAAAGTGATATCTGTCAAAAATGGTCAAGGTTGCTTTTAAAGACGTAAGTACCAAAAATAGTGAACCTACCTACTGAACCATACCTTTTGTAATGCTAAAAAATTACTTCATTTATAAAGTAGCTGGAAAAAAATCCAGAAGGGCTATATAAAATTGAACTATGTCGTCTGCCTCTCAAGCACCGGCTCTTCCTGTCATGTGACTGTCATGGGGTCACTGATCGTACTTGTAAACAAAAGAACTGACTGAAATGTGACTCTTTCTTATATAAAATACATGTCACATTGCAGTGCATGTGGTTTCAGCACTAAAAAAAGTATCAAAAGTAAACACAATTTTGGAAGTGGTCATTTTCATACATTCTGTTATTTTATGTAGATGTAGTATGATTTGTTGATGACCAGAACCATGCAATTTTAAAACCAGCCATTTCCGGTTTTTATATTCGTTTCCATCGCGCATATCGGCCCTGTTTTACATTATGCGAAAACATATGACGCCATTTTACTGACAGCAAAACTTGACAGCTAATCGAGAGTATATTAAAATACAAGAATGGCTTTTAAAACAATCATATGTACAAAGAAATATTTAACTAGCCATTCTTTGAAAATTCCAATCGTCATATGAATGAAGGGTTAACACTGTTAATCGTTATATCGGAAAATCGATAATAGTACGAAAACACATAACACGATGCTATATATGTGTCTGATGGTGTCTTCTGTGCTTACAATGAGTCGTGTATATAATTGCTTTTTTTTTGTATGTAGTACAGTTAGTGGGATGTCTAGGGGCGACAAATCTTTATTCTGATGGCATATTGTAGTCTTGTTATTTTTTACCTGGTGTAGAGGTCATCAATTTGGGCTAGATAGCCCGGCGACCCTTCTTGATTTGTTTTTTTTTTTTTATCTAAGACCTATATTTATATTCCCCCGCAATGTAGACATCGTCAATAACTGCTCACTTACATAAACTAACCGTTCACTAATGCTAACGTGTGTTAGAGTGAAGGGTATGTATTCTACCTTTATAACATATATATATAATACGTGTCACAGTATAACAAATAGTATAAAACAACATCTAAATAAAAAGTTATATTTCAAGTTGCTGAATTATATTTGTCTACAATAGAAAAACTTACCATGCGCTGTAACATCGAAAATGTTTCCATTTAAAATCAGGAAAGCGAATGGCAAAAAGTAGAAAACTTTCATTGTCACAGAATACATGTAGAACCCAAGAAGATTCTACATATTTTGTGTAATTTGTCATATTTAATCAGGACATTCATTCCGTGATAAATTTGGTGCGTGCATACAAAACACTGTAATGTATACCTTGCACATGTTACAATCGTTATTCCATTTTTAGAATAAACTTTTATGCTGGTGAAAATACCTGATAAATACCTAGAAAAGTATAGATTGATAGTCATGCATGTGTTACTTCTTGTTAATGATATTTTACAAGCATAGAAACTTTACTATTCGTCCATTTATTACCTTAAAACAGTATTTTGCTGCAAGTCACAAGTTCACAACCAAATAAAAAAGGCAAAATATGAGGGATTTCGTTGATTTGTTGGCGACGACACACATCGGTTTTGTTAATTGAACTTTTCTTATCGCACGTGTTAGACTGTCATTTCCGATTTCAAATTAATGTTTTTTTGGTCTAAGTACAAGTCAAGTTAAGATACATGTGTTACCGTACCGAGGGTATTTGTTCATTAACCCCTAGCTGCTACTTATTTTGCTGGTGCCGAAGTTAATATATTTACTATTAAACACTGGAATTGTTTAGATCATCATGTGCTATGGTATATATGGACTGTGTGTTCTTAACGCCACTTTGAACATTTCATTTAATTCTGAATCTCAATCTGAACATGGAATCGCTCTAAATAGACACAATTACGAAGTACAAGTATCCGGCGTCTGTCTGTTCGTCCGTCCGTATGTCGTAACCCTTTCACAGTTTCGTATTATAAAGTACCATCGCATGCCCAGTCTCCAAATTTTGTCATCTGGCGTGCTAAAGAAGTGTTGTTTGTATCTTTCTAGGGCAGCCGCCCCTGACATCTGATTAGTCGAAATATTTTCCGCCTCTTCATTTGCATTACTGCAGGTGAAGCCATGAGACGTGCCAGAAACGTTCCTCTATACTCTGTGTTACATGAACCATTTTTCTAAAGTATTGTACTTACTTTTCATATGCCCATTCCTTTCCATTTTCTATATCAAAGGTAAACGGTCCATACTTGTATATACTCGCTTGGAATTTGAATGAATATACGTCCTTGGTTTTTATACGAAGGTGTAACATTAAATGGCCATCATCTGTGTTTCTAATGAGACTCCAAGTTGCTTACCTTGCGTCAGTTAGAAAGGTTTAAAGATACCACAGGATTAATCAGAAGCCTTAATCGAAGACGAACAAATATTGCGATGGCCAAAAGAAAAAAGAACAAAATGACAAACAATGAGAGCGGGAGGTTTGGCGCCTTAAAATCTGATTCAACCCACCATTTCTTTAGAAATGCCTGTACCAAGTCAGGGTCATTACGGTTTTCACAGTTTTCCGGTTGTTGACTGATTTTGTCTGTTTATATAATTATGAGTTTTGACTTTCCCTTTGTAAGATTGTTCGGAGTTCGGTAATTTTGTTATTACCTTTATGTGCAATACATTACGCAGGAAACTAACGATTGAGGAGCACAAATCCTACTAAAACCGTGGGTAAACATCAGGTTCTCCGGAAAGGAGAGGACAGTTCCTCCCTTCACTAGTGACAGTTGTCGTGCTACTCTTGTTACAACCCACGTGATGAGTCATGCCTCTACATCTTCAATAACAACTTTCTGAGGTATGTTTGCGAGTTAAATATGATAACGTTGTCTTAATTATTTGCCAATGTTACGGCCTTCATTTTACATACCATTTCACATTGTAAAGAATTCCGGGTATATCCGACCAAATTCTTTAATATTTGTTATTGCAATAAAAACATTATTAAATATATTTTAGTATATCATATAAACCATGTTGTGTGTCTGTGTGTGTGGCATGAATGCAATTTACAGGGTATACGTATAATTTATCGACATTGTATTATTGTATTTGTTTTCATTCTTTGACGACCACAGGGAAGATTAACTTGATGTAAACTATGTTACCCTCCTAAAATAAAGTATTGCTTATTATTCACTAATTATACATTTACGGTATATGTTTTATCTTCTATGATACGAAAATAAAAACGTGCATTAAAAACTATTTAAATGATTTGTCATTGTGGAATTTAAGTTGTATAAAAAATAATTTCCCAGATACATTTTAGTTTTATTTTCGACTGTTTCAAATGACTTGAAATTGTGTGATACAGAGAGCAGGCTTAGGGTTCCTTAGGAAGCGTTGTTATTTCCAGAGTGATTTAAATTCCAATATGCCCACCATGGCCTGTGATTGGAGGAGATATCTTCGACTTCTTTTCCAAAATTACTTCATGACTCACCAGATCTGTTTCTGTATGGTTCTGAAGAGATGTTGCGTTTCGTAGCAATTCAATTGGTCTCTGAATGTTTGTAACATTTGTCAATGTTTCCCTAAAATAGCTAAGTACAGTGTCACCAGAATTGCCAGAAATATTTTCTTTGTGGGTCTTTTTTGAAATGTTATTCTTTTTAGAGCAAATTTAAATCCAATCTGATTGGCTAACACATTTTGTACTTCTTTTGAAAAATTACTGCATGAAAAGTCACTAATATGGTGTTCAATATTGTCATGAAAGATAGCTGAAATCTGGGATGAATAAAACTGGTTAAATTTCATTTAACTTCTCGCTTGACGTTATGTAAACGATGAATTGGTCACGGTAAAATAAGTTCAGAAGAATTAGTATTTGTCCTAAGAATAATCGTCCTATTTGAGAGAGTCTATGTGATATTTCTTACTAGTAAATATGGTTTAGTGACTTATTTTATTGGTAACTTTACATATTGCTGACCTCTATATATGTACAGCCTTCCACAAAAGTATGATCAGTGTTGTACGGTGACGCAGGTCGAGAGCTGACATTGGTTTTATTTAGGTTTTCATGATTTAACCTTTTATTTCTTCAATATGACCGTCAATATTTTTATTTTATTTCTTTAGTGATGTTTTGAGTCGGAAACTTATGTACCTATATAACACACTAGGGATACCATTTTATTGTTGGCAAGAAAATATTGAAAAGGCATGGCTTAGATGCGAAATGTGTGTATGCTATTCCGATTTATAACGTGTGTGTGTGTGTGTGACATTGTTGTGAACATGTGCGCATATATCACCAATATACGTACTAGTATACGCTTGTATGTTACAGAGATTAACGCCACTTTCAACAATATTTCAGTATATCGTGGTGGTCAGTTTTATTCGTGGAGGAACCCGGGTCCGTCTAAACACCACAAAGACCGGTCTTAGTGCACTAAGACCTTAAAAGTTGCACTGAGACCATTATATGATGGTTTAATCGTAAAAAAAGACTTGCAATTTAATAATATTTTAATAAACATTTATATATCACCTGTTGATCTTTGAAGTATTGTTTCACTGGGAAATTATTTGTTTTAGCGGTCTCTGAGGGCGACATTTATGTCTAAAAATAAAATCGCGTAAAACAAATTGAATGGCTTTAGAATAAAAAGTACTCAATCTGAGTAAAAAAAAAGAAAGCATATAAATAAAATTTGCTTTTCTGAAAGTCATTTTCACTATTCGAAATACTAATGCGTGAAGCCTATTTTGTTTGTCAAATTGTTCAAATCGGACGGTTTAAGCCTCAAGCCAGGTGGAGACCTTGGGCATCATTCAGTTTTGAAAACTGTTTAGACAGACTTCAAGAGATATAACCATTTTTAATTATTTTGATTTTAAGCTTAATTAAAGATTCTGGGAATTTCGGCACCCTTATTTTTTTTTTGTATTCTTTTGAATGAAAACATATAATTGTCATGTATAACTAAAACATTGTGAAAAAGCTTCATATATTATATTTTCGTAGTTTTGAAATAGAGTAATCAAATCATATATACCAAAGAGAATCTAAAATTTTGCTTTTCCCACTTTTAATAAATTTGTAAATTAATTTGAAAAAAATATGAAAAACTTGTATCGCATGAATCCTTGTATCAGTTGAAATAATAAAAATCAAATCAATTAAATTTCGTTGTCAAGTTTTCATCATTTTCTCATGAATCGTGTTTGATTACACTTCGAAATAAATTCACTATCAACATTTCTTAGTATATGATGTAAGAAGCTTACCCAAAAAAAGTTAGTTTTGGAGGGCGCTTGAATATTATATTATGCATGTTTGTGTAGGATGCAAAAGTAAGTTTTTATTTCCATAAAATTCCCAAATTTATAGATATTTAGATATATGTGTACAATGATTTTTATACAGTTTTCATTAAAGGAAATTGAAAATTTATGAAGTAATAATTTATCATTTATCAGAAGGGGAAAAGAAATTAATTTACAAAATTTCAAACATCGGTAATTATCAAAATCATAGGACCCAAGCCTGCATTGGGTAATAATACGCTCCATTGATTTCAATCAATAGCAAAATGATCATAAATTTACTATTTTTGGTAAGGGACACATTTTTGAATAAAAGGCTGGGCTGTTGATTCTGAAAGGATATGCAGGACCTCCTCTGCTCGACATCCGTCGATTTACTCTTGCTACAAATACAGTTTAGACGAAAGGAGGACGGGATTATTGTGAATACGACAAACGGGAGATATTCGTGATCATTTTTCACAATGGTTAACCAAGCTTTATCACACACACCTCGCTACGAATTTGAATCGAACTCACCACTTGGTATGATTGTTGACTTTCTATTCGAAAGGGTATAGCTATGCATAGTCCAATCTGCTAAGAATATTTGGATATTTATGGTGCTAGCTCACTGAAACAATAATCCATGAGAGACAAATCGCTCCACTCTGGCATGTTATCTGGATTCTGAGCCAACCAGTGGTTGCACAAAATAACCAAGTTTACATTTGGGTTATCAATATTATGAAGAGCAACTGAAAATTAATTTAATTCTTTCCTTTTGCAAGAGAAATAAATCAGTTCATTTGTATAATTGTTGTTTAACGCCAAATGAGCAAATTTTCAGCTATATCATGGCGAGAACAAGTTACTTTCAATGAGATGATTATGATGTCCTGGCCGTGCTCAATCCCATTATCTATCTCGCGTCAGGCAGGCATGCTAACCATTACACCACAGATGTGGTATTTGGAAAATTGAAGCAGACAACAAGATTGCTAGATGTGAAAAAGAAAGATTTAGATTGGGATTAATTGATAAACCGATTATTTAATGACATATGTAATATTTCCTAGTTTTCTTAGACAATTTGGGGCTGTCGTGGTCGTGATCGTATGGTAGTTGGATTTACAACTACCTGTACATTCGGTGTCTATCACCACTAACGTGAGTTTGAACCATGTTAATGTCGAGGTGTACTTGATACAACATTATGTGATAAAGTGTGTCAGTGACTTGCGACAGGTCGGTGGTTTTCTCCGAGTTCTCCTTTTTCCTCCACCAATAAAACTGACACCCACGATATAACTGAACTATTGTTGAAAGTGGTGTTAAACACCATAAACCAACCCAAACCTATTTAGACAATTCCCAATTTTCATCACATTCTGGGTTTTTTAGATCACTAGTCAAAGGCTCGCGTTAGCATTTCTCATCACTTGTCCGACATTCGTGTTCCATTAACTTTTCACATTTTGATCTTCTCAAGACCAATGGACCAAACTTGGATGTAATACTCCATGAATGGTCCTCATCCAAAATTATGTCCAATGACCTTGTCCTACATCCAAGATAGCTGCCATGGCTTCGGATTGGTTGACAAAATTGGAAACCTTTGAAAATCTTCTTTAGAACCACTGCATGGAACAAATTCAAATTTGTACCAAATAGTCCTTGGGTCGGTGGTATTCTCCAGGTACTCCGGTTTCCTTCACCAATAAAACTGAAATGCCACAATGTAGCTGAAATATTGTTGAAAGTGGCATTAAGCACCATAACCCTAACTCTTAATTATGGATAGATTGAAGATTTTATTAGTTTCTGTCTCTTATCTTAAGTCCAGCTGGTTATTGCATCAATTTAGAAATTTAAAACTAGCATTAAATGGAAAACATACAGGTCATGTTTGTCTTTCAAAAGACAACATTTCACCTACAAGACAACAATATATACTTGGGTTGTGCATTTCTGATCCTGTATATTGGATGTAAGGAAACAAATTTTTAATAAAAACAAGAGGCTATCAGGAGCCTGTAATCACTCGCCTGGTTTTCAGCTTGACTTCTACAGTTTAAAGAAATAATTCAGTTGATTCATCTTTTTTTGTCATTTGAAATTTCTGATAATTGTAACGGAAGCCCTCGTGGATGCTGGAGTGTCACACATTATTATGAAAGTGGACCAACCCAAAATCATAACAGCTCAAGATTCTGAGCAGAAGATTTTAATATAACTTGCTATCTCATATTTATGCATTATCAGAAAGAAAAAATTCACAGAAAAACCCGGAATATATGTTGCATTTCTACAGGTATTCATTGCCATATAGCTGCAGTTAAAATTTAAGCTCATTTTGATTAATAATAAAGCAGCAATATACCATTATAAATATTTATATTTTTAGTAATGGCTGCCATCTTGAATAGAGGCCAGACTGTTGGGAAAAATTGAAAGAGGACCACCCAATTACCATCTCGGCCAAATATGACTTAAATTGGTTCAGCGGTCTCAGAGGAGAAGATGTAAATGTGATATTTTATTAAAATATGCCTTATTTGCATAATCGAAATAAATCGGTTGATATCAAAGTTTCACAGAAAACCCGGAATGTATGTTAAACTACTCATTAACATGCACGGAGCTTATTGTGACTAATAATTTAAGAATTTTCTATTTTTGGTAAAGGCCACATTTTTGAATGGAGGGCTGGGCTGTTGAACATAATGTTAAGAGAACAACCAAAGTACAATATCAGCCAGTTTTTTTTTATTTGGTTCAATGGTTTCAGGTGAGAAGATTTATATGTGAAAGTTTACGACGTACGACGGAGTGACGAAGTGATGGCTACAATGTCCAGTCAATATGTCGTAGCGATATACAATACTCCATATGGAAATAAATAATATACGCCACCATATATAGGTATATTCCGAAGACATACGAGTATATAGTATCAATGTGTCAATAACCGTGAATGATCACTCGTAGTTATCTCTGATCTGTCCATTTGTGGTACGTACCTATTAATTTATTTATAGTTAAAATTATAATGTTGATCGATTGTTGTATTATATCAAGTGGTGTTTCAGTATATTCGAGACAAGAAACAAGTTATATAACAAAAGGGGTAATCAGAAACCGCAATTCGAACAAACATAGACGACACAATGGCCAACAAAGAAAGGACAAAACAACAAGCAAAATATAAAAGGATAGGCAGTTCCTGCTCCACTAGTGACACCAGTCGTGTTATTCTTAAACGACACGGACATGATATCGTCATTGTGTTGGATACCAGATACAAATAACTTGATAAACTGTAACTTCCCTACAACACAAACTGGAGTAAAGACGAACCGAACATCGTTTTTACCCACAGAAATCATGGCGGACATCACAACCCATGACTAAAACGTGAAAAGGGGGGATTCTGAAAGGATATGCAGGACCTCCTCTGCGCGACATCCGTCAATTTACTCTTGCTACAAATACGGTTAAGACGAAAGGAGGACCGAATTACTGTGACTACGACAAACGGGAGATATCCGTGGTCATCTGTCACAATGGTTAACCAAACTTTATCACACACACCTCGCTACGAGTTTGAATCGAACTCACCACTTTAGTTGTAAGTGAACATTATAAGATCATTGAAATAATCAATCTCAACAACAGTAAGCACTCCTGTCACGAACCTTGTTGTATCTGGGTAGGTTTTTTATTGTTTGTCTATATATGGACTGTCGTTGGAAATCCAATTATCAGAGGAGGGTTGGGGTTCAATTATCCAGTTTAAAGTTGTCACATTGTTGTGCCTGTCCGAAGCCAGAACCTGGATTTACAATGCCATATGTCGTGGTATGTTTGTGTTCAATTGTTTGAGATGAGAAATGATCGTGTTTGTTATTGATATTGGTATGAGTGTTGACTTTCTATTCGAAAGTGTATAACTATGCATAGTCCAGTCTGCTGAGAATATGGTCACCGTGGTAATTAAGATGTTTACATCCGTGTGTCGTGGTACAACATTAAATAGTTGCGGCAGAACATAGTCCCTGATTGGAGGACTACTAGCGGCTCTTCTTGTTGTGGTTGGCTACATTCCTATGTTTTGTTTGTTTATTAAACATTGGACTCTGGGGACTATTTCTATAAACCAGTTCTAGAAGTCTCGTTCACGCTATATATAGCAGAACTAGCATTAATTAACTGACATTTTAATTGTGGTCAAGATAAAAAAAACCAGTGATGGTGCATATGTGTGCTATATACATGTATATTGATTGTTTATGTGGGTGCTACATGTATATACATGTATATTGATGGTGTATATGGGTGGTATATACATGTATATTGAATGTGTATATGGGTGCTATATACGGGGTCGTCTCATTACTCCGACAGTCATTACTCCGACAGTCATAACCCCGACAGTCATTACTCCGACACTCATTGATACTCCGACCATGCATCCCGGACTGTATCATCATATCCTATATAATCGCAACTCCAGTTGTTCCAAAGGTCTTATTTAAGTTGTGTTACTTTGTTTCGGATTTGTCTAAAACATGGCTGTCATGAGATTCTGATTGGTCCATTTTCAGGAATCTTCTTCTTGAGAACCACTAAACGGATTTGAATGCAATTTGGTGTGAATGTTTCTATGAAGGTCCTTATCAAGTTTTGATAGTTTTGGGGCCATTTACGAATTTCAAAATGACCACTTGTGAAGGTCAACATTTTATTGAAACTCTATGGAAAACAATATTTTCGTCATCTTCTCGAGAAACACCCAACAGAATACTACCAAACTTGGCACATTTGTTAATTTTATGTGTGTTTACAAGTGTCCTGTGCGGAGTCAATAAAGAAGTGAAAGAAAATAACAACAACAAAAATCAAATCCATTCTTGGCCTTTTCTATACAAACCCGGGGAGCACAGACAACAATCTAAAGGGTAAAAACACACAAAATTACGAGCCCAATGAGTTCGACCGAATGCGAGTGAAGCAATTTCTGTCTGAAACTGTTGCAATGCACCCGCAGTATTGGTCGCGGGTAGTACGGGTCTCTTCAACAAACCCAATTCCGTACGCATCTGATGCAATGGTAGGTAGGTGTCGCTCAACTATGAGACGACTTGATAACTTGAAAAGGTAGGCCATGTATTTTTGCTATCCTGAATTTTGAGGAAAATATGACGGGAATCGAAGAAACAAACTAATCAGAGAAAGCATTTTTATTAGATCTACATGAAATAATATTTTCTTTTGTAAAAAAATATTTTGTTGGGCCGCGCTGAAAAGCCTTAAAAGAATAGCGCTGCATACCAAAAAAGTTAAATGGGAACTCCCGTACTGCATTTGGATTGCTAAAAGCGCCAGAATTGCAAAGACTATCGGTCACTGTCGAAGTATTAAGAGTCGGAGTAATAAGTGTCGGAGTAATGACATTATCCCCTATATACATGTATATTGATGGTGTGTATGGGTGCTATATACATGTATATTGATGGTGTATATGGGTGCTATATACATGTATATTTATTGTGTATATGGGTGTTATATACATGTATATTGATTGTGTGTATGGGTGCTATGTACATGTATATTGATGGTGTATATGGGTGCTATATACATGTATATTGATTGTGTATATGGGTGCTATGTACATGTATATTGATTAGGTATATGGGTGCTATATATATGTATATTGATTGTGTATATTGGTGCACTATGCATTTATATTGATGGTGTATATGGGTGCTTATTTTTATTATGCATGTATATTGATGGTGTATATGGGTGCTATATACATGTATATTGATTGTGTATATGGGTGCTATATACATGTATATTGATGGTGTATATAGGTGCTACATACATGTATGTTGATTGTATATATGGGTGCTATGTACATGTAAATTGATGGTGTATATGGGTGCTACATACATGTATATTGATTGTGTATATGGGTGCTATATACATGTATAATGATTGTGCATATTGGTGCCACATACATGTATATTGATTGTATATATGGGTGCTACATACATGTATACTGATTGTGTATATGGGTGCTATGTACATGTATATTGATGGTGTATATGGGTGCTACATACATGTATATTGATTGTGTATATTGGTGCACTATGCATTTATATTGATGGTATATATGGGTGCTATATACATGTATATTGATTGTGTATATAGGTGCCACATACATGTATATTGATTGTATATATGGCTGCTACATACATGTATATTGATCATGTATATGTGTGCTATATACATGTATATTGATTTTGTATATGGGTGGTATATACATGTATATTGATTGTGTATATGCGTGGTATATGCATGTATATTGATGGTGTATATGGGGTGGTTTATACATGTATTTTGATTGTGTATATCGGTGCTACATACATGTATATTGATTGTGTATATGGGTGCTACATACATATATATTGATTGTGTATATGGGTGCTATGTACATGTATATTGATGGTGTATATGGGTGCTCTACAGGGGCGGAACCAGGATTTCAAGTTAGAGAGGGGGCACTTAAAAAAATTGGGCCAAGCGGAGGGAGGCGCGAAAATATTTGGGGTATTTCGTGTGAAAAATCGCGATTTTACGCCAAAAAATCATAGTTTTTTCAATTGCGGAGGAAGGCGCAAAAATATTTGGGGTATTTCGGGTGAAAAATCACGATTATACGCCAAGAAATCTTATTTTTTCCAATTTTAGGGGGGGGGGGGGGGGGGGTGGGTGTATATTGTTTATATATATGGCTGCTACATACATGTATATTGATCATGTATATGTATGCTATATATATGTATATTGATTTTGTATATGGGTGGTACATACATGTATCTTGATTGTGTATATGCGTGGTATATGCATGTATATTGATGGTGTATATGGGGTGGTATATACATGTATTTAGATGGTGTGTATCGGTGCTACATACATGTATATTGATTGTGTGTATGGGTGTTATATACATGTATATTGATTGTGTGCATGGGTGCTATATACATGTAAATTGATGGTGTATATGGGTGCTATATACATGTATATTGATAGTGTATATGTGTGATATATACATGTATATTGATTAGGTATATGTGTGCTATATACATGTATATTGATTGTGTATATTGGTGCACTATGCATGTATATTGATGGTGTATATGGGTGCTATTTACATGCATATTGATTGTGTATATGGGTGCTATATACATATATATTGATTGTGTATGTTGGGGCTTATTTTTATGCATGTATATTGATGGTGTGTATGGGTGTTATATACATGTATATTGATGGTGTATATGGGTGCTACATACATGTATATTGATTGTGTATATGGGTGCTAGATACATGTATATTGATCATGTATATGTGCGCTATGCATAAGTATATTGATTTTGTATATGGGTGGTACATACATGTATATTGAATTTGTATATGCGTGGTATATGCATGTATATTGATGGTGTATTTGGGGTGGTATATACATGTATTTGGATTGTGTGTATCGGTGCTACATACATGTATATTGATTGTGTGTATGGGTGTTATATACATGTATATTGATTATGTGTATGGGTGCTATATACATGTAAATTGATGGTGTATATGGGTGCTCTATACATGTATATTGATTGTGTATATGCGTGGTATATGCATGTATATTGATGGTGTATATGGGGTGGTATATACATGTATTTGGATTGTGTGTATGGGTGTTATATACATGTATATTGATTGTGTGTATGGGTGCTATATACATGTAAATTGATGGTGTATATGGGTGCTATATACATGTATATTGATTGTGTATATGTGTGATATATACATGTATATTGATTAGGTATATGGGTGCTATATACATGTATATTGATTGTGTATATTGGTGCACTATGCATGTATATTGATGGTGTATATGGGTGCTATATACATGCATATTGGTTGTGTATATGGGTGCTATATACATATATATTGATTGTGTATATTGGGGCTTATTTTTATGCATGTATATTGATGGTGTGTATGGGTGTTATATAACTGTATATTGATGGTGTGTATGGGTGTTATATACATGTATATTGATGGTGTATATGGGTGCTACTTACATGTAAATTGATGGTGTATATGGGTGCTATATACATGTATATTGATTGTGTATATGCGGGGTATATGCATGTATATTGATGGTGTATATGGGGTGGTATATACATGTATTTGGATTGTGTGTATCGGTGCTACATACATGTATATTGATTGTGTGTATGGGTGTTATATACATGTATATTGATTGTGTGTATGGGTGCTATATACATGTAAATTGATGGTGTATATGGGTGCTATATACATATATATTGATTGTGTATATTGGGGCTTATTTTTATGCATGTATATTGATGGTGTGTATGGGTGTTATATACATGTATATTGATGGTGTGTATGGGTGTTATATACATGTATATTGATGGTGTGTATGGGTGTTATATACATGTATATTAATGGTGTATATGGGTGCTACTTACATGTATATTGATTGTGTATATGGGTGCTATATACATGTATGTTGATGGTGTATATTAGTGTCATATACATTTATATTGATTGTGTATATGGGTGTCGCATACATGTATGTTGAATGTATATATGGGTGCTACATATATATATATTGATAGTGTATATATCTGCTATATACATGTATATTGATGGTGTATATGGGTGCTACATACATTTATATTGATGGTGTATATTAGTGTTATATACATGTATATTGATTGTGTATATGGGTGCTACATACATGTATTTTAATTGTGTATATCGGTGCTACATACATGTATTTTGATTGTGTATAAGGGTGCTACATACATATATATTGATTGTGTATATGGGTGCTATGTACATGTATATTGATGGTGTGTATGGATGCTACATACATGTATATTGATGATGTATATGGGTGCTACATACATGTATATTGATTGTGTATATGGGTGATATGTACATGTATATTGATGGTGTGTATGGATGCTATATACATGTATATTGATGGTGTATATGGCTGCTACATACATGTATATTGATTGTGTATATTGGTGCTATATACATGTATATTGATTGTGTATATGGATGCCACATACATGTATATTGTTTATATATATGGCTGCTACATACATGTATATTGATCATGTATATGTGTGCTATATATATGTATATTGATTTTGTATATGGGTGGTACATACATGTATCTTGATTGTGTATATGCGTGGTATATGCATGTATATTGATGGTGTATATGGGGTGGTATATACATGTATTTAGATGGTGTGTATCGGTGCTACATACATGTATATTGATTGTGTGTATGGGTGTTATATACATGTATATTGATTGTGTGCATGGGTGCTATATACATGTAAATTGATGGTGTATATGGGTGCTATATACATGTATATTGATAGTGTATATGTGTGATATATACATGTATATTGATTAGGTATATGTGTGCTATATACATGTATATTGATTGTGTATATTGGTGCACTATGCATGTATATTGATGGTGTATATGGGTGCTATTTACATGCATATTGATTGTGTATATGGGTGCTATATACATATATATTGATTGTGTATGTTGGGGCTTATTTTTATGCATGTATATTGATGGTGTGTATGGGTGTTATATACATGTATATTGATGGTGTATATGGGTGCTACATACATGTATATTGATTGTGTATATGGGTGATATATACATGTATATTGATCATGTATATGTGCGCTATGCATAAGTATATTGATTTTGTATATGGGTGGTGCATACATGTATATTGAATTTGTATATGCGTGGTATATGCATGTATATTGATGGTGTATTTGGGGTGGTATATACATGTATTTGGATTGTGTGTATCGGTGCTACATACATGTATATTGATTGTGTGTATGGGTGTTATATACATGTATATTGATTATGTGTATGGGTGCTATATACATGTAAATTGATGGTGTATATGGGTGCTCTATACATGTATATTGATTGTGTATATGCGTGGTATATGCATGTATATTGATGGTGTATATGGGGTGGTATATACATGTATTTGGATTGTGTGTATGGGTGTTATATACATGTATATTGATTGTGTGTATGGGTGCTATATACATGTAAATTGATGGTGTATATGGGTGCTATATACATGTATATTGATTGTGTATATGTGTGATATATACATGTATATTGATTAGGTATATGGGTGCTATATACATGTATATTGATTGTGTATATTGGTGCACTATGCATGTATATTGATGGTGTATATGGGTGCTATATACATGCATATTGGTTGTGTATATGGGTGCTATATACATATATATTGATTGTGTATATTGGGGCTTATTTTTATGCATGTATATTGATGGTGTGTATGGGTGTTATATAACTGTATATTGATGGTGTGTATGGGTGTTATATACATGTATATTGATGGTGTATATGGGTGCTACTTACATGTAAATTGATGGTGTATATGGGTGCTATATACATGTATATTGATTGTGTATATGCGTGGTATATGCATGTATATTGATGGTGTATATGGGGTGGTATATACATGTATTTGGATTGTGTGTATCGGTGCTACATACATGTATATTGATTGTGTGTATGGGTGTTATATACATGTATATTGATTGTGTGTATGGGTGCTATATACATGTAAATTGATGGTGTATATGGGTGCTATATACATATATATTGATTGTGTATATTGGGGCTTATTTTTATGCATGTATATTGATGGTGTGTATGGGTGTTATATACATGTATATTGATGGTGTGTATGGGTGTTATATACATGTATATTGATGGTGTGTATGGGTGTTATATACATGTATATTAATGGTGTATATGGGTGCTACTTACATGTATATTGATTGTGTATATGGGTGCTATATACATGTATGTTGATGGTGTATATTAGTGTCATATACATTTATATTGATTGTGTATATGGGTGCTACATACATGTATATTGATTGTGTATTAGGGTGCTACATTCATATATATTGATTGTATATATGGGTGTTATATACATGTATATTGATGGTGTGTATGGGTGCTATATACATGTATATTGATCGTGTATATGGGTGCTACATACATGTATATTGATTGTGTATATGGGTGCTATATACATGTATATTGATTGTGTGTATGGGTGCCACATACATGTATATTGATTGTATATATGGGTGCTACATACATGTATATTGATTGTGTATATGGCTGCTACATACATGTATATTGATCATGTATATGTGTGCTATATACATGTATATTGATTTTGTATATGGGTGGTATATACATGTATATTGATTGTGTATATGCGTGGTATATGCATGTATATTGATGGTGTATATGGGGTGGTATATACATGTATTTTGATTGTGTATATCGGTGCTACATACATGTATATTGATTGTGGATATGGGTGCTACATACATATATATTGATTGTGTATATGGATGCTATGTATATGTATATTGATGGTGTGTATGGGTGCTATATACATGTATATTGATGGTGTATATGGGTGCTAAATACATGTATATTGATTGTGTCTATGGGTGTTATATACATGTATATTGATTGTGTATATGGGTGTCGCATACATGTATGTTGAATGTATATATGGGTGCTACATATATATATATTGATAGTGTATATATCTGCTACATACATGTATATTGATGGTGTGTACGAGTGCTATATACATGTATATTGATGGTGTGTATGGGTGCTGTATACATGTATATTGATGGTGTATATGGGTGCTACATACATGTATATTGATTGTGTATATGGGTGCTACATACATGTATATTGATGGTGTATATGGGTGCTACATACATGTATATTGATTGTATATATGGGTGCTACATACATGCATATTGAATGTGTATATGTGTGCTACATACATATATATTACGGATTTAGTTTGTTACACATATTTTCATTGGTTCTTCAACCCTGAATGTCAACATATATTCTGAAAACAGACGGGGTATATATTTCAGTCCCCCAAAACGATTAAAACATGGACTACAAAACATTACCCTTCACTGAATCAATGGTATAATACGGAATAATAAACGTATTTTTACCAAATTAAATGCTGTTTTTATACTCAAAACGGCTGCATGAACAAAAAAATATTACAACGGTTAATTCCGTCACACATACATGATCGACACAACAAACTCCTATGTTCCACGGCTGTACCATACAAATAAATAAAACGTTGAGCCTTGAAAACTTTCGACGTCATGGGGCCACACCAAGGTTTTATTTACACGTTGTTAACATTTAAATTATTGAGAAACTGTTTGCAAACCCGTTGTTTTGTTATGTGATATATTAATGCTATATTTATAAAGTTTATAAAATTTACTACATATGAAACTGTATTGATTTAGAAATTTAGTACAGTATTTTCCTTCATGAGATACCCCCATACATGAAATATGAAGCGACACATATTTTGACGTCATTGAAGAATGACGTCAAAGAAACGGAAACGGACATCTAGAGATACGAAAAATGAAAATAAAACACGCAAATTTATTTAATACAGTTGGATGGTGTATTAAAAAAACCAATGGTTAAATCTGTAATATATCTGTTATTCAGTTATCAGACAGGTTATATAATGTGACATTCCCGGCATATGATATATATTCCCTTCGGCTGCGCCAAAGGGAATATAGATCATAAGCCGGGAATGTCACATTATATACCCTGTCTTATAGCTGAATAACATATGATAATATTGAGTGTATATGGGGGCTACATACATATATATTGAGTGTATATGGGTGCTATGTACATGTATATTGATTGTGTATATGGGTGCTATATACATGTACAGAAACATGTATATTGATTGTGTATATGGGTGCTATATATATGTACAGAAAAATGTATATTGATTGTGCATATGGGTGGTATATACATGTATTTTGATTGGGTATATGGGTGGTATATGCATGTATATTGATGTTGTATATGGGTAGTATGTACATGTATATTGATTGTGTATATGGGTGGTACATACATATATATTGATTGTGTATATGGGTGGTATATACATGTATATTGATTGTGTATATGGGTGGTATATACATGTATATTGATTGTGTATATGGGTGCTATATACATGTACAGAAAAATGTATATTGATTGTGTATATGAGTGCTATGTACATGTATATTGCTTGTGTATATGGTGCTATATATATGTATATTGAATTTGTATATGGGTGCTATATACATATATAGTGCGTGTTTATATGGGTGCTATATACATGTATATTGATTATGTATATGTGTGCTATATACATGTATATTGATTGTGTATATGGGTGGTATATGCATGTATATTGATTGTGTATATGCGTGGTATATGCATGTATATTGATGGTGTATATGGGGTGGTATATACATGTATATTGATGTTGTATATGGGTAGTATGTATATGTATATTGATTGTGTATATGGGTGGTATATACATGTATATTGATTGTGTATATGGGTGGTATGTGCATATATATTGATGGTGTATATGGGTGGTATATACATATATATGGATTATGTATATGGGTGGTATATACATGTATATGGATGATGTATATGGGTGGTATATACATGTATATTGATGGTGTATATGGGTGGTATATACATATATATTGATGGTGATATGGGTGGTATATATATGTATATTGATTGTGTATATGAGGTGGTATATACATTTATATTGATTGTGTATATGGGGAGTATATACATATATATTGATTGTGTCTATGAGGTGGTATATACATGTCTGTCCGACGCCAGAACTTTGATTTACTCCACCATATGTCACGGTCTTTTTGTGTTCAATTGTTTGAGGTGAGAAATACTCATTTGTGTTGCGATTGTTGAGTTTCTGTTCATCAGTGTATAGTTGTATATAGTCCAGTCTGCTGAGAATATGGTCACCGTGGTAATTAAAATGTTTACATCCGTGTAGCTGGACACAACATTATATAGTCTGCGGCAGAACCTAGTCTCTGATTGGAGGCCTACCAACGGCTCTTTGTTGATGTTGTTGACTATTTATTACTATGTTGTGCTTACTTGTTAAACACTGGTCTCTGGAGACTATTTCTATAAACCAGTTCTGGAAGTCCAGTTCACGTTATGCATAGTAACACTAGGATTGAATAACTGACATTTTATTTGTAGTCAAGATAAAAAACAGAAATGTTTACGGTAATACTGAGAACCAGATTTAACGTTTTTGAATATTTGTTTGTTTGGTGGTGTTTAATGCCACTTTCAACAATATTTCGGATATATCGTGGCGGTCAGTTTTATTGGTGGAGGAAACTGGAAGATCCGGAGAAAACCATCGAGCTGTCGCAAGTCACTAACAAACTTTATCACATAATGTTGTACACCTCGCCCTGATCGAGATTCGAACTCACAACATCAGTGGTGATAGGCTCTGATTGCACGTTTTCGAATGAAGTAAGTTTATTACCTTACAGATACATCTACTGTGTGTCTCGTTAATGTAATTTTTTCCCGTTTAATCTAATACACTCGTGAATTTGGATCTAGGGTAAGAATCAAACACATTATTACTGACAAAATTAAAATATATGGATAAATTAATGATACAAAGAAAATAAACAATGCTGATTCTTTTATTATATTTCATGTCATTCTATGCTATTAAATATCCGGAAAACATAGACCAGTGTCTTCCAAGCATGTGTTCACTTGCACTGCTATATTTGGGATCTTTCTTGATATACACCCTGTCTCCTGTTTTGAGTTGTAGCACAGTATTGAGACTTCCTGTGGAGTAGTTTGTACCAAATGCCCTTTCATACATCACGTCGTTCACCCATAAAGCGCAGTGTAGATATTTACTGCTAGCTGATCTAACTGTAGCCGACAACATATAGAGTCCTTGTCTTGGTACGGTGAATACCCCTGTGTGAGGTGAATAATGTCCTCCTATGTTTGTCCTCACTGAATCAAATTTTTATTATTTCGCTCTTTGATGGAGTAAAATCTTTAGACAATGTGGTTGAAAAGGCTGGTATCTTTCTTGAATCTGAAACAGGATTACATTATTGTATTTGTGCTGTCTGATATATGGTTTAGGACGCTCGGGAGCTTGACTCGATCAACGTCATTTTACTATCCACACGAATAATTTGTGGCCAAAATAGAAAACATATATCTTAGGTATTACTGCGAAACACGTTCTGAAAGTGTTCGCATGAAGTAATTACTGTGTGCGTAGTTTATGAGCAAATTCTTGTGGATGGTAAAGACACGCTGAACAAGACAAGTGTCTGTGTTAGAACGGCTTTATTGAAAAGGGTGTTCCTTAGATCTAAGTAATCGAGCTTATCTTTCAAATCTTATATTGATGGGTATTATTCGTGTGTTTGTTAAACATTTCGCTTAGTGTGTTCACTGTACATATATCAATAAAAGAACAGACACGAGTGCATCAACTTAGAACGTCTTCTCCGCTACAAAGATTATATTATACAAAATAACAAGAACAGAAACGAGTACATCAACTTTGAATATCTTCTCCGTTACAAAGATTATATTATATAAAATAACAAGAACAGAGACGAGTGCATCAACCTTGAATGTCTTCTCCGCTACAAATATTATATTATATAAAATAACAAGAACAGACACGAGTGCATCAACTTTGAACGTTTTCTGCGTAACAAAGATTATATTATATAAAATAACAAGAACAGATACGAGTGCATCAACTTTGAATGTCTTCTCCGTTACAAAGATTGTATTATATAAAATAACAAGAACAGATACGAGTGCATCAACTTTGAATGTCTTCTCCGCTACAAAGATTGTATTATATAGAATAACAAGAACAGACACGAGTGGATCAACTTTGAATGTCTTCTCTGTTACAAAGATTATATTATATAAAATAACAGGAAGAGACACGAGTGCATCAACTTTGAATGTCTTCTCCGTTACAAAGATTATATTATATAAAATAACAAGAACAGAAACGAGTGCATCAATTTTGAATGTCTTCTCCGTTACAAAGATTATATTATATAAAATAACAAGAACAGAAATGAGTGCATCAACTTTGAATGTCTTCTCCGTAACAAAGATTATATTATATAAAGTAACAAGAACAGACACGAGTGCATCAACTTTGAATGTCTTCTTCGCTACAAAGATTATATTATATAAAATAACAAGAACAGAAACGAGTGCACACAACATTAAATGTCTTCTCCGTAGCAAAGATTATATTATATAAAATAACAGGAAGAGACACGAGTGCATCAACTTTGAATGTCTTCTCCGTTACAAAGATTATATTATATAAAATAACAAGAACAGACATGAGTGCACACAACTTTGAATGTTTTCTCCATAACAAAGATTGCATTATAAAAAATAACAAGAACAGATACGAGTGCACCAACTTATAACGTCGTCTCCGTTATAAAGATCATAAAATGATAATTATATTAATAAATATATCTTAAATAAAGATATGAATTGCTGACGCCATGGTTAGAAAAACTTGAAACTGGCACATAAACTGAAGTTATTGAGTACATCGAAGATAAACAAATCCACAAATATATTATACACCATAATGGACACTGGGCTTTGTTATACTGTAAGACGGTTGCCATGTGAGTACCTGTTCACATGACCTTGTTCAATTTTGAAAAACTGTAGACTATTCGATTGACTGAATATCATAAAGACATAAAGTTACAAATCCTTACGTGTGAAGGCTGTTCCTTTCTTTAACTTGAGGATGACATTCAGTAAATCGTCGACAATGCCGTGATCTGAAAAAATAAAACACCAGTTCCAGTAATAACTTATAATCAATTAATAGCATTACTTATAATATCTGCTACAATTTATACTAATTTACTGTTATTATGAAAGTGACACTTCAGAACAAGTAATGTCTCAAATCACCATGGGGAATTGCTACAAAAAGGGGGGTCTGCCACCGACTACCGGTGGTGTATCAGTGTAAATGTACAAAAAGGGAGAGGGGCTGCCATCGACTACCTGTGGAATATTACAGTGTAAATGTACATATATAGCGTCAATCAAACTTTGACTGGTTTTTATTTCTGGTGGAGTACATTATGTATTTGTGTCTGACGGTGTCTTCTCTGTGTTAACAATGAGTCGTGTATATAATTATGTAGTATAGTTAGTGGGATGTCTAAGGGCGACCACTCTTTATTCTGATTACATATTGTAGTCTTGTTATCTAAGACCCATATTTATATTCCAACCACCCCCCTCCCCCTCACTGTAGACATCGTCAATAACTGTTCACTTACATAAACTAACCAACTCTCCATTATTTTTAAGGAATGGAGAGTTATTGTTCTCTTTGTACTTTAGATACTATACACATATTTTTTTTTGCTATAAGATTAATATTTGATAAAAAAAGTACAACGGGTGGATTTTAATTTGCAGAAAGTCCTCGTATCTCTCCATTCCTTAAAAACAATCGGCCTCGGCCCCTTCGGGACCTCGGCTCCATTATTTTTAAGGACTGGAGAGTTACTCGAACATTCTCCTATACATAACATATATATAATACGTGTCAGAGAGTTCCAAATAGTATAAAACAACATCTAAATAAAAAGTAATATTTTAAGTTGTTGAATTATATTTGTCTACAATAGAAAAATTTACCATGCGCTGTAACATCGAAAATGTTTCCATTTAAAATCACGATAACGAATGGCAAAATGTAGGAAAATTTCATTGTCACAGAATACATGTAGTACATACGACAATTCTACATATTTTGTGTACTTTGTCATATTTAACCAGGATATTCCGTGACAAATTTGCGTGCATACAAAACACTGTAATGTATACTTTGCACATGTTACAATTGTTATTCCATTTTTAGAATAAACTTTTATGCTGGTGAAAATACCTGATAGATACCTAGAAAAGTATTGATTGATAGTCATTCATGTGTTACTTCTTGTCAATGATATTTTACAAACATAGAAACGTTACTATTCGTCCATTTAAAACCTTTAAACAGTATTGTACTACAAGTCACAAGTTCACAACCGAATTAAAAAGACAAAAAATGAGGGGTTTCGTTGATTTGTTTGCGACGACACAAATGAGTTTTGTTAATTGAACTTTTCTTATCACACGTGTTAGATGGTCATTTCCGTTTTAAAAGTAATGTTTTTCGGTCGAAGTTCAAGTCAAGTTAAGATACATGTGTTACCGTACCAAGGTATTTTGTTCCCCATTTACCCCTCTGTCGCATAGTAATTTTGCTTCCAAAATTAGTTGTTTAAAATAAATGTTTTTATTTTTTAAGATAGAAATTGTTGTAAAGATATTTCAAACTTTTACAAATCAAATATTTTGAACCTTAATTTAATTTAGTTTGACATTTTTATATTTTATTTTTATCACATCTTTTTGTGTGTACTACAAGCTAGTCTAAAAGTCTAACACAAAGAACATATAGATAGAAATGCTATTTCTAATCCAGGATTATCGATTGACATTAGGTGACCGACCATAGTCTTTTGTGGGAGATAAACAAATGAGCAATTCAGCTTAAAGGCACTAATTGACTCTTTGTGCCGCCCCAACAGATAATCTCAAAAAAAATGTGAGATTAAAGATAAAACCAAACAATCGCCCACTAAAGTGAGGCTTTTGACCAATTCACTCATTTGGAATTTAATACACAAAGTTCATGCGCTAATCCAATTTTAAATCTCCAAACAACAGATTCAATTGGTCAATAACACCGAAAATAGTTCGAAACTACTGACCGAACTTTTTTCTTTGAGAAGTTCACATTTGCTGTGACTTTCAAAGAATAAAGTTGTTTATATTTTACTCAGTAGTTTGTCAACTATTTTCAGATTAGTTTTTAAACTTTATTTTTTTGTATTTCTTTTAAATGATAAATTTTTACATTTTACCATTCTACTTTATTTAAAGCACTCCGTATTTTTGTATTGTTAATTATGCAATGCCTTGCAAGCTTAATTTAATATTTTAGTATCACACTTATTTTATTTTCACTAAGTAATATTGTATTCATAACTTACAAGGGACACGGAGTCCTATTACTTATTTTTTATATATGCTGTATATATTGTGATTATTCAGTTCTTTATGGGCACAGTGGTTGGTTAATACAATATCTTGTATCTTGTATCTTGTATTTTAGCATTTCACCTTGTTCATTATCAATAAGGGAGATAATCATTTTGTTTTGTTTTTTACGTCAATCAAGATGTAGATTAAAGTTCACAATATAGCTAAGTTTTTGTACATTACAATGATATAGATAATCAGAGATTGTAAGGAAGGTCGGGACGTTCACACAAATCTTTTATGTTGTTCACGGAAAGGTTCACTCTATCTAACCTGGATTTTTGTACTGCTAATAGTCTCCCCCCCCCCCCATTCTGTTGAGGCATCACAGCTTGTTGTTTTATCAGAACTCATATCTGGTCTCTCGAGTTTCAGTGAGCCCCAGCCATGACTCTTATTTCGTATATGTATTTTGTTGTATCTTTTGTTTTGGATTTTCTGCTCATATCTCCATTCTCAATTTCAAATATGATACATGGACCGTGTTCTCACAAACTATGGAGCTGGCGGGCCAGGGCATCAACTTAAGCCCAAGATCACATAGCAGACCAGGTGTTAGGTTTATAATACTGTATTTAGCTGGAGTATCTGGACTCCCATTCTTAAACAGATGAAGGTTTGATAGTCCTGACACTGAAGTAACATGGTTTACTTATGTTTCACCATCCCAAGAGTTGGTCGTGTATCAAGTCATACAGATGCGTTACCAGTTGAGCATTACACACATCACACACACACACACACACGCATTCACAAACATGGTTACAATTCTGGTAACGTAGATTAATACTTGGTATTGCAACTGTGTTACACGTCTTCTCTTAGACATCTACCCAACTAGTTATTCTGTTTCATTTGTTTGGAATTTCTAGTGCGATATCCTGTCCTTCAACTCATTTTGAGAATAAATAAGTTTTACCCTTATTAAGGGTCAGACCCATAACCCCACTGTTTTTATTATTATTGACAAAATTGTATTACATGATTTCTACACATTTACTGTGACATTCAAAGAATAAAGTTGTTTATATCTTACTCAGTAGTTTGTCAACTATTTTCAGTTCCTGTCCAGAGGTAAATCAATAAGGCCTACCCACAGGACTACTACTACAATATCAACAGCACACAGAGAATCCATTCACACACACACAATAGATACGACACCTCGCTGCTAATGATTTAGTTGGTGCCAAAGTGGATAATTTCACTGAAAAACAATGCAACGTTTTAGATAGTCATGCGTTAATCTATGAACCGTGTGTTTTGATGCCACTTTCAATATTTCATTTATATACTACAAATATTCACTTTATATATCAACATTAGTTATTTGTGCATTTTATCAGAATACGGAATCACTCTAAATGGACACAATTACGAAGTAGAAGTATCTGGCGTCTGTCTGTTCGTCCGTCCTTATGCCGTAAATTTTTCTAAGGTACCACCGCATACCCAGTTTCCAAATGTACCATGCATGTTCCTCTGGGGAAGGGGTGCCAAAGAAGTGTTGTTTGTATCTTTCTGGAGCAATTTGAAATAGAGGATGGCACACTGACATCTGATTGGTTAAAACATTTTCAACTTCTCTGTTCTCTGTATCACATGAACCATTTAGCAAAATATGATACTTAATTTGTATATGACCATTCCTTTCCATTTTCAATTGAAAATCAAATACTATACTCCAATCACAAGGTAAATGACCTATATTTTATATTCTCGCTTGGAAATTTGATTGAATGAATACGTCCTTGATTTTCTGTCATCCTCCATGTATCTAATGGGACTCCGAGCTACTTCCATTGATTCATTAAGAAAGGTTTAAAGGTACCACATGACGTCAATAGAAGACGGACAGACAATCAAATGCCCAAATGAAAGAAAAAAGAAAAAATGTGGAATACACTGCAGAAAACTAAGTATTGAATAGAAAGAATCCCACTAAAACTGGGGGTAATAATAAAGTAGATATCAAATTTAATGTGCACGACGAGTTTCTGGAATAACCCTCACCAGGTACTCTCAACATCGAAAGAGTGGAAAGTCAAATAATTTAAAGATTTCGGGACAATTAAACCACAGGCCCTAAACAGGTTAGCCAAAATCAGCTAAGGGAGGAGAACCTTAGTTTTAGTAATAATTACATTATTTAGGAACTGTAAATTTCAGTAATAAATATATCTAATAAACAATGTCAGTGCAGAAGGACTGACTACTGGAGTAACCTCAGGTCCTCCGGAAGGGCGAACAGTCCCTCCCTTCACTAGTGACAGCTGTCGTGCTACTCGTGTTACAAACCCGTGATGAGTCATGCATGAGGGAATGTTGCCCCTACATGTTCAATAACAACTTTCTGAGGTTTGCTTGCGAGTTAGATATGACAACATTTTCTTCAGTATTTGCCTGAATGCTGCGGCCATCATTTTACATACTAGTTCACATGATAAAACATGCTGTGTGTCTGGTTGTGTGGCATGAATGCAAGCTACCGGGTGTACGTATAATTTATTGACATTTGTATTATTGTATAGGTTTTCATTCTTCGACGGCCACAGGGAAGATTAACTTTATGTAAACTGTGTTACCATCCTAAAATAAAGTATTTATTATTATTCACTAATTATACACTTACGGTATATGTTTTATCTTCTATGATACGAAAATAAAAACGTGCATTACAAACTATTCAAATGATTTGTCATTTTGGAATTTAAGTTGTGTAAAAATTAATCTCTCAAGTGATACAGAGAGCAGGCTTAGGGTTCCTTAGGAAGCGTTGTTATTTCCAGAGTGATTTAAAGTCAAATATGCCCATCACGGCCTCTGATTGGAGGAGATATCTTCGACTTCCTTTCCAAAACTACTTCATATGAAGTCATCAGACTCGACAGATCTGTTTCTGTATGGTTCTAAAGAGATATTGCGTTTCGTAGCAATTCAATTGGTCTCTGATTGTTTGTAGCATTTGTCACTGTTTCCCTAAAATAGCAAAATGTAGTGTCACCAGAATTGTCAAAAATATTCTCTTTGTGGGTCTTTTAGAAATGTCATTCTTTTTAGAGCAAATTAAAATTCAAGTTGGCTGACTTGGTCTCTTATTCGCTGACACATTTTGTACTACTTTTGAAAAACTACAGCATGAAAAGTCACTAATTTGGAGTTCAATATTGTCATGAAAGATAGCTGAGATCTGAGATGAATAAAACTGGTTAAATTTCATTAAACTTCTCGCTTGACGTGATGTAAACGATGAATTGGTCACGGTACAATAAGTTCAGAAGAATCAGTATTTGTAGTTAAATAATACAAGATTATTAAATGTGCATAGTACACAAAGATATAATAATAATCTTCCTATTTGAGGTAGTCTATGTGATATTTCTTACTAGTAAATATGGTTTAGTGACTTATTTTATTGGCAGCTTTACATATTTCTGACCTCTTTATATGTACAACCTTCCACAAAAGTGTGATCAATGTTGTACGGTAACGTAGGTCCAGACCCGACAGTGGTCTTGTTTTATTTAGGTTTTCATGATTTTGCCTTTTATGTCTTCAATATGACTGTCAATATTTTTATTTTTATTTCGTAAGCGATGTTTTGAGTCGGAAACTTATATACCTATATAACACACTAAGGATGCCATTTTATAGATGGAAAGAAAATATTGAAAAGGCATGTCTTAGATATTGTTGTAAGTGTATACTATTCCGTCTTTAACTTGCGCGTGTCTGTGTATTCGTGACATTGTTGTGGACATGTGCGTATATATCACCAATATACGTACTAGTATACGCTTGCATGTTGCGCCTCTTTCAATAATATTTCAGTATGTCGTGGCGGTCAGTTTTATTCGTGGAGAAAACCGGATTACCCAGAGAAAACCACCGATCTGTCGCAAGTCACTGACAACCTTTATTACATAATGTTGTATCGAGTATACATCGCCATGAGAGGAATTCGAACTCACAGCGTTGGTGGTGATAGGCACTGATTGCATATAGGTAGTAAATTCAACTATCATACGATCACGAACACGACGACCCCTATTGCTTATACTATAGGTACTTACACGTATATATGTTTAACCCCTCAAATTGTCATGCTTGACATTGGACGGCAGACTTACATTTATGCATTCACATTCCTGTATATTATCAAAATAAACACGTGATCATTATAGTTTTTGTCTTTGAAATGAATGTCATGTATATTGATTATGCATATGGGTGTTATAAACATGTATATGGGTGCAATGCATGTATATTGACAGTGTATATGGGTGCTATGTACATGTATATTGATGGTGTATATGAGTGCTATATTAAGAGATTATTATATGACATTTTCCATATTGACCCTGGTATCAGCCCGAGACTGCCATATCAAGCCCGACAGTGAAGCTGGAGGGCTGATATGGGTCGAGGGCTGATACCAGGGACGATGTGAACAATTTCATGTCATAATCTATTTATCCCATATTTTACATTGTCATTGACTTTTAATATTGTAGAACATATCTTAACTGACAAATTGCGGAAATAAATCCCGAAGAGGGTTGCGCTTGCTTAACTTGCAAATAGTGTTGTTTCGAGTCTGGTTTCAAAAAGATATCAAACAATGACGTTAGAAAATGTTTGTAAAATATACATAAGACTTTGACAAATTTCTACACAACTTATACATTTGAGCTAATTATTCCGTTTCAAGTTATTTAAACTTTTATTCCAATATTTTGAAATGTCTTAATTTGATTGAAATACGATTTCATGCATATCTTTATGCGTGCTTTGACATAATATAATCTTTGAGACCACTGTGTAGATACCGGAAGTTGAATTCGAGGGCAAATACGGATATTTGAAGGCAAATACGGATCTTTGAGGGCAAAAGCGGATATTTGCCCGTATTTGCCCTTAGGGCAAATAATCTACACTGACTTCTAGCTAGTATTGGACATGCAAAAAGGAACATATCGGAACAAAATATGTGATAAACATGTCGAGGAGATGTACATGCACCTGGGAAGATTTTTTTTTCAGCGCCCGCGAAATTCAAACAGGATTACGAACCCAATTCCTTGAAATGTATCCAAGCTTCCATCAGTAGATATACTCAATGGCGGCCGGTATAATGTGGGCTCTGATATTTATTACCATTGCACTCAGATTCAGCCCAAAACGACTTGAGAACTTTAATGGATTTAACCACAAAGCATCAGACTTAGGATATTATGCAAGTTATGACCTAAATTATCTACAGAAATGTGATTTTACTTTAAAAGCATTGTTCCCTGTCCAGAACAAAGAAAATGACGCCATGGCGGACCATAGACGAAGACATCAAATTACAACTCGTAACTCCAAAAATAACATACTACATGGAGTAACACTTTTAATTCTTATCAGCGGTGATATTGCTGAAAACCCAGGCCCAATTAAATTTCCTTGCGGGTCCTGTGCAAAGCCAGTAAAGAAAAAGAAAAAAGGCATACAATGCGAAGATTGTTTATTTTGGTACCACATACAATGCATCAATCTTCCAGTAACATACTATATAACATTGTCGGAATCTTCCGATAGTTGGTACTGCAGTAGATGTACCCTTCCCGAATTTACAGACTCATTTTTCGAAAAGTCAAAAAACGAAAGTGACATCGATAAATCAGCTGAGTCTGATGGTTATCTCCCCTGTGACTATTCATCAACATCCGGTGTAAACACACAAGAAACACATGGTCACGAAGACAGGGTCGAAGACGTCTTTGACGAGCTCGAAAACCTTCGAAAAAAACATCCACTTCAGTTTATGTGCGCATATCTGAACATTAAGGTATAAATTTTGTCTGATAGAGGAACTATTAACATCAAATATAGTAGATATGTTGTTCCTAGCTGAAACTAAAATCGATGAGGCATTCACTGACACTCAGTTCAAAGTAAATGATTTCCACTTTTGGCGTGCGGACAGAAACCAGTATGGTGGTGGTTTGGTAGCTTATGCAAGGTCTGACCTTGCTGGTGATAGAAACATGAACTTAGAATACCAGACTATAGAATCAATATGTATAGAAATTAATATAAACAATAGCAAATGGTTAATATCAGGTTTATATAGACCACCCTCTTTTTCTGATTCAGAATTTACAAAAGACTATACCAAAACGTTTGATAAAACAACCACTACATATGAAAATTTCTTAATTCTTGGTGAATTAAATTATGATATGTTAGTAAATGAAAAATGTACAGCTTTAAAAGAAGTTTGTGATATATTTGATCTAACAAATATGGTAGTTGATCCAATATGTTTTACAAAAAGTGCATCGCCTAGTTTAAATGATGTCATACTTACTAACAAACCAAATTAGTGTATGAATACCAACAATTATAACTGTGGTATTAGTGATGTACATAACATTATATCAATACAAATAAAAGGTAATATGCCATCAAACAAAAAAGAGTTAAAATGCTTTAGAAGTTTTAAAAATTTTGACCAGGAAAAACTTACAGAAGACCTAAATAAAATTGATTTTGATAAAATAACTGATCAAAATGATGTGAACAAAATGTATTCAGATTTTGAAGAAGCTTTCATACAGACTGTAGATAAACATTCCCCAGTAAAGCAAAGAAAACCATGTCAAAATCCAGCACCATTTATAAATAAGGAATTAAGAAAAGCTGTATACAAAAAAAGACAGTTGCATAATAAATATAATAAATGTAAAACTAAGAGTAACTGGGAAAATTATAGACAACAGAGAAATCTAGTTACAAAAATTAAGAAAAGGTCTATTAAAACTTATTTCTTTGAAAGATATATAGGTGGTCCCAAATCAAAGGATTTTTGGCCTACTATCAAGCCGTTTATTACCAACAAAGGTAGCCATTTTGCTAAAAATATCATACTCTGTGAAATGATGAAATCATAAATGATCAAAACATGGTAGCAGAATGTTTTAATGATTTCTTTATAAATGTGGCAAAAGATATTGGAAATGTAACTGTTGTAGATAAAAATCATCCTAGTATCATTGAAATTAACAAAAATAAAAAAGATATACCTAATCTTGAATTTAAAGAAATATCTGATAAATTTGTACATAAACAAATAAATAAGACCAATGTTAAAAAAGCAACAGGTAGAGATGGTATATCAGCTAAATTATTAAAACTAGCTAAACCTGTAATTGCAAAACCAATAACAAAAATGATAAATAAAACAATAACAAATTCGGTGTTTCCAGACCAACTAAAACAAGCACAAGTTGTTGCACTACACAAGAAGAACAATGCACTAGACAAAAGTAACTATAGACCAGTAAGTATACTACCTGTTATTTCAAAATTCTTTGAACGGGCCATTCACGAACAGTTAACATAATATTTTAACAATCACTTCCATCCATTTCTGTAAGCTTTCAGATCGGGCTACGGATGCAATAATACACTACTAAAAATTATAGAAGATTGGAAACAGGCACTAGACCAAAATAAATACATTGCAGCAGTACTAATGGACCTCTCCAAGGCCTTTGATTGCCTACCACACAAATTATTATTACTCAAACTTGAAGCATATGGCATGTCAAAATCTGCATTACAGTTAATTGAAAACTACCTTACTAACAGGAAACAATGCGTCAAAGTTGGTACCACACTAAGTAACTGGCAAGACATCTACAAAGGCGTACCACAAGGGTCAATTCTAGGTCCTGTACTATTTAACATTTTTTTAAACGACATTTTTCACTTTACCACAAGCAGCACACTTTATAACTATGCAGACGACAACACTCTCGCACATGCAGATGATAATATTGATAAAGTAGTTGAATATTTAGAAAAAGACAGTTTGGCATTAATAGAATGGTTTTCATGTAACCAGATGAAGGCAAATCCTGATAAATTTCAGGCCATAGCTATTGGCAAAAAATCAATGGATAAAAATATTGTTCTTGATTTAGCAGGAAATAAAATTAAATGTGAAAAAGAAGTAAAATTACTAGGGGTTACAATTGATTTTGAACTTAAATTTAATTCTCATATTTCAAACATTTGTAAAAAAGCATCTAGGCAGTTAAATGTGTTAAAAAGGCTAGGTAAATATTTAAATAAATTGGATAAATTAACCATATATCATTCATTCATATTGTCTAACTTTAACCTCTGTCCACCTTCATGGCACTTTTGTAGTGAAGCCAATACAAATAAAATAGAAAAAATTCAGGAGCGAGCACTAATATTTATTTATAATGATTACAATAGTACATATGAAAACTTGTTAATAGTCTCTAAACTCCCAACATTAAAAGTGAGAAGACTGAGAACTATGGCCATTGAGGTTTATAAAATTCTACATCAAGAAAGTCCTTCATATTTACATGACTTAATCAAAATTAAAGATACTAAATATTGTTTTAGGTACGACAACATTACAGAAATCCCTTCAGTACGAACGACAAGGTATGGTCTAAAATCCTTTCGATATGCTGCTGCTAACCTGTGGAACGAGTTGCCAAACCACTTTAGAACACAAACATCTTTTAATCAATTCAAAAATTTAATAAACTCATGGAATGGCAACTCGTGCCGCTGCAATGCTTGCTGCTGGTATACATTTTTCTAGAATAGACATTGCATGAAATTTGCCTTACTGCTGCCTTCTTGCTTTTGTATGCTTTTCAGTTTAACTTTAATTTATTTTAGTTTTTTATTTTAGTGCTTGGCTATTCTGCATGGATATTTTTAAAATATGTTTAAAGTATTCTTGAAATATTTTTGGAATATTTTTAAGATATGTTTTAGAGTGTGTTTTAAGAAGTATATAAATATTTTACTTTGTATGCTTTTCAATTAACTTGTGCTTTATTTATTTTAGTGCTTGGCTATTTATGCATGAACATTTTTAAAATGTTTTTAGAATATTTTTGGAATATGTTTTAAAAGTACATGAATATTTTATATGTGTTTTGAGTTAATTTGCTTATTTGCTTGATCATAGACTGCTTGAAATTTGCATGAATGTACTTGTATGTGTGATGGGTGCTATAAATGTCTGCATCTATTTTGTGTTTTGACTTCTGGTCCTATGACAATAAGTACACAGAGAGGCACTGGCTGTGGAGGTCCAGAGGTCAAAACACAGAAATGTATGCATAAATATTATCCGGATATGTATTTATTATTGTATTGCATGATATGTTTTATTGTGCTGTATTTAATTTATGTAATTTATTATGCATGTCGGTTTGAAAAGCTCTTTATGTTGATTGTTATAAAATGTACCGACTTTAAATAAACTTTTTGATTTGATTTGATTTTGATTGATCTTAGTGATGGCGAATGTTGATATTTACGCCATCGCATCGACTATTGAGAACTATGAAAATAGAACAGTTACTCCAATTTTTGTCGGTAATAACTCTGTCCAGTCAACGGTAACTAATAATAACTCTATTAAGCAAACCGTTATCGATTTGGCTCCCATTTTGCCCAACTCCAGAATAACACTATTCCCATACTCAAATATCCAGGGAAATGTGACAATCATTGTTTATGGCACGAATGATAAGAATCGGAAATCTGATTTATTGAAAAGTTATGCTTAATACCTGTGATAAATACGGTGAATTATTTCGTTGATTTTTACACGTTTTTTATTTTGTTGTTATTTTGATGAATAAACATAATTTCATTCATTATACTTTATGCAAATTTCTTACATTATCCATTCATTTCATTGGACAAGCGGCATTTGTTAATTTTCACTAACCTTTCATAAGCCCCGCCCATCCCTAGCAACATGTGATAATATTAGCAACGGGTGTTAATGCCTAAAATTAACACCCGCTGAGCCCGAAGTTTGCCGATCCGAAAAATCAACACCCGCTCCGGCCGAGGTTTACCGATTCATATTTCCTCATCATTTCCGTTATCACCAGAGGACAACAAACGGTCAAACGCTCATCATGGCTTTTGTTGACATTACGGAGGATAATATCTCTGAATTAATTAATTCAAAAGATAGCAAATCTAAACAAAGAGCTGTAACACCGAGCATTAAGCTTTTCCGGGACTTCCTCATTCACAAAAATTAACCTGGAGAATTTGAAACTTACACAAAACAAAAACTGAATGAGATGTTGAGACTTTTTTATGCATCAATCAGAAAAAAAGATGGTGAAATGATGAACAAACGTTCATTAAATTTACTAAAGTATGGACTGGCTAAACATTTAAAGGAAACTGCTCAAATTGATATAAACATTGATCCTGTGTTTGCATCCTCGAAGGGTGTCTTTTCAGCTGTTCTAACAGATATGAAGAAAAAAGGCTTTGGGGCAGTCAAACCACAGGCACTCCGGTACACTTTGTGATTTTCGTTATTTTCATTAGAATTAAATATTTTCCCTTTTAGTGCCTCTATTTTAACCTTCTCTACGCAGAATCACCTAATTTTGAAGTATTTTACAAATTTTGATACAACCCATTTTTTCTATACTATAATATCAACAAGGCCGGCAACTCGCCGCCATATTTTATGTTACTGTACATCGTGAAATTTCACCTACCCCGGTTCAATAGTAGATTTCTCCATGGAATGTCACTTTCTCGCTGTAACAGCCGTGGTCGTCGTTTTCTAGTATATTGTTCCGTTTATTCAACACATTAGAAGTCCATCGGATCACAATTTATTATTAAATAGTCACAATTAAATGAATTTTGCACTTTTCAGTTGTGTTTTCAAATTTGCAATCCCGGAAGTATAGTATTTTTTCCCGAACTTTCTTCAAAGGGACGTGAATACTTTTCCGGATTACCTCCGATTTTATCCCTGATACATACGAAGAAATCAAGAGCATCACAAAATGATCAGAAAAGGCGCAATATATAAACTGAGGGAAGGAATTTGCTCCAATAATATGGAAAGTCTGAAGAAAAAAGGAGGAGATCAACAGATCAACAAAGAAATTTTAGTCTCTTGTTATGTTAACATAGCTGAAACTAATGAGTGCAATCATTAGAAAGTATTTTAAATGGACAAATCATACAAACATGGATTGAAAGTACTTTATGAAAACTTATTAATTTGAACACTTCAATATTGGAATACCTTTTAACATTAAAATAAGTAAAAAGAAATGTATTGCCAGCCTTCTTTGGTAAACAATTCAGCAACCAGGCTCTACAATATGGTAGGTTTGCTTACCTTACCCAGAAAAAAATTACCCACCCCCAAAAAATGAATTATTACATTGAACAGTTGAAGTAAAAATGATATGACAAATTTACACTTTTAGCTCACCTGTCCAAAGGCCAATTGAGCTTTTGCCATCACTTGGCGTCCGTTGTACGTCGTAAACTTTCACATTTAAATCTTCTCCTATGAAACCCCTGAACCAAATTAAACCAAACCTGACAGGGATGGTTCTTGGGTGGATCCCTTTCAAAATTGTGCCCGACAGACCCTCCCTCCATTGAAAATGGCTGCTGTTACTAAAAATAGAAATTTCCTTAGTTATCAATTTCTGCTTTATTACAAATCAAAATGAACTCAAATTTTAACTGCAGCTACATGGCAATGATTAGTTTAACATATATTCTGGATTTTTCTGTGAGATTTTGTCAGTCAGTTTATTTCATTTAGGAATATTATGAGATAAAAATCACATCAAAATCTTTTGCTCAGAAATTTGAGTTGAAATGATCTTTGGGAGGCTCACTTTCAAAATTATGTGTAACACCCCCATTTTCTATCAACGTTAGATATCACATTGAAAACCAGGTGAACAATTACAGGCTCCTCAGAGCCTCTAGTTAAAAATTGCAATCTATAAAATTTAATAAATTTCCTTTCTACAACAAAATGTATGCAACTTGGTACAACAAACTTTTTAAGGTTAGCCTAATGATTGAGTTGAAACAGGATATTTTTGTCTGTTTACTAAAAGTAATAGAAAGGACAGTATTTACCAACATCATGATTGAATGAGCCATTCAATTGCAAAAAAATCTTTTGTAATGAGCAAAAACAAAAATGTCTGTTTCCTGTCTCAAAGCTGAAAAAGGATATATATTGGCTATTAGCCATTAGGCAATTTTATATGTAGGGAAATGTATTTATCAAAAATAGTTTGCATTCAGCTATTGGCAAAGCAACCTGAACTTTAACCAGTGACATAATTAGGGGGGCATAGAGGGTGTACGCCTCCCCTTTTGATGAAAAAAATACAAAATTTGCATCCTGTATGTGGATGCATCTTGGGTGGTACATCAGCATAATCCATGCAAAAGTAGGTCACTGCGACCCATATTTTATGCTTCATTGACTGGTTAAGTGTTATGTCCGAGTTCATATCTCAGGACCTATAAGTGGTAGGATGCTTGTAAACTTGTATGTGGATGCATCTTGGGTGGTACATCAGTATTCATGCGACCCATATTTTATGGTTCATTGACTTTGGTTAAGTTTTACGTGCAAGTTCATATTTATTCCTGCCATGGTACTAGATGTACTCAATTTCATTTGCAGGCTACAAGAAAATATAGAGCCAGTGGTACTGTACAAGGAGTTGTCATTAGATGCAATTTGTAATGCAGTAGATACCGGGTACATGCAAGAGTCCTGCCATTGGAAAAATCATTCAAAAGGTTTTCCCAAATGTAGTTGTGCAAAAAAAAGGTGTAAAGATGACTGGAAAACCAGAGCTGTCATATATCAGGGAATATCTTGGCGAACAAGGGTTGATATACCAGCTAACATTGAATTTAAAGATATATCTCACTTTTTAAAGGACTTTTTCGTTATGAATGAAACAGCAGATGGTGTCACACTGGGTCACATTTTGAACTTTATGGTCAATTTTAACAGGGTCATTATTGAAATACATTTTCAAAGGAATTTATACAGTGGTTTTTAAGTTTTTGTAGAAGAACTGAAATAAATCCACAACAATTTGGCATGAATAATTTCCTTAAATTGAACAAAAACAGTATTGCAGGAATTTCTTTGTTGATCCGTTGATCTCCTCCTTTTTTCTTCAGACTTTCCATATTATTGGAGCAAATTCCTTCCCTCAGTTTATATCTTGCGCCTTTTCTGATCATTTTGTGATGCTCTTGATTTCTTCGTATGTATCAGGGATAGAATCCGAGGTAATCCGGAAAAGTATTCACGTCCCTTTGAAGAAAGTTCGGGAAAAAATACTATACTTCCGGGACTGCAAATTTGAAAACACAACTGAACAGTGCAAAATTCATTTAATTGTGACTATTTAATAATAAATTGTGATCCGATGGACTTCTAATGTGTTGAATAAACGGAACAATATACTAGAAAACGACGACCACGGCTGTTACAGCGAGAGAGTGACTTTCCACGGAGAAATCTACTATTGAACCGAGGTAGGTGGAATTTCATGATGTAGAGTAACAAAAAAAAATGGCGGCGAGTTGCCGGCCTTGTTGATATTATAGTATAGAAAAAATGGGTTGTATCAAAATTTGTAAAATACTTCAAAATTAGGTGATTCTGCGTAGAGAAGGTTAAAATAGAGGCACTAAAAGGGAAAATATTTAATTTTAATGAAAATAACGAAAATCACAAAGTGTACCGGAGTGCCTGTGAGTCAAACATAAGCCAGCTATTTGCCAAGAGGACATTATAAAACTTTATGATGTAAATGGTGTTGCACTCAATCCTTGCACACCACAAGGACTTTTGAATAAATGTTGGTTCGATGTAATGACATTTTTGTGTCGTCGTGGACGTAAAAATCTGAGACAAATGACCCGGGACACCTTTAAGATCAACACTGTTGGTACTGGAAGAAAGTTTGTAATGCAGATATGTAAAATAAGTGTTATAAAATGCAGGCTGATTGTAAAAATAAACAAAAATGTCATAAAATGCATGCCTTTGACTATGCTTCCGGTGACGTCACGAAATTTCTCCCTATGTCAACTGTTTGGAGTAAATACACATGTGGCGTTATAGGATATATAAAAAAGAAAAGATACAGGATTATCACACATGAGACGCTAACCCATTCATTACACAATACAAGGACAAAAACAAAAATGTTTTATTAATTATATGAACTTTTTTAAGCTAAATTCAAGAAATTATAAATTTATAAATATATGTATTTATTTTGTAGGTTCAAGATGAAAACAACAAAAACCATACATCCACTGATCATCCAAATGATACAATTGGAGAAGGCCGTATGTATGAAAGTACAGGAGATCCGATGTGTCCTGTTCTTTCCTTTGAAAGATATATTTCAAAGCTAAACCCTGATAACACAGCCTTTTGGCAGTTGCCTTGTATCACATTTAATGAGCAAGATCCTGTATGGTACACACGTGCACCGCTAGGAAAGAACACATTATGTAATTTGATGACGAACATATCAAAACTAGCACATCTTTCAATGAACTACACAAACCATTCTATTAGAGCCACTACAATAACTGAAATGGATGAGGCTGGTGTTGCGTCTCGACACATCAGAATTTCGGGGCATAAACGTGAGGCTTCAATAAAGAATTATTCAAACAGGTTGAGTGATAAAAAAAGAGGGAAATATCTGACTGTCTTAGCAACTCTCTAAGTAACAATACTTCAATTACATCTGTTCAAAACGAGAATTTAAACGAAATAGTGCGTAATGCTACCGTGTCTGTACCACCAACTGAAAATGGCATATCTATTGGTAATAGTTCCGTTAATGCCATTCAGTACATGGATTTTTTTCCCTCAAATATTCAGGCACTTTTTGACAACGACTTTGAACTTGACGACATAGCTTTACCGGTGATATCACATAACCATGATAACAGTAGTATGGTTCCAACAAATACAAGTATTAACTGTCAAGTTCGTAATGTTAATGAGTACAATTATTCTGCTGGACCAAATGTATTAAACATATTTCAACATAATATGGCAACTTTTCCACAAATTTAATGCCAAACATTTCAAACAACAACTGCACTGTAAATTTATATTTTTATTCAAAATGAGAAAGAATACATTGGCTTGAAAATTATTTAAGCAAACATGTGATAATATTTATCAAAATATACATTTTACATTAATTGTTATAAACATTATGTTATTATCTTGTTAAATTTGTTGCTATTTGATGTTTTGTTGTTGCTAATGTTTTAAAGTATCTAAACTATCTTAATTTATGACTTTTTATTTTTTTAACAATTGTCTTTCTAATAACATAATGCACACTTGAATCATTAGGCATTCAGTATAATAAAAAAAACATACTGCCCTTGGATGAAGGTGTTAGGGTGATCAACACACTCTGTGAAAAAATTATCACCCTCGACTTCGTCTTGGGTGATAATTTCCCCCCTCCTGTGTTAATTTACCCTAACACCTTCATCCAAGGGCAGTATGTTTATAATATATATGGGTGCTATATACATATATATTTATTGCGTATATGGGTGTTATGTACATGCATATTGATGGTGTATATGGATGCTATGTGCATGTATACTGATTGTGTATATGAGTGCTATATACATCTATACTGATTATGTATATGGGTGCTATGTACATTCATATTGATCGTGTATAAGGGTGCTATGTACATGTATGTTGATTGTGCATACGCATGCCATATGCATCTATATTGATTGTGTATATGGGTGCTATGTACATATATATTGATTGTGTATTTGGGCGCTATTTACATGTATATTGATTGTGTATATGGGTGCTATATAGATGTATATTTAGGGTGTATATGGGTGCTATTTGCATGCATGTTGATTGTCTATATGGGTGCAATCTACATGTATATTGATTGTGTATATGACTGCTATATACATGTATATTGATTATGTATATGGATGTTATATACATGTATATTGATGGTGTATATGGTGTCTATGCACATGTATGTTGATTGTGTATATGGCTGCCATATACATGTATATTGATTGTGTATATGGGTGTTATATGCATGTATACTGATTGTGTATATGGGTGCTACATACATGCATATTGATCGCGTATAAGGGTGCTATGTACATGTATATTGATTGTGTATATGGGTGCTATATACATGTATCTTTATTGTGTATATGGGTGCTTTATACATGTATATTTATTGTGTATATGGGTGATATATACATCCATATCTATGGTGTATATGGGTGGTATATACATGTATGTTCATGTTGTATATGCATGCCTCGTGTATGTATATTGATTATGTATATGGGTGCTATGTACTTGTATACTGATTGTGTATATGGGTACTATGTACTTGTATATTAATTGTGTATATAGGTGCTATATACATGTATATTGATTGTGTATATGGCTGTTATATATATATATATATTGATTATGCATATGGGTTGGGTGGTATGTACATGTATGTTGATTGTGTATATGGGTGCCATATACATGTATATTGATTGTGCATATGGATGATATGTACATGTATGTTGATTTTGTATATGGGTGCCATATACATGTATATTGATTGTGCATATGGGTGCCAGGTACATGCATATTGATTGTGTATATAGGTGCTACATTCATGTATATTGATTGTGTATATGGGTGCTATGTACAATTATATTGATTCTGTATATGGATGCCATATACATGCATATTGATTGTGTATATGAGTGCTATATACATTAATATTGATTGTGTATATGGATGCTATAAATGTAAATTGATTGGGTATATGGGTGCTATACATGTATATTGATTGTGTATATGGGTGCTATATACATGTATACTGATTGTGAATATGGGTTCTATATACATGTAGATTGTGTATAAGGATGGTATATAAATATAAATTAATTTTAGAGTCACATGTAATTTTATACGTGTTTTGATTGGTTTAAAAATTGAAGTTATTTTCCTATGCATTGAATCTGAAAATAGACGTCGTTCTCGAGGCGTTGCGTGCCGTTGTCATCATGCAATTTTATTTAAATTTATTTCCAATTATTTGCCTTATTATGAGAAAATAAATACATTTTTCAATATCATAGCAAAAAAGTTGAATTAATCTATTAGGATTGATCGAAATTAAATGTTCGGTTCATTCGAAATAACCTAAATCAGGTTGTACACAGCCTTGCGTAACCAGCTACGCCGGTTCCACGGTGTGTAAAACCTGATTATGGTTATTTCGTGATGAACCGAACAAAATTGCGATCAATCCTGTATATTGATTCTGCATAAGGGTGGTATATATATATGTATATTTATTCTGTATATGAATGCCATATATACATGTATATTGATTGTATATATGAGTAGTATATACATGTATATTAATTGTGTATATGGATGGCATATATTCATGTATATCGATTTTGTATATGGGTGGTATATACATGTATATTGATTGTGTATAAGGGAGGTATATACATGTATATTATGCATAGGGGTGGTATTTACATGTATATTGATAGTACATAAGGGTGGTATGTACATTTATATTGATTGTGTATATGGGTGGTATATACATGTATATTGATGATGCATAGGGGTGGTATATACATGTATATAGATTGTGTATAAGGGTGGTATATACATATATATTGATGGTGTATATGGGTTCTATATACATGTATATTGATTTTGGACATGGGTGGTATATACATGTATATTGATTGTGTATAAGGGTGGTATATACATGTATATTGATTGTGTATAAGGGTGGTATATACATGTATATTGATTGTGTATATGGGTGGTATATACATGTATATTGATTGTGTATACGGATGGTATATACATGTATACTATGCATATGGGTGGTATATACATGTATAGTGATGGTGTATAAGGGTTGTATGTACATTTATATTGATTGTGAATATGGGTGGTATATACATGTATATTGATTGTGCATATGGGTGGTAAATACATGTATATGGATGGTATATACATGTATATTGATTTTGTATAAGGGTGGTATATTCATGTATATTGATTGTGTATAAGGGTGGTATATACATGTATATTGATGGTGTTTATGGGTGTTATATACATGTATATTGATTGTGTACATGGGTGGTATATGTATGTATATTGATTGTGTATATGGGTGGTATATACATGTATATTGATTGTGTATATGGGATGGTATATTCATGTATATTCATTGTGTATATGGGTGGTATATACATGATTATTGATTGTGTCTATGGGGTGGTATTTACATGTATATTGATTGTGTATATGGGTGGTATATGCATGTTTATTGATTGTGTCTATGGGGTGGTATATACATGTTTATTGATTGTGTCTATGAGGTGATATATACATGTATATTGATTGTGTATAATGGTGGCATATACATGTTTATTGATTGTGTCTAAAGGGTGGTATATACATGTATATTGATTGTGTACATGGGTGGTATATGCATGTATATTGATTGTGTATAAGTGTGGTATATACATGTATATTGATTGTGTATATGGGTGGTATATACATGTTTATTGATTGTGTCTATGGGGTGGTATATACATGTATATTGATTGTGCATATGGGTGGTATATACATGTTTATTGATTGTGTCTATGGGGTGGTATATACATGTTTATTTATTGTGTCTATGGGGTTGTATATACATGTCTGTCGGAAGCCATAACTTTGATTTACTCCACCATATGTCATAAGGCTGGTATATACATGTATATTTTGATGGTGTATAAGGTGGTATATACATGTATATTGATTGTGTACATGGGTGGTATATGCATGTATATTGATTGTGTATAAGGGTGGTATATACATGTATATTCATGGTGTATATGGGTGCTATATACATGTATATTGATTGTGTACATGGGTGGTATATGCATGTATATTGATTGTGTATAAGTGTGGTATATACATGTATGTTGATTGTGCATACGGGTGGTATATACATGTATATTGATTGTGTATATGGGTGGTATATACATGTATATTGATTGTGTATATGGGGTGGTATATACATGTATATTCATTGTGTATATGGGTGGTATATACATGATTATTGATTGTGTCTATGGGGTGGTATATACATGTATATTGGTTGTGTCTATGGGGTGATATATACATGTTTATTGATTGTGTCTATGGGGTGGTATATACATGTATATTGATTGTGTATATGGGTGGTATATACATGTTTATTGATTGTGTCTATGGGGTGGTATATACATGTTTATTGATTGTGTATATGGGTGGTATATACATGTTTATTGATTGTGTCTATGGGGTGGTATATACATGTTTATTGATTGTGTCTATGGGGTGGTATATACATGTATATTGATTGTGTATATGGGTGGTATATACATGTATATTGATTGTGTATATGGGTGGTATATACATGTTTATTGATTGTGTCTATGGGGTGGTATATACATGTTTATTGATTGTGTCTATGGCGTGGTATATACATTTATATTGATTGTGTATATGGGTGGTATATACATGTTTATCTATTGTGTCTATGGGTTGGTATATACATGTCTGTCGGAAGCCAGAACTTTGATTTACTCCACCATATGTCATAAGGTTGGTATATACATGTATATTTTGATGGTGTATATGGGTGGTATATACATGTATATTGATTGTGTCTTTATGGTGGTATATATATGCCTTTTCGAAGCCAGAACCTTGATTTACACCGACATATGTCACGGTCTTTTTTGTGTTCAATTGTTTCAGGTGAGAAATTATCGTTTGTGTTACGATTGTTGAATTTTTGTTTTTAAGTGTATAATTGTATATAGTACAGTCTGCTGAGAATATGGTCACCGTGGTAAATAAGATGTGTACATCCGTCTGTCGGGTACAACATTATATAGTCTACAGCAGAACATAGTCCCTGATTGGAGGACTACTAATGGCTCTTTTTCGTTGTGGTTTACTATGTATTACTAGTTTTGTTTGTTTGTTAAACATTGGTCTCTGGGAACTATATCAATAGACCAGTTATGGAACTCTCGTTCATGTTATTTATAGCAACACTAAGATTAAATAACTGACATTTCAATTGGGGTCAAGATAAAAAAAAATGTTTTCGGTAATACTGAGAACCACATTTAAAATTTTCGAATGTTTGTTTGTTTGTTTGCTTAAAGCCACTTTCAACAATTTTTCAGTTACAGTCAATGGACATAAGTATTCGTAACCCTCGATTTGACGCTATATATTTCATATAAAACCACATTTTTCAAAGTTATTTCTAAACGGATTTTGATCATTTTTGCACCAGAAGAAGCAGAAATATTTAAATATTATTTGTTTAGTTTAGTGTAATTTTCCGTTAGATTGCATTTATTTTCTTATGATTTAAAGACAATTGTTGCTTTCTGACGTCAAATTTGCTATATATTAAAACAAAAATAAAATCGAAAAAATCAACATTTGTGTTTAAATCACCAGAAAACCAAAACAATGCACAAAAATTACTATCAGATAAACAAATAAAATTCAAAGAATTCTGCGTGTCTTGAAATAAATTTCTTAAAAATCTGCCCAGAGATAGTTTTAAAATATTTTTTTGAAAAAATGTGGTTTTATATGAAATATATAGTAAAATATCGAAGCTGACGGAATACTTATGTCCATGGACTGTATATCGCGGCGGTCAGTTTTATTGGTGGAGGAAACTGGAGGACCCGGAGAAAACCACCGACCTGTCGCAAGTCACTAATTAACTTTATCGCATAATGTTGTACACCTCGCCCTGATCGAGATTCGAACTCACAACATCAGTGGTGATAGGCTCTGATTGCATTTATTACATTACAGATACATCTACTGTGTGTCTCGTTAATGTAATGTTTTCCTCCGTTTAATCTGTTACACTCGTGAGTTTTGATCCAAGTTAAGAATCAAACACATTATTACTGACAAAAATTAAAATATATGATAAATTACTGATACAAAGACAAGAAACAATGCTGATTCTTTTATTATATTTCCATCTCATTCTATGCTATTAGATACCCGGAAAACATAGAGTAGTATTTTCCCAGCATGTGTTCACTTGCATCGCTATGTTTAGAATCTTTCTTGATATACACCCTGTCTCCTTTTTTGAGTTTTAACACAGTATTGAGGGTTCCTGTGGAGTAGTTTGTACCAAATGCTCTTTCATACATCACGTCGTTCACCCATAAAGCGCAGTGTAGATGTTTACCACCACTTGATCTAACTGTAGCCGACAACATATAGAGTCCTTGTCTTGGTACGGTAAATACCCCTGTGTTAGGTGAATAGTGTCCTCCAATGTTTGTCCTCACTGAATCAAATTTGATTATTTCGTTCATCGTTGGTGTAAAATCTTTAGATAAGGTTGCTGTAAAGGCTGGTATCTTTCTAGGATCTGAAACAGGATTGCAATATTATATACTTATGCCGTCTGATATATAGTTTAGAACGCTCTGGCGCTTGACTCGATCAACATCATTTTACTATCCACACGAATAAATTGTGGTCAAGCTAGAAACAAAGATATCTTAGGTATTACTGGGAACCACATTCTGAAAGTGTTCGTATGAAGTAATTACTTTACGGTTAAGCCTACTGTTTGTATGGTTTATGAACAAAATTGTGTGGATAGTAAAGACACGCTGATCAAGACAAATTTCTTTGTTAGAACTACTTTATTAAAAAGGAGTTTTTTAAATCAAAGAAATAGAGCTTATCTTTCAAATCTTATATTGGTGGGTATTAATCGTGTTTGTAAAATATTTCGCTCAGTGTGTTCAGTATTTTAAATTCTGACCTTCTTGTAGTTTAATGTTTATAAATATTTACATCAATTCCGCAAAACGTACAAAAATCAACAAGAACAGACACGAGTGCACCAACTTAGAAAGTGTTCTCCGTTACATAGAATAAAAATAACAGCCACGGGTGCACCAACTTAGAAAGTCTTCTCCGATATAAAGATTATATTATATAAAATAACAAGCATAGACACGGGTGCACCAACTTAGAAAGTCTTCTTCGTTATAAAGATTATATTATATAAGATAACAAGAACAGATACCAGTGCACCAACTTAGAATGTCTTCTCCGTTATGAAGATTATATTATATAAGATAACAAGAACAGAAATGAGTTCAATGTTTATAAATATTTACATCAATTCCGCAAAACGTACAAAAATCTACAAGAACAGACATGAGTGCACCAACTTAGAAAGTGTTCTCCGTTACATAGAATAACAATAACAGCCACGAGTGCACCAACTTAGAACGTTTTCTCCGGTATGAAGATTATATTATATAAAATAACAAGCATAGACACGGGTGCACCAACTTAGAAAGTCTTCTCCGTTACAAAGATTATAAAATAATAATTACATTAATAAATATACACTTTATATTTTAAATGAAGACATGAATAGCTAACGCGATCGTTAGAAAAACTTGAAACTGTCACATAAACTTCAGTTATCGAGTAAATGGAGTACATCGAAAATAAACAATCTACAAATATTATGGACACGGGGCCTTGTCAAACATTAAGACTGTTCACATGACCTTGTTCAATTTTAAAAAAAATGCAGAATATCCAATTAACTGAATATGAAAAAAGAAGAAGTTACAAATGCTTACTTGTGAAGGCTGTTCCTTTCTTTAACTTGAGGATGACATTCAGTAAATCGTCGACAATGCCATGATCTGAAAAAATAAAACAACAGTTCCAGTAATAACTTATAATCAATTAATAGCATTTCTTATAATATCTGCTACAATTCATCATGCTAATTTACTGTTAATACAATAGTGACACTTCAAAACAAGTAATGCCTCAAATCACCCTGGGGGAATTGTTACAAAAAGGGGGGCTGCCACCGAGTACCTGTGGTATATCAGTGTAAATGTAAATGTACATATCTAGTGTCAATAAACTTTTTCTGGTTTTTATTTCTGGTGGAGTACATTTTATCGTCACGGTATGTGTTTTCGTATGTCATATGTTTTCGTATCATCCATTTTATTTTGATTTCCACAGCGCACCTGTTATTTTTGACGTGTCTTCTGGTTTCTATTTCTGGAATGTCCACAGGACTCCAACGTGATATCTGTCAAACATGTTCAAGGTTGCTTTCAAAGACGCAAGTACCAAAAATAGTGAACCTACCGGGTACCTATTAAGTGCGAAACGAAATAGAAACGAAACGAAACGAAACGAAACGAAATCAACGAAAACGAAACGAAACGAAACGAAATGAAATCAACAAAAACGAAACGAAACGAAACGAAATCAACGAAATGAAAACGAAATAAAACGAAACCAACGAAAGCAAAACGAAATCAACGAAAATAAAACGAAATACGATGCTAGACTACTTCCCACACATGTATCAGTGTCTTTCATCAGGAGAGGACAGGATTTGATCACCATTGGACAAGAATACTATGTATTTATTCAGCGGGAGTCTGTTCTTTTCACTTAGTGGCTTCCTTTAAATTTGGGAACCATAAGAGCAACGTCACGTCTGTTGAAAGGAGAGGAATTCAAATAACAGAAGTGCAGTAGTTAAAGTTCACTAATAAATATCCCCGTCCGAGCAAAATTTAAAAGTTTGTCGGAGAGACGAAAAAAGTGTGACGACCAGACGGACAAACGAACGAACGGACAGCTGAAGTCCTATATACCCCAATATTTTTTTGGCGGAGGTATACAAATCCTATCAAAAATTAACTTTAGAAATTAAAAAAAAATCTACATATCTTGTAAAAGTACCTTTTTTCCCCTTTGATCCCTTTTCATATTAAAAAAAACCCCAAATCACCCCCCCTCCAAATTTTCCCGGTATTAATAAAATTTGATACGGCACATATTGTTATACCACCCGCTATTCAGCGGGAGGGGGTATATAGTATATGTCCGTTTGTCCGTGCGTGCTTCCCTCACTGCCTATGCAATTCCTCCTTAACAACTTGATGGAATTGAATGAATCTTACAGGAAATCTTTAATACCATATGGCAAGGTTCATTAATTTCATGAATTCTTTAATACCAAATGGCATTGTGCACCTTCTATTTTTGTTTTCCCATTTTAACAGTTCTTGCTAAAATTTCTTCACTTTTGGACTTTTTCATTTAAGGCTATGTAATTGTCATACAAGGCTATACAATAGAGAGAGGATAATGTTGCGTTATCCATAACTCTTCCTAAACAACAGAATGGATTTCAATAAAACTTCCAGAGTTTCTTATGTTTAGTTTTTGCAAGCATTATTTTTTCCAGAAGTTCTTCTGTAAGGAGGGCGCTCACTGTACGTCCTGTTATGTTGCTGTTGATTTTTTTTTAGTTCTTCAAAATAGAACAATAGGATTAGAAATAAAAAGTTTATAGTGTTGGGTCTTTTTGACCCCTGTATATCTCGGAAAGAACAACGGTAAGACATTACACCAGATCTGTTGGCACACTACCGAATAAAGGTAATAACAATGGTACCGTACTCCAAGGCGCATTCAAAAGGGAACGTCCACAAAAACAGACAAAACCGATAAGAAGCTCAACCATCTGAGTTTTCAATCAACGGAACAACTGAACAACAACATGGGGATTAAACGTGACAAGTCGGGAAAATCCAGTAGTCAAATAGTGCCCAGAATCTGAAACTCAAGACCATCCTGTGTGATTTGCGAATAGGCAAATATATGAAGAATACAAACGAAAAACGTAATAAAATCAGACGAAAAATGAACCCTTAATATCCCAATCTATGAAAATACCCCCTCATATCCCCCCTTTTTTCTATATGCCCACTCCAGAAACTTTATAATTCATAAATACTGACACACACTCAAACACAAATAAAAATATGACATTTGAACTTCTGAAAGTTTGTCTGCAAGCAAACCGGCTTGAATTGAGTTGCGGGTAATGTTCGTGAGGAGTACTGTAACGGACAGACATGCAAGATGGGTTTCCCGGTTATAATTAAGCAAAATTATTGTATTTAAAAAAATCAAATTATCTTTTTTTTATTTCTTTATTTCGTTTTGTCTTTTATTTTTTTCCTTCCATTTTCTTCATATCAGTCTATTTCGTTTTGTTTTCGTTGATTTCGTTTTGCTTTCGTTGGTTTCGTTTTATTTCGTTTTCATTTCGTTGATTTCGTTTCGTTTCGTTTCGTTTTTGTTGATTTCGTTTCGTTTCGTTTCGTTTTCGTTGATTTCGTTTCGTTTCGTTTCGTTTCTATTTCGTTTCGCACTTTATAGGTACCTGAACCTACCTACTGAACCATACTTTTTGTAATGCTAAAAATTTACTTCATTTATAAAGTAGCTGGAAAAAAAATCCAGTAGGGCTATATAAAATTGAACTATGTCGTCCGCCTCTCAAATACCGACTCTTCCTGTCATGTGACTGTCATGGGGTCACTGATTGTACTTGTAAACAAAAGAGCTGACTGAAATGTGACTCTTTCTTATATAAAATACATGTCACATTGCAGTGGATGTGGTTTCAGCACTAAAAAAAGCATCAAAAGTAAACACAATTTTGAAAGTGGTCATTTTCAAACATTCTGTTATTTTATGTAGATGTAGTATGATTTGTAGATGGCCAGAACCATGCAATTTTAAAACCAGCCATTTCCGGATTTTATATTCGTTTCCATCGCGCATATCGGCCCTGTTTTTACATTATGCGAAAACATATGACGCCATTTTACTGACAACAAAAGTTGCCAGATAATCGAGAGTATATTAAAATACAAGAATGGCTTTTAAAACAATCTTATGTACAAAGAAATATTTAACTAGCCATTTTTTGAAAATTCCAATCGTCATATGAACATTGTTAATCGCTATATCGGAAAATCGATAATAGTACGAAAACCCATAACACGATGCTATATATGTGTCTGATGGTGTCTTCTGTGCTTACAATGAGTCGTGTATATAATTGCATTTTTTTTTGTATGTAGTATAGTTAGTGGGATGTCTAAAGGCGACAAATCTTTATTCTGATTGCATATTGTAGTCTTGTTATTTTTTACCTGGTGTAGAGGTCATAAATTTGGGCTAGTTAGCCCCTCCGACCCTTCTTGATTTTTTTTTATCTAAGACCTATATTTATACTCCCCCGCAATGTAGACATCGTCAATAACTGCTCACTTACATAAACTAACCGTTCATTAATGCTAACGTGTGTTAGAGTGAAGGGTATGTATTCTACCTTTATAACATATATATATATAATACGTGTCAGAGTATAACAAATAGTATAAAACAACATCTAAATAAAAAGTTATATTTCAAGTTGCTGAATTATATTTGTCTACAATAGCAAAACTTACCATGCGCTGTAACATCGAAAATGTTTCCATTTAAAATCACGAAAGCGAATGGCAAAAAGTAGAAAATTTTCATTGTCACAGAATACATGTAGAAGCCAAGAAGATTCTACATATTTTGTGTAATTTGTCATATTTAATCAGGACATTCCGTGATAAATTTGGTGCGTGCATACAAAACACTGTAATGTATACCTTGCAGATGTTACAATTGTTAATCCATTTTTAGAATAAACTTTTATGCTGGTGAAAATACCTGGTAGATACCTAGAAAAGCATAGATTGATAGTCATTCATGTGTTACTTCTTGTCAATGATATTTACACAAGCATAGAAACGTTACTATTCGTCCATTTAAAACCTTAAAACAGTATTTTGCTGCAAGTCACAAGTTCACAACCAAATAAAAAAGGCAAAACATGAGGGATTTCGTTGATTTGTTTGCGACGACACACATCGGTTTTGTTAATTGAACTTTTCTTATCGTACGTGTTAGACTGTCATTTCCGATTTCAAATTAATGTTTTTTGGTCTAAGTACAAGTCAAGTTAAGATACATGTGTTACCGTACCGAGGGTATTTTTTCATTAACCCCTAGCTGCTACTTATTTTGTTGGTGCCGAAGTTGATATTTTTACTAATAAAGAATGGAACTTTTTAGATCATCATGTGCTATGGTATATATGGACTGTGTGTTTTTAACGCCACTTTGAAAATTTCATTTAATTCTGAATCTAAATCTCAATATGGAATCGCTCTAAATAGACACAATTACGAAGCAAAAGTATCCGGCGTCTGTCTGTTCGTCCGTCCGTATGTCGTAACCCTTTCACAGTTTCGAATTATAAAGTACCATCGCATGCCCAGTCTCCAAATGTTGTCCTCTGGCGTGCTAAAGAAGTGTTGTTTGTATCTTTCTAGGGCAGCCGCCCCTGACATCTGATTGGTCGAAATATTTTCCGCTTCTTCTCTTGCATTACTGCAGATGAAGCCATGAGACGTGCCAGACACGTTCCTCTATACTCTGTGTTACATGAACCATTTTTCTAAAGTATAGTACTTATTTTTCATATGCCCATTCCTTTCCATTTTCTATTGAAAATCAAATAATATACTCCATCAAGGTAAGCGGTCCATACTTGTATATACTCGCTTGGAATTTAAATGAATATACGTCCTTGATTTTTATACGAAGGTGTAACATTTAATGGCCATCATCTGTGTTTCTAATGAGACTCCAAGTTGCTTACCTTGCGTCAGTTAGAAAGGTTTAAAAATACCACAGGATTAATCAGAAGCCTAAATCGAAGACGAACAAATGTTGTAATGGCCAAAAGAAAAAAGAACAAAATGACAAACAATGATATGCAATACACTACGCAGAAAACTAACGATTGAGGAGCACAAATCCTACTAAAACCGTGGGTAAACATCAGATGCTCCGGAAGGGAGAGGACAGTTCCTCCCTTCACTAGTGACAGCTGTCGTGTTACTCTTGTTACAAACCACGTGATGAGTCATGAATGAGGGAATGTTGCCTCTACATCTTCAATAACAACTTTCTGAGGTTTGTTTGCGAGTTAAATATGATAACGTTGTCTTAATTATTTGCCAATGTTACGGCCTTCATTTTACATACCATTTCACATTGTAAAGAATTCCGGGTATATCCGACCAAATTCTTTAATATTTATTATTACAATAAGAACATTATTAAATATATTTTAGTATATCACATAAACCATGTTGTGTGGCATGAATACAAGTTACCGGGTGTACGTATAATTTATTGACACTTGTATTATTGTATAGGTTTTCATTCTTTGACGGCCACAGGGAAGATTAACTTTATGTAAACTGTGTTACCCTCTTAAAATAAAGTATTATTACTATTCACACATTATACACTAACGGTGTATGTTTTATCTTCTATGATACGAAAATAAAAACGTGTATTTAAAAGTATTCAAATGATTTGTCATTGTGGAATTTCAGTTGAGTAAAAATTAATCTCGAAGAACCAATTTTATTTTCGACTGTTTCAAGTCACCTGAATTTGGGTGATACAGAGAGAAGGGATCCTTAGGAACAGTTGTTATTTCCAGGATGATTTAAAATCTAATATGCGCACCCAGGCCTCTGATTGGAGGAGATATTTTCGACTTCTTTTCCAAAACTATTTCGTATAAAGTCATCAGAACTCGCCTGATCTGTTTCTGTATGGCTCTGAAGAAGTATTCTTGCATTTCGTAGCAGTTTTAATGGTCTCTGACTGTCTGTAGCATTTTTATATCGTTCCCTAAAACAGCTATATAAAGTGTCAGCAGAATTGCCAGAAATATTCTCTTTTAGTGTCTTTCAGAAATGTTATTCTCTTTAGAGCAAATTTAAGTCAAAGTTTCCTGACTTGGCCTCTGATTGGATAAAACATTTTGTACTTCTTTAAAAAAAACTACTGCATGCGAAGTCGCTTATGTATATGATCAGTGTTGTACGGCGAGGGCACTATACCTCACCAGACAACACTATATGAAAATTGTTCTCGAGGGAGAAGACAATGATATATTTATTACATAACATCCCGTACCAGACAAAAGAAAAACACAAATTCAATATAATAATAATAATAAAATTTACAATGTAACATTATATTTGCATTGCCAAACATGGCCATGTTGACAGCAGACTACAGCGCAAGTCTATTTTAAAGGAGATTAATCTTGACAAAAATATATAAAAAATACGCGGGAAAATCTATCCCACAGGTATAGTCCCCACGGGAAATCCTTTGAAACTGGCATAGTTCCCGTGGTCAAGTGTACTGTTCAAAAATAGTACACACTGATTATCCAATCCAAATGTAGCATTTTCATATGTTAGTAATCTCATGATACTTGTATCATTTGTCATTTCAAAAAAAACATGGGGGTGCTTAACTTTTTTTCTTTGTGTATATATATAAATCCTTGAATACACTAAGCAGAAAACTAAGTATTGAATAGAACGAATCCCACTAAAACCGAGGGTAATAAAAGCATTAGTGCGCACGACACGTTTCTGGAATAACCTTCAATAGGTACGCACAAAATCGAAAGATTGGAAAGCCAAATAATTTAAAGCTTTGGGAGTAATAAAACGAAAAGGCATAAACAGTATAGCCAAAATCGGCTAAGGTCATCTATGCCTGAGGGAGGAGAACCTTAGTTTTATTAATATTTACATTATTTAGGAACTGTAGTTTTCAGTAATAAATATAACTAATAAACCATGTCAGTGCCGAAGCACTGATTACTGGGGTAAACTCAGGTGCTCCGGAAGGGAGAACAGTTCTTCCCTTCACTAGTGACAGCTGTCGTGTTACTCTTGCTTCAAGCCCTGTGATGAGGCATGCATGAGGGAATGTTGCCTCTACTTTTTCAATAACAACTTTCTGAGGTTTGCAAGTTAAATATGATAACGTTTTCTTCATTATTTGCCAATGCTGCGGCCTTCATTTTACATACTAGTTCACATTATCAAGAATTCCGGGTATATCCTGTCAAATTCTTTAATATTTATTATTACAATAAGAACATTATTAAATATATTTTAGTATATCATATAAAACATGTTGTGTGACATGAATGCAAGCTACCGGGTGTACGTATAATTTATTGACATTTGTATTATTGTATAGGTTTTCATTCTTCGACGGCCACAGGGAAGTTTAACTTTATGTAAACTGTGTTACCTTCATAAAATAAAGTATTTATTATTATTCACTAATTATACATTTACGGTATATGTTTTATCTTCTATAATACGAAAATAAAAACGTGCATTAAAAACTATTCAAATGATATGTCATTGTGGAATTTAAGTTGTGTAAAAATTAATTTCCCAGATACATTTTAGTTTTATTTTCGACTGCTTCAAGTGACTTGAAACTGTGTGATACAGAGAGCAGGCTTAGGGTTCCTTAGGAAGCGTTGTTATTTCCAGAGTGATTTAAATTCCAATATGCCCACCATGGCCTGTGTTTGGAGGAGATATCTTCGACTTCTTTTCCAAAACTACTTCATATGAAGTCACCAGACTCACCAGATCTGTTTCTGTATGGTTCTGAAGAGATGTTGCGTTTCGTAGCAATTCATTTGGTCTCTGAATGTTTGTAACATTTGTCAATGTTTCCCTAAAATAGCTAAGTACAGTGTCACCAGAATTGCCAGAAATATTTTCTTTGTGGGTCTTTTAGAAATGTTATTCTTTTAGAGCAAATTTAAATCCAATCTGATTGGCTAACACATATTGTACTTCTTTTGAAAAATTACTGCATGAAAAGTCACTAATATGGTGTTCAATATTGCCATGAAAGATAGCTGGAATCTGGAATGAATAAAATTGGTTAAATTTCATTAAATTCTCGCTTGACGTTATGTAAACGATGAATTGGTCACGGTAAAATAAGTTCAGAAGAATCAGTATTTGTAGTAAAATAAATACAAGATTAATGAATTTGTAAAAGTATGAAAAGTCCTACGAATAATCGTCCTATTTGAGATAGTCTATGTGATATTATTTACTAGTAAATATGGTTTAGTGACTTATTTAATAGGTAACTTTACATATTGCTGACCTCTATATATGTACAGCCTTCCACAAAAGTGTGATCAGTGTTGTACGGTGACGCTTTTCATGATTTTACCTTGTATTTCTTCAATATGACCCTCAATATTTTTATTTTATTTTTTTAGTGATGTTTTGAGTCGGAAACCTATATACCTATATAACACACAACGGATACCATTTTATTGTTGGCAAGAAAATATTGAAAAGGCATGGCTTAGATGCGAAATGTTGTGTGTATGCTATTCCGATTTATAACGTGTGTGTTTGTGTGACATTGTTGTGAACATGTGCGCATATATCACCAATATACGTACTAGTATACGCTTGTATGTTACAGAGATTAACACCACTTTCAACAATATTTCAGTATATCGTGGTGGTCAGTTTTATTCGTGGAGGAAACCGGGTCCGTCTAAACACCACAAAGACCGGTCTTAGTGCACTAAGACCTTAAAAGTTGCACTAAGACCATTATATGATGGTTTAATCGTAAAAAAAGACTTGCAATTTGATAATATTTTAATAAACATTTATATATCACCTGTTGTTCTTTGAAGTATTGTTTGACTGGGAAATTATTTGTTTTAGCGGTCTCTGAGGGCGACATTTATGTCTAAAAATAAAATCGCGTAAAACAAATTGAATGGCTTTAGAAAAAAAAGTACTCAATCTGAGTAAAAAAAAAAAAGCATATAAATAAAATTTGCTTTTCTGAAAGTAATTTTCACTATTCGAAATACTAATACGTGAATTCTATTTTGTTTGTCAAATTGTTCAAATCGAACGGTTTAAGCCTCAAGCCAGGTGGAGACCTTGGGCATCATTCAGTTTTGAAAACTGTTTAGACAGACTTCAAGAGATATAACCATTTTTAATTCTAGGAATTTCGGCATCCTTATTTTTTTAGTATTCTTTTGAATGAAAACATATAATTGTCATTTATAACTAAAACATGCGAAAAAGCTTCAGATATTATCTTTTAGTAGTTTTGAAATAAAGTAATCAAATCATATATATCAAAGAGAATTTAAAGGAAAAATTTCCCATTTTTTATAGATTTGTAAATTAATTTGAAAAAAATATGAAAAACTTGTATTGCATGAATCCTTGTATCAGTTGAAATAATAAAAATCAAATCAATTAAATTTCGTTGTCAAGTTTTCATCATTTTCTCATGAATCGTGTTTGATTATACTTCGAAATAAATTCACTATCAACATTTCTTAGTATATGATGTAAGAAGCTTACCCAAAAGAAGTTAGTTTTGGAGGTCGCTTGAATATTATATTATGCATGTTTGTGCACGATGCAAAAGTAAGTTTTTATTTCCATAAAATTCCCAAATTTATTGATATTTACATATATGTGTACAATGATTTTTATACAGTTTTCATTAAAGAAAATTGAAAGTATATTAAGTAATAATTTATCATTTATCAGAAGGGGAAAAGAAATTAATTTACAAAATTTCAAAGATCAACAGGTGATATATGAATGTTTATTAACAAATTATCGGTAATTATCAAAATCATAGGACCCAAGCCTGCATTGGGTAATAACACGCTCCATTGATTTCAATCAATAGCAAAATGATCATAAATTTTCTATTTATGGTAAAGGCCACATTTTTGAATGGAGGGCTGGGCTGTTGATTCTGAAAGGATATGCAGGACTTCCTCTGCGCGACATCCGTCGATTTACTCTTGCTACAAATACAGTTTAGACGAAAGGAGGACGGGATTATTGTGACTACGACAAACGGGAGATATCCATGGTCATCTGTCACAATGGTTAACCAAACTCTATCACACACACCTCGCTACGAGTTTGAATCGAACTCACCACTTTAGTTGAAAGTGAACATTATAAGATCAATGAAATAATCAATCTCAACAACAGTAACCACTCCTGTCACAAACCTTGTTGTATCTGGGTAGGTTTTTTATTGCTTGTCTATATATGGACTGTCGTTGGAAATCCAATTATCAGAGGAGGGTTGGGGTTCAATTATCCGGTTTAAAGTTGTCACATTGTTGTGCCTGTCCGAAGCCAGAACCTGGATTTACAACGCCAAAGTGTATAACTATGCATAGTCCAGTCAGGTGAGAATATGGTCACCGTGGTAATTAAGATGTTTATATCCGTTTGTCGTGGTACAACATTAAATAGTCTGCGGCAGAACCTAGTCCCTGATTGGAGGACTACTAGTGGCTCTTCTTGTTGTGGTTGGCTACATTTCTATGCTTTGGTTGATTGTTAAACATTAGACTCTGGGGACTATTTCTATAAAACAGTCCTAGAAGTCTCGTTCAGGTTATATATAGCAGCACTAGGATTAATTAACTGATATTTTAATTGTGGTCAAGATAAAAAAAAACATTGATGGTGCATATGTGTGCTATATACATGTATATTGTTTCTTTATATGGGTGCTATATACACGTATATTGATTCTTTATATGGGTGCTATATACATGTATATTGGTGTTGTATATGGATGCTATTTACATGTATATTGATTGTGTATATGGGTGCTACATGCATATATATTGAAGGTGTGTATGGGAGCTATATACATGTATCTTGATTGTGTATATGGGTGTTATATACATGTATATTGATTGTGTAAATGGGTGCTACATGCATGTATATTAATTGTGTATATGGGTACTATATACATGTATATTGATGGTGTATATGGGTGCTATATACATGTATATTGATTGTGTACATGGGTGCTATAAACATGTATATTGATTGTGTAAATGGGTGCTACATACAAAAAAAAGTCATACATGTATATTAATGGTGTATGTCGGTGCTATATACATGCATATTGATAGTGTAAATGGGTGCTATATACATGTATATTGATTAGGTATATGGGTGCTATATGCATGTATATTGATTAGGTATATTGGTGCACTATAAGTGTATATTGATGGTGTATATGAGTGCTATATACATGTATATTGATTGTGTATATGGGTGCTATATATATGTATATTGATGGTGTATATGTGTGCTATACACATGTATATTGATTGTGTATATGGGTGTTATATACATGTATATTGATTGTGTAAATGGGTGCTACATGCATGTATATTAATTGTGTATATGGGTACTATATACATGTATATTGATGGTGTATATGGGTGCTATATACATGTATATTGATTGTGTACATGGGTGCTATAAACATGTATATTGATTGTGTAAATGGGTGCTACATACAAAAAAAAGTCATACATGTATATTAATGGTGTATGTCGGTGCTATATACATGCATATTGATAGTGTAAATGGGTGCTATATACATGTATATTGATTAGGTATATGGGTGCTATATGCATGTATATTGATTAGGTATATTGGTGCACTATAAGTGTATATTGATGGTGTATATGAGTGCTATATACATGTATATTGATTGTGTATATGGGTGCTATATATATGTATATTGATGGTGTATATGTGTGCTATACACATGTATATTGATTGTGTATATGGGTGTTACATGCATGTATATTGATTATATATATCTATGCTACATACAGGTATATTGATTGTGTATATGGGTGCTACATACATATATATTGATGGTGTATATAGGTGCTACATACATGTATATTGATTGTGTATATGGATGCTATATACATGTATATTGATTGTGTATATGGGTGCCAAATACATCTATATTGATGGTGTGCATGGGTGCTATGCATGTATATTGATGATGTATATGGGTGCTACATACATGTATATTGATTGTGTATATGGGTGATATGTACATGTATTTTGATTGTGTATATAGGATTTATGTACATGTATATTGATTGTGTATATGGGTGGTATATACATGTATATTTATTGTGTATATTTGTGGTATATACAGTATATTGTTTGTGTATATGGGTGGTACATACTTGTATATCGATTGTGTATTTGGGTGCTATGTACATGTATATTGAGTGTGTATATAGGTGCTATGTACATATATATTGATTGTGTATATGGGTGGTATGTACATGTCGATTGATTGTGTATATGGGTGGTATATAGTTTGTTGATTGTGTATATGGGTGGCATGTACATGTATATTGATTGTGTATATGGGTGGTATATACAGTATATTGATTGTGTATATGGGTGGTATATACATGTATATTGATTGTGTATATGGGATGGTATATACATGTATATTGGTTGTGTATATGGAATGGCATATACATATATATTGATTGTGTATATGGGTGGTATGTACATGTCTATTGATTGTGTATATGGGTGGTATATAGTTTGTTGATTGTGTATATGGGTGGTATGTACATGTATATTGATTGTGTATATGGGTGGTATATACAGTATATTGATTGTGTATATGGGTGGTATATACATGTATATTGATTGTGTATATGGGATGGTATATACATGTATATTGGCTTTGTATATGGGATGGTATATACATGTATATTGGTTGTGTATATGGGATGGTATATACATGTATATTGGTTGTGTACATGGGTGGTATATACTGTATATTGATTGTTTATATGGGTGGTATATACAGTATATTGATTGTGTGTATGTGTGGTATACATGTATATTGATTGTGTATATGGAATGGTATATACATGTATATTGATTGTGTATATGGGATGGTATATACATGTATATTGATTGTGTATATGGGATGGTATATACATGTATATTGGTTGTGTATATGGGATGGTATATACATGTATATTGGTTGTGTATATGGAATGGTATATACATCTATATTGGTTGTGTATATGGGATGGTATATACATGTATATTGGTTGTGTATATGGGATGGTATAGGATGGTATATACATGTATGTTGATGGTGTATATGCTTGGTATATATATGTATATTGATTTTGTATATGGGTGGTATATACATGTATATTGATTGTATATATGGGATGGTATATACATGTATATTGATTGTTTCTATGGGATGGTATATACATGTATATTGATTGTGTATATGGGTGCTACATACATATATATTGATGGTGTATATAGGTGCTACATACATGTATATTGATTGTGTATATGGATGCTATATACATATATATTGATTGTGTATATGGGTGCCAAATACATGTATATTGATGGTGTATATGGGATGGTATATACATGTATATTGGCTTTGTATATGGGATGGTATATACATGTATATTGGTTGTGTATATGGGATTGTATATACATGTATATTGGTTGTGTATATGGGATGGTATATACATGTATATTGGTTGTGTATATGGGTGGTATATACTGTATATTGATTGTTTATATGGGTGGTATATACAGTATATTGATTGTGTGTATGTGTGGTATATACATGTATATTGATTGTGTATATGGAATGGTATATACATGTATATTGATTGTGTATATGGGATGGTATATACATGTATATTGATTGTGTATATGGGATGGTTTATACATGTATATTGGTTGTGTATATTGGATGGTATATACATGTATATTGGTTGTGTATATGGGATGGTATATACATCTATATTGGTTGTGCATATGGGATGGTATATACATGTATATTGGTTGTGTATATGGGATGGTATAGGATGGTATATACATGTATGTTGATGGTGTATATGCTTGGTATATATATGTATATTGATTGTGTATATGGGTGGTATATACATGTATATTGATTCTATATATGGGATGGTATATACATGTATATTGATTGTTTCTATGGGATGGTATATACATGTATATTGATTGTGTATATGGGTGGTATATACATGTATGTTGATTGTGTCTATGGGATGGTATATACATGTATATTAATTTTGTATATGGGTGGTATATACATGTATGTTGATTGTATATATGGGATGGTATATACATGTATATTGATTGTGTATTTGGGTGCTATGTACATGTATATTGAGTGTGTATATAGGTGCTATGTACATATATATTGATTGTGTATATGGGTGGTATGTACATGTCGATTGATTGTGTATATGGGTGGTATATAGTTTGTTGATTGTGTATATGGGTGGCATGTACATGTATATTGATTGTGCATATGGGTGGTATATACAGTATATTGATTGTGTATATGGGTGGTATATACATGTATATTGATTGTGTATATGGGATGGTATATACATGTATATTGGTTGTGTATATGGAATGGCATATACATATATATTGATTGTGTATATGGGTGGTATGTACATGTCTATTGGTTGTGTATATGGGTGGTATATAGTTTGTTGATTGTGTATATGGGTGGTATGTACATGTATATTGATTGTGTATATGGGTGGTATATACAGTATATTGATTGTGTATATGGGTGGTATATACATGTATATTGATTGTGTATAAGGGATGGTATATACATGTATATTGGCTTTGTATATGGGATGGTATATACATGTATATTGGTTGTGTATATGGGATGGTATATACATGTATATTGGTTGTGTATATGGGTGGTATATACTGTATATTGATTGTTTATATGGCTGGTATATACAGTATATTGATTGTGTGTATGTGTGGTATATACATGTATATTGATTGTGTATATGGAATGGTATATACATGTATATTGATTGTGTATATGGGATGGTATATACATGTATATTGATTGTGTATATGGGATGGTATATACATCTATATTGGTTGTGTATATGGGATGGTATATACATGTATATTGGTTGTGTATATGGGATGGTATATACATCTATATTGGTTGTGCATATGGGATGGTATATACATGTATATTGGTTGTGTATATGGGATGGTATAGGATGGTATATACATGTATGTTGATGGTGTATATGCTTGGTATATATATGTATATTGATTGTGTATATGGGTGGTATATACATGTATATTGATTGTATATATGGGATGGTATATACATGTATATTGATTGTTTCTATGGGATGGTATATACATGTATATTGATTGTGTATATGGGTGGTATATACATGTATGTTGATTGTGTCTATGGGATGGTATATACATGTATATTAATTTTGTATATGGGTGGTATATACATGTATGTTGATTGTGTAAATGGGATGGTATATACATGTATATTGATTGTGTCTATGGGATGGTATATACATTAATATTGATTTTGTATATGGGTGGTATATACATGTATGTTGATTGTGTATATGGGTGGTATATACATGTATGTTGATTGTGTATATGGGTGGGATATACATGTATGTTGATTGTGTATATGGGTGGTATATACATGTGTGTTGATTGTGTATATGAGTGGTATATACATGTATGTTGATTGTGTATATGGGTGATATATTGATGTATGTTGATTGTGTATATGGGTGGTATATACATGTATGTTGATTGTGTATATGGGTGGTATATACATGTATGTTGATTGTGTATATGGGTGGTATATACATGTATGTTGATTGTGTATATGGGATGGTATATACATGCCTGTCCGAAGCCAGCACCTTGATTTATACCGTCTTTTTTGTGTTCAATTGTTTGAGGTGAGAAATGATCGTTGGTATTATGATTGTTGAGTTTCTGTTCATAAGTCCAGTTTGCTGAGAATATGGTCACCATGGTAAATAAGATGCTTACATCCGTCTCTCGGGTACAACATTATATAGTCTGCAGTAGAACATAGTCCCTGATTGGAGGACTACTAATGGCTCTTTTTCGTTGTGGTTTACTATGTATTAGTAGTTTTGTTTTTTGTTAAACATTGGTCTCTGGGAACTATATCTATAAACCAGTGATGGAAGTCTCGTTCACGTTATATAGTAACACTTGGATTAAATAACTGAAATTTTAATTGTGGACAAGATAAAAAAAAGTTTTCTTCTGTAATACTGAGAACACATTATAAGTTTTCGAATGTTTGTTTGTTTGCTTGCTTACTTAAAGCCATTTTCAACAATATTCAGATATATCGTGGCGGTCAGTTTTATTAATGCATTTTGATGGTGTATATGGATGCTACATAGAGTGAGTGATTGTTGCTTAATACCAATTCAGCAATGTTTCAGCCATATGTGTGATATGGCGAGAACATGTGGATTTGCAATAAGATGATGATCAGGTCCGCTTTGTTCTAGACCAACACGATATGTTGCATTTTTATAGTGCTAGCTCACTGAAACAACATTCTTCGACTAGACATGTCGCTCCACTCGGACACATTATTCTGATTCCGAGCTGACCAGTCTTTGCTCTTACTCCTTAATGCTACGTGCGTAACGGAGAAACAACAAATACCAATTTTATAGTCTTTTGTTTGACTTGACCGGGGTGCTATATACATGTATATTGATGGTGTATATGGGTTCTATATACATATAGATGTATGTTGATTGTGTGTATGGGTGCTATATAAATGCCTGCCAAACCAGAACATGGATTTACAACTCCTTATGTCGAGGTCTTTTTTGTTCAATTCTTCAACCACCTTTAACGTTTTCGAATGTTTTTTTGTTTGGTGGTGTTTAACGCCACTTTCAACAATATTTCAGTTATATCGTGGCGGTCAGTTTTATTGGTGGAGGAAACTGGAGGACCCGGAGAAAACCATCGACCTGTCGCAAGTCACTAACAAACTTTATCACATAATGTTGTACATCTCGCTCTGATCGAGATTCGAACTCACAACATCAGTGGTGATAGGCTCTGATTGCACGTTTTCGAATGAAGTAAGTTTGTTACATTACAGATACATCTACTGTGTGTCTCCTTAATGTAATGTTTTCCCGTTTCAATCTGTTACAATAGTGAATTTGGATCTAGGGTAAGAATCAAACACATTGTTACTGACAAAAATTAAAATATATGGATAAATTACTGATACAAAGACAATAAACAATGCGGATTCTTTTATTATTTTTCATCTCATTCTATGCTATTAAATATCCGGAAAACATAGACCAGTGTTCTCCGTACAGGTATTCGCTTGCTGTGCTTTTTTTGGAAGATTTCTTGATATACACCCTGTCTCCTTTTTTGAGTTGTAATACAGTATTTAGACTTCCTGTGGAGAAATTTATACCAAATAGCCTTCCAGACATCACGTCGTTCACCAAGAAATCACAGCTTAGACTTTTACCCCTAGTTGACATAACTGTAGCCGACAACATATAGAGTCCTGGTCTTGGTACGTTAATACACCTGTCTTAGGTGAATAATGTCCTCCAATATTTGTCTTTATTGAATCAAATTTGAATATTTCGTTCATCGCTGGTGTAAAACCTTTAGATAAGGTTGCTGAAAAGGCTGGTATCTTTCTAGGATCTGAAACAGGATTACAATATTATATATTTATGACATTTGATATCTGCTTTAAAACTCTCGGGCGTTTGACTTGATCAACGTCTCTTTACTATCCACACGAATAAATTATGGACAAGATAGAAACAAAGATATCTTAGGTATTACTGCAAAGCACATTTTGAAAGAGTTCGTATGAAGTAATTACTTTACAGATACACCTACTGTGTGTGTGGTTTATGAACAAAATCGTGAGGATAGTAAAGACACGCAGATCAAGACAAGTGTCTGTGTTAAAACAGCTTTATTAAAAAGGGTGTTATATACCGATACTTTATATTCTTCAAGCTGTACCAATGGCTTGTGCTATTAGCTTTTAGAGTTGTAGTTAAATATGAGAAGGCATCCGGTTCAAAAATAATTATTAAAAAAACAAAGGGGTTATTTATCGGGAGGTTAAGAGGTAAATGTCCGAGATTTACAAAAATGTCATGGGTCACAGACAATATTAATGTCTTAGCGTATTTCATGGTTACAATATAAACACCGATACTGTATGGAAAAAAATAATAAATAAAATGAAAAGCTGTACCCAAATTTCAAGACTATGAAAATTAACCTTCAAAGGGAACACTTTGATAGTTAAACATTTACTTGTTTCCAAAATGGGATACGAATTTGAAATGTGCGGCATACCAGATAGATTTAAGATTGAAATTAATGTTATTATATGGACATTTATATGGGACGACAAAGTAAATCAAATAGATCGAAATGGTTGTTGCTTGGACAAAAAAGAGGGTGGAATGGGAATGATAAATATTGAAATCATCATTAGGAGCAAACAAATAAAAATCATTTATTAAATTATCCACAGCGATTTAGAATGCAGGAATTCTATTGGTAAATATTGGCTGAAAAAATATGATATTATTATGCTTTCATTAAATTTCTTCTGTAATATAAGTTCATACGATATTTTGGCATATATCACAAAGAATTATATAGCGTTGATATACTATGCGGAAATAGTATATCTACTATGCCAGTTTTACGCGGGGAAGGGTGGGTTTCAGCTGTCTGTCAAGTTATGTATAGCTAGTCCATGTGCAAGGGGGCGGATCCAATCTGTCAATCTATCATAGTCGCCACCAACATTATTATTCATGTTACTGCTTTTTAATACTTGTTAGTGTTGTTAATTAAATTTCAAACTTCAAAAATCTTTATATTTTTAAAGCCTTAAATGAAGCAAAGAATATTCTCACACTTTCAAGACTATCTGATCCAATATAGTAGTCACCAATATCAGGACCTCCTTTATTGTAATAGTTCTCAATATATTTGTCTACATATAACAGTCAGCATAATAATAATAATAATGTTGTGTTAGCAATGACTATGCCATATAGTGGTCAGGGTTGAAGACATAGTGCACTATAGTCATTGCTAACACAACATTATTATATAAATAGAGTTGGCTCAGAGTATTTTCTATGTCAGTGTTCTGATATTTTTGGTCTATATGTTACTGCTTTACCCTCATATTATCAAAAGGCGATTAAATCTTGGAATTTTTAACTCAAATAGTTTACAGTAGACACTCAAATGGATGTTTTACGTTAAACTATTTTTGGAAATCCTCGCCTTCCTTTCAACAGGAAACCTTTATTTTTCAAATCATTTAGTAAAGGTGGGCTAAAAAGAATTTCGAATAAATGGGATTATCATAATAAAACGTTTCTAGATAACATAGCTATACATAATAAATTACAAAATAAGAGAAACTGTATTTCGGAATGTTCTAAAATAAAGACCTCAGTCCCAAAAGACTTAGTTGAAAAATTTAAGACTCTCGATACTTGCACAAATAAGAGAAAATTTAAGCTATATATTGATAACAATCTATTTTTTGTGACAGTAAGAATAAAATTATTCAGCATAAAGATGTTGGATTACAAACTATTAAAAAAAAACTGTTAGATAAAACAGTGGAACCAAAATGCCAAAATAAATGGGAATTAATATATACAACAAAACCGTCATGTGGGAAGTAGTGGAAAAAACTTTAATTTATTAAACTGCAAGCAAAACATAATTCAATTTCAGTGGAAATGCATTCATTTTATTGTATACAGAGAGAGAGAGGGTAGATTACAGAAAATGGGGAACATCAAATAGACTTTGCATTTCTGTAAAAATAACACAGAAACTCTACAACATTTATTTTTTTCAATGTTTAAAAATAAAATCAATTATTGAAGAATTAAGCACAATGATTATTGCTTTATGTGATCAAATTTATGTCTTAGATGAAGAAAATATTATGTTGGGTATATGATAAACATAACATAAAAGAAGTACTGTTTGTCATTTTTTATATTTTTGTAGCTAAATGGGCAATATGGAAATTTAGAAATGATATAAAATACAATAAAAAAAAATGATACAATAAAAATTAAGCAAATGTTAAAAATAGAACTAAAAGGTAATACTGCATTAATTACAAAATCTCTCCTTTTAAATAAAACTATAAGACAATTATTATTTGAAAATCTACAAACCAAGTTAGTATAATATTCTGCTATCCACTTTTGTGTTTACATGCAACCAATGTTTATCTATTTATTTTTTGGTTAACTTTGTTTTGGTCTAAGAGTAATATACTCACTATATATGTATTGTAATGTGTAGTTTTTGTTTTGTGTGTATTAAATGTATGTAAGCCTCAGGAATATCCTGGACTTCTGAGGTCATATGTAAACAGGAAAATAGATTTAATAAAAAAAATTAAAAAAGAAAAAACAAGTGTGCTATAGATTTAATAATAAATATACTCTTTATATTTTAATGGAGACATGAATGACTGACACGATAGTTAGAAAAACGTAAAACTAACACATATACTGTTATCGAGTAACTCGGAGATAAACATACTTTTCACTGTCCTACCATATGTGTGCATATTAATGACAGTACCTAGTCACCGTAGTATAAATAAGCTCAGTTAAAGATTTCATAGGGTATGAGTGAGTGAGCGTTGGACTACTTTGGTCCACATTTAATTAAGGTATAGCCTACATGGATGCATAATTATGTATTTTGAAAAATTGCGGATCAGCCCATTGACTGAATATGATAAACAGAAAAAAAGATAAAAAGTTACAAATCCTTACGTGTGTAGGCTGTTCCTTTCTTTAATTTGAGGATGACATTCAGTAAGTCGTCGACAATGCCATGGTCTGAAAAATAAAACAACAGTTCATGTAATAACTTATAATCAATAAATAACATTAATTATTATATCTGCTACGATTTATAATAATGTATTGTTATTATGCTAGTGACACGTCAAAACAGATAATGCCTCAAATCATCCAGGGATTGTTACAAAGAGGGGGTCCTACCACTGGGTACCCGTGGTATATTACAGTGTAAATATACATATCTAGTAGAGTATCTGATGGTGTCTTCTGTGTTTACAATGAGTCGTGTATATAATTATGTAGCATAGTTAGTGGGATGTCTAAGGGCTACAACTCTTTATTCTGATTACATATTGTAGTCTTGTTATCTAAGACCCATATTTATATTCCCCCGCAATGTAGACATCGCCAATAACTGTTCACTTTCATAAACTAACCGTACATTAATGCTAACGGATGTTAGAGTGAAGGGTATGTATTCTACCTTTATAACATAAAGATATATATAATACGTGTCAGAGAGTTACAAATAGTATAAAGGACGTAACTACCATTGAGGCAGACAGGGCAGTTTCCACGTGTGAGTTTCCGGGGGGAGAGAAAAAAGGGGAAAATAACACACACAGAGAGAGAGAGAGAGAGAGAGAGAGAGAGAGAGAGGTGGTGGAGAGAAGAAAGACTGCTAGCCACCATCAACTAGTTTTAATCATTGACCATGACAATTTTAACATTTTTCACCTGAAGCCTGGATTGTTTTTTACATTTGTAGTTTGTTATCGGTATTTTTCTGGATTGTGGTGACTGAAGATCGCCGGTGCGGGTGTCGATGCTTCACATCCACTGTAATGATACTGTCGGGCAGGTAAATCCAGAAGCTGTTCTCATAAAAATGGGATTCGAGTGGCAACAGGAAAATTCATCTTGCATTCACCGACTAAATACTGTCATTTGAAATTAATCAATAAAATATTATTTAAAAATCAATCAGTTGTGTTATGTTTAATTTTCCAGAGCATAGAAGGGTCGACGGAATGGTCGCTATTAACGGTAGTAACTGGTATATAAAGCGTCTCAAATCGATTAAAACAATCCCTTATTCTGGGCCATTAAGTCACTATTTTCGGATGGGAGGCTTCGCCCCCCAGACCCCTTTACATGGGGGCCTCATTCGACTACCCCCACACTCTGCCTCCCTTGTTTTAAACTCCTAGTTACGGACCTGAAACAACATCTAAATAAAAAGAAATACTTTAATTTGCTGCACTATATTTGTCTAAAATAGAAAAAACTTACCATGCGCTGTAACATCGAAAATGTTTCCAGTTAAAATCACGAAAACTAGTAGCAAAAAGTAGGAAAATTTCATTGTCACAGAACACATGTAGAACACACGACAATTCTACATATTTTGTGTAATTTGTCATATTTAACCAGGATATTCCGTGACAAATTTGCGTGCATACAAAACACTGTAAGGTATACCTTGCACATGTTACAATTGTTATTCCATTTTTAGAATAAACTTTTATGCTGGTGAAAATACCTGGTAGATACCTAGAAAAGTATAGATTGATAGTCATTCATTCATGTGTTACTTCTTGTCAATGATATTTACACAAGCATAGAAACGTGTTACTATTCGTCCACTTAAAACCTTAAAACAGTATTTTGCTGCAAGTCACAAGTTCACAACCAAATTAGGGGGGGGGGGGGGTCAAAAGGATTCGGAGATTTGTTTGCGACAAGACAAATCAGTCTTGTTAATTGAACTTTTCTTATCAGACGTGTTAGACTGTCATTTCCGATTTAAAATTAATGTTTTTTTGGTCGCAGTTCAAGTCAAGTTAAGATACATGTGTTGCCGTATTTGGGAGTATTTTTTTTCATTAACGCCTAGCAGCTAATGATTTGGTTAATGCCGAAGTTGATATTGTTACTGAAAAACAATAAAACTTTTTAGATAATCATGCGTTATGGTATATATGGATCGTGTGTTTTTAGCGCCATTTTAAACATTTCGTTTCATTCTGAATCTATATAATTGGGCGTGATCGTATGGTTGTTGGATTTACAACTACATGAGCAATCAGTGTCTATCACCACTAAAGTTGTGAGTTCAAACCTCGTTCATGGCAAGGTGTACTCGATACAACATTATGTGATAAAGTTTGTCAGTGACTTGCGGGAGGTCGGTGGTTTTCTCCGGATACTCAGTTTCCTCCACCAAATAAAACTGACCACCACGATATAGCTGAAATATTGTTGAAAGTGGCGTTAAACACTATAAACCAACATAGACCTGAATCTAAATCTGAATATGGAATCACTCTAAATAGACGCAATTACGAAGTAGAAGTATAAGGCGTCTGTTTGTTCGTCCGCCCGTATGCTGTAAATTTTTAACAGTTTCAAATTCTAATGTACAATCGCATGCCCAGTCTCCACATTTTGTCCTCTGGCGTACGAAAGAAGTGTTGTTTGTATCTTTTCAGGGCAATTTGAAATACCGGAAAACCGCCCATGACATCTGATTGGTCGAAAATTTTCCACTTCTTCTCTTGAATTGAGGCAGGTGAAGCCATCAGACGTGCCAGAAATGTTCCTCTATACTCTGTGTTACATGAACTATTTTTCTAACGTACGGTACTTATTTTTTATATGCCCACTCCTTTCCATTTTCTATTGAAAATCAAATAGCATACTCCATCAGAAAGTAAAACGGCCCATGTTTTATATTCTCGCTTCGAAATTTGAATGAATGAATACGTCCTTAATTTTTCTCTACGGAAGTGTAACATTACATGGTCATCATCTGTGTTTCTAATGGGACGCCGAGGTGTTTACCTTGGTTTATTAAGAACTCTTTGATGGGCAAATATTGCAATGGCCAAAAGAAAAAGGATAAAATGACAAACAATGATCTACAATACACTACGCATAGAGTAGCACGAATCCCACTAAAACACGGGTGAACTCAGGTGCTCCGGAATGGCTTACAGTTCTTGCTTCACTAGTGACAGCCGTTTTATCATCTATCATACACGAATAAGCACCTGCATTAAAACCTATTCAAATGATATGTTATTGTAGAATTCACGTTGAGCAAAAATTCATTTCTCTACTGCACTAAAGTTTGTTGAAACGTGGTAAGTAGCTTTATTTTCGACTGTTTCAGGTGATTTGAAATTGGGTGATACAGAGAGAAGGGTTCCCTAGCAAGAGTTGTTATTTCCAGAGTGATTTAAAATCCAAGATACAGACCCAGGTTTCCGATTGGAGGATATATTTTCGACTTCTTTTCCAAAAATACTTCATATGAAATTTTCAGACTCGCCAGATCTGTTTCTGTATGGTTCTGAAGTGAACAGCTCAATGCAGTGTCCCTAAAATTGTCAGAAATATTCTCTGTGGATCTATCAGAAATGTTATTCTCTTCAGAGCAAATTTAAATACAAGTTGGCTGACGTGGCCTCTGATTGGCTAACACATTTGTACTTCTTTTGAAAAATGACTGCATGCTGTGTTCAATATTGTCATGAAAGATAGATGAAATCTGGGAAGAATAAAACTGGTTGAATTTTATGTATCTGCTCGTTTGACGTTATGTAAACGATGGTCACGGGAAAATAAGTTCAGAAGGATCAGTATGCATATTAAAATAAATACAAGATTATTAAATGTGCATAGTACACAAAGTCATAATAATAATCTTCCTATTTGAGATAGTCTGTGCGATATTTCTTCCCAATAAACATGGTTTAAGGACTTATTTTATTGGTAACTTTATTCCTACATAAGGAACTTAAGTTACTGTTAGACCATACATGTAATTATTCAGAAGCTCTGTATGTCTTGTATATATTTCTCTTTTTGATCATAATCTTATATTGCCATTCTGTACATTAGTTTGTTTCATTTGAGATATATCAGTACCATTGTCGCTAAAGGCGAGCATATGTGTTGGAACTGCTAGACTCCGTCTGTCCTTCCGTCCGTCTGAAACACTAAGAGGGTACCCATAGATCTGTATATGCATAGTTCAGTTATTATTCAACATTATTCATGCTTTGTATATTATTATATTCATATTTCTGACCTCTATATGTGTACACCCTTCCACAAAATGTCCATGTTGACAATCAAAATGTGATCAGTGTTGTACGGTGACGCATGTCCAGACCCGACATTGGTCTTGTTTTATTTAGGTTTCTATGATATAGCCATTTATGTCTTCAATATGACTGCCCGGGTCGTCGTGATCGTGATCGTATGGTAGTTGGATTTATAACTACCTATGCAATTAGTGCCTATCACCACTAACGTCACATTTGTGAGTTCGAATCCCATTCAGGCGAGGTGTTCTTGATACAACATTATGTGATAAAGTTTGTCAGTGACAGGTCGGTGGTAGTCTCCGGGTACTCCGGTTTCCTTCGCCACTAAAACTGACCACCACGATATACTGAAATAATATTGAGAGTGGTGTTAAACACCATGCCCCTCCCTAATATGACTGTCAATATGTTTATCTTATTTCGTTAGCGATCCTTACAATCGAAAACTTATATACCTATACAATACACTAAGAATGTCATTTTATTGTTGTATATTTTTGCTATTCCGCTTTTTTTTAACTTGTGTGTCTTTGTGTATTCGTGACACTGTCGTGATACCAAGCGGATATATTGAACATGTTCGTATGTTTTGGTTTCTAACACCACTTTCAACAATATTTCAGTTATATCGTTGCGCTCAGTTTTATTTGTGGAGGAAACCGGATTATCAGGAGAAAAGCACAGATCTGTCGCAAGTCACTGACAACCTTTATCACATAATGTTGTATCGAGTACACCTTGCCATGAACGGGATTCGAACTCACAGCGTTAGTGGTAATTGGCACTGATTGCATATAGGTAGTAAATCCGACTACAAATCGATCAGGACCACGACGGCCCCTATTGTTTATATTATAACTACTTACATTAATATATGTTTAACCTCTCAAATTGTCATTGGACGTCAGACTTACATTGGACATTGGACATTTATAGATGCACATTCCCGTATATTATCAAAGTAAACACGTAATCAATTTAGTCTTTGTCTTTGAAATTAACCACGTATATGAATATCATAAATGCATATATGGGTGCTATGTACATGTATATTGATTGTGTATATGGGTGCTATATAAGTAACATTTAATTATGTCCTCTAGTTGAAAGTGTCCGCCGGACACTTTTACATATGCTATTGTGTCCAGCAGACACTATTTCATATGGCAATCTCTATCAAATATTGTCCGGGGGGACACTTTAACATAGGACACTATTATGTCTTACCCTAACCCTAACCATAACCCTATACTGGGACACAATTTCATAGCACCGGTAAGTTTCAAATCGCAATCTCTATAAAATATTGTCCGGGGGGACACTCTAGAATAGGACACTATTATGTCTTACATATACATGTATATAGAAGGTGTATATGGATGGTGTATACATGTATATTGATTATATGTATATGGGTGCTATATACATGTATGTTGATTGTGTATATGGGTGCTATATACATGTATATTGATTGTGTATATGGGTGCTATATGCATGTATATTGATTGTGTATATGGGTGCTATGTACATGTATATTGATTGTGTATATGGGTGCTATATATATGTAGCATTTAATTGTGTCCTCTAGTTCAAAGTGTCAGCCGGACACTTTTACATATGTCATAGTGTCCAGCAGACACTTGCTGGACACTATTTCATATAGCAATCTCTATAAAATATTGTCCGGAGGGACACTTTAACATAGGACACTATCATGTCTTACCCTAACCCTAACCCTAACCCTAACCCTATACTAGGACACAATTTCATAGCACCGGACACTATTTCATATCGCAATCTCTATATAAAATATTGTCCGGGGGGACTCTTTGAAATAGGACATTATTATATTTTACATATACATGTATATAGAAGGTGCATATGGATGCTGTATACATGTATATTGATTATGCATATCGGTGATATTTACATGTACTGTGATGGTGTATATGGGTGCTATATACACATGTTTATTACATACTTAGTTCAAATAAAGGCATTTTTGTATGACTAATATGACCGGAAGTAAACGGTCGATATTTTCACACCCCAGGAAAATAACCGGTTATTGGATTACTACAAGATCATTTCCATATCGATGCCCATAGTGGCCCGGGACAGTATGGGCCTCGACTTCGTCTCAGGCCAATATGGGTATCTCTTTTCTAGATGTCGGAAGTATGTAATAAATAGTTTAATACATTGGCATTTCCATATTGGCCTGACTATAATCCCTCGACCCATATGGGGGTCTCGGGATGATAACCAGGCCAATATGGAAATGCCCATGTATTAATCTGTATTTATTGATTGTGTATATGGGTGTTATATTATTAGCTATATAGGCTTTAGACAGGTAATACAGGCTCATATAACCTGTCTGTTTTATATTTCCTGAGCCGAAGGCGAGGGAAATATACAACACAGACAGGTTATATGAGCCCGTATTACCTGTCTAAAGCCTATATAGCGAATTTGTCATACTGCAATACCATGGGTCCATATTACCTGTGTAAAGCCTAAATAAAGAACATGACTACTATACATGTATTGTCTCATGAACATTTAACCCCAGATATGACTTTGCTTTAAAGAAGAAATTAATTCTTCAACATATTTAATAAACAACTGAACAATCTTAACAAAAATATAACAAATGATTTGGAATTGCCTCAATATCGGCGTCAGAGTGACAGGCGAACCTGGGGGTCGCAATCGTGATTACGTATGATTTCAAAATGAGTTATCTTTCCTGGCACGTGCTTTCATATTACCGGCTAGAGACGTGTAATATGGATTAGTAAAATCGAGTAAATAACCAATCGGATCACTTATATTTTATATTGCAGTATGCCAAACATGTATATTGATTGTATATATGGGTGCTATATACATGTATATTACGGATTTAGTTTGTTACACATATTTTCATTGGTTCTTCAGCCCTGAATGTCAGCATATATTCGGAAAACAGACGGGGTATATATTTCAGTCCCCAAAAACGATTAAAACATGGACGACAAAACATTACGCTTCACTGAATCAATGGTATACTACGGGATAATAAATGTATTTTTACCAAATTAAATGCTGTTTTTATACTCAAAACGGCTGCATGAACAAACAAATATTACAACGGTTGATTCCGTCACAAATACTTGATCGATTCAGCAAACTCCTATGTTCCACGGCTGTACCATAACAAATAAACAAAACGTTGAGCCTTGAAAACTTTCGACGTCATGGGGCCACACCAAGGTTTTATTTACATGTAGTTAACATTTAAATTATTGAAACTGTTTCGCAAACCCGTTGTTTTGTTATGTGATATATTAATGTTATATTTATAAAGTTTATAAAATTTACTACATATGAAACTGTATTGATTTAGAAATTTAGTACAGTATTTTCCTTCATGAGACACCCTATACATGAAATATGAAGTGACACAAATTTTGACGTCATTGAAGAATGACGTCAAAGGTACGGACATCTAGAGATACGAAAAATGAAAATAAAAGAGGCAAATTTATTTAATACAGTTGGATGTTGTATTTAAAAAAAAAATAGGTTAAATCCGTAATATATCTGTTATTCAGCTATCAGACAGAGTATATAATGTGACATTCCCGGCTTACGATATATATTTCCTTCGGCTGCGCCTCAGGGAATATAGATCCTAAGCCGGGAATGTCACATTATATACCCTGTCTGATAGCTGAATAACATATAATATTGATTGTGTATATGGATGTTATGTATATTTATGTTGATTGTGTATATGTGTACTATGTACATGTATGTTGATCGTGCATAAGGGTGTTGCATACATGTATATTGATGGTGTATATGGGTGCTGCATACATGCATTTTTGGGTGTGTATATGGGTGCTATATACATGTATATTGATTGTGTTATATTGATTGTGTATATGGGTGTTATATACATGTATATTGATGGTGTATATGGGTGATATATACATGTATATTGATTGTGTATATGGGTGCTTTATACATGTGTATTGATTGTGTATATGGGTGCTTTTTACATGTATATTGATTGTGTATATGGGTTGTATATAGATGGATACTGATTGTGTATGTGGGTGCTATATACATGTAGCGTGATTGTGTATATGGGTGTTACATACATGTATAGTGATTGTGTATATGAGTGCTATATACATGTATATTGATTGTGCACACGGTTGTTATATACATGCATTTTGATTGTGTATATGGGTGCTATATACATGTTTATTAACCAACTTACTACAATATCAATAGAAATGACCATCCTTTATGAACCGGAAATTTCTACAGCCGGTCATTATGAACCGGAAATTTCTACAGCCGGTTATTACGAAATCACAGCCATTCATTAGGAAATCACAGCCAGTCTTTACGAAATCACAGCCAGTCATTACGAATTTAAAAACTAAGTACCGGTATTTTGTTTTCATTTTTTTGGAAAAATATACCTTTGGAGATCCCCAGAACGCAAACATACATTCCATTGTCATTGATGTGTGTCGGCTATGAATAACAAAATGCACTAACCTTGCATGCTTGTTTTCCTACATTGATAACTAGACGGTGGTGTAATTAAGTTACTGATATTTTCCAATTTGATGGCATTTTGCATTTAGCTACTCAAACAAGTAAAATGCTCACAAATCGTAAAATAAATCAGTAACCAGCTTGTGTCAATCAGCGTCCCTTGTAAACAACGTCACAGGATGACGATATATTACAAAAGTCAAAGTCGATAGATGGTTGTCTTAAGTATTTTTTCCTGATTTTTTTTAATGTCAACAATACAAGCTTTTTTTTCATTGGCATTTTTTAAAATTTTATATCTAACAATTATTGTCGATTATTAACAATAAACATTGTTTCTTTTATCTTCTTTATTATCGGGAATCCAAGCCGGCATTTTGTTTACATTACGAAAAAAGTAGTCCGATGAACATCGTCTCTCGAAAAATAAACTGACAAGAACCCCGCCTCCATAAGCGCTTATACCCAATCAGAGTATAGGATTTCTAATTATGTAAATCATATAAGAATTATACATGTATAAACGATACATGGACAATGTTTTCTTTCTATTTCAGGGACAGGAGAGGATTCAATATTTCCTTCCAATATATATATATATTTTCATTTAACTTTCCGGTGTTACTGTTTTTGTTCATCAAATGTACCTACACTGTATTCTCTGTTAAAGTTGGTTAATAAAAGTATCAATATATGGCCTTTTTCATATTGGCCCTGTTACATGCCCTTGGTATTAATAATGGCATCGGACCACTGTAATGGCCCTCGGCGTTGCCACGGCTATTACAGTCATCCTCGGCCATTATTAATACCTCGGGCATGTAACAGGGCCAATATGAAAAAGGTCATACATTAATACTATAATATTGATTGTGTTTTTGGGTGCAATATACATGTATATTGATTGTGTATATGGGTGCTATATACATATATATTGGTTGTGTATATGGGTGCTATATACATGTATATTGATTGTGTATATGGGTGCTATATGCATGTATATTGATGGTGTATATGGGTCCTATATATATGTATGTTGATTGTGTATATGTGTGCTATATACATGTATGTTGATCATGTATAAGGCTATTGCATACATGTATATTGATGGTGTATATGGGTGCTGCATACATGCATTTTGAGTGTGTATATGGGTGCTATATACATGTATATTGATGGCGTTTTTGGGTGCTCTATGCATGTATATTGATTGTGTATATGGGTGCTATATACATGTATATTGATTGTGTATATGGGTGCTATATACATATATATTGATTGTGTATATGGGTGCTATATACATGTTTGTCGATTGTGTATATGGGTGCTGCATATGTAAAGCAAAATAATGTCCGGACAACAGTTCATAGATTTGCAATATGAAATGTTGTCCTAGTTTATGAACAATTGTCCCAATCTAAATTATGTTCTGAAGATGATGTTTCATCCTTAGATTTATTTGATGTGTCTTTACTACAAATGTTTTTGCCCAACAGAACTGTCGATGAGAACACAATTGAGGTCCTAGAGACTGAGATTCATGTACCTCCGACTGCAAAACGCTGTAGAAAAAGGACAGGAAGAACTGTATTTTTGAATATTACTAGATATAACGATAAAAAATGTTGATTAATTTGTATGATATATATACATTTCATTACTAAATAATTTTCGCATTCCATATTTTGTTGTATTTATTTCTATATTGTGTCGTTTAAGTTTGGTAACATTTAATATTCAGAATTTTTCAGATGGAATTTATTTAAAGGGGCATTATCTGCCAAAATCGTAAATTTTTGTTACCCATAAAAACTATCAGTTATGATTGATGCCTTAATAAAACGTATTTCTGTAAGTTATAATTGTTATGAAATGTACGCGCATCGGGGAAGAAAGGTGCAACTGCTCGTGTTTTGAGATCGATCAAGAAATGGACGCCATCTTATTAATTATCGGCATTGTTTGCGGAGTTTGCCGAATCGTCATTAAATCAATACAACAATGCCCTTATTTCTTATTTTCTGTGAATCTGCTTTTAGTCGGCGTTAATTACGGACAAAGAACCATGCAGGTTTGCAGTTAATAAGCGACAAAATACAAATTATTCGTTTTTACCTGTCACTAGTAAGGTCAGTTGCATACAAAGTAAGCGAGGTAAAATTATTTGCTTGCAAAGAAATAACAAATCGATGGTAATTTTCGTTCTCAAAAGGCGAAAAATGGTACGATAAACTGTTTAATGTGAAATATTTACCTTTATTTCATCATTTTAAAGCTATTTATCAATTTCCAAAACATATAATTTTTTTGGTCAAAATCGTAGCTATTGCCTCTTTAAAAGATTTCTTTAGTACATTTTCTTAATGGGTAAGTATTCCATTTGTAGACATTATTTTACATGAAATATTGTCCATTGAATGGACAAAATTGCATAGCAGCTGACAATATTTCATAGTGAAATATTGTCCCGCACATAATTTCATAATAAAATTTAATGAAATATTGTCCATGGACGATATTTCCTATGAAATTTTGTCTCATGGATACTATTTCATAGAGGACAATATTTTATGATACAAATACACGTATATCCGAAGACAGAACCTGTATTTACAACGCCTTATGTCGTGTGTGTTTTGTGTTCAATTGTTTGAGGTGAGAAATGATCGTGTGTTGTTGATATTGGTATGATTGTTCAGGTTCTGTTTATAAGTGTATAGCCATACATAGTACAGTCTGCTGAGAATATGGTCACCGTGGTAATTAAGATGTTTACATCGTGTGGCGGGACACAACATTAAATAGTCTGCGGCAGAACCTAGTCCCTGATTGGAGGACTACTAGTGGCTCTGTTTTTGTTGTGGTTGACTATGTATTACTATGCTTTGTTTGTTTGTTAAATGTTGGTCTCTGGGGACTATATCTATAAATCACTACTGGAAATTTCGTTCACGTTATATATAGTAGCAGTCGATTTTAGTTTTATATGTATGTTTTGTTGATCGTTGTTTGTCCTTTTGTACTTTTTCTTTTTGATCTCTTCAAACTCTTCTTAAATAACTGACACTTTAAATGTGGTCAAGATAAAAAACAGAAATGTTTTCGGTAATACTGATAACCACATTTAAAATTTTCGAATGTTTGTTTGGTGTTGTTTAACGCCACTTTCAACGATATTTCAGTCATATCGTAGCGGTCAGTTTTATTGGTGGAGGGAACTGGAGGACCCGGTGAAAACCACCGACTTGTCGCAAGTCACTAACAAACTTTATCACATAATGTTGTACACCTCGCCCTGATCGAGATTCGAACTCACAACATCAGTGGTGATAGGCTCTGATTGCACGTTTTCGAATGAAGTAAGTTTATTACATTACAGATACATCTAGTGTGTGTCTCGTTAATGTAATGTTTTCCCGGTTTAATCTGTTACACTCGTGAGTTTTGATCCAAGTTAAGAATCAAACACATTATTACTGACAAAAAATAAAATATATGGTCAAATTATTGATACAAAGACAATAAACCATGCTGATTCTTTTATTATTTTTTTTATTTCTTTATATTTCATCTCATTCTATGCTATTAAATATCCGGAAAACATAGAAAAGTGACCTCCCAGCATGTATTCGCTTGGTTTGCTACTTTGGGAATCTTTCTTGATATACACCCTGTCTCCTTTTTTGAGTTGTAGCACAGTATTGAGACTTCCTGTGGAGTAGTTTGTACCAAATGCCCTTTCATACATCACGTCGTTCACCCATAAAGCACAGTGTAGATTTTTACAGTGAGTTGACATAACTGTAGCCGACAACATATAGATTCCTGGTATTGGTACGGTGAATACCCCTCTGCTAGGTGAATAGTGTCCTCCAACGTTTGTCCTCACTGAATTAAATTTGATTATTTCGTTCATCGCTGGTGTAAAACTTTTAGATAAGGTTGCTGTAAAGGCTGGTATCTTTCTAAGATCTGAAACAGGATTACAATATTATATAATTATGCCGTCTGATATATGGTTTAGAACACTCTGGGCTTGACTCGATCAACGTCATTTTACTATCCACACGAATAAATTGTGGACAAGATAGAAACAAAGATATAGTTATTACTGAGAACCACATTCTGAAAGTGTTCGTATGAAGTAATTACTTTACGGTTAAGCCTACTGTTTGTATGGTTTATGAACAAAATCGTGTGGTTAGTAAAGACACGCTGATCAAGACAAATGTCTTTGTTAGAACTACTTTATTAAAAAGGAGTTCTTTAAATCAAAGGAATAGAGCTTATCTTTCAAATCTTATATTGGTGGGTATTATTCGTGTTTGTAAAATATTTCGCTCAGTGTGTTCAGTATTTTAAATTCTGGCCTTCTTGTAGTAGTTCAATGTTTATAAATATTTACATCAATTCCGCAAAACGTACAAAAATCAACAAGAACAGACATGAGTGCACCAACTTAGAAAGTGTTCTCCGTTACATAGAATAAAAATAACAGCCACGAGTGCACCAACTTAGAACGTCTTCTCCGTTATGAAGATTATATTATATAAGATAACAAGCATAGACACGGGTGCACTAACTTAGAAAGTCTTCTTCGTTATAAAGATTATATTATATAAGATAACAAGAACAGATACGAGTGCACCAACTTAGAATGTCTTCTCCGTTATGAAGATTATATTATATAAGATAACAAGAACAGACATGAGTTCAATGTTTATAAATATTTACATCAATTCCGCAAAACGTACAAAAATCAACAAGAACAGACATGAGTGCACCAACTTAGAAAGTGTTCTCCGTTACATAGAATAACAATAACAGCCACGAGTGCACCAACTTAGAACGTCTTCTCCGGTATGAAGATTATATTTTTATATAAAATAACAAGCATAGACACGGGTGCACCAACTTAAGTCTTCTCCGTTACAAAGATTATAAAATAATAATTACATTAATAAATATACACTTTATATTTTAAATGAAGACATGAATAGCTAAAACGATCGTTAGAAAAACATGAAACTGTCACATAAACTGCAGTTATCGAGTAGATGGAGTACATAGAAAATAAACAAATCTACAAATATTATGGACACGGGGCCTTGTCAAACATTAAGACTGTTCACATGACCATGTTCAATTTTAGAAAACTGCAGAATATCCAATTAACTGAATATGAAAAAAGAAGAAGTTACAAATGCTTACTTGTGAAGGCTGTTCCTTTCTTTAACTTGAGGATGACATTCAATAAATCGTCGACAATGCCATGATCTGCAAAAATAAAACAACAGTTCCAGTAATAACTTATAATCAATTAATAGCATTACTTATAATATCTGCTACGATTTATCATGCTAATTTACTGTTATCAGTGGCGGATTTAGAGGGGGCGTGCGGGGCGTGCGCCCCACCCCTAAAATTCGCAAAGCATATGTTATACAACGTTAATTAAGCAGTTCAATAAATAACTTTTTCATGAATGGTTAACTCGTGACCTGTAGTAAAATATTCTTACACATTGTAAATACACGTTGGATGTGTTCGCTGATTCATATATGTATTCGCCGTCAGTAGTTCAAAGATTATTCCATTCTGATTGATTCCGAGGTACCAGACATCAACTATTTTCTCACGCTAATTAAACATTATTTCTGCAGTCAATTTTACAACTACATGTACACGTGCTATTTAGAAATTATAAAATGGACGAAAATTCTAGGCCAAGAAAACAAGCAAGATTGGATACATTTCTGATTCCTCGACGAGACGAGAAAAGTCAAAGGTAAACTAAAAAGTAAATTTAACAGTTGATCTCATTTATAAAGCATACAACGAAAACCTATAACGAGAGAATCAGATGATGAAACTGAGACAGTGTGGAGAAACTTGAGTGTCCCATGAAAATGGTCACTTCTCTTTAAATAATGGTTCAAATAGTTCTTGAATTCGAAATTCTGCAATTTCATATGAAAAAAAATATATAAGTTTGATTTGTATACAAATACCCGAAAATGTTGCCTTTTACTTTTCAAGTAAAGATCAGTAAAAATACGCATTGATATATTGTACATTAAAATACAAAAGTAACATATTAAATAAAAAAAAAAAAATTAGCGGCAATTTATTTGTAACAATCTCTGCATCTGCCCGAGGTATCTGCACAAGAAAGTGTGAACAAATCCTTTGTCCGGGTACGTTTATATTATTTATATCTACCAATGGATGTCTGTACAATTTTTTTTACACATTTTTAACCAAAAAATCTGACTACAATTTATTTGTAATAAATTAATATATATGGTTTATGCATATCTCACACCCGATTTCGGTAAGCATATTTCTCGAGAACTTGATACATTTTTTTTGTTTGATCTGTTAGTGTAATGAGGTTTTTACGCCCGTTGCTCAAACACTTGATGTCCGTCCGTCCGTCCGTCTGTAAGATTTCTGCAATTCGCAACTCTCCTGACTGTAACCACGCAATTGATTGACGTTAAACTATATAATGTACTTGAAATACATTGTAGTTGTCCACAATGGTTTTTAGATTTTTCATTGAAGGCCGGGTGGAGGGGGTAGGATGATTCTGCAACCCGCAACTCCTAAATCAGGGGCGGATCCAGGGGGACGCACCCGGCGCGCTCCCCCCTAAAATTGGAAAAGATGTGATTTTTTGCGTAAAATGGTGATTTTTCACACGAAATACCCCAAAAATGTTCGCGCCTCCCTCCGCTCGGCGCAACTTTTTAAAGTGCGCCCCCTTTAACTTGAAATCCTGGATCCGCCCCTGGTTATTACAATAGTGACACTTCAAAACAAGTAATGCCTCAAATCACCCTGGGGGAATTGTTACAAAAAGGGGGGCTGCCACCGAGTACCTGTGGTGTATCAGTGTAAGTGTAAATGTACATATCTAGTGTCAATCAACTTTGTCTGGTTTTTATTTCTGGTGGAGTACATTTTATCGTCACGGTATGTGTTTTCGTATGTCATATGTTTTCGTATCATCCATTTTATTTTGATTTCCACAGCGCACGTGTTATTTTTGACGTGTCTTCTGGTTTCTATTTCTGGAACGTCCACAGGACTCCAACGTGATATCTGTCAAAAATGTTCAAGGTTGCTTTTAAAGACGCAAGTACCACAAATAGTGAACCTACCTACTGAACCATACTTTTTGTAATGCTAAATATTTACTTCATTTATAAAGTAGCTGGGAAAAAATCCAGAAGGGCTATATAAAATTGAACTATGTCGTCTACCTCTCAAACACCGGCTCTTCCTGTCATGTGACTGTCATGGGGTCACTGATCGTACTTGTAAACAAAAGAGCTGACTGAAATGTGACTCTTTCTTATATAAAATACATGTCACATTGCAGTGCATGTGGTTTCAGCACTAAAAAAAGCATCAAAAGTAAACACAATTTTGAAAGTGGTCATTTTCAAACATTCTGTTATTTTATGTAGATGTAGTATGATTTGTTGATGGCCAGAACCATGCAATTTTAAAACCAGCCATTTCCGGATTTTATATTCGTTTCCTTCGCGAATATCGGCCCTGTTTTTACATTATGCGAAAACATATAACGCCATTTTACTGACAGCAAAAGTTGCCAGATAATCGAGAGTATATTAAAATACAAGAATGGCTTTTAAATCAATCTTATGTACAAAGAAATATTTAACTAGCCATTCTTTGAAAATTCCAATCGTCATATGAATGAAGGGTTAACACTGTTAATCGCTATATCGGAAAATCGATAATAGCACGAAAACCCATAACACGATGCTATATATGTGTCTGATGGTGTCTTCTGTGCTTACAATGAGTCGTGTATATAATTGCATTTTTTTTGGTATGTAGTATAGTTAGTGGGATGTCTAAGGGCGACAAATCGTTATTCTGATTGCATATTGTAGTCTTGTTATTTTTACCTGGTGTAGAGGTCATCAATTTGGGCTAGTTTGCCCCTCCGACCCTTCTTAATTTTTTTTTATCTAAGACCATATTTATACTCCCCCACAATGTAGACATCGTCAATAACTGCTCACTTACATAAACTAACCGTTCATTAATGCTAGCGTGTGTTAGAATGAAGGGTATGTATTCTACCTTTATAACATATATATATAATACGTGTCACAGTATAACAAATAGTATAAAACAACATCTAAATAAAAAGTTATATTTCAAGTTGCTGAATTATATTTGTCTACAATAGAAAAACTTACCATGCGCTGTAACATCGAAAACGTTACCATTTAAAATCACGAAAACGAGTGGCAAAAGGTAGGAACATTTCATTGTCACAGAACACATGTAGAACAAACGACAATTCTACATATTTTGTGTAATTTGTCATATTTAACCAGGATATTCCGTGACAAACTTGCGTGCATACATAACACTGTAATGTATACCTTGCACATGTTACAATTGTTATTCCATTTTTAGAATAAACTTATGCTGGTGAAAATACCTGGTAGATACCTAGAAAAGTATTGATTGATAGTCATTCATGTGTTACTTCTTGTCAATGATATTTACACAAGCATAGAAACGTTACTATTCGTCCATTTAAAACCTCAAAACAGTATTTTGCTGCAAGTCACAAGTTCACAACCAAATAAAAAAGGCAAAACATGAGGGATTTCGTTGATTTGTTTTCGACGACACACATCGGTTTTTGTTAATTGAACTTTTCTTATCGCACGTGTTAGACTGTCATTTCCGATTTCAAATTAATGTTTTTTGGTCTAAGTACAAGTCAAGTTAAGATACATGTGTTACCGTACCGGGGGTATTTTTTCATTAACCCCTAGCTGCTACTTATTTTGTTGGTGCCGAAGTTGATATTTTTACTAATAAACAATGGAAATTTTTAGATCATCATGTGCTATGGTATATATGGACTGTGTGTTTTAACGCCACTTTGAACATTTCATTTAATTCTGAATCTAAATCTGAATATGGAATCGCTCTAAATAGACACACTGATTACGAAGTAAAAGTATCCGGCGTCTGTCTGTTCGTCCGTCCGTATGTCGTAACCCTTTCACAGTTTCGAATTATAAAGTACCATCGCATGCCCAGTCTCCAAATTTTGTCCTCTGGCGTGATAAAGAAGTGTTGTTTGTATCTTCCTAGGGCAGCCGCCCTTGACATCTGATTGGTCGAAATATTTTCCGCTTCTTCTCTTGCATTACTGCAGATGAAGCCATGAGACGTGACAGAAACGTTCCTCTATACTCTGTGTTACATGAACCATTTTTCTAAAGTATTGTACTTACTTTTCATATGCCCATTCCTTTCCATTTTCTATTGAAAATCAAATAATATACTCCATCAAGGTAAACGGTCCATACTTGTATATACTCGCTTGGAATTTGAATAAATATACGTCCTTGGTTTTTATACGAAGGTGTAACATTAAATGGCCATCATCTGTGTTTCTAATGAGACTCCAAGTTGCTTACCTTGCGTCAGTTAGAAAGGTTTAAAGATACCACAGGATTAATCAGAAGCCTAAATCGAAGACGAACAAATGTTGCAATGGCCAAAAGAAAAAAGAACAAAATGACAAACAATGATGTGCAATACATTACGCAGAAAACTAACGATGGAGGAGCACAAATCCTACTAAAACGTGGGTAAACATCAGGTGCTCCGGAAGGGAGAGGACAGTTCCTCCCTTCACTAGTGACAGCTGTCGTGTTACTCTTGATACAAACCACGTGATGAGTCATGAATGAGGGAATGTTGCCTCTACATCTTCAATAACAACTTTCTGAGGTTTGTTTGCGAGTTAAATATGATAACGTTGTCTTAATTATTTGCCAATGTTACGGCCTTCATTTTACATACCATTTCACATTGTAAAGAATTCGGGTATATCCGACCAAATTCTTTAATATTTGTTATTGCAATAAAAACATTATTAAATATATTTTAGTATATCATATAAACCATGTTGTGTGTCTGTGTGTGTGGCATGAATGCAATTTACAGGGTATACGTATAATTTATCGATATTGTATTATTGTATTTGTTTTCATTCTTTGACGGCCACAGGGAAGATTAATTTTATGTAAACTGTGTTACCCTCTTAAAATAAAGTATTATTACTATTCACACATTATACACTAACGGTGTATGTTTTATCTTCTATGATACGAAAATAAAAACGTGTATTTAAAAGTATTCAAATGATTTGTCATTGTGGAATTTCAGTTGAGTAAAAATTAATCTCGAAGAACCAATTTTATTTTCGACTGTTTCAAGTCACCTGAATTTGGGTGATACAGAGAGAAGGGATCCTTATGAACTGTTGTTATTTCCAGGATGATTTAAAATCTAATATGCGCACCCAGGCCTCTGATTGGAGGAGATATTTTCGACTTCTTTTCCAAAACTATTTCGTATGAAGTCATCAGAACTCGCCTGACCTGTTTCTGTATGGCTCTGAAGAAGTATTCGTGCATTTCGTAGCAGTTTTAATGGTCTCTGACTGTCTGTAGCATTTTTATATCGTTCCCCAAAACAGCTATATAAAGTGTCAGCAGAATTGCCAGAAATATTCTCTTTTAGTGTCTTTCAGAAATGTTATTCTCTTTAGAGCAAATTTAAGTCAAAGTTTCCTGACTTGGCCTCTGATTGGCTAAAACATTTTGTACTTCTTTAAAAAAAAACTACTGCATGCGAAGTCGCTTATGTATGTGATCAGTGTTGTACGGCGAGGGCACTATACCTCACCAGTCAACACTATATGAAAATTGTTCTCGGGGGAGAAGACAATGATATATTTAGTACATTACATCCTGTACCAGACATAAAAGAAAAACACAAATTCAATATAATAATAATAATAAAATTTACAATGTAACATGATATTTGCATTGCCAAACATGGCCATGTTGACAGCAGACTACAGCGCAAGTCTATTTTAAGGGAGATTAATCTTGACAAAAATATATAAAAATTACGCGGGAAAATATATGCCACAGGTATAGTCCCCACGGGAAATCCTTTGAAACTGGCATAGTTCCCGTTGTCAAGTGTACTGTTCAAAAATAGTACACACTGATTATCCAATCAAAATGTAGCATTTTCATATGTTAGTAATCTCATGATACTTGTATCATTTGTCATTTCAAAAAAAAAATGGGGGTGCTTAACTTTATTCTTTGTGTATATATATATATATAAATCCTTGAATACACAAAGCAGAAAACTAAGTATTGAATAGAACGAATCCCACTAAAACCAAGGGTAATAAAAGCATTAGTGCGCACGACACGTTTCTGGAATAACCTTCATCAGGTACGCACAAAATCGAAAGATTGGAAAGCCAAATAATTTAAAGCTTTGGGAGTAATAAAACGAAAAGGCATAAACAGCATAGCCAAAATCGGCTAAGGTCACCTATGCCTGAGGGAGGAGAACCTTAGTTTTATTAATATTTACATTATTTAGGAACTGTAGTTTTCAGTAATAAATATAATTAATAAACCATGTCATTGCCGAAGCACTGATTACTGGGGTAAACTCAGGTGCTTCGGAAGGGAGAACAGTTCTTCCCTTCACTAGTTACAGCTGTCGTGTTACTCTTGCTTCAAGTCCGGTGATGAGTCATGCATGAGGGAATGTTGCCTCTACTTTTTCAATGACAACTTTGTGAGGTTTGTTTGCGAGGTAAATATAATAACATTTTCTTCATTATTTGCCAATGCTGCGGCCTTCATTTTACATACTAGTTCTTATTATCAAGAATTCCGGGTATATCCTGTCAAATTCTTTAATGTTTGTTATTACAATAAGAACATTATTAAATATATTTGAGTATATCATATAAAACATGTTGTGTGGCATGAATACAACTTACAAGGAATACGTATAATTTATTGACATTTGTATTATTGTATTTGTTTTCATTCTTCGAGGACCACAGTGAAGATTAACTTTATGTAAACTATGTTACCCTCCTAAAATAAAGTACTTATTATTATTCACTAATTATAGACTTACAGTATATGTTTTATCTTCTATGATACGAAAATAAAAACGTGCATTAAAAACTATTCAAATGATATGTCATTGTGGAATTTAAGCTGTGTAAAAAATAATTTCCCAGATACATTTTAGTTTTATTTTCGACTGTTTCAAATGACTTGAAATTGTGTGATACAGAGAGCAGGCTTAGGGTTCCTTAGGAAGCGTTGTTATTTCCAGAGTGATTTAAATTCCAATATGCCCACCATGGCCTGTGATTGGAGGAGATATCTTCGACTTCTTTTCCAAAATTATTTCATATGAAGTCACCAGACTCACCAGATCTGTTTCTGTATGGTTCTGAAGAGATGTTGCGTTTCGTAGCAATTCAATTGGTCTCTGAATGTTTGTAACATTTGTCAATGTTTCCCTAAAATAGCTAAGTACAGTGTCACCAGAATTGCCAGAAATATTTTCTTTGTGGGTCTTTTTTGAAATGTTATTCTTTTTAGAGCAAATTTAAATCCAATCTGATTGGCTAACACATTTTGTACTTCTTTTGAAAAATTACTGCATGAAAAGTCACTAATATGGTGTTCAATATTGTCATGAAAGATAGCTGAAATCTGGGATGAATAAAACTGGCTAAATTTCATTTAACTTCTCGCTTGACGTTATGTAAACGATGAATTGGTCACGGTAAAATAAGTTCAGAAGAATTAGTATTTGTCCTTAGAATAATCGTCCTATTTGAGAGAGTCTATGTGATATTTCTTACTAGTAAATATGGTTTAGTGACTTATTTTATTGGTAACTTTACATATTGCTGACCTCTATATATGTACAGCCTTCCACAAAAGTATGATCAGTGTTGTACGGTGACGCAGGTCGAGAGCTGACATTGGTTTTATTTAGGTTTTCATGATTTAACCTTTTATTTCTTCAATATGACCGTCAATATTTTTATTTTATTTCTTTAGTGATGTTTTGAGTCGGAAACTTATGTACCTATATAACACACTAGGGATACCATTTTATTGTTGGCAAGAAAATATTGAAAAGGCATGGCTTAGATGCGAAATGTTGTGTGTATGCTATTCCGATTTATAACGTGTGTGTGTGTGTGACATTGTTGTGAACATGTGCGCATATATCACCAATAGACGTACTAGTATACGCTTGTATGTTATAGAGATTAACGCCACTTTCAACAATATTTCAGTATATCGCGGTGGTCAGTTTTATTCGTGGAGGAAACCGGGTCCGTCTAAACACCGCAAAGACCGGTCTTAGTGCACTAAGACCTTAACATTTGCACTAAGACCATTATATGATGGCTTAATCGTAAAAAAAAAGACTTGCAATTTGATAATATTTTAATAAACATTTATATATCACCTGTTGATCTTTGAAGTATTGTTTCACTGGGAAATTATTTGTTTTAGCGGTCTCTGAGGGCGACATTTATGTCTAAAAATAAAATCGCGTAAAACAAATTGAATGGCTTTAGAAAAAAAAGTACTCAATCTGAGTAAAAAAAAAGAAAGCATATAAATAAAATTTGCTTTTCTGAAAGTAATTTTCACTATTCGAAATACTAATGCGTGAAGCCTATTTTGTTTGTCAAATTGTTCAAATCGGACGGTCTAAGCCTCAAGCCAGGTGGAGACCTTGGGCATCATTCAGTTTTGAAAACTGTTTAGACAGACTTCAAGAGATATACCCATTTTTAATTATTTAGATTTTAAGCTTAATTAAAGATTCTGGGAATTTCGGCACCCTTATATTTTTTTGTATTCTTTTGAATGAAAACATATAATTGTCATTTATAACTAAAACATTGTGAAAAAGCTTCAGATATTATATTTTCGTAGTTTTGAAATAGAGTAATCAAATCATATATATCAAAGAGAATTTAAAATTTTGCTTTTCCCACTTTTAATAAATTTGTAAATTAATTTGAAAAAAAATATGAAAAACTTGTATCGCATGAATCCTTGTATCAGTTGAAATAATAAAAATCAAATCAATTAAATTTCGTTGTCAAGTTTTCATCATTTTCTCATGAATCGTGTTTGATTATACTTCGAAATAAATTCACTATCAACATTTCTTAGTATATGATGTAAGAAGCTTACCCAAAAGAAGTTAGTTTTGGAGGGCGCTTGAATATTATATTATGCATGTTTGTGTAGGATGCAAAAGTAAGTTTTTATTTCCATAAAATTCCCAAATTTATAGATATTTAGATATATGTGTACAATGATTTTTATACAGTTTTCATTAAAGGAAATTGAAAATTTATGAAGTAATAATTTATCATTTATCAGAAGGGGAAAAGAAATTAATTTGCAAAATTTCAAACATCGGTAATTATCAAAATCATAGAACCCAAGCCTGCATTGGGTAATAATACGCTCCATTGATTTCAATCAATAGCAAAATGATCATAAATTTACTATTTTTGGTAAGGGACACATTTTTGAATGGAAGGCTGGGCTGTTGATTCTGAAAGGATATGCAGGACCTCCTCTGCTCGACATCGGTCGATTTACTCTTGTTACAAATACGGTTTAGACGAAAGGAGGACGGGATTATTGTGAATACGACAAACGGGAGATATCCGTGATGATTTGTCACAATGGTTAACCAAGCTTTATCACACACACCTCGCTACGAGTTTGAATCGAACTCACCACTTGGTATGATTGTTGACTTTCTATTCGAAAGTGTATAGCTATGCATAGTCCAATCTGCTAAGAATATTTGGATATTAATGGTGCTAGCTCACTGAAACAATAATCCATGAGAGACAAATCGCTCCACTCTGGCATGCTATCTGGATTCTGAGCCAACCAGTGGTTGCACAAAATAACCAAGTTTACATTTGGGTTATCAATATTATGAAGAGCAACTGAAAATTAATTTAATTCTTTCCTTTTACAAGAGAAATAAATCAGTTCATTTGTATAATTGTTGTTTAACGCCAAATGAGCAATTTTACAGCTATATCATGGCGAGAACAAGTTACTTTCAATGAGATGATAATGATGTCCTGGCCGTGCTCAATCCCATTATCTATCTCGCGTCAGGCAGGCATGCTAACCATTACACCACAGATGTGGTATTTGGAAAATTGAAGCAGACAACAAGATTGCTAGATGTGAAAAAGAAAGATTTAGATTGGGATTAATTGATAAACCGATTATTTAATGACATATGTAATATTTCCTAGTTTTCTTAGACAATTTGGGGCTGTCATGGTCGTGATCGTATGGTAGTTGGATTTACAACTACCTGTACATTCGGTGTCTATCACCACTAACGTGAGTTTGAACCCTGTTAATGTCGAGGTGTACTTGATACAACATTATGTGATAAAGTGTGTCAGTGACTTGCGACAGGTCGGTGGTTTTCTCCGAGTTCTCCTTTTTCCTCTACCAATAAAACTGATCGCCACGATATAACTGAAATATTGTTGAAAGTGGTGTTAAACACCATAAACCAACCCAAACCTATTTAGACAATTCCCAATTTCCATTACCTTCTGGGTTTTTTAGATCACTAGTCAAAGGCTCGCGTTAGCATTTCTCATTAACTTTTCACATTTTGATCTTCTCAAAACCAATGGACCAAACTTGGATGTAATACTCCATTAATGGTCCTCATCCAAAATTATGTCCAATGACCTTGTCCTACATCCAAGATAGCTGCCATGGCTTCGGATTGGTTGACAAAATTGGAAACCTTTGAAAATCTTCTTTAGAACCACTGCATGGAACAAATTCAAATTTGTACCAAATAGTCCTTGGGTCGGTGGTATTCTCCAGGTACTCCGGTTTCCTTCACCAATAAAACTGAAATGCCACAATGTAGCTGAAATATTGTTGAAAGTGGCATTAAGCACCATAACCCTAACTCTTAATTATGGATAGATTGAAGATTTTATTAGTTTCTGTCTCTTATCTTAAGTCCAGCTGGTTATTGCATCAATTTAGAAATTTAAAACTAGCATTAAATGGAAAACATACAGGTCAAGTTTGTCTTTCAAAAGACAACATTTCACCTACAAGACAACAATATATACTTGGGTTGTGCATTTCTGATCCTGTATATTGGATGTAAGGAAACAATTTTTTAATAAAAACAAGAGGCTATCAGGAGCCTGTAATCACTCGCCTGGTTTTCAGCTTGACTTCTACAGTTTAAAGAAATAATTCAGTTGATTCATCTTTTTTTGTCATTTGAAATTTCTGATAATTGTAACGGAAGCCCTCGTGGATGCTGGAGTGTCACACATTATTATGAAAGTGGACCAACCCAAAATCATAACAGCTCAAGATTCTGTTATATACCAAAAGGGGTAATCAGAAACGCAATTCGAACAAACATAGACGATACAATGGCCAACAGAGAAAGGACAAAACAACAAGCAAAATATAAAAGGATAGGCAGTTCCTGCTCCACTAGTGACACCAGTCGTGTTATTCTTAAGCGACACGGACATGATATCGTCATTGTGTTGGATACCAGATACAAATAACTTGATAAACTGTAACTTCCCTACAACACAAACTGGAGTAAAGACGCACAGAATATCGTTTTTACCCACAGAAATCATGGCGGACATCACAACCCATGACTAAAACGTGAAAAGGGGGGATTCTGAAAGGATATGCAGGACCTCCTCTGCGCGACATCCGTCGATTTACTCTTGCTACAAATACGGTTAAGACGAAAGGAGGACCGAATTACTGTGACTACGACAAACGGGAGACATCCGTGGTCATCTGTCACAATGGTTAACCAAACTTTATCACACACACCTCGCTACGAGTTTGAATCGAACTCACCACTTTAGCTGAAAGTGAACATTATAAGATCAATGAAATAATCAATCTCAACAACAGTAAGCACTCCTGTCACAAACCTTGTTGTATCTGGGTAGGTTTGTTATTGTTTGTCTATATATAGACTGTCGTTGGAAATCTAATTATCAGAGGAGGGTTTGGGGTTCAATTATCCAGTTTAAAGTTGTCACATTGTCGTGCCTGTCCGAAGCCAGAACCTGGATTTACAATGCCATATGTCGTGGTATGTTTGTGTTCAATTGTTTGAGATGAGAAATGATCGTGTTTGTTATTGATATTGGTATGATTGTTGACTTTCTATTCGAAAGTGTATAACTATGCATAGTCCAGTCTGCTGAGAATATGATCACGTGGTAATTAAGATGTTTACATCCGTGTGTCGTGGTACAACATTAAATAGTTGCGGCAGAACATAGTCCCTGATTGGAGGACTACTAGCGGCTCTTCTTGTTGTGGTTGGCTACATTCCTATGTTTTGTTTGTTTATTAAACATTGGACTCTGGGGACTATTTCTATAAACCAGTTCTAGAAGTCTCGTTCACGTTATATATAGCAGAACTAGGATTAATTAACTGACATTTTAATTGTGGTCAAGATAAAAAAAAAACAGTGATGGTGCATATGTGTGCTATATACATGTATATTGATTGTTTATGTGGGTGCTACATGTATATACATGTATATTGATGGTGTATATGGGTGGTATATACATGTATATTGAATGTGTATATGGGTGCTATATACGGGGTCGTCTCATTACTCCGACAGTCATTACTCCGACAGTCATAACTACGACAATTATTTCTCCGACAATCATAACCCCGACAGTCATTACTTCGACACTCATTAATACTCCGACCATGCATCCCGGACTGTATCATCATATCCTATATAATCGCAACTCCAGTTGTTCCAAAGGTCTTATTTAAGTTGTGTTACTTTGTTTCGGATTTGTCTAAAACATGGCTGTCATGAGATTCTGATTGGTCCATTTTCAGGAATCTTCTTCTTGAGAACCACTAAACGGATTTGAATGCAATTTGGTGTGAATGTTTCTATGAAGGTCCTTATCAAGTCTTGATAGTTTTGGGGCCATTTACGAATTTCAAAATGACCACTTGTGAAGGTCAACATTTTATTGAAACTCTATGGAAAACAATATTTTCGTCATCTTCTCGAGAAACACCCAACAGAATACTACCAAACTTGGCACATTTGTTAATTTTATGTGTGTTTACAAGTTTCCTGTGCGGAGTCAATAAAGAAGTGGAGGAAAATAACAACAACAAAAATCAAATCCATTCTTGGCCTTTTCTATACAAACCCGGGGAGCACAGACAACAATCTAAAGGGTAAAAACACACAAAATTACGAGCCCAATGAGTTCGACCGAATGCGATTGAAGCAATTTCTGTCTGAAACTGTTGCAATGCACCCGCAGTATTGGTCGCGGGTAGTACGGGTCTCTTCAACAAACCCAATTCCGTACGCATCTGATGCAATGGTAGGTAGGTGTCGCTCAACTATGAGACGACTTGATAACTTGAAAAGGTAGGCCATGTATTTTGCTATCCTGAATTTTGAGGAAAATATGACGGGAATCGAAGAAACAAACTAATCAGAGAAAGCATTTTTATTAGATGAAATAATATTTTCTTTTGTAAAAAAATATTTAGTTGGGCCGCGCTGAAAAGCCTTAAAACAATAGCGCTGCATACGAAAAAAGTTAAATGGGAACTCCCGTACTGCATTTGGATTGCTAAAAGCGCCAGAATTGCAAAGACTATCGGTCACTGTCGAAGTATTAAGAGTCGGAGTAATAAGTGTTGGAGTAATGACATTATCCCCTATACACATGTATATTGATGGTGTGTATGGGTGCTATATCCATGTATATTGATGGTGTATATGGGTGCTATATACATGTATATTTATTGTGTATATGGGTGTTATATACATGTATATTGATTGTGTGTATGGGTGCTATGTACATGTATATTGATGGTGTATATGGGTGCTATATACATGTATATTGATAGTGTATATGGGTGCTATGTACATGTATATTGATTAGGTATATGGGTCTATATATATGTATATTGATTGTGTATATTGGTGCACTATGCATTTATATTGATGGTATATATGGGTGCTATATACATGTATATTGATTGTGTATATGGGTGCTTATTTTTATTATGCATATATATTGATGGTGTATATGGGGTGGTATATACATGTATTTGGATTGTGTGTATCGGTGCTACATACATGTATATTGATGGTGTGTATGGGTGTTATATACATGTCTATTGATTGTGTTTATGGGTGCTATATACATGTAAATTGATGGTGTATATGGGTGCTATATACATGTATATTGATAGTGTATATGTGTGATATATACATATATATTGATTAGGTATATGGGTGCTATATACATGTATATTGATTGTGTATATTGGTGCACTATGCATGTATATTGATGGTGTATATGGGTGCTATATACATGCATATTGATTGTGTATATGGGTGCTATATACATATATATTGATTGTGTATATTGGGGCTTATTTTTATGCATGTATATTGATGGTGTGTATGGGTGTTATATACATGTATATTGATGGTGTATATGGGTGCTACATACATGTTTATTGATTGTGTATATAGGTGCTATATACATGTATATTGATCATGTTTATGTGTGCTATACATATGTATATTGATTTTGTATATGGGTGGTACATACATGTATATTGAATTTGTATATGCGTGGTATATGCATGTATATTGATGGTGCATATGGGGTGGTATATACATGTATTTGGATTGTGTGTATCGGTGCTACATACATGTTTAGTGATGGTGTATATGGGTGCTATATACATGTATATTGATTGTGTATATGCGTGGTATATGCATGTATATTGATGGTGTATATGGTGTGGTATATACATGTATTTGGATTGTGTGTATCGGTGCTACATACATGTATATTGATTGTGTGTATGGGTGTTCTATACATGTATATTGATTGTGTGCATGGGTGCTATATACATGTAAATTGATGGTGTATATGGGTGCTATATACATGTATATTGATAGTGTATATGTGTGATATATACATGTATATTGATTAGGTATATGGGTGCTATATACATGTATATTGATTGTGTATATTGGTGCACTATGCATGTATATTGATGGTGTATAAGGGTGCTATATACATGCATATTGATTGTGTATATGGGTGCTATATACATATATATTGATTGTGTATATTGGGGCTTATTTTTATGCATGTTTATTGATGGTGTGTATGGGTGTTATATACATGTATATTGATGGTGTATATGGGTGCTACTTACATGTATATTGATTGTGTATATGGGTGCTATATACATGTATATTGATGGTGTATATTAGTGTCATATACATGTATATTGATTGTGTATATGGGTGCTACATACATGTATATTGATTGTGTATAAGGGTGCTACATACATATATATTGATTGTATATATGGGTGCTATATAAGTGTATATTGATGGTGTGTATGGGTGCTATTTACATGTATATTGATGGTGTATATGGGTGCTATATACATGTATATTGATTGTGTGTATGGGTGCCACATACATGTATATTGATTGTATATATGGGTGCTACATACATGTATATTGATTGTGTATATGGATGCTACATACATGTATATTGATCATGTATATGTGTGCTATATACATGTATATTGATTTTGTATATGAGTGGTATATACATGTATATTGATTGTGTATATGCGTGGTATATGCATGTATATTGATGGTGTATAAGGGGTGGTATATACATGTATTTTGATTGTGTATATCGGTGCTACATACATGTATATTGATTGTGGATATGAGTGCTACATACATATATATTGATTGTGTATATGGATGCTATGTATATGTATATTGATGGTGTGTATGGGTGCTATATACATGTATATTGATGGTGTATATGGGTGCTAAATACATGTATATTGATTGTGTATATGGGTGATATATACATGTATATTGATTGTGTATATGGGTGTCGCATGCATGTATGTTGATTGTATATATGGGTGCTACATATATATATATTGATAGTGTATATATCTGCTACATACATGTATATTGATGGTGTGTACGAGTGCTATATACATGCATATTGATGTTGTGTATGGGTGCTGTATACATGTATATTGATGGTGTATATGGGTGCTACATACATGTATATTGATTGTGTATATGGGTGCTACATACATGTATATTGATGGTGTATATGGGTGCTACATACATGTATATTGATTGTATATATGAGTGCTACATACATGCATATTGAATGTGTATATGGGTGCTACATAAATATATATTACGGATTTAGTTTGTTACACATATTTTCATTGGTTCTTCAACCCTGAATGTCAACATATATTCGGAAAACAGACGGGGTATATATTTCAGTCCCCCAAAACGATTAAAACATGGACGACAAAGCATTACGCTTCACTGAATCAATGGTATAATACGGAATAATAAATGTATTTTTACCAAATTAAATGCTGTTTTTATACTCAAAACGGCTGCATGAACAAACAAATATTACAACTGTTAATTCCGTCACACATACCTGATCGATTCAGCAAACTCATATGTTCCACGGCTGTACCATACAAATAAACAAAACATTGAGCCTTGAAAACTTTCGACGTCATGGGGCCACACCAAGGTTTTATTTACATGTTGTTAACATTTAAATTATTGAAACTATTTGCAAGCCCGTTGTTTTGTTATGTGATATATTAATGTTATATTTATAAAGTTTATAAAATTTACTACATATGAAACTGTATTGATTTAGGTATTTAGTACAGTATTTTCCTTCATGAGATGCCCCCATACATGAAATATGACGCGACACATATTTTGACGTCATTGAAGAATGACGTCAAAGAAACGGAAACGGACATCTAGAGATACGAAAAATGAAAATAAAAGAGGCAAATTTATTTAATACAGTTGGATGGTGTATTAAAAAAAACAATGGTTAAATCTGAAATATATCTGTTATTCAGTTATCAGACAGGGTATATAATGTGACATTCCCGGCTTATGATATATATTCCCTTCGGCTGTCACATTATATACACTGTCTGATAGCTGAATAACATATAATAATATTGAGTGTATATGGGGGCTACATACATATATATTGAGTGTATATGGGTGCTATGTACATGTATATTGATTGTATATATGGGTGCTATATACATGTACAGAAAAATGTATATTGATTGCGTATATGGGTGCTATATACATGTACAGAAAAATGTATATTGATTGTGTATATGGGTGGTATATACATGTATTTTGATTGGGTATATGGGTGGTATATACATGTATATTGATGTTGTATATGGGTAGTATGTACATGTATATTGATTGTTTATATGGGTGGTACATACATGTATATTGATTGTGTATATGGGTGGTATATACATGTATATTGATTGTGTATATGGGTGGTATATACATGTATATTGATTGTGTATATGGGTGCTATATACATGTACAGAAAAATGTATATTGATTGTGTATATGAGTGCTATGTATATGTATATTGCGTGTGCATATGGTGCTATATATATATATTGATTTTGTATATGGGTGCTATATACATGTATATTTTTTTTTATATGGGTGATATATACATGTATATTGATTATGTATATGTGTGCTATATACATGTATATTGATTGTGTATATGGGTGGTATATGCATGTATATTGATTGTGTATATGCGTGGTATATGCATGTATATTAATGGTGTATATGGGGTGGTATATACATGTATATTGATGTTGTATATGGGTAGTATGCATATGTATATTGATTGTGTATATGGGTGGTATATACATGTATATTGATTGTGTATATGGGTGGTATATGCATGTATATTGATGTTGTATATTTGTAGTATTTACATGTATATTGATTGTGCATATGGGTGGTATATACATGTATATTGATTGTGCATAATGGTGGTATATACATGTATATTGATTGTGTATATGGGTGGTATATACATGTATATTGATGGTGTATAAGGGTAGTATATGCATATATATTGATGGTGTATATGGGTGGTATATACATGTATATTGATGGTGTATATGCGTGGTATATGCATGTATATTGATGGTGTATATGGGGTGGTATATACATGTATATTGATGTTGTATATGGGTAGTATGTATATGTATATTGATGGTGTATAAGGGTGGTATATACATATATATTGATGGTGTATATGGGTGGAATATACATGTATATTGATGGTGTATATGGGTGGTTTATACATATATATTGATGGTGTATATGGGTGATATATACATATATATTGATGGTGTATATGGGTGGTATATACATATATATTGATTGTGTATATGGGTGGTATATACATATATATTGATGGTGTATATGGGTGCTATATACATGTATATTGATGGTGTATAAGGGTGGTATATACATATATATTGATGGTGTATATGGGTGGAATATACATGTATATTGATGGTGTATATGGGTGGTATATACATATATATTGATGGTGTATATGGGTGGTATATACATATATATTGATGGTGTATATGGGTGATATATACATATATATTGATGGTGTATATGGGTGGTATATACATATATATTGATTGTGTATATGGGTGGTATATACATGTATATTGATTGTGTATATGGGTGGTATATACATGTATATTGATGGTGTATATGGGTGGTATATACATATATATTGATGGTGTATAAGGGTAGTATATACATATATATTGATGGTGTATATGGGTGGTATATACATATATATTGATTGTGTATATGTGTGGTATATACATGTATATTGATGGTGTATATGGGTGGTATATACATATATATTGATGGTGTATATGGGTGGTATATACATATATATTGATCGTGTATATGGGTGGTATATACATGTATATTGATGGTGTATATGGGTGGTATATACATGCCTGAACTTTGATTTACTCCACCATATGTCACGGTCTTTTTGTGTTCAATTGTTTGAGGTGAGAAATGCTCATTTGTGTTGCGATTGTTGAGTTTCTATTCATTAGTGTATAGTTGTATATAGTCCAGTCTGCTGAGAATATGTTCACCATGGTAATTAAAATGTTTACATCCGTGTAGCTGGACACAACATTATATAGTCTGCGGCAGAACCTAGTCTCTGATTGGAGGCCTACTAACGGCTCTTTGTTGATGTTGTTGACTATTTATTACTATGTTGTGCTTATTTGTTAAACACTGGTCTCTGGAGACTATTTCTATAAACCAGTTCTGGAAGTCCAGTTCACGTTATGCATAGTAACACTAAGATTGAATAACTGACATTTTATTTGTAGTCAAGATAAAAAACAGAAATGTTTACGGTAATACTGAGAACCAGATTTAACGTTTTTGAATATTTGTTTGTTTGGTGGTGTATAACGCCACTTTCAACAATATTTCGGTTATATCGTGGCGGTCAGTTTTATTGGTGGAGGAAACTGGAAGATCCGGAGAAAACCATCGAGCTGTCGCAAGTCACTAACAAACTTTATCACATAATGTTGTACACCTCGCCCTTATCGAGATTCGAACTCACAACATCAGTGGTGATAGGGTCTGATTGCACGTTTTCGAATGAAGTAAGTTTATTACATTATAGATACATCTACTCTGTGTCTCGTTAATGTAATTGTTTCCCGTTTAATCTAATACACTCGTGAATTTGGATCTAGGGTAAGAATCAAACACATTATTACTGACAAAAATTAAAATATATGGCTAAATTAATGATACAAAGAAAATAAACAATGCTGATTCTTTTATTATATTTCATGTCATTCTATGCTATTAAATATCCGGAAAACATAGACCAGTGTCTTCCCAGCATGTGTTCACTTGCACTGCTATATTTGGGATCTTTCTTGATATACACCCTGTCTCCTGTTTTGAGTTGTAGCACAGTATTGAGACTTCCTGTGGAGTAGTTTGTACCAAATAGCCTTTCATACATCACGTCGTTCACCCATCAAGCACAGTGTAGATATTTACCTTTCATTGATCTAACTGTAGACGACAACATATAGAGTCCTTGTCTTGGAACGGTGAATACCCCTGTGTTAGGTGAATAATATCCTCCTATGTTTGTCCTCACTGAATCAAATTTTATTATTTCGCTCTTTGATGGAGTAAAATCTTTAGACAATGTGGCTGAAAAAGCTGGTATCTTTCTTGAATCTGAAACAGGATTACATTATTGTATTTGTGCTGTCTGATATATGGTTTAGGACGCTCGGGAGCTTGACTCGATCAACGTCATTTTACTATCCACACGAATAATTTGTGGCCAAGATAGAAACAAATATATCTTAGGTATTACTGCGAAACACGTTCTGAAAGTGTTCGCATGAAGTAATTACTGTGTGTGTTGTTTATGAGCAAAATCGTGTGGATGGTAAAGACACGCTGAACAAGACAAGTGTCTGTGTTAGAACGGCTTTATTAAAAAGGGTGTTCCTTAGATCTAAGTAATCGAGCTTATCTTTCAAATCTTATATTGGTGGGTATTATTCGTGTGTTTGTAAAACATTTCGCTTAGTGTGTTCACTGTACATATATCAATAAAAGAACAGACACGAGTGCATCAACTTAGAACGTCTTCTCCGTTACAAAGATTATATTATACAAAATAACAAGAACAGAAACGAGTGCATCAACTTTGAATATCTTCTCCGTTACAAAGATTATATTATATAAAATAACAAGAACAGAGACGAGTGCATCAACCTTGAATGCCTTCTTCGCTACAAATATTATATTATATAAAATAACAAGAACAGACACGAGTGCATCAACTTTGATCGTTTTCTCCGTAACAAAGATTATATTATATAAAATAACAAGAACAGATACGAGTGCATCAACTTTGAATGTCTTCTCCGTTACAAAGATTGTATTATATAAAATAACAAGAACAGATACGAGTGCATCAACTTTGAATGTCTTCTCCGTTACAAAGATTGTATTAAATAGAATAACAAGAACAGATACGAGTGCATCAACTTTGAATGTCTTCTCCGTTACAAAGATTGTATTATATAAAATAACAAGAACAGATACGATTGCATCAACTTTGAATGTCTTCTCCGCTACAAAGATTGTATTATATAGAATAACAAGAACAGACACGAGTGCATCAACTTTGAATGTCTTCTCTGTTACAAAGATTATATTATATAAAATAAAAACAACAGACACGAGTGCATCAACTTTGAATGTCTTCTCCGTAACAACGATTGTATTATATAAAGTAACAAGAACAGACACGAGTGCATCAACTTTGAACGTTTTCTCCGTAACAAAGATTATATTATATAAAGTAACAAGAACAGACACGAGTGCATCAACTTTGAACGTTTTCTCCGAAACAAAGATTATATTATATAAAATAACAAGAACAGAAACGAGTGCATCAACTTTGAATGTCTTCTCCGTAACAAAGTTATATTATATAAAATAGCAGGAAGAGACACGAGTGCATCAACTTTGAATGTCTTCTCCGTTACAAAGATTATATTATATAAAATAACAAGAACAGAAACGAGTGCATCAACTTTGAATATCTTCTCCGCTACAAAGTTATATTATATAAAATAGCAGGAAGAGACACGAGTGCATCAACTTTGAATGTCTTCTCCGTTACAAAGATTATATTATATAAAATAACAAGAACAGACATGAGTGCACACAACTTTGAATGTTTTCTCCGTAACAAAGATTGCATTATAAAAAATAACAAGAACAGATACGAGTGCACCAACTTATAACGTCGTCTCCGTTATAAAGATCATAAAATGATAATTATATTAGTAAATATATCTTAAATAAAGATATGAATGGCTGACGCGATGGTTAGAAAAACTTGAAACTGGCACATAAACTAAAGTTATTGAGTACATCGAAGATAAACAAATCCACAAATATATTATACACCATAATGGACACTGGGCCTTGTCATACTGTAAGACTGTTGCCATGTGAGTACCTGTTCACATGACCTTGTTCAATTTTGAAAAAAATGTAGACTATTCGATTGACTGAATATCATAAAGACATAAAGTTACAAATCCTTACGTGTGAAGGCTGTTCCTTTCTTTAACTTGAGGATGACATTCAGTAAATCGTCGACAATGCCGCGATCTGAAAAAATAAAACACCAGTTCCAGTAATAACTTATAATCAATTAATAGCATTACTTATAATATCTGCTACAATATATACTAATTTACTGTTATTATGAAAGTGACACTTCAGAACAAGTAATGTCTCAAATCATCCTGGGGAATTGCTACAAAAAGGGGGGTCTGCCACCGACTACCGGTGGTGTATCAGTGTAAATGTACAAAAAGGGGGAGGGGGCTGCCATCGACTACCTGTGGAATATTACAGTGTAAATGTACATATATAGCGTCAATCAAACTTTGACTGGTTTTTATTTCTGGTGGAGTACATTATGTATTTGTGTCTGACGGTGTCTTCTCTGTGTTAACACTGAGTCGCGTATATAATTATGTAGTATAGTTAGTGGGATGTCTAAGGGCGACCACTCTTTATTTTGATTACATATTGTAGTCTTGTTATCTAAGACCCATATTTATATTCCAACCGCCCCCCTCCCCCTCAATGTAGACATCGTCAATAACTGTTCACTTACATAAACTAACCAACTCTCCATTATTTTTAAGGAATGGAGAGTTATTGTTCTCTTTGTACTTTAGATACTATACACAGACTTTTTTTTGCTATAAGATTAATATTTAATAAAATTAATAAAGTACAACGGGTGGATTTTAATTTCAGAAAGTCCCCGTATCTCTCCATTCCTTAAAAAAATCGGCCTCGGCCCCTTCGGGAACTCGCCTCCATTATTTTTAAGGAATGGAGAGTTACTTGGACATTCTCCTATACATAACATATATATATAATACGTATCAGCGAGTTACAAATAGTATAAAACAACATCTAAATAAAAAGTTAATATTTTAAGTTGCTGAATTATATTTGTCTACAATAGAAAAACTTACCATGCGCTGTAACTTCGAAAATGTTTCCATTTAAAATCACGATAACGAATGGCAAAAAGTAGGAAAATTTCATTGTCACAGAATACATGTAGTACATACGACAATTCTACATATTTTGTGTACTTTGTCATATTTAACCAGGATATTCCGTGACAAATTTCCCTGCATACAAAACAATGTAATGTATACCTTGCACATGTTACAATTGTTATTCCATTTTTAGAATAAATTTTATGCTGGTGAAAATACCTGGTAGGTACCTAGAAAAGTATAGATTGATAGTCATTCATGTGTTACTTCTTGTCAATGATAATTTACAAGCATAGAAACTTTACTATTCGTCCATTTATAACCTTTAAACAGTATTGTTCTACAAGTCACAAGTTCACAACCAAATTAAAAAGGCAAAAAATGAGGGGTTTCGTTGATTTGTTTGCGACGACACAAATGAGTTTTGTTAATTGAACTTTTCTAATGTTATTCTTGTGTTAGATGGTCATTTCCGTTTTAAAATTAATGTTTTTCGGTCGAAGTTCAAGTCAAGTTAAGATACATGTGTTACCGTACCAAGTTATTTTGTTCCCCATTTACCCCTCTGTCGCATAGTAATTTTGCTTCCAAAATTAGTTGTTTAAAATACATGTTTTTATTTTTTAAGATAGAACTTTTTGTAAAGATATTTCAAACTTTTACAAATGAAATATTTTTAAGCTTAATTTAATTTAGTTTGACATTTTTATATTTCATTTTTATCACATCTTTTTGTGTGTACTACAAGCTAATCTAAAAGTCTAACATAAAGAACATATAGATAGCAATGCTATTTCTAATCCAGGATTATCGATTGACATTAGGTGACCGACCATAGTCTTTTGTGGGAGATAAACAAATGAGTAATTCAGCTTAAAGGCGCTAATTGACTCTTTGTGCCGCCCCAACAGATAATCCCAAAAAAAATGTGAGATTAAAGGTAAAACCAAGCAATAGCTCACTATTTTCAGATGAGTTTTTAAACTTTAATTTTTTTCGTATTTCTTTTAAATGATAAATGTTTACATTTTATCATTCTACTTTATTTAAAGCACTCCGTATTTTTGTATTGTTAATTATGCAATGCCTTGCAAGCTTAATTTAATATTTTAGTATCACACTTATTTTATTTTCGTTAAGTAATATTGTATTCATAACTTACAAGCGACACAGAGTCCTAATACTTATTTTTATGAATGCTGTATATATTGTGATTATTCAGTTCTTTATGGGTTAATAAAATATCTTGTATCTTGTATCTTGTATTTTAGCATTTCACCTTTTTCATTATCAATAAGGGAGATAATCATTTTGTTTTGTTTTGTTTTTTGCGTCAAACAAGATGTAGTTTAAAGTTCACAATATAGCTAAGTTTTTGTACATTACAATGATATATATAATCAGAGATTGTAAGGAAGGTCGGGACGTTCGCACATATCTTTTATATTGTTCACGGAAAGGTTCACTTTTTCTAACCTGGATTTTTGTACTGCTAACAGCCCTCCCCCCCCCCCCCCCCCCCACCCCATTCTGTTGAGGCATCAAAGCTTGTTGATTTATCAGAACTCATATCTGGTCTCTATGGTTTCAATGAGCCCCAGCCATGACTCTTATTATTAAGAGACCACATATACAGCTTCGGCCGCATCATTTTTGGACTTATACCTCGAATGTGACGACAGTGGTCAACTCAGTACTAAAATTTATGATAAACGGGACGACTTCAATTTTAAAATCATAAATTTTCCAAACATGTGCAGCAATATACCAGCTTCTCCTGCATATGGTGTTTACATCTCGCAATTGATTCGCTATGCAAGGGCCAGTAGCAATTATTCTGATTTCCTGAAACGTCATCTTCATCTGAGAAACAGGCTACTGGACCAGGGCTATGAAAAGATTCGCCTTATTCGATCTCTTAAAAAGTTTATATTCCGATACCAATATCTTGTCGAAATATATTCCGTCTCTGCAGAAACGATTATAAGCGATGCATTTTCATATAGTGAAAATGTATAAAGATAAAGAAGTCAAGAAAAATGTCAAGGATATTTTTTTATCAATGTGTGAGGTAAAACTATTTTTGACATTTAGGTCACCGAATATGGTACTGCTTTGACAACTATTTAACCTATTTTGTTCCTGTATTTAAATACTGTTATAGTGACAGCCGGAACCTTTGAACAGTACTGAGAGCGGGAGGTTTGGCGTTTTAAAATCTGATTCAACCCACCATTTCTTTAGAAATACCTGTACCAAGTCAGGGTCATTACGGTTTTCACAGTTTTCCGGTTGTTGACTGATTTTGTCTGTTTATATAATTATGAGTTTTGACTTTCCCTTTGTAAGATTGTTCGGAGTTCGGTAATTTTGTTATTACCCTTATTTCGTATATGTATTTTGTTGTATCTTTTGTTTTAGATTTTCTGTTCATATCTCTTGAGCTAATTTTTCTTCCCCATCCCCATTCTCAATTTTATTTATATTAGATTACAGACACAGTCTGAGTTTGTAAACTAATATATCACACAAGATCCATTTCAAATATGATGCATGGGCCGTGTTCTCACAAATTATGGAACTGGCGGGCCAGGGGATCAATTTAAGCCCAAGACCACATAGCAGGTCAGGTGTTAGGTTTAGAATACTGTATTGAGCTGGAGTATCTGGACTCCCATTCTTAAACAGATGGAGGTTTGATAGTCCTGACACTGAAATAACATGGTTTACTTATGTTTCACCATCCCAAGAGTTGGTTGCGTATCAAGTCATACAGATGCGTTACCAGTTGAGCATTACACACATCACACATACACACACACGCATTCACAGACATGGTTAAAATTCTGGTAAAGTAGATTTATACTTGGTATTGCCACGGTGTTACCCGTCTTCTCTTAGACATCTACTCAACTAATTATTCTGTTTCTTTTGTTTGGAATTTCTAGTGCGATATCCTGTCCTTCAACTCATTTTGACAATAAATAAGTTTTACCCTTATTAAGGGTCAGACCCATAACCCCACTGATTTTATTATTATTGACAAAATTGTATTACATGATTTCTACACATTTACTGTGACATTCAAAGAATAAAGTTGTTTATATCTTACTCAGTAGTTTGTCAATTATTTTCAGTTCCTGTCCAGCGGCAAATCAATAAGGCTTACCCACATGACTACTACTACAATATCAACAACACACAGAGAATCCATTCGTACACACACAATATATACGACGCCTCGCTGCTAATGATTTAGTCGGTGCTAAAGTGGATAATTTCACTGAAAAACAATGCAACGTTTTAGATAGTCATGCGTTAATCTATGAACCGTGTGTTTTGATGCCACTTTCAATATTTCATTTATATACTACAAATATTCACTTTATATATCAACATTAGTTATTTGTGCATTTTATCTGAATACAGAATCACTCTAAATGGACACAATTACGAAGTAGAAGTATCTGGTGTCTGTCTGTTCGTCCGTCCTTATGCCGTAAATTTTTCTAAAGTACCACCGCATACCCAGTTTCCAAATGTACCATACATGTTCCTCTGGGGAAGAGGTACCAAAGAAGTGTTGTTTGTATCTTTCTGGAGCAATTTGAAATAGAGGATGGCACACTGACATCTGATTGGTTAAAACATTTTCAACTTCTTCTCCTGAACAACTGCAGGTGGAGCCATCAGACGTGCCAGATATGTTTCTCTGTTCTCTATATCACATGAACCATTTAGCAAAATATGATACTTATTTTGTATATGACCATTCCTTTCCATTTTCAATTGAAAATCAAATACTATACCCCATCACAAGGTAAATGACCTATATTTTATATTCTTGCTTGGAAATTTGATTGAATGAATACGTCGTTGATTTTCTGTCATCCTCCATGTTTCTAATGGGACTCCGAGTTACTTCCCTTGATTCATTGAGAAAGGTTTAAAGGTACCACATGACGTAAATGGAAGACGGACAGACAATCAAATGCCCAAATGAAAGAAAAAAGAACAAATGTGGAATACACTGCCGAAAACTAAGTATTGAATAGAACGAATCCCACTAAAACTGGGGGTAATAATAAAGTAGATATCAAATTTAATGTGCACGACGAGTTTCTGGAATAACCTTCATCAGGTACTCTCAACATCGAAAGAGTGGAATGCCAAATAATTTAAAATTTTCAGGGCAATAAAACCAAAGGCCCTAAACAGGGTAGCCAAAATCAGCCAAGGGAGGAGAACTTTAGTTTTATTAATAATTACATTATTTAGGAACTGTAAATTTCAGTAATGAATATATCTAATAAACAATGTCACTGCCGAGGGACTGACTACTGGAGTAACCTCAGGTCCTCCGGAAGGGCGAACAGTCCCTCCCTTCACTAGTGACAGCTGTCGTGCTACTCGTGTTACAAAGCCGGTGATGAGTCATGCATGAGGGAATGTTGCCCCTACATGTTCAATAACAACTTTCTGAGGTTTGTTTGCGAGTTAGATATGACAACATTTTCTTCAGTATTTGCCTGAATGCTGCGGCCATCATTTTACATACTAGTTCACATGATAAAACTTGTTGTGTGTCTGGTTGTCTGGCATGAATGCAAGCTACTGGGTGTACGCATAATTTATTGACATTTGTATTATTGTATATGTTTTCATTCTTCGACGGCCACAGGGAAGTTTAACTTTATGTAAACTGTGTTACCCTCCTAAAATAAAGTATTTATTATTATTCACCCATTATGCACTTACGGTATATGTTTTGTCTTCTATGATACGAAAATAAAAACGTGCATTAAAAACTATTCAAATGATATGTCATTGTGGAATTTAAGTTGCGTAAAAATTAATCTCTCAGATGCATTTTAGTTTTATTTTCGACTGTTTCAGGTGATACAGAGAGCAGGCTTAGGGTTCCTTAGGAAGCGTTGTTATTTCCAGAGTGATTTAAAATCCAATATGCCCACCACGTCCTCTGATTGGAGGAGATATCTTCGACATCCTTTCCAAAACTACTTCATATGCAGTCACCAGACTCTCCAGATCTGTTTCTGTATGGTTCGGAAGAGATATTGCGTTTCATAGCAATTCAATTGGTCTCTGATTGTTTGTAGCATTTGTCAATGTTTCCCTAAAATAGCTAAATGTAGTGTCACCAGAATTGCCAAACATATTAGAAATGTCATTCTTTTTAGAACAAATTTAAATTCAAGTTGGCTGACTTGGTCTCTTATTCGCTGACACATTTTGTACAACTTTTGAAAAACTAAAGCATGAAAAGTCACTAATGTGGTGTTCAATATTGTCATGAAAGATAGCTGAGATCTGGGATGAATAAAACTGCTTAAATTTCATTAATCTTCTCGCTTGACGTGATGTAAACGATGAATTGGTCACGGTACAATAAGTTCAGAAGAATCAGTATTTGTAGTAAAATAATACAAGATTATTAAATGTGTATAGTACACAAAGAAATAATAATAATCTTCCTATTTGAGGTAGTCTATGTGATATTTCTTACTAGTACATATGGTTTAGTGACTTATTTTATCGGTAACTTTACATATTGCTGACCTCTATTTATGTACAGCCTTCCACAAAAGTGGGATCAGTGTTGTACGGTGACGCAGGTCCAGACCCGGCAGTGGTCTTGTTTTATTTAGGTTTTCATGATTTAGCCCTTTATGTCTTCAATATGACAGTCAATATTTTTATTTTTATTTCGTAAGCGATGTTTTGAGTCGGAAACTTATATACCTATATAATACACTAAGGATGCCATTTCATAGCTGGAAAGAAAATATTGAAAAGGCATGTCTTAGATATTGTTGTATGTGTATGCTATTCCGTCTTTAACTTGCGTGTGTCTATGTATTCGTGACATTGTTGTGAGACATGTGCGTATATATCACCAATATACGTACTAGTATACGCTTGCATGTTGCGCCACTTTCAATAATATTTCAATATATCGTGGCGGTCAGTTTTATTCGTGCAGAAAACCAGAGTACCCGGAGAAAACCACCGATCTGTCGCAAGTCACTGACAACCTTTATCACATACTGTTGTATCGAGTACACATCACCATGAGAGGAATTCGAACTCACAGTGTTGGTGGTGATAGGCACTGATTGGATATAGATAGTAAATCCAACTATCATACGACGGCCCCTATTGTTTATATTATAACTACTTACAGTTATATATGTTTAACCCCTCAAGTTGCTATGTTTGACATTGGACGTCAGACTTAAATTTATACATGAACATTCCTGTATGTTATCAAAATAAATACGTGATCATTATAGTTTTTGTCTTTGAAATGAATGTCATGTATATTGATTATGTATATGGGTGCTATAAACATGTATATGGGTGCAATGCATGTATATTGACAGTGTATATGGATGCTATGTACATGTATATTGATGGTGTATATGGGTGCTATATACATGTATATGAGTGCAATGGATGTATATTGACAGTGTATATGGATGTTATGTACATGTATATTGATGGTGTATATGGGTGCTATATACATGTATATTGGTGCAATGCATGTATATTGACAGTGTATATGGATGCTATGTACATGTATATTGATGGTGTATATGGGTGCTATATACATATATTTGTACATGTATATTTATTGTGTATATGGGTGTTATGTACATGTATGTTGATGGTGTGTATGAGTGCTATATTAAGAGATTATTATATGACATTTTCCATATTGACCCTGGTATCAACCCGAGATTCCCATATCAAGCCCGACAGCGAAGCTGGAGGGCTGATATAGGTCAAGGGCTGATACCAGGGACTATGTGAAAAATTTTCATATCATAATCTATTTATCCCATATTTTACATTGACTTTTAATATTGCAGAAAGATCTTAACTGACAAATTGTGGAAATAAATCCTGAAGAGAGTTGCCTTTGTTTAACTTGCAAATAGTGTCTGGTTTCAAAAAGATATGAAACAATGACGTTAGAAAATGTTTGTAAAATATACATAAGACTTTGACAAATTTCTGCACAACTTATACATTTGAGCTAATTATTCCGTTTCAAGTTATTTAAACTTTTATTCCAATATTTTGAAACGTCTTAAATTGAATGAAATACGATTTTATGCATATCTTTATGCGTGCATCTTTCCCTTCTACTTTGACATATAATCTTTGAGACCACTGCGCAGATACCGGAAGTTGAATTCGAGGGCAAATACGGATATTTGAAGGCAAATACGGATCTTTGAGGGCAAATGCGGATATTTGCTCAGGGCAAATAATCTGCACTGACTTCTAGCTAGTAGTGGACATGCAAAAAGGAACATATCGCAACAAAATATGTGATAAACATGCACCTGGTAAGATTTTTTTCAGCGCCCGCGAAATTCAAACATGATTACGAACCCGATTTCTTCAAATGTATCCAAGCTTCCATCAGTAGATATCTTAGTGATGGCGAATGTTGATATTTACGCCATCGTATCAACTATTGAGAACTATGAAAATAGAACAGTTACTCCAATTTTCGTCGGTAATAACTCTGTCCAGTCAACGGTAGCTAATAATAACTCTATTAAGCAAAACGTTATATATTTGGCTCCCATTTTGCCCAACTCCAGAATAACACTATTCCCATACTCAAATATCCAGGGAAATGTGACAATCATTTTATGGCACAAATGATAAGAATCGGAAATCTGATTTATTGAAAAGTTATGTTTAATACCTGTGATAAATACAGTGAATTATTTTGTTGATTTTTACACGTTATTTATTTTGTTGTTATGTTGATGAATAAACATAAATTCATTTATCTATTTACAATTTAATTATTTCAGTCATGGTTAAATATGTGATAAACAGATTATAGCATAGCCTTTTCCATATAGATCTTGCCTTGGGCTGGTATGGGAGTCTCGGGATGATACCAAGATCGATATGGAATAGGCCATGTTATAATATAAATGTATATATATTGATGGTATACATGGGTGCTATGTACATATATATTTATTGCGTATATGGGTGTTATGTACATGCATATTGATGGTGCATATGGATGCTATATGCATGTATATTGATTGTGTATATGGGTGCTATATACATGCATATTGATCACGTATAAGGGTGCTATGTACATGTATGTTGATTGTGTATACGTATGCCATATGCATGTATATTGATTGTGTATATGGGTACTATATAGATATATATTTAGGGTGTATATTGGTGCTATATACATGCATATTGATTGTGTATATGGGTGCTATCTACATGTATACTGATGGTGTATATGACTGCTATGTACATGAATATTGATTATGTATCTGGGTGTTATCTACATGTATATTGATGGTGTATATGGTTGCTATGTACTTGTATATTGATTGTGTATATAGGTGCTATATACATGTATATTGATTATGCATATGGGTGCTATGTACATGTATATTGATTTTGTATATGGGTATTATATACATGTATATCTATGGTGTATATTGGTGGTATATACATGTATGTTCATGTTGTATATGCATGCCTCGTGCATGTATATTGATGGTGTATATGGTTGCTATGTACATGTATGTTGATTGTGCATACGCATGCCATATGCATGTATATTGATTGTGCATATGGGTGTTATATACATGTATATTTATTGTGTATATGGGTGCTATATACATGTATATTTATTGTGCATATGGGTGCTATATACATGTATATATATGGTGTATATTGGTGGTATATACATGTATGTTCATGTTGTATATGAATGCCTCGTGCATGTATATTGATTGTGTATATGGGTGCTATGTACTTGTATATTGATTATGTATATTGGTGCTATGTATTTGTATATTGATTGTGTATATAGGTGCTATATACATGTATATTGATTGTGTATATGGCTGTTATGTATATATATATTGATTATGTATATGGGTTGGGTGCTATGTGCAAGTATGTTGATTGTGTATATGGGTGCCATATACATGCATATTGATGTGTATATAGGTGCTACATTCATGTATATGATTGTGTATATGGGTGCTATGTACAATTATATTGATTCTGTATATGGATGCCATATACATGTATATTGATTGTGTATATGAGTGCTATATACATTAATATTGATTGTGTATATGGATGCTATAAATGTAAGTTGATTGGGTATATGGGTGCTATGCATGTATATTGATGGTGTATATGGGTGCTATATACATGTATACTGATTGTGTATATGGGTTCTATATACCTGTACATTGTGTATAAGGGTGGTATATAAATATAGATTAACTTTAGAGTCACATGTAATTTTATACGTGTTTTCATTGGTTTAAAAAATTAGGTTATTTTCCTAGGCACTGAATCTGAAAATAGAAGTCGTTCTCGAGGCGTCGCGTGCGGTTGTCATGCAATTTTATTTAAATTTATTTCCAATTATTTGCCTTCTTTTGAGAAAATAAATATATTTTTCAATATCATAGCAAAAATAGTTTGAATTGATCTATAAGGATTGATCGAAATTAAATGTTCGGTTCATTCGAAATAACCTCAATCAGGTTGTACACAGTCTTGCATAACCCACTACGCCGGTTACACGGTGTGTACAACCTGAGTGTGTTATTTCTTCATGAACCGAACAAAAATTGCGATCAATCCTGTATATTGATTCTGTATAAGGGTGGTATATACATGTATATTAATTGTGTATATGGATGCCATATATACATGTATATTGATTGTATATATGAGTAGTATGTACATCTATATTGATTGTGTATAAGGGTGGTATATACATGTATATTAATTGTGTATATGGATGGCATATATACATGTATATCGATTGTGTATATGGGTGGTATATACATGTATATTGATTGTGTATAAGGGAGGTATATACATGTATATTGATTGTGTATATGGATGATATATACTTGTATATTATGTATATGAGTGGTATATACATGTAAATTGATGGTGTATAAGGGTGGTATGTACATTTATATTGATTGTGTATATTGGTGGTATATACATGTATATTGATTGTGCATATGGGTGGTATATACATGTATATTGATGGTGTATATGGGTGATATATACATGTATATTGATTGTGTATAAGGTTGGTATATAGATGTATATTGATGATGCGTAAGGGTGATATATACATGTATATAGATTATGTATATGGGTGGTATATACATGTATATTGATTGTGTATAAGGGTGGTATATATATGTATATTGATGGTGTATATGGGTACTATATACATGTATATTTATTTTGTACATGGGTGGTATATACATGTATATTGATTGTGTATAAGGTTGGTATATAGATGTATATTGATGATGCATAAGGGTGGTATATACATGTATATAGATTGTGTATATGGGTGGTATATACATGTATATTGATTGTGTATAAGGGTGGTATGTACATGTATATTGATGGTGTATATGGGTGCTATATACATGTAAATTGATTGTGTACATGGGTGGTATATACTTGTATATTGATTGTGTATAAGGGTGTTATATACATGTATATTGATTGTGTATATGGATGCCATATATACATGTATATTGATTGTATATATGAGTAGTATGTACATCTATATTGATTGTGTATAAGGGTGGTATATACATGTATATTAATTGTGTATATGGATGGCATATATACATGTATATCGATTGTGTATATGGGTGGTATATACATGTATATTGATTGTGTATAAGGGAGGCATATACATGTATATTGATTGTGTATATGGATGATATATACTTGTATATTATGTATATGAGTGGTATATACATGTAAATTGATGGTGTATAAGGGTGGTATGTACATTTATATTGATTGTGTATATTGGTGGTATATACATGTATATTGATTATGTATATGGGTGGTATATACATGTATATTGATTGTGTATAAGGGTGGTATATATATGTATATTGATGGTGTATATGGGTAATATATACATGTATATTGATTTTGTACATGGGTGGTATATACATGTATATTGATTGTGTATAAGGGTGGTATATACATGTATATTGATTGTGCATATGGGTGGTATATACATGTATATTGATGGTGTATATGGGTGATATATACATGTATATTGATTGTGTATAAGGTTGGTATATAGATGTATATTGATGATGCGTAAGGGTGATATATACATGTATATAGATTATGTATATGGGTGGTATATACATGTATATTGATTGTGTATAAGGGTGGTATATATATGTATATTGATGGTGTATATGGGTACTATATACATGTATATTTATTTTGTACATGGGTGGTATATACATGTATATTGATTGTGTATAAGGTTGGTATATAGATGTATATTGATGATGCATAAGGGTGGTATATACATGTATATAGATTGTGTATATGGGTGGTATATACATGTATATTGATTGTGTATAAGGGTGGTATGTACATGTATATTGATGGTGTATATGGGTGCTATATACATGTAAATTGATTGTGTACATGGGTGGTATATACTTGTATATTGATTGTGTATAAGGGTGTTATATACATGTATATTGATTGTGTATATGGATGCCATATATACATGTATATTGATTGTATATATGAGTAGTATGTACATCTATATTGATTGTGTATAAGGGTGGTATATACATGTATATTAATTGTGTATATGGATGGCATATATACATGTATATCGATTGTGTATATGGGTGGTATATACATGTATATTGATTGTGTATAAGGGAGGCATATACATGTATATTGATTGTGTATATGGATGATATATACTTGTATATTATGTATATGAGTGGTATATACATGTAAATTGATGGTGTATAAGGGTGGTATGTACATTTATATTGATTGTGTATATTGGTGGTATATACATGTATATTGATTATGTATATGGGTGGTATATACATGTATATTGATTGTGTATAAGAGTGGTATATATATGTATATTGATGGTGTATATGGGTAATATATACATGTATATTGATTTTGTACATGGGTGGTATATACATGTATATTGATTGTGTATAAGGGTGGTATATACATGTATATTGATTGTGCATATGGGTGGTATATACATGTATATTGATGGTGTATATGGGTGATATATACATGTATATTGATTGTGTATAAGGTTGGTATATAGATGTATATTGATGATGCGTAAGGGTGATATATACATGTATATAGATTATGTATATGGGTGGTATATACATGTATATTGATTGTGTATAAGGGTGGTATATATATGTATATTGATGGTGTATATGGGTACTACATACATGTATATTGATTTTGTACATGGGTGGTATATACATGTATATTGATTGTGTATAAGGGTGGTATATACATGTATATTGATTGTGTATATGGGTGGTATATACATGTATGTTGATTGTGTATATAGGTGGTATATACATGTATATTGATTGTGTATATGGATGGTATATACTTGTATATTATGTATATGGGTGGTATATACATGTATATTGATGGTGTATTAGGGTGGTATGTACACTTATATTGATTGTGTATATGGGTGGTATATACATGCATATTGATTGTGCATATGGATGGTATATACATGTATATTAATGTTGTATTTGGGTGGTATGTACATGTATATTGATTGTGTATAAGGGTGGTATATAGATGTATATTGATGATGCATAAGGGTGGTATATACATGTATATATCTTGTGTATATGGGTGGTAGATACATGTATATTGATTGTGTATAAGGGTGGTATATACATGTATATTGATGGTGTATATGGGTGCTATATACATGTATATTGATTGTGTACATGGGTGGTATATACATGTATATTGATTGTGTATATGGGTGGTATATACATGAATATTGATTGTTTATATGGGTGGTATATACATGTATATTGATTTTGTATATGGATGGTATATACATGTATATTATGTATATGGGTGGTATATACATGTATATTGATGGTGTATAATGGTGGTATGTACATGTATTTTGATTGTGTATATGGGTGGTATATACATGTATATTGATTGTGCATATGGGTGGTATATACATGTATATTGATTGTGTATCAGAGTGGTATATAGATGTATATTGATGATGCATAAGGGTGATATATACATGTATATAGATTGTACATATGGGTGGTATATACATGTATATTGATTGTGTATAAGGGTGGTATGTACATGTATATTGATGGTGTATATGGGTGCTATCTACATGTATATTGATTGTGTACATGGGTGGTATATACTTGTATATTGATTGTGTATATGGATGGTATATACATGTTTATTGATTGTGTATATGGGTGGTATATACATGTATATTGATTGTGTATATGAGGTGATATATACATGTATGTTGATTTTGTATATGGGTGGTATATACATGTATATTGATTGTGTATATGGGATGGTATATACATGTCTGTCCGAAGCTAGAACCTTGATTTACACGACATATGTCACGGTCTTTTTTGTGTTCAATTGTTTGAGGTGAGAAATGATCGTTTGTGTTATGATTCTTGAGTTTCTGTTTTTAAGTGTATAATTGTATATAGTCCAGTCTGTTGAGAATATGGTCACCATGGTAATTAAGATGTTTACATCCGTCTATCGGGTACAACATTATATAGGCTACATCAGAACTTAGTCCCCGATTCGAGGACTACTAATGGCTCTTTTTTGTTGTGGTTCACTATGTATTACTAGTTTTGTTTGTTTGTTAAATATTGGTCTCTGGAGACTATTTCTATTGACCAGTTATGGACGTCTCGTTCACGTTATATATAGCAACACTAGGATTAAATAACTGACATTTTAATTGGGGTCAAGATAAAAAAAAATGTTTTCGGTAATACTGAGAACCACATTTAAAATTTTCGAATGTTTGTTTGTTTGTTTGCTTAAAGCCACTTTCAACAATTTTTCAGTTACAGTCAATGGACATAAGTATTCGTAACCCTCGCTTTGACGCTATATATTTCATATAAAACCACATTTTTCAAAAAATTATTGTGAAGTCATTTCTAAACGGATTTTGATCATTTTTGCACCAGAAGAATCAGACATATTTAAATATTATTTGTTTAGCTCAGCGTAATTTTCAGTTAGATTGCATTTATTTTCTTATGATTTAAAGACAATTGTTGCTTTCTAACGTCAAATTTGCAAAATATTTTAACAAAAATAAAATCGGAAAGATCAACATTGTGCTTAAATCACCAGAAAACCAAAGCAATGCACAAAAATTACTATTAGATAAACAAATAAGATTCAAAGAATTCTGCGTGTCTTGAAATAAATTTCATAAAAATCTGCCCAGAGATAGCTTTAAAATATTTTTTGAAAAAATGTGGTTTTATGTGAAATATTTAGTAAAAAATCGAAGCTGACGAATACTTATGTCCATGAACTGTATATCGTGGCGGTCAGTTTTAATGGTGGAGGAAACTGGAGGACCCGGAGAAAACCACCGACCTGTCGCAAGTCACTAATAAACTTTATCACATAATGTTGTACACCTCGCCCTGATCGAGATTCGAACTCACAACATCAGTGGTGATAGGCTCTGATTGCACGTTTTCGAATGAAGTAAGTTTATTACATTACAGATACAGATACTGTGTGTCTCGTTAATGTAATGTTTTCCCGGTTTAATCTGTTACACTCGTGAGTTTTGATCCAAGTTAAGAATCAAACACATTATTACTCACAAAAATTAAAATATATGATAAATTACTGATACAAAGACAATAAACAATGCTGATTCTTTTATTATATTTCCATCTTATTCTATACTATTAGATACCCGGAAAACATAGACCAGTATCTTCCCTTCATGTATTCGGCTGAATTGCTATGTTTGGAATCTTTCTTGATATACACCCTGTCTCCTTTTTTGAGTTGTAACACAGTATTGAGACTTCCTGTGGAGTGGTTTGTACCAAATGCCTTTTCATACATCACGTCGTTCACCCATAAAGCACAGTGTATATGTTTACCACCAGTTGATCTAACTGTAGCCGACAACATATACAGTCCTTGTCTTGGTACGGTAAATACTCCTGTGTTAGGTGAATAATGTCCTCCAATGTTTGTCCTCACTGAATCAAATTTGATTATTTCGCTCATCGATGGAGTAATATCTTTAGATACGATTGCTGAGAAGGCTGGTATCTTTCTTGGATCTGAAACAGGATTGCAATGTTATATTTGTGGCTTCTGATATACAACTGTATGGTTTAGAACGCTCGGGAGCTTGTCGCGGTCAACGTCACTTTACAATCAATACGAACAAATTGTGGACAAGATTAAACAAAGATATCTTTTTTTTTTTTTTTTTATTATATCTATACCTATGAACAATTTACCACTGGGTGCCAGGAAACCTCAAAGGTTTACAAATATTTACAATGAACAATATAATTAAATAAATAAATACTGGTACAGTTGTAGTAAGAATACAATACCATAAGCAAATAAATCATATTTTATCTCTCATATTCAATTTATAAACATGCATTTTTACACAGTAAACAATGAAAGGAATTATTAATACAACTAAATTCATAATGTATCCAATAATAGCTGTAATTTCCTAATATTATATAAGTTTCGAACTTCTGGGTTCTTAATCATCATTTGTATATTACTTCTGAGTTCATTTTTGAGATATCTTAGGTATTACTGCTCAACACATTCTGAAAGTGTTCGAAAGAGGTAATTACTTTACGATTGCACCTACTGTTTGTGTGGATTATCAACAAAATCGTGTGGATAGTAAAGACACGCTGATCAAGAGAAGTGTTTGTGTTAGAACAGCTTTATTAAAAAGGGTTTTCTTTAGATCTAAGGAATCGAGCTCACTTTTCAAATCTTATATTGGTGGGTATTTCTCGTGTGTTTGTAAAACATTTCGCTCAGTGTGTTCACTGTTCAGTGCTTTAAATTACCTCAGTTCCTCAACATATATTCATACATATATCAATCATAATAACAGGTACGAGTGCACCAACTTAGAAAGTCTTCTCCGTTATAACGTTTATAAACATAATAATTACATTAATAAATGTACACTTTATATTTTAAATGAAGACATGAATGGCTGACGACGCGATCGCTATAAAAACTTGAAACTGACACATAAACTGAAGTTATCGAGTACATCGAAGAAAAAAAAGATCTACAAATATATTGTACACCTTAATGGACACTGGGCCTTGTCAAACTTTAAGACTGTTGTCATGTGAGTGCCTTTTCACATGACCATGTTCAATTTTGAAAAACTGCTGATCGGCCGATTGACTGAATATGAAAAAAAAAAGTTACAAATGCTTACGTGTGTAGGTTGTCCCTTTCATTAACTTGAGGATGACATTCAGTAAATCGTCGACAATGCCATGATCTGAAAAATTAAACAACAGTTCTAGTAATAACTTATAGTCAATTAATAAGATTAATTATAATATCTGCTACAATTTATACTAATTTACTATTATTATGATAGTGACACTTCAAAACAAGTAATGCCTCAAATCGTCCGGGAAAATTGTTACAAAAAGGGGGGCTACCACCGTGCACCTGTGGTGTATCAGTGTAAATGTACAAAAAAGGGGGGCTGCCACCGAGTACCTGTGGTGTATCAGTGTAAATGTACAAAAAGGGGGGCTACCACCGTGCACCTGTGGTGTATCAGTTTAAATGTACATATCTAGCGTCAATCAACTTTGTTTGGTTTTTATTTCTGATGGAGTACATTTTGTATATGTGTCTGATGGTGTCTTCTGTGTTTACAATGGGTCGTGTATATAATTATGTAGTATAGTTAGTGGGATGTCTAAGGGCGACAACTCTTTATTCTGATTACATATTGTAGTCTTGTTATCTAAGACCTATATTTATATTCCCCCGTAATGTAGACATCGCCAATAACTGTTCACTTACATAAACTAACCGTTAATTAATGCTAACAGAAGTTAGAGTGAAGAGTATGTATTCTACCTTTATAAATATAACAGGTGTCAGAGAGTTACAAATAGTATAAATAACATCTAAGTAAAAAGAAATACTTAAATTGCTGAATTATATTTGTCTACAATAGAAAAACTTACCATGCGCTGTAACATCGAAAACGTTACCATTTAAAATCACGAAAACGAGTGGCAAAGGGTAGGAAAATTTCATTGTCACAGAACACATGTAGAACACACGACAATTCTACATATTTTGTGTAATTTGTCATATTTAACCAGGATATTCCGTGACAAACTTGCGTGCATACATAACACTGTAATGTATACCTTGCACATGTTACAATTGTTATTCCATTTTTAGAATAAACTTATGCTGGTGAAAATACCTGGTAGATACCTAGAAAAGTATTGATTGATAGTCATTCATGTGTTACTTCTTGTCAATGATATTTTACAAGCATAGAAACGTTACTATTCGTCCATTTATAACCTTTAAACAGTATTGTTCTACAAGTCACAAGTTCACAACCGAATTAAAAAGGCAAAAATGAGGGGTTTGGTTGATTTGTTTGCGACGACACAAATGAGTTTTGTTAATTAAACTTTTCTTATCACACGTGTTAGACTGTCATTCCCGTTTTAAAATTAATGTTTTTCGGTCGAAGTTCAAGTCAAGTTAAGATACATGTGTTACCGTACCAGGGTATTTTGTTCCCCATTTACCCCTCTGTCGCATAGTAATGCTGCTTCCAAAATTAGTTGTTTAAAATAAATGTTTTTATTTTTTAAGATATAACTTTTTGTAAAGATATTTCAAACTTTTACAAATCAAATATTTTGAAGCTTAATTTAATTTAGTTTGACATTTTTATAATTTATTTTTATCACATCTTTTTGTGTGTACTACAAGCTAGTCTAACAGTCTAACACAAAGAACATATAGATAGAAATGCTATTTCTAATCCAGGATTATCGATTGACATTAGGTGACTGTTCATAGACTTTTGTGGGAGATAAACAAATGAGCAATTCAGCTTAAAGGTGCTAATTGACTCTTTGTGCCGCCCCAACAGATAATTTCAAAAAAATGTGAGATTAATTCACTCATTTGGAATTTAATGCGCAAAGTTCATGCGCTAATCCAATTTTAAATCTCCAAACAACAGATTCAATTGGTCAACAACATCGAAAATAGTTCGAATCTACTGACCGAACTTTGTTCTTTGAGAAGTTCACATTTGCTGTGACTTTCAAAGAATAAAGTTGTTTATATTTTACTCAGTGGTTTGTCAACTATTTTCAGATGAGTTTTTAAACTTTATTTTTTTTGTATTTATTTTAAATGATAATTTTTTTATATTTCGTCATTTTACTTTATTTAAAGCACTCCGTATTTTTGTATTGCTAATTATGCAATACCTTGCAAGCTTAATTTAATATTTTAGTATCACACTTATCTTTTTTCGTAAAGAAATATTGTATTCATAACTTACAAGGGACACGGAGTCCTAATACTTATTTTTTATGTATGCTGTATATATTGTGATTATTCAGTTCTCTATGGGCACCGTGATTGGTTAATAAAATATCTTGTATCTTGTATCTTGTATTTTAGCATTTCACCTTTTCATTATCAATAAGGGAGATAATCATTTTGTTTTTATTTTTTACGTCAAACAAGATGTAGTTTAAAGTTCACAATATAGCTAAGTTTTTGTACATTACAATGATATAAATAATCAGAGATTGTAAGGAAGGTCGGGACGTTCGCACACATCTTTTATGTTGTTCACGGAAAGGTTCACTCTTTCTAACCTGGATTTTTGTACTGCTAATAGTCTCTCCCCCCCCATTCTGTTGAGGCATCAAAGCTTGTTGTTTTATCAGAACTCATCTGGTCTCTCGAGTTTCAGTGAGCCCCAACCATGACTCTTATTTCGTATATATAATTTGTTGTATTTTTTGTTTTAGATTTTCTGTTTATATCTCTTGAGCTAGTTTTTCTTCCCCATCCCCATTTTCAATTATAGTTATATTAGATTACAGACACAGTCCGAGTTTGTAAACTAATATATCACACAATACCCATTTCCAATATGATGCATGGGCCGTGTTCTCACAACCTATGGAGCTGGCGGACCAGGGGAATCAACTTCAGCCCAAGACCACATAGCAGGCCAGGTGTTATGCTTAGAATACTGTATTGAGCTAGAGTATCTGGACTCCCATTCTTAAACAGATGGAGGTTTGATAGTCCTGGAGTAACATGGTTTACTTATCTTTCCCCTTCGCAAGAATTGGTCGCGTACCAAGTCATACAGATGCGTTACCAGTTGAGCATCACACACACACACACACACACACATTCACAAACATGGTTAAGATTCTGGTAACGTAGATTGATATTTGGTATTGTAACGGTGTTACCCGTCTTCTCTTAGACATCCGCTCAACTAATTATTCTGTTTCTTTTGTTTGGAATTTTAAGTGCGATATCCTGTCCTTCAACTCATTTTGAGAATAAATAAGTTTTTCCCTTATCAAGGGTCAGATCCTTAACCCCACTGTTTTTATTATTATTGACAAAATTGTATTACATGATTTCTACACATTTACTGTGACATTCAAAGAATAAAGTTGTTTATATCTTACTCAGTAGTTTGTCAACTATTTTCAGTTCCTGTCCAGAGGTAAATCAATAAGGCCTACCCACAGTATTACTACTACAATATCAACAACACACAGAGAATCCATTCACACACACACAATAGATACGACACCTCGCTGCTAATGATTTAGTTGGTGCCAAAGTTGATAATTTCACTGAAAAACAATGAAACGTTTTAGATAATCATACGTTAATCTATGAACCGTGTGTTTTAATGTCACTGTCAATACTTCATTTATTTACTACAAATATTTACTTTATATATCTAAATTAGTTATTTGTGCATTTTATCTGAATATTAAATCACTCTAAATGGACACAATTACGAAGTAGAAGTATCTGGCGTCTGTCTGTTCGTCCGTCCGTATACCGTAATTTTTTCTAAAGTACCACCGCATACCCAGTCTCCAAATGTACCATAAATGTTCCTCTGGGGAGGGGGTGCCAAAGAAGTGTTGTTTGTATCTTTCTGGAGCAATTTGAAATAGAGGATGGCAACCTGACATCTGATTGGTTAAAACATTTTATCCTAATTCTCCTGAACAACTGCAGGTGGAGCCATCAGGCGTGCCAGGTATGTTTCTCTATTCTCTGTGTCACATGAACCATTTTCCAAAATATGTTTCTTATTTTTTATATGCCCATTCCTTTCCATTTTCAATTGAAAATCAAATACTATACTCCATCACAAGGTAAACGACCCATATTTTATATTCTCGCTTGGAAATTTGAATGAATTAATACGTCGTTGATTTTCTGTCATCCTCTGTGTTTCTAATGGGACTCCGAGTTACTTCCCTTGATTCATTAAGAAAGGTTTAAAGATACAACATGACGTAAATAGAAGACGGACAGACAATCAAATGCCCAAATGAAAAAGAACAAAATGACAAACAATGATGTGGAATTCACTACGGACAGACAATCAAATGGTCAAATGAAAAAGAACAAAATGACAAACAATGATGTGGAATACACTACGGACAGACAATCAAATGCCCAAATGAAAAAGAACAAAATGACAAACAATGATGTGGAATACACTACGGACAGACAATCAAATGGCCAAATGAAAAAGAACAAATAACAAACAATGATGTGGAATACACTACGGACAGACAATCAAATGGCCAAATGAAAAAGAACAAAATGACAAACAATGATGTGGAATACACTACGGACAGACAATCAAATGGCCAAATGAAAAAGAACAAAATGACAAACAATGATGTGGAATACACTACGGACAGACAATCAAATGCCCAAATGAAAAAGAACAAAATGACAAACAATGATGTGGAATACACTACGGACAGACAATCAAATGCCCAAATGAAAAAGAACAAAATGACAAACAATGATGTGGAATACACTACGGACAGACAATCAAATGCCCAAATGAAAAAGAACAAATGACAAACAATGATGTGGAATACACTACGCAGAAAACTAAGTAGTGAATAGAACGAATCCCACTAAAACCGGGGGTAATAATAAAGTAGTGGAAAGCCAAATAAAGTTTTGGGAGCAATAAAACCAAAGGGCCTAAACAGGGTAGCCAAAATCAGCTAAGGGAGGAGAACCTTAGTTTTATTAACAATTACATTATTTAGGAACTGTAAATTTCAGTAATAAATATATCTAATAAACCATGTCAGTGCCGAAACACTGACTACTGGGGCAAACTCAGGTGCTCCGGAAGGGAGAACAGTTCTTCCCTTCACTAGTGACAGCTGTCGCGTTACCCTTGTTACAAACCCGGTGATGAGTCATGCATGAGGGAATGTTGCCTCTACATGTTCAATAACAACTTTCTGAGGTTTGCAAGTTAAATATGATAACGTTTTCTTCATTATTTGCCAATGCTGCGGCCTTCATTTTACATACTAGTTCACATTATCAAGAATTCCGGGTATATCCGACCAAATTCTTTAATATGTATTATTACAATAAGAGCATTATTAAATATATTTTAGTATATCATATGAAACATGTTGTGTGGCATGAATACAAGTTACCGGGTGTACGTATAATGTATTGACATTTGTATTATTGTATTTGTTTTCATTCTTCGACGGCCACAGGGAAAATTAACTTTATGTAAACTGTGTTACCCTCTTAAAATAAAGTATTTATTATTATTCACCAATTATACATTTACGGTATATGTTTTGTCTTCTATGATACGAAAATAAAAACGTGCATTAAAAACTATTCAAATGATATGTCATTGTGGAATTTAAGTTGTGTAAAAATTAATCTCTCAGATGCACTTTAGTTTTATTTTTGACTGTTTCAAGTGACTTGAATTTGGGTGATACAAAGAGAAGTGTTCCATAAGAAGAGTTGTTATTTCCAGAGTGATTTAAAATCCAACATGCCCACCCAGGCCTCTGATTGGAAGAAATATTTTCTACTTCTTTTCGAAAACGACTTCATATGAAGTCATCAGACTCGCCAGGTCTGTTTCTGTATAGATCTGAAGAGGTATTTTTACGTTTCGTAGTAATTCTACCCTAATGGTCTCTGACTGTCTGTAACATTTTTGGATGGTTCCCAGCTATATGCAGTGTCACCGGAATTGCCAGAAATATTTTTTATCTGGGTCTTTCAGAAATGTTATTTTCTTTAAAGCAAATATAAATATAAGTTGGCTGACGTGGCCTCTGGCTAATACATTTTGTACTTCTTTTGAAAAACTACTGCATAAAAAGTCATTAATGTAATGTTCAATATTGTCATGAAAGATAGCTGAGATCTGAGGTGAATAAAACTGGTTAAATTTTATTTATCTTCTTGTGTGACGTTATGTAAACGATGAATTGGTCACGGTACAATAAGTTCAGAAGGATCAGTATTTGTAGTAAAATAATACAAGATAATTAAATTTAGTTTGTTTCATTTGTGATATATCAGTACCAATTTCGTGAGCACGTGTGTTGGAACTGCTTGACCCCGTCTGTCCTTCCGTCCGTCTGAAACACTAAGAGGGTACCCATAGATCTGTATCTGCATAGTTCAGTTATTATTCAACATTATTCAAGCTTTGTATATTATTATATTCATATTTCTCACCTCTATATGTGTACACCCTTCCACAAAATGTCCATGTTGACAATCAAAATGTGATCAGTGTTGTACGGTGACGCATGTTCAGACCCGACATTGGTCTTGTTTTATTTAGGTTTTTATGATATAGCCATTTATGTCTTCAATATGACTGCCCGGGCCGTCGTGATCGTGATCGTATGGAAGTTGGATTTATTAATACCTATGCAATCAGTGCCTACCACCACTAACGGCAAATTTGTGAGTTCGAATCCCATTTATCACATAATGTTGTATCGAGTACACCTTGCCATGAACGGGATTCGAACTCACAGCGTTAGTGGTAATTGGCACTGATTGCATATACAGCAGGGGTTTAAAAATCCCCTAGCCCGACGCCCGGGGCTAGTAATTTCCACATTTGGGCTAGCTGAAATAATCAGCTGTATGCCCCACGGGCTAGTAAAAATATATATCGGATATTGACAAACTTGTCAATATTCGCGTATCTACTTATATTCATATATGTTATATGTTGTTTAATCAGCAGCAATGTTTTATTTATTCAACCGCTAGCTTTTTGTCGAAATTGAGAGCAAAGAAGGTAGAAAAACTGTGTATTCTCGTCATAAACAGCTTCAACAAATGACGGCTTGCCGGAAATTTCGAAAATGAAATACCGGTTTTGCCGATAGTAAAAAAAAAAATTAATGCCGACCGACCCTAGATTTTTTTGACATGTGACCATAAACACACATATTATTTTTTTGACCTTACAGTGACCTGAACTGTGGAAAAGAAGTGAAAATAAAATGCAATACCAGATCTGAAAAGAAAGATAGTTAAACTAATATACATTGTACATGTTGTACAAGGGTTCAAGTCTGCAAGTCGGATTCATGAAATCACGGTATTGACCAGGACTAGTGGTTCATAGATTCGGGCTAGTAATATTTGGGAGTATGCTAGCCCTGGGCTAGTGAGGTGGTCCAAGATTTGTTAACCCCTGATATAGGTAGTAAATCCGACTACAAAACGATCACGACGGCCCCTATTGTTTATATTATAACTACTTACATTTATATATGTTTAACCTCTCAAATTGTCATTGGACGTCAGACTTACATTGGACATTGGACATTTATAGATTCACATTCCCGTATATTATCAAAGTAAACACGTAATCAATTTAGTCTTTGTCTTTGAAATTAACCACGTATATGAATATCATAAATGCATATATGGGTGCTATGTACATGTATATTGGTTGTGTATATGGGTGCTATATATGTAACATTTAATTATTTCCTCTAGTTCAACGTGTCCGCCGGACACTTTTACATATGCTATAGTGTCCAGCAGACACTATTTCATATCGCAATCTCTATTAAATATTGTCCGGGGGGACACTTTAACATAGGACACTATTATGTCTTACCCTAACCCTAACCCTAACCCTATACTGGGACACAATTTCATAGCACCGTAAGTTTCAAATCGCAATCTCTATAAAATATTGTCCGGGGGGACACTCTAGAATAAGACACTATTATGTCTTACATATACATGTATATAGAAGGTGTATATGGATGGTGTATACATGTATATTGATTATATGTATATCGGTGCTATATACATGTATATTGATTGTGTATATGGGTGTTATATACATGTATGTTGATTGTGTATATGGGTGCTATATGCATGTATATTGATTGTGTATATTGGTGCTATATATATGTAGCATTTAATTGTGTCCTCTAGTTCAAAGTGTCCGCCGGACACTTTTACATATGTCATAGTGTCCAGCAGACACTATTTCATATAGCAATCTCTATAAAATATTGTCCGGAGGGACACTTTAACATAGGACACTATTATGTCTTACCCTAACCCTAACCCTAACCCTATACTAGGACACAATTTCATAGCACTGGACACTATTTCATATCGCAATCTCTATATAAAATATTGTCCGGGGGGACTCTTTGAAATAGGACATTATTATATTTTACATATACATGTATATAGAAGGTGTATATGGATGCTGTATACATGTATATTGATTATGCATATCGGTGATATTTACATGTACTGTGATGGTGTATATGGGTGCTATACATACATGTTTATTACATACTTAGTTTAAATAAAGGCATTTTTGTATGACCAATATGACCGGAAGTAAACTGTCGATATTTTCACACCCCGGGAAAATAACCGGTTATTGGATTACTACAAGATCATTTCCATATCGAGGCCCATAGTGGCCCGGGCCAGTATGGGCCTCGACTTCGTCTCAGGCCAATATGGGTATCTCTTTTCTAGATGTCGGAAGTATGTAATAAATAGTTTAATACATGGGCATTTCCATATTGGCCTGACTACAATCCCTCGACCCATATGGGGGTCTTGGGATGATAACCAGGCCAATATGGAAATGCCCATGTATTAATCTGTATTTATTGATTGTATGTATGGGTGTTATATACATGTATATTGATTGTATATATGGGTGCTATATACATGTATATTACGAATTTAGTTTGTTACGCATATTTTCATTGGTTCTTCAACCCTGAATGTCAGCATATATTCGGAAAACAGACGGGTATAAATTTCAGTCCCCATAAAACCATTAAAACATGGACGACAAAACATTACGTTTCACTGAATCAATGGTATAATACGAATAATAAATGTATTTTTACCAAATTAAATGCTGTTTTTATACTCAAAACGGCTGCATGAACAAAAAAATATTACAACGGTTAATTCCGTCACAAATACCTGATCGATTCAGCAAACTCCCATGTTCTACGGCTGTACCATAACAAATAAACAAAACGTTGAGCCTTGAGGTTTTATTTACATGTAGTTAACATTTAAATTATTGAAACTGTTTCGCAAACCCGTTGTTTTGTTATGTGATATATTAATGTTATATTTATAAAGTTATAAAATTTACTGCATATGAAACTGTATTGATTTAGAAATTTAGAACAGTATTTTCCTTCATGAGACACCCTATCCATGAAATATGACGTGACACATATTTTGACGTCATTGAAGAATGACGTCAAAGGTACGGACATCTAGAGATACGAAAAATGAAAATAAAAGAGGCAAATTTATTTAATACTGTTGGATGTTGTATTTAAAAAAAAATAGGTTAAATCCGTAATATATCTGTTATTCAGCTATCAGACAGGGTATATAATGTGACATTCCCGGCTTATGATATATATTCCCTTCGGCTGCACCTCAGGGAATATAGATCCTAAGCCGGGAATGTCACATTATATACCCTGTCTGATAGCTGAATAACATATAATATAGATTGTGTATATGGATGTTATGTATATGTATATTGATGGTGTATATGGGTGCTATATACATGTATGTTGATGGTGTATATGGGAGATATATGCATGTATATTGATTGTGTATTTGGGTGTAATGTACATGTATATTGATTGTCTATATGGGTGCTACAGTATATACATGTCTGTTAATTGTGTATATGGGTGATATATACATGTGTATTGATGCTATATATGGGTGCTATGTACCTGTATATTAATTGTGTATATGGGTGCTATGCACATGTATCTTAGGTGTGTATATGGGTGTTATGTACATGTATATAGATGTTACAAATGGGTGATATGTACATGTATTTTAGGTGTATATATGGGTACTATATACATGGACATAGATGGTGTATATGGGTGCTATATACATGTATATTGATGGTGTATATGGGTCCTATGTATATGTATGTTGATTGTGTATATGTGTGCTATGTACATGTATATTGATGGTGTATATGGATCCTATGTATATGTAAGTTGATTATGTATATGTGTGCTATGTACATGTATGTTGATCGTGCATAAGGGTGTTGCATACATGTATATTGATGGTGTATATGGGTGTTGCATACATGCATTTTGGGTGTGTATATGGGTGCTATATACATGTATATTGATTGTGTTTATGGGTGCTCTATGCATGTATATTGATTGTGTATATGGGTGCTATATACATGCATATTGATGGTGTATATGGGTGATATATGCATGTATATTGATTGTGTATTTGGGTGTAATGTACATGTATATTGATTGCCTATATGGGTGCTACAGTATATACATGTCTGTGAATTGTGTATATGGGTGATATATACATGTATATTGATTGTGTATTTGGGTGTAATGTACATGTATATTGATGCTATTTATGGGTGCTATGTACATGTATATTGATTGTGTATAGGGGTGCCATACACATGTATCTTAGGTGTGTATATGGGTGTTATGTACATGTATATAGATGTTACAAATGGTTGATATGTTCATGTATTTTAGGTGTTTATATGGGTGTTATGTACATGTATATAGATGTTACAAATGGGTGATATGTACATGTATTTTAGGTGTATATATGGGTACTATATACATGGACATAGATGGTGTATATGGGTGGTATATACATGTATATTGATGGTGTATATGGGTCCTATATATATGTATGTTGATTGTGTATATGTGTGCTATGTACATGTATGTTGATCGTGCATAAGGGTGTTGCATACATGTATATTGATGGTGTATATGGGTGTTGCATACATGCATTTTGGGTGTGTATATGGGTGCTATATACATGCATATTGATGGTGTATATGGGTGCTATATACATGCATATTGATGGTGTATATGGGTGATATATACATGTATATTGATTGTGTATATGGGTGTTTTATACATGTATATTGATTGTGTATATGGGTTGTATATAGATGGATACTGATTGTGTATGTGGGTGCTATATACATGTAGCGTGATTGTGTATATGGGTGTTACATACATGTATAGTGATTGTGTATATGAGTGCTATATACATGTATATTGATTGTGCACACGGTTGTTATATACATGCATTTTGATTGTGTATATGGGTGCTATATAAATGTTTATTAACCAACTTACTACACTATCAATAGAAATGACCATCCTTTATGAACCGGAAATTTCTACAGCCGGTCATTACGAAATCACAGCCATTCATTAGGAAATCACAGCCAGTCTTTACGAAATCACAGCCAGTCATTACGAATTTAAAAACTAAGCACCGGTATTTTGTTTTCATTTTTTTGAAAATTTACCTTTGGAGATCCCCAGAACGCAAACATTTATTCCATTGTCGTTGATGTGTGTCGGCTATGAATACCAAAATGCACTAACCTTGCATGCTTGTTTTCCTACATTGATAACTAGACGGTGGTGTAATTAAGTTACTGATATTTTCCAATTTGTTGGCATTTTGCATTTAGCTACTCAAACAAGTAAAATGCTCGCAAAATCGTAAAATAAATCAGTAACCAGCTTGTGTCAATCAGCGTCCCTTGTAAACAACGTCACAGGTTGACGATATATTACAAAAGTCAAAGTCGATAGATGGTTGTCTTAAGTATTTTTTCCGGAATTATTTTTTATGTCAACAATACAAGCTTTTTTTTTCATTGGCATTTTTTTAAATTCCATATCTAACAATAATTGTCGATTTTTAGCAATAAACAGTGTTTCTTTTATCTTTTTTATTATCGGGAATCCAAGCCTGCATTTTGTTTACATTACGAAAAAAGTAGTCCGATGAACATCGTCTCTCGAAAAATCAACTGACAAAAATTCCGCCTCCATAAGCGCTTATACCCAATCAGAGTATAGGATTTCTAATTATGTAAATCATATAAGAATTATACATGTATAAACGATACATGGACAATGTTTTCTTTCTATTTCAGGAACAGGAGAGGATTCAATATTTCCTTCCAATATATATATATTTTTTCATTTAACTTTCCGGTGTTACTGTTTTTGTTCATCAAATGTACCTACACTGTATTCTCTGTTAAAGTTGGTTAATAAAAGTATCAATATATGGCCTTTTTCATATTGGCCCTGTTACATGCCCGAGGTATTAATAATGGCCTCGGACGGCTGTAATGGTCCTCGGCGTTGCCTCGGTCATTACAGTCATCCTCGGGCATGTAACAGGGCCAATATGAAAAAGGTCATACATTAATACTATAATATCGATTGTGTTTTTGGGTGCAATATACATTTATATTGATTGTGTATATGGGTGATATATACATATATATTGGTTGTGTATATGGGTGATATATACATGTATATTGATTGCGTATATGGGTGCTATATGCATGTATATTGATGGTGTATATGGGTCCTATATATATGTATGTTGATTTTGTATATGTGTGCTATATACATGTATGTTGATCATGAATAAAGCTATTGCATACATGTATATTAATGGTGTATATGGGGCTGCATGCATGCATTTTGAGTGTGTATATGGATGCTATATACATGTATATTGATGGCGTTTTTGGGTGCTCTATGCATGTATATTGATTGTGTATATGGGTGTTGCATACATGTATTGTGATTGTGTATATGTGTGCTATATACATGCATTTTGATTGTGTATACGAGTGACATTCCATTTTCTAGCATATTGATTAGCAAAAAGCAATTTCTGTGCAATAAATAATCTTATTACCTAATGTAAATTTTTTCTTGTTTATTAAAGAGATATTGTCTACCAGCTGCGTAATTTTTTCATACCCAAAATTATTGTCGATTTCCGTACTGACCTTCATAAAATGAAGATTAAACACCGAATTATTGATGAATACGCTCCGAAACGTTGTTTTTTCGACTAAGAAAGCTGATCATCGTTACCGGAAGCTAATTAATTATGCACTGACCTGGGCGAGGCCAACTCTATTTATTTATCTATTTTTATGTCAGTAGCCCGGATGCTGCAGCATGGATATTGAGGTAAGTTTCTATAAAAGTTGAGGAAAAAAGCTATTTGCGAATCGATTGTATCTAAAAGACGTAGAATAAATAATTTCTGTATCAGGAAATAAAGGTAATAACAAAATTACCGAACTCCGAACAATCTTACAAAGGGAAAGTCAAAACCCATAACCATACAAACAGACAAAATCAGTCAACAACCGGAAAACTGTGAAAACCGCAATGACCCCGACTTGGCACAGGCATTTCCAAAGAAATGGTGGGTTGAATCAGATTCCAAGGCGCCAAACCTCCCGCTCTCATTACGGTTCAAAGGTTCCGGCTGTCACTGTAACAGTATTTAAATACAGGAACAAAATAGGTAAAATAGTTGTCAAAGCAGTACCATATTCGGTGACGTAAATGTCAAAAATATTTTTACGTCACACATTGACAAAAAAAATTCTTGACATATTTGACTCTTTATCTTTATACATTTTCACTATATGAAAATGCATCGCTTATAATTTTTTCTGCAGAGACGGAATATATTTCGACAAGATATTGGTATCGGAATATAAACTTTTTAAGAGATCGAATAAGGCGAATCTTTTTATAGCCCTTGTCCAGTAGCCTGTTTCTCAGATGAAGATGACGTTTCAGGAAATCAGAATAATTGCTACTGCCCCTTGCATAGCGAATCAATTGCGAGATGTAAACACCATATGCAGGAGAAGCTGGTATATTGCTGCACATATTTGGAAAATTTATGATTTTAAAATTGAAGTCGTCCCGCTTATCATAAATTTTAGTACTGAGTTGACCACTGTCGTCAAATTCGAGGTATAAGTCCAAAAATGATGCGGACGAAGCTGTATCGGTGGTCTCTTTAACTTCCAGCTCTGGAGGATATATCAAAGGAAGAAATTCTGCAAATCTAGAATTATTGATAGATAAAACGTCATCAATATACCTGTATGTGAAATTAAAGGCTCTAGCCTCATGAATCTTCTTATCTTTTACAAGCTTTTGAAGAAACTCCGACTTATATGAGTATAAAAATAAATCGGCTAGAAGAGGGGCACAATTCGTACCCATTGGTATGCCGACGACCTGCTGAAACAGTGTCCCTCCAGAGGAGACAAATGTGTTATCGATGAGGAACTCCAGCATACTGATCACTTGTTCCTCGGAGTAGCATGTTTTACCTTTATGAATTTTGTTTGAAAAATATGTGGAATTGTAGCCTAACACAACAAATTTTGAGCCATAGTTTCTATGACTAAAAGCTTTATGAATTGTTTCTTTTAAGCGGGTTTTTAATTTGTCATGCGGTAGGGTGGTATATAGAGTTGAAAAATCAAAGGTTTTGATGGAGGATACCTGAGAGAAAGATCTTGATTTCAGGTTATCCAAAAGATCTTTAGAGTTTTTCAAAATCCACATGTGATTTATGCCACTACGCGAGTAAACAGTTTCACAATATTTCTGTTGTCCCTCTTTTACTGCAGACAGAATCTTTGTTAGGTGAATAGACAATTCTTTCGTCGAACAAGCTGATGATCCCGCTATGTACCTTTCTTTGTATGGTGTCTTATGGAGTTTAGGTATCCAATATAAATAGGGTAAATCCTCAGACTTTTTACCAGAGGGAATGTTTAAAGAGGTCATGAATGATCTGTGGTTAGCTAGGATTTCATCTTTGTCGAACGAAGTTGGTTTGTATGTGGTATTACTAGAGGTGTTGCTATTTATACCTAATTCCTTGATTAGGCATTCGAAGTAATATGATTTACATACAAACACGATATTGTTGGAAGCCTTGTCCGCAGGAACGATAACATATTTGTCATGAAGAGAGGAAAGACACTTAACAGCTTCTTGGTCTTTAAATACAGACTTAGGTCGACTATTAACACAATTTTTGAGTTTGTGAATCCGACCTTGTACTAGAGACCTAATTGTTCTAACCCAGTCTGACAAGGACTCTAACTCAGGATCTTGGTCTACTTCTCTCTTTATCCACCTTCTGGCATAATCTTCAACAGCATCCATAATTATCTTGAAATTATGTTTCCAATTGATGTGTTGAGGTTCTCTGAATTTAGGACCATGAGAAATCACCTTTCGGAGACTCTCATGTTGAATGATATTCAGATCACCAGTGATTACATGTCCAGATGGGTTGTATTGAAAAGAAGAGTGGGAGCAGTCACAAGTCAGAGGGTTCTTAAGGTACTCTTCTATGTTAATATCTTGCAATGCTTCTTTGTAGTTGAAAATTTTACGGCCAATGCTGTTAGTGTAACTATAGGAGACAATGGGAACAGATTGATTTTTGAAATATGGTGGAATTTCTTTTACGACCTCTTTTCTATTAAGAATGTTGCTGATGTTAATAGCATCGATTCCTTTGTTAGCAAACGGAATATGGAGGAATTTTCTGTTGTTATCATGAAGAGGTTCAGATCGAACTGGTTTAAAAAGACGAAAGGACGCCACGTCACATATAATACTAGACAATCTGTACTTAGGAGAAAAAGGATCTACGCCTCCTTTGTCAAGTCCAAAATCCCTAAGATCTTTGAGGTAGTTTACAGGTAGTGAAAATAAGATTGTACGAATATGATGAATTCCAAGAGGTTTCTGTATATTAGAAAGTAAATCATTAAAAGTATCTTGTAACGTTCTTGGTTTAGAGGACTTTTTAACATTAGGATGTTGAATTCTTTTATGACCATGGCTACGTTTAGTTCTTGGAATAGTATTAAAAAGGCTCATCACGTTGATTTCGTTGCATCCAGGACTTGACAAATTTCCCACTCCTTTGATGTTATCATTGCAACCGTAAGGCATTGCAGTGCCTAATTCTTTTATCCAGAACAACTCTCTATCGGTGCGGTAAGGTGTACTAAGAATAGGACTGTTTGTATGATGGTAAATCTTCTCGATGATTCGAACTTTCATCGTCAAACAGCGGTCATGACCCGGTTGATTGAAATGATTATACAAAATCCTGTATTTGGGATCTTTTGCATCATATCGATGTTGGTTCATCCTACTTCGCAATGTTTGACGAGTTTCACCAACATACAAAAGTCCACAGAGTGTACATTCTATGCCGTAAATGACATTTTTAGTAGAACAGTCCAGAGGTTCAAACGATTTGGTGTAGTACGTTTTTCCAGTTAAATTACTTGTAAATTCAGGAGAAGTTATTAGCATGACGCATGTTTTACAAGTATTATTTTTGTCAGTTTTTATTTTGCAAGTAGTAATGCATGGAGAAGAGTCACAAGTACCTGGAGATTTAAGACAGTCCGAAATATTAATAGAACAAGATTTTAAAATTTGATACGAATCTGAAGTTTTGAAATAATAATTACCCTCTGGCTGAACGTAAGACGAATCGGGGGTATCCCGTAGGATATTCCGTGGAACGCATATATCATTTGCTACCCTGTTCCGTGTAGTAGCAAATGAGGACCTTGTTAACCCGGGTGACGTCCTAGCCGGTATGTTGTCGTTAATTTTGTTAATCATAATTGCTTAAGTGAAGCTTAAGAATAGATTTTCTTTGATGAAAACTACATGCCTTAACAGATTCAGCCGATATTTCCACGATAACCATTGAAAACATGTCAGGAGGTACCCTATGGGGACAAGCTCAACTACGTATTTTCGATCGGAAATTTTTGCCGGCGTTAAAAATAACTAAGTTAGTTTTTTTCTTCTTATAAGTTATGAAGTTGTTTCCCGAGATTTTGATACACGTGTTAAATTAATTTATTTTAGCCAGTTTACCGACAATATGAAAACAGAGACATACATGTAGAACACAGTGAAATACATGTCGGATGAAAACAAATGATGTAACCAGTGTTGTTTTATTTGTTAATTGACTGGAATGTTTCAGAGAAATTTGGGCTGGATTAGAAACAAAAGAGACCTTACTTCTAGTTTCACAAGACAGTTGCTGCAAAATAATATGGGACTGACCATTTACCTTGAAGGGGGCTATGTAACGTTTTTTCGCCGTAGAAATGTTTTTTTCAGACGCCACAGAAATCTTATTTTCCGGCGAAGTGCCAATCTAATTAAAACAAGGTGAACTGTGATCTAATGTTCACTTATGATACCCCTGCCACTTCCCATGATATGGGGTACCTATATGAAGCTTGTGACCAAATACCAGATTTCTGCCCAATAGTTGTTGAGAAAAATGTGCATATATGTTCAATGTGGATAAAAACCAACTAAGTCGGCAAACAGGAAGTAGGAATCTGATGGTTCCAAAAACGCTTCCCACGATATGGCATACCTATGTGAAGCTTGTGACCAAATATCAGATTTCTGCCATCAATAGTTGCTGAGAAAAATGTGACGAAAAATATTTTGGAAGGACGGACGGACAGAGGTAAAACAGTATATCCCCCTCCCCCTTCGGGGACCGGGGGTATAATTAGATCTAAAATAGGGAGCAAGCGCGTAGATCTAATTTTAATTAGATTGGCGAAGTGCTGGAATAATTTTTTTTCTTCAAAATTTTGTATATGATTATACTGTGAAAATGTCAAGTCAGAATATATTTTTTTCACCTGTCCAGCCAAATTTTTTTCTTCAAGATTCAGAATCAAAATAATTTTTAGGAAAAAAAACATAAAATTAAAATTGAATAGCTTGAGGGGTAAATTGATAAAAAAAAAATTGCAAGACCAAAATGGTTCTCCCATATACCAACAAAAAACGAAATAAAACTGTGGTCATAAGAAAGTCCCACGAGAAAATCTTTCCTTCCAAAATAAGACTTTTTTTCATTTCTCTAAACTGAATTTGTGCAAACTATTTCACTTATAATGAATTATATTTCTGTTTTAAATAGAGCTCATTTTTCTAGATGAATGTATAACCATCTGTCTTTACTCTGTTTTTATTAAATCGCTTGTCTTTATTACAGGACTTTGATCGGATTGTCCTTGATGAGGCAGTGTTGGGGGTTGCTAGAATGTTTCGAGAGGAACTTGTAGTAATGCCCCATGATGAGGATTACAACAGATCCAATAGGTATGCAGCCTACCGCCAGTATACCATTTGGGCACATGGCCGACTTGGAGCTGGGGTCATACGTGTGATCCCAAGCTGTTGTACTTGGAAAATTAGGGACAAGTATCCTGATCTATATGGACAATACAAGGGTTTCATTCCTAGACGATTTAATTAAAACTTGTTCATGAAATATTTTGTATTTTATCCCATATACCCTATAATGATCAAGTTTACCACTTGCTTCCCTATGGTCGGTGGTTGTCCGGGTACTCTGGCTTCCTCCACCACTAAAACTGGTCGCCATGATATAGCTGAAATATTGCTGAAAGTGGCGTTAAAACACCAAAAATAAAAAATAAATCAACCCTAATGAGTTGTTAATTTCAAAAGTTGATCAGTTTGAATTGTAAATTTAATTTGAAAGTTTTGCCATCTTATTATTATTTTTTGTTCTATCAGCACTGACAATTTCTTCTAAAATGGACTGACAGTCTTTTATATAATTCAAAACCAAACTTGGCAGAGATGTTTTCTATGAGTTGTTACTTTTGTGCAGATTCGTCAAAAAACATAGCCACCATGTGACTTTGAAAATTCTGATTGGTCGATTTTCAAGAAACTTCTTCTCAAGAACCGCTGAAGGGATTGAATTGAAATCTGGTATATATGTTCCTATGAATGTCTTTAACATGTGTTGTTACTGTTTGCACCATTTGAAAATTCAAAATGGCCACCAGCTATCATTATTGTGCATTGGACAATTTGTAATGGCCATTATCCTGACTTGGGTACTTTTCTGCTCTAAATGTGCAGAACTTCTGTTAGACCAGGAAAAACAAAGAGTGACAATCTAAATTTATTTTATGCGACAATATAGTCAATTGTTTTGTCTTGGTCTTCAAATCTGGATTTCTGAGATGCTACAATATCATCCCGAGTTGGAGGTTGTGGAATTGGTGCAAGATGGACCGAAATTCTTCTGGGATCATCTACTTCCAACTGCACATGTTAATTCATTCCTTCATTATCTTGCAGTCTCATACAAATGATGACCCTTAATAGTCTTGGAACATAGGAATATGACTTGTCAGCTTTAACAGGCTGCACAGACCATCTAGCTGTCTTTTTGTTGTAACTTCTCTGCCACCTGAAGTAGAAAAATACATACAATGTAATTCACAAGAATAAAACAATAGAATTGAGATTATGATCTATGGAGCCCTAACTTTCAATTCAAGATGAATATCTCGAATGTATAGTGAATGACAAACTAAACATATCATTACAAGTCCACTTTATGAAGGATTTGAGTGATTTGTAGACAGATTTTAGGTTGTTGTCATCCCTCGAGAGGTTCTATGGCAGGCATCACGAGCTGGTCAATGGTTACAGGGTGTCTGTTACCCAAATCAGACCTGATCTTCATTTGTTGTTGATGTCTTTCTCTTCATCGGATGGGACTTCTACCGGACTTGACCATGGACAACACAGTGGGTTTGCGACTTTCGATTGACCCTTCTGAAGCCTATGATCAAATATCAGATTGCTGCCATAAATAATTACTGAGAAAAATGTTATGAACATCTTGGGACAAACGGATGGACAGAGGTAAAACAGTATACCCCCCCCCTTTCCAGTGGAGTGGGGGTATAATAAAGCTCCTATGACATATGATCATGCATGGTTCTGTTATTAGGACAAAATTTCAAGTATGTAAGTTACAACTGAAACATATGAAATTAACATGACAAACCTTAGAGTGAAGTTGAGGCTAGGTTCAAAATCTCCATCGTCAGAATCATCACTGCCCTCTTCAGTAATATCTATTGAGAGACTGTAAGAATAAACAATAATTGTTTATTACAGTGTATGTGTATAATATCGAAACAAATTTTGCTATATGGTTCTGATGTGCAGCTGTATAACGAAAAAGCTTTTCAAAATAATATTAAATCTATATACATGTATCCAGCACACATCTACACAACCCAATATAAAGAGACAAAATTACATCAAAGTTCCAGGAAAAAATTTGGTGCGCCAGACGTGCGTCAATTCTGTCCCAGTTTGGTTTCATTCCCGTAAGTAGCTAAAGAGGACTGGCCATTTCAGCTTGTGGATTGATGAAAATGTAACGATGACGCAGAAGCCAACATGATCTATATATAATATAGCTACTAGTAGTATCACTATGCAAGCCACAATAATTAATAGGAAACTGTTATACGAGTGACTGTGTTGAACAATATTGACAATGTTACCTATAAACATAATGTAGAATATGTCTAATCTTTAACAAAATGAACATACTCAAATGGGTTCACAAATGAACTCGATTTCTCCAGTTTCATCCGTTTCGTTGAAATGTGATGGCTGCTCATTTCTTCTACTCTAGAATTACCTTGGTCAGAATGTCTAAATCAAAAGTACAAACATCAATCACTACAAAATCACATTTGTCTGAAATTACCAGTTTTTGTAGTAATTTGCCTAAAAAATTTAGATAATTTTACAAAAACCTGCATGATTTTAACACAGACATGGGCCATCAGTCTACTGTTAAATTCACACACTGTGAAACATGCAAATTACTATGGATCTTCACATTATTTCTTAAAAATCTTGTTTATAAATCATACTTACAAGATCCAAACTAAACAAGGGCAAAGTGTGGCGTATCCCCTTGCCTAAAAATTTTACCCGGTGACCTTGACCTTTGACTTTGAAAATCAATAGGGTTCCAGATTCTCTTAAGGACTAAGTATGTACCAAGTTTGGTCAAAATCCATTGAAGGATGTTGATTCTAGAGTGTTCACAAGGATGTTACGTGGTAAAATTTTGACCCGGTTATCTTGACCTTTGACCTATAAGGCTATGACCTTGAAAATTAATAAGGTTTCGGTATCTTCAGGACTAAGTATGTACCAATTTTGGCAAAAATCCATTGAAGGATGTTGATTCTAGTGTTCACAAGGATGTTATGCGGTAAAAATTTTAGCCTGTGACCTTGATCTTTGACATACGACCTTGAAAATCAATAGGGTTCCAGATTCTCTTAAGGACTAAGTATGTACCAAGTTTGGTCAAAATCCATTGAAGGATGTTGATTCTAGAGTGTTCACAAGGATGTGACGGACGGACGGTAGCGTTACTATATCCCTTCGCAACTTCGTTGGCGAGGGGATAAAAAGCAGTTCAAATGACAATTCTTTAAATAGAAAGCCTTTATATGAAAAATACATATTGATTTCCCTCTATCATGTCTATGTTGATAATTCTAAGATAGTAAAGTATAATTTTGGCTCCCTGAACTAAAAAAATTATGTCAAAATTGTTGAAATGTAGTAAAAAACTAGTTAATGTAATGTTTTTAGAATAGTCAAGAAATAAACTTGGTTTGCATAAGGAAATTGAAAACGATTTTCATTTAGTCATAGTCTAAAATATGCAGTTCAGGACATTTCAGTAAAATTTTATAGTCACATATATAGAAAAGTTTCTGAAACTTGCAAATTTCTATGGATCTTCATATTATTTTTTAAAAACCTTGCTTATGTATCATACTTACAGGATCCAAACTAAAAATGCTACTGAAATGACACTTATTTAAATGGAAAGCTTTTTATATAAAAGATACATACTGATTTTCCACTATATGGTGATAATTCACAGACAGGAAGATATAATTTTGGCTCCCATAACAAAGTTTTATGTTCAAACTTGTTGAAAAGTACTTAAAACTTTATTTATGTAATGTATTTCCAGTACCCAAGATATAAACTTGTTTGCATAAAGGAATTGAAAATGATTTTCATTTAGCCATGATCTAAAATATGCATTTTAGGACATTTCTGAAATTTTCAGTAAAATTTTGTAGTCATATATAAAAAAAGTTCTGAAACTTGAAAATTTCAATGGATATTATTTATATCATTTCTTCAAAACCTTGTTTATAATTATATATTATACTTACAGGATCCAAACTAAAAGTGCAATTGAAATGAAGCTTCTTTAAATAGAAAGCTTTTATTTGAAAAATACATACTGATTTACCATTATAGTGATAATTCGCAGAAAGTAAGGTATATACTTTTGGTTCCCAAAACTAAGTTTCATGTCCAAGTTGTTGAAATTTGATAAAATTAAAAGCCTAATTATATCAAAGAAATAAATTTGCTTGAATAAAAAGAACTTTATAGGGTTTTCATTAGGCCATGTACAGTTTTAATTCTTGCATTAAAAATGAATTGATTCGATATTTTTTTTTAAATTGATAATAATAAACTGCATTGTCATTGATATCATTTTTGCACTCCCATTTCCCCTTTGCTGGCCTCTTAAAATTTGTGTTTGTTTACCTCGCAAATACGGCCGTTTTATGCTACTCATTGACAATAATTTGCTGTTGCCAGGTGCAAAATTACATATATTGATTAGTATCTACCGAAAATGATCATAGGCATCATCATAAATTCATAAAATATGAAAAACGATTGAGAAAAGAAGGCAACATGCTCGGCTTACCTATCAACAATAATCAAGCACTTCCTTGAGTTCGCTCCATCCAACGGCAACGGTCCAACTGATCCCCTACATATATCCTGCATTTTTTCCATTTGGAAGATATTTCACTTCTATTCCTCTTTATCTCTGAATCCGTCAAAGTCCGCTTTCTTCCACGCGTTGACAGTTTCTCTTTTGCCCAAGAACCACATGTTGTTTATTGTTTCTAAACAGTGCGCATGCTCAAGACGTGTTCGCATAGAAGGCCATATGAACAGATTTGAATATTGTCATCCGGACAATAATTCTGATAACGATAGTTTTGGGTCTTTTTCGTATCTTTTGCAACATAACTCGGTGTTAATCTTCATTTTATGAAGGTCAGTACGGAAATCGACAATAATTTTGGGTATGAAAAAATTACGCAGCTGGTAGACAATATCCCTTTAAGTAACTACATATTTTAAGATATTTTTTGCCTTTTTTGCTCCCCAGTGATCTATTGACGCGTCAATAGTCTTCAAGAGACTATTGCACGACAGACTATTGAACTGACCTTTGAACCTTTTTTTCATTGGACAACAAATTTCAAAACTTCAAAAATTTCTAACAATTTCAAAATTTCAAAAATTTCTAAAAATTTCAAAATTTCAAAAATTTCTAAATATTTTTTTTAAAAATTTTCCAAAAATTTCAAAATTCACAATAAATTTTTTTTTTACAAATTTAAAGTTCAAAATTTCAAAATTTTCAAAAAATGTCAAAACTTCATAAATTTCAAAAAATTTCAAATTTCAAAATTTTCAAAAAATTTCAAAATTTCAGTTTTCACCAAATTTCAAAATTTTAATATTTAAATAGATCTAATAATATTGAAAAACATATGTAATATAAAAAATTAGGATTTTTTACTCTGTATTCCACTTGTTTATTGTTATCTAATTCAACAAATAAATCATTTTCATCAGTTTTTTCTACAATATATGCATATTTTTAAGTCATGTCCGCTACCTTGCTTCTGTTTAATTAGGAAATAAAACAGTTATTTAATGGGTGTGGATGCAATAGTATACAGTTATTTAATGGGAGTGCAGGCAATAGATCAAAATATTTTTCCCGAGGTATTGGGAATGACCAAAGTGTTCTATTGCCCGAGGTTAACGACCGAGGGCAATAGAACACTTTGGTCTTTCCCAATACCGAGGGGGAAATTGTTTTATCTATTGCCTGCACTCCCATTAAATAACAGTTTTATTACCTAATTATAATTATTTTAGACAGATTAAAAAGAAATACTGTTTTCAATATTTAAATATTGTTTAGCAATTTTAACAAATAACACAAATTATCTTTTTCATAATAAACATGAAGATTCTAATATTTTTTTAATCTGCGCTTGTTTTTAGACTGCGCGAGGGACATATATGTCCCTGTTTGATAGACTGGGCTAGGGTTATATATGTTCCTTTGGAAAGAAGTATTACGTTTCTTTTCTTTAAGAATATGTTACGCAAATACGTTATAATTAGATTGCACAATTTGAAGTTAGATAAAGTTATTGCACATATAGAACCTCTTCAGAATTAAAAAGAAGTATGTCACATTACTGTTAAAATGACGTCACTCTGCTGAAAGAATCATAACGTCAGGAATTGTACCGTACACAAAGTTATGATTATACACGAAACGTCACAGTCAAAGGGTTAAATCGCTTTAGATTACGACGCGTTCATACGGTGCAATCCGGTGTCGACTAGACAAGATTTCGGATTTGTAATAAATATTCATGAGATTGATTTGACCAATCACAGTAAAGGTCAAAGGTATCCGGGCAATAGAACACCAGGCAATAGAACACCAGGCAATAGATCACCAGGCAATATAACAGTAGAAAGCCAAAACCAAAAAAAAATAGTTGAAAATAAAACATACTTTATAAAACATATAAAACTTTACAATTAGGTAATAAACCAATCTATTTGTCCTTCGGTGCTGGGAATGACCAAGTGTTCTATTGCATTCGGCCGTTGGCCTCATGCAATACAACACTTGGTCATTCCCAGCACCTCAGGACAAATAGATTGGTCTATTGCATCCACACCCATTAAATAACTGTATATTATTACCTAATTGTAAATTTTTTCTTGTTTATTAAGTAACTACATATTTTAAGATATTTTTGCGTTTTTTGCTCCCCTGTGATCTATTGACGGGTCAATAGTCTTCAAGAGACTATTGCACGACAGACTATTGAACTGACCTTTGAACCTTTTCTTCATTGGACAACAAATTTCAAAACTTCAAAAATTTCAAAATTTCAAAAATTTCAAAATTCTAAAATAAAAAAAAATAAACAAATTTTAAGTTCAAAATTTTAAAAAAATGTGAAAACTTCAAAATATTCAAAAATTTCAAATTTCAAAAAAATTCAAAATTTTCAAAAAATTTCAAACATTTCAGTTTTCATAAAGTTTAAAAATTTTAATATTTAAATATTATTATTGAAAAACATGTAATAAAAATTTAGGACTTTTTACTCTGTATTCCACTTGTTTATTGTTATCTAATTCAACAAATAAATCTTTTTCATCAGTTTTTCTACAATATATGGATGAATATATTTAAGTCATGTCCGCTACCTTGCTTCTGTTTAATTAGGAAATAAAACAGTTATTTAATGGGTGTGGATGCAATAGTATACAGTTATTTAATGGGAGTGCAGGCAATAGATCAAAATATTTTTCCCGAGGTATTGGGAATGACCAAAGTGTTCTATTGCCCGAGGTTAACGACCGAGGGCAATAGAACACTTTGGTCTTTCCCAATACCGAGGGGGAAATTGTTTGATCTATTGCCTGCACTCCCATTAAATAACAGTTTTATTACCTAATTATAATTATTTTAGACAGATTAAAAAGAAATACTGTTTTCAATATTTAAATATTGCTTAGCGTTGGCCTCATGCAATAGAACACTTGGTCATTCCCAACACCTCAGGACAAATAGTTTGGTCTATTGCCTCCACACCCATTAAATAACTGTATAATATTGCACTCTCGTGCAAAATCAATGAATGAAATTACGTGGCACGAGAGTGTAATATGGTTTTTTATTGCACAGAAATTGCTTTTTGCTAATCAATATGTTAGAAAATTTCATAAGAATTCAAAAAAATTCAAATTTAGAGTAAAATAGAGCCGTATGTAATACAACACTTACTACACTTGAACTTGACCAATATGAGGTTTAATGGAGCAGAGTACAACAATATTGAACTCGGCTTTGCCTCGTTCAATATTGTTGTACTCTGCTCCATGAAACCTCATATTGATTTCGTTCAAGTTCAGTAATTGTATAATATTGATTGTGTATATGGGTGTTATATACATGTATATTGATTGTGTATATGGGTGCTATATACATATATATTGATTGTGTATATGGGTGCTGTATACATGTTTGTCGATTGTGTATATGGGTGCTGCATATGAAAAGCAAAATAATGTCCTATGAAATAATGTCCATTAGGACAACATTTCATAGATTTGCAATATGAAATGTTGTCCTAGTTTATGAAAAATTGTCCCAATCTAAATTATGTTCCGAAGATGATGTTTCATCCTTAGATTTATTTGATGTGTCTTTACTACAAATGTTTTTGCCTAACAGAACTGTCGATGAGAACACAATTGAGGTCCTAGAGACTGAGATTCCCGTAACTCCGACTGCAAAACGCTGTAGAAAAAGGACAGGAAGAACAGCATTTTTAAATATTACTAGATATAACGATAAAAAATGTAGATTAATTTGTATGATATATATACATTTCATTACTAAATAATTTTCGCATTCCATATTTTGTTGTATTTATTTCTATATTGTGTCGTTTAAGTTTGGTAACATTTAATATTCAGAATTTTTCAGATGGAATTTATTTAAAGGGGCATTATCTGCCAAAATCGTAAATTTTTGTTACCCATAAAAACTATCAGATATGATTGATGCCTTAATAAAACGTATTTCTGTAAGTTATAAATGTTATGAAATGTACGCGCATCGGGGAAAAAAGGTGCAACTGCTCGTGTTTTGAGATCGATCAAGAAATGGACGCCATCTTATTAATTATCGGCATTGTTTGCGGAGTTTGCCGAATCGTCATTAAATCAATACAACAATGCCCTTATTTCTTATTTTCTGTGAATCTGCTTTTAGTCGGCGTTAATTACGGACAAAGAATCATGCAGGTTTGCAGTTAATAAGCGACAAAATACAAATTATTCGTTTTTACCTGTCACTAGTAAGGTCAGTTGCATACGGAGAAAGCGAGATAAAATTATTTGCTTGCAAAGAAATAACAATTCGATGGTAATTTTCGTTCTCAAAAGGCGAAAAGTGGTACGATAAGCTGTTTAATGTGAAATATTTACCTTTATTTCATCATTTTAAAGCTATTTACCAATTTCCAAAACATATAATTTTTTGGGTCAAAATCGTAGCTATTGCCTCTTTAAAAGATTTCTTTAGTACATTTTCTTAATGGGTAAGTATTCCATTTGTAGACATTATTTTACATGAAATATTGTCCATTGAATGGACAAAATTGAATAGCAGCTGACAATATTTCATAGTGAAATATTGTCCCGACATAATTTCATGATAAAATTTAATAAAATTTTGTCCATGGACGATATTTCCTATGAAATTTGTCTCATGGATACTATTTCATAGAGGACAATATTTTATGATACACATACACGTATATCCGAAGACAGAACCTGTATTTACAACGCCTTATGTCGTGTGTGTTTTGTGTTCAATTGTTTGAGGTAAGCAATGATCGTGTGTGTTGTTGATATTGGTATGATTGTTGACTTTCTATTCGAAAGTGTATAACTATACATAGTCCAGTCTGCTGAGAATATGGTCACCGTGGTAATTAAGATGTTTACATCGTGTGGCGGGACACAACATTAAATAGTCTGCGGCAGAACCTAGTCCCTGATTGTAGGACTACTAGTGGCTCTGTTTTTGTTGTGGTTGACTATGTATTACTATGCTTTGTTTGTTTGTTAAATGTTTGGTCTCTGGGGACTATATCTATAAATCACTACTGGAAATTTCGTTCACGTTATATATAGTAGCAGTCGATTTTAGTTTTATATGTATGTTTTGTTGATCGTTGTTTGTCCTTTTGTACTTTTTCTTTTGGCCATTGTGTTGTCTGTTCTTCTTCGATATACGGATTCTGATTACCCCATTGATCTCTTCAAACTCTTCTTAAATAACTGACACTTTAAATGTGGTCAAGATAAAAAACAGAAATGTTTTCGGTAATACTGATAACCACATTTAAAATTTTCGAATGTTTGTTTGGTGTTGTTTAACGCCACTTTCAACGATATTTCAGTCATATCGTAGCGGTCAGTTTTATTGGTGGAGGAAATTGGGGAACCCGGTGAAAACCACCGACCTGTCGCAAGTCACTAAGAAACTTTATCACATAATGTTGTACACCACGCCCTGATCGAGATTCGACCTCACAACATCAGTGGTGATAGGCTCTGATTGCACGTTTTCGAATGAAGTAAATTTACTACATTACAGATACATCTAGTGTGTGTCTCGTTAATGTAATGTTTTCCCGGTTTATTCTGTTACACTCGTGAGTTTTGATCCAAGTTAAGAATCAAACACATTATTACTGACAAAAATTAAAATATATGGTTAAATTATTGATACAAAGACAATAAACCATGCTGATTCTTTTATTATTTTTTTTATTTCTTTATATTTCATCTCATTCTATGCTATTAAATATCCGGAAAACATAGAAAAGTGACCTCCCAGCATGTATTCGCTTGATTTGCTATATTTAGAATCTTTCTTGATATACACCCTGTCTCCTTTTGTGAGTTGTAGCACAGTATTTAGACTTCCTGTGGAGTAGTTTGTACCAAATAGCCTTCCAGACACCACATCGTTCACCAAGAAAGCACAGTGTAGATATTTACCGATAGTTCATCTAACTGTAGCCGACAACATATACAGTCCTGCTCTTGGTACGGTGAATACCCCTGTATTAGGTGAATAGTGTCCTCCAACGTTTGTCTTCACTGAATCAAATTTGATTATTTCGTTCATCGCTGGTGTAAAACTTTTAGATAAGGTTGCTGTAAAGGCTGGTATCTTTCTAGGATCTGAAACAGGATTACAATATTATATACTTATGCCGTCTGATATATGGTTTTGAACGCTCTGGGCTTGACTCGATCAACGTCATTTTACTATCCACACGAATAAATTGTGGACAAGATAGAAACAAAGATATCTTAGGTATTACTGAGAACCACATTCTGAAAGTGTTCGTATGAAGTAATTACTTTACGGTTAAGCCTACTGTTTGTATGGTTTATGAACAAAATTGTGTGGATAGTAAAGACACGCTAATCAAGACAAATTTCTTTGTTAGGACTACTTTATTAAAAAGGAGTTCTTTAAGTCAAAGGAATAGAGCTTATCTTTCAAATCTTATATTGATGGGTATTATTCGTGTTTGTAAAATATTTCGCTCAGTTTGTTCAGTATTTTAAATTCTGGCCTTCTTGTAGTTCAATGTTTATACATATTTACATCAATTCCGCAAAACGTACAAAAATCAACAAGAACAGACATGAGTGCACCAACTTAGAAAGTGTTCTCCGCTACATAGAATAAAAATAACAGCAACGAGTGCACCTACTTAGAAAGTCTTCTTCGTTATAAAGATTATATTATATAAGATAACAAGAACAGATATGAGTTCAATGTTTATAAATATTTACATTAATTCCGCAAAGCGTACAAAAATCAACAAGAACAGACATGAGTGCACCAACTTAGAAAGTGTTCTCCTTTACATAGAATAACAATAACAGCCACGAGTGCACCAACTTAGAACGTCTTCTCCGGTATGAAGATTATATTATATAAAATAACAAGCATAGACACGGGTGCACCAACTTAGAAAGTCTTCTCCATTACAAAGATTATAAAATAATAATTACATTAATAAATATACACTTTATATTTTAAATGAAGACATGAATAGCTAACGCGATCGTTAGAAAAACTTGAAACTGTCACATAAACTGCAGTTATCGAGTAGATGGAGTACATCGAGAATAAACAAATCTACAAATATTATGGACACGGGGCCTTGTCAAACATTAAGACTGTTCACATGACCATGTTCAATTTTAGAAAACTGCAGAATATCCAATTAACTGAATATGAAAAATAAGAAGTTACAAATGCTTACTTGTGAAGGCTGTTCCTTTCTTTAACTTGAGGATGACATTCAGTAAGTCGTCGACAATGCCATGATCTGAAAAAATAAAACAACAGTTCCAGTAATAACTTATAATCAATTAATAGCATTACTTATTATAGCTGCTACAATTCATCATGCTAATTTACTGTTATTACAATAGTGACACTTCAAAACAAGTAATGGCTCAAATCACCCTGGGGGGAATTGTTACAAAAAGGGGGGCTGCCATCGAGTACCTGTGGTGTATCAGTGTAAATGTGCAAAGGGGGGAGGGGGGGGGGGCTGCCACCGAGTACCTGTGGTGTATCAGTGTAAATGTAAATGTACATATCTAGTGTCAATCAACTTTGTCTGGTTTTTGTTTCTGGTGGAGTACATTTTATCGTCACGGTATGTGTTTTCACATGTCATATGTTTTCGTATCATCCATTTTATTTTGATTTCCACAACGCACGTGTTATTTTTGACGTGTCTTCTGCTTTCTATTTCTGGAACGTAAACAGGAATCCAACGTGATATCTGTCAAAAATGTTCAAGGTTGCTTTTAAAGACGTAAGTACCAAAAATAGTGAACTTACCTACTGAACCATACCTTTTGTAATGCTAAAAAATTACTTCATTTATAAAGTAGCTGGAAAAAAATCCAGAAGGGCTATATAAAATTGAACTATGTCGTCTGCCTCTCAAGCACCGGCTCTTCCTGTCATGTGACTGTCATGGGGTCACTGATCGTACTTGTAAACAAAAGAGCTGACTGAAATGTGACTCTTTCTTATATAAAATACATGTCACATTGCAGTGCATGTGGTTTCAGCACTAAAAAAAGCATCAAAAGTAAACACAATTTTGGAAGTGGTCATTTTCATACATTCTGTTATTTTATGTAGATGTAGTATGATTTGTAGATGACCAGAACCATGCAATTTTAAAACCAGCCATTTCCGGATTTTATATTCGTTTCCATCGCGCATATCGGCCCTGTTTTACATTATGCGAAAACATATGACGCCATTTTACTGACAGCAAAACTTGACAGCTAATCGAGAGTATATTAAAATACAAGAATGGCTTTTAAAACAATCATATGTACAAAGAAATATTTAACTAGCCATTCTTTGAAAATTCCAATCGTCATATGAATGAAGGGTTAACACTATTAATCGTTATATCGGAAAATCGATAATAGTACGAAAACACATAACACGATGTTATATATGTGTCTGATGGTGTCTTCTGTGCTTACAATGAGTCGTGTATATAATTGCCTTTTTTTTGGTATGTAGTACAGTTAGTGGGATGTCTAGGGGCGACACATCTTTATTCTGATTGCATATTGTAGTCTTGTTATTTTTTACCTGGTGTAGAGGTCATCAATTTGGGCTAGTTAGCCCCGGCGACCCTTCTTGATTTGTTTTTTTTATCTAAAACCTATATTTATACTCCCCCGCAATGTAGACATCGTCAATAACTGCTCACTTACATAAACAAACCGTTCATTAATGCTAACGTGTGTTAGATTGAAGGGTATGTATTCTACCGTTACAACATATATATAATACGTGTCAGAGTATAACAAATAGTATAAAACAACATCTAAATAAAAAGTTATATTTCAAGTTGCTGAATTATATTTGTCTACAATAGAAAAACTTACCATGCGCTGTAACATCGAACATGTTTCCATTTAAAATCAGGAAAGCGAATGGCAAAAAGTAGAAAACTTTCATTGTCACAGAATACATGTAGAACCCAAGAAGATTCTACATATTTTGTGTAATTTGTCATATTTAATCAGGACATTCCGTGATAAATTTGGTGCGTGCATACAAAACACTGTAATGTATACCTTGCACATGTTACAATCGTTATTCCATTTTTAGAATAAACTTTTATGCTGGTGAAAATACCTGATAAATACCTAGAAAAGTATAGATTGATAGTCATGCATGTGTTACTTCTTGTTAATGATATTTTACAAGCATAGAAACTTTACTATTCGTCCATGTATTACCTTAAAACAGTATTTTGCTGCAAGTCACAAGTTCACAACCAAATAAAAAAGGCAAAATATGAGGGATTTCGTTGATTTGTTGGCGACGACACACATCGGTTTTGTTAATTGAACTTTTCTTATCACACGTGTTAGACTGTCATTTCCGATTTCAAATTAATGTTTTTTTGATCTAAGTACAAGTCAAGTTAAGATACATGTGTTACCGTACCGAGGGTATTTGTTCATTAACCCCTAGCTGCTACTTATTTTGCTGGTGCCGAAGTTAATATTTTTACTATTAAACAATGGAATTGTTTAGATCATCATGTGCTATGGTATATATGGACTGTGTGTTTTTAACGCCACTTTGAACATTTCATTTAATTCTGAATCTAAATCTGAATATGGAATCGCTCTAAATAGACACAATTACGAAGTAAAAGTATCCGGCGTCTGTCTGTTCGTCCGTCCGTATGTCGTAACCCTTTCACAGTTTCGTATTATAAAGTACCATCGCATGCCCAGTCTCCAAATTTTGTCCTCTGGCGTGCTTAATAAGTGTTGTTTGTATCTTTCTAGGGCAGCCGCCCCTGACATCTGATTAGTCGAAATATTTTCCGCCTCTTCATTTGCATTACTGCAGATGAAGCCATGAGACGTGCCAGAAACGTTCCTCTATACTCTGTGTTACATGAACCATTTTTCTAAAGTATGGTACTTACTTTTCATATGCCCATTCCTTTCCATTTTCTATATCAAAGGTAAACGGTCCATACTTGTATATACTCGCTTGGAATTTGAATGAATATACGTCCTTGGTTTTTATACGATGGTGTAACATTAAATGGCCATCATCTGTGTTTCTAATGAGACTCCAAGTTGCTTACCTTGCGTCAGTTAGAAAGGTTTAAAGATACCACAGGATTAATCAGAAGCCTAAATCGAAGACGAACAAATGTTGCGATGGCCAAATGAAAAAAGAACAAAATGACAAACAATGATGTGCAATAAATTACGCAAAAAACTAACGATTGAGGAGCACAAATCCTACAAAAACCGTGGGTAAACATCAGGTTCTTCGGAAGGGATAGGACAGTTCCTCCCTTCACTAGTGACAGTTGTCGTGCTACTCTTGTTACAACCCACGTGATGAGTCATGCCTCTACATCTTCAATAACAACTTTCTGAGGTCTGTTTGCGAGTTAAATATGATAACGTTGTCTTAATTATTTGCCAATGTTACGGCCTTCATTTTACATACCATTTCACATTGTAAAGAATTCCGGGTATATCCGACCAAATTCTTTAATATTTGTTATTGCAATAAAAACATTATTAAATATATTTTAGTATATCATATAAACCATGTTGTGTGTCTGTGTGTGTGGCATGAATGCAATTTACAGGTTATACGTATAATTTATCGACATTGTATTATTGTATTTGTTTTCATTCTTTGACGGCCACAGGGAAGATTAACTTTATGTAAACTGTGTTACCCTCTTAAAATAAAGTATTATTACTATTCACACATTATACACTAACGGTGTATGTTTTATCTTCTATGATACGAAAATAAAAACGTGTATTTAAAAGTATTCAAATGATTTGTCATTGTGGAATTTCAGTTGAGTAAAAATTAATCTCGAAGAACCAATTTTATTTTCGACTGTTTCAAGTGACCTGAATTTGGGTGAAACAGAGAGAAGGGATCCTTATGAACTGTTGCTATTTCCAGGATGATTTAAAATCTAATATGCGCACCGAGGCCTCTGATTGGAGGAGATATTTTCGACTTCTTTTCCAAAACTATTTCGTATGAAGTCATCAGAACTCGCCTGATCTGTTTCTGTATGGCTCTGAAGAAGTATTCTTGCATTTCGTAGCAGTTTTAATGGTCTCTGACTGTCTGTAGCATTTTTATATCGTTCCCTAAAACAGCTATATAAAGTGTCAGCAGAATTGCCAGAAATATTCTCTTTTAGTGTCTTTCAGAAATGTTATTCTCTTCAGAGCAAATTTAAGTCAAAGTTTCCTGACTTGGCCTCTGATTGGCTAAAACATTTTGTACTTCTTTAAAAAAAACTACTGCATGCGAAGTCGCTTATGTATGTGATCAGTGTTGTACGGCGAGGGCACTATACCTCACCAGTCAACACTATATGAAAATTGTTCTCGGGGGAGAAGACAATGATATATTTAGTACATTACATCCCGTACCAGACATAAAAGAAAAACACAAATTCAATATAATAATAATAATAAAATTTACAATGTAACATGATATTTGCATTGCCAAACATGGCCATGTTGACAGCAGAATACAGCGCAAGTCTATTTTAAGGGAGATTAATCTTGACAAAAATATATAAGAATTACGCGGGAAAATCTATGCCACAGGTATAGTCCCCACGGGAAATCCTTTGAAACTGGCATAGTTCCCGTTGTCAAGTGTACTGTTCAAAAATAGTACACACTGACTATCCAATCAAAATGTAGCATTTTCATATGTTAGTAATCTCTTGATACTTGTATCATTTGTCATTTTAAAAAAAATGGGGGGTGCTTAACTTTTTTCTTTGTGTATATATATAAATCCTTGAATACACAAACCAGAAAACTAAGTATTGAATAGAACGAATCCCACTAAAACCGAGGGTAATAAAAACATTAGTGCGCACGACACGTTTCTGGAATAACCTTCATCAGGTACGCACAAAATCGAAAGATTGGAAAGCCAAATAATTTAAAGCTTTGGGAGTAATAAAACGAAAAGGCATAAACAGTATAGCCAAAATCGGCTAAGGTCACCTATGCCTTAGGGAGGAGAACCTTAGTTTTATTAATATTTACATTATTTAGGAACTGTAGTTTTCAGTAATAAATACAATTAATAAACCATGTCAGTGCCGAAGCACTGATTACTGGGGTAAACTCAGGTGCTCCGGAAGGGAGAACAGCTCTTCCCTTCATTAGTTACAGCTGTCGTGTTACTCTTGCTTCAAGTCCGGTGATGAGTCATGCATGAGGGAATATTGGCTCTACTTTTTCAATGACAACTTTGTGAGGTTTGTTTGCGAGTTAAATATAATAACGTTTTTTTCATTATTTGCCAATGCTGCGGCCTTCATTTTACATACTAGTTCACATTATCAAGAATTCCGGGTATATCCGACCAAATTCTTTAATATTTGTTATTACAATAAAAACATTATTAAATATATTTTAGTATATCATATAAAACATGTTATGTGGCATGAATTCAAGTTACCGGGTGTACGTATAATTTATTGACATTTGTATTATTGTATAGGTTTTTATTCTTCGACGGCCACAGGGAAGATTAACTTTATGTAAACTGTGTTACCTTCCTAAAATAAAGTATTTATTATTATTCACTAATTATACACTTACGGTATATGTTTTATCTTCTATGATACGAAAATAAAAACGTGCATTAAAAACTATTCAAATGATTTGTCATTGTGGAATTTAAGTTGTGTAAAAATTAATTTCCCAGATACATTTTAGTTTTATTTTCCACTGTTTCAAATGACTTGAAATTGTGTGATACAGAGAGCAGGCTTAGGGTTCCTTATGAAGCGTTGTTATTTCCAGAGTGATTTAAATTCCAATATGCCCACCATGGCCTGTGTTTGGAGGAGATATCTTCGACTTCTTTTCCAAAATTACTTCATATGAAGTCACCAGACTCACCAGATCTGTTTCTGTATGGTTCTGAAGAGATGTTGCGTTTCGTAGCAATTCAATTGGTCTCTGAATGTTTGTAACATTTGTCAATGTTTCCCTAAAATAGCTAAGTACAGTGTCACCAGAATTGCCAGAAATATTTTCTTTGTGGGTCTTTTAGAAATGTTATTCTTCTTAGAGCAAATTTAAATCCAATCTGATTGGCTAATACATTTTGTACTTCTTTTGAAAAATTACTGCATGAAAAGTCACTAATATGGTGTTCAATATTGTCATGAAAGATAGCTGAAATCTGGGATGAATAAAACTGGTTAAATTTCATTTAACTTCTCGCTTGACGTTATGTAAACGATGAATTGGTCACGGTACAATAAGTTCAGAAGAATTAGTATTTTTCCTAAGAATAATCGTCCTATTTGAGAGAGTCTATGTGATATTTCTTACTGGTAAATATGGTTTAGTGACTTATTTTATTGGTAACTTTACATATTGCTGACCTCTATATATGTACAGCCTTCCACAAAAGTGTGATCAGTGTTGTACGGTGACGCAGGTCGAGAGCTGACATTGGTTTTATTTAGGTTTTCATGATTTAACCTTTTATTTCTTCAATATGACCGTCAATATTTTTATTTTATTTCTTTAGTGATGTTTTGAGTCGGAAACTTATGTATCTATATAACACACTAGGGATACCATTTTATTGTTGGCAAGAAAATATTGAAAAGGCATGGCTTAGATGCGAAATGTTGTGTGTATGCTATTCCGATTTATAACGTGTGTGTGTGTGTGACATTGTTGTGAACATGTGCGCATATATCACCAATATACGTACTAGTATACGCTTGTATGTTAGAGATTAACACCACTTTCAACAATATTTCAGTATATCGCGGTGGTCAGTTTTATTCGTGGAGGAAACCGGGTCCGTCTAAACACCGCAAAGACCGGTCTTAGTGCACTAAGACACCGGTCTTAGTGCACTAAGACCTTAAAATTTGCACTAAGACCATTACATGATGGCTTAATCGTAAAAAAAAGACTTGCAATTTGATAATATTTTAATAAACATTTATATATCACCTGTTGATCTTTGAAGTATTGTTTCACTGGGAAATTATTTGTTTTAGCGGTCTCTGAGGGCGACATTTATGTCTAAAAATAAAATCGCGTAAAACAAATTGAATGGCTTTAGAAAAAAAAAGTACTCAATCTGAGTATTTTTAGTATTCTTTTGAATGAAAACATATAATTGTCATTTATAACTAAAACATAGTGAAAAAGCTTCAGATATTATATTTTCGTAGTTTTGAAATAGAGTAATCAAATCATATATATCAAAGAGAATTTAAAATTTTGCTTTTCCCACTTTTAATAAATTTGTAAATTAATTTGAAAAAAATATGAAAAACTTGTATCGCAGGAATCCTTGTATCAGTTGAAATAATAAAAATCAAATCAATTAAATTTCGTTGTCAAGTTTTCATCATTTTCTCATGAATCGTGTTTGATTATACTTCGAAATAAATTCACTATCAACATTTCTTAGTATATGATGTAAGAAGCTTACCCAAAAGAAGTTAGTTTTGGAGGGCGCTTGAATATTATATTATGCATGTTTGTGTAGGATGCAAAAGTAAGTTTTTATTTCCATAAATTTCCCAAATTTATAGATATTTAGATATATGTGTACAATGATTTTTATACAGTTTTCATTAAAGGAAATTGAAAATTTATGAAGTAATAATTTATCATTTATCAGAAGGGGAAAAGAAATTAATTTACAAAATTTCAAACATCGGTAATTATCAAAATCATAGGACCCAAGCCTGCATTGGGTAATAATACGCTCCATTGATTTCAATCAATAGCAAAATGATCATAAATTTACTATTTTTGGTAAGGGACACATTTTTGAATGGAAGGCTGGGCTGTTGATTCTGAAAGGATATGCAGGACCTCCTCTGCTCGACATCCGTCGATTGACTCTTATTACAAATACGGTTTAGACGAAAGGAGGACGGGATTATTGTGAATGCGACAAACGGGAGATATCCGTGATCATTTGTCACAATGGTTAACCAAGCTTTATCACACACACCTCGCTACGAGTTTGAATCGAACTCACCACTTGGTATGATTGTTGACTTTCTATTCGAAAGTGTATAACTATGCATAGTCCAATCTGCTGAGAATATTTGGATATTTATGGTGCTAGCTCACTGAAACAATAATCCATGAGAGACAAATCGCTCCACTCTGGCATGTTATCTGGATTCTGAGCCAACCAGTGGTTGCACAAAATAACCAAGTTTACATTTGGGTTATCAATATTATGAAGAGCAACTGAAAATTAATTTAATTCTTTTCTTTTACAAGAGAAATAAATCAGTTCATTTGTATAATTGTTGTTTAACGCCAAATGAGCAATTTTTCAGCTATATCATGGCGAGAACAAGTTACTTTCAATGAGATGATAATGATGTCCTGGCCGTGCTCAATCCCATTATCTATCTCGCGTCAGGCAGGCATGCTAACCATTACACTACAGATGTGGTATTTGGAAAATTGAAGCAGACAACAAGATTGCTAGATGTGAAAAAGAAAGATTTAGATTGGGATTAATTGATAAACCGATTATTTAATGACATATGTAATATTTCCTAGTTTTCGTAGACAATTTGGGGCTGTCGTGGTCGTGATCGTATGGTTGTTGGATTTACAACTACCTGTACATTCGGTGTCTATCACCACTAACGTGAGTTTGAACCATGTTAATGTCGAAGTGTAATTGATACAACATTATGTGATAAAGTGTGTCAGTGACTTGCGACAGGTCGGTGGTTTTCTTCGAGTTCTCCTTTTTCCTCCACCAATAAAACTGACACCCACGATATAACTGAAATATTGTTGAAAGTGGTGTTAAACACCATAAACGAACCCAAACCTATTTAGACAATTCCCAATTTCCATCACCTTCTGGGTTTTTTAGATCACTAGTCAAAGGCTCGCGTTAGCATTTCTCATCACTTGTCCGACATTCGTCTTCCATTAACTTTTCACATTTTGATCTTCTCAAGACCAATGGACCAAACTTGGATGTAATACTCCATGAATGGTCCTCTTCCAAAATTATGTCCAATGACCTTGTCCTACATCCAAGATAGCTGCCATGGCTTCGGATTGGTTGACAAAATTGGAAACCTTTGAAAATGTTCTTTAGAACCACTGCATGGAACAAATTCAAATTTGTACCAAATAGTCCTTGGGTCGGTGGTATTCTCCAGGTACTCCGGTTTCCTTCACCAATAAAACTGAAATGCCACAATGTAGCTGAAATATTGTTGAAAGTGGCATTAAGCACCATAACCCTAACTCTTAATTATGGATAGATTGAAGATTTTATTAGTTTCTGTCTCTTATCTTAAGTCCAGCTGTTTATTGCATCAATTTAGAAATTTAACTAGCTTTAAATGGAAAACATACAGGTCAAGTTTGTCTTTCAAAAGACAACATTTCACCTACAAGACAACAATATATACTTGGTTTGTGCATTTCTGATCCTGTATATTGGATGTAAGGAAACAAATTTTTAATAAAAACAAGAGGCTATCAGGAGCCTGTAATCACTCGCCTGGTTTTCAGCTTGACTTCTACAGTTTAAAGAAATAATTCAGTTGATTCATCTTTTTTTGTCATTTGAAATTTCTGATAATTGTAACGGAAGCCCTCGTGGATGCTGGAGTGTCACACATTATTATGAAAGTGGACCAACCCAAAATCATAACAGCTCAAGATTCTGAGCAGAAGATTTTAATATAACTTGCTATCTCATATTTATGCATTATCAGTATACATCGGCTGAAAGAAAAAATTCACAGAAAAACCCGGAATATATGTTGAATTTCTACAGGTATTCATTGCCATATAGCTGCAGTTAAAATTTAAGCTCATTTTGATTAATAATAAAGCAGCAATATACCATTATAAATATTTATATTTTTAGTAATGGCTGCCATCTTGAATAGAGGCCAGACTGTGGGAAAAATTGAAAGAGGACCACCCAATTACCATCTCGGCCAAATATGGCTTAAATTGGTTCAGCGGCCTCAGAGGAGAAGATGTAAATGTGATATTTTATTAAAATATGCCTTATTTGCATAATCGAAATAAATCGGTTGATATCAAAGTTTCACAGAAAACCCGGAATGTATGTTAAACTACTCATTAACATGCACGGAGCTTATTGTGACTAATAATTTAATAATTTTCTATTTTTGGTAAAGGCCACATTTTTGAATGGAGGGCTGGGCTGTTGAACATAATGTTAAGAGAACAACCAAAGTACAATATCAGCCAGTTTTTTTTTATTTGGTTCAATGGTTTCAGGTGAGAAGATTTATATGTGAAAGTTTACGACGTACGACGGAGTGACGAAGTGATGGCAACAATGTCCAGTCAATATGTCGTAGCGATATACAATACTCCATATGGAAATAAATAATATACGCCACCATATATAAGTATATTCTGAAGACATACGAGTATATAGTATCAATGTGTCAATAACCGTGAATGATCACTCGTAGTTATCTCTGATCTGTCCATTTGTGGTACGTACCTATTAATTTATTTATAGTTAAAATTATAATGTTGATCGATTGTTGTATTATATCAAGTGGTGTTTCAGTATATTCGAGACAAGAAACAAGTTATATACCAAAAGGGGTAATCAGAAACCGCAATTCGAACAAACATAGACGATACAATGGCCAACAGAGAAAGGACAAAACAACAAGCAAAATATAAAAGGATAGGCAGTTCCTGCTCCACTAGTGACACCAGTCGTGTTATTCTTAAACGACACGGACATGATATCGTCATTGTGTTGGATACCAGATACAAATAACTTGATAAACTGTAACTTCCCTACAACACAAACTGGAGTAAAGACGAACCGAACATCGTTTTTACCCACAGAAATCATGGCGGACATCACAACCCATGACTAAAACGTGAAAAGGGGGATTCTGAAAGGATATGCAGGACCTCCTCTGCGCGACATCCGTCGATTTACTCTTGCTACAAATACGGTTAAGACGAAAGGAGGACCGAATTACTGTGACTACGACAAACGGGAGATATCCGTGGTCATCTGTCACAATGGTTAACCAAACTCTATCACACACACCTCGCTACGAGTTTGAATCGAACTCACCACTTTAGTTGAAAGTGAACATTATAAGATCAATGAAATAATCAATCTCAACAACAGTAAGCACTCCTGTCACAAACCTTGTTGTATCTGGGTAGGTTTTTTATTGTTTGTCTATATATAGACTGTCGTTGGAAATCTAATTATCAGAGGAGGGTTGGGGTTCAATTATCCAGTTTAAAGTTGTCACATTGTTGTGCCTGTCCGAAACCAGAACCTGGATTTACAATGCCATATGTCGTGGTATGTTTGTGTTCAATTGTTTGAGATGAGAAATGATCGTGTTTGTTATTGATATTGGTATGAGTGTTGACTTTCTATTCGAAAGTGTATAACTATGCATAGTCCAGTCTGGTGAGAATATGGTCACCGTGGTAATTAAGATGTTTCATCCGTGTGTCGTGGTACAACATTAAATAGTTGCGGCAGAACATAGTCCCTGATTGGAGGACTACTAGCGGCTCTTCTTGTTGTGGTTGGCTACATTCCTATGTTTTGTTTGTTTATTAAACATTGGACTCTGGGGACTATTTCTATAAACCAGTTCTAGAAGTCTCGTTCACGCTATATATAGCAGAACTAGCATTAATTAACTGACATTTTAATTGTGGTCAAGATAAAAAAAAACAGTGATGGTGCATATGTGTGCTATATACATGTATATTGATTGTTTATGTGGGTGCTACATGTATATACATGTATATTGATGGTGTATATGGGTGGTATATACATGTATATTGAATGTGTATATGGGTGCTATATACGGGGTCGTCTCATTACTCCGACAGTCATTACTCCGACAGTCATAACCCCGACAGTCATTACTCCGACACTCATTAATACTCCGACCATGCATCCCGGACTGTATCATCATATCCTATATAATCGCAACTCCAGTTGTTCCAAAGGTCTTATTTAAGTTGTGTTACTTTGTTTCGGATTTGTCTAAAACATGGCTGTCATGAGATTCTGATTGGTCAATTTTCAGGAATCTTCTTCTTGAGAACCACTAAACGGATTTGAATGCAATTTGGTGTGAATGTTTCTATGAAGGTCCTTATCAAGTTTTGATAGTTTTGGGGCCATTTACGAATTTCAAAATGACCACTTGTGAAGGTCAACATTTTATTGAAACTCTATGGAAAACAATATTTTCGTCATCTTCTCGAGAAACACCCAACAGAATACTACCAAACTTGGCACATTTGTTAATTTTATGTGTGTTTACAAGTGTCCTGTGCGGAGTCAATAAAGAAGTGAAGGAAAATAACAACAACAAAAATCAAATCCATTCTTGGCTTTTTCTATACAAACCCGGGGAGCACAGACAACAATCTAAAGGGTAAAAACACACAAAATTACGAGCCCAATGAGTTCGACCGAATGCGAGTGAAGCAATTTCTGTCTGAAACTGTTGCAATGCACCCGCAGTATTGGTCGCGGGTAGTACGGGTCTCTTCAACAAACCCAATTCCGTACGCATCTGATGCAATGGTAGGTAGGTGTCGCTCAACTATGAGACGACTTGATAACTTGAAAAGGTAGGCCATGTATTTTTGCTATCCTGAATTTTGAGGAAAATATCACGGGAATCGAAGAAACAAACTAATCAGAGAAAGCATTTTTATTAGATCTACATGAAATAATATTTTCTTTTGTAAAAAAATATTTTGTTGGGCCGCGCTGAAAAGCCTTAAAAGAATAGCGCTGCATACCAAAAAAGTTAAATGGGAACTCCCGTACTGCATTTGGATTGCTAAAAGCGCCAGAATTGCAAAGACTATCGGTCACTGTCGAAGTATTAAGAGTCGGAGTAATAAGTGTCGGAGTAATGACATTATCCCCTATATACATGTATATTGATGGTGTGTATGGGTGCTATATACATGTATATTGATGGTGTATATGGGTGCTATATACATGTATATTTATTGTGTATATGGGTGTTATATACTTGTATATTGATTGTGTGTATGGGTGCTATGTACATGTATATTGATGGTGTATATGGGAGCTATATACATGTATATTGATTGTGTATATGGGTGCTATGTACATGTATATTGATGGTGTATATGGGTGCTATATACATGTATATTGATAGTGTATATGGGTGCTATGTACATGTATATTGATTAGGTATATGGGTCTATATATATGTATATTGATTGTGTATATTGGTGCACTATGCATTTATATTGATGGTATATATGGGTGCTATATACATGTATATTGATTGTGTATATGGGTGCTTATTTTTATTATGCATGTATATTGATGGTGTATATGGGTGCTATATACATGTATATTGATTGTGTATATGGGTGCTATATACATGTATATTGATGGTGTATATAGGTGCTACATACATGTATGTTGATTGTATATATGGGTGCTATATACATGTAAATTGATGGTGTATATGGGTGCTACATACATGTATATTGATTGTGTATATGGGTGCTATATACATGTATAATGATTGTGCATATTGGTGCCACATACATGTATATTGATTGTATATATGGGTGCTACATACATGTATATTGATTGTGTATATGGGTGCTATGTACATGTATATTGATGGTGTATATGGGTGCTACATACATGTATATTGATTGTGTATATTGGTGCACTATGCATTTATATTGATGGTATATAAAGGTAATAACAAAATTACCGAACTCCGAACAATCTTACAAAGGGAAAGTCAAAACTCATAATTATATAAACAGACAAAATCAGTCAACAACCGGAAAACTGTGAAAACCGTAATGACCCTGACTTGGTACAGGCATTTCTAAAGAAATGGTGGGTTGAATCAGATTTTAAGGCGCCAAACCTCCCGCTCTCATTACGGTTCAAAGGTTCCGGCTGTCACTGTAACAGTATTTAAATACAGGAACAAAATAGGTAAAATAGTTGTCAAAGCAGTACCATATTCGGTGACGTAAATGTCAAAAATACTTTTACGTCACACATTGACAAAAAAATTCTTGACATTTGTGACTTCTTTATCTTTATATACTTTGGGTGGTATATACATGTATATTGATGTTGTATATTGGTGGTATATACATATATATTGATGGTGATATGGGTGGTATATATATGTATATTGATTGTGTATATGAGGTGGTATATACATTTATATTGATTGTGTATATGGGGGGTATATACATATATATTGATTGTGTCTATGAGGTGGTATATACATGTCTGTCCGACGCCAGAACTTTGATTTACTCCACCATATGTCACGGTCTTTTTGTGTTCAATTGTTTGAGGTGAGAAATGCTCATTTGGGTTGCGATTGTTGAGTTTCTGTTCATCAGTGTATAGTTAGTTGTATATAGTCCAGTCTGCTGAGAATATGGTCACCATGGTAATTAAAATGTTTACATCCGTGTAGCTGGACACAACATTATATAGTCTGCGGTAGAACCTAGTCTCTGATTGGAGGCCTACTAACGGCTCTTTGTTGATGTTGTTGACTATTTATTACTATGTTGTGCTTACTTGTTAAACACTGGTCTCTGGAGACTATTTCTATAAACCAGTTCTGGAAGTCCAGTTCACGTTATGCATAGTAACACTAGGATTGAATAACTGACATTTTATTTGTAGTCAAGATAAAAAACAGAAATGTTTACGATAATACTGAGAACCAGATTTAACGTTTTTGAATATTTGTTTGTTTGGTGGTGTTTAATGCCACTTTCAACAATATTTCGGATATATCGTGGCGGTCAGTTTTATTGGTGGAGGAAACTGGAAGATCCGGAGAAAACCATCGAGCTGTCGCAAGTCACTAACAAACTTTATCACATAATGTTGTACACCTCGCCCTGATCGAGACTCGAACTCACAACATCAGTGGTGATAGGCTCTGATTGCACGTTTTCGAATGAAGTAAGTTTATTACCTTGGGTTAATTACCAGGGTCATTACGGTTTTCACAGTTTTCCGGTTGTTGACTGATTTTGTCTGTTTATATAATTATGAGTTTTGACTTTCCCTTTGTAAGATTGTTCGGAGTTCGGTAATTTTGTTATTACCTTTCTTTACCTTACAGATACATCTACTGTGTGTCTCGTTAATGTAATTTTTTCCCGTTTAATCTAATACACTCGTGAATTTGGATCTAGGGTAAGAATCAAACACATTATTACTGACAAAAATTAAAATATATGGATAAATTAATGATACAAAGAAAATAAACATTGCTGATTCTTTTATTATATTTCATGTCATTCTATGCTATTAAATATCCGGAAAACATAGACCAGTGTCTTCCCAGCATGTGTTCACTTGCACTGCTATATTTGGGATCTTTCTTGATATACACCCTGTCTCCTGTTTTGAGTTGTAGCACAGTATTGAGACTTCCTGTGGAGTAGTTTGTACCAAATGCCCTTTCATACATCACGTCGTTCACCCATAAAGCGCAGTGTAGATATTTACTGCTAGCTGATCTAACTGTAGCCGACAACATATAGAGTCCTTGTCTTGGTAAGGTGAATACCCCTGTGTGAGGTGAATAATGTCCTCCTATGTTTGTCCTCACTGAATCAAATTTTTATTATTTCGCTCTTTGATGGAGTAAAATCTTTAGACAATGTGGTTGAAAAGGCTGGTATCTTTCTTGAATCTGAAACAGGATTACATTATTGTATTTGTGCTGTCTGATATATGGTTTAGGACGCTCGGGAGCTTGACTCGATCAACGTCATTTTACTATCCACACGAATAATTTGTGGCCAAAATAGAAAACATATATCTTAGGTATTACTGCGAAACACGTTCTGAAAGTGTTCGCATGAAGTAATTACTGTGTGCGTAGTTTATGATCAAAATCGTGTGGATGGTAAAGACACGCTGAACAAGACAAGTGTCTGTGTTAGAACGGCTTTATTGAAAAGGGTGTTCCTTAGATCTAAGTAATCGAGCTTATCTTTCAAATCTTATATTGATGGGTATTATTCGTGTGTTTGTTAAACATTTCGCTTAGTGTGTTCACTGTACATATATCAATAAAAGAACAGACACGAGTGCATCAACTTAGAACGTCTTCTCCGCTACAAAGATTATATTATACAAAATAACAAGAACAGAAACGATTACATCAACTTTGAATATCTTCTCCGTTACAAAGATTATATTATATAAAATAACAAGAACAGAGACGAGTGCATCAACCTTGAATGTCTTCTCCGTTACAAAGATTATATTATATAAAATAACAAGAACAGACACGAGTGCATCAACTTTGAACGTTTTCTGCGTAACAAAGATTATATTATATAAAATAACAAGAACAGATACGAGTGCATCAACTTTGAATGTCTTCTCCGTTACAAAGATTGTATTATATAAAATAACAAGAACAGATACGAGTGCATCAACTTTGAATGTCTTCTCCGCTACAAAGATTGTATTATATAGAATAACAAGAACAGACACGAGTGGATCAACTTTGAATGTCTTCTCTGTTACAAAGATTATATTATATAAAATAACAGAAAGAGACACGAGTGCATCAACTTTGAATGTCTTCTCCGTTACAAAGATTATATTATATAAAATAACAAGAACAGAAACGAGTGCATCAATTTTGAATGTCTTCTCCGTTACAAAGATTATATTATATAAAATAACAAGAACAGAAATGAGTGCATCAACTTTGAATGTCTTCTCCGTAACAAAGATTATATTATATAAAGTAACAAGAACAGACACGAGTGCATCAACTTTGAATGTCTTCTCCGCTACAAAGATTATATTATATAAAATAACAAGAACAGAAACGAGTGCACACAACATTGAATGTCTTCTCCGTAGCAAAGATTATATTATATAAAATAACAGGAAGAGACACGAGTGCATCAACTTTGAATGCCTTCTCCGTTACAAAGATTATATTGTATAAAATAACAAGAACAGACATGAGTGCACACAACTTTGAATGTTTTCTCCATAACAAAGATTGCATTATAAAAAATAACAAGAACAGATACGAGTGCACCAACTTATAACGTCGTCTCCGTTATAAAGATCATAAAATGATAATTATATTAATAAATATATCTTAAATAAAGATATGAATTGCTGACGCCATGGTTAGAAAAACTTGAAACTGGCACATAAACTGAAGTTATTGAGTACATCGAAGATAAACAAATCCACAAATATAAAATACACCATAATGGACACTGGGCCTTGTTATACTGTAAGACGGTTGCCATGTGAGTACCTGTTCACATGACCTTGTTCAATTTTGAAAAACTGTAGACTCTTCGATTGACTGAATATCATAAAGACATAAAGTTACAAATCCTTACGTGTGAAGGCTGTTCCTTTCTTTAACTTGAGGATGACATTCAGTAAATCGTCGACAATGCCGTGATCTGAAAAAATAAAACACCAGTTCCAGTAATAACTTATAATCAATTAATAGCATTACTTATAATATCTGCTACAATTTATACTAATTTACTGTTATTATGAAAGTGACACTTCAGAACAAGTAATGTCTCAAATCACCCTGGGGAATTGCTACAAAAAGGGGGGTCTGCCACCGACTACCGGTGGTGTATCAGTGTAAATGTACAAAAAGGGAGAGGGGGCTGCCATCGACTACCTGTGGAATATTACAGTGTAAATGTACATATATAGCGTCAATCAAACTTTGACTGGTTTTTATTTCTGGTGGAGTACATTATGTATTTGTGTCTGACGGTGTCTTCTCTGTGTTAACAATGAGTCGTGTATATAATTATGTAGTATAGTTAGTGGGATGTCTAAGGGCGACCACTCTTTATTCTGATTACATAGTGTAGTCTTGTTATCTAAGACCCATATTTATATTCCAACCACCCCCCTCCCCCTCACTGTAGACATCGTCAATAACTGTTCACTTACATAAACTAACCAACTCTCCATTATTTTTAAGGAATGGAGAGTTATTGTTCTCTTTGTACTTTAGATACTATACACATATTTTTTTTCGCTATAAGATTAATATTTGATAAAAAAAGTACAACGGGTGGATTTTAATTTGCAGAAAGTCCTCGTATCTCTCCATTCCTTAAAAACAATCGGCCTCGGCCCCTTCGGGACCTCGGCTCCATTATTTTTAAGGACTGGAGAGTTACTCGAACATTCTCCTATACATAACATATATATAATACGTGTCAGAGAGTTCCAAATAGTATAAAACAACATCTAAATAAAAAGTAATATTTTAAGTTGTTGAATTATATTTGTCTACAATAGAAAAATTTACCATGCGCTGTAACATCGAAAATGTTTCCATTTAAAATCACGATAACGAATGGCAAAAAGTAGGAAAATTTCATTGTCACAGAATACATGTAGTACATACGACAATTCTACATATTTTGTGTACTTTGTCATATTTAACCAGGATATTCCGTGACAAATTTGCGTGCATACAAAACACTGTAATGTATACTTTGCACATGTTACAATTGTTATTCCATTTTTAGAATAAACTTTTATGCTGGTGAAAATACCTGATAGATACCTAGAAAAGTATTGATTGATAGTCATTCATGTGTTACTTCTTGTCAATGATATTTTACAAACATAGAAACGTTACTATTTGTCCATTTAAAACCTTTAAACAGTATTGTACTACAAGTCACAAGTTCACAACCGAATTAAAAAGACAAAAAATGAGGGGTTTCGTTGATTTGTTTGCGACGACACAAATGAGTTTTGTTAATTGAACTTTTCTTATCACACGTGTTAGATGGTCATTTCCGTTTTAAAATTAATGTTTTTCGGTCGAAGTTCAAGTCAAGTTAAGATACATGTGTTACCGTACCAAGGTATTTTGTTCCCCATTTACCCCTCTGTCGCATAGTAATTTTGCTTCCAAAATTAGTTGTTTAAAATAAATGTTTTTATTTTTTAAGATAGAAATTGTTGTAAAGATATTTCAAACTTTTACAAATCAAATATTTTGAACCTTAATTTAATTTAGTTTGACATTTTTATATTTTATTTTTATCACATCTTTTTGTGTGTACTACAAGCTAGTCTAAAAGTCTAACACAAAGAACATATAGATAGAAATGCTATTTCTAATCCAGGATTATCGATTGACATTAGGTGACCGACCATAGTCTTTTGTGGGAGATAAACAAATGAGCAATTCAGCTTAAAGGCACTAATTGACTCTTTGTGCCGCCCCAACAGATAATCTCAAAAAAAATGTGAGATTAAAGATAAAACCAAACAATCGCCCACTAAAGTGAGGCTTTTGACCAATTCACTCATTTGGAATTTAATACGCAAAGTTCATGCGCTAATCCAATTTTAAATCTCCAAACAACAGATTCAATTGGTCAATAACACCGAAAATAGTTCGAAACTACTGACCGAACTTTTTTCTTTGAGAAGTTCACATTTGCTGTGACTTTCAAAGAATAAAGTTGTTTATATTTTACTCAGTGGTTTGTCAACTATTTTCAGATTAGTTTTTAAACTTTATTTTTTTGTATTTCTTTTAAATGATAAATTTTTACATTTTATCATTCTAATTTATTTAAAGCACTCCGTATTTTTGTATTGCTAATTATGCAATGCCTTGCAAGCTTAATTTAATATTTTAGTATCACACTTATTTTATTTTCACTAAGTAATATTGTATTCATAACTTACAAGGGACACGGAGTCCTATTGCTTATTTTTTATATATGCTGTATATATTGTGATTATTCAGTTCTTTATGGGCACAGTGGTTGGTTAATACAATATCTTGTATCTTGTATCTTGTATTTTAGCATTTCACCTTGTTCATTATCAATAAGGGAGATAATCATTTTGTTTTGTTTTTTACGTCAAACAAGATGTAGATTAAAGTTCACAATATAGCTAAGTTTTTGTACATTACAATGATATAGATAATCAGAGATTGTAAGGAAGGTCGAGACGTTCACACAAATCTTTTATGTTGTTCACGGAAAGGTTCACTCTATCTAACCTGGATTTTTGTACTGCTAATAGTCTCCCCCCCCCCCCCCCCCCATTCTGTTGAGGCATCACAGCTTGTTGTTTTATCAGAACTCATATCTGGTCTCTTGAGTTTCAGTGAGCCCCAGCCATGACTCTCATGTCGTATATGTATTTTGTTGTATCTTTTGTTTTGGATTTTCTGCTCATATCTCCATTCTCAATTTCAAATATGATACATGGACCGTGTTCTCACAAACTATGGAGCTGGCGGGCCAGGGCATCAACTTAAGCCCAAGATCACATAGCAGACCAGGTGTTAGGTTTATAATACTGTATTTAGCTGGAGTATCTGGACTCCCATTCTTAAACAGATGAAGGTTTGATAGTCCTGACATTGAAGTAACATGGTTTACTTATGTTTCACCATCCCAAGAGTTGGTCGTGTATCAAGTCATACAGATGCGTTACCAGTTGAGCATTACACACATCACACACACACACACACACTCATTCACAAACATGGTTACAATTCTGGTAACGTAGATTAATACTTGGTATTGCAACTGTGTTACACGTCTTCTCTTAGACATCTACCCAACTAGTTATTCTGTTTCATTTGTTTGGAATTTCTAGTGCGATATCCTGTCCTTCAACTCATTTTGAGAATAAATAAGTTTTACCCTTATTAAGGGTCAGACCCATAACCCCACTGTTTTTATTATTATTGACAAAATTGTATTACATGATTTCTACACATTTACTGTGACATTCAAAGAATAAAGTTGTTTATATCTTACTCAGTAGTTTGTCAACTATTTTCAGTTCCTGTCCAGAGGTAAATCAATAAGGCCTACCCACAGGACTACTACTACAATATCAACAGCAGACAGAGAATCCATTCACACACACACAATAGATACGACACCTCGCTGCTAATGATTTAGTTGGTGCTAAAGTGGATAATTTCACTGAAAAACAATGCAACGTTTTAGATAGTCATGCGTTAATCTATGAACCGTGTGTTTTGATGCCACTTTCAATATTTCATTTATATACTACAAATATTCACTTTATATATCAACATTAGTTATTTGTGCATTTTATCAGAATACGGAATCACTCTAAATGGACACAATTACGAAGTAGAAGTATCTGGGGTCTGTCTGTTCGTCCGTCCTTATGCGTAAATTTTTCTAAAGTACCACCGCATACCCAGTTTCCAAATGTACCATGCATGTTCCTCTGGGGAAGGGGTGCCAAAGAAGTGTTGTTTGTATCTTTCTGGAGCAATTTGAAATAGAGGATGGCACACTGACATCTGATTGGTTAAAACATTTTAACTTCTCTGTTCTCTGTATCACATGAACCATTTAGCAAAATATGATACTTATTTTGTATATGACCATTCCTTTCCATTTTCAATTGAAAATCAAATACTATACTCCAATCACAAGGTAAATGACCTATATTTTATATTCTCGCTTGGAAATTTGATTGAATGAATACGTCCTTGATTTTCTGTCATCCTCCATGTATCTAATGGGACTCCGAGCTACTTCCATTGATTCATTAAGAAAGGTTTAAAGGTACCACATGACGTAAATAGAAGACGGACAGACAATCAAATGCCCAAATGAAAGAAAAAAGAAAAAATGTGGAATACACTGCAGAAAACTAAGTATTGAATAGAAAGAATCCCACTAAAACTGGGGGTAATAATAAAGTAGATATCAAATTTAATGTGCACGACGAGTTTCTGGAATAACCCTCACCAGGTACTCTCAACATCGAAAGAGTGGAAAGTCAAATAATTTAAAGATTTCGGACAATTAAACCACAGGCCCTAAACAGGTTAGCCAAAATCAGCTAAGGGAGGAGAACCTTAGTTTTAGTAATAATTACATTATTTAGGAACTGTAAATTTCAGTAATAAATATATCTAATAAACAATGTCAGTGCAGAAGGACTGACTACTGGAGTAACCTCAGGTCCTCCGGAAGGGCGAACAGTCCCTCCCTTCACTAGTGACAGCTGTCGTGCTACTCGTGTTACAAACCCGTGACAACGTTTTCTTCAGTATTTGCCTGAATGCTGCGGCCATCATTTTACATACTAGTTCACATGATAAAACATGCTGTGTGTCTGGTTGTGTGGCATGAATGCAAGCTACCGGGTGTACGTATAATTTATTGACATTTCTATTATTGTATAGGTTTTCATTCTTCGACGGCCACAGGGAAGATTAACTTTATGTAAACTGTGTTACCATCCTAAAATAAAGTATTTATTATTATTCACTAATTATACACTTACGGTATATGTTTTATCTTCTATGATACGAAAATAAAAACGTGCATTACAAACTATTCAAATGATTTGTCATTTTGGAATTTAAGTTGTGTAAAAATTAATCTCTCAAGTGATACAGAGAGCAGGCTTAGGGTTCCTTAGGAAGCGTTGTTATTTCCAGAGTAATTTAAAGTCAAATATGCCCATCACGGCCTCTGATTGGAGGAGATATCTTCGACTTCCTTTCCAAAACTACTTCATATGAAGTCACCAGACTCGACAGATCTGTTTCTGTATGGTTCGAAAGAGATATTGCGTTTCGTAGCAATTCAATTGGTCCCAGAATTGTCAAAAATATTCTCTTTGTGGGTCTTTTAGAAATGTCATTCTTTTTAGAGCAAATTAAAATTCAAGTTGGCTGACTTGGTCTCTTATTCGCTGACACATTTTGTACTACTTTTGAAAAACTACAGCATGAAAAGTCACTAATTTGGTGTTCAATATTGTCATGAAAGATAGCTGAGATCTGAGATGAATAAAACTGGTTAAATTTCATTAATCTTCTCGCTTGACGTGATGTGAACGATGAATTGGTCACGGTACAATAAGTTCAGAAGAATCAGTATTTGTAGTTAAATAATACAAGATTATTAAATGTGCATAGTACACAAAGACATAATAATAATCTTCCTATTTGAGAGAGTCTATGTGATATTTCTTACTAGTAAATATGGTTTAGTGACTTATTTTATTGGCAGCTTTACATATTGCTGACCTCTTTATATGTACAACCTTCCACAAAAGTGTGATCAATGTTGTACGGTAACGTAGGTCCAGACCCGACAGTGGTCTTGTTTTATTTAGGTTTTCATGATTTTGCCCTTTATGTCTTCAATATGACAGTCAATATTTTTATTTTTATTTCGTAAGCGATGTTTTGAGTCGGAAACTTATATACCTATATAACACACTAAGGATGCCATTTTATAGATGGAAAGAAAATATTGAAAAGGCATGTCTTAGATATTGTTGTATGTGTATACTATTCCGTCTTTAACTTGCGCGTGTCTGTGTATTCGTGACATTGTTGTGGACATGTGCGTATATATCACCAATATACGTACTAGTATACGCTTGCATGTTGCGCCTCTTTCAATAATATTTCAGTATGTCGTGGCGGTCAGTTTTATTCGTGGAGAAAACCGGATTACCCAGAGAAAACCACCGATCTGTCGCAAGTCACTGACAACCTTTATTACATAACGTTGTATCGAGTATACATCGCCATGAGAGGAATTCGAACTCACAGCGTTGGTGGTGATAGGCACTGATTGCATATAGGTAGTAAATTCAACTATCATACGATCACGAACACGACGGCCCCTATTGCTTATACTATAGGTACTTACACGTATATATGTTTAACCCCTCAAATTGTCATGCTTGACATTGGACGGCAGACTTACATTTATGCATTCACATTCCTGTATATTATCAAAATAAACACGTGATCATTATAGTTTTTGTCTTTGAAATGAATGTCATGTATATTGATTATGCATATGGGTGCTATAAACATGTATATGGGTGCAATGCATGTATATTGACAGTGTATATGGGTGCTATGTACATGTATATTGATGGTGTATATGAGTGCTATATTAAGAGATTATTATATGACATTTTCCATATTGACCCTGGTATCAGCCCGAGACTGCCATATCAAGCCCGACAGTGAAGCTGGAGGGCTGATATGGGTCGAGGGCTGATACCAGGGACGATGTGAACAATTTCATGTCATAATCTATTTATCCCATATTTTACATTGTCATTGACTTTTAAAATTGCAGAACATATCTTAACTGACAAATTGCGGAAATAAATCCCGAAGAGGGTTGCGCTTGCTTAACTTGCAAATAGTGTTGTTTCGAGTCTGGTTTCAAAAAGATATCAAACAATGACGTTAGAAAATGTTTGTAAAATATACATAAGACTTTGACAAATTTCTGCACAACTTATACATTTGAGCTAATTATTCCGTTTCAAGTTATTTAAACTTTTATTCCAATATTTTGAAATGTCTTAATTTGATTGAAATACGATTTCATGCATATCTTTATGCGTGCTTTGACATAATATAATCTTTGAGACCACTGTGTAGATACCGGAAGTTGAATTCGAGGGCAAATACGGATATTTGAAGGCAAATACGGATCTTTGAGGGCAAAAGCGGATATTTGCCCGTATTTGCCCTTAGGGCAAATAATCTACACTGACTTCTAGCTAGTATTGGACATGCAAAAAGGAACATATCGCAACAAAATATGTGATAAACATGTCGAGGAGATGTACATGCACCTGGGAAGATTTTTTTTTTCAGCGCCCGCGAAATTCAAACAGGATTACGAACCCAATTCCTTGAAATGTATCCAAGCTTCCATCAGTAGATATACTCAATGGCGGCCGGTATAATGTGGGCTCTGATATTTATTACCATTGCACTCAGATTCAGCCCAAAACGACTTGAGAACTTTAATGGATTTAACCACAAAGCATCAGACTTAGGATATTATGCAAGTTATGACCTAAATTATCTACAGAAATGTGATTTTACTTTAAAAGCATTGTTCCCTGTCCAGAACAAAGAAAATGACGCCATGGCGGACCATAGACGAAGACATCAAATTACAACTCGTAACTCCAAAAATAACATACTACATGGAGTAACACTAGTATCATTGAAATTAACAAAAATAAAAAAGATATACCTAATCTTGAATTTAAAGAAATATCTGATAAATTTGTACATAAACAAATAAATAAGACCAATGTTAAAAAAGCAACAGGTAGAGATGGTATATCAGCTAAATTATTAAAACTAGCTAAACCTGTAATTGCAAAACCAATAACAAAAATGATAAATAAAACAATAACAAATTCGGTGTTTCCAGACCAACTAAAACAAGCACAAGTTGTTGCACTACACAAGAAGAACAATGCACTAGACAAAAGTAACTATAGACCAGTAAGTATACTACCTGTTATTTCAAAATTCTTTGAACGGGCCATTCACGAACAGTTAACATAATATTTTAACAATCACTTCCATCCATTTCTGTAAGCTTTCAGATCGGGCTACGGATGCAATACTACACTACTAAAAATTATAGAAGATTGGAAACAGGCACTAGACCAAAATAAATACATTGCAGCAGTACTAATGGACCTCTCCAAGGCCTTTGATTGCCTACCACACAAATTATTATTACTCAAACTTGAAGCATATGGCATGTCAAAATCTGCATTACAGTTAATTGAAAACTACCTTACTAACAGGAAACAATGCGTCAAAGTTGGTACCACACTAAGTAACTGGCAAGACATCTACAAAGGCGTACCACAAGGGTCAATTCTAGGTCCTGTACTATTTAACATTTTTTTAAACGACATTTTTCACTTTACCACAAGCAGCACACTTTATAACTATGCAGACGACAACACTCTCGCACATGCAGATGATAATATTGATAAAGTAGTTGAATATTTAAAAAAGACAGTTTGGCATTAATAGAATGGTTTTCATGTAACCAGATGAAGGCAAATCCTGATAAATTTCAGGCCATAGCTATTGGCAAAAAATCAATGGATAAAAATATTGTTCTTGATTTAGCAGGAAATAAAATTAAATGTGAAAAAGAAGTAAAATTACTAGGGGTTACAATTGATTTTGAACTTAAATTTAATTCTCATATTTCAAACATTTGTAAAAAAGCATCTAGGCAGTTAAATGTGTTAAAAAGGCTAGGTAAATATTTAAATAAATTGGATAAATTAACCATATATCATTCATTCATATTGTCTAACTTTAACCTCTGTCTACCTTCATGGCACTTTTGTAGTGAAGCCAATACAAATAAAATAGAAAAAATTCAGGAGCGAGCACTAATATTTATTTATAATGATTACAATAGTACATATGAAAACTTGTTAATAGTCTCTAAACTCCCAACATTAAAAGTGAGAAGACTGAGAACTATGGCCATTGAGGTTTATAAAATTCTACATCAAGAAAGTCCTTCATATTTACATGACTTAATCAAAATTAAAGATACTAAATATTGTTTTAGGTACGACAACATTACAGAAATCCCTTCAGTACGAACGACAAGGTATGGTCTAAAATCCTTTCGATATGCTGCTGCTAACCTGTGGAACGAGTTGCCAAACCACTTTAGAACACAAACATCTTTTAATCAATTCAAAAATTTAATAAACTCATGGAATGGCAACTCGTGCCGCTGCAATGCTTGCTGCTAGTATAAATTTTTCTAGAATAGACATTGCATGAAATTTGCCTTACTGCTGCCTTCTTGCTTTTGTATGCTTTTCAGTTTAACTTTAATTTATTTTAGTTTTTTATTTTAGTGCTTGGCTATTCTGCATGGATATTTTTAAAATATGTTTAAAGTATTCTTGAAATATTTTTGGAATATTTTTAAGATATGTTTTAGAGTGTGTTTTAAGAAGTATATAAATATTTTACTTTGTATGCTTTTCAATTAACTTGTGCTTTATTTATTTTAGTGCTTGGCTATTTATGCATGAACATTTTTAAAATGTTTTTAGAATATTTTTGGAATATGTTTTAAAAGTACATGAATATTTTATATGTGTTTTGAGTTAATTTGCTTATTTGCTTGATCATAGACTGCTTGAAATTTGCATGAATGTACTTGTATGTGTGATGGGTGCTATAAATGTCTGCATCTATTTTGTGTTTTGACTTCTGGTCCTATGACAATAAGTACACAGAGAGGCACTGGCTGTGGAGGTCCAGAGGTCAAAACACAGAAATGTATGCATAAATATTATCCGGATATGTATTTATTATTGTATTGCATGATATGTTTTATTGTGCTGTATTTAATTTATGTAATTTATTATGCATGTCGGTTTGAAAAGCTCTTTATGTTGATTGTTATAAAATGTACCGACTTTAAATAAACTTTTTGATTTGATTTGATTTTGATTGATCTTAGTGATGGCGAATGTTGATATTTACGCCATCGCATCGACTATTGAGAACTATGAAAATAGAACAGTTACTCCAATTTTTGTCGGTAATAACTCTGTCCAGTCAACGGTAACTAATAATAACTCTATTAAGCAAACCGTTATCGATTTGGCTCCCATTTTGCCCAACTCCAGAATAACACTATTCCCATACTCAAATATCCAGGGAAATGTGACAATCATTGTTTATGGCACGAATGATAAGAATCGGAAATCTGATTTATTGAAAAGTTATGCTTAATACCTGTGATAAATACGGTGAATTATTTCGTTGATTTTTACACGTTTTTTATTTTGTTGTTATTTTGATGAATAAACATAATTTCATTCATTATACTTTATGCAAATTTCTTACATTATCCATTCATTTCATTGGACAAGCGGCATTTGTTAATTTTCACTAACCTTTCATTAGCCCCGCCCATCCCTAGCAACATGTGATAATATTAGCAACGGGTGTTAATGCCTAAAATTAACACCCGCTGAGCCCGAAGTTTGCCGATCCGAAAAATCAACACCCGCTCCGGCCGAGGTTTACCGATTCATATTTCCTCATCATTTCCGTTATCACCAGACGACAACAAACGGTCAAACGCTCATCATGGCTTTTGTTGACATTACGGAGGATAATATCTCTGAATTAATTAATTCAAAAGATAGCAAATCTACACAAAGAGCTGTAACACCGAGCATTAAGCTTTTCCGGGACTTCCTCATTCACAAAAATTAACCTGGAGAATTTGAAACTTACACAAAACAAAAACTGAATGAGATGTTGAGACTTTTTTATGCATCAATCAGAAAAAAAGATGGTGAAATGATGAACAAACGTTCATTAAATTTACTAAAGTATGGACTGGCTAAACATTTAAAGGAAACTGCTCAAATTGATATAAACATTGATCCTGTGTTTGCATCCTCGAAGGGTGTCTTTTCAGCTGTTCTAACAGATATGAAGAAAAAAGGCTTTGGGGCAGTCAAACCACAGGCACTCCGGTACACTTTGTGATTTTCGTTATTTTCATTAGAATTAAATATTTTCCCTTTTAGTGCCTCTATTTTAACCTTCTCTACGCAGAATCACCTAATTTTGAAGTATTTTACAAATTTTGATACAACCCATTTTTTCTATACTATAATATCAACAAGGCCGGCAACTCGCCGCCATATTTTATGTTACTGTACATCGTGAAATTTCACCTACCTCGGTTCAATAGTAGATTTCTCCATGGAATGTCACTTTCTCGCTGTAACAGCCGTGGTCGTCGTTTTCTAGTATATTGTTCCGTTTATTCAACACATTAGAAGTCCATCGGATCACAATTTATTATTAAATAGTCACAATTAAATGAATTTTGCACTTTTCAGTTGTGTTTTCAAATTTGCAATCCCGGAAGTATAGTATTTTTTCCCGAACTTTCTTCAAAGGGACGTGAAAACTTTTCCGGATTACCTCCGATTTTATCCCTGATACATACGAAGAAATCAAGAGCATCACAAAATGATCAGAAAAGGCGCAATATATAAACTGAGGGAAGGAATTTGCTCCAATAATATGGAAAGTCTGAAGAAAAAAGGAGGAGATCAACAGATCAACAAAGAAATTTTAGTCTCTTGTTATGTTAACATAGCTGAAACTAATGAGTGCAATCATTAGAAAGTATTTTAAATGGACAAATCATACAAACATGGATTGAAAGTACTTTATGAAAACTTATTAATTTGAACACTTCAATATTGGAATACCTTTTAACATTAAAATAAGTAAACATATTGTATTGCCAGCCTTCTTTGGTAAACAATTCAGCAACCAGGCTCTACAATATGGTAGGTTTGCTTACCTTACCCAGAAAAAAATTACCCACCCCCAAAAAATGAATTATTACATTGAACAGTTGAAGTAAAAATGATATGACAAATTTACACTTTTAGCTCACCTGTCCAAAGGCCAATTGAGCTTTTGCCATCACTTGGCGTCCGTTGTACGTCGTAAACTTTCACATTTAAATCTTCTCCTCTGAAACCCCTGAACCAAATTAAACCAAACCTGACAGGGATGGTTCTTGGGTGGATCCCTTTCAAAATTGTGCCCGACAGACCCTCCCTCCATTGAAAATGGCTGCTGTTACTAAAAATAGAAATTTCCTTAGTTATCAATTTCTGCTTTATTACAAATCAAAATGAACTCAAATTTTAACTGCAGCTACATGGCAATGATTAGTTTAGCATATATTCTTGATTTTTCTGTGAGATTTTGTCAGTCAGTTTATTTCATTTAGGAATATTATGAGATAAAAATCACATCAAAATCTTTTGCTCAGAAATTTGAGTTGAAATGATCTTTGGGAGGCTCACTTTCAAAATTATGTGTAACACCCCCATTTTCTATCAACTTTAGATATCACATTGAAAACCAGGTGAACGATTACAGGCTCCTCAGAGCCTCTAGTTAAAAATTGCAATCTATAAAATTTAATAAATTTCCTTTCTACAACAAAATGTATGCAACTTGGTACAACAAACTTTTTAAGGTTAGCCTAATGATTGAGTTGAAACAGGATATTTTTGTCTGTTTACTAAAAGTAATAGAAAGGACAGTATTTACCAACATCATGATTGAATGAGCCATTCAATTGCAAAAAAATCTTTTGTAATGAGCAAAAACAAAAATGTCTGTTTCCTGTCTCAAAGCTGAAAAAGGTTATATATTGGCTATTAGCCATTAGGCAATTTTATATGTAGGGAAATGTATTTATCAAAAATAGTTTGCATTCAGCTATTGGCAAAGCAACCTGAACTTTAACCAGTGACATAATTAGGGGGGCATAGAGGGTGTACACCTCCCCTTTTGATGAAAAAAATACAAAATTTGCATCCTGTATGTGGATGCATCTTGGGTGGTACATCAGCATAATCCATGCAAAAGTAGGTCACTGCGACCCATATTTTATGCTTCATTGACTGGTTAAGTGTTATGTCCGAGTTCATATCTCAGGACCTATAAGTGGTAGGATGCTTGTAAACTTGTATGTGGATGCATCTTGGGTGGTACATCAGTATTCATGCGACCCATATTTTATGGTTCATTGACTTTGGTTAAGTTTTACGTGCAAGTTCATATTTGTTCCTGCCATGGTACTAGATGTACTTAATTTCATTTGCAGGCTACAAGAAAATATAGAGCCAGTGGTACTGTACAAGGAGTTGTCATTAGATGCAATTTGTAATGCAGTAGATACCGGGTACATGCAAGAGTCCTGCCATTGGAAAAATCATTCAAAAGGTTTTCCCAAATGTAGTTGTGCAAAAAAAAGGTGTAAAGATGACTGGAAAACCAGAGCTGTCATATATCAGGGAATATCTTGGCGAACAAGGGTTGATATACCAGCTAACATTGAATTTAAAGATATATCTCACTTTTTAAAGGACTTTTTCGTTATGAATGAAACAGCAGATGGTGTCACACTGGGTCACATTTTGAACTTTATGGTCAATTTTAACAGGGTCATTATTGAAATACATTTTCAAAGGAATTTATACAGTGGTTTTTAAGTTTTTGTAGAAGAACTGAAATAAATCCACAACAATTTGGCATGAATAATTGCCTTAAATTGGACAAAAACAGTATTGCAGGAATTTCTTTGTTGATCCGTTGATCTCCTCCTTTTTTCTTCAGACTTTCCATATTATTGGAGCAAATTCCTTCCCTCAGTTTATATCTTGCGCCTTTTCTGATCATTTTGTGATGCTCTTGATTTCTTCGTATGTATCAGGGATAGAATCCGAGGTAATCCGGAAAAGTATTCACGTCCCTTTGAAGAAAGTTCGGGAAAAAATACTATACTTCCGGGACTGCAAATTTGAAAACACAACTGAACAGTGCAAAATTCATTTAATTGTGACTATTTAATAATAAATTGTGATCCGATGGACTTCTAATGTGTTGAATAAACGGAACAATATACTAGAAAACGACGACCACGGCTGTTACAGCGAGAGAGTGACTTTCCACGGAGAAATCTACTATTGAACCGAGGTAGGTGGAATTTCATGATGTAGAGTAACAAAAAAAAATGGCGGCGAGTTGCCGGCCTTGTTGATATTATAGTATAGAAAAAATGGGTTGTATCAAAATTTGTAAAATACTTCAAAATTAGGTGATTCTCCGTAGAGAAGGTTAACATAGAGGCACTAAAAGGGAAAATATTTAATTTTAATGAAAATAACGAAAATCACAAAGTGTACCGGAGTGCCTGTGAGTCAAACATAAGCCAGCTATTTGCCAAGAGGACCTTATAAAACTTTATGATGTAAATGGTGTTGCACTCAATCCTTGCACACCACAAGGACTTTTGAATAAATGTTGGTTCGATGTAATGACATTTTTGTGTCGTCGTGGACGTAAAAATCTGAGACAAATGACCCGGGACACCTTTAAGATCAACACTGTTGGTACTGGGAGAAAGTTTGTAATGCAGATATGTAAAATAAGTGTTATAAAATGCAGGCTGATTGTAAAAATAAACAAAAATGTCATAAAATGCATGCCTTTGACTATGCTTCCGGTGACGTCACGAAATTTCCCCCTATGTCAACTGTTTGGAGTAAATACACATGTGGCGTTATAGGATATATAAAAAAGAAAAGATACAGGATTATCACACATGAGAGGCTAACCCATTCATTACACAATACAAGGACAAAAACAAAAATGTTTTATTAATTATATGAACTTTTTTAAGCTAAATTCAAGAAATTATAAATTTATAAATATATGTATTTATTTTGTAGGTTCAAGATGAAAACAACAAAAACCATACATCCACTGATGATCCAAATGATACAATTGGAGAAGGCCGTATGTATGAAAGTACAGGAGATCCGATGTGTCCTGTTCTTTCCTTTGAAAGATATATTTCAAAGCTAAACCCTGATAACACAGCCTTTTGGCAGTTGCCTTGTATCACATTTAATGAGCAAGATCCTGTATGGTACACACGTGCACTGCTAGGAAAGAACACATTATGTAATTTGATGACGAACATATCAAAACTAGCACATCTTTCAATGAACTACACAAACCATTCTATTAGAGCCACTACAATAACTGAAATGGATGAGGCTGGTGTTGCGTCTCGACACATCAGAATTTCGGGGCATAAAAGTGAGGCTTCAATAAAGAATTATTCAAACAGGTTGAGTGATAAAAAAAGAGGGAAATATCTGACTGTCTTTGCAACTCTCTAAGTAACAATACTTCAATTACATCTGTTCAAAACGAGAATTTAAACGAAATAGTGCGTAATGCTACCGTGTCTGTACCACCAACTGAAAATGGCATATCTATTGGTAATAGTTCCGTTAATGCCATTCAGTACATGGATTTTTTTCCCTCAGATATTCAGGCACCTTTTGACAACGACTTTGAACTTGACGACATAGCTTTACCGGTGATATCACATAACCATGATAACAGTAGTATGGTTCCAACAAATACAAGTATTAACTGTCAAGTTCGTAATGTTAATGAGTACAATTATTCTGCTGGACCAAATGTATTAAACATATATCAACATAATATGGCAACTTTTCCACAAAATTTAATGCCAAACATTTCAAACAACAACTGCACTGTAAATTTATATTTTTATTCAAAATGAGAAAGAATACATTGGCTTGAAAATTATTTAAGCAAACATGTGATAATATTTATCAAAATATACATTTTACATTAATTGTTATAAACATTATGTTATTATCTTGTTAAATTTGTTGCTATTTGATGTTTTGTTGTTGCTAATGTTTTAAAGTATCTAAACTATCTTAATTTATGACTTTTATTTTTTTAACAATTGTCTTTCTAATAACATAATGCACACTTGAATCATTAGGCATTCAGTATAATAAAAAAAACATACTGCCCTTGGATGAAGGTGTTAGGGTGATCAACACACTCTGTGAAAAAATTATCACCCTCGACTTCGTCTTGGGTGATAATTTCCCCCCTCCTGTGTTAATTTACCCTAACACCTTCATCCAAGGGCAGTATGTTTATAATATATATGGGTGCTATATACATATATATTTATTGCGTATATGGGTGTTATGTACATGCATATTGATGGTGTATATGGATGCTATGTGCATGTATACTGATTGTGTATATGAGTGCTATATACATCTATACTGATTATGTATATGGGTGCTATGTACATTCATATTGATCGTGTATAAGGGTGCTATGTACATGTATATTGATTGTGTATTTGGGCGCTATTTACATGTATATTGATTGTGTATATGGGTGCTATATCGATGTATATTTAGGGTGTATATGGGTGCTATTTGCATGCATATTGATTGTCTATATGGGTGCAATCTACATGTATATTGATTGTGTATATGACTGCTATATACATGTATATTGATTATGTATATGGATGTTATATACATGTATATTGATGGTGTATATGGTGTCTATGCACATGTATGTTGATTGTGTATATGGCTGCCATATACATGTATATTGATTGTGTATATGGGTGTTATATGCATGTATACTGATTGTGTATATGGGTGCTACATACATGCATATTGATCGCGTATAAGGGTGCTATGTACATGTATATTGATTGTGTATATGGGTGCTATATACATGTATCTTTATTGTGTATATGGGTGCTTTATACATGTATATTTATTGTGTATATGGGTGATATATACATCCATATCTATGGTGTATATGGGTGGTATATACATGTATGTTCATGTTGTATATGCATGCCTCGTGTATGTATATTGATTATGTATATGGGTGCTATGTACTTGTATACTGATTGTGTATATGGGTACTATGTACTTGTATATTAATTGTGTATATAGGTGCTATATACATGTATATTGATTGTGTATATGGCTGTTATTTATATATATATATTGATTATGCATATGGGTTGGGTGGTATGTACATGTATGTTGATTGTGTATATGGGTGCCATATACATGTATATTGATTGTGCATATGGATGATATGTACATGTATGTTGATTTTGTATATGGGTGCCATATACATGTATATTGATTGTGCATATGGGTGCCAGGTACATGCATATTGATTGTGTATATAGGTGCTACATTCATGTATATTGATTGTGTATATGGGTGCCATATACATGCATATTGATTGTGTATATGAGTGCTATATACATTAATATTGATTGTGTATATGGATGCTATAAATGTAAATTGATTGGGTATATGGGTGCTATGCATGTATATTGATTGTGTATATGGGTGCTATATACATGTATACTGATTGTGAATATGGGTTCTATATACATGTAGATTGTGTATAAGGATGGTATATAAATATAAATTAATTTTAGAGTCACATGTAATTTTATACGTGTTTTGATTGGTTTAAAAATTGAAGTTATTTTCCTATGCATTGAATCTGAAAATAGACGTCGTTCTCGAGGCGTTGCGTGCCGTTGTCATCATGCAATTTTATTTAAATTTATTTCCAATTATTTGCCTTATTATGAGAAAATAAATACATTTTTCAATATCATAGCAAAAAAGTTGAATTAATCTATTAGGATTGATCGAAATTAAATGTTCGGTTCATTCGAAATAACCTAAATCAGGTTGTACACAGCCTTGCGTAACCCGCTACGCCGGTTCCACGGTGTGTAAAACCTGATTATGGTTATTTCGTGATGAACCGAACAAAAATTGCGATCAATCCTGTATATTGATTCTGCATAAGGGTGGTATATATATATGTATATTTATTCTGTATATGAATGCCATATATACATGTATATTGATTGTATATATGAGTAGTATATACATGTATATTAAATGTGTATATGGATGGCATATATTCATGTATATCGATTTTGTATATGGGTGGTATATACATGTATATTGATTGTGTATAAGGGAGGTATATACATGTATATTATGCATAGGGGTGGTATTTACATGTATATTGATAGTACATTAGGGTGGTATGTACATTTATATTGATTGTGTATATGGGTGGAATATACATGTATATTGATGATGCATAGGGGTGGTATATACATGTATATAGATTGTGTATAAGGGTGGTATATACATATATATTGATTTTGGACATGGGTGGTATATACATGTATATTGATTGTGTATAAGGGTGGTATATACATGTATATTGATTGTGTATATGGGTGGTATATACATGTATATTGATTGTGTATACGGATGGTATATACATGTATACTATGTATATGGGTGGTATATACATGTATAAAGATTGTGTATAAGGGTGGTATATACATATATATTGATTTTGGACATGGGTGGTATATACATGTATATTGATTGTGTATAAGGGTGGTATATACATGTATATTGATTGTGTATAAGGGTGGTATATACATGTATATTGATGGTGTATATGGGTGTTATATACATGTATATTGATTGTGTACATGGGTGGTATATGTATGTATATTGATTGTGTATATGGGTGGTATATACATGTATATTGATTGTGTATATGGGATGGTATATACATGTATATTCATTGTGTATATGGGTGGTATATACATGATTATTGATTGTGTCTATGGGGTGGTATTTACATGTATATTGATTATGTATATGGGTGGTATATGCATGTTTATTGATTGTGTCTATGGGGTGGTATATACATGTTTATTGATTGTGTCTATGAGGTGATATATACATGGATATTGATTGTGTATAATGGTGGCATATACATGTTTATTGATTGTGTCTAAAGGGTGGTATATACATGTATATTGATTGTGTACATGGGTGGTATATGCATGTATATTGATTGTGTATAAGTGTGGTATATACATGTATATTGATTGTGTATATGGGTGGTATATACATGTTTATTGATTGTGTCTATGGGGTGGTATATACATGTCTGTCGGAAGCCAGACATTTGATTTACTCCACCATATGTCATAAGGCTGATATATTCATGTATATTTTGATGGTGTATATGGGTGGTACATACATGTTTATTGATTGTGCCCATGGGGTGTTATATACATGTATATTGAATGTGTATATGGGTGGTATATACATGATTATTGATTGTGTAAATGGGTGGTATATACATGTATATTGGTTGTGTCTATGGGGTGATATATACATGTTTATTGATTGTGTCTATGGGGTGGTATATAGATGTATATTGATTGTGTATATGGGTGGTATATACATGTTTATTGATTGTGTCTATGGGGTGGTATATACATGTTTATTGATTGTGTATATGGGTGGTATATACATGTTTATTGATTGTGTCTATGGGGTGGTATATACATGTTTATTGATTGTGTATATGGGTGGTATATACATGTATATTGATTGTGTATATGGGTGGTATATACATGTATATTGATTGTGTATATGGGTGGTATATACATGTTTATTGATTGTGTCTATGGGGTGGTATATACATGTTTATTGATTGTGTCTATGGGGTGGTATATACAATTATATTGATTGTGTATATGGGTGGTATATACATGTTTATCTATTGTGTCTATGGGTTGGTATATACATGTCTGTCGGAAGCCAGAACTTTGATTTACTCCACCATATGTCATAAGGTTGGTATATACATGTATATTTTGATGGTGTATATGGGTGGTATATACATGTATATTGATTGTGTCTTTGTGGTGGTATATATATGCCTTTTCGAAGCCAGAACCTTGATTTACACCGACATATGTCACGGTCTTTTTTGTGTTCAATTGTTTCAGGTGAGAAATTATCGTTTGTGTTACGAGTGTTGAATTTTTGTTTTTAAGTGTATAATTGTATATAGTACAGTCTGCTGAGAATATGGTCACCGTGGTAAATAAGATGTGCACATCCGTCTGTCGGGTACAACATTATATAGTCTACAGCAGAACATAGTCCCTGATTGGAGGACTACTAATGGCTCTTTTTCGTTGTGGTTTACTATGTATTACTAGTTTTGTTTGTTTGTTAAACATTGGTCTCTGGGAACTATATCAATAGACCAGTTATGGAAGTCTCGTTCATGTTATTTATAGCAACACTAAGATTAAATAACTGACATTTCAATTGGTGTCAAGATAAAAAAAAATGTTTTCGGTAATACTGAGAACCACATTTAAAATTTTCGAATGTTTGTTTGTTTGTTTGTTTAAAGCCACTTTCAACAATTTTTCAGTTACAGTCAATGGACATAAGTATTCGTAACCCTCGATTTGACGCTATATATTTCATATAAAACCACATTTTTCAAAGTTATTTCTAAACGGATTTTGATCATTTTTGCACCAGAAGAAGCAGAAATATTTAAATATTATTTGTTTAGTTTAGTGTAATTTTCCGTTAGATTGCATTTATTTTCTTATGATTTAAAGACAATTGTTGCTTTCTGACGTCAAATTTGCTATATATTAAAACAAAAATAAAATCGGAAAAATCAACATTTGTGTTTTAATCACCAGAAAACCAAAACAATGCACAAAAATTACTATCAGATAAACAAATAAAATTCAAAGAATTCTGCGTGTCTTGAAATAAATTTCTTAAAAATCTGCCCAGAGATAGTTTTAAAATATTTTTTTGAAAAATTGTGGTTTTATATGAAATATATAGTAAAATATCGAAGCTGACGGAATACTTATGTCCATGGACTGTATATCGCGGCGGTCAGTTTTATTGGTGGAGGAAACTGGAGGACCCGGAGAAAACCACCGACCTGTCGCAAGTCACTAATTAACTTTATCGCATAATGTTGTACACCTCGCCCTGATCGAGATTCGAACTCACAACATCAGTGGTGATAGGCTCTGATTGCATTTATTACATTACAGATACATCTACTGTGTGTCTCGTTAATGTAATGTTTTCCTCCGTTTAATCTGTTACACTCGTGAGTTTTGATCCAAGTTAAGAATCAAACACATTATTACTGACAAAAATTAAAATATATGATAAATTACTGATACAAAGACAAGAAACAATGCTGATTCTTTTATTATATTTCCATATCATTCTATGCTATTAGATACCCGGAAAACATAGAGTAGTATGTTCCCAGCATGTGTTCACTTGCATCGCTATGTTTAGAATCTTTCTTGATATACACCCTGTCTCCTTTTTTGAGTTTTAACACAGTATTGAGGGTTCCTGTGGAGTAGTTTGTACCAAATGCTCTTTCATACATCACGTCGTTCACCCATAAAGCGCAGTGTAGATGTTTACCACCCCTTGATCTAACTGTAGCCGACAACATATAGAGTCCTGGTCTTGGTACGGTAAATACCCCTGTGTTAGGTGAATAGTGTCCTCCAATGTTTGTCCTCACTGAATCAAATTTGATTATTTCGTTCATCGTTGGTGTAAAATCTTTAGATAAGGTTGCTGTAAAGGCTGGTATCTTTCTAGGATCTGAAACAGGATTGCAATATTATATACTTATGCCGTCTGATATATAGTTTAGTACGGTCTGGCGCTTGACTCGATCAACATCATTTTACTATCCACACGAATAAATTGTGGTCAAGCTAGAAACAAAGATATCTTAGGTATTACTGGGAACCACATTCTGAAAGTGTTCGTATGAAGTAATTACTTTACGGTTAAGCCTACTGTTTGTATGGTTTATGAACAAAATTGTGTGGATAGTAAAGACACGCTGATCAAGACAAATTTCTTTGTTAGAACTACTTTATTAAAAAGGAGTTTTTTAAATCAAAGAAATAGAGCTTATCTTTCAAATCTTATATTGGTGGGTATTAATCGTGTTTGTAAAATATTTCGCTCAGTGTGTTCAGTATTTTAAATTCTGACCTTCTTGTAGTTTAATGTTTATAAATATTTACATCAATTCCGCAAAACGTACAAAAATCAACAAGAACAGACACGAGTGCACCAACTTAGAAAGTGTTCTCCGTTACATAGAATAAAAATACCAGCCACGGGTGCACCAACTTAGAAAGTCTTCTCCGATATAAAGATTATATTATATAAAATAACAAGCATAGACACGGGTGCACCAACTTAGAAAGTCTTCTTCGTTATAAAGATTATATTATATAAGATAACAAGACCAGATACCAGTGCACCAACTTAGAATGTCTTCTCCGTTATGAAGATTATATTACATAAGATAACAAGAACAGAAATGAGTTCAATGTTTATAAATATTTACATCAATTCCGCAAAACGTACAAAAATCTACAAGAACAGACATGAGTGCACCAACTTAGAAAGTGTTCTCCGTTACATAGAATAACAATAACAGCCACGAGTGCACCAACTTAGAACGTTTTCTCCGGTATGAAGATTATATTATATAAAATAACAAGCATAGACACGGGTGCACCAACTTAGAAAGTCTTCTCCGTTACAAAGATTATAAAATAATAATTACATTAATAAATATACACTTTATATTTTAAATGAAGACATGAATAGCTAACGCGATCGTTAGAAAAACTTGAAACTGTCACATAAACTTCAGTTATCGAGTAAATGGAGTACATCGAAAATAAACAATCTACAAATATTATGGACACGGGGCCTTGTCAAACATTAAGACTGTTCACATGACCATGTTCAATTTTAAAAAAAATGCAGAATATCCAATTAACTGAATATGAAAAAAGAAGAAGTTACAAATGCTTACGTGTGAAGGCTGTTCCTTTCTTTAACTTGAGGATGACATTCAGTAAATCGTCGACAATGCCATGATCTGAAAAAATAAAACAACAGTTCCAGTAATAACTTATAATCAATTAATAGCATTTCTTATAATATCTGCTACAATTCATCATGCTAATTTACTGTTAATACAATAGTGACACTTCAAAACAAGTAATGCCTCAAATCACCCTGGGGGAATTGTTACAAAAAGGGGGGCTGCCACCGAGTACCTGTGGTATATCAGTGTAAATGTAAATGTACATATCTAGTGTCAATAAACTTTTTCTGGTTTTTATTTCTGGTGGAGTACATTTTATCGTCACGGTATGTGTTTTCGTATGTCATATGTTTTCGTATCATCCATTTTATTTTGATTTCCACAGCTCACCTGTTATTTTTGACGTGTCTTCTGGTTTCTATTTCTGGAACGTCCACAGGACTCCAACGTGATATCTGTCAAACATGTTCAAGGTTGCTTTCAAAGACGCAAGTACCAAAAATAGTGAACCTACCGGGTACCTATTAAGTGCGAAACGAAATAGAAACGAAACGAAACGAAACGAAACGAAATCAACGAAAACGAAACGAAACGAAACGAAATGAAATCAACAAAAACGAAACGAAACGAAACGAAATCAACGAAATGAAAACGAAATAAAACGAAACCAACGAAAGCAAAACGAAATCAACGAAAATAAAACGAAATACGATGCTAGACTACTTCCCACACATGTATCAGTGTCTTTCATCAGGAGAGGACAGGATTTGATCACCATTGGACAAGAATACTATGTATTTATTCAGCGGGAGTCTGTTCTTTTCACTTAGTGGCTTCCTTTAAATTTGGGAACCATAAGAGCAACGTCACGTCTGTTGAAAGGAGAGGAATTCAAATAACAGAAGTGCAGTAGTTAAAGTTCACTAATAAATATCCCCGTCCGAGCAAAATTTAAAAGTGTGTCGGAGAGACGAAAAAAGTGTGACGACCAGACGGACAAACGAACGAACGGACAGCTGAAGTCCTATATACCCCAATATTTTTTTGGCGGAGGTATACAAATCCTATCAAAAATTAACTTTAGAAATTAAAAAAAAATCTACATATCTTGTAAAAGTACCTTTTTTCCCCTTTGATCCCTTTTCATATTAAAAAAAACCCCAAATCACCCCCCCTCCAAATTTTCCCGGTATTAATAAAATTTGATACGGCACATATTGTTATACCACCCGCTATTCAGCGGGAGGGGGTATATAGTATATGTCCGTTTGTCCGTGCGTGCTTCCCTCACTGCCTATGCAATTCCTCCTTAACAACTTGATGGAATTGAATGAATCTTACAGGAAATCTTTAATACCATATGGCAAGGTTCATTAATTTCATGAATTCTTTAATACCAAATGGCATTGTGCACCTTCTATTTTTGTTTTCCCATTTTAACAGTTCTTGCTAAAATTTCTTCACTTTTGGACTTTGTCATTTAAGGCTATGTAATTGTCATACAAGGCTATACAATAGAGAGAGGATAATGTTGCGTTATCCATAACTCTTCCTAAACAACAGAATGGATTTCAATAAAACTTCCAGAGTTTCTTATGTTTAGTTTTTGCAAGCATTATTTTTTCCAGAAGTTCTTCTGTAAGGAGGGCGCTCACTGTACGTCCTGTTATGTTGCTGTTGATTTTTTTTTAGTTCTTCAAAATAGAACAATAGGATTAGAAATAAAAAGTTTATAGTGTTGGGTCTTTTTGACCCCTGTATATCTCGGAAAGAACAACGGTAAGACATTACACCAGATCTGTTGGCACACTACCGAATAAAGGTAATAACAATGGTACCGTACTCCAAGGCGCATTCAAAAGGGAACGTCCACAAAAACAGACAAAACCGATAAGAAGCTCAACCATCTGAGTTTTCAATCAACGGAACAACTGAACAACAACATGGGGATTAAACGTGACAAGTCGGGAAAATCCAGTAGTCAAATAGTGCCCAGAATCTGAAACTCAAGACCATCCTGTGTGATTTGCGAATAGGCAAATATATGAAGAATACAAACGAAAAACGTAATAAAATCAGACGAAAAATGAACCCTCAATATCCCAATCTATGAAAATACCCCCTCATATCCCCCCTCTTTTCTATATGCCCACTCCAGAAACTTTATAATTCATAAATACTGACACACAATCAAACACAAATAAAAATATGACATTTGAACTTCTGAAAGTTTGTCGGCAAGCAAACCGGCTTGAATTGAGTTGCGGGTAATGTTCGTGAGGAGTACTGTAACGGACAGACATGCAAGATGGGTTTCCCGGTTATAATTAATCAAAATTATTGTATTTAAAAAAATCAAATTATCTTTTTTTTATTTCTTTATTTCGTTTTGTCTTTTATTTTTTTCCTTCCATTTTCTTCATATCAGTCTATTTCGTTTTGTTTTCGTTGATTTCGTTTTGCTTTCGTTGGTTTCGTTTTATTTCGTTTTCATTTCGTTGATTTCGTTTCGTTTCGTTTTTGTTGATTTCGTTTCGTTTCGTTTCGTTTCGTTTCGTTTTCGTTGATTTCGTTTCGTTTCGTTTCGTTTCTATTTCGTTTCGCACTTTATAGGTACCTGAACCTACCTACTGAACCATACTTTTTGTAATGCTAAAAATTTACTTCATTTATAAAGTAGCTGGAAAACAAATCCAGTAGGGCTATATAAAATTGAACTATGTCGTCCGCCTCTCAAATACCGACTCTTCCTGTCATGTGACTGTCATGGGGTCACTGATTGTACTTGTAAACAAAAGAGCTGACTGAAATGTGACTCTTTCTTATATAAAATACATGTCACATTGCAGTGGATGTGGTTTCAGCACTAAAAAAAGCATCAAAAGTAAACACAATTTTGAAAGTGGTCATTTTCAAACATTCTGTTATTTTATGTAGATGTAGTATGATTTGTTGATGGCCAGAACCATGCAATTTTAAAACCAGCCATTTCCGGATTTTATATTCGTTTCCATCGCGCATATCGGCCCTGTTTTTACATTATGCGAAAACATATGACGCCATTTTACTGGCAACAAAAGTTGCCAGATAATCGAGAGTATATTAAAATACAAGAATGGCTTTGAAAACAATCTTATGTACAAAGAAATATTTAACTAGCCATTTTTTGAAAATTCCAATCGTCATATGAACATTGTTAATCGCTATATCGGAAAATCGATAATAGTACGAAAACCCATAACACGATGCTATATATGTGTCTGATGGTGTCTTCTGTGCTTACAAAGAGTCGTGTATATAATTCCATTTTTTTTTGTATGTAGTATAGTTAGTGGGATGTCTAAAGGCGACAAATCTTTATTCTGATTGCATATTGTAGTCTTGTTATTTTTTACCTGGTGTAGAGGTCATAAATTTGGGCTAGTTAGCCCCTCCGACCCTTCTTGATTTTTTTTATCTAAGACCTATATTTATACTCCCCCGCAATGTAGACATCGTCAATAACTGCTCACTTATATAAACTAACCGTTCATTAATGCTAACGTGTGTTAGAGTGAAGGGTATGTATTCTACCTTTATAACATATATATATATAATACGTGTCAGAGTATAACAAATAGTATAAAACAACATCTAAATAAAAAGTTATATTTCAAGTTGCTGAATTATATTTGTCTACAATAGCAAAACTTACCATGCGCTGTAACATCGAAAATGTTTCCATTTAAAATCACGAAAGCGAATGGCAAAAAGTAGAAAATTTTCATTGTCACAGAATACATGTAGAAGCCAAGAAGATTCTACATATTTTGTGTAATTTGTCATATTTAATCAGGACATTCCGTGATAAATTTGGTGCGTGCATACAAAACACTGTAATGTATACCTTGCAGATGTTACAATTGTTATTCCATTTTTAGAATAAACTTTTATGCTGGTGAAAATACCTGGTAGATACCTAGAAAAGCATAGATTGATAGTCATTCATGTGTTACTTCTTGTCAATGATATTTACACAAGCATAGAAACGTTACTATTCGTCCATTTAAAACCTTAAAACAGTATTTTGCTGCAAGTCACAAGTTCACAACCAAATAAAAAAGGCAAAACATGAGGGATTTCGTTGATTTGTTTGCGACGACACACATCGGTTTTGTTAATTGAACTTTTCTTATCGTACGTGTTAGACTGTCATTTCCGTTTTCAAATTAATGTTTTTTGGTCTAAGTACAAGTCAAGTTAAGATACATGTGTTACCGTACCGGGGTATTTTTTCATTAACCCCTAGCTGCTACTTATTTTGTTGGTGCCGAAGTTGATATTTTTACTAATAAACAATGGAACTTTTTAGATCATCATGTGCTATGGTATATATGGACTGTGTGTTTTTAACGCCACTTTGAAAATTTCATTTAATTCTGAATCTAAATCTCAATATGGAATCGCTCTAAATAGACACAATTACGAAGCAAAAGTATCCGGCGTCTGTCTGTTCGTCCGTCCGTATGTCGTAACCCTTTCACAGTTTCGAATTATAAAGTACCATCGCATGCCCAGTCTCCAAATTTTGTCCTCTGGCGTGCTAAAGAAGTGTTGTTTGTATCTTTCTAGGGCAGCCGCCCCTGACATCTGATTAGTCGAAATATTTTCCGCTTCTTCTCTTGCATTACTGCAGATGAAGCCATGAGACGTGCCAGACACGTTCCTCTATACTCTGTGTTACATGAACCATTTTTCTAAAGTATAGTACTTATTTTTCATATGCCCATTCCTTTCCATTTTCTATTGAAAATCAAATAATATACTCCATCAAGGTAAGCGGTCCATACTTGTATATACTCGCTTGGAATTTAAATGAATATACGTCCTTGATTTTTATACGAAGGTGTAACATTTAATGGCCATCATCTGTGTTTCTAATGAGACTCCAAGTTGCTTACCTTGCGTCAGTTAGAAAGGTTTAAAAATACCACAGGATTAATCAGAAGCCTAAATCGAAGACGAACAAATGTTGTAATGGCCAAAAGAAAAAAGAACAAAATGACAAACAATGATGTGCAATACACTACGCAGAAAACTAACGATTGAGGAGCACAAATCCTACTAAAACCGTGGGTAAACATCAGATGCTCCGGAAGGGAGAGGACAGTTCCTCCCTTCACTAGTGACAGCTGTCGTGTTACTCTTGTTACAAACCACGTGATGAGTCATGAATGAGGGAATGTTGCCTCTACATCTTCAATAACAACTTTCTGAGGTTTGTTTGCGAGTTAAATATGATAACGTTGTCTTAATTATTTGCCAATGTTACGGCCTTCATTTTACATACCATTTCACATTGTAAAGAATTCCGGGTATATCCGACCAAATTCTTTAATATTTATTATTACAATAAGAACATTATTAAATATATTTTAGTATATCACATAAACCATGTTGTGTGGCATGAATACAAGTTACCGGGTGTACGTATAATTTATTGACATTTGTATTATTGTATAGGTTTTCATTCTTTGACGGCCACAGGGAAGATTAACTTTATGTAAACTGTGTTACCCTCTTAAAATAAAGTATTATTACTATTAACACATTATACACTAACGGTGTATGTTTTATCTTCTATGATACGAAAATAAAAACGTGTATTTAAAAGTATTCAAATGATTTGTCATTGTGGAATTTCAGTTGAGTAAAAATTAATCTCGAAGAACCAATTTTATTTTCGACTGTTTCAAGTGACCTGCATTTGGGTGATACAGAGAGAAGGGATCCTTAGGAACTGTTGTTATTTCCAGGATGATTTAAAATCTAATATGCGCACCCAGGCCTCTGATTGGAGGAGATATTTTCGACTTCTTTTCCAAAACTATTTCGTATGAAGTCATCAGAACTCGCCTGATCTGTTTCTGTATGGCTCTGAAGAAGTATTCTTGCATTTCGTAGCAGTTTTAATGGTCTCTGACTGTCTGTAGCATTTTTATATCGTTCCCTAAAACAGCTATATAAAGTGTCAGCAGAATTGCCAGAAATATTCTCTTTTAGTGTCTTTCAGAAATGTTATTCTCTTTAGAGCAAATTTAAGTCAAAGTTTCCTGACTTGGCCTCTGATTGGCTAAAACATTTTGTACTTCTTTAAAAAAAACTACTGCATGCGAAGTCGCTTATGTATATGATCAGTGTTGTACGGCGAGGGCACTATACCTCACCAGACAACACTATATGACAATTGTTCTCGAGGGAGAAGACAATGATATATTTATTACATAACATCCCGTACCAGACAAAAGAAAAACACAAATTCAATATAATAATAATAATAAAATTTACAATGTAACATTATATTTGCATTGCCAAACATGGCCATGTTGACAGCAGACTACAGCGCAAGTCTATTTTAAAGGAGATTAATCTTGACAAAAATATATAAAAAATACGCGGGAAAATCTATGCCACAGGTATAGTCCCCACGGGAAATCCTTTGAAACTGGCATAGTTCCCGTGGTCAAGTGTACTGTTCAAAAATAGTACACACTGATTATCCAATCCAAATGTAGCATTTTCATATGTTAGTAATCTCATGATACTTGTATCATTTGTCATTTCAAAAAAAACATGGGGGTGCTTAACTTTTTTTCTTTGTGTATATATATAAATCCTTGAATACACTAAGCAGAAAACTAAGTATTGAATAGAACGAATCCCACTAAAACCGAGGGTAATAAAAACATTAGTGCGCACGACACGTTTCTGGAATAACCTTCAATAGGTACGCACAAAATCGAAAGATTGGAAAGCCAAATAATTTAAAGCTTTGGGAGTAATAAAACGAAAAGGCATAAACAGTATAGCCAAAATCGGCTAAGGTCATCTATGCCTGAGGGAGGAGAACCTTAGTTTTATTAATATTTACATTATTTAGGAACTGTAGTTTTCAGTAATAAATATAACTAATAAACCATGTCAGTGCCGAAGCACTGATTACTGGGGTAAACTCAGGTGCTCCGGAAGGGAGAACAGTTCTTCCCTTCACTAGTGACAGCTGTCGTGTTACTCTTGCTTCAAGCCCTGTGATGAGGCATGCATGAGGGAATGTTGCCTCTACTTTTTCAATAACAACTTTCTGAGGTTTGCAAGTTAAATATGATAACGTTTTCTTCATTATTTGCCAATGCTGCGGCCTTCATTTTACATACTAGTTCACATTATCAAGAATTCCGGGTATATCCTGTCAAATTCTTTAATATTTATTATTACAATAAGAACATTATTAAATATATTTTAGTATATCATATAAAACATGTTGTGTGACATGAATGCAAGTTACCGGGTGTACGTATAATTTATTGACATTTGTATTATTGTATAGGTTTTCATTCTTCGACGGCCACAGGGAAGTTTAACTTTATGTAAACTGTGTTACCTTCCTAAAATAAAGTATTTATTATTATTCACTAATTATAGACTTACGGTATATGTTTTATCTTCTATAATACGAAAATAAAAACGTGCATTAAAAACTATTCAAATGATATGTCATTGTGGAATTTAAGTTGTGTAAAAATTAATTTCCCAGATACATTTTAGTTTTATTTTCGACTGCTTCAAGTGACTTGAAATTGTGTGATACAGAGAGCAGGCTTAGGGTTCCTTAGGAAGCGTTGTTATTTCCAGAGTGATTTAAATTCCAATATGCCCACCATGGCCTGTGTTTGGAGGAGATATCTTCGACTTCTTTTCCAAAACTACTTCATATGAAGTCACCAGACTCACCAGATCTGTTTCTGTATGGTTCTGAAGAGATGTTGCGTTTCGTAGCAATTCATTTGGTCTCTGAATGTTTGTAACATTTGTCAATGTTTCCCTAAAATAGCTAAGTACAGTGTCACCAGAATTGCCAGAAATATTTTCTTTGTGGGTCTTTTAGAAATGTTATTCTTTTTAGAGCAAATTTAAATCCAATCTGATTGGCTAACACATATTGTACTTCTTTTGAAAAATTACTGCATGAAAAGTCACTAATATGGTGTTCAATATTGCCATGAAAGATAGCTGGAATCTGGAATGAATAAAATTGGTTAAATTTCATTAAATTCTCGCTTGACGTTATGTAAACGATGAATTGGTCACGGTAAAATAAGTTCAGAAGAATCAGTATTTGTAGTAAAATAAATACAAGATTAATGAATTTGTAAAAGTATGAAAAGTCCTACGAATAATCGTCCTATTTGAGATAGTCTATGTGATATTATTTACTAGTAAATATGGTTTAGTGACTTATTTAATAGGTAACTTTACATATTGCTGACCTCTATATATGTACAGCCTTCCACAAAAGTGTGATCAGTGTTGTACGGTGACGCTTTTCATGATTTAACCTTGTATTTCTTCAATATGACCCTCAATATTTTTATTTTATTTTTTTAGTGATGTTTTGAGTCGGAAACCTATATACCTATATAACACACTACGGATACCATTTTATTGTTGGCAAGAAAATATTGAAAAGGCATGGCTTAGATGCGAAATGTTGTGTGTATGCTATTCCGATTTATAACGTGTGTGTTTGTGTGACATTGTTGTGAACATGTGCGCATATATCACCAATATACGTACTAGTATACGCTTGTATGTTACAGAGATTAACACCACTTTCAACAATATTTCAGTATATCGTGGTGGTCAGTTTTATTCGTGGAGGAAACCGGGTCCGTCTAAACACCACAAAGACCGGTCTTAGTGCACTAAGACCTTAAAAGTTGCACTAAGACCATTATATGATGGTTTAATCGTAAAAAAAGACTTGCAATTTGATAATATTTTAAAAAACATTTATATATCACCTGTTGTTCTTTGAAGTATTGTTTGACTGGGAAATTATTTGTTTTAGCGGTCTCTGAGGGCGACATTTATGTCTAAAAATAAAATCGCGTAAAACAAATTGAATGGCTTTAGAAAAAAAAGTACTCAATCTGAGTAAAAAAAAAAAAGCATATAAATAAAATTTGCTTTTCTGAAAGTAATTTTCACTATTCGAAATACTAATACGTGAATTCTATTTTGTTTGTCAAATTGTTCAAATCGAACGGTTTAAGCCTCAAGCCAGGTGGAGACCTTGGGCATCATTCAGTTTTGAAAACTGTTTAGACAGACTTCAAGAGATATAACCATTTTTAATTCTAGGAATTTCGGCACCCTTATTTTTTTAGTATTCTTTTGAATGAAAACATATAATTGTCATTTATAACTAAAACATGCGAAAAAGCTTCAGATATTATCTTTTAGTAGTTTTGAAATAAAGTAATCAAATCATATATATCAAAGAGAATTTAAAAGAAAAATTTCCCATTTTTTATAGATTTGTAAATTAATTTGAAAAAAATATGAAAAACTTGTATTGCATGAATCCTTGTATCAGTTGAAATAATAAAAATCAAATCAATTAAATTTCGTTGTCAAGTTTTCATCATTTTCTCATGAATCGTGTTTGATTATACTTCGAAATAAATTCGCTATCAACATTTCTTAGTATATGATGTAAGAAGCTTACCCAAAAGAAGTTAGTTTTGGAGGTCGCTTGAATATTATATTATGCATGTTTGTGCACGATGCAAAAGTAAGTTTTTATTTCCATAAAATTCCCAAATTTATTGATATTTACATATATGTGTACAATGATTTTCATACAGTTTTCATTAAAGAAAATTGAAAGTATATTAAGTAATAATTTATCATTTATCAGAAGGGGAAAAGAAATTAATTTACAAAATTTCAAAGATCAACAGGTGATATATGAATGTTTATTAACAAATTATCGGTAATTATCAAAATCATAGGACCCAAGCCTGCATTGGGTAATAACACGCTCCATTGATTTCAATCAATAGCAAAATGATCATAAATTTTCTATTTATGGTAAAGGCCACATTTTTGAATGGAGGGCTGGGCTGTTGATTCTGAAAGGATATGCAGGACTTCCTCTGCGCGACATCCGTCGATTTACTCTTGCTACAAATACAGTTTAGACGAAAGGAGGACGGGATTATTGTGACTACGACAAACGGGAGATATCCATGGTCATCTGTCACAATGGTTAACCAAACTCTATCACACACACCTCGCTACGAGTTTGAATCGAACTCACCACTTTAGTTGAAAGTGAACATTATAAGATCAATGAAATAATCAATCTCAACAACAGTAACCACTCCTGTCACAAACCTTGTTGTATCTGGTTAGGTTTTTTATTGCTTGTCTATATATGGACTGTCGTTGGAAATCCAATTATCAGAGGAGGGTTGGGGTTCAATTATCCAGTTTAAAGTTGTCACATTGTTGTGCCTGTCCGAAGCCAGAACCTGGATTTACAACGCCAAAGTGTATAACTATGCATAGTCCAGTCTGGTGAGAATATGGTCACCGTGGTAATTAAGATGTTTATATCCGTTTGTCGTGGTACAACATTAAATAGTCTGCGGCAGAACCTAGTCCCTGATTGGAGGACTACTAGTGGCTCTTCTTGTTGTGGTTGGCTACATTTCTATGCTTTGGTTGATTGTTAAACATTAGACTCTGGGGACTATTTCTATAAAACAGTCCTAGAAGTCTCGTTCAGGTTATATATAGCAGCACTAGGATTAATTAACTGATATTTTAATTGTGGTCAAGATAAAAAAAAACATTGATGGTGCATATGTGTGCTACATACATGTATATTGTTTCTTTATATGGGTGCTATATACACGTATATTGATTCTTTATATGGGTGCTATATACATGTATATTGGTGTTGTATATGGATGCTATTTACATGTATATTGATTGTGTATATGGGTGCTACATGCATATATATTGAAGGTGTGTATGGGAGCTATATACATGTATCTTGATTGTGTATATGGGTGTTATATACATGTATATTGATTGTGTAAATGGGTCTACATGCATGTATATTAATTGTGTATATGGGTACTATATACATGTATATTGATGGTGTATATGGGTGCTATATACATGTATATTGATTGTGTACATGGGTGCTATAAACATGTATATTGATTGTGTAAATGGGTGCTACATACAAAAAAAAGTCATACATGTATATTAATGGTGTATGTCGGTGCTATATACATGCATATTGATAGTGTAAATGGGTGCTATATACATGTATATTGATTAGGTATATGGGTGCTATATGCATGTATATTGATTAGGTATACTGGTGCACTATAAGTGTATATTGATGGTGTATATGAGTGCTATATACATGTATATTGATTGTGTATATGGGTGCTATATATATGTATATTGATGGTGTATATGTGTGCTATACACATGTATATTGATTGTGTATATGGGTGTTACATGAATGTATATTGATTATATATATCTATGCTACATACAGGTATATTGATTGTGTATATGGTTGCTACATACATATATATTGATGGTGTATATAGGTGCTACATGCATGTATATTGATTGTGTATATGGATGCTATATACATGTATATTGATTGTGTATATGGGTGCCAAATACATGTATATTGATGGTATGTATGGGTGCTATGCATGTATATTGATGATGTATATGGGTGCTACATACATGTATATTGATTGTGTATATGGGTGATATGTACATGTATTTTGATTGTGTATATAGGTTTTATGTACATGTATATTTATTGTGTATATTTGTGGTATATACAGTATATTGTTTGTGTATATGGGTGGTACATACTTGTATATCGATTGTGTATTTGGGTGCTATGTACATGTATATTGAGTGTGTATATAGGTGCTATGTATATATATATTGATTGTGTATATGGGTGGTATGTACATGTCGATTGATTGTGTATATGGGTGGTATATAGTTTGTTGATTGTGTATATGGGTGGCATGTACATGTATATTGATTGTGTATATGGGTGGTATATACAGTATATTGATTGTGTATATGGGTGGTATATACATGTATATTGATTGTGTATATGGGATGGTATATACATGTATATTGGTTGTGTATATGGAATGGCATATACATATATATTGATTGTGTATATGGGTGGTATGTACATGTCTATTGATTGTGTATATGGGTGGTATATAGTTTGTTGATTGTGTATATGGGTGGTATGTACATGTATATTGATTGTGTATATGGGTGGTATATACAGTATATTGATTGTGTATATGGGTGGTATATACATGTATATTGATTGTGTATATGGGATGGTATATACATGTATATTGGCTTTGTATATGGGATGGTATATACATGTATATTGGTTGTGTATATGGGATTGTATATACATGTATATTGGTTGTGTATATGGGATGGTATATACATGTATATTGGTTGTGTATATGGGTGGTATATACTGTATATTGATTGTGTATATGGAATGGTATATACATGTATATTGATTGTGTATATGGGATGGTATATACATGTATATTGATTGTGTATATGGGATGGTATATACATGTATATTGGTTGTGTATATGGGATGGTATATTCATGTATATTGGTTGTGTATATGGGATGGTATATACATCTATATTGGTTGTGTATATGGGATGGTATATACATGTATATTGGTTGTGTATATGGGATGATATAGGATGGTATATACATGTATGTTGATGGTGTATATGCTTGGTATATATATGTATATTGATTGTGTATATGGGTGGTATATACATGTATATTGATTGTATATATGGGATGGTATATACATGTATATTGATTGTTTCTATGGGATGGTATATACATGTATATTGATTGTGTATATGGGTGGTATATACATGTATGTTGATTGTGTCTATGGGAGGGTATATACATGTATATTAATTTTGTATATGGGTGGTATATACATGTATGTTGATTGTGTATATGGGATGGTATATACATGTATATTGATTGTGTCTATGGGATGGTATATACATTAATATTGATTTTGTATATGGGTGGTATATACATGTATGTTGATTGTGTATATGGGTGGTATATACATGTATGTTGATTGTGTATATGGGTGGGATATACATGTATGTTGATTGTGTATATGGGTGGTATATACATGTGTGTTGATTGTGTATATGGGTGGTATATACATGTATGTTGATTGTGTATATGGGTGGTATATTGATGTATGTTGATTGTGTATATGGGTGGTATATACATGTATGTTGATTGTGTAAATGGGTGGTATATACATGTATGTTGATTGTGTATATGGGTGGTATATACATGTATGTTGATTGTGTATATGGGATGGTATATACATGTATGTTGATTGTGTATATGGGATGGTATATACATGCCTGTCCGAAGCCAGCACCTTGATTTACACCGTCTTTTTTGTGTTCAATTGTTTGAGGTGAGAAATGATCGTTGGTATTATGATTGTTGAGTTTCTGTTCATAAGTCCAGTTTGCTGAGAATATGGTCACTATGGTAAATAAGATGCTTACATCCGTCTCTCGGGTACAACATTATATAGTCTGCAGTAGAACATAGTCCCTGATTGAAGGACTACTAATGGCTCTTTTTCGTTGTGGTTTACTATGTATTAGTAATTTTGTTTTTTGTTAAACATTGGTCTCTGGGAACTATATCTATAAACCAGTTATGGAAGTCTCGTTCACGTTATATAGTAACACTTGGATTAAATAACTGAAATTTTAATTGTGGACAAGATAAAAAAAAGTTTTCTTCTGTAATACTGAGAACAAATTATAAGTTTTCGAATGTTTGTTTGTTTGCTTGCTTACTTAAAGCCACTTTCAACAATATTCAGATATATCGTGGCGGTCAGTTTTATTAATGCATTTTGATGGTGTATATGGATGCTACATAGAGTGAGTGATTGTTGCTTAATACCAATTCAGCAATGTTTCAGCCATATGTGTGATATGGCGAGAACATGTGGATTTGCAATAAGATGATGATCAGGTCCGCTTTGTTCTAGACCAACACGATATGTTGCATTTTTATAGTGCTAGCTCACTGAAACAACATTCTTCGACTAGACATGTCGCTCCACTCGGACACATTATTCTGATTCCGAGCTGACCAGTCTTTGCTCTTACTCCTTAATGCTGCGTGCTTAACGGAGAAACAACAAATACCAATTTTATAGTCTTTTGTTTGACTTGACCGGGGTGCTATATACATGTATATTGATGGTGTATATGGGTTCTATATACATATAGATGTATGTTGATTGTGTGTATGGGTGCTATATAAATGCCTGTCAAACCAGAACATGGATTTACAACTCCTTATGTCGAGGTTTTTTTTGTTCAATTCTTCAACCACCTTTAACGTTTTCGAATGTTTTTTTGTTTGGTGGTGTTTAACGCCACTTTCAACAATATTTCAGTTATATCGTGGCGGTCAGTTTTATTGGTGAAGGAAACTGGAGGACCCGGAGAAAACCATCGACCTGTCGCAAGTCACTAACAAACTTTATCACATAATGTTGTACATCTCGCTCTGATCGAGATTCGAACTCACAACATCAGTGGTGATAGGCTCTGATTGCACGTTTTCGAATGAAGTAAGTTTGTTACATTACAGATACATCTACTGTGTGTCTCGTTAATGTAATGTTTTCCCGGTTTAATCTGTTACAATAGTGAATTTGGATCTAGGGTAAGAATCAAACACATTGTTACTGACAAAAATTAAAATATATGGATAAATTACTGATACAAAGACAATAAACAATGCGGATTCTTTTATTATTTTTCATCTCATTCTATGCTATTAAATATCCGGAAAACATAGACCAGTGTTCTCCGTACAGGTATTCGCTTGCTGTGCTTTTTTTGGAAGATTTCTTGATATACACCCTGTCTCCTTTTTTGAGTTGTAATACAGTATTTAGACTTCCTGTGGAGAAATTTATACCAAATAGCCTTCCAGACATCACGTCGTTCACCAAGAAATCACAGCTTAGACTTTTACCCCTAGTTGACATAACTGTAGCCGACAACATATAGAGTCCTGGTCTTGGTACGGTGAATACACCTGTCTTAGGTGAATAATGTCCTCCAATATTTGTCTTTATTGAATCAAATTTGAATATTTCGTTCATCGCTGGTGTAAAACCTTTAGATAAGGTTGCTGAAAAGGCTGGTATCTTTCTAGGATCTGAAACAGGATTACAATATTATATATTTATGACATTTGATATCTGCTTTAAAACTCTCGGGCGTTTGACTTGATCAACGTCTCTTTACTATCCACACGAATAAATTATGGACAAGATAGAAACAAAGATATCTTAGGTATTACTGCAAAGCACATTTTGAAAGAGTTCGTATGAAGTAATTACTTTACAGATACACCTACTGTGTGTGTGGTTTATGAACAAAATCGTGAGGATAGTAAAGACACGCAGATCAAGACAAGTGTCTGTGTTAAAACAGCTTTATTAAAAAGGGTGTTATATACCGATACTTTATATTCTTCAAGCTGTACCAATGGCTTGTGCTATTAGCTTTTAGAGTTGTAGTTAAATATGAGAAGGCATCCGGTTCAAAAAATAATTATTAAAAAAACAAAGGGGTTATTTATCGGGAGGTTAAGAGGTAAATGTCCGAGATTTACAAAAATGTCATGGGTCACAGACAATATTAATGTCTTAGCGGTATTTCATGGTTACAATATAAACACCGATACTGTATGGAAAAAAATAATAAATAAAATGAAAAGCTGTACCCAAATTTCAAGACTATGAAAATTAACCTTCAAAGGGAACACTTTGATAGTTAAACATTTACTTGTTTCCAAAATGGAATACGAATTTGAAATGTGCGGCATACCAGATAGATTTAAGATTGAAATTAATGTTATTATATGGACATTTATATGGGACGACAAAGTAAATCAAATAGATCGAAATGGTTGTTGCTTGGACAAAAAAGAGGGTGGAATGGGAATGATAAATATTGAAATCATCATTAGGAGCAAACAAATAAAAATCATTTATTAAATTATCCACAGCGATTTAGAATGCAGGAATTCTATTGGTAAATATTGGCTGAAAAAATATGATATTATTATGCTTTCATTAAATTTCTTCTGTAATATAAGTTCATACGATATTTTGGCATATATCACAAAGAATTATATAGCGTTGATATACTATGCGGAAATAGTATATCTACTATGCCAGTTTTACGCGGGGAAGGGTGGGTTTTCAGCTGTCTGTCAAGTTATGTATAGCTAGTCCATGTGCAAGGGGGCGGATCCAATCTGTCAATCTATCATAGTCGCCACCAACATTATTATTCATGTTACTGCTTTTTAATACTTGTTAGTGTTGTTAATTAAATTTCAAACTTCAAAAATCTTTATATTTTTAAAGCCTTAAATGAAGCAAAGAATATTCTCACACTTTCAAGACTATCTGATCCAATATAGTAGTCACCAATATCAGGACCTCCTTTATTGTAATAGTTCTCAATATATTTTGTCTACATATAACAGTCAGCATAATAATAATAATAATAAAAATTTAAGCTATATATTGATAACAATCTATTTTTTGTGACAGTAAGAATAAAATTATTCAGCATAAAGATGTTGGATTACAAACTATTAAAAAAAACTGTTAGATAAAACAGTGGAACCAAAATGCCAAAATAAATGGGAATTAATATATACAACAAAACCGTCATGTGGGAAGTAGTGGAAACAACTTTAATTTATTAAACTGCAAGCAAAACATAATTCAATTTCAGTTGAAATGCATTCATTTTATTGTATACAGAGAGAGAGAGGGTAGATTACAGAAAATGGGGAACATCAAATAGACTTTGCATTTCTGTAAAAATAACACAGAAACTACAACATTTATTTTTTTCAATGTTTAAAAATAAAATCAATTATTGAAGAATTAAGCACAATGATTATTGCTTTATGTGATCAAATTTATGTCTTAGATGAAGAAAATATTATGTTGGGTATATGATAAACATAACATAAAAGAAGTACTGTTTGTCATTTTTTATATTTTTGTAGCTAAATGGGCAATATGGAAATTTAGAAATGATATAAAATACAATAAAAAAAAATGATACAATAAAAATTAAGCAAATGTTAAAAATAGAACTAAAAGGTAATACTGTATTAATTACAAAATCTCTCCTTTTAAATAAAACTATATGACAATTATTATTTGAAAATCTACAAACCAAGTTAGTATAATATTCTGCTATCCACTTTTGTGTTTACATGCAACCAATGTTTATCTATTTATTTTTTGGTTAACTTTGTTTTGGTCTAAGAGTAATATACTCACTATATATGTATTGTAATGTGTAGTTTTTGTTTTGTGTATATTAAATGTATGTAAGCCTCAGGAATATCCTGGACTTCTGAGGTCATATGTAAACAGGAAAATAGATTTAATAAAAAAAAAAGAAAAAAGAAAAAACAAGTGTGCTATAGATTTAATAATAAATATACTCTTTATATTTTAATGGAGACATGAATGACTGACACGATAGTTAGAAAAACGTAAAACTAACACATATACTGTTATCGAGTAACTCGGAGATAAACATAATTTTTCACTGTCCTACCATATGTGTGCATATAAATGACAGTACCTAGTCACCGTAGTATAAATAAGCTCAGCTAAAGATTTCTTAGGGTATGAGTGAGTGAGTGTTGGACTACTTTGGTCCACATTTAATTAAGGTATAGCCTACATGGATGCATAATTATGTATTTTGAAAAATTGCGGATCAGCCCATTGACTGAATATGATAAACAGAAAAAAAGATAAAAAGTTACAAATCCTTACGTGTGTAGGTTGTCCCTTTCTTTAATTTGAGGATGACATTCAGTAAGTCGTCGACAATGCCATGGTCTGAAAAATAAAACAACAGTTCATGTAATAACTTATAATCAATAAATAACATTAATTATTATATCTGCTACGATTTATAATAATGTATTGTTATTATGCTAGTGACACGTCAAAACAGATAATGCCTCAAATCATCCAGGGATTGTTACAAAGAGGGGGTCCTACCACCGGGTACCCGTGGTATACTACAGTGTAAATATACATATCTAGTAGAGTATATGATGGTGTCTTCTGTGTTTACAATGAGTCGTGTATATAATTATGTAGCATAGTTAGTGGGATGTCTAAGGGCTACAACTCTTTATTTTGATTACATATTGTAGTCTTGTTATCTAAGACCCATATTTATATTCCCCCGCAATGTAGACATCGCCAATAACTGTTCACTTTCATAAACTAACCGTACATTAATGCTAACGGATGTTAGAGTGAAGGGTATGTATTCTATCTTTATAACATAAAGATATATATAATACGTGTCAGAGAGTTACAAATAGTATAAAGGGCGTAACTACCATTGAGGCAGACAGGGCAGTTTCCACTTGTGAGTTTCCGGGGGGAGAGAAAAAAAGGGGGAAATAACACACAGAGAGAGAGAGAGAGAGAGAGAGAGAGAGAGAGGTGGTGGAGAGAAGAAAGACTGCTAGCCACCATCGACTAGTTTTAATCATTGACCATGACAATTTTAACATTTTTCACCTGAAGCCTGGATTGTTTTTTACATTTGTAGTTTGTTATCGGTATTTTTCCGGATTGTGGTGACTGAAGATCGCCGGTGCGGGTGTCGATGCTTCACATCCACTGTAATGATACTGTCGGGCAGGTAAATCCAGAAGCTGTTCTCATAAAAATGGGATTCGAGTGGCAACAGGAAAATTCATCTTGCATTCACCGACTAAATACTGTCATTTGAAATTAATCAATAAAATATTATTTAAAAATCAATCAGTTGTGTTATGTTTAATTTTCCAGAGCATAGAAGGCTCGACGGCATGGTCGCTATTAACAGTAGTAACTGGTATATAAAGCGTCTCAAATCGATTAAAACAATCCCTTATTCTGGGCCATTAAGTCACTATTTTCGGATGGGAGGCTTCGCCCCCCAGACCCCTTTACATGGGGGCCTCATTCGACGACCCCCACACTCTGCCTCCCTTGTTTTAAACTCCTAGTTACGGACCTGAAACAACATCTAAATAAAAAGAAATACTTTAATTTGCTGCACTATGTTTGTCTAAAATAGAAAAAACTTACCATGCGCTGTAACATCGAAAATGTTTCCATTTAAAATCACGAAAACTAGTAGCAAAAAGTAGGAAAATTTCATTGTCACAGAACACATGTAGAACAAACGACAATTCTACATATTTTGTGTAATTTGTCATATTTAACCAGGATATTCCGTGACAAATTTGCGTGCATACAAAACACTGTAATGTATACCTTGCACATGTTACAATTGTTATTCCGTTTTTAGAATAAACTTTTATGCTGGTGAAAATACCTGGTAGATACCTAGAAAAGTATAGATTGATAGTCATTCATTCATGTGTTACTTCTTGTCAATGATATTTACACAAGCATAGAAACGTGTTACTATTCGTCCATTTAAAACCTTAAAACAGTATTTTGCTGCAAGTCACAAGTTCACAACCAAATTAGGGGGGGGGGGGGGGGGGTCAAAAGGATTCGGAGATTTGTTTGCGACAAGACAAATCAGTCTTGTTAATTGAACTTTTCTTTTCAGGCGTGTTAGACTGTCATTTCCGATTTAAAATTAATGTTTTTTTGGTCGCAGTTCAAGTCAAGTTAAGATACATGTGTTGCCGTATTTGGGAGTATTTTTTTTCATTAATGCCTAGCAGCTAATGATTTGGTTAATGCCGAAGTTGATATTGTTACTGAAAAACAATAAAACTTTTTAGATAATCATGCGTTATGGTATATATGGATCGTGTGTTTTTAGCGCCATTTTAAACATTTCGTTTCATTCTGAATCTAAATCATTGGGCGTGATCGTATGGTTGTTGGATTTACAACTACATGAGCAATCAGTGTCTATCACCACTAAAGCTGTGAGTTCAAACCTCGTTCATGGCAAGGTGTACTCGATACAACATTATGTGATAAAGTTTGTCAGTGACTTGCGGGAGGTCGGTGGTTTTCTCCGGATACTCAGTTTCCTCCACCAAATAAAACTGACCACCACGATATAGCTGAAATATTGTTGAAAGTGGCGTTAAACACTATACACCAACATAGACCTGAATCTAAATCTGAATATGGAATCACTCTAAATAGACGCAATTACGAAGTAGAAGTATAAGGCGTCTGTTTGTTCGTCCGCCCGTATGCTGTAAATTTTTAACAGTTTCAAATTCTAATGTACAATCGCATGCCCAGTCTCCACATTTTGTCCTCTGGCGTACTAAAGAAGTGTTGTTTGTATCTTTTCAGGGCAATTTGAAATACCGGAAAACCGCCCATGACATCTGATTGGTCGAAATATTTTCCACTTCTTCTCTTGAATTGCTGCAGGTGAAGCCATCAGACGTGCCAGAAATGTTCCTCTATACTCTGTGTTACATGAACTATTTTTCTAACGTACGGTACTTATTTTTTATATGCCCACTCCTTTCCATTTTCTATTGAAAATCAAATAGCATACTCCATCAGAAAGTAAAACGGCCCATGTTTTATATTCTCGCTTCGAAATTTGAATGAATGAATACGTCCTTAATTTTTCTCTACGGAAGTGTAACATTACATGGTCATCATCTGTGTTTCTAATGGGACGCCGAGGTGTTTACCTTGCTTTATTAAGAACTCTTTGATGGGCAAATATTGCAATGGCCAAAAGAAAAAGGATAAAATGACAAACAATGATCTACAATACACTACGCAGAAAACTAACGATAGAGTAGCACGAATCCCACTAAAACACGGGTGAACTCAGGTGCTCCGGAATGGCTTACAGTTCCTGCTTCACTAGTGACAGCCGTTTTATCATCTATCATACACGAATAAGCACCTGCATTAAAACCTATTCAAATGATATGTTATTGTAGAATTCACGTTGAGCAAAAATTCATTTCTCTACTGCACTAAAGTTTGTTGAAACGTGATAAGTAGCTTTATTTTCGACTGTTTAAGGTGATTTGAAATTGGATGATACAGAGAGAAGGGTTCCCTAGCAAGAGTTGTTATTTCCAGAGTGATTTAAAATCCAAGATACACACCCAGGTTTCCGATTGGAGGATATATTTTCGACTTTTTTTCCAAAAATACTTCATATGAAATTTTCAGACTCGCCAGATCTGTTTCTGTATTGTTCTGAAGTGAACAGCTCAATGCAGTGTCCCTAAAATTGTCAGAAATATTCTCTGTGGATCTATCAGAAATGTTATTCTCTTCAGAGCAAATTTAAATACAAGTTGGCTGACGTGGCCTCTGATTGGCTAACACATTTGTACTTCTTTTGAAAAATGACTGCATGCTGTGTTCAATATTGTCATGAAAGATAGATGAAATCTGGGAAGAATAAAACTGGTTGAATTTTATGTATCTGCTCGTTTGACGTTATGTAAACGATGGTCACGGGAAAATAAGTTCAGAAGGATCAGTATGCATATTAAAATAAATACAAGATTATTAAATGTGCATAGTACACAAAGTCATAATAATAATCTTCCTATTTGAGATAGTCTGTGCGATATTTCTTCCCAATAAACATGGTTTAAGGACTTATTTTATTGGTAACTTTATTCCTACCTAAGGAACTTAAGTTACTGTTAGACCATACATGTAATTATTCAGAAGCTCTGTATGTCTTGTATATATTTCTCTTTTTGATCATAATCTTATATTGCCATTCTGTACATTAGTTTGTTTCATTTGAGATATATCAGTACCATTGTCGCTAAAGGCGAGCATATGTGTTGGAACTGCTAGACTCCGTCTGTCCTTCCGTCCGTCTGAAACACTAAGAGGGTGCCCATAGATCTGTATATGCATAGTTCAGTTATTATTCAACATTATTCAAGCTTTGTATATTATTATATTCATATTTCTCACCTCTATATGTGTACACCCTTCCACAAAATGTCCATGTTGACAATCAAAATGTGATCAGTGTTGTACGGTGACGCATGTTCAGACCCGACATTGGTCTTGTTTTATTTAGGTTTCTATGATATAGCCATTTATGTCTTCAATATGACTGCCCGGGTCGTCGTGATCGTGATCGTATGGTAGTTGGATTTATAACTACCTATGCAATTAGTGCCTATCACCACTAACGTCACATTTGTGAGTTCGAATCCCATTCAGGCGAGGTGTTCTTGATACAACATTATGTGATAAAGTTTGTCAGTGACAGGTCGGTGGTAGTCTCCGGGTACTCCGGTTTCCTTCGCCACTAAAACTGACCACCACGATATACTGAAATAATATTGAGAGTGGTGTTAAACACCATGCCCCTCCCTAATATGACTGTCAATATGTTTATCTTATTTCGTTAGCGATCCTTACAATCGAAAACTTATATACCTATACAATACACTAAGAATGTCATTTTATTGTTGTATATTTTTGCTATTCCGCTTTTTTTTAACTTGTGTGTCTTTGTGTATTCGTGACACTGTCGTGATACCAAGCGGATATATTGAACATGTTCGTATGTTTTGGTTTCTAACACCACTTTCAACAATATTTCAGTTATATCGTTGCGCTCAGTTTTATTTGTGGAGGAAACCGGATTATCAGGAGAAAAGCACAGATCTGTCGCAAGTCACTGACAACCTTTATCACATAATGTTGTATCGAGTACACCTTGCCATGAACGGGATTCGAACTCACAGCGTTAGTGGTAATTGGCACTGATTGCATATAGGTAGTAAATCCGACTACAAAACGATCAGGACCACGACGGCCCCTATTGTTTATATTATAACTACTTACATTAATATATGTTTAACCTCTCAAATTGTCATTGGACGTCAGACTTACATTGGACATTGGACATTTATAGATGCACATTCCCGTATATTATCAAAGTAAACACGTAATCAATTTAGTCTTTGTCTTTGAAATTAACCACGTATATGAATATCATAAATGCATATATGGGTGCTATGTACATGTATATTGATTGTGTATATGGGTGCTATATATGTAACATTTAATTATGTCCTCTAGTTGAAAGTGTCCGCCGGACACTTTTACATATGCTATTGTGTCCAGCAGACACTATTTCATATGGCAATCTCTATTAAATATTGTCCGGGGGGACACTTTAACATAGGACACTATTATGTCTTACCCTAACCCTAACCATAACCCTATACTGGGACACAATTTCATAGCACCGGTAAGTTTCAAATCGCAATCTCTATAAAATATTGTCCGGGGGGACACTCTAGAATAGGACACTATTATGTCTTACATATACATGTATATAGAAGGTGTATATGGATGGTGTATACATGTATATTGATTATATGTATATGGGTGCTATATACATGTATGTTGATTGTGTATATGGGTGCTATATACATGTATATTGATTGTGTATATGGGTGCTATATGCATGTATATTGATTGTGTATATGGGTGCTATGTACATGTATATTGATTGTGTATATGGGTGCTATATATATGTAGCATTTAATTGTGTCCTCTAGTTCAAAGTGTCAGCCGGACACTTTTACATATGTCATAGTGTCCAGCAGACACTTGCTGGACACTATTTCATATAGCAATCTCTATAAAATATTGTCCGGAGGGACACTTTAACATAGGACACTATCATGTCTTACCCTAACCCTAACCCTAACCCTAACCCTATACTAGGACACAATTTCATAGCACCGGACACTATTTCATATCGCAATCTCTATATAAAATATTGTCCGGGGGGACTCTTTGAAATAGGACATTATTATATTTTACATATACATGTATATAGAAGGTGCATATGGATGCTGTATACATGTATATTGATTATGCATATCGGTGATATTTACATGTACTGTGATGGTGTATATGGGTGCTATATATACATGTTTATTACATACTTAGTTCAAATAAAGGCATTTTTGTATGACTAATATGACCGGAAGTAAACGGTCGATATTTTCACACCCCGGGAAAATAACCGGTTATTGGATTACTACAAGATCATTTCCATATCGATGCCCATAGTGGCCCGGGACAGTATGGGCCTCGACTTCGTCTCAGGCCAATATGGGTATCTCTTTTCTAGATGTCGGAAGTATGTAATAAATAGTTTAATACATTGGCATTTCCATATTGGCCTGACTATAATCCCTCGACCCATATGGGGGTCTCGGGATGATAACCAGGCCAATATGGAAATGCCCATGTATTAATCTGTATTTATTGATTGTGTATATGGGTGTTATATTATTAGTTATATAGGCTTTAGACAGGTAATACAGGCTCATATAACCTGTCTGTTTTATATTTCCTGAGCCGAAGGCGAGGGAAATATACAACACAGACAGGTTATATGAGCCCGTATTACCTGTCTAAAGCCTATATAGCGAATTTGTCATACTGCAATACCATGGGTCCATATTACCTGTGTAAAGCCTAAATAAAGAACATGACTACTATACATGTATTGTCTCATGAACATTTAACCCCAGATATGACTTTGCTTTAAAGAAGAAATTAATTCTTCAACATATTTAATAAACAACTAAACAATCTTAACAAAAATATAACAAATGATTTAGAATTGCCTCAATAACGGCGTCAGAGTGACAGGCGAACCTGGGGGTCGCAATCGTGATTACGTATGATTTCAAAATGAGTTATCTTTCTTGGCACGTGCTTTCATATTACCGGCTAGAGACGTGTAATATGGATTAGTAAAATCGAGTAAATAACCAATCGGATCACTTATATTTTATATTGCAGTATGCCAAACATGTATATTGATTGTATATATGGGTGCTATATACATGTATATTACGGATTTAGTTTGTTACACATATTTTCATTGGTTCTTCAGCCCTGAATGTCAGCATATATTCGGAAAACAGACGGGGTATATATTTCAGTCCCCAAAAACGATTAAAACATGGACGACAAAACATTACGCTTCACTGAATCAATGGTATACTACGGGATAATAAATGTATTTTTACCAAATTAAATGCTGTTTTTATACTCAAAACGGCTGCATGAACAAACAAATATTACAACGGTTGATTCCGTCACAAATACTTGATCGATTCAGCAAACTCCTATGTTCCACGGCTGTACCATAACAAATAAACAAAACGTTGAGCCTTGAAAACTTTCGACGTCATGGGGCCACACCAAGGTTTTATTTACATGTAGTTAACATTTAAATTATTGAAACTGTTTCGCAAACCCGTTGTTTTGTTATGTGATATATTAATGTTATATTTATAAAGTTTATAAAATTTACTACATATGAAACTGTATTGATTTAGAAATTTAGTACAGTATTTTCCTTCATGAGACACCCTATACATGAAATATGAAGTGACACAAATTTTGTCGTCATTGAAGAATGACGTCAAAGGTACGGACATCTAGAGATACGAAAAATGAAAATAAAAGAGGCAAATTTATTTAATACAGTTGGATGTTGTATTTAAAAAAAAATAGGTTAAATCCGTAATATATCTGTTATTCAGCTATCAGACAGAGTATATAATGTGACATTCCCGGCTTACGATATATATTCCCTTCGGCTGCGCCTCAGGGAATATAGATCCTAAGCCGGGAATGTCACATTATATACCCTGTCTGATAGCTGAATAACATATAATATTGATTGTGTATATGGATGTTATGTATATTTATGTTGATTGTGTATATGTGTACTATGTACATGTATGTTGATCGTGCATAAGGGTGTTGCATACATGTATATTGATGGTGTATATGGGTGCTGCATACATGCATTTTTGGGTGTGTATATGGGTGCTATATACATGTATATTGATTGTGTTATATTGATTGTGTATATGGGTGTTATATACATGCATATTGATGGTGTATATGGGGGATATATACATGTATATTGATTGTGTATATGGGTGCTTTATACATGTGTATTGATTGTGTATATGGGTGCTTTTCACATGTATATTGATTGTGTATATGGGTTGTATATAGATGGATACTGATTGTGTATGTGGGTGCTATATACATGTAGCGTGATTGTGTATATGGGTGTTACATACATGTATAGTGATTGTGTATACGAGTGCTATATACATGTATATTGATTGTGCACACGGTTGTTATATACATGCATTTTGATTGTGTATATGGGTGCTATATACATGTTTATTAACCAACTTACTACAATATCAATAGAAATGACCATCCTTTATGAACCGGAAATTTCTACAGCCGGTCATTATGAACCGGAAATTTCTACAGCCGGTTATTACGAAATCACAGCCATTCATTAGGAAATCACAGCCAGTCTTTACGAAATCACAGCCAGTCATTACGAATTTAAAAACTAAGTACCGGTATTTTGTTTTCATTTTTTTGGAAAAATATACCTTTGGAGATCCCCAGAACGCAAACATACATTCCATTGTCATTGATGTGTGTCGGCTATGAATAACAAAATGCACTAACCTTGCATGCTTGTTTTCCTACATTGATAACTAGACGGTGGTGTAATTAAGTTACTGATATTTTCCAATTTGATGGCATTTTGCATTTAGCTACTCAAACAAGTAAAATGCTCACAAATCGTAATATAAATCAGTAACCAGCTTGTGTCAATCAGCGTCCCTTGTAAACAACGTCACAGGATGACGATATATTACAAAAGTCAAAGTCGATAGATGGTTGTCTTAAGTATTTTTTCCTGATTTTTTTTAATGTCAACAATACAAGCTTTTTTTTCATTGGCATTTTTTAAAATTTTATATCTAACAATTATTGTCGATTATTAACAATAAACATTGTTTCTTTTATCTTCTTTATTATCGGGAATCCAAGCCGGCATTTTGTTTACATTACGAAAAAAGTAGTCCGATGAACATCGTCTCTCGAAAAATAAACTGACAAGAACCCCGCCTCCATAAGCGCTTATACCCAATCAGAGTATAGGATTTCTAATTATGTAAATCATATAAGAATTATACATGTATAAACGATACATGGACAATGTTTTCTTTCTATTTCAGGGACAGGAGAGGATTCAATATTTCCTTCCAATATATATATATATTTTCATTTAACTTTCCGGTGTTACTGTTTTTGTTCATCAAATGTACCTACACTGTATTCTCTGTTAAAGTTGGTTAATAAAAGTATCAATATATGGCCTTTTTCATATTGGCCCTGTTACATGCCCTTGGTATTAATAATGGCCTCGGACCACTGTAATGGCCCTCGGCGTTGCCACGGCTATTACAGTCATCCTCGGCCATTATTAATACCTCGGGCATGTAACAGGGCCAATATGAAAAAGGTCATACATTAATACTATAATATTGATTGTGTTTTTGGGTGCAATATACATGTATATTGATTGTGTATATGGGTGCTATATACATATATATTGGTTGTGTATATGGGTGCTATATACATGTATATTGATTGTGTATATGGGTGCTATATGCATGTATATTGATGGTGTATATGGGTCCTATATATATGTATGTTGATTGTGTATATGTGTGCTATATACATGTATGTTGATCATGTATAAGGCTATTGCATACATGTATATTGATGGTGTATATGGGTGCTGCATACATGCATTTTGAGTGTGTATATGGGTGCTATATACATGTATATTGATGGCGTTTTTGGGTGCTCTATGCATGTATATTGATTGTGTATATGGGTGCTATATACATGTATATTGATTGTGTATATGGGTGCTATATACATATATATTGATTGTGTATATGGGTGCTATATACATGTTTGTCGATTGTGTATATGGGTGCTGCATATGTAAAGCAAAATAATGTCCGGACAACAGTTTATAGATTTGCAATATGAAATGTTGTCCTAGTTTATGAACAATTGTCCCAATCTAAATTATGTTCTGAAGATGATGTTTCATCCTTAGATTTATTTGATGTGTCTTTACTACAAATGTTTTTGCCCAACAGAACTGTCGATGAGAACACAATTGAGGTCCTAGAGACTGAGATTCATGTAACTCCGACTGCAAAACGCTGTAGAAAAAGGACAGGAAGAACAGTATTTTTGAATATTACTAGATATAACGATAAAAAATGTTGATTAATTTGTATGATATATATACATTTCATTACTAAATAATTTTCGCATTCCATATTTTGTTGTATTTATTTCTATATTGTGTCGTTTAAGTTTGGTAACATTTAATATTCAGAATTTTTCAGATGGAATTTATTTAAAGGGGCATTATCTGCCAAAATCGTAAATTTTTGTTACCCATAAAAACTATCAGTTATGATTGATGCCTTAATAAAACGTATTTCTGTAAGTTATAATTGTTATGAAATGTACGCGCATCGGGGAAGAAAGGTGCAACTGCTCGTGTTTTGAGATCGATCAAGAAATGGACGCCATCTTATTAATTATCGGCATTGTTTGCGGAGTTTGCCGAATCGTCATTAAATCAATACAACAATGCCCTTATTTCTTATTTTCTGTGAATCTGCTTTTAGTCGGCGTTAATTACGGACAAAGAACCATGCAGGTTTGCAGTTAATAAGCGACAAAATACAAATTATTCGTTTTTACCTGTCACTAGTAAGGTCAGTTGCATACAGAGAAAGCGAGGTAAAATTATTTGCTTGCAAAGAAATAACAAATCGATGGTAATTTTCGTTCTCAAAAGGCGAAAAATGGTACGATAAACTGTTTAATGTGAAATATTTACCTTTATTTTATCATTTTAAGCTATTTATCAATTTCCAAAACATATAATTTTTTTGGTCAAAATCGTAGCTATTGCCTCTTTAAAAGATTTCTTTAGTACATTTTCTTAATGGGTAAGTATTCCATTTGTAGACATTATTTTACATGAAATATTGTCCATTGAATGGACAAAATTGCATAGCAGCTGACAATATTTCATAGTGAAATATTGTCCCGCACATAATTTCATAATAAAATTTAATGAAATGTTGTCCATGGACGATATTTCCTATGAAATTTTGTCTCATGGATACTATTTCATAGAGGACAATATTTTATGATACACATACACGTATATCCGAAGACAGAACCTGTATTTACAACGCCTTATGTCGTGTGTGTTTTGTGTTCAATTGTTTGAGGTAAGCAATGATCGTGTGTGTTGTTGATATTGGTATGATTGTTGACTTTCTATTCGAAAGTGTATAACTATGCATAGTCCAGTCTGCTGAGAATATGGTCACCGTGGTAATTAAGATGTTTACATCGTGTGGCGGGACACAACATTAAATAGTCTGCGGAGAACCTAGTCCCTGATTGCAGGACTACTAGTGGCTCTTTTTTTGTTGTGGTTGACTATGTATTACTATGCTTTGTTTGTTTGTTAAATGTTGGTCTCTGGGGACTATATCTATAAATCACTACTGGAAATTTCGTTCACGTTATATATAGTAGCAGTCGATTTTAGTTTTATATGTATGTTTTGTTGATCGTTGTTTGTCCTTTTGTACTTTTTCTTTTGGCCATTGTGTTGTCTGTTCTTCTTCGATATACGGATTCTGATTACCCCATTGATCTCTTCAAACTCTTCTTAAATAACTGACACTTTAAATGTGGTCAAGATAAAAAACAGAAATGTTTTCGGTAATACTGATAACCACATTTAAAATTTTCGAATGTTTGTTTGGTGTTGTTTAACGCCACTTTCAACGATATTTCAGTCATATCGTAGCGGTCAGTTTTATTGGTGGAGGAAATTGGGGAACCCGGTGAAAACCACCGACCTGTCGCAAGTCACTAAGAAACTTTATCACATAATGTTGTACACCACGCCCTGATCGAGATTAGAACTCACAACATCAGTGGTGATAGGCTCTGATTGTACGTTTTCGAATAAAGTAAGTTTATTACATTACAGATACATCTAGTGTGTGTCTCGTTAATGTAATGTTTTCCCGGTTTATTCTGTTACACTCGTGAGTTTTGATCCAAGTTAAGAATCAAACACATTATTACTGACAAAAATTAAAATATATGGTTAAATTATTGATACAAAGACAATAAACCATGCTGATTCTTTTATTATTTTTTTTATTTCTTTATATTTCATCTCATTCTATGCTATTAAATATCCGGAAAACATAGAAAAGTGACCTCCCAGCATGTATTCGCTTGGTTTGCTACTTTGGGAATCTTTCTTGATATACACCCTGTCTCCTTTTTTGAGTTGTAGCACAGTATTGAGACTTCCTGTGGAGTAGTTTGTACCAAATGCCCTTTCATACATCACGTCGTTCACCCATAAAGCACAGTGTAGATTTTTACCGTGAGTTGACATAACTGTAGCCGACAACATATAGATTCCTGGTATTGGTACGGTGAATACCCCTCTGCTAGGTGAATAGTGTCCTCCAACGTTTGTCCTCACTGAATCAAATTTGATTATTTCGTTCATCGCTGGTGTAAAATTTTAGATAAGGTTGCTGTAAAGGCTGGTATCTTTCTAGGATCTGAAACAGGATTACAATATTATATAATTATGCCGTCTGATATATGGTTTAGAACGCTCTGGGCTTGACTCGATCAACGTCATTTTACTATCCACACGAATAAATTGTGGACAAGATAGAAACAAAGATATAGTTATTACTGAGAACCACATTCTGAAAGTGTTCGTATGAAGTAATTACTTTACGGTTAAGCCTACTGTTTGTATGGTTTATGAACAAAATCGTGTGGATAGTAAAGACACGCTGATCAAGACAAATGTCTTTGTTAGAACTACTTTATTAAAAAGGAGTTCTTTAAATCAAAGGAATAGAGCTTATCTTTCAAATCTTATATTGGTGGGTATTATTCGTGTTTGTAAAATATTTCGCTCAGTGTGTTCAGTATTTTAAATTCTGGCCTTCTTGTAGTAGTTCAATGTTTATAAATATTTACATCAATTCCGCAAAACGTACAAAAATCAACAAGAACAGACATGAGTGCACCAACTTAGAAAGGGTTCTCCGTTACATAGAATAAAAATAACAGCCACGAGTGCACCAACTTAGAACGTCTTCTCCGTTATGAAGATTATATTATATAAGATAACAAGCATAGACACGGGTGCACTAACTTAGAAAGTCTTCTTCGTTATAAAGATTATATTATATAAGATAACAAGAACAGATACGAGTGCACCAACTTAGAATGTCTTCTCCGTTATGAAGATTATATTATATAAGATAACAAGAACAGACATGAGTTCAATGTTTATAAATATTTACATCAATTCCGCAAAACGTACAAAAATCAACAAGAACAGACATGAGTGCACCAACTAAGAAAGTGTTCTCCGTTACATAGAATAACAATAACAGCCACGAGTGCACCAACTTAGAACGTCTTCTCCGGTATGAAGATTATATTTTTATATAAAATAACAAGCATAGACACGGGTGCACCAACTTAAGTCTTCTCCGTTACAAAGATTATAAAATAATAATTACATTAATAAATATACACTTTATATTTTAAATGAAGACATGAATAGCTAAAACGATCGTTAGAAAAACATGAAACTGTCACATAAACTGCAGTTATCGAGTAGATGGAGTACATAGAAAATAAACAAATCTACAAATATTATGGACACGGGGCCTTGTCAAACATTAAGACTGTTCACATGACCATGTTCAATTTTAGAAAACTGCAGAATATCCAATTAACTGAATATGAAAAAAGAAGAAGTTACAAATGCTTACTTGTGAAGGCTGTTCCTTTCTTTAACTTGAGGATGACATTCAATAAATCGTCGACAATGCCATGATCTGAAAAATAAAACAACAGTTCCAGTAATAACTTATAATCAATTAATAGCATTACTTATAATATCTGCTACGATTTATCATGCTAATTTACTGTTATCAGTGGCGGATTTAGAGTGGGCGTGCGGGGCGTGCGCCCCACCCCTAAAATTCGCAAAGCATATGTTATACAACGTTAATTAAGCAGTTCAATAAATAACTTTTTCATGAATGGTTAACTCGTGACCTGTAGTAAAATATTCTTACACATTGTAAATACACGTTGGATGTGTTCGCTGATTCATATATGTATTCGCCGTCAGTAGTTCAAAGATTATTCCATTCTGATTGATTCCGAGGTACCAGACATCAACTATTTTCTCACGCTAATTAAACATTATTTCTGCAGTCAATTTTACAACTACATGTACACGTGCTATTTAGAAATTATAAAATGGACGAAAATTCTAGGCCAAGAAAACAAGCAAGATTGGATACATTTCTGATTCCTCGACGAGACGAGAAAAGTCAAAGGTAAACTAAAAAGTAAATTTAACAGTTGATCTCATTTATAAAGCATACAACGAAAACCTATAACGAGAGAATCAGATGATGAAACTGAGACAGTGTGGAGAAACTTGAGTGTCCCATGAAAATGGTCACTTCTCTTTAAATAATGGTTCAAATAGTTCTTGAATTCGAAATTCTGCAATTTCATATGAAAAAAAATATATAAGTTTGATTTGTATACAAATACCCGAAAATGTTGCCTTTTACTTTTCAAGTAAAGATCAGTAAAAATACGCATTGATATATTGTACATTAAAATACAAAAGTAACATATTAAATAAAAAAAAAAAAATTAGCGGCAATTTATTTGTAACAATCTCTGCATCTGCCCGAGGTATCTGCACAAGAAAGTGTGAACAAATCCTTTGTCCGGGTACGTTTATATTATTTATATCTACCAATGGATGTCTGTACAATTTTTTTTACATATTTTTAACCAAAAAATCTGACTACAATTTATTTGTAATAAATTAATATATATGGTTTATGCATATCTCACACCCGATTTCCGTAAGCATATTTCTCGAGAACTTGATACATTTTTTTTGTTTGATCTGTTAGTGTAATGAGGTTTTTACGCCCGTTGCTCAAACACTTGATGTCCGTCCGTCCGTCCGTCTGTAAGATTTCTGCAATTCGCAACTCTCCTGACTGTAACCACGCAATTGATTGACGTTAAACTATATAATGTACTTGAAATACATTGTAGTTGTCCACAATGGTTTTTAGATTTTTCATTGAAGGCCGGGTGGAGGGGGTAGGATGATTCTGCAACCCGCAACTCCTAAATCAGGGGCGGATCCAGGGGGACGCACCCGGCGCGCTCCCCCCTAAAATTGGAAAAGATGTGATTTTTTGCGTAAAATGGTGATTTTTCACACGAAATACCCCAAAAATGTTCGCGCCTCCCTCCGCTCGGCGCAACTTTTTAAAGTGCGCCCCCCCTAACTTGAAATCCTGGATCCGCCCCTGGTTATTACAATAGTGACACTTCAAAACAAATAATGCCTCAAATCACCCTGGGGGGAATTGTTACAAAAAGGGGGGGCTGCCACCGAGTACCTGTGGTGTATCAGTGTAAGTGTAAATGTACATATCTAGTGTCAATCAACTTTGTCTGGTTTTTATTTCTGGTGGAGTAAATTTTATCGTCACGGTATGTGTTTTCGTATGTGATATGTTTTCGTATCATCCATTTTATTTTGATTTCCACAGCGCATGTGTTATTTTTGACGTGTCTTCTGGTTTCTATTTCTGGAACGTCCACAGGACTCCAACGTGATATCTGTCAAAAATGTTCAAGGTTGCTTTTAAAGACGCAAGTACCACAAATAGTGAACCTACCTACTGAACCATACTTTTTGTAATGCTAAATATTTACTTCATTTATAAAGTAGCTGGGAAAAAATCCAGAAGGGCTATATAAAATTGAACTATGTCGTCTACCTCTCAAACACCGGCTCTTCCTGTCATGTGACTGTCATGGGGTCACTGATCGTACTTGTAAACAAAAGAGCTGACTGAAATGTGACTCTTTCTTATATAAAATACATGTCACATTGCAGTGCATGTGGTTTCAGCACTAAAAAAAGCATCAAAAGTAAACACAATTTTGAAAGTGGTCATTTTCAAACATTCTGTTATTTTATGTAGATGTAGTATGATTTGTTGATGGCCAGAACCATGCAATTTTAAAACCAGCCATTTCCGGATTTTATATTCGTTTCCTTCGCGCATATCGGCCCTGTTTTTACATTATGCGAAAACATATAACGCCATTTTACTGACAGCAAAAGTTGCCAGATAATCGAGAGTATATTAAAATACAAGAATGGCTTTTAAATCAATCTTATGTACAAAGAAATATTTAACTAGCCATTCTTTGAAAATTCCAATCGTCATATGAATGAAGGGGTAACACTGTTAATCGCTATATCGGAAAATCGATAATAGCACGAAAACCCATAACACGATGCTATATATGTGTCTGATGGTGTCTTCTGTGCTTACAATGAGTCGTGTATATAATTGCATTTTTTTTGGTATGTAGTATAGTTAGTGGGATGTCTAAGGGCGACAAATCGTTATTCTGATTGCATATTGTAGTCTTGTTATTTTTACCTGGTGTAGAGGTCATCAATTTGGGCTAGTTTGCCCCTCCGACCCTTCTTGATTTTTTTTTATCTAAGACCATATTCATACTCCACCGCAATGTAGACATCGTCAATAACTGCTCACTTACATAAACTAACCGTTCATTAATGCTAACGTGTGTTAGAATGAAGGGTATGTATTCTACCTTTATAACATATATATATAATACGTGTCACAGTATAACAAATAGTATAAAACAACATCTAAATAAAAAGTTATATTTCAAGTTGCTGAATTATATTTGTCTACAATAGAAAAACTTACCATGCGCTGTAACATCGAAAACGTTACCATTTAAAATCACGAAAACGAGTGGCAAAAGGTAGGAACATTTCATTGTCACAGAACACATGTAGAACAAACGACAATTCTACATATTTTGTGTAATTTGTCATATTTAACCAGGATATTCCGTGACAAACTTGCGTGCATACATAACACTGTAATGTATACCTTGCACATGTTACAATTGTTATTCCATTTTTAGAATAAACTTATGCTGGTGAAAATACCTGGTAGATACCTAGAAAAGTATTGATTGATAGTCATTCATGTGTTACTTCTTGTCAATGATATTTACACAAGCATAGAAACGTTACTATTCGTCCATTTAAAACCTCAAAACAGTATTTTGCTGCAAGTCACAAGTTCACAACCAAATAAAAAAGGCAAAACATGAGGGATTTCGTTGATTTGTTTTCGACGACACACATCGGTTTTTGTTAATTGAACTTTTCTTATCGCACGTGTTAGACTGTCATTTCCGATTTCAAATTAATGTTTTTTGGTCTAAGTACAAGTCAAGTTAAGATACATGTGTTACCGTACCGGGGGTATTTTTTCATTAACCCCTAGCTGCTACTTATTTTGTTGGTGCCGAAGTTGATATTTTTACTAATAAACAATGGAAATTTTTAGATCATCATGTGCTATGGTATATATGGACTGTGTGTTTTTAATGCCACTTTGAACATTTCATTTAATTCTGAATCTAAATCTGAATATGGAATCGCTCTAAATAGACACACTGATTACGAAGTAAAAGTATCCGGCGTCTGTCTGTTCGTCCGTCCGTATGTCGTAACCCTTTCACAGTTTCGAATTATAAAGTACCATCGCATGCCCAGTCTCCAAATTTTGTCCTCTGGCGTGCTAAAGAAGTGTTGTTTGTATCTTCCTAGGGCAGCCGCCCTTGACATCTGATTGGTCGAAATATTTTCCGCTTCTTCTCTTGCATTACTGCAGATGAAGCCATGAGACGTGACAGAAACGTTCCTCTATACTCTGTGTTACATGAAGCATTTTTCTAAAGTATGGTACTTACTTTTCATATGCCCATTCCTTTCCATTTTCTATTGAAAATCAAATAATATACTCCATCAAGGTAAACGGTCCATACTTGTATATACTCGCTTGGAATTTGAATAAATATACGTCCTTGGTTTTTATACGAAGGTGTAACATTTAATGGCCATCATCTGTGTTTCTAATGAGACTCCAAGTTGCTTACCTTGCGTCAGTTAGAAAGGTTTAAAGATACCACAGGATTAATCAGAAGCCTAAATCGAAGACGAACAAATGTTGCGATGGCCAAAAGAAAAAAAAACAAAATGACAAACAATGATGTGCAATACATTACGCAGAAAACTAACGATGGAGGAGCACAAATCCTACTAAAACCGTGGGTAAACATCAGGTGCTCCGGAAGGGAGAGGACAGTTCCTCCCTTCACTAGTGACAGCTGTCGTGTTACTCTTGATACAAACCACGTGATGAGTCATGAATGAGGGAATGTTGCCTCTACATCTTCAATTACAACTTTCTGAGGTTTGTTTGGGAGTTAAATATGATAACGTTGTCTTAATTATTTGCCAATGTTACGGCCTTCATTTTACATACCATTTCACATTGTACAGAATTCGGGTATATCCGACCAAATTCTTTAATATTTGTTATTGCAATAAAAACATTATTAAATATATTTTAGTATATCATATAAACCATGTTGTGTGTCTGTGTGTGTGGCATGAATGCAATTTACAGGGTATACGTATAATTTATCGATATTGTATTATTGTATTTGTTTTCATTCTTTGACGGCCACAGGGAAGATTAATTTTATGTAAACTGTGTTACCCTCTTAAAATAAAGTATTATTACTATTCACACATTATACACTAACGGTGTATGTTTTATCTTCTATGATACGAAAATAAAAACGTGTATTTAAAAGTATTCAAATGATTTGTCATTGTGGAATATCAGTTGAGTAAAAATTAATCTCGAAGAACCAATTTTATTTTCGACTGTTTCAAGTGACCTGAATTTGGGTGATACAGAGAGAAGGGATCCTTATGAACTGTTGTTATTTCCAGGATGATTTAAAATCTAATATGCGCACCCAGGCCTCTGATTGGAGGAGATATTTTCGACTTCTTTTCCAAAACTATTTCGTATGAAGTCATCAGAACTCGCCTGATCTGTTTCTGTATGGCTCTGAAGAAGTATTCGTGCATTTCGTAGCAGTTTTAATGGTCTCTGACTGTCTGTAGCATTTTTATATCGTTCCCCAAAACAGCTATATAAAGTGTCAGCAGAATTGCCAAAAATATTCTCTTTTAGTGTCTTTCAGGAATGTTATTCTCTTTAGAGCAAATTTAAGTCAAAGTTTCCTGACTTGGCCTCTGATTGGCTAAAACATTTTGTACTTCTTTAAAAAAAAACTACTGCATGCGAAGTCGCTTATGTATGTGATCAGTGTTGTACGGCGAGGGCACTATACCTCACCAGACAACACTATATGAAAATTGTTCTCGAGGGAGAAGACAATGATATATTTAGTACATTACATCCTGTACCAGACATAAAAGAAAAACACAAATTCAATATAATAATAATAATAAAATTTACAATGTAACATGATATTTGCTTTGCCAAACATGGCCATGTTGACAGCAGACTACAGCGCAAGTCTATTTTAAGGGAGATTAATCTTGACAAAAATATATAAAAATTACGCGGGAAAATCTATGCCACAGGTATAGTCCCCACGGGAAATCCTTTGAAACTGGCATAGTTCCCGTTGTCAAGTGTACTGTTCAAAAATAGTACACACTGATTATCCAATCAAAATGTAGCATTTTCATATGTTAGTAATCTCATGATACTTGTATCATTTGTCATTTCAAAAAAAAAATGGGGGTGCTTAACTTTTTTCTTTGTGTATATATATATATATAAATCCTTGAATACACAAAGCAGAAAACTAAGTATTGAATAGAACGAATCCCACTAAAACCAAGGGTAATAAAAGCATTAGTGCGCACGACACGTTTCTGGAATAACCTTCATCAGGTACGCACAAAATCGAAAGATTGGAAAGCCAAATAATTTAAAGCTTTGGGAGTAATAAAACGAAAAGGCATAAACAGCATAGCCAAAATCGGCTAAGGTCACCTATGCCTGAGGGAGGAGAACCTTAGTTTTATTAATATTTACATTATTTAGGAACTGTAGTTTTCAGTAATAAATATAATTAATAAACCATGTCATTGCCGAAGCACTGATTACTGGGGTAAACTCAGGTGCTTCGGAAGGGAGAACAGTTCTTCCCTTCACTAGTTACAGCTGTCGTGTTACTCTTGCTTCAAGTCCGGTGATGAGTCATGCATGAGGGAATGTTGCCTCTCCTTTTTCAATGACAACTTTGTGAGGTTTGTTGTCAAGTTAAATATAATAACATTTTCTTCATTATTTGCCAATGCTGCGGCCTTCATTTTACATACTAGTTCTTATTATCAAGAATTCCGGGTATATCCTGTCAAATTCTTTAATGTTTGTTATTACAATAAGAACATTATTAAATATATTTGAGTATATCATATAAAACATGTTGTGTGGCATGAATACAAGTTACCGGGTGTACGCATAATTTATTGACATTTGTATTATTGTATTTGTTTTCATTCTTCGAGGACCACAGTGAAGATTAACTTTATGTAAACTATGTTACCCTCCTAAAATAAAGTACTTATTATTATTCACTAATTATAGACTTACGGTATATGTTTTATCTTCTATGATACGAAAATAAAAACGTGCATTAAAAACTATTCAAATGATATGTCATTGTGGAATTTAAGTTGTGTAAAAAATAATTTCCCAGATACATTTTAGTTTTATTTTCGACTGTTTCAAATGACTTGAAATTGTGTGATACAGAGAGCAGGCTTAGGGTTCCTTAGGAAGCGTTGTTATTTCCAGAGTGATTTAAATTCCAATATGCCCACCATGGCCTGTGATTGGAGGAGATATCTTCGACTTCTTTTCCAAAATTATTTCATATGAAGTCACCAGACTCACCAGATCTGTTTCTGTATGGTTCTGAAGAGATGTTGCGTTTCGTAGCAATTCAATTGGTCTCTGAATGTTTGTAACATTTGTCAATGTTTCCCTAAAATAGCTAAGTACAGTGTCACCAGAATTGCCAGAAATATTTTCTTTGTGGGTCTTTTTTGAAATGTTATTCTTTTTAGAGCAAATTTAAATCCAATCTGATTGGCTAACACATTTTGTACTTCTTTTGAAAAATTACTGCATGAAAAGTCACTAATATGGTGTTCAATATTGTCATGAAAGATAGCTGAAATCTGGGATGAATAAAACTGGCTAAATTTCATTTAACTTCTCGCTTGACGTTATGTAAACGATGAATTGGTCACGGTAAAATAAGTTCAGAAGAATTAGTATTTGTCCTTAGAATAATCGTCCTATTTGAGAGAGTCTATGTGATATTTCTTACTAGTAAATATGGTTTAATGACTTATTTTATTGGTAACTTTACATATTGCTGACCTCTATATATGTACAGCCTTCCACAAAAGTATGATCAGTGTTGTACGGTGACGCAGGTCGAGAGCTGACATTGGTTTTATTTAGGTTTTCATGATTTAACCTTTTATTTCTTCAATATGACCGTCAATATTTTTATTTTATTTCTTTAGTGATGTTTTGAGTCGGAAACTTATGTACCTATATAACACACTACGATACCATTTTATTGTTGGCAAGAAAATATTGAAAAGGCATGGCTTAGATGCGAAATGTTGTGTGTATGCTATTCCGATTTATAACGTGTGTGTGTGTGTGACATTGTTGTGAACATGTGCGCATATATCACCAATATACGTACTAGTATACGCTTGTATGTTACAGAGATTAACGCCACTTTCAACAATATTTCAGTATATCGCGGTGGTCAGTTTTATTCGTGGGGGAAACCGGGTCCGTCTAAACACCGCAAAGACCGGTCTTAGTGCACTAAGACCTTAACATTTGCACTAAGACCATTATATGATGGCTTAATCGTAAAAAAAAAGACTTGCAATTTGATAATATTTTAATAAACATTTATATATCACCTGTTGATCTTTGAAGTATTGTTTCACTGGGAAATTATTTGTTTTAGCGGCCTCTGAGGGCGACATTTATGTCTAAAAATAAAATCGCGTAAAACAAATTGAATGGCTTTAGAAAAAAAAGTACTCAATCTGAGTAAAAAAAAAGAAAGCATATAAATAAAATTTGCTTTTCTGAAAGTCATTTTCACTATTCGAACTACTAATGCGTGAAGCCTATTTTGTTTGTCAAATTGTTCAAATCGGACGGTCTAAGCCTCAAGCCAGGTGGAGACCTTGGGCATCATTCAGTTTTGAAAACTGTTTAGACAGACTTCAAGAGATATAACCATTTTTAATTATTTAGATTTTAAGCTTAATTAAAGATTCTGGGAATTTCGGCACCCTTATTTTTTTTTGTATTCTTTTGAATGAAAACATATAATTGTCATTTATAACTAAAACATTGTGAAAAAGCTTCAGATATTATATTTTCGTAGTTTTGAAATAGAGTAATCAAATCATATATATCAAAGAGAATTTAAAATTTTGCTTTTCCCACTCTTAATAAATTTGTAAATTAATTTGAAAAAAATATGAAAAACTTGTATCGCATGAATCCTTGTATCAGTTGAAATAATAAAAATCAAATCAATTAAATTTCGTTGTCAAGTTTTCATCATTTTCTCATGAATCGTGTTTGATTATACTTCGAAATAAATTCACTATCAACATTTCTTAGTATATGATGTAAGAAGCTTACCCAAAAGAAGTTAGTTTTGGAGGGCGCTTGAATATTATATTATGCATGTTTGTGTAGGATGCAAAAGTAAGTTTTTATTTCCATAAAATTCCCAAATTTATAGATATTTAGATATATGTGTACAATGATTTTTATACAGTTTTCATTAAAGGAAATTGAAAATTTATGAAGTAATAATTTATCATTTATCAGAAGGGGAAAAGAAATTAATTTGCAAAATTTCAAACATCGGTAATTATCAAAATCATAGAACCCAAGCCTGCATTGGGTAATAATACGCTCCATTGATTTCAATCAATAGCAAAATGATCATAAATTTACTATTTTTGGTAAGGGACACATTTTTGAATGGAGGCTGGGCTGTTGATTCTGAAAGGATATGCAGGACCTCCTCTGCTCGACATCCGTCGATTTACTCTTGTTACAAATACGGTTTAGACGAAAGGAGGACGGGATTATTGTGAATACGACAAACGGGAGATATCCGTGATGATTTGTCACAATGGTTAACCAAGCTTTATCACACACACCTCGCTACGAGTTTGAATCGAACTCACCACTTGGTATGATTGTTGACTTTCTATTCGAAAGTGTATAACTATGCATAGTCCAATCTGCTAAGAATATTTGGATATTAATGGTGCTAGTTCACTGAAACAATAATCCATGAGAGACAAATCGCTCCACTCTGGCATGCTATCTGGATTCTGAGCCAGCCAGTGGTTGCACAAAATAACCAAGTTTACATTTGGGTTATCAATATTATGAAGAGCAACTGAAAATTAATTTAATTCTTTCCTTTTACAAGAGAAATAAATCAGTTCATTTGTATAATTGTTGTTTAACGCCAAATGAGCAATTTTTCAGCTATATCATGGCGAGAACAAGTTACTTTCAATGAGATGATAATGATGTCCTGGCCGTGCTCAATCCCATTATCTATCTCGCGTCAGGCAGGCATGCTAACCATTACACCACAGATGTGGTATTTGGAAAATTGAAGCAGACAACAAGATTGCTAGATGTGAAAAAGAAAGATTTAGATTGGGATTAATTGATAAACCGATTATTTAATGACATATGTAATATTTCCTAGTTTTCTTAGACAATTTGGGGCTGTCGTGGTCGTGATCGTATGGTAGTTGGATTTACAACTACCTGTACATTCGGTGTCTATCACCACTAACGTGAGTTTGAACCCTGTTAATGTCGAAGTGTACTTGATACAACATTATGTGATAAAGTGTGTCAGTGACTTGCGACAGGTCGGTGGTTTTCTCCGAGTTCTCCTTTTTCCTCTACCAATAAAACTGATAGCCACGAAATAACTGAAATATTGTTGAAAGTGGTGTTAAACACCATAATCCAACCCAAACCTATTTAGACAATTCCCAATTTCCATTACCTTCTGGGTTTTTTAGATCACTAGTCAAAGGCTCGCGTTAGCATTTCTCATTAACTTTTCACATTTTGATCTTCTCAAGACCAATGGACCAAACTTGGATGTAATACTCCATTAATGGTCCTCATCCAAAATTATGTCCAATGACCTTGTCCTACATCCAAGATAGCTGCCATGGCTTCGGATTGGTTGACAAAATTGGAAACCTTTGAAAATCTTCTTTAGAACCACTGCATGGAACAAATTCAAATTTGTACCAAATAGTCCTTGGGTCGGTGGTATTCTCCAGGTACTCCGGTTTCCTTCACCAATAAAACTGAAATGCCACAATGTAGCTGAAATATTGTTGAAAGTGGCATTAAGCACCATAACCCTAACTCTTAATTATGGATAGATTGAAGATTTTATTAGTTTCTGTCTCTTATCTTAAGTCCAGCTGGTTATTGCATCAATTTAGAAATTTAAAACTAGCATTAAATGGAAAACATACAGGTCAAGTTTGTCTTTCAAAAGACAACATTTCACCTACAAGACAACAATATATACTTGGGTTGTGCATTTCTGATCCTGTATATTGGATGTAAGGAAACAATTTTTTAATAAAAACAAGAGGCTATCAGGAGCCTGTAATCACTCGCCTTGTTTTCAGCTTGACTTCTACAGTTTAAAGAAATAATTCAGTTGATTCATCTTTTTTTGTCATTTGAAATTTCTGATAATTGTAACGGAAGCCCTCGTGGATGCTGGAGTGTCACACATTATTATGAAAGTGGACCAACCCAAAATCATAACAGCTCAAGATTCTGAGCAGAAGATTTTAATATAACTTGCTATCTCATATTTATGCATTATCAGAAAGAAAAAATTCACAGAAAAACCCGGAATATATGTTGAATTTCTACAGGTATTCATTGCCATATAGCTGCAGTTAAAATTTAAGCTCATTTTGATTAATAATAAAGCAGCAATATACCATTATAAATATTTATATTTTTAGTAATGGCTGCCATCTTGAATAGATGCCAGACTGTGGAAAAAATTGAAAGAGGACCACCCAATTACCATCTCGGCCAAATATGGCTTAAATTGGTTCAGCGGTCTCAGAGGAGAAGATGTAAATGTGATATTTTATTGAAATATGCCTTATTTGCATAATCGAAATAAATCGGTTGATATCAAAGTTTCACAGAAAACCCGGAATGTATGTTAAACTACTCATTAACATGCACGGAGCTTATTGTGACTAATAATTTAAGAATTTTCTATTTTTGGTAAAGGCCACATTTTTGAATGGAGGGCTGGGCTGTTGAACATAATGTTAAGAGAACAACCAAAGTACAATATCAGTCAGTTTTGTTTTATTTGGTTCAATGGTTTCAGGTGAGAAGATTTATATGTGAAAGTTTACGACGTACGACGGAGTGACGAAGTGATGGCAACAATGTCCAGTCAATATGTCGTAGCGATATACAATACTCCATATGGAAATAAATAATATACGCCACCATATATAAGTATATTCTGAAGACATACGAGTATATAGTATCAATGTGTCAATAACCGTGAATGATCACTCGTAGTTATCTCTGATCTGTCCATTTGTGGTACGTACCTATTAATTTATTTATAGTTAAAATTATAATGTTGATCGATTGTTGTATTATATCAAGTGGTGTTTCAGTATATTCGAGACAAGAAACAAGTTATATACCAAAAGGGGTAATCAGAAACCGCAATTCGAACAAACATAGACGATACAATGGCCAACAGAGAAAGGACAAAACAACAAGCAAAATATAAAAGGATAGGCAGTTCCTGCTCCACTAGTGACACCAGTCGTGTTATTCTTAAACGACACGAACATGATATCGTCATTGTGTTGGATACCAGATACAAATAACTTGATAAACTGTAACTTCCCTACAACACAAACTGGAGTAAAGACGAACAGAACATCGTTTTTACCCACAGAAATCATGGCGGACATCACAACCCATGACTAAAACGTGAAAAGGGGGGATTCTGAAAGGATATGCAGGACCTCCTCTGCGCGACATCCGTCGATTTACTCTTGCTACAAATACGGTTAAGACGAAAGGAGGACCGAATTACTGTGACTACGACAAACGGGAGACATCCGTGGTCATCTGTCACAATGGTTAACCAAACTTTATCACACACACCTCGCTACGAGTTTGAATCGAACTCACCACTTTAGTTGAAAGTGAACATTATAAGATCAATGAAATAATCAATCTCAACAACAGTAAGCACTCCTGTCACGAACCTTGTTGTATCTGGGTAGGTTTTTTATTGTTTGTCTATATATAGACTGTCGTTGGAAATCCAATTATCAGAGGAGGGTTGGGGTTCAATTATCCAGTTTAAAGTTGTCACATTGTTGTGCCTGTCCGAAGCCAGAACCTGGATTTACAATGCCATATGTCGTGGTATGTTTGTGTTCAATTGTTTGAGATGAGAAATGATCGTGTTTGTTATTGATATTGGTATGAGTGTTGACTTTCTATTCGAAAGTGTATAACTATGCATAGTCCAGTCTGCTGAGAATATGATCACCGTGGTAATTAAGATGTTTACATCCGTGTGTCGTGGTACAACATTAAATAGTTGCGGCAGAACATAGTCCCTGATTGGAGGACTACTAGCGGCTCTTCTTGTTGTGGTTGGCTACATTCTTATGTTTGTTTGTTTATTAAACATTGGACTCTGGGGACTATTTCTATAAACCAGTTCTAGAAGTCTCGTTCACGTTATATATAGCAGAACTAGGATTAATTAACTGACATTTTAATTGTGGTCAAGATAAAAAAAAAACAGTGATGGTGCATATGTGTGCTATATACATGTATATTGATTGTTTATGTGGGTGCTACATGTATATACATGTATATTGATGGTGTATATGGGTGGTATATACATGTATATTGAATTTGTATATGGGTGCTATATACGGGGTCGTCTCATTACTCCGACAGTCATAATTCCGACAATTATTTCTCCGACAATCATAACCCCGACAGTCATTACTCCGCCACTCATTAATACTCCGACCATGCATCCCGGACTGTATCATCATATCCTATATAATCGCAACTCCAGTTGTTCCAAAGGTCTTATTTAAGTTGTGTTACTTTGTTTCGGATTTGTCTAAAACATGGCTGTCATGAGATTCTGATTGGTCCATTTTCAGGAATCTTCTTCTTGAGAACCACTAAACGAATTTGAATGCAATTTGGTGTGAATGTTTCTATGAAGGTCCTTATCAAGTTTTGATAGTTTTGGGGCCATTTACGAATTTCAAAATGACCACTTGTGAAGGTCAACATTTTATTGAAACTCTATGGAAAACAATATTTTCGTCATCTTCTCGAGAAACACCCAACAGAATACTACCAAACTTGGCACATTTGTTAATTTTATGTGTGTTTACAAGTGTCCTGTGCGGAGTCAATAAAGAAGTGGAGGAAAATAACAACAACAAAAATCAAATCCATTCTTGTCCTTTTCTATACAAACCCGGGGAGCACAGACAACAATCTAAAGGATAAAAACACACAAAATTACGAGCCCAATGAGTTCGACCGAATGCGAGTGAAGCAATTTCTGTCTGAAACTGTTGCAATGCACCCGCAGTATTGGTCGCGGGTAGTACGGGTCTCTTCAACAAACCCAATTCCGTACGCATCTGATGCAATGGTAGGTAGGTGTCGCTCAACTATGAGACGACTTGATAACTTGAAAAGGTAGGCCATGTATTTTTGCTATCCTGAATTTTGAGGAAAATATGACGGGAATCGAAGAAACAAACTAATCAGAGAAAGCATTTTTATTAGATGAAATAATATTTTCTTTTGTAAAAAGATATTTTGTTGGGCCGCGCTGAAAAGCTTTAAAACAATAGCGCTGCATACGAAAAAAGTTAAATGGGAACTCCCGTACTGCATTTGGATTGCTAAAAGCGCCAGAATTGCAAAGACTATCGGTCACTGTCGAAGTATTAAGAGTCGGAGTAATAAGTGTCGGAGTAATGACATTATCCCCATACACATGTATATTGATTGTGTGTATGGGTGCTATGTACATGTATATTGATGGTGTATATGGGTGCTATATACATGTATATTGATTAGGTATATGGGTGCTATATATTTGTATATTGATAGTGTATATTGGTGCACTATGCATTTATATTGATGGTATATATGGGTGCTATATACATATATATTGATGGTGTATATGGGTGGTATATACATGTATATTGATGGTGTATATGGGTGGTATATACATATATATTGATGGTGTATATGGGTGGTATATACATGTATATTGATGGTGTATATGGGTGGTATATACATATATATTGATGGTGTATATGGGTGGTATATTCATATATATTGATGGTGTATATGGGTGGTATATACATATATATTGATGGTGTATATGGGTGGTATATACATATATATTGATGGTGTATATGGGTGGTATATACATATATATTGATGGTGTATAAGGGTAGTATATACATATATATTGATGGTGTATATGGGTGGTATATACATATATATTGATGGTGTATATGGGTGGTATATACATATATATTGATGGTGTATATGGGTGGTATATACATGTATATTGATGGTGTATATGGGTGGTATATACATATATATTGATGGTGTATATGGGTGGTATATACATATATATTGATGGTGTATATGGGTGGTATATACATATATATTGATGGTGTATATGGGTGGTATATACATATATATTGATGATGTATATGGGTGGTATATACATATATATTGATGGTGTATATGGGTGGTATATACATATATATTGATGGTGTATATGGGTGGTATATACATATATATTGATGGTGTATATGGGTGGTATATACATATATATTGATGGTGTATATGGGTGGTATATACATGTATATTGATGGTGTATATGGGTGGTATATACATATATATTGATGGTGTATATGGGTGGTATATACATGCCAGAACTTTGATTTACTCCACCATATGTCACGGTCTTTTTGTGTTCAATTGTTTGAGGTGAGAAATGCTCATTTGTGTTGCGATTGTTGAGTTTCTGTTCATTAGTGTATAGTTGTATATAGTCCAGTCTGCTGAGAATATGGTCACCATGGTAATTAAAATGTTTACATCCGTGTAGCTGGACACAACATTATATAGTCTGCGGCAGAACCTAGTCTCTGATTGGAGGCCTACTAACGGCTCTTTGTTGATGTTGTTGACTATTTATTACTATGTTGTGCTTATTTGTTAAACACTGGTCTCTGGAGACTATTTCTATAAACCAGTTCTGGAAGTCCAGTTCACGTTATGCATAGTAACACTAGGATTGAATAACTGACATTTTATTTGTAGTCAAGATAAAAAACAGAAATGTTTACGGTAATACTGAGAACCAGATTTAACGTTTTTGAATATTTGTTTGTTTGGTGGTATAAGATCAATGAAATAATCAATCTCAACAACAGTAACCACTCCTGTCACAAACCTTGTTGTATCTGGGTAGGTTTTTTATTGTTTGTCTATATATGGACTGTCGTTGGAAATCCAATTATCAGAGGAGGGTTGGGGTTCAATTATCCAGTTTAAAGTTGTCACATTGTTGTGCCTGTCCGAAGCCAGAACCTGGATTTACAACGCCATATGTCGTGGTATTTTTGTGTTCAATTGTTTGAGTGTTTGTTGTTGATATTGGTATGAGTGTTGACTTTCTATTCGAAAGTGTATAACTATGCATAGTCCAGTCTGGTGAGAATATGGTCATCGTGGTAATTAAGATGTTTATATCCGTTTGTCGTGGTACAACATTAAATAGTCTGCGGCAGAACCTAGTCCCTGATTGGAGGACTACTAGTGGCTCTTCTTGTTGTGGTTGGCTACATTTCTATGCTTTGGTTGATTGTTAAACATTGGACTCTGGGGACTATTTCTATAAAAAGTCCTAGAAGTCTCGTTCAGGTTATATATAGCAGCACTAGGATTAATTAACTGATATTTTAATTGTGGTCAAGATAAAAAAAAAACATTGATGGTGCATATGTGTGCTATATACATGTATATTGATTCTTTATATGGGTGCTATATACACGTATATTGATTCTTTATATGGGTGCTATATACATGTATATTGGTGTTGTATATGGATGCTATTTACATGTATATTGATTGTGTATATGGGTGCTATATGCATATATATTGAAGGTGTGTATGGGAGCTATTTACATGTATCTTGATTGTGTATATGGGTGTTATATACATATATATTGATTGTGTAAATGGGTGCTATAAAAATGTCTATTGATTGTGTAAATGGGTGCTACATACAAAAAAAAGTCATACATGTATATTAATGGTGTATATCGGTGCTATATACATGCATATTGATAGTGTAAACGGGTGCTATATACATGTATATTGATTAGGTATATGGGTGCTATATGCATGTATATTGATTAGGTATATTGGTGCACTATACATGTATATTGATGGTGTATATGAGTGCTATCTACATGTATATTGATTGTGTATATGGGTGCTATATATATATGTATATTGATTGTGTATATGGGTGTTACATACATGTATATTGATTATATATATCTATGCTACATACAGGTATATTGATTGTGTATATGGGTGCTACATACATATATATTGATGGTGTATATAGGTGCTACATACATGTATATTGATTGTGTATATGGATGCTATATACATGTATATTGATTGTGTATATGGGTGCCAAATACATGTATGTTGATGGTGTGTATGGGTGCTATGCATGTATATTGATGATGTATATGGGTGCTACATACATGTATATTGATTGTGTATATGGGTGGTATGTACATGTATTTTGATTGTGTATATAGGTGATATGTACATGTATATTGATTGTGTATATGGGTGGTATATACATGTATATTTTTTGTGTATACTTGTGGTATATACAGGATATTGTTTGTGTATATGGGTGGTACATACTGGTATATCGATTGTGTATTTGGGTGCTATGTACATGTATATTGAGTGTGTATATAGGTGCTATGTACATATATATTGATTGTGTATTTGGGTGGTATGTACATGTCGATTGATTGTGTATATGGGTGGTATATAGTTTGTCGATTGTGTATATGGGTAGTATGTACATGTATATTTATTGTGTATATGGGTGGTATATACAGTATATTGATTGTGTATATGGGTGGTATATACATGTATATTGATTGTGTATATGGGATGGTATATACATGTATATTGGTTGTGTATATGGAATGGCATATACATATATATTGATTGTGTATATGGGTGGTATGTACATGTCTATTGATTGTGTATATGGGTGGTATATAGTTTGTTGATTGTGTATATGGGTGGTATGTACATGTATATTGATTGTGTATATGGGTGGTATATACAGTATATTGATTGTGTATATGGGTGGTATATACATGTATATTGATTGTGTATATGGGATGGTATATACATGTATATTGGTTGTGTATATGGGATGGTATATACATGTATATTGGTTGTGTATATGGGATTGTATATACATGTATATTGGTTGTGTATATGGGATGGTATATACATGTATATTGGTTGTGTATATGGGTGGTATATACAGTATATTTATTGTTTATATGGGTGGTATATACAGTATATTGATTGTGTATATTTTTGGTATATACATGTATATTGATTGTGTATATGGAATGGTATATACATGTATATTGATTGTGTATATGGGATGGTATATACATGTATATTGATTGTGTATATGGGATGGTATATACATGTATATTGGTTGTGTATATGGGATGGTATATACATGTATATTGGTTGTGTATATGGGATGGTATATACATCTATATTGGTTGTGTATATGGGATGGTATATACATGTATATTGGTTGTGTATATGGGATGGTATAGGATGGTATATACATGTATGTTGGTGGTGTATATGCTTGGTATATATATGTATATTGATTGTGTATATGAGTGGTATATACATGTATATTGATTGTGTATATGGAATGGTATATACATGTATATTGATTGTGTATATGGGATGGTATATACATGTATATTGATTGTGTATATGGAATGGTATATACATGTATGTTGATTGTGTATATTGGATGGTATATACAGTATATTGATTGTTTCTATGGGATGGTATATACATGTATATTGATTGTGTATATGGGTGGTATATACATGTATGTTGATTGTGTCTATGGGATGGTATATACATGTATATTAATTTTGTATATTGGTGGTATATACATGTATGTTGATTGTGTATATGGGATGGTATATACATGTATATTGATTGTGTCTATGGGATGGTATATACATGTATATTGATTTTGTATATGGGTGGTATATACATGTATGTTGATTGTGTATATGGGTGGTATATACATGTATGTTGATTGTGTATATTGGTGGTATATACATGTATGTTGATTGTGTATATGGGTGGTATATACATGTGTGTTGATTGTGTATATGAGTGGTATATACATGTATGTTGATTGTGTATATGGGTGGTATATTGATGTATGTTGATTGTGTATATGGGTGGTATATACATGTATGTTGATTGTGTATATGGGTGGTATATACATGTATGTTGATTGTGTATATGGGGTGGTATATACATGTATGTTGATTGTGTATATGGGTGGTATATACATGTATGTTGATTGTGTATATGGGTGGTATATACATGTATGTTGATTGTGTATATGGGATGGTATATACATGCCTGTCCGAAGCCAGAACCTTGATTTACACCGTCTTATGTCACGGTCTTTTTTGTGTTCAATTGTTTGAGGTGAGAAATGATCGTTGGTATTATGATTGTTGAGTTTCTGTTCATAAGTCCAGTTTGCTGAGAATATGGTCACCATGGTAAATAAGATGCTTACATCCGTCTCTCGGGTACAACATTATATAGTCTGCAGCAGAACATAGTCCCTGATTGGAAGACTACTAATGACTATTTTTCGTTGTGGTTTACTATGTATTAGTAGTTTTGTTTTTTGTTAAACATTGGTCTCTGGGAACTATATCTATAAACCAGTTATGGAAGTCTCGTTCACGTTATACAGTAACACTTGGATTGAATAACTGAAATTTTAATTGTGGACAAGATAAAAAAAAGTTTTCTTCTGTAATACTGAGAACACATTATAAGTTTTCGAATGTTTGTTTGTTTGCTTGCTTACTTAAAGCCACTTTCAACAATATTCAGATATATCGTGGCGGTCAGTTTTATTAATGCATTTTGATGGTGTATATGGATGCTATATAGAGTGAGTGATTGTTGCTTAATACCAATTCAGCAATGTTTCAGCCATATGTGTGATATGGCGAGAACAGGTGGATTTGCAATAAGATGGTGATCAGGTCCGCTTTGTTCTAGACCAACACGATGAGTTTCATTTTTATAGTGCTAGCTCACTGAAACAACATTCTTCGACTAGACATGTCGCTCCACTCGGACACATTATTCTGATTCCGAGCTGACCAGTCTTTGCTCTTACTCCTTAATGCTGCGTGCTTAACGGAGAAACAACACATACCAATTTTATAGTCTTTCGTTTGACTTGACCGGGGTGCTATATACAGGTATATTGATGGTGTATATGGGTTCTATATACATATAGATGTATGTTGATTGTGTACATGGGTGCTATATAAATGCCTGTCAAACCAGAACATGGATTTACAACTCCTTATGTCGAGGTCTTTTTTGTTCAATTCTTCAACCACCTTTAACGTTTTCGAATGTTTTTTTGTTTGGTGGTGTTTAACGCCACTTTCAACAATATTTCAGTTATATCGTGGCGGTCAGTTTTATTGGTGGAGGAAACTGGAGGACCCGGAGAAAACCATCGACCTGTCGCAAGTCACTAACAAACTTTATCACATAATGTTGTACATCTCGCTCTGATCGAGATTCGAACTCACAACATCAGTGGTGATAGGCTCTGATTGCACGTTTTCGAATGAAGTAAGTTTGTTACATTACAGATACATCTACTGTGTGTCTCGTTAATGTAATGTTTTCCCCGTTTAATCTGTTACAATAGTGAATTTGGATCTAGGGTAAGAATCAAACACATTGTTACTGACAAAAATTAAAATATATGGATAAATTACTGATACAAAGACAATAAACAATGCGGATTCTTTTATTATTTTTCATCTCATTCTATGCTATTAAATATCCGGAAAACATAGACCAGTGTTCTCCGTACAGGTATTCGCTTGCTGTGCTTTTTTTGGAAGATTTCTTGATATACACCCTGTCTCCTTTTTTGAGTTGTAGCACAGTATTTAGACTTCCTGTGGAGAAATTTCTACCAAATAGCCTTCCAGACATCACGTCGTTCACCAAGAAAGAACAGTGTAGATTTCTACCCCTAGCTGACATAATTGTAGCCGACAACATATAGAGTCCTGGTCTTGGTACGGTGAATACCCCTGTCTTAGGTGAATAATGTCCTCCAATATTTGTCTTTATTGAATCAAATTTGAATATTTCGTTCATCGCTGGTGTAAAACCTTTTGATAAGGTTGCTGAAAAGGCTGGTATCTTTCTAGGATCTGAAACAGGATTACAATATTATATATTTATGCCATTTGATATCTGCTTTAAAACTCTCGGGCGTTTGACTTGATCAACGTCTCTTTACTATCCACACGAATAAATTATGGACAAGATAGAAACAAAGATATCTTAGGTATTACTGCAAAGCACATTTTGAAAGAGTTCGTATGAAGTAATTACTTTACAGATACACCTACTGTGTGTGTGGTTTATGAACAAAATCGTGAGGATAGTAAAGACACGCAGATCAAGACAAGTGTCTGTGTTAAAACAGCTTTATTAAAAAGGGTGTTATATACCGATACTTTATATTCTTCAAGCTGTACCAATGGCTTGTGCTATTAGCTTTTAGAGTTGTAGTTAAATATGAGAAGGCATCCGGTTCAAAAAATAATTATTAAAAAACAAAGGGGTTATTTATCGGGAGGTTAAGAGGTAAATGTCCGAGATTTACAAAAATGTCATGGGTCACAGACAATATTAATGTCTTAGCAGTATTTCATGGTTACAATATAAACACCGATACTGTATGGAAAAAAATAATAAATAAAATGAAAAGCTGTACCCAAATTTCAAGACTATGAAAATTAACCTTCAAAGGGAACACTTTGATAGTTAAACATTTACTTGTTTCCAAAATGGGATACGAATTTGAAATGTGCGGCATACCAGATAGATTTAAGATTGAAATTAATGTTATTATATGGACATTTATATGGGACGACAAAGTAAATCAAATAGATCGAAATGGTTGTTGCTTGGACAAAAAAGAGGGTGGAATGGGAATGGTAAATATTGAAATCATCATTAGGAGCAAACAAATAAAAATCATTTATTAAATTATCCACAGCGATTTAGAATGCAGGGATTCTATTGGTAAATATTGGCTGAAAAAATATGATATTATTATGCTTTCATTAAATTTCTTCTGTAATATAAGTTCATACGATATTTTGGCATATATCACAAAGAATTATATAGCGTTGATATACTATGCGGAAATAGTATATCTACTATGCCAGTTTTACGCGGGGAAGGTTGGGTTTTCAGCTGTCTGTCAAATTATGTATAGCTAGTCCATGTGCAAGGGGGCGGATCCAATCTGTCAATCTATCATAGTCGCCACCAACATTATTATTCATGTTACTGCTTTTTAATACTTGTTAGTGTTGTTAATTAAATTTCAAACTTCAAAAATCTTTATATTTTTAAAGCCTTAAATGAAGCAAAGAATATTCTCACACTTTCAAGACTATCTGATCCAATATATTAGTCACCAATATCAGGACCTCCTTTATTGTAATAGCTTTCAATATATTTTGTCTACATATAACAGTCAGCACAATAATAATAATAATGTTGTGTTAGCAATGACTATGCCATATAGTGGTCAGGGTTGAAGACATAGTGCACTATAGTCATTGCTAACACAACATTATTATATAAATAGAGTTGGCTCAGAGTATTTTCTATGTCAGTGTTCTGATATTGTTGGTCTATATGTTACTTATTTACCCTCATATTATCAAAAGGCGGTTAAATCTTGGAATTTTTAACTCAAATAGTTTACAATAGACACACAAATGGATGTTTTACGTTAAACTATTTTTGGAAATCCTCGCCTTCTTTTCAACAGGAAACCTTTATTTTCAAATCATTTAGTAAAAGTGGACTAAAAAGAATTTCGGATAAATGGGATTATCAAAATAAAACGTTTCTAGACAACATGACTATACATAATAAATTACAAAATAAGAGAAACTGTATTTCGGAATGGTCTAAAGACTCTCGATACTTGCACAAATAAGAGAAAAGTTAAGTTATATATTGATAACAATCTATTGTTTGTGACAGTAAGAATAAAATTATTCAGCATAGAGATGTTGGATTACAAACTATTAAAAAAAAACTATTAGATAAAACAGTGGAACCAAAATGCCAAAATAAATGGGAATTAATATATACAACAAAAAGGTCATGTGGGAAGTAGTGGAAAAACATTAATTTATTAAACTACAAGCAAAACATAATTCAATTTCAGTGGAAATGCATTCATTTTATTGTATACAGAGAGAGAGAGAGAGAGAAAGAGAGAGAGAGAGAGAGAGAGTAGATTACAGAAAATGGGAACATCAAATAGACTTTGCATTTATGTAAAAATAACACAGAAACTCTACAACATTTATTTTTTTCAATGTTTAAAAACAAAATCAATTATTGAAGAATTAAACACAATGATTATTGCTTTATGTAATCAAACTTATGTCTTATATGAAGAAAATATTATGTTGGGTATGATATTTGTATGATAAACATAACATAAAAGGAGTACTGTTTGCTAATTTTTTTTAATTTTTGTAGCTAAATGGGCAATATGGAAATTTAGAAATGATATTAAATATAATAAAAAAAAAAAATGATACAATAAAAATTAAGCAAATGTTAAAAATAGAACTAAAAGGTAATACTGCATTAATTACAAAATCTCTCCTTTTAAACAAAACTATAAGACAATTATTATTTGAAAATCTACAAACCAAGTTAGTATACTATTCTGCTATCCACTTTTATGTTTACATGTAACCAATGTTTATCTATTTATTTTTTGGTTAACTTGTTTTGGGTCTAACAGTAATATACTCACTATATATGTATTGTAATGTGTAGTATGTGTTTTGTGTTTTGTGTGTATTAAATGTATGTAAGCCTCAGGAATATCCTGGACTTCTGAGGTCATATGTAAACAGGAAAATAGATTTAATAAAAAAAAAATGTAGACGTGAATGGCTGACACGATAGTTAGAAAAACGTAAAACTAACACATATACTGTTATCGAGTAACTCGGAGATAAACATAATTTTTCACTGTCCTATATATGTGTGCATATTAATGACAGTACCTTGTCACCGTAGTATAAATAAGCTCAGTTAAAGATTTCTTAGGGTATGTTGAGTGAGTGTCCACCTTAATTAAGGTATAGCCTACATGGATACATAATTATGTATTTTGAAAATTGCGATTAGCCCATTGACTGAATATGATAAAAAGAAAAAAAGATAAAAAGTTACAAATGCTATCTTAAATAAAGATATGAATTGCTGACGCGATGGTTAGAAAAACTTGAAACTGGTACATAAACTGAAGTTATTGAGTACATCGAAGATAAACAAATCCACAAATATATCATACACCATAATGGACACTGGGCCTTGTCATACTGTAAGACTGTTGCCATGTGAGTACATGTTCACATGACCTTGTTCAATTTTGAAAAACTGTAGATTATTCGATTGACTGAATATGATAAAGAAATAAAGTTACAAATGCTTACGTGTGTAGGCTGTTCCTTTCTTTAATTTGAGGATGACATTCAGTAAATCGTCGACAATGCCATGATCTGAAAAATAAAACATCAGTTCCAGTAATAACTTATAATCAATAAATAGCATTAATTATTATATCTGCTACGATTTATACTAATTTATTGTTATTATGCTAGTGAAACTTCAAAACAGGAAATGCCTCAAATCATCCAGGGATTGCTACAAAGAGAGGGTTCTATCACCGAGTACCCGTGGTATATTACAGTGTAAATATACATATTTGGTAGAATATATGATGATGTCTTCTGTGTTTATAATGAGTCGTGTATATAATTATGTAGCATAGTAGTTAGTGGGATGTCTAAGGGCTACAATTCTTTATTCTGATTACATATTGTAGTCTTGTTATCTAAGATCCATATTTATATTCCCCCGCAATGTAGATATCGCCAATAACTGTTCACTTTCATAAACTAACCGTTCATTAATGCTAACGGGTGTTAGAGTGAAGGGTATGTATTCTACCTTTATAACATAATGATATATATAATACGTGTCACAGAGTGCTACAAATAGTATAAAGGCCGTAACTACCATTGAGGCAGACGGGAGAGTTGCCTCGTCTGATTTTCTGGGGGGAGGGGAAAACAGACAGAGAGAGAGAGAGAGAGAGACCATGACAGTTTTAACATTATTGACCTGAAGCCTGGATTATTACTTACATTTGTAGTTTGTTATCGGTATTTTTCCGAAATGTAGTGATTGAAGATCACCGGTGCGGGTGTCGATGCTTCACATCCACCGTAATGATACTGTCGGGCAGGTATATCCAGAAGCTGTTCTCACAAGATGGGATTCGAGTGGCAACAGGAAATCCATCTTGCATTCACCGACTAAGTACTGTCATTGGAAATTATTCAATAAAATATATTTTAAAAATCAATCAGTTGTGTTATGTTTAATTTTCCAGAGCATAGAAGCTTCGACGGTATGGTCGCTATTAACGATAGCAACTGGTATATAAAGCGTCTCAAATCGATTAAAAACATTTGTTATTCTGGGCCATTAAGTCACTATTTTCTGATGGGTGGCTTCGCCCCCAGACCCCTTTACATGGGGGCCTCAATCGACGGTCCCCACACTCTGCCTCCCCTGTTTTAAACTCCTAGTTACGGACCTGAAGCAACATCTAAATCAAAAGAAATACTTTAAGTAGCTGCACTATGTTTGTCTAAAATAGAAAAAAAAACTTACCATGCGCTGTAACATCGAAAATATTTCCATTTAAAATCACGAAAACTAGTAGCAAAAAGTAGGAAAATTTCATTGTCACAGAACACATGTAGAACACACGACAATTCTACATATTTTGTGTAATTTGTCATATTTAACCAGGATATTCCGTGACAAATTTGCGTGCGTACAAAACACTGTAATGTATACCTTGCACATGTTACAATTGTTATTCCATTATTAGAATAAACTTTTATGCTGGTGAAAATACCTGGTAGATACCTAGAAAAGTATAGATTGATAGTCATTCATTCATGTGTTACTTCTTGTCAATGATGTTTACACAAGCATAGAAACGTGTTACTATTCGTCCATTTAAACCTTAAAACAGTATTTTGCTGCAAGTCACAAGTTCACAACCAAATAAGGGGGGGGGGGGGGGGGGGGTCACAAGTATTCGGAGATTTGTTTGCGGCAAGCCAAATCAGTCTTGTTAATTGAACTTTTCTTATCACACGTGTTAGACTGTCATTTCCGATTTAAAATTAATGTTTTTTTGGTCGAAGTTCAAGTCAAGTTAAGATACATGTGTTGCCGTATTTGGGAGTAATTTTTTCATTAACGCCTAGAGGCTAATGATTTGGTTAATGCCGAAGTTGATATTGTTCCTAAAAAACAATGAAACTTTTTAGATAATCATGCGTTATGGTATATATGGATCGTGTGTTTTTAACGCCATTTTAAACATTTCGTTTAATTCTGAATCTAAATCATTGGTTGTGATCGTATGGTAGTTGGATTTACAACTACATGTGCAATCAGTGTCTATCACCACTAAAGTTGTGAGTTCGAACCTCATTCATGGCGAGGTGTACTCGATACAACATTATATGATAAAGTTTGTCAGTGACTTGCGGGAGGTCAGTGATTTTCTCCGGATACACAGTTTCCTCCACCAAATAAAACTGGCCGCCACGATATAGCTGAAATGTTGTTGAAAGTGGCGTTAAACACCATAAACCAACATAAACCTGAATCTACATCTGAATATGGAATCACTTTAAATAGACGCAATTACGAAGTAGAAGTATCAGGCGTCTGTCTGTTCGTCCGTCCGTATGCTGTAAATTTTTAACAGTTTCAAATTCTAATGTACCATCGCATGCCCAGTCTCCAAATGTTGTCCTCTGGCGTACTAAAGAAGTGTTGTTTGTATCTTTCCAGGGCAATTTGAAATACAGGATGATCGCCCCTGACATCTGATTGGTCGAAATATTTCCCACTTCTTCTCTTGAATTACTGCAGGTGAAGCCATCAGACGTGCCAGAAACGGTCCCACTAAAACCGGGGTGAACCCAGGTTCTCCGGAAGGGTTTACAATTCCTGCTTCACTAGTGGCAGCCGATTTATCATCTATCATACACGAATTAACACCTGCATTAAAACCTATTCAAATGATATGTCATTGTGGAATTTACGTTGAGCAAAAATTAATTTCTCTACTGCACTAAAGTTTGTCGAAACGTGGTAAGTAGCTTTATTTTCGACTGTTTCAGGTAATTTGAAATTGGGTGATACAGAGAGAAGGGTTCCCTAGCAAAAGTTGTTATTTACAGAGTGATTTAAAATCCAAGATACCCACGCAGGCTTCCAATTGGAGGAGTTATTTTCGACTTCTTTTACAAAAATACTTCATATGAAAATATCAGACTCGCCAGATCTGTTTCTGTATGGTTCTGAAAAGATGTTGTTACGTTTTGTAGCAATTTTACTGGTTTATAAATGTCTAACATTTTTGAATGATGCCCTAAAACAGCTCATTGCAGTGTCCCTAAAATTGTCAGAAATATTCTCTGTGGATCTATCAGAAATGTTATTCTCTTCAGAGCAAATTTAAATACAAGCTGGCTGACGTGGCCTCTAATAGGCTAACACATTTTGTACTTCTTTTGAAAAGTGACTGCATGCAGTGCTCAATATTGTCATGAAAGATAGATGAAATCTGGGAAGAATAAAACTGGTTGAATTTTATGTATCTGCTCGTTTGACGTTATGTAAACGATGGTCACCGGAAAATAAGTTCAGAAGGATCAGTATGCATATTAAAATAAATACAAGATTATTAAATGTGCATAGTACACAAAGTCATAATAATAATCTTCCTATTTGAGATAGTCTGTGCGATATTTCTTCATAGTAAACATGGTTTAAGGACTTATTTTATTGGTAACTTTATTCCTACCTAAGGACCTTAAGTTACTGTTAGACCATGCATGTAATTATTCAGAAGCTCTGTATGTCTTGTATATATTTCTCTTTTTGATCATAATCTTATATTGCCATTCTGTACATTAGTTTGTTTCATTTGTGATATATCAGTACCATTGCCGCTAAAGGCGAGCATATGTGTTGGAACTGCTAGACTCCGTCTGTCCTTCCGTTCGTCTGAAACACTAAGAGGGTACCCATAGATATGTATATGCATAGTTCAGTTATTATTCAACATTATTCAAGCTTTGTATATTATTATATTCATATTTCTCACCTCTATATGTGTACACCCTTCCACAAAATGTCCATGTTGACAATCAAAATATGATCAGTGTTGTACGGTGACGCATGTCCAGACCCGACATTGGTCTTGTTTTATTTAGGTTTTTATGATATAGCCATTTATGTCTTCAATATGACTGCCCGGGCCGTCGTGATCGTGATAGTATGGTAGTTTGATTTATAACTACCTATGCAATCAGTGCCTACCACCACTAACGTCAAATTTGTGAGTTCGAATCCCATTCAGGCGAGGTGTTCTTGATACAACATTATGTGATAAAGTTTGTCAGTGACAGGTCGGTGGTATTCTCCGGGTATTCCGGTTTCCTTCGCCACTAAAACTGACCACCACGATATAACTGAAATAGTATTGAGAGTGGCGTTAAACACCATACCCCCCTAATATGACTGTCAATATGTTTATCTTATTTCGTTATCGATCCTTACAATCGAACACTTATATACCTATACAATACACTAAGAATGTTATTTTATTGTTGTATGTTTTTGTTATTCTGCTTTTTAACTTGTGTGTGTTTGTGTATTCGTGACATTGACGTGATACCAAGCGGATATATTGAACATGTTCGTATGTTTTGGTGTCTAACACCACTTTCAACAATATTTCAGTTATATCGTTGCGCTCAGTTTTATTTGTGGACGAAACCGTATTATCCGGAGAAAAGCACAGACCTGTCGCAAGTCACTGACAACCTTTATCACATAATGTTGTATCGAGTACACCTTGCCATGAGCGGGATTTGAACTCACAGCGTTAGTGGTGATTGGCACTGATTGCATATAGGTAGTAAATCCGACTACAAAACGGTCACGACCACGACTGCCCCTATTGTTTATATTATAACTAGTTACCCGTATATACACTGAACCGCCAAAGAAACGTCGCATTTAAAAAAATATTTTGAATACCGAAATAATCATTAAAAATTGGAACACATCAGCGACCAATAAGTGCTAATACGGTTCGCCATCGATTAGTTGCCAGCAATCTAAGATGTTACCGTCCTGCCAGGGGACCTGTCCTTACGCCCCGACACCGACAAGGGCGTCTTCAATGGGCATTGCAGCGACAACATTGGCGTAACCAGCAGTGGCGTAACGTCGTCTTCTCTGACGAAAGCCGTTACTGCATCTCAACCGCAGATGGCAGAACAAGATTGTGGAGAAGGCGAGGAGAACGATATGATGACAACTGCATGATGAAAAGGAATGCTTGGGGCGGTCCAAGCATCATGGTATGGGGTGGCATCGGACTCAACGTGAAACTTGGTCCAGTTATCTTCCAGAATCTTGGCCCGGGGAGAGGAAATGGAGTAACAGCTGCCCGTTACATCGATCAAGTTCTGAGACCGCATGTTGTACCGCATTTCGCACGTCATCAAAACAAGATGTTCCAGCAGGATAATGCGCGTGCGCATACAGCCAGGACAACAAGAGACTTCTTGCAGCAGAATAACGTCAATGTTATGAACTGGCCAGCTCTAAGTCCAGATTTGAACCCCATTGAACATCTGTGGGACGAAATTCAGAGACGGTTGAATGAAGAGCAGCCAAGCCCGACAACTGCAGCTGAGCTTTCGATAGCGTTTCAGAGAGTTTGGGCACTTATTCCATCGCATTCATCAATCGCCTTGTCAACTCTATGTATCGAAGATGTGCTGCTCTGATTAACGCTGGTGGTGGACATACTCGTTATTAACGGAAGTGGAATTAAAGCATCAAAATGTTGTGGTTTTGCTTTATTGAGACATTCGATATAACTTCATAACCTAGAGACAATAAATCCACCATTCAAACAATGTAAGCGAATTTATTTTATGTGTATTGTATTTCAAAATAAATGTCTGTGATTCTGTAATTTGTTGCAACGTTTCTTTTGCCGTTCAGTATATGTTTAACCCCCTCAAATTGTCTTATCTGATGTTCTCGTGGCAAGGAGAATTTTGATTGGCTAAAAGGGTACTTTTAAAACATCAGGGAAGCCGTGCGGTGACAGAAAATCAATAATCGCTCTCACCTATGTGCTGTCCAGTTACATTGTGCACAGCAGACGACACACATTTCACAAGATGACAGAAAATCAATAATCGTGCTCTGTGATCTTCGTCCAAAGATACACGTAATTATGTTTTTCCTATAATAAGGACATACAATGTACTTATTAATGGTGGAACATTCAGATAAAAATGTTATCAGTCTCTAGATGTTATATATCCCGTTTTAAAGGGCAGTGGTTTTATTAAAAGGTTCGGCTTACGCCTCACCTTTTAGCAAAACCACTGCCCTTTAAAACGGGATATATAGCATCTCGAGACTGATAACGTATAATGTTTGACATTGCACATTGGACATTTATAGATTCACATTGCCGTACATTATCAAAATAAACATGTGATCAATTTAGTTTTTGTCTTTGAAATGAATATCATATACGCGTATAGGGAGGCTATCCATGCATATTGATTGTGCATACGGGTGCTATATACATGTATATTAATGGTGTACAAATAATGGTATATGAATGCTATATACATGTATATTGAGTGTGTATATGGCTCCTTTATACATGTATATTGATGGTGTATATGGGTGCTGTATACATGAAAATTTATTTTGTATATGGGTGCTATGTACATGTATATTGATGGTGTATATGGCTGCATTGATGGTGTATATGGGTGCTATATACATGTATATTGCTAATGTATATGGGTGCTATGTACATGTATATTAATGGTGTATATGGGTGCCATATACATGTATTTTGAGCTTCTATATGGTACCCATATATACATGTATATTGATGGTGTATATGGGTGCTATATACATGTATATTGATGGTGTATTATATGGGTGCTATATACATGTATATTGATGGTGTATATGGGTGCTATTTAAATCTATATTGATTGTGTATACGAGTACTATATACATCTATTGTTATGGTGTTGATGGGTGCTATGTACATGTATATTGATGATGTATATAGGTGGTAAATAAATGTATGTTGATTGTGTATAAGGGTGCTATATACATGTATATTAATGGTGTACTAGTATATGCTCCCTCGTTAAACCGCCACCTTCTGTGCAGTCGGTAGTTTGGCGGTATAACGAGTTTGGCGATAAACTGAGGGACATTGAAAACCGGAAGTTATGTGATCATATGAAAAGATAAACTTTCAACTCGACTGACATGCATTTTGCACTTGTACAAATACATAAGTATAAATAATACATGTTTAATAAATAAATAAATTAGAATAATTATATTCACATCGGAAATGTCCTGTACAGTTTGCAGATCTTTGTCAATGTTGACAAATTCTTGAACCGTCATTTGTAGCTCGGGACATCAAGGTTATTATAAACACGTGACAGCAACAGTTCATCTTCATTTGTGGGGTTATTGGAAGATCCCATTTAATTGTCAAATTATCGGCAATTTGTTGTTATGTTAATTTTGGATTTTCCTTTGCATAACTTATAATTGGACGTTTTTGTTTATCGTCTAATTAATTACGCTTTCTCTTCAAGCACTACATTTTTATGACAACTAAATAAATTACAAATTTTGCTCAGGATTAAAAGTACAAATGTAATCACTAGAAGAGTAAATACAGGTAGTTATTCTAATCAAAACAACTGATCACCTGTTCCGACCCTCAACTATGAGATCAATGTCCGTGTCCGATGACCAGTTTTGACATTCCATAATTACCGATTAATACACAGCTGTCAAAAGGTAGATGTGGGCGGTACTAACGGGGGAATTTAAATTAGTTTTACGACTTTTGTGTCTGAAAACCTGTGGCGGATGGCGGTAGCTGAGTTTGGCTGTATAACGGGGTATTTTTAATGGGGGAAATCGGGACAGACGGGAATTTTGGCGATAGGCGAGGTTGGCGATAAAACGGGGGGGGGGGTGGCGATAGACCGAGGAAGCACTGTATATTGATTGTGTATATAGGTGCTATGTACATGTATATTGATTGTGTATATGGGTAACTGATTTATATGGAATTTTGTTAGCAACGATTTATTAAGACTACTTTTTTTTAAACAAAAGGTTGAGTAAGATTTTTATATAACAAAATGGCTTTTGATTTATTTAGCTTGTGGTGATCCAGCTATTTTAAATATGGGAGTGATGATAGATCCTGCAAGTAGTGACTGAAAAAAATGGGTTAATTATAGCCTAATTTTGTCAAAATTTAAGTACTATATTAAGAAGGGCGAAGTTAATTTGCAACACTTCCCCTTGCTGAATAAAACTTTAAATAGAAGTTTAAATCGAGAGTTTTTATAAAACTTTTAGGGATATTTTGAATTTGATACGTTATTTTTCAAATTTGTTTATGAAATTGAAATTATTCAGAGAGCGATTATGCAGTTACAATTTACTAAAATATAAATCTGGTGGGTCACATTCTTCAAAGTTTATTGCTATATAAATGTAACCGTCTCCAAGGTCAAACATGCTTCAGAGTTTTATTGCGTGTGTGTAATGATCAAGACAGTATATTGTTTAATACTAAGGGAAGAGGTCAGATACATAAAAGGTTGCCATAGCAACCATATTTATGAAGGAATCTCGGGGAATTAATGCAATTTAATATGTAAGAGGTCAATTGCATGCTGTCTAAGCATTTATATTATAGTCAATGTGTATGTCGTGTTGGTACTTGAATATATTTGTATGTGTAACTATGTAAATAAGACACAACTATGACAGGTGCTTGTGGACAGGACACAGCATCCCCCATTTTTACACCATATCCCCCCCCCCCTTTTTCTATTTTTTTTTTCATTTCCATTTTTTTTCATTTCCATTTACATGGAAATGAAGAAAAAAAATTGAAAAAAGGGGGGTAGGGTGTAAAAGGTCCTGTCCACAAGCACCTGTGACAACTATAAGACAAATGTAGCACTAAAGTGAGATAGTAGATGCGGTATTACATTACAACTTATTACTTTATCCCAAACCGAACAGACGTTGATCTTGCTTTACAGGAAATCCCCAGATGTTGTGTATCAAATATAAAATTAACCTGTGGGAATATTTTAAAGTGATTAATGATTACTCATGTAAACGTAATTCGTGGTAAACGGTTTAAAAGCATTGGCCATGTAGTGAGGCTGCACACATAATAGTTATGATATTTTAACTCAAATTTATTTTTATTCTCGTAGATGAATGTCTTATAATTTATAATAAGCGACAAAATACAAATTATTCGTTTTGACCTGTCACTAGTAAGGTCAGTTGCATACAGAGAAAGCGACTTCAAATTATTTGCTTGCAAGGAATAAATCGATGGTAATTTTCGTTCTCAAAAGGCGAAAAGTGGTACGATAAGCTGTTTAATGTGAAATAGTTACCTTTATTTCATCATTGTAAAGCTAATTACCAATTTCCAAAACATTTATTTTTTTTGGGTCAAAATCGTAGCTAATGCCTCTTTCAGTTTATTTGAACATTCAATTTCATTGAACATTTTTAGAAAACAAATCAGAACAAATTTGTATCAATACTGCAACTGTATCTTTTTAAATCATTTTCTGATAATATCCTAGTAACAATTATGGTACTTTGTAGATAAGCTATTTGGGTAGAATTGGTGGAGACCATGTAAGAGATTGTGGGAGACGAATTCTGAACGCCCTGATGACCACAGATGTTGCCATCACCCTGAACTGGAAAGGGAAAGGGGATAAAAAAGTCATTCGAGGCACTAAATGTATGCAGCATCGTAAAAGGTAAAAATATTTCCCTAACCAATTTGTTACTTTTTGAATCTTTACACCTTTACAAAACATGCATGGTCGACTTGATCAGCGTGGAGACAATAGCTAGAAGTGTCAAAAATCTAATAAAACCTGCGCTATTTAAAGAATGTTTTCGTCAATGGAAGCCTTGCTGATTTAAAAACTAAATCCGCTTGAATTTGCCTTCCAAGAGCAGTGTTCAAAGTTAAAAATCCCTAACCTCTTTTTGTTAAATCATGTTTCATTTCATTTTACATTAATTTATCGAGTTTAACCATCGCTAGTTTAACAGATACATTTGATATCTTTTCTAAATCCTATTTTCTTATTTTATAGCTGCAGTACGAAAGAACAACACGACTAAAAACGAAACGGATGACAGAATTGAAGGTGTAATAAAAAAAAACTGGCTGAAACGGCGGCCGGAAGGCAAGAACATGTAAATAAAAATGCATAACTGTGCTTTCTTCTCATTTAATGGCACATTAATTATAAAGGGTTTCCAAATTGATATTAACAATTTATGATTTGATTTGATTTTTGGTGTTTTAACGCCACTTTCAACAATATTTCAGCTATATCATGGCGACCAAATTTAGTGGTAGAGGAAGCCGGAGTACCCAGAGAGAACCACCGACCATGGGCAAGCAACTGGTAAACTTTATCACTTGCGGCTGCGAGTCGAGTGCACCTTTTTTTTGTAATTTACAAAGCCGGGCGCGAACATACTCCGTATTGGTGATAGACTTGTATGAGTTGTTAGATCCAACGACCTAACTCATTGAGCCACCCGGGCCCCCTAGTAATAATTTAACGTTTATAAATGAGTAAAAGAAGTATTAACATCCTAACAAGATTAAGTAAGACAAACGACATCAAAATTGTTCTCATTTTTGGAGTAGAGTGACGGTAGTGTACCGTTATTCAATAAGTACTACACGAATAAGAAAGGCATACAAGACTAATACACCCTAACGTTTGTGTGTACACTAAATGTTACAAATAAGGTGATGGTTTGCTTTGTGGTTATACATGAAAGATGTTGGATTATACTGATTTGACGTCGGCCCAACGATCAGTCAAACATACCGTCGGGGCGACGTCGGGGCAGACGTCTTGCCGACCAATGCACAGTATTTGAACGTTGGATATTGGTCGGGAAACCATTGGAAATAAGACATTGTAACGTCGGGCCAACGTCAAGCCAATTAGTCGCGCCAACGTCGACCCGATGAGCAAAATGACGACGGGCCAACGTTGGCATTCGACGTCAAACCAACGTCAGAGACGAGACGACCGTTAGCCGACGTTGGACCAACGTCACTTTGCAGACTGGGTATATACATCTATTTTTATGGTGTTGATGGGTGCTATATACATGTATATTGATGATGTACATGGATGGTCAATAAATGTATATTGATTGTGTATATGGGTGCTTTATACATGTATATTAATGGTGTACTAGTCTATGGGTGCTATATATATATATGTATATTGATTGTGTATATGGGTACTATATACATGTATATTGATTGTGTGTATGGGTGCAAATATACCTGTATATTGATGGTGTATATGGGTGCTACATACATCTATATTGATGGTGGATATTGGTGCAATGTACATGTATATTGATGGTGTATATGGGTGCTATATACTTGTATATTGATTGTGTATATGGGTGCCATCTACATGTATATTGATGCTGTATGTGTGGGCTATGTACTTGAATATTGTTTGTGTATATGGGTCCTATATACATGTATATTGATGGTCTATATGGATGCTATAAAAATGCAGATTGATTGTGTATATGGGTGCTATATACATGTATATTGATTGTGTATATGAGTGCTATATACATGCATATTGATTGTGTATATGGGTGCTATATACATGTATATTGATTGTGTATATGAGTGCTATATACATGTATATTGATGGTGTATATGGTTGCTATGTACATGTATATTCATGGTATATATGGGTGCTATATACTTGTATATTGATTGTGTATATGGGTGTCATATACATGTATTTTTAGTATGTATATCGGTGCTATATATATGTATATTGATTGTGTATACGAGTGCTATATAGTCCATACCTGTTAACCTCTGGGAACTGCTAGGGGGAGATCTCCCCCCTACCAACTCTTCTAAGGGGGAGATTTTGTGCGTCGCCTTTAAGCGCACAAAATTGTACATTGTAGTTGCATACATGTGATAGAGTTGCTATGCTACAACTGGAGATTTGTAAATATTTGGCTGGAAATTTGGTCTCATAACTGGAGATTTTTTATCGACGTATTTGATGCATGTTTTTATTGTAAATTGATGTTTTCTTTTTGTTTGTTTCAGTATTGAACCAACTGCATCCCATTTCAATATATATTGTTTACATTTCTGTCTTATTAGTAGTTTTTAATATGATGAATGAAGGATAAAAACTGTATTTATAATTTATTCATAGTCATTCATAATCATAAGGTTATAACAAAGCAATAACAATGAAGACAGAATGCTCTGAACAATAAAGTCATAGAGCACTAAAATTAAAAAGTCACTTTGCTGCTGGTGCGTTGGGTGATAGCATACGTTTTGGCATTTTTGTGGTTTATCAATTCCATCCTGGAACTTAGTCCTTAAATAATACTTTGATCGGCTTTGGTCCCAAACAAGCCATAACAACTCAATCCGAGATGAATTCATTGCACGTTTGATCGAAATAAGAAGTTTTCCTCGGCATCAAAGGTTGTCCGACTCCTGTTTGCACAATGGTTTATAACTATTTTTAATTGCCGCTATCACACTTCTAATCATCTAAGCGTGTGCCACAAACACACTTCCTTATCCCCAATTAACTGTCAATCAGTGGATAATTGTTGTATAATCATCAACACCTTAATTAATCTCCATGACCCAATTTATCTGTAAAGGTGTCAAACAGATCAATAACCGGATATCATTTAAACACCTTTACCATTCGTATCTCTCGGCGTTTTTCATCAGCGCGGAGTTCCAAATGGGGAATTTCCAGAAATATTGATCGCAAAATGTAGGTCAAGATTTTATTGTACTTGATTTTTTTTGTTCAGGGGAGGTCGTGCGGTAGATTAATGTCTCCCGCGCCGGAGACCCAGTCTATGCGGAAGATAAGGCTCTTACGCGGGAGACTCCCGCGAAAAGGGGGAGGGTTAACAGGTATATTATACATCTATTTTTTATGGTGTTGATGGGTGCTATATACATGTATATTGATGATGTACATGGGTGGTAAATAAATATATATTGATTGTGTATATGGGTGCTTTATGCATGTATATTAATGGTGTACTAGTCTATGGGTGCTATATACATGTATATCGATTGTGTGTATGGGTGCTATATACCTGTATATTGATGGTGTATATGAGTGCTACATACATCTATATTGATGGTGGATATTGGTGCAATGTACATGTATATTGATGGTGTATATGAGTGCTATATACTTGTATATTGATTGTTTATATGGGTGCTATAAACATGTATGTTAATTGTGTATATGAGTGCTATATACATCTATATTGATGGTGGATATTGGTGCAATGTACATATATATTAATGGTGTGTATGGGTGCTATGTACATATATATTGATGTTGTATATGCGTGCCACATGCATGTATATTGATTGTGTATATGGGTGCTATTTACATGTATATTGATTGTGTATATGGGTGCTATTGACATGTATATTGATTGTGTATATGGGTACTATATACATGTATATTTATTGTGTATATGGGTTATATATATAGTCCGTTTGACTTCTATAAATTTTCAGAATTTTTTTTTAAATCCAGGTATGAAATCAACAATTTTTTTTCTATATGTTTATTAATATATAATATATACGAACTCTGACAATTAATTTGAAAATGTTTGGTCCATTATTAAAAAAGCTATCCATTATGTCTCTATGTTAATTACATTTTCTAAAGTGTAGAAATCTGGATGGAGTGAGTACAAATAACAGACGGTACCATGTGACATAGGACATTTAATTATTAAAGGACATCAATAGCAATAGACTATCACCTTAATGGTCAGTTAATGAGTAGCCTTTTAATATTTAAATGTCCTATGTCACATGGTATAATGAAATATACATCGAAAGCACATGTGTATTATTTTGGTTTGTACTCACTCCATGCAGATTTTTACTTCAGAAAATAAAATTAATATGGAGACCTAATGGATAACTTTTTTTAAAAATGGACCAATTTTTATTTAAATTAATTGTCAGAGTTCGTATATATCATATATTGATAAACATCTAGAAAAAAAAATGTTGATTTGAAAACTGGATTTTTAAGAATTTTTTTCTGAAGATTTATAGAAGTCAAATGGACTATGCCTGTATATTGATGGTTTATATGGGCTGGTATATACATGCCTGTCCGATGCCAGAACCTGGTTTTACACCGCCATATGTCGCGGTTTTTTTTGTTTTCAATTGTTTGAGGTGAGAAATGATCGTTTGTGTTGTAGATATTGGTATGATTGTTTAGTTTCTGTTCATAAGTGTATATTTATATATAGTCCAGTCTGCTGATAATATGATCTCCATGGTAATTAAGATGTTTACATCCGTGTGCCGGGTTACAACATTAAATAGTCTGCGGCAGAACCTAGTCCCTGATTGGAGGACTACTAGTGGCTCTGTTTTTGTTGTGGTTGACTATGTATTACTATGCTTTGTTTGTTTGTTGTACACTGGTCTCTGAATACTATTTCTATAAACCCGTTCTGGAAGTCCAGTGCATGTTATGCATAGCAACACTAGGATTAAATAACTGACATTTTGATTGTGGTCAAGATATAAAAAAACAGAGATGTTTTCGGTAATACTGAGAACCACCTTTAACGTTTTCGAATGTTTGTTTGTTTGGTGGTATTTAATGCCAATTTCAACAATATTTCAGTTGTATCGTGGCGGTCATTTTTATTGGTGGAGGAAACTGGAGGACCCGGAGTAAACCACCGACCTGTAGCAAGTCACTAACAAATTTTATCACATAATGTTGTACACCTCGCCCTGATCGAGATTCGAACTCACAACATCAGTGGTGATAGGCTCTGATTGCACGTTTTTGAATTATGTAAGGTTATTACATTACAGATACATCTACTGCGTGTCTCATTAATGTAAAGTTTTCCCCGTTTAATCTATTACACTCGTGAATTTTGATCCAGGGTATGAATCAAACACATTATTACTGACAAAAATTAAAATATATGATGAATTATTGATACAAAAACAATAAAAAATGCTGATTCTTTTATTATAATTCATGTCATTCTATGCTATTAAATATCCGGAAAACATAGACCTGTGTCTTCCCAGCATGAGTTCGCCTGATCTGGGATCTTTCTTGATGTACACCCTCTGTCCTTTTTTGAGTTGTAGCACAGTATTGAGACTTCCTGTTGAGTAGTTTGTACCAAATAACCCTACATGCATCACATCGTTCACCCATAAAGCGCAGTGTAGCTGTTTACCACCAGTTGATCTAACTGTAGCCGACAACATATACAGCCCTGGTTTTGGTACGGTGAATACCCCTGTATTAGGTGAATAGTGCCCTCCAATGTTTGTTTTTACGGAATCAAATTTGATTATTTCGTTCCCCGCTGGTGTAATATTTTTAGATAAGGTTGCTGAAAAGGCTGGTATCTTTCTTGGATCTGAAACAGGATTACATTATTGTATTTGTGCCTTCTGATATATGGTTTAGAGCGCATGGGCGCTTGATTCGATCAAGGTCTCTTTACTATCCACACGAATAAATTGTGGACAAGATAGAAGCAAAGATATCTTAGGTATTACTGCTAAATACATTCTGAAAGTGTTCATATGAAGTAATTACTTTACGATTACACCTATTGCTTGTGTGGTTTATCAACAAAATCGCGTGAATAGTAAAGACACGCTGATCAAGACAAGTGTCTGTTAGAACAGCTTTATTAAAAAGGATTTTCTTTAGATCTAAGGAATCAAGCTCATCTTTCAAATCTTATATTAGTGGGTATTATTCGTGTGTTTGTAAAACCTTTCCCTCAGTGTGGTCAATGTTATGTTTGTAAAACATTTCCCTCAGTGTGTTCACTATTCAGTGTTTTAAAGTCTAGCCTTCTTGTAGTTCAATGTTTATAAATATTTACCTCAATTCCACATAACCTACAGATATCAATCACAAGAACAGATACGAGTGATGAAGATTATAAAATAATAATGAATTGCTGACGACGCGATCGTTATAAAAACTTGAAACTGGCATATAAACTGAAGTTATCGAGTACATCGAAGATAAACAAATCTACAAATATATTATACACAATAATGGAAACTTTGCCTTGTCAAACTTTAAAACTGTTGCCACGTGAGTGCCTGTTTACATGATTTTGTTCAATTTTGGCCGATTGACTGAATATGATAAAAACAAAAAAACAAAAAAAAACAAAAAACAAAACAAACAAAGTTAAAAATACTAACGTGTGTAGGTTGTCCCTTTCTTTAACTTGAGCATGACATTCAGTAAGTCGTCGACAATGCCATGGTCTGAAAAATAAAACAACAGTTCCAATAATAACTTGTAATCAATTAAGATTAATATCTGCTACAATTTATACTAATTTACTATTATTATGATAGTGACACTTCAAAACAAGTAATGCCTCAAATCATCCGGAAGAATTGTTACAAAAATGGGGCTGCCACCGAGTACCTGTGGTTTATCAGTGCAAATGTACAAAAAGGGGGGCTGCCACCAACTACCTGTGATGTATCAGTGTAAATAGACAAGGGGGGGGATGCCACCGAGTACCTGTGCTGTGGTGTATCAGTGTAAATGTAAAAAGGGGGGATCAGTGTAAATATACATATCTAACGTCAATCAAACTTTGGTTTTTATTTCTGGTGGCGTACATTTTGTATTTTTGTCTGATGATGTCTTCTCTGTGTTTACAATGAGTCGTGTATATAATTATGTAGTATAGTTAGTGGGATGTCTAAGGGCATCTTCGCTAGCCAAGGGTTACGATTCGGGTCCCCCTTCTCTCCACCCTTGGCGGATCTAGAATACATTTTGAAATTCGCACGCAATGCCACCTGGTGGTTTATCGAAGTTGCGCCCCTTAGAAAGTTGTCATCGCCAGCCAATCATAATCGTTTTGTTATACGTATGTTGGAGAGTTGAAAATGGCAGCGCCCAGTGAAGAAAAACTTATTTGTGATAAATCTAATTTGGAAGCACTTACTGTCAACCAAATGAAAAGTTTCAAAGCTTTGGCAAACGGGAAAGATGTTTTCATTGGAACCAAAACGGGAAGTGGCATCTTTGCTTACATTTCGTCGATAACATGTGCTCCGTGTAAAACATCTTCTGGTTGGATACGTGTACTGGTAGCCGTAACCAATGAAATATTAAAGCGTGAATCCTCAAAATGTATTCTAGATCCGCCAAGGGTGGAGAGAAGGGGGACCCGAATCGTAACCCTTGGCTAGCGAAGATGGTCTAAGGGCGACCACTCTTTATTCTGATTACATTGATATTCCCCCGCTATGTAGACATCGTCAATAATTGTTCACTTACATAAACTAACCGTTCATTAATGCTAACGGGTGTTAGAGTGAAGGGTATGTATTCTACCTTTATATAATACGTGTCAGAGAGTTACAAATAATATAAAACAACAAATAAATAAAAAGCTATATTTTAAGTTGCTGAATTATACTTGTCTACAATAGAAAAACTGACCATGCGCTGTAACATCGAAAATGTTTCCATTTAAGATCACGAAAACAAGTGGCAAAAAGTAGGAAAATGTCATTGTCAGAGAATACATGTAGTACACACGACAATTCTACATATTTTGTGTACTTTGTCATATTTAACCAGAATATTCCGTGACAAACTTGCGTGCATACAAAACACTGTAATGTATACTTTGCACATGTTACAATTGTTATTCCATTTTTAGAATAAAGTTTTATGCTGATGAAAATACCTGGTAGATACCTAGAAAATACCTGATAGATACCTAGAAAATACCTGGTAGATACCTAGAAAATACCTGGTAGATACCTAGAAAATACCTGGTAGATACCTAGAAAAGCATAGATTGATACTCATGCATGTGTTACTTCTTGTCAATGATATTTTACCAGCATAGAAACTTTACTATTCGTCCATTTATAACCTTAAAACAGTACTGTACTACAAGTCACAAGTTCACAACCGAATTAAAAAGGCAAAAAATGAGGGGTTTCGTGGATTTGTTTGCGACGACACAAATGAGATTTGTTAATTGAACTTTTCTTATCACACGTGTTAGACTGTCATTTCCGTTTTAAAATTAATGTTTTCCGGTCGAAGTTCAAGTCAAGTTAAGATACATGTGTTACCGTACCAGTGTACTTCTTCCCCATTTACCCATCGGTCGCATAGTAATGTTGCTTCCAAAATTAGTTGCTTAAAATAAATGTTTTTACTTTTTAAGATAGAACTTTTTGTAAAGATATTTCAAACTTTTACAAATCAAATATTTTGAAGCTTAATTTAATTTAGTTTGACATTTTTATATTTTATTTTTATCACATCTTTTTGTGTGTACTACAAGCTAATCTAAAAGTCTAACACAAAGAACATATAGATAGCAATGCTATTTCTAATCCAGGATTATCTATTGACATTAGGTGACCGACCATAGTCTTTTGTGGGAGATAAACAAATGAGTAATTCAGCTTAAAGGCACTAATTGACTCTTTGTGCCGCCCCAACAGATAATCTCAAAAAATGTGAGATTAAAGGTAAAACCAAACAATCGCCCACTAAGGTGACGCTTTTGACCAATTCACTCATTTTGATTTTAATACGCAAAGTTCATGCGCTAATCCAATTTTAAATCTCCAAACAACAGATTCCATTGGTCAACAACACCGAAAATAGTTCGAAACTACTGACCGAACTTTGTTCTTTGAGAAGTTCACATTTGCTGTGACTTTCAAAGAATAAAGTTGTTTATATTTTACTCAGTAGTTTGTCAACTATTTTCAGGTTAGTTTTTAAACTTTAAATTTTTTTTTTATTTCTTTTAAATGATAAATGTTTACATTTTATCATTCTACTTTATTTAAAGCACTCCGTATTTTTGTATTGTTAATAATACAATGCCTTGCAAGCTTAATTTAATATTTTAGTATCACACTTATTTTATTTTCGTTAAGTAATATTGTATTCATAACTTACAAGCGACACAGAGTCCTAATACTTTATTTTATGTATGCTGTATATATTGTGATTATTCAGTTCTTTATGGGCACCGTGATTGGTTAATAAAATATCCTAAATCTTGTATCTTGTATTTTAGCATTTCCCCTTTTCATTATCAATAAGGGAGATAATCATTTTGTTTTGTTTTTTGCGTCAAACAAGATGCAGTTTAAAGTTCACAATATAGCTATATGTTTGTACATTACAATGATATAGATAATCAGAGATTGTAAGGAAGGTCGGGACGTTCGCACAAATCTTTTATATTGTTCATGGAAAGGTTCACTCTTTCTAACCTGGATTTTTGTACTGCTAATAGCACCTCAGTGAGCCCTGACTCTTATTTCGTATATGTATTTTGTTGTATTTTTTATTTTGGATTTTCTGTTCATATCTCTTGAGCTAGTTTTTCTTCTCCATCCCCATTCTCAATTTTAGTTATATTAGATTACAGACACAGTCCGAGTTTGTAAACTAATATATCACACAAGACCCATTTCAAATATGATGCATGGGCCGTGTTCTCACAAACTATGGAGCTGGCGGACCAGGGAATCAACTTAAGCCCAAGACCACATAGCAAACCAGGTGTTAGGTTTATAATACTGTATTAAGCTGGAGTATCTGGACTCACATTCTTAAACAGATGGAGGTTTGATAGTCCTGATACTGAAGTAAGATGGTTTACTTATGTTTCAACATCCCAAGAGTTGGTCGCGTACCAAGTCTTACAAATGCGCTACCAGTTGAGCATTACACACATCACACACACACACACATTCACAAACATGGTTGAAATTCTGGTATCGTAGATTTATACTTGGTATTGCAACTGTGTTACCCGTCTTCTCTTAGACATCCACTCAACTAATTATTCTGTTTCTTTTGCTTGGAATTTCTAGTGCGATATCCTGTCCTTCAACACATTTTGAGAATAAATAAGCTTTACCCTTATTAAGGGTCAGACCCTTAACCCCACTGTTTTTATTATTATTGACAAAATTGTATTACATGATTTCTACACATTTACTATGGCATTCAAAGAATAAAGTTGTTTATATCTTACTCAGTAGTTTGTCAACTATTTTCAGTTCCTGTCCAGAGGTAAATCAATCAGGCCTACCCACAGGACTACTACTACAATATCAACAACACACAGAAGATCTATTCGTACACACACAATAGATACGACACCTCGCTGCTATTGATTTAGTTGGTGCTAAAGTGAATAATTTCACTGAAAAACAATGCAACGTTTTAGATAGTCATGCGTTAATCTATGAACCGTGTGTTTTGATGCCACTTTCAATATTTCATTTATATACTAAAAATATTCACTTTATATATCAAAATTAGTTATTTGTGCATTTTATCTGAATACGGAATCACTCTAAATGGAATCAATTACGAAATAGAAGTATCTGGCGTCTGTCTGTTCGTCCGTCAGTATGCCGTATTTTTTTCTAAAGTACCACCGCATACCCAGTCGCCAAATGTACCATAAATGTTCCTTTAGGGAGGGGGTGCCAAAGAAGTGTTGTTTGTATCATTCTGGAGCAATTTGAAATAGAGGATGGCAGCCTGACATCTGATTGGTTAACACATTTTCACCTTCTCCTGAACAACTGCAGGTGGAGCCATCAGACGTGCCAGATATGTTTCTCTATTCGCTGTGTCACATGAACCATTTTTCTAAAGTATGGTACTTATTTTTTATATGACCATTCCTTTCCATTTTCAATTGAAAATCAAATACTATACTCCATCACAAGGTAAGACCCATATTTCATATTCTCGCTTGGAAATTTGAATGAATGAATACGTCGTTGATTTTCTGTCATCCTCTGTGTTTCTAATAGGACTCCGAGTTACTTCCATTGATTCATTAAGAAAGGTTTAAAGATACTACATGACGTAAATAGAAGACGGACAGACAATCAAATGGTCAAATGAAAAAGAACAAAATGACAAACAATAATGTGGAATACACTACGCAGAAAACTAAGTATTGAATAGAACGAATCCCACTAAAACCGGGGGTAGTAGATATCAAATTTAATGCGCACGACGGGTTTCTGGAATAACCTTCATCAGGTACGCTCATAATCGAAATAGTGGAAAGCCAAATAATTTAAAGTTTTCGGGGCAACAAGACCAAAGGGCCTAAACAGGGTAGCCAAAATCAGCTAAGGGAGGAGAACCTTAGTTTTATTAATAATTACATTATTTAGGAACTGTAAATTTCAGTAATGAATATATCTAATAAACCATGTCAGTGTCGAAACACTGACTACTGGGGCAAACTCAGGTGCTCCGGAAGGACGAACAGTTCCTCCCTTCACTAGTGACAGCTGTCGTGTTACTCTTGTTACAAACCCGGTGATGAGTCATGCATGGGGGAATGTTGCCTCTACTTTTTCAATAACAACTTTCTGAGGTTTGTTTGCGAGTTAAATATGATAACGTTTTCTTCATTATTTTCCAATGCTGCTGCCTTCATTTTACATACTACTTCACAATAAAAAGAATTCCGGGTATATCCGGTCAAATTTTTTAATATTTATTATTACAATAAGAACATTATTAAATATATTTTAGTATATCATACAAGATGCAGATGAAACAATTAACATTTTCACTGAAAAAAACGAAGAAGAACCGATTTCGAACTCACAGCGTTAGTGGCGATAGGAACTGATTGCATATAGGTAGTAAATCCAACTACCATACGATCACGACCACGACGGCCCTTATTTGTTTTTATATTATAACTACTTACAGTTATATATGTCTAACCCCTCAAATTGTTATGTTTGACATTGGACGGCAGACTTAAATTTATACATGCACATTCCTGTATATTATCAAAGTAAATACGTGCTCATTATAGTTGTCTTTGATATGAATGTCATGTATATTGAGTGTGTATATGGGTGCTATATACGTGTATATTGATTGTGTATATGGTGCTATATACATGTATATTGATTGCGTATATGGGTGCTATATACATGTCTTTTGATTGTGTATATGGAAGCTATATACATGTATATTGATGGTATATATGAGTGCTATGTACATGTATATTGATTGTGGATATGGGTGTTATATACATGTATATTGATTGTATATATGGGTGCAATGTACATGTATATTGATTGTCTATATGGGTGCTATCTACATGTATATCGATTGTGTATATGGATCCTATGTACATGTATGTTGATTGTGTATATGGGTGCTACATACATGTATATATATTGCGTATATGAGTGCTATATACATGTATATTGATAGTGTATATGGGCGCTATATACATGTATATTGATGTTGTTTATGGGTGTTAAACGCATGCATATTGCTTGGGTATATGGGTGCTATATACAGATATATTGATGGTGTATATGGGTGTTATATACATGTATAATGATGGTGTATATGGGTGTTATATACATGTATATTGATGGTGTATACGGGTGTTAAAAACATGCATATTGATGGTGTATATGTGTGCTATATACATGTATATTGATGGTGTATATGGGTGCAACATACTAGTACAATTATATTGATTGTGTATATGGGTGCTATATTACATGCATATTCCTTATGAAAATAGGTGCGATGTGTATGTATATTGATTTTCGTGGTGTACAGGAGTGCTAAATACATGTATATTGATGGTGTATATGGGTGCTACATACATGTATGTTCATTGTGTTTATTGGTGCTCTATGCATGTAGTTTAATAGTGTATATGGGTGCTATATACAAGTATATAGATCGAGTATATGGGTGCTATTTGGATGTATATTAAGTGTGTATATGGGTACAATATGCATGTATGTTTATTGTGTATATGGGTGCTATATACATGTATGTTGAATGTGCATATAGGTGCTATGAAGATGTATATTAAGTGTGTATGTGGGTGTTATATACATGTATATTGAGTGCGTATATGGGTACTATATGCATATATATTGAGTGTGTATATGACCACTATATAGAACTATATTGATTGTGTATATGGGTGATATATACATGTGTATTGATGGTGTACATTATATGGGTGCAATATACATGTATATTGATGGTGTATATGGGTGCTATATACATGTATATTGATGGTATATAGGGTGCTATATACAGGTATATTGATTGTGTATATGGGTGCTATGTACATGTATGTTGATGGGCAATGTACCTGTATATTGATGGTTTATAAGGGTGCTAAATACATGTTTATTGATTGTGTATGATATATGGGTGCTGACTGCTATGTGCATGTATATTGATTGTGTATATGAGTGCTATTTACATGTATATTGATTGTGGATATGGGTGTTATATACATGTATATTGATTGCCTATACGGGTGCTATGTACATGTATATTGATTGTGTATTTGGGTGCTATCTACATGTATATCGATTGTGTATATGGATGCTCTGTACATGTATATTGATTGTGTATATGGGTACTATATAAATGTAAATTGATGGTGTATATGGGCGCTATGTACATGCATATTGATTGTGTATATGGATGTTATATACATGTATGTTGATTGTGTATATATGTGCTATATGCATGTATATTGCTTGTGTATATGGGTTTTATATACACGTATGTTGATTGTGAATATGGGTGGTATATACATGTATATTGATGGTGTATATGGGTGCTAAGCAAACATGTATATTGATGGTGTATATGTGTATATGTGTGATATATGTATGTATATTGATGGTGTATATGGGTGCAACATACTAGTACATGAGCATTGATTGCGTATATTGGTGCTATTTACATGCATATTCATTGTGAAAATAGGTGCTATGTTTATGTACATTGATGGTGTGTATATGGGTGCTATTCACATGTATTTTGTTAGTGCACAGGCGTGCTAAATACATGTATATTAGTATAAACATATTTTATTAATTAATTCAATATTACACATTATGATAATACACATATAAATTATATATACATTTAAATTAATCAATAGGATTCGGAAATAAGTGGTTAAACTTATATTAATCCGTATCCCTGTTGTTATCTGGTGTTCAAGGTTTAATTAGTATCGAAAGGTAGAAGTGTATTGAGAATTATCAAGTGTTAATCAGTCGTTGTCAATGTTATTTGGTGTGCTTTAGTAAGAAAAAAATAAATAAATAAAAAGAAACAAACAAATGAAGTGTAAAAGTGCAAGTGCTTTTTTTTTTAACATGTTTAAGTTGTGTGAATATGGTTAAGAGGTGAATCGTTTACTACTTATGATGAACTTCTGCACGTTTAAGAATATATCTGTATTTAGAGTATTCGTTAAGTCTGTAGAGCCAAACAATAATAAATCCGTATTTAAGTTAATTGGTAAATTAATGGTGTGAATATATCTCAGTCTTGTTGCATTGTGACGGGGACAATGTAGCAGAAAATGGGCCGTGGTTTCTGTTGCCCCACATTGACAAAATGGGGAATTTACAATGTTTTTACGAAATAAGTGATGATTGAGAGAGCTGCAGTGCATACGCAACCTAGCGTGTACCAATATAATAATAAATGGGTTTAGTATTGTTTTGGGGTTGAAGATTTGATTTAATTATCTGAACAGATCTGCTTGATTTAATATTTTCTGGCTGTTTGTTCCATAGTTGTACACTGGAGGGTATGAAATAGCTTGCGTAGAGCGATGTTCGAGTGCGTACTGGAGGAATACGTGAGGTATGACGAGTATTGTGGTCATGGATCATGCCGAAATTTTGCGGAATTAAGTTACTAAGATATTGAGGAGTTAGATTATTTGACATGTTATAAAATTGAATCGTTCTATGCCTTTCCCTTCTATCTTTCAATTTTTCCCACCCGGTTTCAATATATAGATTACTTAAGGATACAAGTCTGGTACCCCCAGTCACGATTCTAGCAGCCTCAACCTGAACATTTTCTAGTTTGTTAATTAGTATTTGAGTCTTGGTATCCCAAACAACATCCGCATATTCTAGTAATGGTCTTATAAAAGTAATATAAATTGTTTCTAGAGTTTTCCGATCAAGTATAAATTTGAATTTCCTTAAAATGTTAACACGTGAGAATGCTTTTTTAGTTATCATGTCAATATGTTTATTCCAATTACCATCGTCAGAAAGTTGTAGTCCAAGGTGTTTATGTTCAGTAACAGTACTAATGATAGTATTATTCATAATAAGGTTGGGTTGATGGGGTTTATTTAATTTTCGAGAGATAGTCATGGTTTCAGTTTTCTGTGGATTAAAATTTACCAGCCATTTTGTAGACCATGCATGCAATTTCACTAGGTCATCATTGAGTGTTTGTGCTGTTTCTTGTGGGTCGTCTACAATTAAGTACAGACTAGTGTCATCTGAAAATAATTTTATAGTCGAATTAATATCGGTCAGTATGTCATTTATGAAAACAATGAACAAAAGAGGCCCTAGAATCGATCCCTGGGGTACACCAGCATTTATGTCACGCCAACTAGAAGTTGAATTATTAATTACGACACGTTGTTTTCTTTCAGACAAGTAGTTTTTCACCCAAGATAATAATGATCCTCTAATCCCTATTGATTCAAGCTTACGAAGTAATCCCTTATGCCAAACTCGGTCAAATGCTTTACTTATATCGCAAAAGACAACTCTCACTTCCTTACCTTCGTCCAACGTATATTGATGGTGTATATGGGTGCTATGTACATGTATATTAATGGTGTTTATGGGTTCTACATACATGTATATTGATTGTGTATATGGGTGATATTTACATGTATATTGATAGTGTATAGTTGTGCTATGTACATGCATATTGCTTGCATATATGTGTGCAATATACATGTGTATTGATTGTGTATATGGGTGCTATGTACATCTATATTGACTGTGTATATGGGTGCAATATGCATGTATATTGATTTTGTATATAGGAGTTATATACTTATATATTTATTATGTATATTGGTGCTCTATGCATGTATATTGATTGTGTAGTTGGGTGCTACATAAATGTATATTTATTGTGTATATTAGTGCTCTATGCATGTATATTAATTGTGTATTTGGTGTTATGTACATGTATATTGATTGTGTATTTGGTGTTATGTACATGTATATTGATTGTGTATATGGGTGCTATATACATGTATATTGATGGTGCATATGGGTGCTATATACATTTATATTGATAGTTTATAAGGGTTCTATATACATGTATATTGATTGTGTATATGGGTGCAGTATACATGTATGTTGATGGTGTATATGAGTGCTATGCGCATGCATATGGGTGCTATATACATGCATATTGATTGTGTTTATGGGTGCTATATACATGTATATTGATTGTATATATGGGTGCTATTTACATGTATATTGATGGTTTATAAGTGTGATATTTACAAGTATATTGATGGTGCATATGGGTGCTATTTACATGTATATTGATTGCGTATATGGGTGCTATATACATGTATATTGATTGTATATATGGGTGCTATATACATGTATATTGATTGTGTATATGGGTGCTATATACATGTATATTGATGGTTTATAAGTGTGATATTTACATGTATATTGATTGTGTATATGGGTACAATATACCTATATGTTGATGGTGTATATGAGTGCTAAGCATATGTATGTTGATTGTCCATATGGCTGCTATATAGATCTATATTTATTGTGTATATGGGTGCTAAATACATGTATGTTGATTGTGTATATGGGTGCTTAATACATGTATTTTGACTGTGTATATGTGTGCTATTTACATGTATATTGATTGTGTATATGTGTGCTAAATACATGTATATTGATTGTATATATGGGTGCTAAATACATGTATATTGATTGTGTATATGGGTGCTATGTACATGTATATTGATTTTGTATATGGGTGCAAGATACATGTATATTGATTGTGTATATGGGTGCAATATGCATGTATATTGATTTTGTATATAGGGGTTATATACTTGTATATTTATTATGTATATTGGTGCTCTATGCATGTATATTGATTGTGTATTTGGGTGCTACATACATGTATATTTATTGTGTATATTAGTGCTCTATGCATGTATATTAATTGTGTATTTGGTGTTATGTACATGTATATTGATTGTGTATTTGGTGTTATGTACATGTATATTGATTGTGTATATGGGTGCTATATACATGTATATTGATGGTGCATATGGGCGCTATATACATGTATATTGATTGTGTATATGGGTGCTATATACATGTATATTGATGGTTTATAAGTGTGATATTTACATGTATATTGATTGTGTATATGGGTGCAATATACCTATATGTTGATGGTGTATATGAGTGCTAAGCATATGTATGTTGATTGTCCATATGGCTGCTATATAGATCTATATTTATTGTGTATATGGGTGCTAAATACATGTATGTTGTTTGTGTATATGGGTGCTTAATACATGTATTTTGACTGTGTATATGTGTGCTATTTACATGTATATTGATTGTGTATATGTGTGCTAAATACATGTATATTGATTGTATATATGGGTGCTAAATACATGTATATTGATTGTTTATATGGGTGCTATGTACATGTATATTGATTTTGTATATGGGTGCAAGATACATGTATATTGATTGTGTATATGGGTGCAATATGCATGTATATTGATTTTGTATATAGGGGTTATATACTTGTATATTTATTATGTATATTGGTGCTCTATGCATGTATATTGATTGTGTATTTGGGTGCTACATACATGTATATTTATTGTGTATATTAGTGCTCTATGCATGTATATTAATTGTGTATTTGGTGTTATGTACATGTATATTGATTGTGTATTTGGTGTTATGTACATGTATATTGATTGTGTATATGGGTGCTATATACATGTATATTGATGGTGCATATGGGCGCTATATACATGTATATTGATTGTGTATATGGGTGCTATATACATGTATATTGATGGTTTATAAGTGTGATATTTACATGTATATTGATTGTGTATATGGGTGCAATATACCTATATGTTGATGGTGTATATGAGTGCTAAGCATATGTATGTTGATTGTCCATATGGCTGCTATATAGATCTATATTTATTGTGTATATGGGTGCTAAATACATGTATGTTGTTTGTGTATATGGGTGCTTAATACATGTATTTTGACTGTGTATATGTGTGCTATTTACATGTATATTGATTGTGTATATGTGTGCTAAATACATGTATATTGATTGTATATATGGGTGCTAAATACATGTATATTGATTGTTTATATGGGTGCTATGTACATGTATATTGATTTTGTATATGGGTGCAAGATACATGTATATTGATTGTGTATATGGGTGCAATATGCATGTATATTGATTTTGTATATAGGGGTTATATACTTGTATATTTATTATGTATATTGGTGCTCTATGCATGTATATTGATTGTGTATTTGGGTGCTACATACATGTATATTTATTGTGTATATTAGTGCTTTATGCATGTATATTGATTGTGTATATGGTATTATTTATATGTATATGGATTGTGTATATGGGTGCTATATACATGTATATTGATGGTGCAATCAATACATTTGCTGTACAAATATGCTATACGAATAAATTTTTGCTTTATTCGTACTGGACGAATAAACTTTTCATCCTACGAATAAACCTTTCAGCCTACGAATCAACTTTCCTGGTACCCTGTAGCTATGTACAGCGGAGGGCGCAGACAAGTATGAAACTGGTACTAATGTAACGCGGACCACGAAGAAGACACCCTTGACAACATTTATGAAAGGCGAGGAATGACGCTTGTTTCTGTCCTTTTTGTTTAAATCTGACAAATTTTCCGACTTTTTTGACATTGCAGGATAAACACAATATACGTACATTGTCGTTAAATATAAAATTCATCTGTACTCGCTGCGAAACAGGCCTAAAAAGCTCGCCAAAGGCTCGCTATTCTGCCTGTTTCTAAAGCTCGTACAAATAAATGTTATATTTACCGACAATGTACGTATATTGTATATATATTGATAGTTTATATGGGTTCTATATACATGTATATTGATTGTGTATATGGGTGCAATATACATGTATGTTGATGGTGTATATGAGTGCTATGCGCATGTATATTGATTGTGCATATGGGTGCTATATACATGCATATTGATTGTGTATATGGGTGCAATATACATGTATATTGATTGTGTATATGGGTGCTATATACATGAATATATTGATTGTGTATATGGGTGCTATATTCATGTATATTGATGGCGTATATGGGTGCTATATACATGTATATTGATAGTTTATAAGCGTGATATTTATATGGATATTGATTGTGTATATGGGTGCAATATACCTATATGTTGATGGTGTATATGAATGCTATGCACATGTATATTGATTGTTCATATGGGTGCTATTTACATGCATATTGATTGTGTATATGGGTGCTATATACATGTATATTGATTGTGTATATGGGTGCGATATACATGTATGTTGATGGTGTATATGAGTGCTAAGCATATGTATGTTGATTGTGCATATGGGTGCTATATAGATATATATTTATTGTGTATATGGGTGCTAAATACATGTATGTTGATTGTGTATATGGGTGCTTGATACGTGTATTTTGACTGTGTATATGTGTGCTATTTACATGTATATTGATTGTGTGTATGGGTGCTAAATACATGTATATTGTTTGTGTATATGGGTGCTAAATACATGTATATTGATTGTGGATATGGGTGCTATGTACATGTATATTGATTGTGTATATGGTTGCAAGATACATGTATATTGATTGTGTATATGGTTGCAAGATACATGTATATTGATTGTGTATATGAATGATATGCACATGTATGTTGATTGTGTACATGGGTGCTATATACATGTATATTGATTGTGTATATGGGTGTTATTTACATGTATATTGATTGTGTATAAGGATGGGCGCTATGTACATGCATTTTAATTGTGTATATGGGTGTTATGCACATGTATGTAGATTGTGTATATGGGTGCTATGTATATGCATATTGATTGTGTATATGGATGCTATATACATGTATGTTGATTGTGTGTATGGGTGCTATATACATGTATATTGATTGTGTATATGGGTGCTATATACATGTTTATTGATTGTGTATATGAGTGCTATATACATATATATTAATTGTGTATATGAGTGCTATATGCGTGTGTTTTGATTGTGTATATAGGTGATATGTACATGTATACTGACCATCCTTAGAAACGCATCACTTTCTTTTTTAAATATTTATTTTAATGAGTAATTTGACAACATATATAAATACGTCAAACAATAACAACAATAAACACTCTAACAGATGAGAACAAGTTTGAAACACAGTTTCTATTTTGGGAAGTCACTTTATGGTTGAAACACAGATATCCTCGATTTCAAAATTCAGTACTTCGTATGTCCACCTCTTGCGGTGATACAGGCAACACAACGACGACGCATTGAAAGAATAATGTTTTGAATAACTCTCTGGAGCATATTGTTCCACTCCTCTAATAATACCTGACGTAAGGTGGCCCCAGTAGTCGGCCTCACGGGACGGTTATCTACACGTCTTCCTAATGCATCCCAAACATGCTCTATTGGTGCCATATTCGATGATAGTGATGGCCAGTGCATACAGTTGACATTTTGTGCTTGCAAAAAGTTCATTGAGACCCTTGCTGTGTGTGGACGCGCGTTATTTTGCTGGCAGATTCTTAAATCTTGATGGGCTTGAAACATTGGAACAACATAAGGAGCCAGGATTTCATCTCTATAGCGTTGTCCGGTAAGAGATCGGTCACAGAAGTGAAGTGGAGACTTGTAACGGAATGAAACAGCTGCCCAAATCATAACATTTGCGCCACCCCATCGGTCTACCTCATCAATGCAGCAAGCGGCAAGTCTTTCATTTTCACGTCTCCAAACCCTTATTCGACCGTCTGCATTCGAAATACAGAAACGGGATTCGTCCGAAAACAAAACTTCCTGCCATCTTTGGCTTGTCCATTACAAATGGATTCTAGCCCATGCTAAACGTTGTTAGCGATGTCGCGGTGTAAGCAGTGACCCTCTGAATGGTCGTCTTGCACGTAGGCCATTTTCACGCAGTCTGCGACGCACTGTTACTGAGCTGATCTGGGGATTGTGTCTTCCTGGAGTTTCCCTAGCAGTTGATGCAGCTGTTTTGAACCGGTTGCGTAAAAGCTATAACCGGATATGACGATCTTATTGGTCGGTTGTTACTCTTGGTTGTCCTAGCCGAGGACGATCGGACACATTGTTCGTGGCTTAAAACCTCTGTCTGAGACGTACAACAGTACTTTGATGGCAATTGAATAGTCGAGCAACTTCTCCGGTTGATATGCCTGCTCTCAACATACCCAAAGCTTGGTTGCGATCATTATTACTCAGACGTGGCATTTTTGAAACCCAATTAAAACTTTACCATAGCAAACAGTGCTGATATCTGATTATCCTTTCCACAGGTGGACACAGTTCTTTCAAAAAGCGGGTTTAAAAAATTCATATCGCCCGTTCACGATTTGCACGTGCAAGAAATACTGTTTTTAAAATTCAATAGATACCTGTTTCAGGTGATAAGACACATCAGAAAATGTACCTGTATTTTTTTAAGGAGGACATTATTAACAATTACATTTTAGGAATTTTTTTTTTTTTTTTCTAGTGATGCGTTTCTAATGATGGTCAGTATATATTGATTGTGTACATGGGTGATATATACATGTTTATTGATTGTGTATATGAGTGTTATATACATGTATGTTGATTGTGTAAATGGGTGCTATATACATGTTTATTGATTGTGTATATGAGTGCTATATGCATGTATATTGATTGTGTATATGGGTGCTATTTACATGTATATTGATTGTGTATATGGGTGCTATATACATGTTTATTGATTGTGTATATGAGTGCTATATGCATGTATATTGATTGTGTATATGGGTGTTATTTACATGTATATTGATTGTGTATATGGATGGGCGCTATGTACATGCATGTTAATTGTGTATATGGGTGTTATGCACATGTATGTAGATTGTGTATATGGGTGCTATGTACATGAATATTGATTTTGTATTTGGATGCTATATACATGTATGTTGATTGTGTATATGGGTGCTATATACATGTATATTGATTGTGTATATGGGTGCTATATACATGTTTATTAATTGTGTATATGAGTGCTATATACATGTATATTAATTGTGTATATGAGTGCTATATGCGTGTATTTTGATTGTGTATATAGGTGATATGTACATGTATATTGATTGTGTATATGGGTGATATATACATGTTTATTGATTGTGTATATGAGTGCTATATACATGTATATTAATTGTGTATATGAGTGCTATATGCGTGTAAATTGATTGTGTATATAGGTGCTATGTACATGTATATTGATTGTGTATATGGGTGATATATACATGTTTATTGATGGTGTATACGATACATGCTTGTCCGAAGCCAGAATCTAGTGATATGTGACAATGGTTAACCAAGCTTGATCACACACACGTCGCCACCAGTTTGAACTCACAACTTTAGTTGAAAGTAAACATTATATGATCAACGAAATAAGCAACAACAACAACAACAGTAACCACTCCTATCACAAACCTTGCTGAATCTTGGTGGATTTTTCATTGCTTGTTAATATCTGGACTGTCGCTAGAAATCCAATTATCAAAGGAGGGATTGAGATCCCATTATCGAGTTTAAAGTTGTTACATTGTTGTGCCTGTCCCAAAACCAGAACCTGGATTTACATATGTCGTGGTATTTTTGTGTTCATTTGTTTGAGGTGAGAAATTATCGTGTGCGTTGTTGATATTGGTGTGATTGTTGACTTTCTGTTCATCAGTCATTAAGGGTATCATTATATATAGTTCAGTTTGCTGAGAATATGGTCACCATGGAAATTAAGGTGCTTACATCCTAATTGTCGGGGAACAACATCATATAGTCTGCGGCAGAACCTAGTCCCTGATAGGACTACTCGTGGTTCTTTTTTGTTGTTGTTTACTATGTATTACTATGTTTTGTTTGTAGGTTAAACATTGATCTCTGGGGACTATTTCTATTATTCACTACTGGAAATCCGTTCATGTTATATATAGCAGCACTAGGATTAAATAACTGACATTTTAATTGTGGTCAAAATAAAATCAAATTTAAAGATGTTTGAGAACCACATTTAAAGTTTTCCAATTAACTAATTATAAAAGTTTATTGCAACTTTGTGTCTGGTTTGTGAAAATGATCTCCCGTTTAATATGTTACGCCTCGTGAATTTTGATACAGGGTATGAATCAAACATATTATTACTGACAACAATTAAAATATATGAATAAATTACTGATACAAAGACAATAATCAATGCTGATTTTTTTTATTATATTTCGTCTCATTCTATGCTATTAAATACCCGGAAAACATAGACCAGTATTGTCCAAGCATGTGTTCGCTTGCATTGCTATGCCTGGAATCTTTCTTGATGTACACACTGTCTCCTTTTTTGAGTTGTAACACAGTATTGAGACTTCCTGTGGACAAGTTTGTACCAAATGCCTTTTCATACATCACGTCGTTCACCCATAAAGCGCAGTGTAGATGTTTATTGTTAGTTGATCTAACTGTAGCCGACAACATGTAGAGTCCTGGTCTTGGTACGGTGAATACCCCTGTGTGAGGTGAATAATGTCCTCCTATGTTTGTCCTCACTAAATCAAATTTGATTATTTCGCTCATCGATGGAGAAAAATCTTTAGATACGATTGCTGAAAAGGCTGGTATCTTTCTTGGATCTGAAACAGGATTGCAATGTTATATTTGTGCCGTCTAATATATATAGAATAAAGGGCATTTTGTATTCGATACTGTCTTTATCAAGACTATTATCTGGCGAACCCGATAGCCCTTTATTTTGTTTATAGCTAATTTACATACAAAAATAATTAAACCGTTGTAAAAAAGATTTTTTCGCAGTTACAGAAAATGGACACCCTAACATCTGTTTGGTTGAAACGTTTTCAACTTCTTCTCCTGAACAATTGCAGGTTAAGCCACCAGACATGCCAGAGATGGTCCTCTAAATTATGTGTCACATGAACCATTTTTCTAAAATATGGTACTTATTTTTTAAATGCCCCCATTCCTTTCCATTTTCAATTGAAAATCAAATACTATGCTCCATCACAAGGTAAACGATCCATATTTTATATTCTCGCTTGGAAATTTGAATGAATGAATACGTCCTTGATTTTCTGTCATCATCTGTGTTTCGAATGGGACTCCGAGTTACTTCCATTGATTCATTAAGAAAGGTTTAAAGATACCACATGACGTAAATAGAAGACGTACAGACAATCAAATGGCCAAATGAAAAAGAACAAAATGACAAACAATGATGTGGAATACACTACGGACAGACAATCAAATGGCCAAATGAAAACGAACAAAATGACAAACAATGATGTGGAATACACTACGGACAGACAATCAAATGGCCAAATGAAAACGAACAAAATGACAAACAATGATGTGGAATACACTACGGACAGACAATCAAATGGCCAAATGAAAAAGAACAAAATGACAAACAATGATGTGGAATACACTACGGATAGACAATCAAATGGCCAAATGAAAAAGAACAAAATGACAAACAATGATGTGGAATACACTACGGACAGACAATCAAATGGCCAAATGAAAACGAACAAAATGACAAACAATGATGTGGAATACACTACGCAGAAAACTAAGTATTGAATAGAACGAATCCCACTAAAACCGGGGGTAATAATAAAGTAGATATCAAATTTAATGCGCACGACGGGTTTCTGGAATAACCTTCATTAGGTGCTCAAAATCGAAAGAGTGGAAAGCCAAATAATTTAAAGCTTTCAGGGCAATACAACCAAAGGGTCTAAACAGGGTAGTCAAAATCAGCTAAGGAAGGAGAACCTTAGTTTTATTAATAATTACATTATTTAGGAACTGTAAATTTCAGTATTGAATATATCTAATAAACAATGGCAGTGTCGAAACACTGACTACTGGGGAAAACTCAGGTGCTCCGGAAGGACGAACAGTTCTTCCCTTCACTAATGACAGCTGTCGTGTTACTCTTGTTACAAACCCGGTGATGAGTCATGCATGAGGGAATGTTGCCTCTACTTTTTCAATAACAACTTTCTGAGGTTTGTTTGCGAGTTAAATATGATAACGTTTTCTTCATTATTTTCCAATGCTGCGGCCTTCATTTTACATACTAGTTCACAATATAAAGAATTCCGGGTATATCCGGTCAAATTCTTTAATATTTATTATTACAATAAGAACATTATTAAATATATTTTAGTATATCATACAAGATGCAGATGAAACAATTAACATTTTCACTGAAAAATACGAAGAAGAACCGATTTCGAACTCACAGCGTTAGTGGCGATAGGCACTGATTGCATATAGGTAGTAAATCCAACTACCATACGATCACGACCACGACGGCCCCTATTTGTTTTTATATTATAACTACTTACAGTTATATATGTCTAACCCCTCAAATTGTCATGTTTGACATTGGACGTCAGACTTAAATTTATACATGCACATTCCTGTATATTATCAAAGTAAATACGTGATCATTATAGTTGTTGTCTTTGAAATGAATGTCATGTATATTGATTGTGTATATGGGTGCTATATACGTCTATATTGATTGTGTATATGGTGCTATATACATGTATATTGATTGCGTATATGGGTGCTATATACATGTATATTGATTGCGTATATGGGTGCTATATACATGTCTTTTGATTGTGTATATGGGTGCTATCTACATGTCTATTGATGGTGTATATGGGTGCTACATACATATATATTTATTGTGTATATGGGTGTTATGTACATTTATGTTGATGGTGTATATGGGTGTTATGTGCATGTATACCTATTGTGTATGGGTGCTATATGCATGCATACTGATTGTGTATATGGGTGCTACATACATGCATATTGATTGTGTATATGGGTGCTATTATAAGATAACAAGAACAGACATGAGTGCACCAACTTAGAAAGTCTTCTCCGTTATAAAGATTATAAAATAATAATTACATTAATAAATGTACACTTTATATTTTAAATGAAGACATGAATGGCTGACGACGCGATCGTTATCAAAACTTAAAACTGGCATATAAACTGACACTATCGAGTACATCGAAGATAAACAAATCTACAAATATATTGTACACCATAATGGACACTTTGCCTTGTCAAACCTTAAGACTGTTGTCATGTGAGTGCCTTTGCACATGACCATGAAAAACTGCTGATCGGCCGATTGACTGAATATGAAAACAAAAGTTACAAATGCTTACGTGTGTAGGTTGTCCCTTTCTTTAACTTGAGGATGACATTCAGTGAGTCGTCGACAATGCCATGGTCTGAAAAATAAAATAACAATTCAAGTAATAACTTATAATCAATTAGTAATAAGATTAAGAATAAAATCTGCTGAGGTTTATACTTAAGATCTTGACACTTCAACAAAAGTCATACCTCAAATCATCTGGAGGATTGTTACAAAGAGGGGTCCTACCACCGAGTACCTGTGGTATATTACAGTGTAAATGCAGGGGCACCCGGCGCCCCCCCCCCCCTAAAATTGTAAAAAATATGATTTTTTGGCGTAAAACCGTGATTTTTCACACGAAATACCCCAACAATTTTCGCGCCTCCCTCCGCTCGGCGCTATTTTTTCAAGTGCGCCCCCCCCCCCCCCCTCCCTAACTTGAAATCCTGGATCCGCCCTGAAATGTACATATCTGGTGGAATATCTGTGTCTGATGGTGTCTTCTCTTTGTCTGACGGTGTCTTCTGTGTTTACAATGAGTCGTGTATATAATTTTGTTGTATAGTTAGTGGGATGTCTAAGGGCGACGACAACTCTTTATTCTGATTACATATTGTAGTCCCCGTCAATAACTGTTCACTTACATAAACTAACTGTTTATTAATGCTAACGGGTGATAGAGTGAAGGGTATGTATTCTACCCTTTATAATATATTTACGTGTCAGAGAGTTAAAGTTAAATAAGACCCATATTTATATCACGAAAAAGAGTGGCAAGAAGTAGGGAAATTTCATTGTCACAGAATACATGTAGAACACACGACAATTCTACATATTTTGTGTAATTTGTCATATTTAACCAGGATATTCCGTGACAAATTTGCGTGCATACAAAACACTGTAATGTATACCTTGCACATGTTACAATTGTTATTCCATTTTTAGAATAAACTTTTATGCTGGTGAAAATACCTGGTAGATACCTAGAAAAGTATAGATTGATAGTCATTCATGTGTTACTTCTTGTCAATGATATTTACACAAGCATAGAAACGTTGCTATTCGTCCATTTATAACCTTAAAACGGTATTTTCCTGTAACTCACAACCAAATTGTACACGCCAAAAAAAGGGGGGTTCATGTGTCGACCATATATATTAGAGTTATATAGGGTCGACTCATGTAAGCTGCTGTTTACATAAGATTGTATGAATATGGACACGAACAAGTTAAATTAAGGAAAAAGAGGTGAAATAATAAAGAAATTTTATTGAAAATAAATATTTAAACAGAAAGTTAAAAAAGAAAAAAAAGGGGGAATAATTCCGTGTTACGAGCGCCTGTGGATTTGCCATGCCGGATGCATTTTCTTCATTAACCCCTCACTGCTAATGACTTGGTTCGTGCCGCGGTTGATATTTCTAGTGAAAGCTTACATGGGTTATAGGTCATGTTTGGTCACTGTTAATAATATTTTATGTAATTAGTACGATATTCATTACATGAATTATCAAATCGAAAACTATCTTTATTCATTTGTACACTTTTGCTGGAAATGGAATGACTGCAGAATGATCAAAATTAAGAGATCAAATTTAATAAACTGTCTACATAAAAACTTTACACATAAAATAAAAATGAAATACAACAAAAACAAAGCTCATCGAGATTAAATATCATCTGTTCATTGCTTATTCTGTAAACTTAGTTGTAAAGATCGCATGAGTGAGTTTGAAAGTTATAGAATTTTAAATAATTAGTCAGTGAATAGTTAGAACAAAGGAATGACATTCTCCATGTTTATTGTTTAATCTGTTGTGTAAATACTTGCAGCCCCGAACAACGTCTCAAGGTAGAGGTAAGAATTCTCCAATGTGTCAAGCAAAACAATGAATAAATTTTATTTAAAATATTTAATATAAAATAAAGAAATGCTTACATTTGCTTAAGTGTTAACTGTTCTTAACCATCGTGGTCCTTAAACTAGGTTGCATATTCTTAACCACCACAGTTGTGTCTGTCAAAAACTAACACGGATATTTTTTTGTCACTAGGTGAAGTGAAATATGGAAATTATTTCCAAATAAATGCTTATATTGATTGAAATATACTTCGATAATTTTGTTGATCCTTATAAAAATAATTTGATTTGGGAAAACAGTTGGAATGTTCAATTTGTCAACTGAAAAAGTTTTGAATGTTCAATTTGTCAACCGTAAAAGTTTGGAATGTTCAATTTGTATACCGTAAAAGTTTGGAATGTTCAATTTGTCAACTGAAAAAAAACATCGAGGAGAAGGTCTTGCTACATTTTGGTACAATACCTTAATACAGGCGGATTTGTTGATTATCATACATATTGCCTGTAAAAAACAAACTCTAATATTTACCTAAATGGTCATGCAAGTTGAAGTTTATTATTAAAGATGTACAATTACTAAAATAAATGTGTGTGTGGGGAGTGGGGGGTATAAGCCCATTAGTCGCTTTACCCCCACCAAATGTGTTTACCTCTACAAAGCCAGAACCTAGATTTCCATCGGCACATGTCTTGGTCTTTTCTTGCTCAGTGATTGGACGTGAGAGATTTAGCTGTTCGTGGTATTGATACATGTATCAGTGTGATTTGACGTGAGAGGTATAGTTGTTCGTGGTATTGATACATGTATCAGTATGATTTGACGTGAGAGTTATAGTTGTTCGTGGTATTGATACATGTATCAGTGTGATTTGACGTGAGAGGTATAGCTGTTCGTGGTATTGATACATGTATCAGTGTGATTTGACGTGAGAGGTATAGCTGTTCGTGGTATTGATACATGTATCAGTGTGATTTGACGTGAGAGGTATAGCTGTTCGTGGTATTGATACATGTATCAGTATGATTTGACGTGAGAGGTATAGTTGTTCGTGGTATTGATACATGTATCAGTATGATTTGACGTGAGAGTTATAGTTGTTCGTGGTATTGATACATGTATCAGTGTGATTTGACGTGAGAGGTATAGCTGTTCGTGGTATTGATACATGTATCAGTGTGATTTGACGTGAGAGGTATAGCTGTTCGTGGTATTGATACATGTATCAGTGTGATTTGACGTGAGAGGTATAGCTGTTCGTGGTATTGATACATGTATCAGTATGATTTGACGTGAGAGGTATAGCTGTTCGTGGTATTGATACATGTATCAGTGTGATTTGACGTGAGATGTTTAGCTGTTCGTAGTATTGATACATGTATCAGTATGATTTGACGTGAGAGGTATAGCTGTTCGTGGTATTGATACATGTATTAGTGTGATTTGACGTGAGAGGTTTAGCTGTTCGTGGTATTGATACATTTATCAGTGGCATTGTCGACATGACTCAATTCTATGAACATGTTGCTTATAATAGACAAGGAATCTACCTGCAATTATTCAAATATCTCTGTTGGTTGGGAGTTGACATCTTGTGTGTGTGTGTGTGTCTGATTTCCAATGTAACTTATTGGGATGAATTTCAGACATTAGACACTATATCAATAAAATTCCATACAGTCAATGATAAGAACATTGTGTCTTATATGATACAAAAAGAGCTATAACAATGCACGCGAGACACTATTTTGTACCATTGACTATGGATTTACTTATTAGTAAATTGTAGTAACAGGTGCCTGCGGTAGGTGGATCATCTCTACAGAAATGTTCATCTTGGTACACTGAATGAATAGAAGCTTCATTTTTCATTTGCTTATTTAGGGGTGTATGTGGTGGGGGCAAGGGGGCAGACCCCCACTTTTTTTCTTCTTTTTTTTTGTTTTTTTTTTTGTTTTTTTAGCAAAAAACAAAATTTAATTAGAAAACGCTGATTTTTAAGCATGAAAGCTTTTTTCTGCTTGCCAGTTTTGAAAGCTTATCTCCCACTTTCCGGTCCACTTCTGAAGCTTGTCCCCTACTACTTTGCGGTCCACTACCACAACTTGACACCCTATTTCCCGGTGCATAAACCTCGCCCCCAACACTTTCCGGTCCACACCCAACGCCTCTGTTATTATGAAAATAGTGTTTGAAGAAATACAATATCATGATCTACCTTCATAAAGATAAATTGAGTATAAAACGATAATTTAAGAATAAAATGATCAGGACAATGTTCGGCCTTCAGGCAAAACTCCAACAAATGTCTAAGGGGGGGGGGGGGGGGGGGGGGGGGAGGTAACTTCCTGTATTCATGTTACAAGGGGTGAGTCACCAGAGTTAGTATAAGCAATTTTTGATATAGTGAGTTAGGGTTATGGTGTTCAACGTCACTTTCAGCAATATTTCAGATTTACGTTTTATCGTGGTGGTCATTTTATTAGTGTAGGGAACAGGAGCACCCTGAGGTAAATACCGAACTGCCGTAAGTCATTAACAAACTTTTCACATGATGTTGTATCGAGTACACCTCGCCATGAACGGGGTTCGAACTCACAGTTTTAGTGATAGGCACTGATTTTATAGGTAGTTGTAAATCCAACTACCCATACGAGTGAGTGAGTGATTATTGTTTAGCGCCAACTCAGCAATTGTTCAGCTATATCATGGCGAGAAAAAGTTTCAATGAGATGATGATAATGTCCGGTTTTATTTACTAGACCAACAAGCTTAGTTGGATTTTTATAGTGCTAGCTGACTGAAACAACAGTCCGCGAATATATATGTCACACCACTCGGACACATTATCCCGATTCCGAGCCAACCAGTCTCTGTTCTTTCTCCTTAATGTTGGGTGCTTAGCGGAGATGTAACAAATATCATTATTATAGTCTTTGGTTTTACCCGATCGGGATCGAACCCATAATCTACCACACTCGGGGTGAGCACACTAACCATTACCAGGGGCGGATCCAGGATTTCAAGTTAAGGGGGCGCACTTAAAAAAATCGGGCCGAGCGGAGGGAGGCGCGTAAATTTGTGGGGTGTTTCGTGTGAAAAATCACGATTTTACGCCAAAAAATCATATTTTTTCCAATTTGAACTACCATACGCTCATCGACGGCACCAAACTTTAGAATATATGATTGGTCGGTAATTTCAGACAAAATACAAGGAAAGTCCTGTATATATTTACACAACGAATATAAACCAAGTTTTTCATCGCCAGATCTTGTTTGTTAGAAGTCTTACCTGCCAACTAAACTGCTTTGATAATGTTTACAGAAAACATAGTGAAAATATATGAATAGTTATATATTTCTGAAATTAGAAAAAAAAGTAGGAGATCATCGAAGTCCTAATGTACACACTCAATTAAAAAAATGTTATGGAAGTAACCCCACCCCCTAATTAACTACTTACGGTTTTGATGACGGCTACCCAAGTGAATATTGCACCAGATTACCGTTTCGTGAGAAAGAAATAAAATTCTCACCTCATTTTATTACTACATATATAATTTCTACTCCATTATGTACATTGATTTTTTTTTATTTAGTTACTTGATTGTAATTGGAACCTATTTATTATTTAATATTGGAATATACAAATGTTTATTAAAATGTCTACTTTGTTATTTTCTTCTTTTGTTTTAAGTCTAGGGCAAGAACGTAATCCGACGTGGTGAGCTGTATGAAGAACGTATAATGAAATAGATTGATTGATTGGTGTTGAACGTTTAAATTAGCAATATTCCAGATCAATTCCCGAAACAAAAACGGTTGTGTATAAAACAGTAAATCCAGATGTAAACAAAAATAATAGCGTAGAGCCGATGACTATTGATATATGGCTTTGTGGTTGATTGTCTAATTAAAATTATAAGTCCTCACTTTTACCCTCCCCCCCCCCCCTTTCCCATTTAAACCGCTATTCTTTGTCGTTACGTGACAATTTGTAATAGGTTTCAAGATAATCTTGACCAATGGAAAATATTTGTCACCACTGAATCAACACGCAGCGACAAAGGAAAAAAAGAGGAGGGGAAATCTTGAGGAGGTCTTGTTTTAATGAGATTGTTAAACTGACCTTTACTATCGAACCATTAAATCTTAATTACAGAAAATCAAAAGGGGTATGGAAGAAGAAGAAGAAAAAGAAAGAAAAGAAAGGGGGTCCATAAGTAAGGCGTCATCCAGGGCAGGATCCAAAGCTGGACTTCCTGCATCAAAGAAAAGCACAGCTAAGTCAAAGAAAAGAGCAACTTCACCTAAATCAAAATCTGCTAAAAGTGGCAACGGCGAAAATGAAAACGCGGACACGCTTGGTAAGTAAAACAATAGTTATCATAGTTCACGACTGAGTAGATTCAGAAAATATCTATATGATATATACTTTATAAAAATTTGAATCGTGGGCAAAATTAATATACCTCTACATGACTGCTCACTTTAAATATTTCCTGGCTTGATACAGGCACTTCCATAAAAATGGGTGGGCTTGAATTAGTTGTATGATACCAAACCTCTTATTAAAATGATGCAGTCATGCAAGTGTTTTCCACGTGCGCAGACCCAACAATACACCAAGGCCTTCATTTTTACCAGAGAACATATGATTTCTTTCAATCTATTCCAGTATTGTAGTCTAGTATATTCATCTGTGGGCTTTCGGGGCTTTGATCCAATAGTTGGAATTTTATTGCACATTTTCACTTAAATAGGATACTCCAAAATGCATGACTATTTGAATTGATTAGTCTATATTAAGGTGATTTTTCTTTGTGAAAGAATGTTCTTCAAGCATTACAGTACTCTCCTTCTTATAACCCCCACCCCCTCCTACCAAAGGGCACCTCTCTAATTAGACTTGATTTCAGGTGCACTGAGATAGTAAAATATTACTAAATTGTCCTTCCCAAGAGAGGCCACTCCCATTATAAAGCTACTTTTTCATTGGAGAAGGGGTGGCTATACAAGAGGGGAATACTGTATTTGAATTATTTAGTAGACACAACATAATGTAATTTTTTCCCCCACAGCCATATTGAGTTATGTATGGGACTTAATTTTGGGGTATTTTGTCATGTGTATTATAAAATTATTAACTAATTAGATTATTAAACTATAGGGAAGATTATGACATCTTCATACAATATACAGTACTATTGAAACAAAAGAAGCGATTATTAAACTATAGAGAAGATTATGACATCTTCATGCAATATACAGTACTATTGAAACAAAAGAAGCGATTATTAAACTATAGGGAAGATTATGACATCTTCATACAATATACAGTACTATTGAAACAAAAGAAGCGATTATTAAACTATAGAGAAGATTATGACATCTTCATGCAATATACAGTACTATTGAAACAAAAGAAGCGATTATTAAACTATAGTGAATATTATGACATCTTCATACAATATACAGTACTATTGAAACAAAAGAAGCAACTCTTATTGGATATAACGGGGTTTTTTTCAGCATGAGTACTCAGGTGTAGGCCGAGGCAGGGCCGTCTTAACAATATTATAGGGCCCCATTCAAATCAGTGCACTGACAAAATTAAGCATGTATTATATTGGTACTTCCAACAAAATCAGTCTCTAAACATTCAAAAACTTGCTGTACACAACATACATAGATTAGCATGGGGCCCCTGTGCTCGTGGGGCTCCCGGGTATCTGCCCAGCGTGCCCATGCGTTAAGACGGCACTGGGCCATGGTGCGTACTGCGTAGGACCAACGCCTTCACCCGACTACAAAAAGTAACCAATCCAATAGGGTCAGCTTCTTTTGGTTCAGTAGTATTGTATCTAACTTGTACAATAATAGTGTTGTTAAAAAAACAAACGGTATTACAGTTAATCCAACTACAACTTTAAAATTGATTTATATATCGCCAATAGAGTGTGCCTTTCAAGATCTTTCTGTATGCATTGATAGATCTTTAGCAAATGAAGTTTGATGAACATTTTATAAAAGCACAAACTGGTCATCTAGAGAAAATATATCAAATATGGATTAAGTGTTTGTTTGGTTTTTTTTTTGTGTTTTTTTTTTGTCATTTGAATTAGTCGAATTGGAATTGTAAACATAGATCAAGATATATCTATGCACTGAGTGCACCAGTGTATGTCTTTTGATGTCGATCCAAATTGCGGGAAATCATAACTGTTTTGTTTGAGAGTTTATATAATTTCCCTCATTTTTTGGTTACAGATATCAACAGTAAAAAAAAATTAGGCCAAATTACTTTTAAACTTATTTATTAACTACAGCATCCTATAACATCAGTCTCTTGCAACGACCTCTGACTGACATTATAGAGGGGGCGGACAGCACAAAGGGAGGTGGGAGAAAAGGGGGCGGGAGGTGGGAGAAGGAGGGGAGGGAGGTGGGAGGAAGGGGCGGGAGGTGGGAGGAAGGGGCGGGAGGTGGGAGACAGAGGGGCGGGAAGTGGGAGAGGAGAAATTTGTAAAATGGGAGAAAACTGATCCCCCTCCAAAAAAAATGTGAATAAATAACTTAAAGAAATTTAATTTGCCTTGTCAGGAGGAAGGGGGAAGGGACAAATGATGAAAATGATCATTTAAGAAACAAGAATTTAAGAAAGTTGATCATAGATAATAAAAATACAGAAAAACGGATTTTTGTCCGGATTTGTTTTTCATTTTATGTTTTCAAGAGGTGGGAGGTGGGAGAAAGGGGGCGGGAGGTGGGAGAGAGTACCCCCTGTCCACCCCCTCATTATAGGTCGCTTTTATAATATCATTGATGGGGATATTAAATATTGTATAGCATGTTTTAGCAGACACTGACATTAATTTCATATTTTATTTCAAATGAAGGGGAATTCGACTTCCCAATCAAGGCAGTGAAATTTTTATATATTTGGTAAAAAATCATACTATTCTGAATATGATTCTTGCCAATACTGTGTTTTCTAGTCGTTTCCATTCCAGCGAAAACTCCGGTATTTTCGTTTATCGATCACGTGGATTGACGTAAACTGCACAATCGTAATTACTCGGCCATTCTCGCTTCCAATAACCTCGTAAGTAGGTAGTAGAAATTCTGACGTAATTGCAATGTGTAAATAAAACGTCTTTCACAGTCATATGAATAGGCCCAAGTCTTCAAAGGATTGGTGTTGTCTCCCACAGTGTAAATCAGATGGAAGGAAGCGAGGGAAATATGCGTGCATGAGCGATGTCGAGGTTTTTTTTGCATTTCCTGAACAGAAAAGAAACCCATGGCCCCAAGCACAGGGGCTTGTTACGATTTTTTGTATCCCCCGACTACTCTGGGTTTTTTTAGAGTAGTCGAGGGATAAAAAAATCGTAACAAGCTCCTGTGTCCCAAGTTGAGAAAAAATAGTGTTACAGTTACATGTGACTGTTCATAGTCATTTAATGACGTAACGGTCTCCAACTGAAGTTCCTGTGCTAGTTCACACAATTTAACCAAATCAGGTTTCCTGTACAGATGACAAGTGATGCCTCTTTGTTGTAAATATACCTTTAAATCAGGTACTTGCCGTCTAAAGAAGTCAACCTGGGTATATTTATAAACCTGAGTTTGTCAGTTATCCACCTGTGACCGTACATCGGTCAGTTAAGACATTTCCTTATAATTCTCATTCAAATTGGTATTTATATCAAAGATAAATGCCATGTTTACTTGGGCACTTAAGCCAAATAAAATGCCAAAACACCGCTTAATTAGCTCACCTTTTGGCCAGGTGAGCTATTGCCATCACTTTTCGTCTGTCGTCTGTCGTCCGTCAACAGTTCACATTTTAATCTTCTCCTCAGAAACCACTGGGCCAATTGCAACCAAACTTTGTTGGAATGGTCCTTGGATGGCCCCCTTCCAAAATTGTGTCCGGTGATCCCGACTTCCGACCAAGATGGCCGCCAAGCTAAAAATAGAAAAAAGGGGGGATGACATTTTAATTGTCCATTGCTGCTTTAGCATAAGTCAAAATGAGCTCAAAATTTAACTGCAGCTACATGGCAAGAAGTAGTTTAACATACCTGTATATTCTGGGTTTTTCTATGAAATTTTTCTTTCAGCCGATTTATACTGATTATGCAAATTAGGCATATTTTGATAAAAGATCACTTTTAAATCTTCTCCTCTGAAACCACTGAACCAAATTAAACCAAACCTGGCAGGGATGGTCCCACCCACCTTTCAAAATTGTGTCCGACAGCCCCACCTATATCCATTCAATATGGCTGTTGTTACTAAAAATGGAAATTTCTTCAATTGTCCATTGCTGCTTTAGTATAAGTCAAATGAGCTCAAAATTTAACTGCAGCTACATGGCAAGGAGTAGTTTAACATATATTCCGGGTTTTTCTGTGAAGTTTTTCTTTCAGCCGATTTATACCGATTATGCAAATTAGGTATATTTTGATAAAAGATCACATTTAAATCTTCTCTGAAACTGCTGAACCAAATTAAACCAAACCTGGCAGTGATGATCCCTGGGTGGGTCCCTTTCAAATTTGTGTCCGACAGCCCCACCCTCCATTCAATATGGCTGCTGTTACTAAAAATAGAAATTTCTTCAATTGTCCATTGCTGCTTTAGTATATGTCAAATGAGCTCAAATTTTAACTGCAGCTACATGGCAAGGAGTAGTTTAACATATATTCCGGGTTTTTTTGTGAATTTTTTCTTTCAACCGATTTATACCGATTATGCAAATTAGGCATATTTTCATAAAATATCACATTTAAATCTTCTCCTCCGAAACCGCTGAACCAAATTAAGCCAAACCTGGCAGGGATGGTCCCTGGGTGGGTCCCTTTCAAAATTGTGTCCGACAGCCCCACCCTCCATTCAAGATGGCTGCTGTTACTAAAAATAGACATTTCTTCAATTGTCCATTGCTGCTTTAGTATAAGTCAAAATGAGCTCGACTTTTAACTGCAGCTACATGGCAATGAGTAGTTTAGCATATATTCTGGGTTTTTCTATGAGATTTGTTCAGCCAGTTTATTCTGTTTAGGAATATTATGAGATAAAAATCACATCTAAATCTTTTGCTCAGAAATTTGAGTTGAAATGATCTTTGGGTGGCCCACTTTCAAAATTATGTGTAACACCCCCATTTTCTATTAACTTTAGATGTCAAATTGAAAACCAGGTGAACGATTACAGGCTCCTGGGAGCCTCTAGTTTGATGAAGAAATGTCGGTTCACTGACCTTTTTTGTTTGCATAGGTTTTGTAATGGCGCCCAAGTCACGTCACCTAAAATCGGTCAACCATCAAATAGTCACATGGAACACCAAGAGGCCTAGGAGATTGTATTTTACAATATTTTTAAATTTCATTATTAAGTTAAAATGGCAGCATTTTTGGCACCAATATCTATAGATATATTTTCTTATCTGTTTAAATCTCATTGTTGTCTTGATCAAAGTGAAAGTAAATCGATTATCTATTTCTGGACACAGGCATTTGACCGATGGACCTTAATTTTCCCGTGTTTGCCACGGGGGTACGTATTTTCAGGGCTAGTAACGATGTGGGGCCTCTATTTGTGTGTCCGCTGTCTATCCATCGTTAACAAATTTCCTCTGAAACCATTGGTTAATTTGAACCAAAATTGGACTGGATCATCCTTAAGAGTGTCTGCTTTCAAAATTATGTTCGATTAACCTGCCAATCATCCAGCATGGGTGCTAATACTAGTATAAATAGAGAATAAGGGGTGGATTTATTAAACACCCTCACAGAGCCAACAAATTCACATTTTATCCACCAAATGAGCTGATATTAGAACAGTAGTTATATTTTAATGAATAGTATGAAATACGTTACAGGTTTTGCTGATTTTGACAAGAAAACATTTGCAAATCTTCTCTTCTAAAACCAATGAGCCAAATTAAATTAAGCTTTGCTGGAAAGTTGATTGGATAGTCCAAGATGGCTGCCATTACTTAAAATAGAAATTTCTTTATTTGACTTAATGTTTTATAATGCTGCAGTTTTCTACCAGTTTGTTGTTTCAATATATTTCAAGTTTTTCTGTGTAATTTATAATTTTAAACATTATAATCCCAACCCTAACCCTTTTGATAATTGTATCTCCAACAGCAATACAGATATGAACAAATGATGAAATACCTACAGATTCTCTTCCACTCAAAAAGATCACATATCACAATATTGAATGACAACATCATGCATTAATACATTACCATATTTAATGTGATTTATTTTACAATAGATGGAGCTAATACACCAACAGAGGGAGCCACTGGAATTTCTCCAGATATACAGCCACCTATTCTGTCACAAAGAGTGAAAACACCAGAGAAATCGTCGGTAGTAAGTTGGAAATTTACACATACATGTATATAGTTTAAGAAGAATTAACAACAATAAAGGCCTGTTTCTTCAATAATTTGCTTGTTTTATTTATTAAATCACCAAATGAGAGTTTTATTGCACTTGGCATCAATTGTTTTTTTTACTTTTTTACATTTTGATATTTTACTGCACAACTTTTTATCCAAAATGGAACTAATCTTGACAGAAACTATCCTTGGCTAATGGCAAGAGGAGATTCGGATTTGTACAAATGGAGTTGGCCTCTCTTGAGGAGGGGCTATAGTAGGGGGACTAATAGGGGGAAATTAATTAAATCTTCGACAACAAATTCTATTCCAGGTAAGATGCAGACTCATGTGAGCCTCTAGTTTCAAATGGATGTATTTTTCATGTGCACTTCCCAGTACATTCAGTACCATCCTTCTTAATATATAATGTCAAGTTAAAATCTTATTAATATCATCTTAGAAATGGTGGATTAGCTACATTTATTTACATAGGGCAAAAAAAGGAAAAACAAACAATGACTTTTGTATTATGTTACAAGTAATGAGATGAATTTCATTGATAACTAGAATAGGAATAAGAAATTTATTGTAGTTTATTGTAGGAATACCAGATTTTGTGGTTACATAACACTTTATTGATGCCTCAAATATTTGATTTTCACATGTTTATGATATAAATGTACCTATGTCAATAATTTAAAATTTTGTTCTTTTATTTCCATGGATTCAGTTAACTACGTAATTCATTAAAATTATATGGAATGATTGCAGATACCACAATACATATACTTCTAAGGTTTTACACTGTTGTCAGAGTTAGGGTTATTGTGTTTAATGCCAATTCCAACAACATTTCAGTTACTAGTATATCGTAGTGGTCAGTTTTATTGGTGGAGGAAACCAGAGTACCCGGAGAAAACCACCAACCTGTTGCATTTAGTCACTGACAATCTTTAGCACATAATGTTGTGTCGAGTATACCTCGCCATGAGCGGAATTTGAACTCACAACCTTAGTGGTGATAGACACTGATTGCACTGATCACGACTATGATGGCCCCTCACACTGTTGTCAGTAATCAATCTAACATTTTTATACCTTGCCTAATAAAATCAGAGCCTACAACATATATTAATGTCCTTTTGTGTATTTTGTCAGGATAGTCTTTAAATAACCCTGTAAATTTAGTAAAATATCTTAAAGAAAGAAATGAATTAATGTTTTTACACCAATAATCCATCTTGGTCATTCTCATAACTGATTTAAATTTTAAATATAATTTATATTCATTTTAGCTGACAATGTTCAAAGACAGAGTAATGGTTACTAACCTGAAGCCTTCTATGTGGCAAGAACATCATAGATATGCTATACAGAAATTCATAGAAGATCCTAGTTTAAAATTAATGATAGCGTACATGGATCAGTATAGAGGATTTGTCATAGAGTTTGCCCTGCCTGGTTATTCCGTTGATCAGCTGACATACTTTATAAAGAGTAAATTCGTCCGTACTTTGACATCTGATAATTTTAAGAAATTTATACAGTATGGATCAATTCAAGGACAACACATAGAGAGTTTGCTACGAGTCATGGATGGATTTTATGCTCCAGCTTTCTTTGAGAATATGACATGGCCAGACAATATCCTTTTCAATGAAGTTTAACTCTACACATTTTTCATGCCCCAAATTTATACATAGGGTTTGAGATTTTGAAAGGAAGTCCAAGTTCAATTTCAAACTTGACCACTTTTTCTGTTCTGGAGTAATACCCCTTGATTTGTCAACAAATACCTGTTTACTTTAGCTGGAAGCGGGGACATACATCCATATCCTGGACACATACTTCCATTTTTTGGGGAGAAGATTTTTCACAGCTCTAAGCATATGCATATGTAATTCTGCTTTTAATATCCATATATGAATGAAGTTAAGGATATGATTTTATAAGTGTTTGTTTTGTTCATATTTGTCTACATGTAATTCAAATCTAGCCTCTTGTTCTAAGGAATTATATATATGTTGGAGAAATATATTGCATGATGGAAAGGTCCACTGGCACTGACCGACGTTATTTGCACTTCAGAAGCTTTTTAATATGTTTTAAATTTAGTTTCAGTTTTTAGTTACAGCCAACATAATCATTCAAATTGATTTGTTAGTTTATAAGCTTATTACATCATCAAGACCATTTATATATAAAAACACATGACTTACTTTTTCTGCTTCAGTAACTTTTCATTATCAGATTTCACACATAAAAACATTAGTTCTCAAGAGTATCATCATCCCATATAATTTTCTTGACTTTTATGTACATTTTCATGAATGAAATTCAGCTGACCCAAACTTTCCACTTCAGTGACTTCATCAGACAGATGGTGCGGAGAAGATTTAGACTTTTAAATAATGATTTTAATGAATTGTTTTGCAGTAATAACTCTAAGCTTTCTGATTTTACTGATTTTAAAATAACTCCGTATTTTTTTTTTGCTTGGAGAAATTGTTCACAATAATGAAATTTAATTATCAGAGCAGCTATATATAGTCCTTTTTTATTTTAACTTTATTTCACCTATGTCAGAAAATGTCTGGTACCCAACATTTTCTGTTGCTAATGCTCTGATCACAGCAAAAATAGAGAAATTAATTTGAAATTATCATGAAGACTTTTCCTTAAAGATTCCAAGAACGATATATTATTATTACATGTACATACAATTACAACAACTACTAGTAACTTCCAAACATTTGGTCCTGGTAAGCAATCCCAGGGGTCAAATCCACAGAGCTACTCACTCTGTTTCCCCAGCCCAGGTTGTGGATAGAGGGTGCCCTCCCAATGGGGGTTGTCAGATTTTAATCAAAAAGCCTGATCATGGACCATAGTGGGTAACATGTTTGGAGAGGACCACACCAAAAGTTGTAATGAAGACTTTATATGGTACTTTCATTCTAGAGTTATACATATGAATCCAGTCTCCTTCATCATTCAAACCATGTCACCTAATTTATTATTACATGTAGCTTTAGGTATATTAGCAGGGTCGGATTATCCTATAGGCTAGTATAGGCTGCCGCCTAGGGCCCCTCATACTTGGAGGGCCCTCAATCTATGTAAATGTCGCTAAAATATATCGCAAGTAAAAAATATTAGTCGGTTATGTACTTTCCTTAACCATGTGTAAGTATACAGAATGATTTTTCAGCGCATCTTTATAAATTTTTGGTCAAACTTACCGATACTAGATGGAAAATTGTGGATAAAACAGTGCTCTACATACCTAGAGAAGGAATGAAAATCCCTTCAGAAGAAGCAGCAAAGAAAACAGAGTTTGTACAGAGACTAGAAGGTACATATGCATTGTAGGTCTGTAGCTGCCAGAAAAAGGATATAACAAGAAGCTTAAAACATAAAATATGTCGTGTTGTTAAAATGATTTGGCATCATGTTGTTAAGATGATTTTGGCATCATGTTGTTAAGATGATTTGCATCGTGTTGTTAAAATGATTTGGCATCGTGTCATTAAGATGATTTTGGCATTATGTTGTTAGATGATTTTGGCATGATGTTGTTAGATGAAACATTTCCTAACTTTTACATTGTATAGCACTAACTTTCTCAATGATAACATTTTTATCAGTATTTTTTCCTCACAGCCGGGAAATCTAAAAATTTTAATTTAATTTGAAAAACCACTTATTTAAATGATTTTAAATAATATGTTTAGTCAGCAGAATTGTGCATAAATTACATGTAATTGTTGTTTTCTATTCACTATTCAAGTTTTTTATTGAAGTTCTTATAAAATTGTAGAAGTTTTTCAAAGAAAACAAAGTCACTCTCCAAAGTGATCAGTGTTGATTGACAGATGAAATGACATCATTTTTTTCAGCTGCCATGATCCATTGGATAAGACAAATTAAGGAGGTGTTAGCGACACAAATTGCTTATGAAATGGTAGAGAATTCTGGTCCACTGGATGAGATAGAATTCTGGAATAAAAGATGCATGAACTTGACAGGAATCAGTAATCAGTTAGACAAATACGGGATTAAGAAAGTGACAGAAGTTTTAACACTATCTAAATCTTTATACATTGAACCATTCCTGAAAGTGTCTGAACAAATCAAGGTAATGTCCTCGGTCAATATACTTTTAACGGGTCGATAAATCCATGTATTGACCTCATCCAAAGGCTATAATTGTATAATATAGTATCAGTTATAAATAATTTAAATAAAAAAAAAAAATAAAAAAAAGCTAAATGGTACTGGTTATGATAGTATGATAGTTGGATTTACAACTTACTCTCTGTGGAATCAGTACCTATCACCACTAAAGTTGTGAGTTCGAATCCTGCTCATGGCTGGGTGTACTCAATACAACATTATATGATAAAGTTTGTCAGTGACTTGGAACTCCGGTTTCCTCCACCAAATAAAACTGACTGCCACAATAAAACTGAAATATTGTTGAAAGTGATGTTAAACACCATAAACCTAAATGGTACTGTATATCAGTTTTGAATTATTTTTCTTAATGATATTAAAATATGTTATTACAGGAAGGATCAAGGCAGGCAGAAAGTAACCTGAAGTTTTTAATGATGTTGAAAGATCCATGTTATGAATTGTCTCAATCAAAACCTGTTAATATTCCTCGACTGTTACCAAAACTCCTCAACTATATAAGGATTATATGGGTTAATGCCCCTTACTACAAATCCAGAGAGAGACTGACATCCTTGTTCAAAAAGGTGAGATGGTAAAAAACAGTTACTTTAAACATATTTTATTGTTCAAAAAGACAAAAGGATAAGACACAAGTTAAAACAACTTAGACAGTCTTCTCCCAACAAAACAGTTTTATCTTCATTAATAAATTCCCAGGCTAATGAGTTTTAGATATTGACTTATCCTGTGTTTCTACCCTTCATAGGATCCTAAATGTAGCTATTATATAGATACAATATCGCTATACAATGTAGCTATGAATTACAGCATTTTGGAATTTAATAGTGAATTTTGTTTGATGTTTTTACTCTAGCTACATTTCACGTGTAACGGAAACGCCCCTACCTAAGGTTATAGGAACCATAGTAGGTTCATAACCACCCTCTGATAGCTGTGTTAGTGGAAAATCTCCTTTATATCAGTTGGTAGAGAGGTGGCTTACCATGTGAGAGGTCCTGGGATCGAATCCTATCGGGAACATTGCATTTTTCGGAGGTAAAACATGCTTTACTGTTACACGTGCAATATAGTAGTTGGGACTGCTTTTATGTATGTTTTCACAGTTACACCCCTTGTGTTAACTGTTTTTAGCTTATTATTATTGTATGTAGTTAAGCACTAGCTTTGGCAATATATTTCAGCCATATTATTTTCTTGATTTGTTTTTCTCCAACTTAGATATACCTTGGAAATGCATATACTGAAACAACATAGAGTATTGAAATTTTAAAAGTTATGAATTAAAAACAAAAATGATAAATCTATATATATAATATGCAGAAAAATGCAGACAATACCCTGTACGACTGGAAATAGTCCTCTGCATTAAAAAACATTCTTTAAATCCTTTTGAATTATTTGAATGTGGTTGTCGTATACAAAATGTAAACTCAAGCCACCACAGAACATTGTTTAACATTTGGAAAAATTAATAAATAAAAAAGAATAAAAATTCTCAGAACTACAAACTTGATTGAACCTGAGATGTGCATGAATGATTTTTAGATTGTTCTTGACAAATTTCTGTTTTCTTTGTGGATTGGACATCCAAGATGGCCACCACCACAGGACAAAATTTAATATAAGATCTGTATTGGAAAATGTTCTAAAAATCTTCTCTGAAACTACTGAATCATTTGAAAGCAAAATAAGGTGGTATTTATTTTTGTATGGTTCTCTACAAAGTTAATAATTCTTTTATGTTGATCAGAAATTTAAAAATGTCCACTGCAGTAAATGTTTACCAGGGCCCAATAGGAAAATATCTTATCAAAAAATACAAACCTATTTGAACCGGAGCCATCGTGGCCGTGATCGTATGGTAGTTGGATTTGCAACTACCTATGCCTATCAGCACTAATGTTGTGAGTTCGAATATCGATCAGAGCAAGGTGTACAACATTATGTGATAATGTTCGTCAGTGACTTCCGACAGGTCGGTGGTTTTCTCCGGGTCCTTCAGTTTCCTCCACCTATAAAACTGACCACCACGAAATAACTGAAATTCTTTTGAAAGTGGCGTTAAGCACCATCGAGCAAGCAAACCAACCTAATTGAACCTAAGCTGTACATAAATAATAATTGCATAAGCAAAGAATTTAAAATCATGATTTGAAAATAATATATTTTATTAATTTGTCTTTGTTTAATTTTGTCCGTTAAAAATGAAGTAGAAAGTTTTAGGTATATGTAGTGCTTTTCAAGAATAAATTGATTGGGGTGCAGCGTTATTAGGCACTCTATTTTCATACCCACAATGCATGAAATTTCAAATATTCCACCACGCATAATTTCTGGAAAAGTCCTCTAAATGAATATTTATTTATTCTAGGTCAGTAATGAAATAATTAGGAGATGCAGATCAGACATAGACATAGATAGGATATTTGATGGTTATGTACAGTCTGGATTAGAGACATTAAAACAGTGTATTGACTGTTGTGAGGGCTGGAAAGAACTGTATAACAAGGTAAGTTTGTTATGTACAGTCTGGATTAGAGACATTAAAACAGTGTATGGACTGTTGTGAGGGCTGGAAAGAACTGTATAACAAGGTAAGTTTGCTATGTACAGTCTGGATTAGAGACATTACAACAGTGTATGGACTGTTGTGAGGGCTGGAAAGAACTGTATAACAAGGTAAGTTTGTTATGTACAGTCTGGATTAGACATTAAAACAGTGTATTGACTGTTGTGAGAGCTGGAAAGAACTGTATAACAAGGTAAGTTTGCTATGTACAGTCTGGATTAGAGACATTAAAACAGTGTATGGACTGTTATGAGGGCTGGAAAGAACTGTATAACAAGGTATGTTTGTTATGTACAGTCTGGATTAGAGACATTAAAACAGTGTATTGAATGTTGTGAGGGCTGGATAGAACTGTATAACAAGGTAAGTTTGTTATGTGCAGTCTGGATTAGAGACAGTAAAACAATTTATAGACTGTTGTTAGGGCTGGAAAGAACTGTATAACAAGGTAAGTTTGCTATGTACAGTCTGGATTAGAGACATTAAAACAGTGTATTGACTGTTGTTATGGCTGGAAAGAACTGTATAACAAGGTAAGTTTGCTATGTACAGTCTGGATTAGAGACATTAAAACAGTGTATTGACTGTTGTGAGGGCTGGAAAGAACTGTATAACAAGGTAAGTTTGTTATGTACAGTCTGGATTAGTGACATTAAAACAGTGTATGGACTGTTGTGAGGGCTGGAAAGAACTGTATAACATGGTAAGTTTTTTGTGTACAGTCTGAATTAGAGACATTAAAACAGTGTATTGACTTTTGTGAGGGCTGGAAAGAACTGTATAACAAGGTAAGTTTGTTATGTACAATCTGGAATAAAGACAGTAAAACAGTGAATTGACTGTTGTGAGGGCTAGAAAGAACTGTATAACAAGGTAAGTTTGTTATGTACAATCTGGATTAGAGACAATAAAACTGTATAGATTGTTGTGAGAGCTGGAAAGAACTGTATAACAAGGTAAGTTTGTTATGTACAGTCTGGATTAGAGACATTAAAACAGTGTATGGACTGTTGTGAGGGCTGGAAAGAACTGTATAACAAGGTAAGTTTGTTATGTACAGTCTGGATTAGAGACATTAAAACAGTGTATGGACTGTTGTGAGGGCTGGAAAGAACTGTATAACAAGGTAAGTTTGTTATGTACAGTCTGGATTAGAGACATTAAAACAGTGTATGGACTGTTGTGAGGGCTGGAAAGAACTGTATAACAAGGTATGTGTGTTATGTGCAGTCTGGATTAGAGACATTAAAACAGTGTATTGACTGTTGTGAGGGCTGGAAAGAAATGTATAACAAGGTAAGTTTGTTTTGTACAATCTGGAGTAGAGACATTAAAACAGTGTATTGACTGTTGTGAGGGCTGGAAAGAACTGTATAAGAAGGTAAGTTTGTTATGTACAGTCTGGATTAGAGACAATAAAACAGTGTATTGACTGTTGTGAGGGCTGGAAAGAACTGTATAACAAGGTAAGTTTGTTATGTACAGTCTGCATTAGAGACATTAAAACAGTGTATAGACTGTTGTGAGGGCTGGAAAGAACTGTATAACAAGGTATGTTTGTTATGTGCAGTCTGGATTAGAGACATTAAAACAGTGTATTGACTGTTGTGAGGGCTGGAAAGAAATGTATAACAAGGTAAGTTTGTTTTGTACAATCTGGATTAGAGACATTCAAACAGTATATTGACTGTTGTGAGGGCTGGAAAGAACTGTATAACAAGGTATGTTTGTTATGTACAGTCTGGATTAGAGACATTAAAACAGTGTATTGACTGTTGTGAGGGCTGGAAAGAACTGTATAACAAGGTATGTTTGTTATGTGCAGTCTGGATTAGAGACATTAAAACAGTGTATTGACTGTTGTGAGGGCTGGAAAGAACTGTATAACAAGGTAAGTTTGTTTTGTACAATCTGGATTAGAGAAATTAAAACAGTGTATGGACTGTTGTGAGGGCTGGAAAGAACTGTATAACAAGGTAAGTTTGTTATGTACAGTCTGGATTAGAGACATTAAAACAGTTTATGGACTGTTGTGAGGGCTGGAAAGAACTGTATAACAAGGTAAGTTTATTATGTGCAGTCTGGATTAGAGACATTAAAACAGTATATTGACTGTTGTGAGGGCTGGAAAGAACTGTATAACAAGGTAAGTTTGTTATGTGCAGTCTGGATTAGAGACATTAAAACAGAGTATGGACTGTTGTGAGGGCTGGAAAGAACTGTATAACATGGTAAGTTTGTTGTGTACAGTCTGGATTAGAGACATTAAAACAGTGTATTGACTGTTGTGAGGGCTGGAAAGAACTGTATAACAAGGTAAGTTTGTTATGTACAGTCTGGATTAGATACATTAAGACAATGTATTGACTGTTGTGAGGGCTGGAAAGAACTGTATAACAAGGTAAGTTTGTTATGTGCAGTCTGGATTAGAGACATTAAAACAGTGTATGGACTGTTGTGAGGGCTGGAAAGAACTGTATAACAAGGTAAGTTTGTTATGTGCTGTCTGGATTAGAGACATTAAAACAGTGTATTGACTGTTGTGAGGGCTGGAAAGAACTGTATAAGAAGGTAAGTTTGTTATGTACAGTCTGGATTAGAGACAATAAAACAGTGTATTGACTGTTGTGAGGGCTGGAAAGAACTGTATAACAAGGTAAGTTTGTTATGTACAGTCTGGATTAGAGACATTAAAACAGTGTATTGACTGTTGTGAGGGCTGGAAAGAACTGTATAACAAGGTATGTTTGTTATGTGCAGTCTGGATTAGAGACATTAAAACAGTGTATTGACTGTTGTGAGGGCTGGAAAGAAATGTATAACAAGGTAAGTTTGTTTTGTACAATCTGGATTAGAGACATTCAAACAGTATATTGACTGTTGTGAGGGCTGGAAAGAACTGTATAACAAGGTATGTTTGTTATGTACAGTCTGGATTAGAGACATTAAAACAGTGTATTGACTGTTGTGAGGGCTGGAAAGAACTGTATAACAAGGTATGTTTGTTATGTGCAGTCTGGATTAGAGACATTAAAACAGTGTATTGACTGTTGTGAGGGCTGGAAAGAACTGTATAACAAGGTAAGTTTGTTTTGTACAATCTGGATTAGAGAAATTAAAACAGTGTATGGACTGTTGTGAGGGCTGGAAAGAACTGTATAACAAGGTAAGTTTGTTATGTACAGTCTGGATTAGAGACATTAAAACAGTTTATGGACTGTTGTGAGGGCTGGAAAGAACTGTATAACAAGGTAAGTTTATTATGTGCAGTCTGGATTAGAGACATTAAAACAGTATATTGACTGTTGTGAGGGCTGGAAAGAACTGTATAACAAGGTAAGTTTGTTATGTGCAGTCTGGATTAGAGACATTAAAACAGAGTATGGACTGTTGTGAGGGCTGGAAAGAACTGTATAACATGGTAAGTTTGTTGTGTACAGTCTGGATTAGAGACATTAAAACAGTGTATTGACTGTTGTGAGGGCTGGAAAGAACTGTATAACAAGGTAAGTTTGTTATGTACAGTCTGGATTAGATACATTAAGACAATGTATTGACTGTTGTGAGGGCTGGAAAGAACTGTATAACAAGGTAAGTTTGTTATGTGCAGTCTGGATTAGAGACATTAAAACAGTGTATGGACTGTTGTGAGGGCTGGAAAGAACTGTATAACAAGGTAAGTTTGTTATGTGCTGTCTGGATTAGAGACATTAAAACAGTGTATTGACTGTTGTGAGGGCTGGAAAGAACTGTATAAGAAGGTAAGTTTGTTATGTACAGTCTGGATTAGAGACAATAAAACAGTGTATTGACTGTTGTGAGGGCTGGAAAGAACTGTATAACAAGGTAAGTTTGTTATGTACAGTCTGGATTAGAGACATTAAAACAGTGTATTGACTGTTGTGAGGGCTGGAAAGAACTGTATAACAAGGTATGTTTGTTATGTGCAGTCTGGATTAGAGACATTAAAACAGTGTATTGACTGTTGTGAGGGCTGGAAAGAAATGTATAACAAGGTAAGTTTGTTTTGTACAATCTGGATTAGAGACATTCAAACAGTATATTGACTGTTGTGAGGGCTGGAAAGAACTGTATAACAAGGTATGTTTGTTATGTACAGTCTGGATTAGAGACATTAAAACAGTGTATTGACTGTTGTGAGGGCTGGAAAGAACTGTATAACAAGGTATGTTTGTTATGTGCAGTCTGGATTAGAGACATTAAAACAGTGTATTGACTGTTGTGAGGGCTGAAAAGAACTGTATAACAAGGTAAGTTTGTTTTGTACAATCTGGATTAGAGAAATTAAAACAGTGTATGGACTGTTGTGAGGGCTGGAAAGAACTGTATAACAAGGTAAGTTTGTTATGTACAGTCTGGATTAGAGACATTAAAACAGTTTATGGACTGTTGTGAGGGCTGGAAAGAACTTTATAACAAGGTAAGTTTATTATGTGCAGTCTGGATTAGAGACATTAAAACAGTATATTGACTGTTGTGAGGGCTGGAAAGAACTGTATAACAAGGTAAGTTTGTTATGTACAGTCTGGATTAGAGACATTAAAACAGAGTATGGACTGTTGTGAGGGCTGGAAAGAACTGTATAACATGGTAAGTTTGTTGTGTACAGTCTGGATTAGAGACATTAAAACAGTGTATTGACTGTTGTGAGGGCTGGAAAGAACTGTATAACAAGGTAAGTTTGTTATGTACAGTCTGGATTAGAGACATTAATACAATGTATTGACTGTTGTGAGGTTTGGAAAGAACTGTATAACAAGGTAAGTTTATTATGTACAGTCTGGATTAGAGACATTAAAACAGTGCATAGACTGTTGTGAGGGCTGGAAAGAACTGTATAACAAGGTAAGTTTGTTATGTACAATTTGGATTAGAGACATTAAAACAGTGTATGAACTGTTGTGAGGGCTGGAAAGAACTGTATAACAAGGTAAGTTTGCTATGTACAGTCTGGATTAGATACATTAAGACAATGTATTGACTGTTGTGAGGGCTGGAAAGAACTGTATAACAAGGTAAGTTTGTTATGTACAGTCTGGATTAGAGACATTAAAACAGTTTATGGACTGTTGTGAGGGCTGGAAAGAACTTTATAACAAGGTAAGTTTATTATGTGCAGTCTGGATTAGAGACATTAAAACAGTATATTGACTGTTGTGAGGGCTGGAAAGAACTGTATAACAAGGTAAGTTTGTTATGTACAGTCTGGATTAGAGACATTAAAACAGAGTATGGACTGTTGTGAGGGCTGGAAAGAACTGTATAACATGGTAAGTTTGTTGTGTACAGTCTGGATTAGAGACATTAAAACAGTGTATTGACTGTTGTGAGGGCTGGAAAGAACTGTATAACAAGGTAAGTTTGTTATGTACAGTCTGGATTAGAGACATTAATACAATGTATTGACTGTTGTGAGGTTTGGAAAGAACTGTATAACAAGGTAAGTTTATTATGTACAGTCTGGATTAGAGACATTAAAACAGTGTATAGACTGTTGTGAGGGCTGGAAAGAACTGTATAACAAGGTAAGTTTGTTATGTACAATTTGGATTAGAGACATTAAAACAGTGTATGAACTGTTGTGAGGGCTGGAAAGAACTGTATAACAAGGTAAGTTTGCTATGTACAGTCTGGATTAGATACATTAAGACAATGTATTGACTGTTGTGAGGGCTGGAAAGAACTGTATAACAAGGTAAGTTTGTTATGTACAGTCTGGATTAGAGACATTAATACAGTGTATTGACTGTTGTGAGGGCTGGAAAGAACTGTATAACAAGGTAAGTTTGTAATGTACAATCTCGATTAGAGACATTAAAGCAGTGTATAGACTGTTGTGAGGGCTGGAAAGAACTGTATATCATGGTAAGTTTGTTATGTACAGTCTGGATTAGAGACATTAAAACAGTGTATAGACTGTTGTGTGGGCTGGATAGAACTATATAACAAGTTAAGTTTGTTATGTACAGTCTGGATTAGAGACATTAAAACAGTGTATAGACTGTTTTGAGGGCTGCAAAGAACTGTATAACAAGGTAAGTGTGTTATGTACAATCTGGATTAGAGACATTAAAACAGTGTATTGACTGTTGTGAGGACTGGAAAGAACTGTATAAGAAGGTAAATTTGTTATGTACAGTCTGGATTAGAGACATTAAAACAGGGTATTCACTGTTGTGAGGGCTGGAAAAAACTGTATAACAAGGTAAGTTTGTAATGTACAATCTGGATTGAGACATTAAAACAGTGTATAGACTGTTGTGAGAGCTGGAAAGAACTGTATAACAAGGTAAGTTTCTTATGTGCACTCTGGATTAGAAACATTAAAACAATGTATTGACTGTTGTGAGGGCTGGAAAGAACTGTATAACAAGGTAAGTTTGTTATGTACAATCTGGATTATAGACATTAAAACAGTATATAGACTGTTGTGAGGGCTGGAAAAAACTGTATAACAAGGTAAGTTTGTTATGTGCAGTCTGGATTAGAAACATTAAAACAGTGTATTGACTGTTGTGAGGGCTGGAAAGAACTGTATAACAAGGTAAGTTTGTTATGTACAATCTGGATTAGAGACAGTAAAACAATGTATAGACTGTTGTGAGGGCTGGAAAGAACTGTATAACAAGGTAAGTTTGTTATGTACAGTCTGGATTAGAGACATTAAAACAGTGTATTGACTGTTGTGAGGGCTGGAAAGAACTGTATAACAAGGTAAGTTTGTTATGTACAATCTGGATTAGAGACAGTAAAACAATGTATTGACTGTTGTGAGGGCTGGAAAGAACTGTATAACAAGGTAAGTTTGTTATGTACAGTCTGGATTAGAGACATTAAAACAGTGTATTGACTGTTGTGAGGGCTGGAAAGAACTGTATAACAAGGTAAGTTTGTTATGTACAATATGGATTAGACATTAAAACAGTGTATTGACTGCTGTGAGGGCTGGAAAGAACTGTATAACAAGGTAAGTTTGTTATGTGCAGTCTGGATTAGAGACATTAAAACAGTGTATGGACTGTTGTGAGGGCTGGAAAGAACTGTATAACAAGGTAAGTTTGTTATGTGCTGTCTGGATTAGAGACATTAAAACAGTGTATTGACTGTTGTGAGGGCTGGAAAGAACTGTATAAGAAGGTAAGTTTGTTATGTACAGTCTGGATTAGAGACAATAAAACAGTGTATTGACTGTTGTGAGGGCTGGAAAGAACTGTATAACAAGGTAAGTTTGTTATGTACAGTCTGCATTAGAGACATTAAAACAGTGTATTGACTGTTGTGAGGGCTGGAAAGAACTGTATAACAAGGTATGTTTGTTATGTGCAGTCTGGATTAGAGACATTAAAACAGTGTATTGACTGTTGTGAGGGCTGGAAAGAAATGTATAACAAGGTAAGTTTGTTTTGTACAATCTGGATTAGAGACATTCAAACAGTATATTGACTGTTGTGAGGGCTGGAAAGAACTGTATAACAAGGTATGTTTGTTATGTACAGTCTGGATTAGAGACATTAAAACAGTGTATTGACTGTTGTGAGGGCTGGAAAGAACTGTATAACAAGGTATGTTTGTTATGTGCAGTCTGGATTAGAGACATTAAAACAGTGTATTGACTGTTGTGAGGGCTGGAAAGAACTGTATAACAAGGTAAGTTTGTTTTGTACAATCTGGATTAGAGAAATTAAAACAGTGTATGGACTGTTGTGAGGGCTGGAAAGAACTGTATAACAAGGTAAGTTTGTTATGTACAGTCTGGATTAGAGACATTAAAACAGTTTATGGACTGTTGTGAGGGCTGGAAAGAACTGTATAACAAGGTAAGTTTATTATGTGCAGTCTGGATTAGAGACATTAAAACAGTATATTGACTGTTGTGAGGGCTGGAAAGAACTGTATAACAAGGTAAGTTTGTTATGTGCAGTCTGGATTAGAGACATTAAAACAGAGTATGGACTGTTGTGAGGGCTGGAAAGAACTGTATAACATGGTAAGTTTGTTGTGTACAGTCTGGATTAGAGACATTAAAACAGTGTATTGACTGTTGTGAGGGCTGGAAAGAACTGTATAACAAGGTAAGTTTGTTATGTACAGTCTGGATTAGATACATTAAGACAATGTATTGACTGTTGTGAGGGCTGGAAAGAACTGTATAACAAGGTAAGTTTGTTATGTGCAGTCTGGATTAGAGACATTAAAACAGTGTATGGACTGTTGTGAGGGCTGGAAAGAACTGTATAACAAGGTAAGTTTGTTATGTGCTGTCTGGATTAGAGACATTAAAACAGTGTATTGACTGTTGTGAGGGCTGGAAAGAACTGTATAAGAAGGTAAGTTTGTTATGTACAGTCTGGATTAGAGACAATAAAACAGTGTATTGACTGTTGTGAGGGCTGGAAAGAACTGTATAACAAGGTAAGTTTGTTATGTACAGTCTGCATTAGAGACATTAAAACAGTGTATTGACTGTTGTGAGGGCTGGAAAGAACTGTATAACAAGGTATGTTTGTTATGTGCAGTCTGGATTAGAGACATTAAAACAGTGTATTGACTGTTGTGAGGGCTGGAAAGAACTGTATAACAAGGTAAGTTTGTTTTGTACAATCTGGATTAGAGACATTCAAACAGTATATTGACTGTTGTGAGGGCTGGAAAGAACTGTATAACAAGGTATGTTTGTTATGTACAGTCTGGATTAGAGACATTAAAACAGTGTATTGACTGTTGTGAGGGCTGGAAAGAACTGTATAACAAGGTATGTTTGTTATGTGCAGTCTGGATTAGAGACATTAAAACAGTGTATTGACTGTTGTGAGGGCTGGAAAGAACTGTATAACAAGCTAAGTTTGTTTTGTACAATCTGGATTAGAGAAATTAAAACAGTGTATGGACTGTTGTGAGGGCTGGAAAGAACTGTATAACAAGGTAAGTTTGTTATGTGCAGTCTGGATTAGAGACATTAAAACAGTGTATGGACTGTTGTGAGGGCTGGAAAGAACTGTATAACAAGGTAAGTTTGTTATGTGCTGTCTGGATTAGAGACATTAAAACAGTGTATTGACTGTTGTGAGGGCTGGAAAGAACTGTATAAGAAGGTAAGTTTGTTATGTACAGTCTGGATTAGAGACAATAAAACAGTGTATTGACTGTTGTGAGGGCTGGAAAGAACTGTATAACAAGGTAAGTTTGTTATGTACAGTCTGGATTAGAGACATTAAAACAGTGTATTGACTGTTGTGAGGGCTGGAAAGAACTGTATAACAAGGTATGTTTGTTATGTGCAGTCTGGATTAGAGACATTAAAACAGTGTATTGACTGTTGTGAGGGCTGGAAAGAACTGTATAACAAGGTAAGTTTGTTTTGTACAATCTGGATTAGAGACATTAAAACAGTTTATGGACTGTTGTGAGGGCTGGAAAGAACTTTATAACAAGGTAAGTTTATTATGTGCAGTCTGGATTAGAGACATTAAAACAGTATATTGACTGTTGTGAGGGCTGGAAAGAACTGTATAACAAGGTAAGTGTGTTATGTGCAGTCTGGATTAGAGACATTAAAACAGAGTATGGACTGTTGTGAGGGCTGGAAAGAACTGTATAACATGGTAAGTTTGTTGTGTACAGTCTGGATTAGAGACATTAAAACAGTGTATTGACTGTTGTGAGGGCTGGAAAGAACTGTATAACAAGGTAAGTTTGTTATGTACAGTCTGGATTAGAGACATTAATACAATGTATTGACTGTTGTGAGGTTTGGAAAGAACTGTATAACAAGGTATGTTTGTTATGTGCAGTCTGGATTAGAGACATTAAAACAGTGTATGGACTGTTGTGAGGGCTGGAAAGAACTGTATAACAAGGTAAGTTTATTATGTACAGTCTGGATTAGAGACATTAAAACAGTGTATAGACTGTTGTGAGGGCTGGAAAGAACTGTATAACAAGGTAAGTTTGTTATGTACAATTTGGATTAGAGACATTAAAACAGTGTATGAACTGTTGTGAGGGCTGGAAAGAACTGTATAACAAGGTAAGTTTGTTATGTACAGTCTGGATTAGATACATTAAGACAATGTATTGACTGTTGTGAGGGCTGGAAAGAACTGTATAACAAGGTAAGTTTGTTATGTACAGTCTGGATTAGAGACATTAATACAGTGTATTGACTGTTGTGAGGGCTGGAAAGAACTGTATAACAAGGTAAGTTTGTAATGTACAATCTCGATTAGAGACATTAAAGCAGTGTATAGACTGTTGTGAGGGCTGGAAAGAACTGTATATCATGGTAAGTTTGTTATGTACAGTCTGGATTAGAGACATTAAAACAGTGTATAGACTGTTGTGTGGGCTGGATAGAACTATATAACAAGGTAAGTTTGTTATGTACAGTCTGGATTAGAGACATTAAAACAGTGTATAGACTGTTTTGAGGGCTGCAAAGAACTGTATAACAAGGTAAGTGTGTTATGTACAATCTGGATTAGAGACATTAAAACAGTGTATTGACTGTTGTGAGGACTGGAAAGAACTGTATAAGAAGGTAAATTTGTTATGTACAGTCTGGATTAGAGACATTAAAACAGGGTATTCACTGTTGTGAGGGCTGGAAAGAACTGTATAACAAGGTAAGTTTGTAATGTACAATCTGGATTGAGACATTAAAACAGTGTATAGACTGTTGTGAGAGCTGGAAAGAACTGTATAACAAGGTAAGTTTCTTATGTGCACTCTGGATTAGAAACATTAAAACAATGTATTGACTGTTGTGAGGGCTGGAAAGAACTGTATAACAAGGTAAGTTTGTTATGTACAATCTGGATTATAGACATTAAAACAGTATATAGACTGTTGTGAGGGCTGGAAAAAACTGTATAACAAGGTAAGTTTGTTATGTGCAGTCTGGATTAGAAACATTAAAACAGTATATTGACTGTTGTGAGGGCTGGAAAGAACTGTATAACAAGGTAAGTTTGTTATGTACAATCTGGATTAGAGACAGTAAAACAATGTATAGACTGTTGTGAGGGCTGGAAAGAACTGTATAACAAGGTAAGTTTGTTATGTACAGTCTGGATTAGAGACATTAAAACAGTGTATTGACTGTTGTGAGGGCTGGAAAGAACTGTATAACAAGGTAAGTTTGTTATGTACAATCTGGATTAGAGACAGTAAAACAATGTATTGACTGTTGTGAGGGCTGGAAAGAACTGTATAACAAGGTAAGTTTGTTATGTACAGTCTGGATTAGAGACATTAAAACAGTGTATTGACTGTTGTGAGGGCTGGAAAGAACTGTATAACAAGGTAAGTTTGTTATGTACAATATGGATTAGACATTAAAACAGTGTATTGACTGCTGTGAGGGCTGGAAAGAACTGTATAACAAGGTAAGTTTGTTATGTGCAGTCTGGATTAGAGACATTAAAACAGTGTATGGACTGTTGTGAGGGCTGGAAAGAACTGTATAACAAGGTAAGTTTGTTATGTGCTGTCTGGATTAGAGACATTAAAACAGTGTATTGACTGTTGTGAGGGCTGGAAAGAACTGTATAAGAAGGTAAGTTTGTTATGTACAGTCTGGATTAGAGACAATAAAACAGAGTATTGACTGTTGTGAGGGCTGGAAAGAACTGTATAACAAGGTAAGTTTGTTATGTACAGTCTGCATTAGAGACATTAAAACAGTGTATTGACTGTTGTGAGGGCTGGAAAGAACTGTATAACAAGGTATGTTTGTTATGTGCAGTCTGGATTAGAGACATTAAAACAGTGTATTGACTGTTGTGAGGGCTGGAAAGAAATGTATAACAAGGTAAGTTTGTTTTGTACAATCTGGATTAGAGACATTCAAACAGTATATTGACTGTTGTGAGGGCTGGAAAGAACTGTATAACAAGGTATGTTTGTTATGTACAGTCTGGATTAGAGACATTAAAACAGTGTATTGACTGTTGTGAGGGCTGGAAAGAACTGTATAACAAGGTATGTTTGTTATGTGCAGTCTGGATTAGAGACATTAAAACAGTGTATTGACTGTTGTGAGGGCTGGAAAGAACTGTATAACAAGGTAAGTTTGTTTTGTACAATCTGGATTAGAGAAATTAAAACAGTGTATGGACTGTTGTGAGGGCTGGAAAGAACTGTATAACAAGGTAAGTTTGTTATGTACAGTCTGGATTAGAGACATTAAAACAGTTTATGGACTGTTGTGAGGGCTGGAAAGAACTGTATAACAAGGTAAGTTTATTATGTGCAGTCTGGATTAGAGACATTAAAACAGTATATTGACTGTTGTGAGGGCTGGAAAGAACTGTATAACAAGGTAAGTTTGTTATGTGCAGTCTGGATTAGAGACATTAAAACAGAGTATGGACTGTTGTGAGGGCTGGAAAGAACTGTATAACATGGTAAGTTTGTTGTGTACAGTCTGGATTAGAGACATTAAAACAGTGTATTGACTGTTGTGAGGGCTGGAAAGAACTGTATAACAAGGTAAGTTTGTTATGTACAGTCTGGATTAGATACATTAAGACAATGTATTGACTGTTGTGAGGGCTGGAAAGAACTGTATAACAAGGTAAGTTTGTTATGTGCAGTCTGGATTAGAGACATTAAAACAGTGTATGGACTGTTGTGAGGGCTGGAAAGAACTGTATAACAAGGTAAGTTTGTTATGTGCTGTCTGGATTAGAGACATTAAAACAGTGTATTGACTGTTGTGAGGGCTGGAAAGAACTGTATAAGAAGGTAAGTTTGTTATGTACAGTCTGGATTAGAGACAATAAAACAGTGTATTGACTGTTGTGAGGGCTGGAAAGAACTGTATAACAAGGTAAGTTTGTTATGTACAGTCTGCATTAGAGACATTAAAACAGTGTATTGACTGTTGTGAGGGCTGGAAAGAACTGTATAACAAGGTATGTTTGTTATGTGCAGTCTGGATTAGAGACATTAAAACAGTGTATTGACTGTTGTGAGGGCTGGAAAGAAATGTATAACAAGGTAAGTTTGTTTTGTACAATCTGGATTAGAGACATTCAAACAGTATATTGACTGTTGTGAGGGCTGGAAAGAACTGTATAACAAGGTATGTTTGTTATGTACAGTCTGGATTAGAGACATTAAAACAGTGTATTGACTGTTGTGAGGGCTGGAAAGAACTGTATAACAAGGTATGTTTGTTATGTGCAGTCTGGATTAGAGACATTAAAACAGTGTATTGACTGTTGTGAGGGCTGGAAAGAACTGTATAACAAGGTAAGTTTGTTTTGTACAATCTGGATTAGAGAAATTAAAACAGTGTATGGACTGTTGTGAGGGCTGGAAAGAACTGTATAACAAGGTAAGTTTGTTATGTACAGTCTGGATTAGAGACATTAAAACAGTTTATGGACTGTTGTGAGGGCTGGATAGAACTATATAACAAGGTAAGTTTGTTATGTACAGTCTGGATTAGAGACATTAAAACAGTGTATAGACTGTTTTGAGGGCTGCAAAGAACTGTATAACAAGGTAAGTGTGTTATGTACAATCTGGATTAGAGACATTAAAACAGTGTATTGACTGTTGTGAGGACTGGAAAGAACTGTATAAGAAGGTAAATTTGTTATGTACAGTCTGGATTAGAGACATTAAAACAGGGTATTCACTGTTGTGAGGGCTGGAAAGAACTGTATAACAAGGTAAGTTTGTAATGTACAATCTGGATTGAGACATTAAAACAGTGTATAGACTGTTGTGAGAGCTGGAAAGAACTGTATAACAAGGTAAGTTTCTTATGTGCACTCTGGATTAGAAACATTAAAACAATGTATTGACTGTTGTGAGGGCTGGAAAGAACTGTATAACAAGGTAAGTTTGTTATGTACAATCTGGATTATAGACATTAAAACAGTATATAGACTGTTGTGAGGGCTGGAAAAAACTGTATAACAAGGTAAGTTTGTTATGTGCAGTCTGGATTAGAAACATTAAAACAGTGTATTGACTGTTGTGAGGGCTGGAAAGAACTGTATAACAAGGTAAGTTTGTTATGTACAAACTGGATTAGAGACAGTAAAACAATGTATAGACTGTTGTGAGGGCTGGAAAGAACTGTATAACAAGGTAAGTTTGTTATGTACAGTCTGGATTAGAGACATTAAAACAGTGTATTGACTGTTGTGAGGGCTGGAAAGAACTGTATAACAAGGTAAGTTTGTTATGTACAATCTGGATTAGAGACAGTAAAACAATGTATTGACTGTTGTGAGGGCTGGAAAGATCTGTATAACAAGGTAAGTTTGTTATGTACAGTCTGGATTAGAGACATTAAAACAGTGTATTGACTGTTGTGAGGGCTGGAAAGAACTGTATAACAATGTAAGTTTGTTATGTACAATATGGATTAGACATTAAAACAGTGTATTGACTGCTGTGAGGGCTGGAAAGAACTGTATAACAAGGTAAGTTTGTTATGTGCAGTCTGGATTAGAGACATTAAAACAGTGTATGGACTGTTGTGAGGGCTGGAAAGAACTGTATAACAAGGTAAGTTTGTTATGTGCTGTCTGGATTAGAGACATTAAAACAGTGTATTGACTGTTGTGAGGGCTGGAAAGAACTGTATAAGAAGGTAAGTTTGTTATGTACAGTCTGGATTAGAGACAATAAAACAGTGTATTGACTGTTGTGAGGGCTGGAAAGAACTGTATAACAAGGTAAGTTTGTTATGTACAGTCTGCATTAGAGACATTAAAACAGTGTATTGACTGTTGTGAGGGCTGGAAAGAACTGTATAACAAGGTATGTTTGTTATGTGCAGTCTGGATTAGAGACATTAAAACAGTGTATTGACTGTTGTGAGGGCTGGAAAGAAATGTATAACAAGGTAAGTTTGTTTTGTACAATCTGGATTAGAGACATTCAAACAGTATATTGACTGTTGTGAGGGCTGGAAAGAACTGTATAACAAGGTATGTTTGTTATGTACAGTCTGGATTAGAGACATTAAAACAGTGTATTGACTGTTGTGAGGGCTGGAAAGAACTGTATAACAAGGTATGTTTGTTATGTGCAGTCTGGATTAGAGACATTAAAACAGTGTATTGACTGTTGTGAGGGCTGGAAAGAACTGTATAACAAGGTAAGTTTGTTTTGTACAATCTGGATTAGAGAAATTAAAACAGTGTATGGACTGTTGTGAGGGCTGGAAAGAACTGTATAACAAGGTAAGTTTGTTATGTACAGTCTGGATTAGAGACATTAAAACAGTTTATGGACTGTTGTGAGGGCTGGAAAGAACTGTATAACAAGGTAAGTTTATTATGTGCAGTCTGGATTAGAGACATTAAAACAGTATATTGACTGTTGTGAGGGCTGGAAAGAACTGTATAACAAGGTAAGTTTGTTATGTGCAGTCTGGATTAGAGACATTAAAACAGAGTATGGACTGTTGTGAGGGCTGGAAAGAACTGTATAACATGGTAAGTTTGTTGTGTACAGTCTGGATTAGAGACATTAAAACAGTGTATTGACTGTTGTGAGGGCTGGAAAGAACTGTATAACAAGGTAAGTTTGTTATGTACAGTCTGGATTAGAGACATTAATACAATGTATTGACTGTTGTGAGGTTTGGAAAGAACTGTATAACAAGGTATGTTTGTTATGTGCAGTCTGGATTAGAGACATTAAAACAGTGTATGGACTGTTGTGAGGGCTGGAAAGAACTGTATAACAAGGTAAGTTTATTATGTACAGTCTGGATTAGAGACATTAAAACAGTGTATAGACTGTTGTGAGGGCTGGAAAGAACTGTATAACAAGGTAAGTTTGTTATGTACAATTTGGATTAGAGACATTAAAACAGTGTATGAACTGTTGTGAGGGCTGGAAAGAACTGTATAACAAGGTAAGTTTGTTATGTACAGTCTGGATTAGAGACATTAATACAGTGTATTGACTGTTGTGAGGGCTGGAAAGAACTGTATAACAAGGTAAGTTTGTAATGTACAATCTCGATTAGAGACATTAAAGCAGTGTATAGACTGTTGTGAGGGCTGGAAAGAACTGTATATCATGGTAAGTTTGTTATGTACAGTCTGGATTAGAGACATTAAAACAGTGTATAGACTGTTGTGTGGGCTGGATAGAACTGTATAACAAGGTAAGTTTGTTATGTACAGTCTGGATTAGAGACATTAAAACAGTGTATAGACTGTTTTGAGGGCTGCAAAGAACTGTATAACAAGGTAAGTGTGTTATGTACAATCTGGATTAGAGACATTAAAACAGTGTATTGACTGTTGTGAGGACTGGAAAGAACTGTATAAGAAGGTAAATTTGTTATGTACAGTCTGGATTAGAGACATTAAAACAGGGTATTCACTGTTGTGAGGGCTGGAAAGAACTGTATAACAAGGTAAGTTTGTAATGTACAATCTGGATTGAGACATTAAAACAGTGTATAGACTGTTGTGAGAGCTGGAAAGAACTGTATAACAAGGTAAGTTTCTTATGTGCACTCTGGATTAGAAACATTAAAACAATGTATTGACTGTTGTGAGGGCTGGAAAGAACTGTATAACAAGGTAAGTTTGTTATGTACAATCTGGATTATAGACATTAAAACAGTATATAGACTGTTGTGAGGGCTGGAAAAAACTGTATAACAAGGTAAGTTTGTTATGTGCAGTCTGGATTAGAAACATTAAAACAGTGTATTGACTGTTGTGAGGGCTGGAAAGAACTGTATAACAAGGTAAGTTTGTTATGTACAATCAGGATTAGAGACATTAAAACAGTGTATAGACTGTTGTGAGGGCTGGAAAGAACTGTATATCATGGTAAGTTTGTTATGTACAGTCTGGATTAGAGACATTAAAACAGTGTATAGACTGTTGTGTGGGCTGGATAGAACTTTATAACAAGGTAAGTTTGTTATGTACAGTCTGGATTAGAGACATTACAACAGTGTATAGACTGTTTTGAGGGCTGCAAAGAACTGTATAACAAGGTAAGTTTCTTATGTGCACTCTGGATTAGAAACATTAAAACAATGTATTGACTGTTGTGAGGGCTGGAAAGAACTGTATAACAAGGTAAGTTTGTTATGTACAATCTGGATTAGAGACATTAAAACAGTGTATAGACTGTTGTGTGGGCTGGAAAGAACTGTATAACAAGGTAAGTTTGTTATGTACAATCTGGATTAGAGACATTAAAACAGTGTATAGACTGTTGTGAGGGCTGGAAAGAACTGTATAACAAGGTAAGTTTGTTATGTACAATCTGGATTAGAGACATTAAAACAGTGTATTGACTGTTGTGAGGGCTGGAAAGAACTGTATAAGAAGATAAATTTGTTATGTACAGTCTGGATTAGAGACATTAAAACAGTGTATTGACTGTTGTGAGGGCTGGAAAGAACTGTATAACAAGGTAAGATTGTTATTTACAATCTGAATTAGAGACATTAAAACAGTATATAGACTGTTGTGAGGGCTGGAAAGAACTGTATAACAAGGTAAGTTTGTTATGTGCACTCTGGATTAGAAACATTAAAACAATGTATTGACTGTTGTGAGGGCTGGAAAGAACTGTATAACAATGTAAGTTTGTTATGTACAATCTGGATTAGAGACATTAAAACAGTGCATAGACTGTTGTGATGGCTGGAAAGAACTGTATAACAAGGTAAGTTTGTTATGTACAATCTGGATTAGAGACATTAAAACAGTGTATAAACTGTTGTGAGAGCTGGAAAGAACTGTATAACAAGCTAAGTTTGTTATGTACAATATGGATTAGAGACATTAAAACAGTGTATTGACTGCTGTGAGGGCTGGAAAGAACTGTATAACAAGGTAAGTTTGTTATGTACAATCTGGATTAGAGACATTAAAACAGTATATAGACTGTTGTGAGGGCTGGAAAGAACTGTACAACAAGGTAAGTTGGTTATGTGCAGTCTGGATTAGAAACATTAAAACAGTGTATTGACTGTTGTGAGGGCTGGAAAGAACTTTATAACAATGTAAGTTTGCTATGTACAATCTGGATTAGAGACATTAAAACAGTGTATGGACTGTTGTGAGGGCTGGAAAGAACTGTATAACAAGGTAAGTGTGTTATGTACAGTCTGGATTAGAGACATTAAAACAGTGTATAAACTGTTGTGAGGGCTGGAAAGAACTGTATAACAAGGTAAGTTTGTTATGTACAGTCTGGATTAGAGACATTAAAACAGTATATAGACTGTTGTGAGGGCTGGAAAGAACTGTACAACAAGGTAAGTTGGTTATGTGCAGTCTGGATTAGAAACATTAAAACAGTGTATTGACTTGTGAGGGCTGGAAAGAACTGTATAACAAGGTAAGTTTGTTATGTACAGTCTGGATTAGAGACATTAAAACAGTGTATAGACTGTTGTGAGGGCTGGAAAGAACTGTATAACAAGGTGAGTTTGTTATGTACAATCTGGATTAGAGATATTAAAACAATGTATAGACTGTTGTGAGGGCTGGAAAGAACTGTATAACAAGGTAAGTTTGTTATGTACAATCTGGATTAGAGACATTAAAACAGTGTATTGACTGTTGTGAGGGCTGGAAAGAACTGTATAACAAGGTAAGTTTGTTATGTACAGTCTGGATTAGAGACATTAAAACAGTGTATAGACTGTTGTGAGGGCTGGAAAGAACTGTATAACAAGGTAAGTTTGTTATGTACAGTCTCAATTAGAGACATTAAAACAGTGTATAGACTGTTGTGAGGGCTGGAAAGAACTGTATAACAAGGTAAGTTTGTTATGTACAGTCTGGATTAGAGACATTAAAACAGTGTATGGACAGTTGTGAGGGTAAACCTAGATTTCTCAACATTGATTCTTTAATACATATACCCTACTTAAACTAATGATTATAATTAGCCATAGGAAATTCATATTGGTGAGTCATGTTAGACAAAAAAAAATATGGAAAAAATAAAGTACATCTAAGGCTTTTTCGTTACTTAAGCACACAAGTGCATACAGTCAAACACGCCCATGCAGTCACCTCTATTAAGCAGTCTCCTGTATTATAAGGTCACTTTTTTGTTATCATGTCATAGAAAATTTTATTTGAATTGAACCACTTTTAAGAGATCACCTGTCTTAAAAGACCACTTTGTCCTGGTATTAAAGGTGACCTCTTAATACAGGTTTGACTGTATTTGTTCAATTGATTTGTTGTTGATATCTTACAGACATCCAGGATGCACCACAAACATTCATCAGTACCGTGGGTATTAGACAGAAGTAATATATTTGCTCAGATCGATGCTTTTGTACAAAGATGTAGAGATTTGACTGAGGTAAGATAAACATCAATGGGGAATATAAGAATAAAATATTCTTTGTATTAGTAATTCTCTAATATAGGATATGCAAATTTTTTTTCAATACAGCATGAAAACCCCAAAAAAACTTTTAAAACCACAGAATTTAAATTTTTTTCTTATAAAAGAGTTCAAATATTTTTGAATTCATCAATGTTATTGCAGAAAAAAATATAAATCTTTATTTGGCAGTCAAAATGTATTGTTTTTTTCCCTGCATCTCTTAAAAAAGAGGTAAGTATCAAACTTCAAATGAAATTCAAAATAATTGGACAACTAAATGTTGCTATGCCACATGTGATATATACAAACATAGTATCAAAATGTTCCTGAAATCACACCAGCTCATACTCTGTCACTGATTGAATAAAACTACTGGTATATATTAATATACAGGGCTTATTTTGTCAACACAAATCTATTTCCATGAAAAATAGTCTTTATAGGCTTGTCTGTAGATAGAATGTATCATGTTATCATGTTGTAGGTGTGTCTGTCTGTCCGTCCATTGTAGATATATTGCACATTAACCACCACTTTGTCTTAACCAATATTTTTCAAACTTCACCAGATTGTTAGGAATGGTGGTCTGAGGGCCTGTATACTTTTTGCAGATTTTCACTTTTCTTGTTTCAGTGTTATGAGACTTCATCCCATGAAAAATAAATTGTTTTAATCATGTTGCATGCTTATTCAAAATTGTCTTGACTGATATTCTTCAAACTTCACTAGATTGTTAGGAATGGCTGTCTGAAGGTCTCTATGCATGTTGACCTTTTCCTGTTTTTTTTTTGTTCAAGAGTTATGGGACTAGCATATCATGTACATATAGCTTAGTTGTTTAATTATACCCCCCGCAAACAAAGCTTGGGGTGGTATATAGGAATCACCCTGTCCGTCCATCCATGTACCCTGTAAGCACAACTCCTCCTAAACGGCTTATTGGATTTTTATGAAACTTTACACATTTGTAACTACACTACCTGCAGATGTGCATGAAGGAATATGGTTGCTGTCCAAAATTTAAAAGGGGAGATAATTCAACTTATACTTTCACGAAAAGGCGGGGGGGCATGTACCTTGTAAGCACAACTCCTCCTAAACGGCTTATTGGATTTTTATGAAACTTGACACATTTGTAGTACACTACCTGCAGATGTGCATGAAGGAATATGGTTCCTCTCCAAAATTTAAAAGGGGAGATAATTCAACTTATACTTTCACGAAAAGGCGGGGGGCATGTACCTTGTAAGCACAACTCCTCCTAAACGGCTTATTGGATTTTTATGAAACTTGACACATTTGTAGTACACTACCTGCAGATGTGCATGAAGGAATATGGTTCCTCTCCAAAATTTAAAAGGGGAAATAATTCAACTTATACTTTCACGAAAAGGGGGGGGGGGCATGTACATTGTAAGGGCAACTCCTACTAAACTGCTTATTGAATTTTTATGAAACTTTACACAGTTGTAGTACACAACCTGTAGATGTGCATGAAGGAATTCCGTTGCTGTCTAAAATTTAGAAGGGGAGATAATTCAACTTATATTTTCACGAAAAGGGGGGTCGTGTACCTTGTAAGCTCAACTCCTCCTAAACGGCTGATTGGAGTTTTGTGAAACTTTACACATTTGTAGTACACTACCTGCAGATGTGCATGAAGGAATATGGTTCCTCTCCAAAATTTAAAAGGGGAGATAATTCAACTTATACTTTCACGAAAAGGGGGGGGGGGCATGTACATTGTAAGGGCAAATCCTACTAAACTGCTTATTGAATTTTTATGAAACTTTACGCAGTTGTAGTACACTACCTGCAGATGTGCATGAAGGAATACCGTTGCTGTCTAAAATTTAGAAGGGGAGATAATTCAACTTATACTTTCACGAAAAGGGGGGTCGTGTACCTTGTAAGCGCAACTCCTCCTAAACGGCTTATTGGAGTTTTGTGAAACTTTATACATTTGTAGTACACTACCTGCAGATGTGCATGAAGGAATATGGTTGCTGTCCAAAATTTAAAAGGGGAGATAATTCAACCTATGCTTTCACAAAAAGGGGGGGGGGGGCATGTACCTTTTAAGCTCAACTCCTCCTAAACGGCTTATTGGATTTTTATGAAGCTTTACACATTTGTAGTACACTACCTGCAGATTTGCATGAAGGAATATCGTTGCTGTCTAAAATTTAGAAGGGGAGATAATTCAACCTATACTTTCACGAAAAGGGGGGGGGGGGTCGTGTACCTTTTAAGCGCAACTCCTCCTAAACGGCTTATTGGAGTTTTGTGAAACTTTACACAGTTGTAGTACACTACCTGCAGATGTGCACGAAGGAATATGGTTGCTGTCCAAAATTTAAAAGGGGAGATAATTCAACCTATGCTTTCACAAAAAGGGGGGGGGCCATGTACCTTGTAAGCTCAACTCCTCCTAAACGGCTTATTGGATTTTTATGAAACTTTACACATTTGTAGTACACTACCTGCAGATGTGCATGAAGGAATATCGTTGCTGTCTAAAATTTAGAAGGGGAGATAATTCAACCTATGCTTTCACGAAAAGGGGGGGGGGGGGGTGGGGTCGTGTACCTTTTAAGCGCAACTCCTCCTAAACGGCTTATTGGATTTTTGTGAAACTTTACACAGTTGTAGTACACTACCTGCAGATGTGCATGAAGAAATATGGTCGCTGTCCAAAATTTGGAAGGGGAGATAATTCAACTTGTACTTTCACGAAAAGAAGGAGGGCATGTACCTTGTAAGCGCAACTCCTCCTAAACAGCTTATTGGATTTTTATGAAACTTTACACAGTTGTAATACACTGCCTGCAGATGTGCATGAAGGGATATGGTTCCTGTCAAAAATTTGGAAGGTGATGTAAGCGTAATTATTCCTGAATGAAATAAGATTTTAATTGACCTTTTCACATCTGGATATTTGCAATATAAACACTACTCAAGAATAAATAATTAATTTTGAATCAATAACATTTGATGTGACCTATATCCTCTTGTAAAAAAGTTAGGAAATGTTGTAATCCTCATGTATACTGAGGGGCCGTAGCTATAATCCGACAGTCCGATAGTCCGACAGTCCGATAGTCCGACAAATGCTTTAAACTGATGAAAGTTTTGAAAAATAATTTGGCCAAAAATGATATATTCGTAATTTCAGGATATGGGCCATTCATTTTTATACGCCCGTCAAAATACGGGCTTATTATGGCATACCGCTGTTCGTCCGCCCGTCCACGCCTCGTACGATAACATCTCTCACTTGTTCCCCCTTTTACTGATAGGTCACGTCGTGACATACATTGTATTGATAAAAGGGGGAGCAAGTGAGAGGTGTGATTTTAGTCAGTTTGGAAAACGCCAGTATTCATATGGTACGTGTATATACAATTAATTGGTTTAAAAAAGTTCAGAATATTAATAATTACTGTTCTCACGCTGGGCAACCGACCCTCAATTGTCATAAAAGAGGGGGGAGGGGGGGGGTGGCGTATCATGGCACAGTTGTTTATTTTGTCATATTCCGATGCTGTTTCTTTCCGTGATATAAAGGGTCACTTAGGGACAATTCCTTCAATCGTAACTTTTTATATATGCGTTTGTCGTAGAAGGCGACTATAGCAGGGTCACCCGTCGGAATCCTGTGGAATAAAAATAGAACCAACTTGTCGTCGGAAGAGACAGAAAAACAAGTTCCCGTGTTAAGCCGTTGCCCATGTTGACCCATCCCAGAGTCCCCTCTTTCTGATTTTTTGTTTACAAACTTTTCTCATCCTGAATATGACTGAAATATTGCTTGCTGGACCTTAAGCAATCAATCAATCAATCAATTCGCACACATTATTGTATCCAGCTCTATTGGTGTGTCGACATTGCTTTTTAACATAAATATTCCATGATAAAGGGCGGGGGACACTGGTACGCTCTCCTTTTGGCTTTTCCTTTTTTTTTGTATTTCTTTTTTTTGTGTATTCATTTATTTCATCTTTCTTTTTAATAGTGACTTTTCTTGGCTGGACTCGGCTTACACGCTACTTAAATAAAGCCTGAAGTAGTCGCTACTAAAAAATATACGGGATACTTACACTACCGATTCATCACGATTGGATCCAGGTCTTTATGGAGTCCGCGTTGTTCATATATGTGGGTTTTTTTAGCTCTTGTGTGGCCCTGCCAATTGTTTGTCCGTCTATGATATCGTGTTTCCGATGTTCTGGACCTTTCTTTGGTGAGTAAACGGTTCGGTTTCTGGCCCCATATTACACATGTTATAGTGTTAACTTTCAAAGAAATATAGCATTTGTCGGACTATCGGACTGTCGGACTATCGGACCGTCGGACTATCGCACTGTCGGACTGTCGGATTATAGGTCGGACCCCGTATACTGATGAAACCGTATTGGTTTTAAACAATCCCACTTTGTTGAAGACCTTGTGGCGACCGCTAGATATATGTTCTTGGTTAGTTTATTTTGGAGATGGGATGTTGTCTCCTTGACATTACTCCATATCCATTCTTTTTTCATAGGTAACTTGCTAATATACCTGTATTCCAAAGTTTGAACATCATGGTATTGCAAGTGGGGGGTATCACTCAGTGAGGTCACTCACAGTTCTAGTTTTTTAATTGATACCAAAGTGTTTGATTGAAATGACTATCTTAAGCTTTAGGTCAATGTTACACCATAATTTCAGAATGCAGGACAGGGTTGACAACAGTTTCTACTGCTCCTACACAAATTTTACTCTCCCAGGCGAGCGGGTGGGCAAGCACTATTTTCGACCCCTCAGGTTCTTTAATTCTACACTTGTATGCCTTTATTCTGATTGAACATTCACAGATATGTAAAGCCCAGATACACTTTGCTAGGATGGAAGAAGGAAACAAGGGTGAGATGCCACGCTTTGCTGGACAGAAGGGACCAGAGGTTGCAAAGGGTCTTTTAGAAATAGAAAAGACATTTGACAGGATCCTGAGAAATCTCAGATTGGTAAAAAAGAAGATTTTAAATGTCAAAGTTACCTCATGGCATGAGGACTTTAACAGGTGACTTAAATGTAGCAAGTTGTTCTGTGACTGCTTCTACTATTAATTGAAGCAAATTGTCCTACAACTGCCCCTACTATTCAATTTAGTAAGATGTCCTGTGACTGCTTCTACTATTAAATGTAGCAAGTTGTCTAGTTAAAAAAGTTTTAAAAAATTGAACTGAAGCTCTAAAACAAAGAAGATATAAATACACTATGATAAAGGTTGAAGAAAATTTAGTAAAAATATTAGGAAAAGAGAGTTTAAAAATACTGATCATCAACAATTTCACCAATGTAAAAAAAAAATAAACAATAAGTTTTATAATAAATTAGTAGGAAATATTCCATATTCTTTTTTTACTTTTTTTTTTTTGCGTTTGAAACATCTGGGGAAAAAACAAACAGTTAAATTGAAAACATACGTATCATGTATCTCCAGATACAAGACAAATATCAATATGCTGAAATTAATACCTTCATCAAAACAACAAATCATGTTATTGGAAAAAATAGTCGGTAATACAGTATAAACAGGAAGTTATCTGAAAGGTGGGGGGAGGGGGGCTGTTTATAATGTGGAAATATTTGATATTAAATTTTATTCATGCATTGTAATGAATATTTATCATGTGTTTATTAGTGTCAGTTCAGTTGATACATATATATGTTTATATTTCCAGAGTTTATATTCATATATATACTTTCTTTGGGTTACTATTATTTAAGGAAGATTTTCAATTATTGAACAGGTTTTACGATATAACCTGGTTTGGGGCAGTTTACACTAATTAATTATAATAAACCCCTGCAATTAGAGAAATCGGGAAAGGATTGTGAAGAAATTGGAATGCATTAAGATTATATTGGTATAAGGGAAGTAACTCAATATTATATGTTCTAGACAAATTCTAAATGGATGCACGACACATATGGACAGTGGTAAACTGCATCCAAAATAACTATTATTGTATTGTATTGTGTTGTATATTATAAATAATTTATTACTATAATCCAATTTCAAATTGATGATGTATATATTTTCTATTTCGAAAACTTGACCTAAAAATTATCTATTTATAGATTAGTTAATTATTTAAATTAACAATGATGGTAACACAAGCAAGCAGTGTATTTGAATGTACACTGTATGCCAATTTTTGTGATGCCAATAGGTAGTGGCTGACACTGTCCTGCTAATATAACTGTAATATATTTATATGTAGGATGTGCAAGTAAAAAATAAAAAAACAAATTATGTTTATATGGAGTTTTGATATCATAAAATGATGCAGCTCTGATTTATAACATGAATAAAGCGAAGCAAATTTAGCCTAATTATTTTTCTACATGACATAATTTTTCCTTTATCACAAAGATGAGTGAAGAGGAAAAATATAAATAAAACATATTTACAGTATGGTCACTTCTCTCATGAAAGGAACGTTTAAATGGTGATGGTAAACAACTCCATCAATATCGGTGACCGCTCGATAGTCCGAAGGTCCATTACTCCGAAGGTTCATTAGTCCGAAGGTCCATTACTCCGAAGGTCCATTACTCCAAAGGTTCATTAGTCCGAAGGTCCGTTAGTCCGAAGGTTCATTAGTACGAAGGTCCGTTAGTCCGAAGGTTCATTAGTCCGATGGTCCGTTAGTCCGAACTTTTTAAGGTCCGTTATTCTTGTTTTTCGACCAAAGGATAGGTATCGAACAGTGTTGAATTGATTTAATATTCAGCCCTTTATCAAATTAAGTAAGAGAAGCAAGATACTCATATTCACAGCCTGACTAAGCAGTGGTCTATCCAGATGGGTTTTAGGCTGTACGCCCGGCTTTTGCTAGCAAAACAAAAATGTGTAATCAGCAAATATAGGTAAAACTTAAAACATTTTGTAGAAAACACGCCAAAAATTGCACCAAACCCCTGTTTTGTAATTATGGATCCAAGCGTGCTAAGTCTAAAAAAAAAGAGAGAAAAAACTGCGTCGTCTCTGAAATATATGGAAATCATTCCAATGAAGTAAACCCTCCACTAAAACTGATCTTAACCAAATATGTTTAAGCTTAAAACTTAAAAGATATTTATATATTAAAACTTAAAAGATATCTAAATATTAGATTATTTTTAAGACCCGTTGTTGATCCAATTAACAACTAGGATTTTTTTGCTTAACAAACACTTCAGAATAATAATAACTTTATTCAATGCACAATTTTACCCCGAAGGGTTGAAGGCATATACAACTTTACAAGGAATATATACAAATTAAACAACGTACACATGTCAAATAGACAAAGACATAGTAACAACATACAAATAAAATGAAAACAAATTCAGACGTGTCATTTACTCTTTACGAAATACTGAAAGAATCCCTTTTGGTACGACACAAAAGAGACGATCTCTGAGAAAGGGATAAGAAAACATAAAAGCACATCAGAAATTAAGTTTTGTGAGGGACAAGTGCATTTCATTAAAAAGAGAATACATAAAATCATTAAACGGACGTTCTAATGTACAACTGATGATAGCAAAATACGGAGTGTAACCTCAAATATATACCAATTATTATGGAATATTGAAAACTCCAATCAACTACCCCAACAACTTAAGCACATGCGTACCAAATTCTACATCTATGTAATTCCAGAATACCGTGTTCCATGGCTCGACATATACAAGTACCCTTTACCAAATACGTGTACCAGATGGGGGGTCTCCTTAGATATGTTAACTAAGTGGTATACTGTAGAGGAATAAACAGTCTGTTGTTAGTGTAGAAATTCCAAAGATTGGTACTTACACAATGTAGGTATAGACGCATCAGAAACACAAAATAATATAATATCATAAAAGATCATCAAACAAATGTTTTATGCATATTACATGTAGGAAAAAACGTACGGGTTAAACTAGAAAAAATATCATTATTTCCTGCAATTTGGGTACTTTGTTGTTTTATACCTTAATTTCTAGTAACACTACTTTAAGATACATGTTTGCACAAGGACGGAAGGACAGACGGACGAATACAGACCATTACTATGTCACTCCGTCGCTTCGCGACGGGGGACAAAAAGGGTATACGGGTTGAATATATACGTTTATTCAAACCAGAAATAACAGAGTTCAAACGTATGGGTGGCCGACATTAGGACAAACGGACCTTCGAATTAACGAACCTTCGGACTAATGGACCTTCGGACTAATGGATCTTTGGACTAACGAACCTTCGGACTAACGGACCTTCGGAGCAATGGACCTTTGGACTAACGCCACGGAACCATCAATATCAACTAAACAAACCTTCACTCACTGAACACAAAAAAAGAAGACCATGTTTTTTATTTTATTTTTTTTATCAGATTTCGTGCTAGCATGAAGGATTTGGAAGTGATGATGCAGAATATGATATTGTCAGCATTTGAAACAGTCACAACTGTTGAGGAAGGTGTTGAACTTCTAGATATATTCTGTCATCTCTCAGCAAGGGAGGTAAGTTGTCCATACAGATGATTGACAAATAATCTTACACTATTTGTATTCACTCCATCCAGATTTTTACACTTCAGCAAATATAATTAACATAGAGACTTAATGGGTAACCTTTTTAATAATGGACCAAAAATTTTCCAATTAATTTTCAGAGTTCGTATATATCATATATTAATACACATCTAGAAAAAAAATAGTTGATTTTAAAACAACTGTTTATAGAAGAAAAACAGACTGTAGGGTTGTGAGGGGTGTCTATTATCACAACTGTTTATAGAAGACAAACAGATTATAGAGTTATGAGAGGTGTCTATTATCACAACTGTTTATAAAAGTCAAACAGATTATAGGGTTATGAAGGGTGTCTATTATCACAACTGTTTATAGAAGTCAAACAGATTATAGGATTATGAGGGGTGTCTATTATCACAACTGTTTATAGAAGTCAAACAGATTATAGGGTTATGAAGGGTGTCTATTATCACAACTGTTTATAGAAGTCAAACAGATTATAGAGTTATGAGGGGTGTCTATTATCACAACTGTTTATAGAAGTCAAACAGATTATAGGATTATGAGGGGTGTCTATTATCACAACTGTTTATAGAAGTCAAACAGACTATAGGGTTATGAAGGGTGTCTATTATCACAACTGTTTATAGAAGTCAAACAGATTATAGAGTTATGAAGGGTGTCTATTATCACAACTGTTTATAGAAGTCAAACAGATTATAGGATTATGAGGGGTGTCTATTATCACAACTGTTTATAGAAGTCAAACAGACTATAGGGTTATGAGGGGTGTCTATTATCACAACTGTTCATAGAAGTCAAACAGATTATAGAGTTATGAGGGGTGTCTATTATCACAACTGTTCATAGAAGTCAAACAGACTATAGGATTATGAGGGGTGTCTATTATCACAACTGTTTATAGAAGTCAAACAGATTATAGGGTTATGAAGGGTGTCTATTATCACAACTGTTTATAGAAGTCAAACAGACTATAGGGTTATGAGGGGTGTCTATTATCACAACTGTTCATAGAAGTCAAACAGACTATAGGGTTATGAGGGGTGTCTATTATCACAACTGTTTATAGAAGTCAAACAGACTATAGGGTTATGAAGGGTGTCTATTATCACAACTGTTTATAGAAGTCAAACAGATTATAGGGTTATGAGGGGTGTCTATTATCACAACTGTTTATAGAAGTCAAACAGATTATAGGGTTACGAAGGGTGTCTATTATCACAACTGTTTATAGAAGTCAAACAGATTATAGGGTTGTGAGGGGTGTCTATTATCACAACTGTTTATAGAAGTCAAACAGACTATAGGGTTATGAGGGGTGTCTATTATCACAACTGTTCATAGAAGTCAAACAGACTGTAGAGTTATGAGGGGTGTCTATTATCACAACTGTTTATAGAAGTCAAACAGATTATAGGATTATTAGGGGTGTCTATTATCACAACTGTTCATAGAAGTCAAACAGACTATAGGGTTATGAGGGGTGTCTATTATCACAACTGTTTATAGAAGTCAAACAGACTATAGGGTTATGAAGGGTGTCTATTATCACAACTGTTTATAGAAGTCAAACAGATTATAGGGTTATGAGGGGTGTCTATTATCACAACTGTTTATAGAAGTCAAACAGATTATAGGGTTACGAAGGGTGTCTATTATCACAACTGTTTATAGAAGTCAAACAGATTATAGGGTTGTGAGGGGTGTCTATTATCACAACTGTTTATAGAAGTCAAACAGATTATAGAGTTATGAGGGGTGTCTATTATCACAACTGTTTATAGAAGTCAAACCGATTATAGGGTTATGAAGGGTGTCTATTATCACAACTGTTTATAGAAGTCAAACAGACTATAGGGTTATGAAGGGTGTTTATTATCACAACTGTTTATAGAAGTCAAACATATTATAGGATTATGAGGGGTGTCTATTATCACAACTGTTTATAGAAGTCAAACAGATTATAGGGTTATGAGGGGTGTCTATTATCACAACTGTTTATAGAAGTCAAACAGATTATAGGGTTATGAAGGGTGTCTATTATCACAACTGTTTATAGAAGTCAAACAGATTATAGGGTTATGAAGGGTGTCTATTATCACAACTGTTTATAGAAGTCAAACAGACTATAGGGTTATGAGGGGTGTCTATTATCACAACTGTTTATAGAAGTCAAACAGATTATAGGGTTATGAAGGGTGTCTATTATCACAACTGTTTATAGAAGTCAAACAGATTATAGGGTTATGAGGGGTGTCTATTATCACAACTGTTTATAGAAGTCAAACAGACTATAGAGTTATGAGGGGTGTCTATTATCACAACTGTTTATAGAAGTCAAACAGATTATAGGGTTATGAAGGGTGTCTATTATCACAACTGTTTATAGAAGTCAAACAGATTTTAGGGTTATGAGGGGTGTCTATTATCACAACTGTTTATAGAAGTCAAACAGATTATAGGATTATGAGGGGTGTCTATTATCACAACTGTTTATAGAAGTCAAACAGATTATAGGGTTATGAGGGGTGTCTATTATCATAACTGTTTATAGAAGTCAAACAGATTATAGGATTATGAGGGGTGTCTATTATCACAACTGTTTATAGAAGTCAAACAGACTATAGGGTTATGAGGGGTGTCTATTATCACAACTGTTTATAGAAGTCAAACAGATTATAGAGTTATGAGGGGTGTCTATTATCACAACTGTTTATAGAAGTCAAACAGACTGTAGAGTTATGAGGGGTGTCTATTATCACAACTGTTTATAGAAGTCAAACAGACTGTAGAGTTATGAGGGGTGTCTATTATCACAACTGTTTATAGAAGTCAAACAGATTATAGGATTATGAGGGGTGTCTATTATCATAACTGTTTATAGAAGTCAAACAGATTATAGGGTTATGAGGGGTGTCTATTATCACAACTGTTTATAGAAGTCAAACAGACTGTAGGGTTGTGAGGGGTGTCTATTATCACAGCTGTTTATAGAAGTCAAACAGATTATATGATTATGAGGGGTGTCTATTATCACAACTGTTTATAAAAGTCAAACAGATTATAGGGTTATGAGGGGTGTCTATTATCACAACTGTTTATAGAAGTCAAACAGACTATAGGGTTATGAGGGGTGTCTATTATCACAGCTGTTTATAGAAGTCAAACAGATTATAGGATTATGAGGGGTGTCTATTATCACAACTGTTTATAGAAGTCAAACAGACTATAGGGTTATGAGGGGTGTCTATTATCACAACTGTTCATAGAAGTCAAACAGATTATAGAGTTATGAGGGGTGTCTATTATCACAACTGTTCATAGAAGTCAAACAGACTATAGGGTTATGAGGGGTGTCTATTATCACAACTGTTTATAGAAGTCAAACAGACTATAGGGTTATGAAGGGTGTCTATTATCACAACTGTTTATAGAAGTCAAACAGATTATAGGATTATTAGGGGTGTCTATTATCACAACTGTTTATAGAAGTCAAACAGACTATAGGGTTATGAGGGGTGTCTATTATCACAACTGTTCATAGAAGTCAAACAGATTATAGAGTTATGAGGGGTGTCTATTATCACAACTGTTTATAGAAGTCAAACAGATTATAGGATTATTAGGGGTGTCTATTATCACAACTGTTCATAGAAGTCAAACAGACTATAGGGTTATGAGGGGTGTCTATTATCACAACTGTTTATAGAAGTCAAACAGACTATAGGGTTATGAAGGGTGTCTATTATCACAACTGTTTATAGAAGTCAAACAGATTATAGGGTTATGAGGGGTGTCTATTATCACAACTGTTTATAGAAGTCAAACAGATTATAGGGTTACGAAGGGTGTCTATTATCACAACTGTTTATTGAAGTCAAACAGATTATAGGGTTGTGAGGGGTGTCTATTATCACAACTGTTTATAGAAGTCAAACAGATTATAGAGTTATGAGGGGTGTCTATTATCACAACTGTTTATAGAAGTCAAACCGATTATAGGGTTATGAAGGGTGTCTATTATCACAACTGTTTATAGAAGTCAAACAGACTATAGGGTTATGAAGGGTGTTTATTATCACAACTGTTTATAGAAGTCAAACATATTATAGGATTATGAGGGGTGTCTATTATCACAACTGTTTATAGAAGTCAAACAGATTATAGGGTTATGAGGGGTGTCTATTATCACAACTGTTTATAGAAGTCAAACAGATTATAGGGTTATGAAGGGTGTCTATTATCACAACTGTTTATAGAAGTCAAACAGATTATAGGGTTATGAAGGGTGTCTATTATCACAACTGTTTATAGAAGTCAAACAGACTATAGGGTTATGAGGGGTGTCTATTATCACAACTGTTTATAGAAGTCAAACAGATTATAGGGTTATGAAGGGTGTCTATTATCACAACTGTTTATAGAAGTCAAACAGATTATAGGGTTATGAGGGGTGTCTATTATCACAACTGTTTATAGAAGTCAAACAGACTATAGAGTTATGAGGGGTGTCTATTATCACAACTGTTTATAGAAGTCAAACAGATTATAGGGTTATGAAGGGTGTCTATTATCACAACTGTTTATAGAAGTCAAACAGATTTTAGGGTTATGAGGGGTGTCTATTATCACAACTGTTTATAGAAGTCAAACAGATTATAGGATTATGAGGGGTGTCTATTATCACAACTGTTTATAGAAGTCAAACAGATTATAGGGTTATGAAGGGTGTCTATTATCATAACTGTTTATAGAAGTCAAACAGATTATAGGATTATGAGGGGTGTCTATTATCACAACTGTTTATAGAAGTCAAACAGACTATAGGGTTATGAGGGGTGTCTATTATCACAACTGTTTATAGAAGTCAAACAGATTATAGAGTTATGAGGGGTGTCTATTATCACAACTGTTTATAGAAGTCAAACAGACTGTAGAGTTATGAGGGGTGTCTATTATCACAACTGTTTATAGAAGTCAAACAGATTATAGGATTATGAGGGGTGTCTATTATCATAACTGTTTATAGAAGTCAAACAGATTATAGGGTTATGAGGGGTGTCTATTATCACAACTGTTTATAGAAGTCAAACAGACTGTAGGGTTGTGAGGGGTGTCTATTATCACAGCTGTTTATAGAAGTCAAACAGATTATAGGATTATGAGGGGTGTCTATTATCACAACTGTTTATAAAAGTCAAACAGATTATAGGGTTATGAGGGGTGTCTATTATCACAACTGTTTATAGAAGTCAAACAGACTATAGGGTTATGAGGGGTGTCTATTATCACAGCTGTTTATAGAAGTCAAACAGATTATAGGATTATGAGGGGTGTCTATTATCACAACTGTTTATAGAAGTCAAACAGATTATAGGGTTATGAGGGGTGTCTATTATCACAACTGTTTATAGAAGTCAAACAGACTATAGGGTTATGAAGGGTGTCTATTATCACAACTGTTTATAGAAGTCAAACAGATTTTAGGGTTATGAGGGGTGTCTATTATCACAACTGTTTATAGAAGTCAAACAGATTATAGGATTATGAGGGGTGTCTATTATCACAACTGTTTATAGAAGTCAAACAGATTATAGGGTTATGAGGGGTGTCTATTATCATAACTGTTTATAGAAGTCAAACAGATTATAGGATTATGAGGGGTGTCTATTATCACAACTGTTTATAGAAGTCAAACAGACTATAGGGTTATGAGGGGTGTCTATTATCACAACTGTTTATAGAAGTCAAACAGATTATAGAGTTATGAGGGGTGTCTATTATCACAACTGTTTATAGAAGTCAAACAGACTGTAGAGTTATGAGGGGTGTCTATTATCACAACTGTTTATAGAAGTCAAACAGACTGTAGAGTTATGAGGGGTGTCTATTATCACAACTGTTTATAGAAGTCAAACAGATTATAGGATTATGAGGGGTGTCTATTATCATAACTGTTTATAGAAGTCAAACAGATTATAGGGTTATGAGGGGTGTCTATTATCACAACTGTTTATAGAAGTCAAACAGACTGTAGGGTTGTGAGGGGTGTCTATTATCACAGCTGTTTATAGAAGTCAAACAGATTATATGATTATGAGGGGTGTCTATTATCACAACTGTTTATAAAAGTCAAACAGATTATAGGGTTATGAGGGGTGTCTATTATCACAACTGTTTATAGAAGTCAAACAGACTATAGGGTTATGAGGGGTGTCTATTATCACAGCTGTTTATAGAAGTCAAACAGATTATAGGATTATGAGGGGTGTCTATTATCACAACTGTTTATAGAAGTCAAACAGACTATAGGGTTATGAGGGGTGTCTATTATCACAACTGTTCATAGAAGTCAAACAGATTATAGAGTTATGAGGGGTGTCTATTATCACAACTGTTCATAGAAGTCAAACAGACTATAGGGTTATGAGGGGTGTCTATTATCACAACTGTTTATAGAAGTCAAACAGACTATAGGGTTATGAAGGGTGTCTATTATCACAACTGTTTATAGAAGTCAAACAGATTATAGGATTATTAGGGGTGTCTATTATCACAACTGTTTATAGAAGTCAAACAGACTATAGGGTTATGAGGGGTGTCTATTATCACAACTGTTCATAGAAGTCAAACAGATTATAGAGTTATGAGGGGTGTCTATTATCACAACTGTTTATAGAAGTCAAACAGATTATAGGGTTATGAAGGGTGTCTATTATCACAACTGTTTATAGAAGTCAAACAGATTATAGGGTTATGAGGGGTGTCTATTATCACAACTGTTTATAGAAGTCAAACAGACTATAGAGTTATGAGGGGTGTCTATTATCACAACTGTTTATAGAAGTCAAACAGATTATAGGGTTATGAAGGGTGTCTATTATCACAACTGTTTATAGAAGTCAAACAGATTTTAGGGTTATGAGGGGTGTCTATTATCACAACTGTTTATAGAAGTCAAACAGATTATAGGATTATGAGGGGTGTCTATTATCACAACTGTTTATAGAAGTCAAACAGATTATAGGGTTATGAAGGGTGTCTATTATCATAACTGTTTATAGAAGTCAAACAGATTATAGGATTATGAGGGGTGTCTATTATCACAACTGTTTATAGAAGTCAAACAGACTATAGGGTTATGAGGGGTGTCTATTATCACAACTGTTTATAGAAGTCAAACAGATTATAGAGTTATGAGGGGTGTCTATTATCACAACTGTTTATAGAAGTCAAACAGACTGTAGAGTTATGAGGGGTGTCTATTATCACAACTGTTTATAGAAGTCAAACAGATTATAGGATTATGAGGGGTGTCTATTATCATAACTGTTTATAGAAGTCAAACAGATTATAGGGTTATGAGGGGTGTCTATTATCACAACTGTTTATAGAAGTCAAACAGACTGTAGGGTTGTGAGGGGTGTCTATTATCACAGCTGTTTATAGAAGTCAAACAGATTATAGGATTATGAGGGGTGTCTATTATCACAACTGTTTATAAAAGTCAAACAGATTATAGGGTTATGAGGGGTGTCTATTATCACAACTGTTTATAGAAGTCAAACAGACTATAGGGTTATGAGGGGTGTCTATTATCACAGCTGTTTATAGAAGTCAAACAGATTATAGGATTATGAGGGGTGTCTATTATCACAACTGTTTATAGAAGTCAAACAGATTATAGGGTTATGAGGGGTGTCTATTATCACAACTGTTTATAGAAGTCAAACAGACTATAGGGTTATGAAGGGTGTCTATTATCACAACTGTTTATAGAAGTCAAACAGATTTTAGGGTTATGAGGGGTGTCTATTATCACAACTGTTTATAGAAGTCAAACAGATTATAGGATTATGAGGGGTGTCTATTATCACAACTGTTTATAGAAGTCAAACAGATTATAGGGTTATGAGGGGTGTCTATTATCATAACTGTTTATAGAAGTCAAACAGATTATAGGATTATGAGGGGTGTCTATTATCACAACTGTTTATAGAAGTCAAACAGACTATAGGGTTATGAGGGGTGTCTATTATCACAACTGTTTATAGAAGTCAAACAGATTATAGAGTTATGAGGGGTGTCTATTATCACAACTGTTTATAGAAGTCAAACAGACTGTAGAGTTATGAGGGGTGTCTATTATCACAACTGTTTATAGAAGTCAAACAGACTGTAGAGTTATGAGGGGTGTCTATTATCACAACTGTTTATAGAAGTCAAACAGATTATAGGATTATGAGGGGTGTCTATTATCATAACTGTTTATAGAAGTCAAACAGATTATAGGGTTATGAGGGGTGTCTATTATCACAACTGTTTATAGAAGTCAAACAGACTGTAGGGTTGTGAGGGGTGTCTATTATCACAGCTGTTTATAGAAGTCAAACAGATTATATGATTATGAGGGGTGTCTATTATCACAACTGTTTATAAAAGTCAAACAGATTATAGGGTTATGAGGGGTGTCTATTATCACAACTGTTTATAGAAGTCAAACAGACTATAGGGTTATGAGGGGTGTCTATTATCACAGCTGTTTATAGAAGTCAAACAGATTATAGGATTATGAGGGGTGTCTATTATCACAACTGTTTATAGAAGTCAAACAGACTATAGGGTTATGAGGGGTGTCTATTATCACAACTGTTCATAGAAGTCAAACAGATTATAGAGTTATGAGGGGTGTCTATTATCACAACTGTTCATAGAAGTCAAACAGACTATAGGGTTATGAGGGGTGTCTATTATCACAACTGTTTATAGAAGTCAAACAGACTATAGGGTTATGAAGGGTGTCTATTATCACAACTGTTTATAGAAGTCAAACAGATTATAGGATTATTAGGGGTGTCTATTATCACAACTGTTTATAGAAGTCAAACAGACTATAGGGTTATGAGGGGTGTCTATTATCACAACTGTTCATAGAAGTCAAACAGATTATAGAGTTATGAGGGGTGTCTATTATCACAACTGTTTATAGAAGTCAAACAGATTATAGGATTATTAGGGGTGTCTATTATCACAACTGTTCATAGAAGTCAAACAGACTATAGGGTTATGAGGGGTGTCTATTATCACAACTGTTTATAGAAGTCAAACAGACTATAGGGTTATGAAGGGTGTCTATTATCACAACTGTTTATAGAAGTCAAACAGATTATAGGGTTATGAGGGGTGTCTATTATCACAACTGTTTATAGAAGTCAAACAGATTATAGGGTTACGAAGGGTGTCTATTATCACAACTGTTTATTGAAGTCAAACAGATTATAGGGTTGTGAGGGGTGTCTATTATCACAACTGTTTATAGAAGTCAAACAGATTATAGAGTTATGAGGGGTGTCTATTATCACAACTGTTTATAGAAGTCAAACCGATTATAGGGTTATGAAGGGTGTCTATTATCACAACTGTTTATAGAAGTCAAACAGACTATAGGGTTATGAAGGGTGTTTATTATCACAACTGTTTATAGAAGTCAAACATATTATAGGATTATGAGGGGTGTCTATTATCACAACTGTTTATAGAAGTCAAACAGATTATAGGGTTATGAGGGGTGTCTATTATCACAACTGTTTATAGAAGTCAAACAGATTATAGGGTTATGAAGGGTGTCTATTATCACAACTGTTTATAGAAGTCAAACAGATTATAGGGTTATGAAGGGTGTCTATTATCACAACTGTTTATAGAAGTCAAACACACTATAGGGTTATGAGGGGTGTCTATTATCACAACTGTTTATAGAAGTCAAACAGATTATAGGGTTATGAAGGGTGTCTATTATCACAACTGTTTATAGAAGTCAAACAGATTATAGGGTTATGAGGGGTGTCTATTATCACAACTGTTTATAGAAGTCAAACAGACTATAGAGTTATGAGGGGTGTCTATTATCACAACTGTTTATAGAAGTCAAACAGATTATAGGGTTATGAAGGGTGTCTATTATCACAACTGTTTATAGAAGTCAAACAGATTTTAGGGTTATGAGGGGTGTCTATTATCACAACTGTTTATAGAAGTCAAACAGATTATAGGGTTATGAGGGGTGTCTATTATCACAACTGTTTATAGAAGTCAAACAGACTATAGGGTTATGAAGGGTGTCTATTATCACAACTGTTTATAGAAGTCAAACAGACTATAGGGTTATGAAGGGTGTCTATTATCACAACTGTTTATAGAAGTCAAACAGATTATAGGGTTATGAGGGGTGTCTATTATCACAACTGTTTATAGAAGTCAAACAGATTATAGGGTTATGAAGGGTGTCTATTATCACAACTGTTTATAGAAGTCAAACAGATTATAGGGTTATGAAGGGTGTCTATTATCACAACTGTTTATAGAAGTCAAACAGATTATAGGGTTATGAGGGGTGTCTATTATCACAACTGTTTATAGAAGTCAAACAGATTATAGGATTATGAGGGGTGTCTATTATCACAACTGTTTATAGAAGTCAAACAGATTATAGGATTATGAGGGGTGTCTATTATCACAACTGTTTATAGAAGTCAAACAGATTATAGGGTTATGAGGGGTGTCTATTATCACAACTGTTTATAGAAGTCAAACAGATTATAGGGTTATGAAGGGTGTCTATTATCACAACTGTTTATAGAAGTCAAACAGGTTATAGGGTTATGAGGGGTGTCTATTATCACAACTGTTTATAGAAGTCAAACAGATTATAGGGTTATGAAGGATGTCTATTATCACAACTGTTTATAGAAGTCAAACATATTATAGGATTATGAGGGGTGTCTATTATCACAACTGTTTATAGAAGTCAAACAGACTGTAGAGTTATGAGGGGTGTCTATTATCATAACTGTTTATAGAGGTCAAACAGACTGTAGAGTTATGAGGGGTGTCTATTATCACAACTGTTTATAGAAGTCAAACAGATTATAGGATTATGAGGGGTGTCTATTATCACAACTGTTTATAGAAGTCAAACAGATTATAGGATTATGAAGGGTGTCTATTATCACAACTGTTTATAGAAGTCAAACAGACTGTAGAGTTATGAGGGGTGTCTATTATCATAACTGTTTATAGAAGTCAAACAGATTATAGGATTATGAGGGGTGTCTATTATCACAACTGTTTATAGAAGTCAAACAGATTATAGGATTATGAGGGGTGTCTATTATCACAACTGTTTATAGAAGTCAAACAGATTATAGGGTTATGAGGGGTGTCTATTATCACAACTGTTTATAGAAGTCAAACAGATTATAGGGTTATGAAGGGTGTCTATTATCACAACTGTTTATAGAAGTCAAACAGGTTATAGGGTTATGAGGGGTGTCTATTATCACAACTGTTTATAGAAGTCAAACAGATTATAGGGTTATGAAGGATGTCTATTATCACAACTGTTTATAGAAGTCAAACATATTATAGGATTATGAGGGGTGTCTATTATCACAACTGTTTATAGAAGTCAAACAGACTGTAGAGTTATGAGGGGTGTCTATTATCATAACTGTTTATAGAGGTCAAACAGACTGTAGAGTTATGAGGGGTGTCTATTATCACAACTGTTTATAGAAGTCAAACATATTATAGGGTTATGAGGGGTGTCTATTATCACAACTGTTTATAGAAGTCAAACAGACTATAGGGTTATGAAGGATGTCTATTATCACAACTGTTTATAGAAGTCAAACATATTATAGGATTATGAGGGGTGTCTATTATCACAACTGTTTATAGAAGTCAAACAGATTATAGGGTTATGAGGGGTGTCTATTATCACAACTGTTTATAGAAGTCAAACAGATTATAGGGTTATGAAGGGTGTCTATTATCACAACTGTTTATAGAAGTCAAACAGACTATAGGGTTATGAAGGATGTCTATTATCACAACTGTTTATAGAAGTCAAACATATTATAGGATTATGAGGGGTGTCTATTATCACAACTGTTTATAGAAGTCAAACAGATTATAGGATTATGAAGGGTGTCTATTATCACAACTGTTTATAGAAGTCAAACAGACTGTAGAGTTATGAGGGGTGTCTATTATCATAACTGTTTATAGAAGTCAAACAGATTATAGGATTATGAGGGGTGTCTATTATCACAACTGTTTATAGAAGTCAAACAGATTATAGGATTATGAGGGGTGTCTATTATCACAACTGTTTATAGAAGTCAAACAGATTATAGGGTTATGAGGGGTGTCTATTATCACAACTGTTTATAGAAGTCAAACAGATTATAGGGTTATGAAGGGTGTCTATTATCACAACTGTTTATAGAAGTCAAACAGGTTATAGGGTTATGAAGGGTGTCTATTATCACAACTGTTTATAGAAGTCAAACAGACTATAGGGTTATGAAGGATGTCTATTATCACAACTGTTTATAGAAGTCAAACATATTATAGGATTATGAGGGGTGTCTATTATCACAACTGTTTATAGAAGTCAAACAGACTGTAGAGTTATGAGGGGTGTCTATTATCATAACTGTTTATAGAGGTCAAACAGACTGTAGAGTTATGAGGGGTGTCTATTATCACAACTGTTTATAGAAGTCAAACATATTATAGGGTTATGAGGGGTGTCTATTATCACAACTGTTTATAGAAGTCAAACAGATTATAGGGTTATGAAGGGTGTCTATTATCACAACTGTTTATAGAAGTCAAACAGACTATAGGGTTATGAAGGATGTCTATTATCACAACTGTTTATAGAAGTCAAACATATTATAGGATTATGAGGGGTGTCTATTATCACAACTGTTTATAGAAGTCAAACAGATTATAGGGTTATGAGGGGTGTCTATTATCACAACTGTTTATAGAAGTCAAACAGATTATAGGGTTATGAAGGGTGTCTATTATCACAACTGTTTATAGAAGTCAAACAGACTATAGGGTTATGAGGGGTGTCTATTATCACAACTGTTCATAGAAGTCAAACAGACTATAGGATTATGAGGGGTGTCTATTATCACAACTGTTTATAGAAGTCAAACAGATTATAGGGTTATGAAGGGTGTCTATTATCACAACTGTTTATAGAAGTCAAACAGACTATAGGGTTATGAAGGATGTCTATTATCACAACTGTTTATAGAAGTCAAACAGACTATAGGGTTATGAGGGGTGTCTATTATCACAACTGTTTATAGAAGTCAAACAGATTATAGGGTTATGAGGGGTGTCTATTATCACAACTGTTTATAGAAGTCAAACAGACTATAGGGTTATGAGGGGTGTCTATTATCACAACTGTTTATAGAAGTCAAACAGATTATAGGATTATGAGGGGTGTCTATTATCACAACTGTTTATAGACGTCAAACAGACTATAGGGTTATGAGGGGTGTCTATTATCACAACTGTTCATAGAAGTCAAACAGATTATAGGGTTATGAGGGGTGTCTATTATCACAACTGTTCATAGAAGTCAAACAGATTATAGGATTATGAGGGGTGTCTATTATCACAACTGTTTATAGAAGTCAAACAGACTATAGGGTTATGAGGGGTGTCTATTATCACAACTGTTTATAGAAGTCAAACAGACTATAGGGTTATGAGGGGTGTCTATTATCACAACTGTTTATAGAGGTCAAACAGATTATAGGGTTATGAGAGGTGTCTATTATCACAACTGTTTATAGAAGTCAAACAGATTATAGGGTTATGAGGGGTGTCTATTATCACAACTGTTTATAGAAGTCAAACAGACTATAGGGTTATGAGGGGTGTCTATTATCACAACTGTTTATAGAAGTCAAACAGATTATAGGGTTATGAGGGGTGTCTATTATCATAACTGTTTATAGAAGTCAAACAGACTGTAGAGTTATGAGGGGTGTCTATTATCACAACTGTTTATAGAAGTAAAACAGATTATAGGGTTATGAAGGGTGTCTATTATCACAACTGTTTATAGAAGTCAAACAGATTATAGGGTTATGAAGGGTGTCTATTATCACAACTGTTTATAGAAGTCAAACAGACTATAGGGTTATGAGGGGTGTCTATTATCACAACTGTTCATAGAAGTCAAACAGACTATAGGGTTATGAGGGGTGTCTATTATCACAACTGTTTATAGAAGTCAAACAGACTATAGGGTTATGAAGGGTGTCTATTATCACAACTGTTTATAGAAGTCAAACAGATTATAGGGTTATGAGGGGTGTCTATTATCACAACTGTTTATAGAAGTCAAACAGATTATAGGGTTACGAAGGGTGTCTATTATCACAACTGTTTATAGAAGTCAAACAGATTATAGGGTTGTGAGGGGTGTCTATTATCACAACTGTTTATAGAAGTCAAACAGACTATAGGGTTATGAGGGGTGTCTATTATCACAACTGTTCATAGAAGTCAAACAGACTGTAGAGTTATGAGGGGTGTCTATTATCACAACTGTTTATAGAAGTCAAACAGATTATAGGATTATTAGGGGTGTCTATTATCACAACTGTTCATAGAAGTCAAACAGACTATAGGGTTATGAGGGGTGTCTATTATCACAACTGTTTATAGAAGTCAAACAGACTATAGGGTTATGAAGGGTGTCTATTATCACAACTGTTTATAGAAGTCAAACAGATTATAGGGTTATGAGGGGTGTCTATTATCACAACTGTTTATAGAAGTCAAACAGATTATAGGGTTACGAAGGGTGTCTATTATCACAACTGTTTATAGAAGTCAAACAGATTATAGGGTTGTGAGGGGTGTCTATTATCACAACTGTTTATAGAAGTCAAACAGATTATAGAGTTATGAGGGGTGTCTATTATCACAACTGTTTATAGAAGTCAAACCGATTATAGGGTTATGAAGGGTGTCTATTATCACAACTGTTTATAGAAGTCAAACAGACTATAGGGTTATGAAGGGTGTTTATTATCACAACTGTTTATAGAAGTCAAACATATTATAGGATTATGAGGGGTGTCTATTATCACAACTGTTTATAGAAGTCAAACAGATTATAGGGTTATGAGGGGTGTCTATTATCACAACTGTTTATAGAAGTCAAACAGATTATAGGGTTATGAAGGGTGTCTATTATCACAACTGTTTATAGAAGTCAAACAGATTATAGGGTTATGAAGGGTGTCTATTATCACAACTGTTTATAGAAGTCAAACAGACTATAGGGTTATGAGGGGTGTCTATTATCACAACTGTTTATAGAAGTCAAACAGATTATAGGGTTATGAAGGGTGTCTATTATCACAACTGTTTATAGAAGTCAAACAGATTATAGGGTTATGAGGGGTGTCTATTATCACAACTGTTTATAGAAGTCAAACAGACTATAGAGTTATGAGGGGTGTCTATTATCACAACTGTTTATAGAAGTCAAACAGATTATAGGGTTATGAAGGGTGTCTATTATCACAACTGTTTATAGAAGTCAAACAGACTATAGGGTTATGAGGGGTGTCTATTATCACAACTGTTCATAGAAGTCAAACAGACTATAGGATTATGAGGGGTGTCTATTATCACAACTGTTTATAGAAGTCAAACAGATTATAGGGTTATGAAGGGTGTCTATTATCACAACTGTTTATAGAAGTCAAACAGACTATAGGGTTATGAAGGATGTCTATTATCACAACTGTTTATAGAAGTCAAACAGACTATAGGGTTATGAGGGGTGTCTATTATCACAACTGTTTATAGAAGTCAAACAGATTATAGGGTTATGAGGGGTGTCTATTATCACAACTGTTTATAGAAGTCAAACAGACTATAGGGTTATGAGGGGTGTATATTATCACAACTGTTTATAGAAGTCAAACAGATTATAGGATTATGAGGGGTGTCTATTATCACAACTGTTTATAGACGTCAAACAGACTATAGGGTTATGAGGGGTGTCTATTATCACAACTGTTCATAGAAGTCAAACAGATTATAGGGTTATGAGGGGTGTCTATTATCACAACTGTTCATAGAAGTCAAACAGATTATAGGATTATGAGGGGTGTCTATTATCACAACTGTTTATAGAAGTCAAACAGACTATAGGGTTATGAGGGGTGTCTATTATCACAACTGTTTATAGAAGTCAAACAGACTATAGGGTTATGAGGGGTGTCTATTATCACAACTGTTTATAGAAGTCAAACAGACTATAGGGTTATGAAGGGTGTCTATTATCACAACTGTTTATAGAAGTCAAACAGATTATAGGATTATTAGGGGTGTCTATTATCACAACTGTTTATAGAAGTCAAACAGACTATAGGGTTATGAGGGGTGTCTATTATCACAACTGTTCATAGAAGTCAAACAGATTATAGAGTTATGAGGGGTGTCTATTATCACAACTGTTTATAGAAGTCAAACAGATTATAGGATTATTAGGGGTGTCTATTATCACAACTGTTCATAGAAGTCAAACAGACTATAGGGTTATGAGGGGTGTCTATTATCACAACTGTTTATAGAAGTCAAACAGACTATAGGGTTATGAAGGGTGTCTATTATCACAACTGTTTATAGAAGTCAAACAGATTATAGGGTTATGAGGGGTGTCTATTATCACAACTGTTTATAGAAGTCAAACAGATTATAGGGTTACGAAGGGTGTCTATTATCACAACTGTTTATTGAAGTCAAACAGATTATAGGGTTGTGAGGGGTGTCTATTATCACAACTGTTTATAGAAGTCAAACAGATTATAGAGTTATGAGGGGTGTCTATTATCACAACTGTTTATAGAAGTCAAACCGATTATAGGGTTATGAAGGGTGTCTATTATCACAACTGTTTATAGAAGTCAAACAGACTATAGGGTTATGAAGGGTGTTTATTATCACAACTGTTTATAGAAGTCAAACATATTATAGGATTATGAGGGGTGTCTATTATCACAACTGTTTATAGAAGTCAAACAGATTATAGGGTTATGAGGGGTGTCTATTATCACAACTGTTTATAGAAGTCAAACAGATTATAGGGTTATGAAGGGTGTCTATTATCACAACTGTTTATAGAAGTCAAACAGATTATAGGGTTATGAAGGGTGTCTATTATCACAACTGTTTATAGAAGTCAAACAGACTATAGGGTTATGAGGGGTGTCTATTATCACAACTGTTTATAGAAGTCAAACAGATTATAGGGTTATGAAGGGTGTCTATTATCACAACTGTTTATAGAAGTCAAACAGATTATAGGGTTATGAGGGGTGTCTATTATCACAACTGTTTATAGAAGTCAAACAGACTATAGAGTTATGAGGGGTGTCTATTATCACAACTGTTTATAGAAGTCAAACAGATTATAGGGTTATGAAGGGTGTCTATTATCACAACTGTTTATAGAAGTCAAACAGATTTTAGGGTTATGAGGGGTGTCTATTATCACAACTGTTTATAGAAGTCAAACAGATTATAGGATTATGAGGGGTGTCTATTATCACAACTGTTTATAGAAGTCAAACAGATTATAGGGTTATGAAGGGTGTCTATTATCATAACTGTTTATAGAAGTCAAACAGATTATAGGATTATGAGGGGTGTCTATTATCACAACTGTTTATAGAAGTCAAACAGACTATAGGGTTATGAGGGGTGTCTATTATCACAACTGTTTATAGAAGTCAAACAGATTATAGAGTTATGAGGGGTGTCTATTATCACAACTGTTTATAGAAGTCAAACAGACTGTAGAGTTATGAAGGGTGTCTATTATCACAACTGTTTATAGAAGTCAAACAGATTATAGGATTATGAGGGGTGTCTATTATCATAACTGTTTATAGAAGTCAAACAGATTATAGGGTTATGAGGGGTGTCTATTATCACAACTGTTTATAGAAGTCAAACAGACTGTAGGGTTGTGAGGGGTGTCTATTATCACAGCTGTTTATAGAAGTCAAACAGATTATAGGATTATGAGGGGTGTCTATTATCACAACTGTTTATAAAAGTCAAACAGATTATAGGGTTATGAGGGGTGTCTATTATCACAACTGTTTATAGAAGTCAAACAGACTATAGGGTTATGAGGGGTGTCTATTATCACAGCTGTTTATAGAAGTCAAACAGATTATAGGATTATGAGGGGTGTCTATTATCACAACTGTTTATAGAAGTCAAACAGATTATAGGGTTATGAGGGGTGTCTATTATCACAACTGTTTATAGAAGTCAAACAGACTATAGGGTTATGAAGGGTGTCTATTATCACAACTGTTTATAGAAGTCAAACAGACTATAGGGTTATGAAGGGTGTCTATTATCACAACTGTTTATAGAAGTCAAACAGATTATAGGGTTATGAGGGGTGTCTATTATCACAACTGTTTATAGAAGTCAAACAGATTATAGGGTTATGAAGGGTGTCTATTATCACAACTGTTTATAGAAGTCAAACAGATTATAGGGTTATGAAGGGTGTCTATTATCACAACTGTTTATAGAAGTCAAACAGATTATAGGGTTATGAGGGGTGTCTATTATCACAACTGTTTATAGAAGTCAAACAGATTATAGGATTATGAGGGGTGTCTATTATCACAACTGTTTATAGAAGTCAAACAGATTATAGGATTATGAGGGGTGTCTATTATCACAACTGTTTATAGAAGTCAAACAGATTATAGGGTTATGAGGGGTGTCTATTATCACAACTGTTTATAGAAGTCAAACAGATTATAGGGTTATGAAGGGTGTCTATTATCACAACTGTTTATAGAAGTCAAACAGGTTATAGGGTTATGAGGGGTGTCTATTATCACAACTGTTTATAGAAGTCAAACAGATTATAGGGTTATGAAGGATGTCTATTATCACAACTGTTTATAGAAGTCAAACATATTATAGGATTATGAGGGGTGTCTATTATCACAACTGTTTATAGAAGTCAAACAGACTGTAGAGTTATGAGGGGTGTCTATTATCATAACTGTTTATAGAGGTCAAACAGACTGTAGAGTTATGAGGGGTGTCTATTATCACAACTGTTTATAGAAGTCAAACAGATTATAGGATTATGAGGGGTGTCTATTATCACAACTGTTTATAGAAGTCAAACAGATTATAGGATTATGAAGGGTGTCTATTATCACAACTGTTTATAGAAGTCAAACAGACTGTAGAGTTATGAGGGGTGTCTATTATCATAACTGTTTATAGAAGTCAAACAGATTATAGGATTATGAGGGGTGTCTATTATCACAACTGTTTATAGAAGTCAAACAGATTATAGGATTATGAGGGGTGTCTATTATCACAACTGTTTATAGAAGTCAAACAGATTATAGGGTTATGAGGGGTGTCTATTATCACAACTGTTTATAGAAGTCAAACAGATTATAGGGTTATGAAGGGTGTCTATTATCACAACTGTTTATAGAAGTCAAACAGGTTATAGGGTTATGAGGGGTGTCTATTATCACAACTGTTTATAGAAGTCAAACAGATTATAGGGTTATGAAGGATGTCTATTATCACAACTGTTTATAGAAGTCAAACATATTATAGGATTATGAGGGGTGTCTATTATCACAACTGTTTATAGAAGTCAAACAGACTGTAGAGTTATGAGGGGTGTCTATTATCATAACTGTTTATAGAGGTCAAACAGACTGTAGAGTTATGAGGGGTGTCTATTATCACAACTGTTTATAGAAGTCAAACATATTATAGGGTTATGAGGGGTGTCTATTATCACAACTGTTTATAGAAGTCAAACAGACTATAGGGTTATGAAGGATGTCTATTATCACAACTGTTTATAGAAGTCAAACATATTATAGGATTATGAGGGGTGTCTATTATCACAACTGTTTATAGAAGTCAAACAGATTATAGGGTTATGAGGGGTGTCTATTATCACAACTGTTTATAGAAGTCAAACAGATTATAGGGTTATGAAGGGTGTCTATTATCACAACTGTTTATAGAAGTCAAACAGACTATAGGGTTATGAAGGATGTCTATTATCACAACTGTTTATAGAAGTCAAACATATTATAGGATTATGAGGGGTGTCTATTATCACAACTGTTTATAGAAGTCAAACAGATTATAGGATTATGAAGGGTGTCTATTATCACAACTGTTTATAGAAGTCAAACAGACTGTAGAGTTATGAGGGGTGTCTATTATCATAACTGTTTATAGAAGTCAAACAGATTATAGGATTATGAGGGGTGTCTATTATCACAACTGTTTATAGAAGTCAAACAGATTATAGGATTATGAGGGGTGTCTATTATCACAACTGTTTATAGAAGTCAAACAGATTATAGGGTTATGAGGGGTGTCTATTATCACAACTGTTTATAGAAGTCAAACAGATTATAGGGTTATGAAGGGTGTCTATTATCACAACTGTTTATAGAAGTCAAACAGGTTATAGGGTTATGAAGGGTGTCTATTATCACAACTGTTTATAGAAGTCAAACAGACTATAGGGTTATGAAGGATGTCTATTATCACAACTGTTTATAGAAGTCAAACATATTATAGGATTATGAGGGGTGTCTATTATCACAACTGTTTATAGAAGTCAAACAGACTGTAGAGTTATGAGGGGTGTCTATTATCATAACTGTTTATAGAGGTCAAACAGACTGTAGAGTTATGAGGGGTGTCTATTATCACAACTGTTTATAGAAGTCAAACATATTATAGGGTTATGAGGGGTGTCTATTATCACAACTGTTTATAGAAGTCAAACAGATTATAGGGTTATGAAGGGTGTCTATTATCACAACTGTTTATAGAAGTCAAACAGACTATAGGGTTATGAAGGATGTCTATTATCACAACTGTTTATAGAAGTCAAACATATTATAGGATTATGAGGGGTGTCTATTATCACAACTGTTTATAGAAGTCAAACAGATTATAGGGTTATGAGGGGTGTCTATTATCACAACTGTTTATAGAAGTCAAACAGATTATAGGGTTATGAAGGGTGTCTATTATCACAACTGTTTATAGAAGTCAAACAGACTATAGGGTTATGAGGGGTGTCTATTATCACAACTGTTCATAGAAGTCAAACAGACTATAGGATTATGAGGGGTGTCTATTATCACAACTGTTTATAGAAGTCAAACAGATTATAGGGTTATGAAGGGTGTCTATTATCACAACTGTTTATAGAAGTCAAACAGACTATAGGGTTATGAAGGATGTCTATTATCACAACTGTTTATAGAAGTCAAACAGACTATAGGGTTATGAGGGGTGTCTATTATCACAACTGTTTATAGAAGTCAAACAGATTATAGGGTTATGAGGGGTGTCTATTATCACAACTGTTTATAGAAGTCAAACAGACTATAGGGTTATGAGGGGTGTCTATTATCACAACTGTTTATAGAAGTCAAACAGATTATAGGATTATGAGGGGTGTCTATTATCACAACTGTTTATAGACGTCAAACAGACTATAGGGTTATGAGGGGTGTCTATTATCACAACTGTTCATAGAAGTCAAACAGATTATAGGGTTATGAGGGGTGTCTATTATCACAACTGTTCATAGAAGTCAAACAGATTATAGGATTATGAGGGGTGTCTATTATCACAACTGTTTATAGAAGTCAAACAGACTATAGGGTTATGAGGGGTGTCTATTATCACAACTGTTTATAGAAGTCAAACAGACTATAGGGTTATGAGGGGTGTCTATTATCACAACTGTTTATAGAAGTCAAACAGATTATAGGGTTATGAGAGGTGTCTATTATCACAACTGTTTATAGAAGTCAAACAGATTATAGGGTTATGAGGGGTGTCTATTATCACAACTGTTTATAGAAGTCAAACAGACTATAGGGTTATGAGGGGTGTCTATTATCACAACTGTTTATAGAAGTCAAACAGATTATAGGGTTATGAGGGGTGTCTATTATCATAACTGTTTATAGAAGTCAAACAGACTGTAGAGTTATGAGGGGTGTCTATTATCACAACTGTTTATAGAAGTAAAACAGATTATAGGGTTATGAAGGGTGTCTATTATCACAACTGTTTATAGAAGTCAAACAGATTATAGGGTTATGAAGGGTGTCTATTATCACAACTGTTTATAGAAGTCAAACAGACTATAGGGTTATGAGGGGTGTCTATTATCACAACTGTTCATAGAAGTCAAACAGACTATAGGGTTATGAGGGGTGTCTATTATCACAACTGTTTATAGAAGTCAAACAGACTATAGGGTTATGAAGGGTGTCTATTATCACAACTGTTTATAGAAGTCAAACAGATTATAGGGTTATGAGGGGTGTCTATTATCACAACTGTTTATAGAAGTCAAACAGATTATAGGGTTACGAAGGGTGTCTATTATCACAACTGTTTATAGAAGTCAAACAGATTATAGGGTTGTGAGGGGTGTCTATTATCACAACTGTTTATAGAAGTCAAACAGACTATAGGGTTATGAGGGGTGTCTATTATCACAACTGTTCATAGAAGTCAAACAGACTGTAGAGTTATGAGGGGTGTCTATTATCACAACTGTTTATAGAAGTCAAACAGATTATAGGATTATTAGGGGTGTCTATTATCACAACTGTTCATAGAAGTCAAACAGACTATAGGGTTATGAGGGGTGTCTATTATCACAACTGTTTATAGAAGTCAAACAGACTATAGGGTTATGAAGGGTGTCTATTATCACAACTGTTTATAGAAGTCAAACAGATTATAGGGTTATGAGGGGTGTCTATTATCACAACTGTTTATAGAAGTCAAACAGATTATAGGGTTACGAAGGGTGTCTATTATCACAACTGTTTATAGAAGTCAAACAGATTATAGGGTTGTGAGGGGTGTCTATTATCACAACTGTTTATAGAAGTCAAACAGATTATAGAGTTATGAGGGGTGTCTATTATCACAACTGTTTATAGAAGTCAAACCGATTATAGGGTTATGAAGGGTGTCTATTATCACAACTGTTTATAGAAGTCAAACAGACTATAGGGTTATGAAGGGTGTTTATTATCACAACTGTTTATAGAAGTCAAACATATTATAGGATTATGAGGGGTGTCTATTATCACAACTGTTTATAGAAGTCAAACAGATTATAGGGTTATGAGGGGTGTCTATTATCACAACTGTTTATAGAAGTCAAACAGATTATAGGGTTATGAAGGGTGTCTATTATCACAACTGTTTATAGAAGTCAAACAGATTATAGGGTTATGAAGGGTGTCTATTATCACAACTGTTTATAGAAGTCAAACAGACTATAGGGTTATGAGGGGTGTCTATTATCACAACTGTTTATAGAAGTCAAACAGATTATAGGGTTATGAAGGGTGTCTATTATCACAACTGTTTATAGAAGTCAAACAGATTATAGGGTTATGAGGGGTGTCTATTATCACAACTGTTTATAGAAGTCAAACAGACTATAGAGTTATGAGGGGTGTCTATTATCACAACTGTTTATAGAAGTCAAACAGATTATAGGGTTATGAAGGGTGTCTATTATCACAACTGTTTATAGAAGTCAAACAGACTATAGGGTTATGAGGGGTGTCTATTATCACAACTGTTCATAGAAGTCAAACAGACTATAGGATTATGAGGGGTGTCTATTATCACAACTGTTTATAGAAGTCAAACAGATTATAGGGTTATGAAGGGTGTCTATTATCACAACTGTTTATAGAAGTCAAACAGACTATAGGGTTATGAAGGATGTCTATTATCACAACTGTTTATAGAAGTCAAACAGACTATAGGGTTATGAGGGGTGTCTATTATCACAACTGTTTATAGAAGTCAAACAGATTATAGGGTTATGAGGGGTGTCTATTATCACAACTGTTTATAGAAGTCAAACAGACTATAGGGTTATGAGGGGTGTCTATTATCACAACTGTTTATAGAAGTCAAACAGATTATAGGATTATGAGGGGTGTCTATTATCACAACTGTTTATAGACGTCAAACAGACTATAGGGTTATGAGGGGTGTCTATTATCACAACTGTTCATAGAAGTCAAACAGATTATAGGGTTATGAGGGGTGTCTATTATCACAACTGTTCATAGAAGTCAAACAGATTATAGGATTATGAGGGGTGTCTATTATCACAACTGTTTATAGAAGTCAAACAGACTATAGGGTTATGAGGGGTGTCTATTATCACAACTGTTTATAGAAGTCAAACAGACTATAGGGTTATGAGGGGTGTCTATTATCACAACTGTTTATAGAAGTCAAACAGATTATAGGGTTATGAGAGGTGTCTATTATCACAACTGTTTATAGAAGTCAAACAGATTATAGGGTTATGAGGGGTGTCTATTATCACAACTGTTTATAGAAGTCAAACAGACTATAGGGTTATGAGGGGTGTCTATTATCACAACTGTTTATAGAAGTCAAACAGATTATAGGGTTATGAGGGGTGTCTATTATCATAACTGTTTATAGAAGTCAAACAGACTGTAGAGTTATGAGGGGTGTCTATTATCACAACTGTTTATAGAAGTAAAACAGATTATAGGGTTATGAAGGGTGTCTATTATCACAACTGTTTATAGAAGTCAAACAGATTATAGGGTTATGAAGGGTGTCTATTATCACAACTGTTTATAGAAGTCAAACAGACTATAGGGTTATGAGGGGTGTCTATTATCACAACTGTTCATAGAAGTCAAACAGACTATAGGGTTATGAGGGGTGTCTATTATCACAACTGTTTATAGAAGTCAAACAGACTATAGGGTTATGAAGGGTGTCTATTATCACAACTGTTTATAGAAGTCAAACAGATTATAGGGTTATGAGGGGTGTCTATTATCACAACTGTTTATAGAAGTCAAACAGATTATAGGGTTACGAAGGGTGTCTATTATCACAACTGTTTATAGAAGTCAAACAGATTATAGGGTTGTGAGGGGTGTCTATTATCACAACTGTTTATAGAAGTCAAACAGACTATAGGGTTATGAGGGGTGTCTATTATCACAACTGTTCATAGAAGTCAAACAGACTGTAGAGTTATGAGGGGTGTCTATTATCACAACTGTTTATAGAAGTCAAACAGATTATAGGATTATTAGGGGTGTCTATTATCACAACTGTTCATAGAAGTCAAACAGACTATAGGGTTATGAGGGGTGTCTATTATCACAACTGTTTATAGAAGTCAAACAGACTATAGGGTTATGAAGGGTGTCTATTATCACAACTGTTTATAGAAGTCAAACAGATTATAGGGTTATGAGGGGTGTCTATTATCACAACTGTTTATAGAAGTCAAACAGATTATAGGGTTACGAAGGGTGTCTATTATCACAACTGTTTATAGAAGTCAAACAGATTATAGGGTTGTGAGGGGTGTCTATTATCACAACTGTTTATAGAAGTCAAACAGATTATAGAGTTATGAGGGGTGTCTATTATCACAACTGTTTATAGAAGTCAAACCGATTATAGGGTTATGAAGGGTGTCTATTATCACAACTGTTTATAGAAGTCAAACAGACTATAGGGTTATGAAGGGTGTTTATTATCACAACTGTTTATAGAAGTCAAACATATTATAGGATTATGAGGGGTGTCTATTATCACAACTGTTTATAGAAGTCAAACAGATTATAGGGTTATGAGGGGTGTCTATTATCACAACTGTTTATAGAAGTCAAACAGATTATAGGGTTATGAAGGGTGTCTATTATCACAACTGTTTATAGAAGTCAAACAGATTATAGGGTTATGAAGGGTGTCTATTATCACAACTGTTTATAGAAGTCAAACAGACTATAGGGTTATGAGGGGTGTCTATTATCACAACTGTTTATAGAAGTCAAACAGATTATAGGGTTATGAAGGGTGTCTATTATCACAACTGTTTATAGAAGTCAAACAGATTATAGGGTTATGAGGGGTGTCTATTATCACAACTGTTTATAGAAGTCAAACAGACTATAGAGTTATGAGGGGTGTCTATTATCACAACTGTTTATAGAAGTCAAACAGATTATAGGGTTATGAAGGGTGTCTATTATCACAACTGTTTATAGAAGTCAAACAGATTTTAGGGTTATGAGGGGTGTCTATTATCACAACTGTTTATAGAAGTCAAACAGATTATAGGATTATGAGGGGTGTCTATTATCACAACTGTTTATAGAAGTCAAACAGATTATAGGGTTATGAGGGGTGTCTATTATCATAACTGTTTATAGAAGTCAAACAGATTATAGGATTATGAGGGGTGTCTATTATCACAACTGTTTATAGAAGTCAAACAGACTATAGGGTTATGAGGGGTGTCTATTATCACAACTGTTTATAGAAGTCAAACAGATTATAGAGTTATGAGGGGTGTCTATTATCACAACTGTTTATAGAAGTCAAACAGACTGTAGAGTTATGAGGGGTGTCTATTATCACAACTGTTTATAGAAGTCAAACAGACTGTAGAGTTATGAGGGGTGTCTATTATCACAACTGTTTATAGAAGTCAAACAGATTATAGGATTATGAGGGGTGTCTATTATCATAACTGTTTATAGAAGTCAAACAGATTATAGGGTTATGAGGGGTGTCTATTATCACAACTGTTTATAGAAGTCAAACAGACTGTAGGGTTGTGAGGGGTGTCTATTATCACAGCTGTTTATAGAAGTCAAACAGATTATATGATTATGAGGGGTGTCTATTATCACAACTGTTTATAAAAGTCAAACAGATTATAGGGTTATGAGGGGTGTCTATTATCACAACTGTTTATAGAAGTCAAACAGACTATAGGGTTATGAGGGGTGTCTATTATCACAGCTGTTTATAGAAGTCAAACAGATTATAGGATTATGAGGGGTGTCTATTATCACAACTGTTTATAGAAGTCAAACAGACTATAGGGTTATGAGGGGTGTCTATTATCACAACTGTTCATAGAAGTCAAACAGATTATAGAGTTATGAGGGGTGTCTATTATCACAACTGTTCATAGAAGTCAAACAGACTATAGGGTTATGAGGGGTGTCTATTATCACAACTGTTTATAGAAGTCAAACAGACTATAGGGTTATGAAGGGTGTCTATTATCACAACTGTTTATAGAAGTCAAACAGATTATAGGATTATTAGGGGTGTCTATTATCACAACTGTTTATAGAAGTCAAACAGACTATAGGGTTATGAGGGGTGTCTATTATCACAACTGTTCATAGAAGTCAAACAGATTATAGAGTTATGAGGGGTGTCTATTATCACAACTGTTTATAGAAGTCAAACAGATTATAGGATTATTAGGGGTGTCTATTATCACAACTGTTCATAGAAGTCAAACAGACTATAGGGTTATGAGGGGTGTCTATTATCACAACTGTTTATAGAAGTCAAACAGACTATAGGGTTATGAAGGGTGTCTATTATCACAACTGTTTATAGAAGTCAAACAGATTATAGGGTTATGAGGGGTGTCTATTATCACAACTGTTTATAGAAGTCAAACAGATTATAGGGTTACGAAGGGTGTCTATTATCACAACTGTTTATTGAAGTCAAACAGATTATAGGGTTGTGAGGGGTGTCTATTATCACAACTGTTTATAGAAGTCAAACAGATTATAGAGTTATGAGGGGTGTCTATTATCACAACTGTTTATAGAAGTCAAACCGATTATAGGGTTATGAAGGGTGTCTATTATCACAACTGTTTATAGAAGTCAAACAGACTATAGGGTTATGAAGGGTGTTTATTATCACAACTGTTTATAGAAGTCAAACATATTATAGGATTATGAGGGGTGTCTATTATCACAACTGTTTATAGAAGTCAAACAGATTATAGGGTTATGAGGGGTGTCTATTATCACAACTGTTTATAGAAGTCAAACAGATTATAGGGTTATGAAGGGTGTCTATTATCACAACTGTTTATAGAAGTCAAACAGATTATAGGGTTATGAAGGGTGTCTATTATCACAACTGTTTATAGAAGTCAAACAGACTATAGGGTTATGAGGGGTGTCTATTATCACAACTGTTTATAGAAGTCAAACAGATTATAGGGTTATGAAGGGTGTCTATTATCACAACTGTTTATAGAAGTCAAACAGATTATAGGGTTATGAGGGGTGTCTATTATCACAACTGTTTATAGAAGTCAAACAGACTATAGAGTTATGAGGGGTGTCTATTATCACAACTGTTTATAGAAGTCAAACAGATTATAGGGTTATGAAGGGTGTCTATTATCACAACTGTTTATAGAAGTCAAACAGATTTTAGGGTTATGAGGGGTGTCTATTATCACAACTGTTTATAGAAGTCAAACAGATTATAGGATTATGAGGGGTGTCTATTATCACAACTGTTTATAGAAGTCAAACAGATTATAGGGTTATGAAGGGTGTCTATTATCATAACTGTTTATAGAAGTCAAACAGATTATAGGATTATGAGGGGTGTCTATTATCACAACTGTTTATAGAAGTCAAACAGACTATAGGGTTATGAGGGGTGTCTATTATCACAACTGTTTATAGAAGTCAAACAGATTATAGAGTTATGAGGGGTGTCTATTATCACAACTGTTTATAGAAGTCAAACAGACTGTAGAGTTATGAGGGGTGTCTATTATCACAACTGTTTATAGAAGTCAAACAGATTATAGGATTATGAGGGGTGTCTATTATCATAACTGTTTATAGAAGTCAAACAGATTATAGGGTTATGAGGGGTGTCTATTATCACAACTGTTTATAGAAGTCAAACAGACTGTAGGGTTGTGAGGGGTGTCTATTATCACAGCTGTTTATAGAAGTCAAACAGATTATAGGATTATGAGGGGTGTCTATTATCACAACTGTTTATAAAAGTCAAACAGATTATAGGGTTATGAGGGGTGTCTATTATCACAACTGTTTATAGAAGTCAAACAGACTATAGGGTTATGAGGGGTGTCTATTATCACAGCTGTTTATAGAAGTCAAACAGATTATAGGATTATGAGGGGTGTCTATTATCACAACTGTTTATAGAAGTCAAACAGATTATAGGGTTATGAGGGGTGTCTATTATCACAACTGTTTATAGAAGTCAAACAGACTATAGGGTTATGAAGGGTGTCTATTATCACAACTGTTTATAGAAGTCAAACAGACTATAGGGTTATGAAGGGTGTCTATTATCACAACTGTTTATAGAAGTCAAACAGATTATAGGGTTATGAGGGGTGTCTATTATCACAACTGTTTATAGAAGTCAAACAGATTATAGGGTTATGAAGGGTGTCTATTATCACAACTGTTTATAGAAGTCAAACAGATTATAGGGTTATGAAGGGTGTCTATTATCACAACTGTTTATAGAAGTCAAACAGATTATAGGGTTATGAGGGGTGTCTATTATCACAACTGTTTATAGAAGTCAAACAGATTATAGGATTATGAGGGGTGTCTATTATCACAACTGTTTATAGAAGTCAAACAGATTATAGGATTATGAGGGGTGTCTATTATCACAACTGTTTATAGAAGTCAAACAGATTATAGGGTTATGAGGGGTGTCTATTATCACAACTGTTTATAGAAGTCAAACAGATTATAGGGTTATGAAGGGTGTCTATTATCACAACTGTTTATAGAAGTCAAACAGGTTATAGGGTTATGAGGGGTGTCTATTATCACAACTGTTTATAGAAGTCAAACAGATTATAGGGTTATGAAGGATGTCTATTATCACAACTGTTTATAGAAGTCAAACATATTATAGGATTATGAGGGGTGTCTATTATCACAACTGTTTATAGAAGTCAAACAGACTGTAGAGTTATGAGGGGTGTCTATTATCATAACTGTTTATAGAGGTCAAACAGACTGTAGAGTTATGAGGGGTGTCTATTATCACAACTGTTTATAGAAGTCAAACAGATTATAGGATTATGAGGGGTGTCTATTATCACAACTGTTTATAGAAGTCAAACAGATTATAGGATTATGAAGGGTGTCTATTATCACAACTGTTTATAGAAGTCAAACAGACTGTAGAGTTATGAGGGGTGTCTATTATCATAACTGTTTATAGAAGTCAAACAGATTATAGGATTATGAGGGGTGTCTATTATCACAACTGTTTATAGAAGTCAAACAGATTATAGGATTATGAGGGGTGTCTATTATCACAACTGTTTATAGAAGTCAAACAGATTATAGGGTTATGAGGGGTGTCTATTATCACAACTGTTTATAGAAGTCAAACAGATTATAGGGTTATGAAGGGTGTCTATTATCACAACTGTTTATAGAAGTCAAACAGGTTATAGGGTTATGAGGGGTGTCTATTATCACAACTGTTTATAGAAGTCAAACAGATTATAGGGTTATGAAGGATGTCTATTATCACAACTGTTTATAGAAGTCAAACATATTATAGGATTATGAGGGGTGTCTATTATCACAACTGTTTATAGAAGTCAAACAGACTGTAGAGTTATGAGGGGTGTCTATTATCATAACTGTTTATAGAGGTCAAACAGACTGTAGAGTTATGAGGGGTGTCTATTATCACAACTGTTTATAGAAGTCAAACATATTATAGGGTTATGAGGGGTGTCTATTATCACAACTGTTTATAGAAGTCAAACAGACTATAGGGTTATGAAGGATGTCTATTATCACAACTGTTTATAGAAGTCAAACATATTATAGGATTATGAGGGGTGTCTATTATCACAACTGTTTATAGAAGTCAAACAGATTATAGGGTTATGAGGGGTGTCTATTATCACAACTGTTTATAGAAGTCAAACAGATTATAGGGTTATGAAGGGTGTCTATTATCACAACTGTTTATAGAAGTCAAACAGACTATAGGGTTATGAAGGATGTCTATTATCACAACTGTTTATAGAAGTCAAACATATTATAGGATTATGAGGGGTGTCTATTATCACAACTGTTTATAGAAGTCAAACAGATTATAGGATTATGAAGGGTGTCTATTATCACAACTGTTTATAGAAGTCAAACAGACTGTAGAGTTATGAGGGGTGTCTATTATCATAACTGTTTATAGAAGTCAAACAGATTATAGGATTATGAGGGGTGTCTATTATCACAACTGTTTATAGAAGTCAAACAGATTATAGGATTATGAGGGGTGTCTATTATCACAACTGTTTATAGAAGTCAAACAGATTATAGGGTTATGAGGGGTGTCTATTATCACAACTGTTTATAGAAGTCAAACAGATTATAGGGTTATGAAGGGTGTCTATTATCACAACTGTTTATAGAAGTCAAACAGGTTATAGGGTTATGAAGGGTGTCTATTATCACAACTGTTTATAGAAGTCAAACAGACTATAGGGTTATGAAGGATGTCTATTATCACAACTGTTTATAGAAGTCAAACATATTATAGGATTATGAGGGGTGTCTATTATCACAACTGTTTATAGAAGTCAAACAGACTGTAGAGTTATGAGGGGTGTCTATTATCATAACTGTTTATAGAGGTCAAACAGACTGTAGAGTTATGAGGGGTGTCTATTATCACAACTGTTTATAGAAGTCAAACAGATTATAGGGTTATGAGGGGTGTCTATTATCACAACTGTTTATAGAAGTCAAACATATTATAGGATTATGAGGGGTGTCTATTATCACAACTGTTTATAGAAGTCAAACAGATTATAGGGTTATGAGGGGTGTCTATTATCACAACTGTTTATAGAAGTCAAACAGATTATAGGGTTATGAAGGGTGTCTATTATCACAACTGTTTATAGAAGTCAAACAGACTATAGGGTTATGAGGGGTGTCTATTATCACAACTGTTCATAGAAGTCAAACAGACTATAGGATTATGAGGGGTGTCTATTATCACAACTGTTTATAGAAGTCAAACAGATTATAGGGTTATGAAGGGTGTCTATTATCACAACTGTTTATAGAAGTCAAACAGACTATAGGGTTATGAAGGATGTCTATTATCACAACTGTTTATAGAAGTCAAACAGACTATAGGGTTATGAGGGGTGTCTATTATCACAACTGTTTATAGAAGTCAAACAGATTATAGGGTTATGAGGGGTGTCTATTATCACAACTGTTTATAGAAGTCAAACAGACTATAGGGTTATGAGGGGTGTCTATTATCACAACTGTTTATAGAAGTCAAACAGATTATAGGATTATGAGGGGTGTCTATTATCACAACTGTTTATAGACGTCAAACAGACTATAGGGTTATGAGGGGTGTCTATTATCACAACTGTTCATAGAAGTCAAACAGATTATAGGGTTATGAGGGGTGTCTATTATCACAACTGTTCATAGAAGTCAAACAGATTATAGGATTATGAGGGGTGTCTATTATCACAACTGTTTATAGAAGTCAAACAGACTATAGGGTTATGAGGGGTGTCTATTATCACAACTGTTTATAGAAGTCAAACAGACTATAGGGTTATGAGGGGTGTCTATTATCACAACTGTTTATAGAAGTCAAACAGATTATAGGGTTATGAGAGGTGTCTATTATCACAACTGTTTATAGAAGTCAAACAGATTATAGGGTTATGAGGGGTGTCTATTATCACAACTGTTTATAGAAGTCAAACAGACTATAGGGTTATGAGGGGTGTCTATTATCACAACTGTTTATAGAAGTCAAACAGATTATAGGGTTATGAGGGGTGTCTATTATCATAACTGTTTATAGAAGTCAAACAGACTGTAGAGTTATGAGGGGTGTCTATTATCACAACTGTTTATAGAAGTAAAACAGATTATAGGGTTATGAAGGGTGTCTATTATCACAACTGTTTATAGAAGTCAAACAGATTATAGGGTTATGAAGGGTGTCTATTATCACAACTGTTTATAGAAGTCAAACAGATTATAGAGTTATGAGAGGTATCTATTATCACAACTGTTTATAGAAGTCAAACAGATTATAGGATTATGAGGGGTGTCTATTATCACAACTGTTTATAGAAGTCAAACAGACTATAGGATTATGAGGGGTGTCTATTATCACAGCTGTTTATAGAAGTCAAGCATATTATAGGGTTATGAGGGGTGTCTATTATCACAACTGTTTATAGAAGTCAAACAGATTATAGGGTTATGAGGGGTGTCTATTATCATAACTGTTTCTTTAATTACTGATGCATTCTTGCATTTAATTATTAATATATGAAATTGTTATAGTATACAAAAAACCTTAATATGTGCAAAAATGACAGTGTTACCTTTTTACTATACCATGAGAAATCTGTTTTAAACTATTGGATTATTTTTAATATATATACTGGCATATATAGAATAATGGCAGTTTTGAAGGTTGAGACAAACATTAGCGCTAAGTAAAGCAGCGAGTCTGATTGGATGAGCTGAGATAATAGTGATAATGTATGTCGAGACCATTCAAAACTGACCTTATTGATATTCTTGTTTTTATCAGCATTATCATAGCCTGTTTGATGTCAAACTGACCTATACTTTCCAGTATCAGAATCAGTTTGTTGATACTTGCAATATGATTTGATGAGATCAAAGGAACATTTACTGATAAATAATTATTTTTGCAATCTTTCAGTGATGTACATTAAATAGACAATATTAGTGCAATGTCTTAGAATATAAAGTTTATATGTATGAGGCTTAATAACTGGGATAAAGGCGAGATTCACCAAGCCTTTCCCAGTTTTGCTCCAAATACACATAAACTTTATATTTCAAGACACTGCTTTAATATTGTGTTTATCCTGCAGAAATATCACATTAATTCATCAATTTCTATATTTTCAATTAAATAATAAAATTATGTAATTATCCCTTGATTTCCCCTTTTGATATTTTCTGTCAGCAGGAAGTGAACTGGATTTATAACTAGGTTCCAAAAGCTCAACAGGTAGCCTGTGATAGGGGTACCAGAAAAATGTACATTTCGGCCAGTGACAGTATATAACAAAAATTTATTCAGTCCATTCAATTTGCCTGTTCAAATAGAAGAAGTGCAGGATATATAATAACAGTATTATTTATTTTCAGTCAATAAAGAGAATGATAGACATGAAGACAAAGGATGTCTTTATCATGTTTAATGCAGAACTGAATTCTGTGAAACAGGAACTGTCATTAAAACCAGAGCTACAGTCATCACAACATCCTAAATATGCTGGTCAGGCATTGTGGGCCAGACATCTGAAGAACAGAATTCATAGAAATATGATGGTAATATGAAATGAATACAGAGTAGTCGCCCTCTTATAAGGCCACTCCCATCAAAGGCCACCCCTCTTATAATGTCACTCTCATCAAAGGCCACCCTTCTTATAAGGCCACTCCCATCAAAGGCCACCCCTCTTATAATATCACTCCCATCAAAGGCCACCTCTCTTATCAGGACAGATTTCAGATGCACTAAAATAGTAAAATACAATAAATTATCCCTCTCAAGAGAGGCCACTTTTTCATTGCCGAACGTCGCTTGTTGTCATGACAATGTTGGCGTCCACTTCCATATTTCAACTTGGAAATCAGATTTGTAAAAGATAAACTCAGCCTGACATTACGTTTTCTACTTAATTAAAAACAAACTTTTGTTAATGTTTTTAGTGGCTGATATCACAATAAATTAAGGGGCCGTCAGGGTCGTGATTGTATGGTAGTTGGAATTATAACTAGCTATGCAATCAGTGCCTATCACCACTAACGTTGTGAGTTCGAACCTCGTTCATGGCGAGATGTACTCGATACAACATTATGTGATATAGGTTGTCAGTGACTTGCGACATGTCTTGGTTTTCTCTGGGTACTCCGGTTTCTTCCACCAATAAATCTGACCTCCACAATAAAATTGAACTATTGTTGAAAGTGGCGTTAAACACCATAACCGTAATTTTCAATACTTTTAGTTGCTGATATCACAATAAATTTATGACATTTTTTTTGTCTTTATCATCAGATATTGAACAAGGCCCATTTCTTACCATTCACTGGAACAGGGGATGAGGTCCGTGCAGCATTCTTACAACTAAACCAGGCACTGGAGGAATATATGAGGAAGACTTTCCATGAATGGACATTGAGTCTGAATAAGGTAACATTCAGCTTTATATTTAAAAATCAATATTTTTTCCATATATAACCATGAGATTATATTTTGCTCTGCATCCAATCGGAAACAGTTTCATACAGCAAAGAAGGTCAGACACCATCTGTGACCTATACATGCAACATTTGCTTCAGTAGTGTTATGAGTATCATCACATGATATGAGACCACCAACAGTATACTCAACTGTCGTCATGGGGCTGTTGTGGCCGTGATCATATGGTAGTTGGATTTACAACTACCTATATATGCAATCAGTGCATATCAGGGCAAGGTGTACAACATTATGTGATAAAGTTTTTGGATGACTTGCGACAGGTCGGTGGTTTTCTCTGAAAGTGGCAATGAACACCATAAAACCAAACCAAACAAAACCAGCTGTCATTAGAACTCCCGACATTTAGACATATACTAAGTAACCTATAGAATAAAACAGTAATCCACATCATGCTTAATGAATTAACCGGGTGAAAACTGGTTGACTCAGAATCAGGATAATATATCGAGTTGAGCGACATGTCTACCTGTGGAATACTATATCTGTGAGCTAGATGAGTAAATATCCAACTAAGTGTGTTGGTCTAGTACAAAGTGGATATCATCATCATGTCATCGAATGCAACTTGTTCTCATCATGATAGAGCTGAAAAGAAATTTTAACCATATATATTCTAATTTATGCATTAATATGGGTAATAACAGTGTTTCGGCTAGAATTTGAAATCTTTAGGACGATTGCCAGTTCTATTAAAATTTCTTCAGGGCATTCTTTAATAATTAAACTAATTTTTATAAAGTTCTTCAGGACAATTTGAGAAATAGGGGGGCAAATGTCCTGAGAATGGTGCCTAGCTAAATCACGAAATAGTATTTTAGATTAATTAATTGAGTTGTTAAAGAGTTATGACAGAACACTTTGCAGATTTATTTACTACTTGTAGGAACCAATGAAGCTGTTAAATGTACCTTTAATGTGTAGAAGTATCCAAAGGCCACCCATGTTGGACGTTAATTTTGACATGTAAGTTGTATACATTATCTAAGTTTTATATCTCATTTTATTTTCTGGGGAACCGTCATGGTGGTGATCGTATGGTAGTTGGATTTACAACTAACTGTGCAATCAGTGCCTATCACCACTAAAGTTGTGAGTTCAAACCCAGTTCATGGCGAGAAGTACTCGATACAGCATCATGTGATAAAGTTTGTCAGTGACTTGCGAAAGGTCAGTGGTTTTCTCCAGGTACTCCGGTATCCTCCACCAATAAAGCTTGACGCCCACGATATTATAGAGTTATTGCATGAATATTAGTGAATATTGCCCCGAGCAGTATATCATATTGCACAAGCTTGCGAGTGCAATATGATATATTGCGAGGGACAATATTTATATAATAATGTGGTCTACTGAATGTCTAATTGTCCAGGTAATATGCCAAAATATTACCCAGGTAATATGTCAAAATATTACAGTACCAAATATCACTACAGAAACCCTTTTATTATATAGTAATAAATATTTTTAGTTATAAGTTTTGAAATTTCATGAACATTTTGAATTTTTTTGAAATTTTTGAAATTTTGAATTTAAAATATTTTTTTTTAATATTATAATTTTGAAATTTTTTGAAAATTTTGAAATTTTATGAAATTTTGGAGATAGTGCAATATACAACGATATATTGCACAATTCTTTTCCATTGAAATTAATAGGAAAATATCTATTACTCTAATAAAACTGAAATATTGTTGAAAGTGGCATAAACACATAAACCCATAACCCATTTTATTATATAGATAGCAGGGGCGGATCCAGGATTTGTGGTTAGGGGGGGCGTGAGTAGGCGAGGGGTCCGGGGACCGCTTAAGGTCCCCAGCTGGTCCAGGGTAGAACCCTGGTAGGGGGCCCAGGGGGGCAAAGCCCCCCTGAACCTCTGGGGATTTTAGGAATTACAGATATTTATTTGAACGACAATTTTGAACCAACCACACCATTTTTATCAGACTAAAAAAACTTGATTTTGAGTCTTAATTTTGTCTGATAATTGTTAACAGTATATTTTTGTCAGATTATAAGAACCTAAAGTAAAACTTTTTTTGAACAACAGTGATGCGAATTGTTCAACTCATGATATTTTAACCCTTCAAGGAACTATTGGTTTAGTTTTAACGCATTCCTCATTTCACTAATTGGTCTGTACTTTCAGGTGGTTCTAGTTAATACTGCCCGTCCGGATGGAGCTTTTCTTTTCGTCGTTTGATTCATTCATTGAAAACATATGATTCGACCGTTCTTGTTTATAGACAAACAAAAGCGGAAATTGTCGGCGAATCCATATATGAATCAACGAACACACCCAAAGTGTATTTACAATGTGTAGGAATATTTTACTACAGGTCACGAGTTAACCATTCATGAAAAAGTTGTTTGTTGAACTGCTTAATTAACGTTGTATAGCATATGCTTTGCGAATTTTAGGGGGGGCGCACGCCCCGCACGCCCACCTCTAAATCCGCCCCTGGATAGGTGTGAGTTATGGGGATTTATCCGTGAAATAAATTCCGATATCTCACATGTGAAATATCAGTTTTTTCCTGCCGGAACTACTTTTACACAACTATAAGTGTGGTGGTTACGTCCCTTGTGGTGTTACGGTGAATACACATATGATTGTAAACTGAAAAATATTCGGCGAAATGTTATTGACGACTTTGGAACATAACCAACATGGCGTCATATGAAGACTTCCAGTTTGAAACGTAAAGATTAGACGTTATTTGGCTTCGTGTGTGCTTCAATTTTGATACAATTTAACTAAAATAAGTTTTCAAGATAAGCATTTTAATTATTTTTGTGTATTGTTGTAAATATGACATGTAGGATTTCACATTTTCAAGATGGCAGATCCTTCCAGCTTAAACCCTTAGTATCATTGCTCGTAGATTGATACGCGTGGAATGAAATATACAAATACAAAAAATAATATATAAGAAATTTTGAAAGTCTATATAATAAACAGTATAACTAAATCATACATTTTGAATATCAAAATGAGACCACTCGTGACCGAATACGCATAAATGATTAAACTCGTGGACGGAACAAGTTCCGCCCACTCGTTTAATCCTTATGTGTACTTCGGTCACTCGTGGTCTTATTTTGATATTCAAAATCTATGATTAGTTATACTATATTTATGAGATAAAAAGAAAACCATAGACCAGTCAAGACATAAAAATTAACATTATTTTGAAGAAATGTCCAATTTTGCAGTAATCAAGAAACAATTGATTTAAAAAAAATAGAAATACATTATACTATGCTATGAGCAATTCTTGATCCTGATTAGCTGAAACCGTAAGAATCTTTTCCTTTGAAATTACAAGTTAGTTGTTATAAATAACATATGTGTCATGTCATCCACAGAACCTTGTTATTTTGTATGGATCAAGGTAAAGCATGGCTGCCATTGGCAATTATTGTTTCTGATTGACATAAGTTTGAAATATCTTCTCTGAAACTACAAGTTCAAATGATTACATCTTCAACTGTATAATAAATAATGTCTTAAATATTTATATCTGTATTAGCGATACAACATGATGTGATAAAGTTTGTCAGTGACTTGTGGCAGGTCAGTGGTTTTCTCCGGGTACTACAGTTTCCTCCACCAATAAAACTACTGACCACCACGATATAACTGAAATATTGTTGAAAATGGCATTTAACACCATAACCCCCTATCTTTATTAGTCTGATAAAAAAAATGAAAATTGAATTCCCATCTTACAGGATGTCACATTTATTTTATTTACAATTTTAGACGGCTAGATAAAATATTCCAGGAAGTATATTATTGGGAGAGACTAAATATAGATATCCCTCACTATGTCCGTATGGTATACAACAGAAAAGAGGAACTGAGAAGTCTTAAAGAACATGTCTTACTTGTGGTTAGAGATTACAACAGGTTAGAGATTAAAGCACTAATTATGAAAAGAAATGTATGCATGTTATTCAGCTGGAAAAAGAAGCTGGAAAAAAAAACAAATTACCATAGTTGCATAGAGATTTATACGCTCCCGAAGTTCGGAAGCGTTAATGGTAGAAGTATGAATATGTACTACTATGGCACTTCAAAATCTTCAACAATATGGCTGCCAAACCAGAAATAAATTAAAGAAAAATCACGTGACCTAAACCGGAACTCTAGTCGTAATAAAAATGAAACAATGTTCGGTAGCGGATACGAAAACTGTCCGGAGTTTGGAGTTTCAGGTGGTGTTATTTTTAAGCTTGATATTTTGTAAACAGGAAGAAAAATTACTGTTCTTTGGGAGCATTTCAGGTTGCACCTGCCTCATATTAAGAGGTGAGAATATCCCTCACTAAAAACAATATGGTATATCAGGAGAGAAAAAGTTATAAAAATCTTAAGGTTGGTGGTTAGAGATTATTAATGGTAAGGTTATCCCTCTTTATATCAGTATGGTATACAACTGAAGAGGAAAATAGGAAAACCTTGAAATTTTTGGTTAGAGATTATATAAGGTAACCCTTAAACTGGTTATGTCAGGAGTATATAGGTACTCTTGTATTATAGACAGAGAACCAGCATTAGGATATTCCACACTAAGTAATTGTATACAACACTGTAGAGAGTCTAAGTCTTAATAAGCATATTTTGTTAACAGTTAGAGATGATAAAAGCAAAGGAGACAAATATATCATAATGTATTTATGAACGGATACCACCAAAGTGTAGCGATATACGCTTATATAATTGTGTCTGGGTTACGACATGACTGTCATTGTACTGGAGGGCTACTGTAGGATTTCAATTAGAAAAAGGTGGTCTTGTCAGTAGAGAAATAAATTATTGCATTATAGTCAGTTGCTTATTGAATTTCTCCAATTTCTGTTTCCAAATTTCCAGATTTTTAGACCCCTTGCCAAGGCTTGAGTTGTAAAATCAAAATATTTAATGTCTTAATTGGAGAGATTTTAGACAACAGCAATCTTTCTTTAAGGAAATTCAAACATATAAGAACAACAACAATTCTGAAGGTCGAGACAGACATTATCACTAATATCTCGGTGAGTCTGATAGGATGAGCTGGGATATTTGTGATAAGTCTGTCAAGGTCTTCAGAACTGATGTTATTGTTTTTATCAGTGATGTCATAATGTGTTTTATGTCAGATTGAACGTGAGTTACGAACTGACCTAATATTTTTGTGGATCAAGGTCAGTTCAGTGATCCAGACTTTATCAGTGGCACACATGAAAGGGAAAATGTCCAATTTGCCGATAAATGAGAATATCATACTGCATTATTTTTAGGATTATCGCTGCATTGTCATTTGATGAAAGAGAACTTTTTAGAGAAAGGATTCGGCACCTGGATAAGAAGATACATCCTGGTCTGTCCAAGTTAACGTGGATATCGCTTGGTATATCTGAGTACTTTGTTGTTGGCTGTCGTTTAAATGCCAGCCGAGTTCAGTTGATTGTTGATGATTATAAAGGAGCCAACATAGAGATAGGGTCTCAGTGTGTCAAAATCAGTGAACTTTTACTCATTAAGATTGATCCCAAGAGAGTTTATGCAGACATGGACTTTGACACATATCAAGTTAGTATTATCAAAGTACTGAGGTACTGTTTAGTAGCAGATTCTCTTTAAACAGCTTTTATATTTCATGCAATCCTTATTGTTCTATTGGAAATAAAACATTTCCACTGTATCAGCTGGTGTTTCTCAATGTAAAAAATGTTCAAAGATAAACTCTCCCTTTGAATAAATACAGTGATATGGACAAATTGTACACAATACATTTTAAGCTGACAGTTCAGCTGGTACCAATCATAAATTAAAATTATAATAAGTAACAGGTACTGTCAGATTTTTAAAACCGTTGGTAATTTTATTAATTATATTTATATAAGTCCACTAAACTTTTGATAAAATGTGACCGTTGGCTCATCATTCCACTTATATAGTGTTATAGAATAAATTATTATATAGGAATACACATTCTTGAATATTCTCTGACCTTGCCCTTCCTTGACCTCTCCAAAGTAAAGTTAAAGTTAATGAGAAGTATCCAGAATCATGTGACTAGAAAATAATTAATGGAATCCCAAACAACTGCACTTCCACTTATTAAATAATTAAATAGTATTTGTAATAAACTTTCTTTATACAAACACCAATCAATCAATCAATTGTAAATACCGGTTTGGTTTAGGTTTACAGTGTTTAACTCCACTTTCAACAATATTTCATTCTTTATACCAATATACACTAGACTCAAACATACGTATAATGTCCAACACACTATATAACAGATGGTCTAAAGTTATAAAGCAATTTTCTATTGTCCAATTCATTTTTTTTATTTAGGCTAGACACAGAGAGAACTGTGGAAAGATGCTGATGCAGATACATGGACATATAGTTAAGACTATGAAGAAGACGTTTGAAATCGTCAAGCATGATGGTAGTGAGGTAATAATAAGTTGAAGAATTAATATTTTTTTATATGCTTTTGCCATCACTTGGCGTCCGTCATCTGCTGTCCATTGTCTGCTGTCCATCGTCCGTTGTCTGTCGTCCGTTCACTTTTCATATTTTAATCCTCTTCTCTGAAACCCCTTAGCCAAATGAACCGAAACTTAGTAGGAAGCATCTATAAAAGGTCTTCTATAAAGATTGCACATTTTGTCTCGATCTGTTAACAAACATGGCTGCCACAGGCAATTCTTGTTTCTGATTGGTTGATTTCTAAAAATCTTCTCCTCTGAAACCCCTTAGCCAAATGAACTGAAACTTAGTATGCAGCATCTATGGTAGGTCCTCTATAAAGTTTGCACATTTTGTTCCGATCCGTTAACAAACATGGCTGCCACAGGCAATTCTTGTTTCTGATTGGTTGATTTCTAAAAATCTTCTCTTCTGGAACCGCTTGGCCAAATGAACCGAAACTTAGTAGGAAGCATCTATGGAAGGTCCTCTATAAAGATTGCCCATTTTTTCTCAATCTGTTAACAAACATGGCCACCACAGGCGATTCTTGTTTCTGATTGGTCGATTTCTAAAAATCTTCTCCTCTGAAACCGCTTGGCCAAATGAACCGAAACATAGTAGGAAGCATCTATGGAAGGTCCTCTATAAATATTGTTCATTTCGTCCCGATCCATTAACAAACATGGCCACCATAGGCAATTCTTGTTTTTGATTGGTTGATTTCCAAAAAAAATCTTCTCTGAAACCGAGTAGCCAAATGAACAGAAATTTGGTAGGAAGTATCTATGGAAGGGTTTTGTATAAAGTTTCCTCAAAACAGACTGAGAGGTGAGTGACACAGGCACAGCCCACTGAGCCTCTAGTTTTATTAGTCTAACAGCACAGGACGAAGACAAACAAATCACAAGAACACATCACAACACAGAAAACTAAAAAGTTGAGCAACAAGGACCCAACCAAAAAACCGACGGTGAACCCAGGTGCTCGCCAAAGGTAAGCAGTTCCTGCTTCTTATATGACATCTACTGTGTTACTCATATATATAGTAGCAAGTCAGATAAAAACCTTTTCGGTGATAGAGGGGGGGGGGAAATCTACATAGAAAGCATTGCCACAATGGTGCAGATAAGAAAAGTTTGAAGATACCAAAGGGTTATCAGAAGACATTTTATGGACATATTATTTATTACTTTTTAGGTACAGCATCACTGGCACAGGTATACAGAGAAAATGGATCAAATGGTTGAGGAAGCTTTCCGTCTTAATGTTAAATATTCATTACAAGAATTGTCTAAAGCAGTGAATGGTGATGGGAAGGCAGCTCCTAATCCACTATTTAAAGTTAAAGTAGTGCTCAAGAATAATAAGGTATTTCAAGTACTTGTTCAGTTAGTACCCCCAGATACTGTGTCATGACAGTCATTCATTTTGTGATATTTATTCTTCTTATATTTATGAAGGAAAAATGATTGTTTCAAGAGATTACAAAATCTACATTTTATGTTTAATTTAAATACTGGGTAATTATAAATTAATTACTTTTTTGGGGGATAGGAGGAATGGTATACCCTGGAACATTTCACAGTAAAATCTTTTCTTTTGAAATGTTGATGTGAAGAAAAATAGAGATTAAGTCACTAGAGATTCTTATTGTTATACATTTTCAATATCTTTGTCTGAATGTTAACCTTTAAATGTTTTTAGGTTGAATTTGAACCATCCTTGTCACAGTTAGCTTTCATTGTGAGTAGTGAGTATGGCCATATAACCAGTGCTATTGCACCTATACAGAGACTGTCAATGCTGCTTACACCTAAAGAAAGTGTCAGAGAGGTAACACAATTGAAAGAGATATCTTTTAATTCTTATTTTAGTTACAGTTGAATAATTTTCAGCTCACATGGCCTTTTCTGCCATCACTTGGTGTTTGTCATATGTCATCTGTTGTCTGTCAAGAATCTTCTCTTCTGAAACCACTTGGCCAATTTTCACTGAACTTGGCCAGATTCACCACTAGGGTATCTTTTTTCAAATTGTTTTTGAAAATCTGCCAATCATCCAAGATGGCTTCTATTACTATAAATAGATCATAGGGATAAAGCATACCTGCAGAGCTAATTTTTAGACCAAATGAGATGACATTTAAACAGTAGTTCCACTTCATTGCATGGTAGGACATGCTTTACTGGTTATGCTGAAGCATTATATTTTGACAATTTTAGCAGAAATAGGCAAATTAAGCTGTTTTTGATCAAATTTACTTTAAAATTCTTCCTCAGTAAGACCATTAAACCAATTTATTTCAAACTAGGTAGGAATAGTCTTTGTGTGTTCTCCTTTCAAAATTATACCCAAACAGACCAGAAATTTACCCAAAATGGCCATTGTTATTAAATAAAGAAATTTTTTCAAATCACCAAAACTACTACATTTTATATCTAATCTAGTGTATTGTTTTATAACCAGCCAACCACAACAGTCGGAACCTCTCCCCCTAACCTCAATTTTCACCCCCAAGAAAAAAATGACAAGCAAGTGGAAATGTAGATCTTGATTTGAGATTAGTAATGTGAAAAGGTAGCATACCTAAGTCATAATGTTTTTTAAAACTATTTATATTTAAAAAAATTAAGCTATTAATGATCATTAAAATTTGTGTTTTTAGCCGATTTATGAAGTGATTGCTAGGAATGAAGAGACGACGAAAATCCACAGTGTCATAAACATGGGCATGCAGGAGAATGCAACTAACATGCAAAGTTATATAAAGATCTGGGGCGGCTACAAAGAGATCTGGGAATTAGACAAAGATATGTTTATTAAACGGTATCAGAACCTTGAACCAGGGGTGTCATCATTTGACTCAGATATTGCCAGGTAATAAAAATATTCATTAAAAATATTAGTAAAATTTCATAAAAATATACCTTTAATACAGTAGTCTCTCTCTAATAAGGATACCCCTTCTGTAGTGAAAAAGTGAGCAATTTAGTAGTATTTTACTATCTCGTTGCAGGACCTGTCATAGTTGTGATCGTATGGCATTGGTAGTTGGATTTACAACTACCTGTGCAATCAGTGCCTATCAGCACTAACATTGTGAGTTCGAATCCCTCTCAGGCGAGTTGTACTCGATACAATATTATGTGATAAAGTTTGTCAGTGACTTGTGGCAGGTCTGTGGTTTTATCCGGGTACTCCGGTTTCCTCCACCAATGAAACTGACCACCACAGTATAACTAAAATAGTGTTGAATGTGGCATTAAACACCATAGCCCTAGCCCTCTTATAATGCTACCTCTTCTGCAAAGTGGGCAATTAGTAGTAATTTACTATCTCATTGCATCTGAAATCTTGCCTGATGAGAGGGGTCACCTTTTTGAGGAATGGCCTTATACAAAGGGGCTTACTGTAGTTACAGAACTGCTAAAGACAGGAGTGTTTGTTATAATGTGGATACAGTTAGATTATCTAAATATTACAAGACAGGAACAAAATTGGAGAATTTAGGAGAAAGATTGTATTTTATTGTTGAAATGCTTGTGTGGTGTAATAGGCAGCACATGTGGTTGCCAATATAACTAACCTTATGTTGAAAAATGTAATGTTTCTGTAAAAAAATATTTTCTATCACCAAATTTTATAGAAAAAAATATCTTGATCTGAAAGATGGAAAACAAAATAATAATCTTACCCTGTTCTTTTCAACAAGAAATTTTGATTACATTTGAAGAAGAAAAACTGATTTTTCATGATTTTGTTTCCTGTGGAATATGTTTTCTGGCTCTGGGGAGAACAATATCACCTCCTAAAAGTTTACTAAGGAAATGGTGGATACCTTACTGCAAAACTAATATTATTAACTTTAATAAAAAAAATGTGATTGATGCATATTCTCTTTTTAAGATATGATGAGATTGCCAACAACATTGAGACCCACGAGACAATATCTATCATCCAGTTTATGATGTTAGATTGTTCACCATTTAAGAATGCCGTCCTCAGCCATTGTCAGGAATGGCAACATAAGTTATCACAGTTGCTAAAAAAGATGGCCATACACAGTCTAACAGAACTTCATAACTATTTAGTAGATAACGGAGATAGGTATGGTAATATTTATTATCTCCCTTTATTTAGTTGTTAGGTAACATGGATTTATAGTTTAAGAAGAGTTTGAATATACCAAATGGATAATCAGAATCCATAAATCGAAGAAGAACAGACAACACAATGGCTAAAAGAAAAAGGACTAAAGGATAAACAACGATCTACAAAGCATATGCATACAAATAAAGATTGAGTAACACGTACCCCACTAAAAACCTGGGATGAACTTAGGTGCTCCATAAGGGTAAGCAGTTCCTGCTCCACTAGTGGCACCCGTTGTGTTAATCTAGTTAACATATCACTGTAATTATTTGGTCAATAAAGGAATTTTTTACACCTCATAGTATATGAATATTTTCTATTGGATCATTTATAGTCACATGACTGTAGACAATTCTTCATGTGTATCTCTATATTTTTACAGGATGACTCTATCATAGCTGGTAGCAAGTCTAAATCTGTAGGACAAATTTATTATTTTCATCTTTACAGAATAAATCAGTCACTACAGACCAGCAGGATTAGTAGATATAAAAATCAACTAGCCCCAGATATTCTACTAGCCTGACCATCATGGGGACAATTACTAAAAATTATATAATAATTATTTTATTTGAGATAGAAAAAATTATAATGAAGAAAGAATGTCAGTATTGTCATCACTTGAAACATCATCATCACCAGCATCACCATCATCCTGTCTGGAACCATATGGTCTTTGGCTTGGTCTCTGTGTTCTTTGTCCTGTCAAATTCCAAAGGTTGATGGCATCAGTAGGGTCATAACTTGGAATGTCATATGTATGAAACATAATAAATAACAGGTCTGATAAGATGGACAGTCTTTTGCCGATTGTTTACCAACTGACCTTAGATGCTGCTCTGAAGTTTCATGGGAACCAGCTTGAAGTTGGAAGACCCCGTCACAAAGACTGCCTTTTTGTCTATATCGGAAGAAGAATATTGTATGCAAACTGAACATGTCATTGGGTCTATTTCACTGTTGTGAACTAACCAGTTGCGGTTTTTCTGCCAGCTTGTTTGAAATTTTCTTTTTCTTTTTATCTGATCACACGTCCTTTTTCTCTCCAATTTTTCATTATTATCTAATTTATTTATTTTTCGCTGGTTGCTCTACGCCGGTAATGTGTCGCCACATTTCTTGAACCTTAGATTATGTTGTTAAGAACGCTCACTGAGTTACCCGGATTATCGAGTAATTTGATCAATTTGTATACCACCCTCTAGGATCTAATTGCTATCGAGGGAATTCCCCACAGGTAAATTGTGTACAGCGTAGACATATACAGTAATATGAATGACTAATTATGATTTTCAATTATGTCATTAAAATTAATGAAGTGGAAACAATAATTGACAATTGGAAATTTTAACTAGCCCATCGGACTAGCTTCTAAGAGAGTTTTTCTAGCCTGATGCTGATTTTACTAGCCTCGGGCTAGCGGACCAGCATTAATTTCGTGCCCTGCTACAGACTAATAATGATGTACTCTATCGGAGCTGGGAATAAGTTTAAATCTGGGGACAAATTGCATAAAAATATCTTTAAAGAATAAACCAACCACCATATAATCTAATGGAATTATGAATAAGTCTTAATCTGCAGACAAATTACATGTTATATCTTTACTGAATAGGTCAGCCACTCTGTGTCTAATAGAGCTGGGAATTAGCCTGAATCCGAAGAAAAAATTTAATCGTATTATATTTTCAGAATAAGTCAGCCACCACAGACTCTGATAGAGCTGGGAATATGTCTAAATCTGTGGAACAAATTACATGCAGAGATGGAAGAAACTGAGAGTAAATTTGCTCCTCTGACAGAAGAATTCCAAATACTAGAGAAATATCAAGTAACAGTGGAAGAGGCTGTAAGATTTTACTCATGCCAATTTTATATTAATTTACATTATTAGTTAAACTTTCTTTGTAAGTCTCTGTATCAAATTCTTTACTTCCAAGGTCTGTCGTTTCAGAAAGGTTATTTATAATTTAGAACATTGCATCATATTAGTAAGAAAGAATATGAATGTAAATGAACATGAGAGACTATCCAACTTTACGTTTAGACATAAATTAAGGTAAAGGAACAGCACTTTTATTGCTGTTCTACATATTGTATACAACACTAAAAAGATGTATATACATTTCAATGGATGGTGCCTTCTAGTGGTTTTGGGTGACCAGAAATTCCTGTCATCATACTTTGATTGGCAAGGTCTACTGTTTAAAAGTCCTTTGTGAGGGGTGGGGTTGGGGGATGGTTATGGTGTTTAATGCCACTTTCATCAATATTTCAGTTATATCATGGCGGGAAAAAAATCCATTGTGAAAACTATACTTGCCATTGGCTATCAATATGTAAACCATAGACCCTATGCACATTTACCGACTTGATTCTAAAATCTAATATTTTTATGCCTTTTGTTCAGGAGTTATTTCCCCAATTTATGCCTGATAGAATGGTACCCATTTCATGCAAGAGATATGGAATGAACAAAGAATTTCAGTAATAATTTCTTATAATTTGTAGAAATTTGAACTTTGTAAAAAATCAAAGGTAGTTTTATAGAAAATAGAAAATTCACAAGTAGTTACAACATTAAAAATTTGGCAAAAAAAGAAAATAATATTTTCATTGAACTTTCCATGAAAAAGTGCCATTTTGTCTACATTAATGGAACATAGCTCTTATAAAAATGTCTCAAAATGTATTATTTTAGAATCAAGTCTGAAATATTCAGATGGTCTCTTGAGCACTGCTTTTACTTATATTGCTACATTAACTTGTTCTCGCCCTGATATAACTGAAAAATTGATGAGTTGGCATTAAACACCAATCACTCACTCACTCACTCACTCTATTGCTGCAGTCTTTTTCAGGGAGTGATTGATAAATTTTATGTTATGAGCTTTTAAATATTGAAGTAATGTTTACTAACCAATCAACGCATATATTTCAGCACTTAACAAAACTAAACCAATTAAGTGATGAATGGCATGTGTTCCAGGAGTGTTTAAAAGATGCAGAAGCCATGTTGAAGAAACACAAGGTACCTTTAAATAGAACTAAGAAATTTCAAATGATGCCTGTTTAACCTTATTGTAAGAAAGATAAGGAATTGCTGATTGAATTATTTTTATTTTAAACTCACCTTACCATAAAGATCATGTGAGTTTTTACTGTTATTTGGCATCAGTCTTCATCCATCATCTGTCGGTGTAAACCTTTTCAAAAATCAAAAGGCTAAAAGTTGAGTTAAATCATCCTTTAGGTTGTTTACTTCCAAAATTATATCTGATGATCCCCCAATAATCCAACATGGCTGCTTTTACTATAATTTTTTTTTTCTCCTCTGATACCATGTGGCTAAATATTCCAAATTTTCTTGGATAGTCTTTATTATTGTAGCCCTCCAACCTAGATGATAATAACTGCTAAACATAATCTTAAAAAGGTCCAAATGAAGAAATGTTGCAAATGCCTTCTACTTAGAAACTACTAAAATTGTTGAACCCAAACTGAGTGATCATTGGAAGGTCACACATGATACAGGTTCCTGAGGGCCTCTGGTTTATTATTTTTTTAGAACTAGCTGATTCATTTCTGCATTAATCCTTTTCAAAACTATCCTTATATTATATACAATTTTTAAAGGATATTTAGATATCAAAGATTATAAAATAAATATCATGCAATTGCTTAAATATGTCATCTGTTTACAGGATATTTTTAAAACTGGGTTATTGGCCCAGTCGGAAGAGTTCAAAAAGCAAGTACATTACTTGTTAGACGAATTCCAGAGAAATGGACCATTTACAAGTACCATTGGTACAGGAGAGGCCCTGGAGAGTATTAGAAATGTTCAGGACCAAGTCTTGGCCTTCAAGAAAACACAACAAGAGATTCGTAATGGTCTCATCATTTTCAAGATAGATCAACCACCAAATAAAGAGATTGCTTTCCTTGACAAGGTAGAGTGTAAACAGATTCTATTTATTTCAAGTTTATGTCAAATTATATAAAATGAATTTTGCAGTTTCATGCTCACAAAAGAAGTATTTTAGCTTCAAATTAAACAGGTATTCTAGTCATCATAACCATTTAAGTAATAATCCTTTATGCACTATCTAGATATCTCAAAAATTCTGAACCACATCGTTGGTGTAATGGTTTGTATGCTCACCTCGAGTGTGGTAGATCGTGGGTTCGAGCCCCGGTCGGGTCAAACCAATGACTATAAAATTGGTATTTGTTGCTTCTCCGCTGAGCACACTGGTTGGCTCGGAATTAGAATTATATGTCCGAGTGGAGAGACATGTCTACCCGCGGACTGTTGTTTGAGTGAGTTAGCACTATAAAAATCCAACTCAGCGTGTTGGTCTAGAACAAAGCAGACCTCATCATCATCTCATTGAAAATTAACTTGTTCCCGCCATGATAAAGCTGAAAAATTGCTTAATTGGCGTTAAACAATAATCACTCACTCACTCACAAATTCTGTGCTTGTACCAGTATACTTGTTTAATATCAAATTTATTTATTATACCTTGACTGCCTGGCTCGGAATTAGAATAATGTGTCTGAGTGCAGCAACATTTCTACCTGCAGACTGTTTCAATGAGCTAGCACTATGACAAATTCCAACTAAGAATGTTGGTCTAGTACAAAGCGAAACATCATCATCTCATTGAATATAATTTGTTCTCACCATGGTATAGCTGAAAATTTTTCATTTGGCATTAAACAACAATCATTCACTCACACATTTGACGTAAAGTAACTGTAGTTCTAACAGGTTATCAGTGCACCATGTTCAATCATATCATATATTTTATTTATTGTTTTGTAGGAATTACAGTACATAGAAGATATATGGCTGATCAACAAAGAATGGGAGTCTTTATGGTCTAAATGGAAAGACAACAAATTTATGGATCTGCAGACGGAGGACATGGAAGCTACATCTATAGTTTTACACAAAAAACTCTATAAATATAGCAAACTCTTAGCTGTAAGTTCAATACTGGAGATACCCTCTTATAAGGCTTGAAATAAAATGAAAACGTGGCTTATAAGAGGGGTGACCTGTCTTTAGGGGTGGAATTTAGTAGTATTTAACTATCTCTGTGCATCTCAAATCTGGCCTGATAAGAGAGATGGCCTTTGTCCTTATATGAAGGGGACTACTGTATAGAAGTACACTACTATTTAAAATTGTCCACTGAAATATTTCAGTTAACTAGTCCTGAACTACATTTTTTAAGACATCTTATAAAACCAGCCACTCCTAGACCCTCTTTTAAATGTTCTATTATTTGGGAGTGCAATTTTTATATCACATGTTTGACAATTAATTCAACTGCATCTGAAAGCATGAAATTGGGCCTAAGTGGTAAATTCCTCTTCTTCCATCCATGTGTATTTTATACTCTTTGGTGCAGACTCAAATTAAAACCATGTATGGAAGCTGTCGTCGTCGTGATTGTTTGGTAGTTGGATTTACAACTACCTGTGCAATCTGTGCCTATCACCACTAAAGCTGTGAGTTCGAACCCCGTTCATGGTGAGATGTACTCGATACAACATTATGTGATAAAGTTTGTCAGTGACTTGCGGCAGGTCAGTGGTTTTCTCTGGTTTCCCCGGTTTCCTCCACCAATAAAACTGAAATATTGTTGAAAGTGGCGTTAATCACCATAAACCAGCCTAAAACCACTTATGTGTATTTATGACATATCTGTTTGATTTTAATGAAGTTTACATTTGTAGGATAGAAACTGGGATGTCGTAGAAACCAGTAAAAACCGTTTGGACCAGTTCAAACGTACCATGCCACTTATCAATGATCTGAAGAATATAGCCATGAGACCAAGACATTGGGATAAAATTAGGGTACAGTATCAATACTTAAACAACTAATTTTTTTATCAGCAAATTAGGCATATTATGGAAAAAAATCACGTCAAATCTTTGAACTGAAATGATCTTTGATTGGCAAACTTTCAAAATTATTTGTGACACTCCCATATTCCATAAACTTTAGAAGTCAAATTGGAAACCAGGGTTTTTGTTTTCGTTTTTTGAATATAAGACTTAAGAAGGAAAAAATATATTTGTATAAATTTACATATTATTTGTTATTATTTGATAGACGATAAAGGATTTTAACCCTAAGTCAGATGAGTTGTACACATTAATTGTCATTATTTTGATTATTTGATAGACTGAGATGGTTAAGGACTTTAACCCTAAGTCAGATGAGTTTACCCTGGAGAAGATTATTGAGTTTGGATTTGACAATTATGCAGAACTGATACATGACATTTCAGGAGCTGCTAGCAAGGAGGTGGTCATAGAACAGGTAGAAATTATGTCAGCCTTTAGAGGAATTCCTCATTGCTGCACATTAATATGTACATGGAAGTTTTAATGGGTGTGGAGGAGGTCTTAAGCAAGTATTACACTGGATTTTAGATAAATTATGGATTTATGCATATATTTCAATGTATTTTATATTTAATATTTGGGGACCGTCGTGATTGTGATCATATGGTAGTTGGTTTTAAAACTACCTATGAAATTGATGCCTATCACCACTGAAGTTGTAGTTTGAATCCCACTCAGCTAGGTGTACTTGATACAACATTATGTGATCAAGTTTTTCGGTGACTTGTGGTTTTCTGTGGGCACTCCAGTTTCCTCCCTCAATAAATCTGACGACCAGAATATAGCTGAAATATTGTTGACAGTGGCATTAAACACCAAAACCCTAACCCTATTTAATATTTGTTTCAAAGATACATTTTAATTGTTCAATAATATATTCCATCATATCAAAATAATATTTTATTCTTAACTGAAAGTTTTTGTCAGTATTTTTACTGATAGCAGACATCACTATTTATTTAAATGCACTTTTTTTTATTCAATCATTTTTTAATATTTAATACAGCTTTCGGTTCATATGTGAATAATTTTATGAAATTTATTTAAGTTTTTATCATTGCAATAGAATCTAGCATCAGAGAGTGTTTTATTCTCCTTGTTTCAAGTGGTTGTTGCACTATTTATTACTTCATGACGTAATTTAGATAAATTATTTACAGTATTGGAAAACAAAATTCTCAGTGTTTTTCATGTATACCTAGCACAAATATGAGAATTTGCAATATGCTTGATGGGAGCAGCCAAATTATCTGAAATGAGGGTGGTGTCTAAACCTCCTGTTCATTCAAGAATTATAACCATTAAGCCAATGCAACTATATTTGTAAAATTTATTATGTTTTAAAATTTATAGGGTTTCAATAGACATTCTAAATTATTTGTAGGGACTTGGAACAATAGAAGCTGTGTGGAATATTACTGACCTTGAGATTGTACCATACAAGGACAAAGGACATTATAAACTGGTGTAAGTATACCACTGACCTTGAAATTGTACCATGCAAGGACAAAGGTCATAATATAGAGTGTTTGACATCACTGACCTGGAAATTGTACCGTACAAGGACAAAGGACATTACAAACTGGTGTAAGTATGCATGATGAGGTATGTCACTGACCTTGAAATTGTACCATGCAAGGACAAAGGTCATAATATGGAGTGTTTGACATCACTGACCTTGAGATTGTACCATACAAGGACAAAAGACATTATAAGCTGGTGTAAGTATACAGGAAGTGGAATATTACTGACCTTGAAATTATGCCATCATACTAGAACAATGGTTATTGTAGATAGGTATATGTATGTATGAAAGTGTGGAATATCAAATCTTAAGTCATACAAGGACAAAGTTCATATTAAACTAATGATGCAAAAACATTTATTTAGTCAAAATCCTTTTATTTATTTCTTTTGCTCCTGGCTTTAGCCTTTCAAACACTGCATGCATTAGTACACAAAATATATTATCAGAGCATAAAAAACTAACCTTTAACGTTGCATTATCACTTTTTAGATTATTTTACGTGGAGGTTCAGATCACTCCTGAGGTAAGAAACTCCTTTGAAAAAAATCCTTTTCAACATCCTTTTTTTTGTAAGTAAAATTAGCATGTGAAACTGAAGTCATGATTGCATCATGAACTATAAATAGATACTGATAACCATTACAGGAGTGTGGACAATATTTTCCGTTGCTTGGATGAAAATCAGATACAGTTATCATCCATGAAAGCTTCCAGATTTGTTAAAGCTTTTGAAATGGATGTAGACAGATGGGAGAAAGTTCTATCAAACATTTTAGAAGTTGTAGAGATTCTGCTGCTGGTACAGAAACAGTGGATGTACTTAGAGGTATGTTAAATACAGTTGTACAATGATACCCCAGCAATGCTATATTAAATGTTGCCTCTAATATCAGTTACAGGCCGATGTTTTTGCAGTTCTTTTTATGAACAAGCTTAAGATTTTGACCAATGTTGTAATATAAAAATTAGGAAAACTCGTTCACAAACAAAACTGTTCTCACAACTTTTTTTTATTTAATACATTATAGCATCATTATTGTACAAGTTAGATACATTACTATGGAAACAAAAAAAGTTGCCTGTATTGGATATAACAGGTTTCTTTTTCCGCATATGCACGTCGGCCTTCACCTGAGTACTCGTGCAAAAAAAGAAATCCGTTATAATCAATATGGGCCTCTTCTTTTGCTTCAAAAGTACTGTATCTTATACATATTTGAAAAAAATATATATAAAATTATATAGTATGGAAAAACCAGGTCTGTTAGTACATGTACCATAATTGTTTCCATCTGTATGATAGATTGTAAAATTCAGATCTGTTAAAAAAATAGTCTTGGTGGTTAGACATAGGTTAAATTTGCATGCAGGTTGCACAGTGAATACGATAATGTGAAGACAAGAAGATTTATTACAAGCCTATATAAAAGATGTTACTGTTAACTCTGTGCTCTAAAATTTATCTTTAGTTTTCATGCCTGGTCAGTTGATAAGAAAGGATATGTATATAAATGAACATGGGAGACTATCTAACATTACACTGAGACACACATTAAAGGAACAGAGCTTTAATTGCTGTTCTTCATTTCTTAGTTACAATAGGGTCTTAAGCAATGAGCTTAATTACTCATACCCTAAAATAAGTGTGGAACTGCCCCTAGCCTATAGTGGATCAGTACTTCTGCCATTAAATGTTTTATCTGGGCATCTTTGTCATTTAGATGTTATTTGGTGTGTAAAATGTTATATCTCAGATGCCAAGTTTAATAATCAACAAGAAAACAAAATGGATGCAAAGTTATATATATAATGTGTATTACTAACTGTGAGCTGTGTGAAATTTTAGCAAGTAATTCATAGTTTGCCATATAATTTTAGATTAACAAATAAGTGCATATTAAAAAATGTGTGATTATATTTTTTTTTAATTCAGAATATTTTTCTTGGAGAAGACATACGTAAACAGCTGCCAAAAGAATCATCAAATTTTGATGATATGAATGTGAAATGGAAAGCCATCATGAGTAGAATGCACAGTGATAGGAATGCTTTACGTTGTACTCATTACGAAGGTAAAATTTTATGTCTTCGTTTTTAAAATTTTTTAAATGATTCTGTATACAAAACAACCGATACCTTGATTTGTGGCCTATGTTTTCAAATTGTTTTGTCATGAATATAACTTAGATATTGCTTACTTGGTGTTTAAACAACAATCAATCAATCAAGATTATTAGCCACGAGAGAAGTTTGACAATACCAAAGGAGTAAACAGAAGCCATATATTGAAGAAGGATAGACAATACAATGGCCAAAGAAAAAAACGGCAAATGGACAAACAATGATCCACAAAACTCTACACTGAAAACTAAAGATTGAGCAACAAGATAGTCCACTAGTTTAAATACTAGTCATTATCACATGTAACATTGAGTTTTGTATGACATTTCTGAGTGGTCATTCATTTTCTACTATTATCAAATCATGGGAAGTGTGATTTCCTTGACTACTAAAAATGATCTCTTATTTAGCATTAAGTCTATTTAAAAGGTTGTGGTCAACATGAAACTTGACCTACCAATAAATCCATATAAATATTTTAAATTCTCACTGTGAACATGATGAAAATTAAAACTTTAGTTAAGACAAGAAAATTTTGATTATCAGTTTTCTGTAAAAAAAAATATCACAAAAACATTTGCCTTCTGGAACACACATTAGATGGAAAAAACTTAGCCCTCATTATTAGTGCATGTTTTTTAAGCATATTAGAAATTTTAAGAAATAAAAAGCAAATGCAAAAACTCATCCAATTACTAAAGCCTCACTTGGCATTAAACTGACATCATAGACTTGTATAAAAATGACAATTATCCATAATTTTATAATTTTTTACCTTTTTTTTTTGTCTGGGAAGCAAATAACTGAGACTTGTACTACTCAATTTATCTGACTATGGTTACAATAAACCACTTTCAGGCAAGCAAAAAAAATGATAAAAGCCAGTGTTCTATATATTCTGGACACAAATATTATATTAACGGAGCTGATATATCAATACATCACAATGCTAATTATGCAAAAAAACTAAACTTATTTCCAAACAAATTTTTAACTTGTCTTTGCTATTTAAGATTGACAATGCTATGTTTCGAGTAATAAGTTGTTTATGAGAACAATTATAGCCCTGAATGCTTCATCACCTTTAATTAATTAATTAATTAATTAAATTGTGAACTTATTCAGGACTACTTGAAGAACTTAATCAAATGAACAAGAAGTTGGAAGGAATTCAGAAGTCACTAGAAGCATACTTGGAGATGAAACGAGGAGTATTTCCTAGATTTTACTTTATATCTAATGATGATCTCCTTGAAATACTGGGTCAATCTAAGACACCTACCGCTGTACAGTCACATCTGAAGAAGTTGTTTGATAACATCAAAACCTTGGAGATCAAGAAGGAAGTATGTATGGCAAATTTAGTCTTTTCTAAAAGTGGAACAGGGGCCGTCATGGCCGTGATTGTATGGTAGTTGGATTTACAACTACCTGTTCAATCAGTGCCTATCACCACTGATGTTATGAGTTCGAATCTCAATCAGGGCGAGGTGTACAACATTATGTGATAAAGTTTGTCAGTGACTTGCGACAGGTCAGTGGTTTTCTCCGGGTCCTCCGGTTTCTTCCACCAATAAAACTGACCGCCACGATATAACTGAAATATTGTTGAGAATGGCATTTAACACCATAAAACCAACCAAACAAAACAAATCTAAAAGTAGTACAGTGACACCTGTCTAAATCGAACTCTGAATAAAACCGATTCCTGTATAAACTGAACTTTAAATAAAATCCCAATGTAGGAAATCTTTGTTAATTTAACTTGTATAAACCAAACATGTTTCTATTCCAAGTTGGTCCCAAAGATGTTCTATTTAGACAAGTTTCATTGTAATACCATATTTTCTGACCATAGGTTTAGACTTTTATTAATTACTTCAAAAACATACTTTTACCTCGAATGCACAAATTAGACCTGAAGTGCACATATAGCTTATTGTTGTGGTTTTCTCAGGCACTCCGGTTACCTCCACCAATAAAACTGACCGTACAATATAAATGAATATAACTTATTGTTCAGAAAAATCTGTAGTTTTACACTCTTGTATTATGGTCAATAATTAAGACTAATCTAAGTGTGATAGATAAGATGTAATCTTTGTAGATCTGATATACTGTAGTAGACCTTAATAATTACTAAGGAGATAATGTCCAGTCAGTATCTGTAAATTTATAGATTCAACATGACAAAAGTCCTTTAGGATATAGTTCAGTCAGGTAGAGTTTTCATTTCAACTGGACCAATATGTAAAATCAAAATTTCTCTATATTCAATGGTACCAATTATTTTTTTTATTAATGAGCACTTAAGGTAAATAAGATTGGTTTAAGATGAGTTCTAATAAATCAATCTGATTGAAATCACACCTCTCACTCAACTCTCCTATTTACTGATATATCATGAAGTTGGAGATCTGAAGAAACCTCATTACGGGTAACATGATAATGATCCTATTTTACCGTCCAATCGAAATTGTACTTAGGTGACCACGAAAGGGTTATAATTTAAAATTAAACTGCTTTGTTTGTTACGAGCAATCCGATTGGTCGAAAAAAAGTCATAACCTTTTTTTATCATATAATTAGATATTCATGCCATAGGGTCACTCGCATGTGACCTATAATGGAGTTTCTTCAGATCTCCCACATTGTGACATATCAGTAAAGGGGAGCAAGTCAGAGATACTATTTTAATCAGATTGGTACTACATAGGAAATGGAATGACATCAATGAAATTGACTGCAATAATATACTTGAAACTACCATACCTTCTGATTTTATAGAATGGAATTTAAAAAGTTGGTACCATCTGCTGACAAAGTCATGGATTTTCTTTTGTTCAGACATTTATTAATTGTTTGAAATTTTTAGTGAAGAAATGTTTTTTGTAGGGAAAACACATAAAGGCTATATCTATGAAATCTGAAGATGGAGAAAAGGTTGATTTTATCAATGCTGGAGTTTTTCTGGATGGGCAAGTAGAGGTAGGTAATCAATCGTCATGGTAATTGAAATTATTGAAGAAAATCGTCTTGCTCCTTAAATATAGTTATTAGATCATATTCTTCATACTTTTTAAAAATGATTTTTTATAATTTTTGTACTGCTACCTCTAATTTGTATTTCATAGTTATCATTTTATACTTAATTTCAACAAAATGTTTGAAGATATATAGTTATGATTCTTTGTTTCAATTTGTTCATGATGGGTAAAAGGGGGAGGGGGAGGGCTGATATTGATTGATATTTTCTTAATAAAAATAAATTTGGTTCAGATTATTGGCATTGATCATTGTCACATTCAGCATTGTTTCAGCTATATCATGACTACCAGACTTATTGGGGCACACTGTACTAAAAACATTTTGACTAACTAGACCGAACAGCATTTTAGAAGAAGTTTTTCTATTTGATTAAGCAAAGTTTATGCAATTTTTACTAGACAACCAATTTTTACTAAACTTGGGCATAGGGCTAGTGGTTTTTGGCACAGACTTATTGGAGGAGGGAAACCTTGGCAAATATAATGAACTGATCGCTGAATCTCTTGGCCTTGAATAGACATCTGGAAGCCTTAACACTAAGGCGGGTATCAGGAAGCCATCCCCTATCAAGAGTTTTAGTCTTGTGGTCAGAAATTAACTGGTAATAAATATTGAAGATGCCTATGTTCATGTAGTGTCTCAGATGTGCAGGGGCCATTGTGGTACTGATGGTATGGTAGTTGGATTTATAACTACCTATGCAACAAGTGTTTATCACCACAAAAGTTGTGAGTTCGAATCCCGCTCATGACAAGGTGTGACAGGTGGGTGATTTTCTCAGGGTAGTGGTTTCCTTCACCAATAAAACTGACCGCCACGATATAACTGACATATTGTTGAAAGTGGCATTAAACACCATAACCCTACCCCCTCAGATATGCATTTCTGTATTTAACATAACTTGTAGAATTGGCTGGGTGATGTTGAGGCAAGCATGGTCGATACGTTGATGAATAGATTGGTAGCAACCAAAGCTGCACAGAAAAAGACCAAGAAGGACAAATGGCTGAGGGAATACCCTGGACAACTTTGTATTGTGGCTAGTCAGATACAATGGACTAGTGATACTGAGAGGGCACTAAAGCATGTTAGGGTCAGAGGGGATAAGAAAGCTCTGAGGACAATGAAGAAAAAACAGGTAACATTTTGTCAGAAGATGGAGGGGTGGGTTGGGGGGAGGGGGTTTATAAGAATACCTGAACATGAAAAAAAGACATGTAAACTTGCCTTATATGTCACCTTATATGAGTGATCATTGGTCATCAGCTCTAAATGGGCAGTTTAAAACCCTCCTAGCTGGAAATCAAAGTTTATCCTATGGTATCAGTTTACCAGAATTTAACTGTCGCTCTTCATCCTATATAGACTTTTTTTTTTTTAAGCATGGAAAAATAACTTTCCAGGTGTTCTCTAAACATGCTTTTTTAAAAAAAAAATTTATTTTTATTTTAGATTACATCACTTAACAAGTATTCAGAAATAATCAGGTCAAATTTGACGAAGATTCTCAGACTCAAAGTGACTGCTCTTGTCACCATAGAAGTTCATTCTAGAGATGTTATAGAGAGGTTGATAAAATCTGGATGTTCAGATGAGAATGCATTTGAATGGCTGTGTCAACTGAGATATTACATGGAGAAGGTAGTCTTATGGGTTTTTTTTATTTAATGATGCACTACTGAAAAAAAAACAATGAAAAAAATTGTGGGGTTTTATATGTTATTACAGCAGTTACCCATATAAAGGTCAATACAGACATTATCACTATTCTTTTTATCATAGGGAGTCCATAGCATTCAGACCTGATTATATTGTTTTTTTATCATAGGGAGTCCATAGCATTCAAACCTGACTATATTGTTTTTTTATCATAGGGGATCCATAGCATTCAAACCTGACTATATTGTTTTTTTATCATAGGGAGTCCATAGCATTCAGACCTGACTATATTGTTTTTTTATCATAGGGAGTCCATAGCATTCAAACCTGACTATATTGTTATTTTATCATAGGGAGTCCATAGCATTCAAACCTGACTATATTGTTTTTTTTATCATAGGGAGTCCATAGCATTCAAACCTGATTATATTGTTTTTTTATCATAGGGGGTCCATAGCATTCAAACCTGATTATATTGTTTTTTTATCATAGGGAGTCCATAGCATTCAGACCTGACTATATTGTTTTTTTATCATAGGGAGTCCATAGCATTCAAACCTGACTATATTGTTTTTTTATCATAGGGAGTCCATAGCATTCAGACCTGACTATATTGTTTTTTTTATCATAGGGGGTCCATAGCATTCAGACCTGACTATATTGTTTTTTTTATCATAGGGGGTCCATAGCATTCAAACCTGATTATATTGTTTTTTTATCATAGGGAGTCCATAGCATTCAAACCTGACTATATTGTTTTTTTATCATAGGGGGTCCATAGCATTCAAACCTGACTATATTGTTTTTTTATCATAGGGGGTCCATAGCATTCAGACCTGACTATATTGGTTTTTTTATCGATACCATCATAATGTGTTTGACATCACACTGATTGATAATCTGTAATTTAGACATTATTTTATCCTTTGATCTTACCGAGTGATATTGTCAGTATCAAAAAACAGATTCTGATAATGAGATTATCGGTCATTGTGACGTCAAGCACATTAATAAAAACAAAAAGGTTAGTTTTGAAGGTCTCGACATCAGACTTGCTTTGATACTAGTAATAATGCCTGTTTGACCTTCAAAACAGCTGTTCTTCTATATTTATCATGGTCAGTCGGTTGATATTGAAATTATCTCTCTGTAAGATCAAGAAATAAATGTATGAATTGCCAATAAATAAAATAACTCATTTCTAAGGGGGTGACAAAGCGTATTGTAACCCCTTGAAAACAATTTCAGCTGCAGAGAAAACAGAGGTTGAAAGTGTTTTAAGATGTGTTAGGGTCACCCCTAAGTAATGTGTTATTTATTTTATAACACTAGATTTTAAAACAGCAAATTGAAAAATAGGTACAGACAGCATGTAATAGCAAATGATTGTTTGACAAGGAGCTAAGACATACCATTATTGCTGAAATATTGGTTAATTCTATATTTGATTAATAAATTAATGAATTTTTACCTGCATCTAGAAACCGCTCAACTTAGTCCATCTGTCTGTCCAAAATACCAAGACGGTACCTAGTTTGAGTAATCTGTAATTGCAACAGTTTTCATTCATATTATTCAAACTTTGTACAGTGACTGCACACACACTGAATATACACACCTCCTAGTTTGGATAGATTTGACAATTTCAAAGAAAAATTCTTCACTTGAGATGGTGTTATTGTAAAAAATGTCATCCAGCTTCGGATGGTGATCAACTAAAATGGCAATTTTCTCTTATTCAATGGAAATCATGGAAATACTTATAACTTTAAATATATCTTAATAAAACTAAGTGGTCAGATGAAAGTTACTCATTAGATAAATATGGAAATATGATATAATGAGTTATGCCTCCTTGAAGATATTAAAATGTTCTGATAGTGCACCAAAAAAATAATTCCTCAACAGATACAAACCAAATGTGTACACAAGATGTACGTCAAAAATATCTCAGTTTAATTAGAAATTTAATGATATAAGGCAATTTGCCATTTTATCACTTTTGAATTGTAGAAGTTGTAGTGACTTGCGGCAGATCTGTGGTTTTCTCCGGGTATTCCGGTTTCCTCCACCAATAAAACTGATGACCACGATATAACTGAAATATTGTTGAAAGTGGTGTTAAACACCATAACCATAACCACAGCCTTGATTTTTCTCTCCAGAAATTTAGTCTTATTTTGATTATACATTCTAAATGATAATAAAAGGAGGTTAATTAAGATTTATAAAAGGTTTTCGAGACCCTCTTCTTTAAATTTTTTGTAAGTGGAGTGATAAATTTAAGCATGTGCTTTTTTCTATAGGACCAGAATGATGATGTTTGTGTTATAAAACAGACAAACACTGAATTTAGATATGGATGTGAATATCTGAACTCAAAACGCTTGGTCATTACACCGCTGACAGATAGATGTTACATCACGTTGACGACAGCTTTACATCTACATAGAGGAGGAAATCCTAAAGGTCCTGCTGGTACTGGTAAAACTGAGACTGTTAAAGATTTAGGAAAGGCACTTGGAATGTACGTCATCGTTGTCAACTGTTCTGAGGGTCTAGATTTCAGGTCTATGGGAAGAATGTTCTCTGGTCTTGCACAGGTATGATATAATTTTGAAAAGAAAGTTTAAAGGGTGATAGTCAACAATTCCACCCATATGTATAAAAAAATGAATAACTACCTCTCCCCTCAAGCCATTAAAAAACGAAAAAGATGATGACATTTGGCATTGAATATACAGGTCCTGGCTTAGGACAGGCATAAAAATGTGGTGGAGTTAAACTGGTTAATGGGATTCCACGCCTCCCCAATCCTCACTGTGAAGTATCAAACCTCTCAGATTTTAGGTTTCAAGACACAATGTTATTTTTAGTTCTGTATCTTTGAACCACAACAATTTTTAAATTATTACAACTGTATGTTTTAAAAGTCATATTTTGTTATTTCTGAACATATTACAGTTATTTTACTATCTGGTGAAGAGAAATACTGAATTTTTGGGGGATTGATGAAATTTTGCATACATCGAGACAATAAAATTTCATTAAGGTCCAAAAACTCAGATGTGAAGCAGCTGAGTGTCCCCAAGGACCACTAATGAATTTACACAACTGATTGTCTTTGTTTTTGATCCACTTTATTTTCCAACTTGCACACAACAAATAAAATATTATTTCTACAATTTAAAATGCTTGTTTTTTGTACAGACAGGAGCATGGGGTTGCTTTGATGAGTTTAACCGTATCAATGTAGAAGTGCTATCAGTGGTAGCTCAACAGATCCTATCTATACTGAGTGCACTGTATGCTCGTACACCTAGATTTACATTTGAAAGAAGGGAGATAACTCTAATAGCAACCTGTGGAATCTTTATAACTATGAATCCAGGTTAGTTGCTTATTTTTAATCAATTTAAGTAAAGATAAAATGAACAAGATTCAATTTATTGGTTGACCTCCGTCTGTCAATGTGGAAGTTGACTTGGGCTCAGATGAAGAATTTGAATGTTATTTAGATTAAATTAAATTCATATTTTATTCACCTATTAAATAAAAATCTTTTAAAAAAGCAGATTAATAAGAGCAAAATCTGAAAAGTTGGAGATTTCAGAATTTCTCAAAGTATACTGATCCCAGATTGGAGATTTCAAAAAGTCTAGGAAGGCTTTCTCCAAAAAAAGAGGATTGACACCAAAGACTATTTACACATGTAATGACATACAAAACCTGAATACCAAGACAGTAGTCCCCCTCTTATAAGGCCACTCCCACCAAAGGTCTCCCCTCTTATTAGGCCATATTTCAAATGTAAAATGCGACTAAATTGTCCCCCTCACCCCATTTATAATGCCACATTTTCATTGTAAATAGAGTAGCCTTATAATATGAGGACTACTGTAAATATTTTTTTTCAAGAACAAAACTATGTAAATGCTTTATTAATATGTTTGGCTCAATTTAGCACATTGCACAAAAATACAAAATTATCTTTCAGTTGGTTCCAGAAGAACAGACCTACCGGACAATCTGAAGGCAATTTTCCGTCCATTTGCCATGGTAACACCAGATTCAGCACTTATTGCAGAGATTATACTTTTCTGTGAGGGATTTGATAACTGCAAAGGTCTAGCAAGGAAAACATATACTTTATACTCTTTGGCAGAACAACAACTATCTAAACAGGACCACTATGACTTTGGATTGAGAGCTTTGGTGTCTGTGTTGAGATATGCTGGACCTTTACGAAGGTCCAGTCCTTTAATATCTGATGAAGAGGTCAGTATATAGATAATGGTTTAGTAATCTGTTGTTGGTGAGGGTTTAGAGCTTTATAATGGACATCTGAGAAGGTTGTGCTAAGTCCTACAATGTCTGTTGAAGGGGTCTGTATAGAGATGAGAGTTTAGTCAGATTATTCATTCACACACTGACACACATTGATGAATTACTGCATTGTTCAGTTACTTGTGATTTATTTTCAATATGCAGAAATGTAAATAAACTAGAACCATATTCTTTTAGATATGATAAAATTCCCATTGCACTATCTTTTGTCTTTATTTTGAAGGGACGGGGAGGGTGGTCTTGATCGTTTGGTAGTTGGATTTACAACTGCCTGTGCAATCAGTGCATATCACCACTAACGTTGTTAGTTCTAATCCCACTCATGGCGAGGTGTACTCGATACAACATTATGTGATAAAGTTTGTCACTGACTTGCGGCAGGTCTGTGGTTTTCTCAGAGTACTCTGGTTTCCTCCACCAATAAAACTGACCACCACGATGTAACTAATATTGTTGAAAGTGGCATTAAACACCATAACCCTAACCCTATTTTGAAGGCTTTAGATTTAACATTTGTAATACTTAAACTTTGCATCTAGGACTTTTACTCTTGTATATTATTAATAAAATATCCCATGGTTTTTTTTTTCCATATCTGTGATATGTTTTTCTTATTTTAGGTTTTGTTGCTATCCATGAAAGATATGAATGTTGCTAAGCTGACGTCTGCTGATCTTCCATTGTTTAATGGTATTGTTTCTGACTTGTTTCCAGGTATAGAAGTACCTGTGGTGGAAAAAACCAAGGTTTGTATTCAATTTTTACTCCAATAATGGAGAACGTCTATTATAAAAATTTGGCTTTTAGTCAGTATTGTATGAATATTGTCTCTTGCAGAATAGTAATTGCCATTGTAAGCCTCTGCAATATTATACATTACGAAGTAGAAATTAACCCTAGGCTTATTCAATTAATATATCTATATCAGTCTGAATACAGTAGTCTCCCTTTAATAAGGCCACCCCTTCTGCAATGAAAAAGTGGCCTTATATGAAGGATGGTCTCTCTTGAGGGGGACAATTTAAAGAGTATTTTACTATCTCAGTGCATCTGAAAGCTGGCCTGATAAGAGGAGTGACCTTTGATTGGAATGGCCTTATCAGAGGGGTGACCTTTGATGGGAATGACCTTATAAGAGGGGTGACCTTTGATGGGAATGGCCTTATCAGAGGGGTGACCTTTGATGGGAATGACCTTATAAGAGGGGTGACCTTTGATGGGAATGGCCTTATAAGAGGGGTGACCTTTGATGGGAATGGCCTTATAAGAGGGGTGACTTTTGATGGGAATGACCTTATAAGAGGGGTGACCTTTGATGGGAATGACCTTATAAGAGGGGTGACCTTTGATGGGAATGGCCTGATAAGAGGGGTGACCTTTGATGGGAATGGCCTGATAAGAGGGGTGACCTTTGATGGGAATGGCCTGATAAGAGGGGTGACCTTTGATGGGAATGACCTTATAAGAGGGGTGACCTTTGATGGGAATGACCTTATAAGAGGGGTGACCTTTGATGGGAATGGCCTTATAAGAGGGGTGACCTTTGATGGGAATGGCCATATAAGAGGGGAATTACTGTATTAGAAATGTCTGTAAATGTTGACAAGTAAGCTGTAATAGACCATTTACACATTTCCATCTTAAGTCTAAAATTATATGTTTTTGACATTTGTATAGGAGTTTCCATTTAAGGTGGGAAATAGTTCCCATTTCATGTAAACAATATATATCTTTCTTATTAACTGTAAAGAAATTTTAATGTTATAACAACTTGTGAATTTTCTAGTTGCTATAAAATTATCCTCTGATTTTATTCGAATTGTAAGAAGATTATACTGAAATTCTTTGTCCTTTCCATTGTTCTTACTAGAACGGGTACTAAATTGTCTGTCATAAGGGAAATAACTCCTATAAAAAAGTATAATTTTAGAACCAGGTTGGTTTATAGTGTAGAAACAAATCGGGAATATGCAAAAGGACTATTTACTCATGCATATTTTGAGCAAGTCCAGATCCAAAATAATTTTGCATATGAATATATTTTCCTTTCAGATAAAAAATGCCATTGTGGCAGACCTGAAGAGTAAAGGTTTACAAGCCAACCAACACTCCATCAAAAAGACGATGCAACTTTACGAGACTAAATCATCCCGCCATTCTGTGGTGATAGTCGGTGGTACACAATCAGGGAAGACAGTTGCTTGGAAGACATTACAAGGAGCACTGATATCTCTGTTTAGAAAGGGAGACTATGACTTCAATAATGTAAAGGTATGTGTAAAGTGTAACAGTAGAGCATGTTTTATCTCCGGAAAATGCAATGTCCCCTATGGGATTCGATCCCGGGTGCTCTCGCACTGTAAGCCACCGCTCTACCAACTGACCTAAAGGAGATCTCTACTAACGCAGTTAGCAGATGTGGTTATGAACCTACTAGAGTTCCTATAACCCTATAGCTAGGTAGGGGGCATTCCCGTTACAATAGTATCAAGGCATGTTTTTTTTAAATAGAAATAAAAAATCTGTTGCAATATTTTCTGACCAACAATTTTATTGTGTATACACAAATTATTTTCAGCATGAGAGCTTAGTTGACTTTCTTGGGGTAGAAAACACATTTTGAACATTCCCGATTTGATTCTAAAATAATATGTTTTATAGGAGTCAATTTCTTTATGATGGGCAAAATAGTACCCGTTCTAGTAAGAGCTCTAGTAATTAAAATTTTGTGCAGATTATGAGAAACTGTATGTTAATTTACCTCCAGTTGTTTGTAGGAGAGCTCATGTCTTATCTTTTTTTGTGTATGTTTGCATATAGTGATGTCCAACATTTTTGCTGCTGCTCAACTTTTTAGTTTTTCTGTGTTGTGTTATTGTTTTGTTTGTCTTCGTCCTGTGTCTTCGTATACCCAATGTTGCCAGTTTCTCTGGATTGTCCATTCTTGATTGCCCCTACGTTTTTCTCTAACATTTATTTATTAATTGAACTTTTCATGAAATCGAAACCATTTGCCCACCTTAAAGGGTTATAACTTCTATAAAAAAATGTTAAAAAAGTTTATTTATTTATACCAGGTGTTTCCACTGAATCCAAAAGCATTGTCACTAGGAGAATTATATGGAGAGTTTGAGTTAGGTAGCAATGATTGGACTGATGGAGTGTTGTCTAGTATTGCCAGGAATGCTTGCAATGGTAGGTTTTACTTTTATTTAAATTGGGGTCGTCATGGTCGTGAACGAATGGTTGATGGATTTACAACTACCTATGCAATCAGTGCCTATCATCACTAATGTTGTGAGTTTGAATCCCATTCAGACGGGGTGTACTCGATACAATATTATGTGATTAAGTTTTTCAGTGACATGCGACAGGTCTTTGGTTTCTCTGGGTACTCCGGTTTCCTCCACCAATAAATCTGACCGTCATGATATAGCTGAAATATTGTTGAAAGTGGTTCATAATGTTTTATGACTAAATTTCACATTACATGGGACAGTGAAACATGTCTAAACGGAACCCTGAAGAAAACAGAATCCTGTATAATCTGAAATTTAAATAAATAAAGTCCTACTGTAGCAATCATTGTTAACTTAGCATTGTATAAACCAAACTTTTAATAAAGAAAGTCCCAATGTAGGAATTTTTTTTAATTTACCCTGTATAGACCGAACACCTGTCTATTCTGAACACAAAAGTTCATTCCATGGAGGTTCGCTTAAGACAGGTTTTACTGCATTTGTATGTAAATGTCTTCTCTAAGCGCAGAGAGAGATAGATTTTGTATGATTGGTCTTAAATAGGGAATATGGATGGTCTGCCTCCTGAAAATGTATTAATAGAACAAAAACATCTCCTTTCAGATGACAAGCCTGATGAACGGTGGATTGTATTTGATGGTCCAGTGGACACTATGTGGATAGAGAGCATGAATTCTCTGATGGATGATAACAAAGTCTTGACACTGATAAATGGAGAACGAATCTCACTTCCTGATCAAGTGTCATTACTGTTTGAGGTGGAAGATTTGTCAGTAGCCTCCCCTGCCACTGTGTCCAGATGTGGTATGGTCTATGCAGATTATGAAGACTTAAAATGGCTGCCTTTTGTTGAAAGCTGGTTACTGAAAAAAGAGGATGAAGTAAGTGGTGCCTTAATCTAGGGGGAGGGGGGGTCTTTTTTCCCAGACTCTGGAACAATAATTTTGAAAGAAGCTTTTCATGTTCAGGAACTTGTTAAAAATTCAACCATAACCATCACAAGCACAGAAAATTGACAATAATTATTGTATGCTGAATAAATTAATACAACATATTTTAAGGAACTTCTATTTTGTGGTATGTGCCTCATATCCATTCACAGGTCATAAAGTTCATGTGATACAATTTGTCAGTAACTTGCAGCAGGTCAGTGGTTTTCTCTGTATACTCTGATTTTCTCTATCAAATAAACCTAGCCATGCAATATAACTGACATACTGTTGAAAGTGGTATCAGACACTCATAACATAACCCAAATCTATTCATGGAATAATACTATTAGTTGATAGTTGTGTCAAATGAATGTCTATACTCAATGTTTATTGGACTGTATCTACATTCTTGGGATTCAAATTTCATATAAAGTTAAAATTTGAATTTTGTTTTAAATTGTATAAAATTACTTTAAATGAAAATCTAAAGAGGTGGAGTTGGGATCCTGAAGTAAAGAATGGGAAAATGTTCGAATTGAGGAATCAAATTATAATAATTTTTATTCACAGGTTCTTGTTGAAGAGCTGAATAGACTGTTTGAAAAATATCTTGTGAAGATTATGACATTCAAAAAATATTACTGTCAAGATCTCATTGTTATTGCTCCAATGAACGGAGTAAGATCTCTCTGCAAGCTCTTTGATGCATTGGCTACTCCAGAAAATGGAGTTGATCAAACAGACCAATCAGAAGACAACTTTGCTAGAGTGGTAGAGTTGTGGTTCTTGTTTTGTTTGATTTGGTCAATAGGTGCCTCTGTGGATGAAGATGGAAGGAAAAAGTTAGACAATTATATTAGAGAAATGGAAGGAACTTTTCCAAATAGAGATACAATATATGAATATTACGTAGAACCCAAAGGAAAAGCATGGATTCACTGGGATGATAAACTGAAAGATGGATGGAAATATGATCCAAGGTAAGAATTAATCAAATACAGTAGAACTTGTGCAATCCGACACCTGAGTTTTCGACATCCTGTGACATCCGACAAAACATTATGGTCCCAAAGTATTTCTGTTAACTAAAAAGAAAACCTGAGTTTTCCGACATCCTGTACAATCCGACACTTTTCCCTGGTCCCTTGGTGTGTAGGATTAGACAGGTTCCACTGTACTGGGTCTACAGTATTCCCCTTCTTATAAGGCTACCCCTTCCGCAGTTAAAACATACAAGAAGGATGGTCTCTCTTGAGGGAAACAATTTAGAAGTATTTTACTATCTCAGTAAGTAGTCATACAAGATGGATGGTCTCTCTTGAGGGAAACAATTTAGAAGTATTTTACTATCTCAGTAAGTGGTCATACAAGATGGATGGTCTCTCTTGAGAGAAACAATTTAGTAGTATTTTACTATCTCAGTAAGTAGTCATACAAGATGGATGGTCTCTCTTGAGGGAAACAATTTAGAAGTATTTTACTATCTCAGTAAGTGGTCATACAAGATGGATGGTCTCTCTTGAGGGAAACAATTTAGAAGTATTTTACTATCTCAGTAAGTGGTCATACAAGATGGATGGTCTCTCTTGAGGGAAACAGTTTAGTAGTATTTTACTATCTCAGTAAGTGGTCATACAAGATGGATGGTCTCTCTCTCTTGAGGGAAACAATTTAGAAGTATTTTACTATCTCAGTAAGTAGTCATACAAGATGGATGGTCTCTCTTGAGGGAAACAATTTAGAAGTATTTTACTATCTCAGTAAGTGGTCATACAAGAAGGATGGTCTCTCTTGAGGGAAACAATTTAGAAGTATTTTACTATCTCAGTAAGTAGTCATACAAGATGGATGGTCTCTCTTGAGGGAAACAATTTAGAAGTATTTTACTATCTCAGTAAGTGGTCATACAAGATGGATGGTCTCTCTTGAGGGAAACAATTTAGAAGTATTTTACTATCTCAGTAAGTAGTCATACAAGATGGATGGTCTCTCTTGAGGGAAACAATTTAGTAGTATTTTACTATCTCAGTAAGTGGTCATACAAGATGGATGGTCTCTCTTGAGGGAAACAATTTAGAAGTATTTTACTATCTCAGTAAGTGGTCATACAAGAAGGATGGTCTCTCTTGAGGGAAACAATTTAGAAGTATTTTACTATCTCAGTAAGTAGTCATACAAGATGGATGGTCTCTCTTGAGGGAAACAATTTAGAAGTATTTTACTATCTCAGTAAGTGGTCATACAAGATGGATGGTCTCTCTTGAGAGAAACAATTTAGTAGTATTTTACTATCTCAGTAAGTAGTCATACAAGATGGATGGTCTCTCTTGAGGGAAACAATTTAGAAGTATTTTACTATCTCAGTAAGTAGTCATACAAGATGGATGGTCTCTCTTGAGGGAAACAATTTAGTAGTATTTTACTATCTCAGTAAGTGGTCATACAAGATGGATGGTCTCTCTTGAGGGAAACAGTTTAGTAGTATTTTACTATCTCAGTAAGTGGTCATACAAGAAGGATGGTCTCTCTTGAGGGAAACAATTTAGAAGTATTTTACTATCTCAGTAAGTAGTCATACAAGATGGATGGTCTCTCTTGAGGGAAACAATTTAGAAGTATTTTACTATCTCAGTAAGTAGTCATACAAGATGGATGGTCTCTCTTGAGGGAAACAATTTAGAAGTATTTTACTATCTCAGTAAGTGGTCATACAAGATGGATGGTCTCTCTTGAGGGAAACAATTTAGAAGTATTTTACTATCTCAGTAAGTGGTCATACAAGATGGATGGTCTCTCTTGAGGGAAACAATTTAGAAGTGTTTTACTATCTCAGTAAGTGGTCATACAAGATGGATGGTCTCTCTTGAGGGAAACAATTTAGTAGTATTTTACTATCTCAGTAAGTAGTCATACAAGATGGATGGTCTCTCTCTCTTGAGAGAAACAATTTAGAAGTATTTTACTATCTCAGTAAGTAGTCATACAAGATGGATGGTCTCTCTTGAGGGAAACAATTTAGAAGTATTTTACTATCTCAGTAAGTGGTCATACAAGATGGATGGTCTCTCTTGAGAGAAACAATTTAGTAGTATTTTACTATCTCAGTAAGTAGTCATACAAGATGGATGGTCTCTCTTGAGGGAAACAATTTAGAAGTATTTTACTATCTCAGTAAGTGGTCATACAAGATGGATGGTCTCTCTTGAGGGAAACAATTTAGAAGTATTTTACTATCTCAGTAAGTGGTCATACAAGATGGATGGTCTCTCTTGAGGGAAACAGTTTAGTAGTATTTTACTATCTCAGTAAGTGGTCATACAAGATGGATGGTCTCTCTTGAGGGAAACAATTTAGAAGTATTTTACTATCTCAGTAAGTAGTCATACAAGATGGATGGTCTCTCTTGAGGGAAACAGTTTAGTAGTATTTTACTATCTCAGTAAGTGGTCATACAAGATGGATGGTCTCTCTTGAGGGAAACAATTTAGAAGTATTTTACTATCTCAGTAAGTGGTCATACAAGATGGATGGTCTCTCTTGAGGGAAACAGTTTAGAAGTATTTTACTATCTCAGTAAGTGGTCATACAAGATGGATGGTCTCTCTTGAGGGAAACAATTTAGAAGTATTTTACTATCTCAGTAAGTAGTCATACAAGATGGATGGTCTCTCTTGAGGGAAACAATTTAGAAGTATTTTACTATCTCAGTAAGTGGTCATACAAGATGGATGGTCTCTCTTGAGGGAAACAGTTTAGTAGTATTTTACTATCTCAGTAAGTGGTCATACAAGATGGATGGTCTCTCTTGAGGGAAACAATTTAGAAGTATTTTACTATCTCAGTAAGTAGTCATACAAGATGGATGGTCTCTCTTGAGGGAAACAATTTAGAAGTATTTTACTATCTCAGTAAGTAGTCATACAAGATGGATGGTCTCTCTTGAGGGAAACAATTTAGAAGTATTTTACTATCTCAGTAAGTGGTCATACAAGATGGATGGTCTCTCTTGAGGGAAACAATTTAGAAGTATTTTACTATCTCAGTAAGTAGTCATACAAGATGGATGGTCTCTCTTGAGGGAAACAATTTAGAAGTATTTTACTATCTCAGTAAGTGGTCATACAAGATGGATGGTCTCTCTTGAGGGAAACAATTTAGTAGTATTTTACTATCTCAGTAAGTGGTCATACAAGATGGATGGTCTCTCTTGAGAGAAACAATTTAGAAGTATTTTACTATCTCAGTAAGTGGTCATACAAGCAGGATGGTCTCTCTTGAGGGAAACAATTTAGAAGTATTTTACTATCTCAGTAAGTAGTCATACAAGATGGATGGTCTCTCTTGAGGGAAACAATTTAGAAGTATTTTACTATCTCAGTAAGTGGTCATACAAGAAGGGTGGTCTCTCTTGAGGGAAACAATTTAGTTGTATTTTACTATCTCAGTAAGTAGTCATACAAGATGGATGGTCTCTCTTGAGGGAAACAATTTAGAAGTATTTTACTATCTCAGTAAGTGGTCATACAAGATGGATGGTCTCTCTTGAGGGAAACAATTTAGAAGTATTTTACTATCTCAGTAAGTGGTCATACAAGTAGGATGGTCTCTCTTGAGGGAAACAATTTAGAAGTATTTTACTATCTCAGTAAGTAGTCATACAAGATGGATGGTCTCTCTTGAGGGAAACAATTTAGTAGTATTTTACTAACTCAGTAAGTGGTCATACAAGATGGATGGTCTCTCTTGAGGGAAACAATTTAGAAGTATTTTACTATCTCAGTAAGTGGTCATACAAGATGGATGGTCTCTCTTGAGAGAAACAATTTAGAAGTATTTGACTATCTCAGTAAGTGGTCATACAAGATGAATGGTCTCTCTTGAGGGAAACAATTTAGAAGTATTTTACTATCTCAGTAAGTGGTCATACAAGATGGATGGTCTCTCTTGAGGGAAACAGTTTAGTAGTATTTTACTATCTCAGTAAGTAGTCATACAAGAAGGATGGTCTCTCTTGAGGGAAACAATTTAGAAGTATTTTACTATCTCAGTAAGTAGTCATACAAGATGGATGGTCTCTCTTGAGGGAAACAATTTAGAAGTATTTTACTATCTCAGTAAGTGGTCATACAAGATGGATGGTCTCTCTTGAGGGAAACAATTTAGAAGTATTTTACTATCTCAGTAAGTAGTCATACAAGATGGATGGTCTCTCTTGAGGGAAACAATTTAGTAGTATTTTACTATCTCAGTAAGTGGTCATACAAGATGGATGGTCTCTCTTGAGAGAAACAATTTAGAAGTATTTTACTATCTCAGTAAGTGGTCATACAAGCAGGATGGTCTCTCTTGAGGGAAACAATTTAGAAGTATTTTACTATCTCAGTAAGTGGTCATACAAGATGGATGGTCTCTCTTGAGAGAAACAATTTAGAAGTATTTTACTATCTCAGTAAGTGGTCATACAAGATGGATGGTCTCTCTTGAGGGAAACAATTTAGAAGTATTTTACTATCTCAGTAAGTGGTCATACAAGAAGGGTGGTCTCTCTTGAGGGAAACAATTTAGTTGTATTTTACTATCTCAGTAAGTAGTCATACAAGATGGATGGTCTCTCTTGAAGGAAACAATTTAGAAGTATTTTACTATCTCAGTAAGTAGTCATACAAGATGGATGGTCTCTCTTGAGGGAAACAATTTAGTAGTATTTTACTATCTCAGTAAGTGGTCATACAAGATGGATGGTCTCTCTTGAGGGAAACAATTTAGAAGTATTTGACTATGTCAGTAAGTGGTCATACAAGAAGGATGGTCTCTCTCTCTTGAGGGAAACAATTTAGAAGTATTTTATTATCTCAGTAAGTAGTCATACAAGATGGATGGTCTCTCTTGAGGGAAACAATTTAGTAGTATTTTACTATCTCAGTAAGTGGTCATACAAGATGGATGGTCTCTCTTGAGGGAAACAATTTAGAAGTATTTGACTATGTCAGTAAGTGGTCATACAAGAAGGATGGTCTCTCTCTCTTGAGGGAAACAATTTAGAAGTATTTTATTATCTCAGTAAGTGGTCATACAAGATGGACGGTCTCTCTTGAGAGAAACAATTTAGAAGTATTTTACTATCTCAGTAAGTAGTCATACAAGATGGATGTTCTCTCTTGAGAGAAACAATTTAGAAGTATTTTACTATCTCAGTAAGTAGTCATACAAGATGGATGTTCTCTCTTGAGAGAAACAATTTAGAAGTATTTTACTATCTCAGTAAGTAGTCATACAAGATGGATGGTCTCTCTTGAGGGAAACAATTTAGTAGTATTTTACTATCTCAGTAAGTGGTCATACAAGATGGATGGTCTCTCTTGAGGGAAACAATTTAGTAGTATTTTACTATCTCAGTAAGTGGTCATACAAGATGGATGGTCTCTCTTGAGGGAAACAATTTAGAAGTATTTTATTATCTCAGTAAGTAGTCATACAAGATGGATGGTCTCTCTTGAGGGAAACAATTTAGAAGTATTTGACTATGTCAGTAAGTGGTCATACAAGAAGGATGGTCTCTCTTGAGGGAAACAATTTAGAAGTATTTTACTATCTCAGTAAGTAGTCATACAAGATGGATGGTCTCTCTTGAGGGAAACAATTTAGAAGTATTTTACTATCTCAGTAAGTGGTCATACAAGATGGATGGTCTCTCTTGAGGGAAACAATTTAGTAGTATTTTACTATCTCAGTAAGTAGTCATACAAGATGGGTGGTCTCTCTTGAGGGAAATAATTTAGAAGTATTTTACTATCTCAGTAAGTGGTCATACAAGATGGATGGTCTCTCTTGAGGGAAACAATTTAGAAGTATTTTACTATCTTAGTAAGTAGTCATACAAGAAGGATGTTCTCTTTTGAGGGAAACAATTTAGAAGTATTTTACTATCTCAGTAAGTGGTCATACAAGATGGATGGTCTCTCTTGAGGGAAACAATTTAGTAGTATTTTACTATCTCAGTAAGTGGTCATACAAGATGGATGGTCTCTCTTGAGGGAAACAATTTAGAAGTATTTTACTATCTCAGTAAGTGGTCATACAAGATGGATGGTCTCTCTCTCTTGAGGGAAACAATTTAGAAGTATTTTATTATCTCAGTAAGTGGTCATACAAGAAGGATGGTCTCTCTCTCTTGAGGGAAACAATTTAGAAGTATTTTACTATCTCAGTAAGTGGTCATACAAGATGGATGGTCTCTCTTGAGGGAAACAATTTAGAAGTATTTTACTATCTCAGTAAGTGGTCATACAAGATGGATGGTCTCTCTTGAGGGAAACAATTTAGAAGTATTTTACTTTCTCAGTAAGTGGTCATACAAGATTGGATGGTCTCTCTTGAGGGAAACAATTTAGAAGTATTTTACTATCTCAGTAAGTGGTCATACAAGCAGGATGGTCTCTCTTGAGGGAAACAATTTAGAAGTATTTTACTATCTCAGTAAGTGGTCATACAAGATGGATGGTCTCTCTTGAGGGAAACAGTTTAGTAGTATTTTACTATCTCAGTAAGTGGTCATACAAGATGGATGGTCTCTCTTGAGGGAAACAATTTAGAAGTATTTTACTATCTCAGTAAGTGGTCATACAAGATGGATGGTCTCTCTTGAGGGAAACAATTTAGAAGTATTTTACTTTCTCAGTAAGTGGTCATACAAGATGGATGGTCTCTCTTGAGGGAAACAATTTAGTTGTATTTTACTATCTCAGTAAGTGGTCATACAAGATGGATAGTCTCTCTTGAGGGAAACAATTTAGAAGTATTTTACTATCTCAGTAAGTGGTCATACAAGATGGATGGTCTCTCTTGAGGGAAACAATTTAGTAGTATTTTACTATCTCAGTAAGTGGTCATACAAGATGGATGGTCTCTCTTGAGGGAAACAATTTAGAAGTATTTTACTATCTCAGTAAGTGGTCATACAAGATGGATAGTCTCTCTTGAGGGAAACAATTTAGAAGTATTTTACTATCTCAGTAAGTAGTCATACAAGATGGATGGTCTCTCTTGAGGGAAACAATTTAGAAGTATTTTACTATCTCAGTAAGTGGTCATACAAGATGGATGGTCTCTCTTGAGGGAAACAATTTAGAAGTATTTGACTATGTCAGTAAGTGGTCATACAAGAAGGATGGTCTCTCTCTCTTGAGGGAAACAATTTAGAAGTATTTTATTATCTCAGTAAGTGGTCATACAAGATGGACGGTCTCTCTTGAGAGAAACAATTTAGAAGTATTTTACTATCTCAGTAAGTGGTCATACAAGATGGATGTTCTCTCTTGAGAGAAACAATTTAGTAGTATTTTACTATCTCAGTAAGTAGTCATACAAGATGGATGGTCTCTCTTGAGGGAAACAATTTAGAAGTATTTTACTATCTCAGTAAGTAGTCATACAAGATGGATGGTCTCTCTTGAGGGAAACAATTTAGTTGTATTTTACTATCTCAGTAAGTGGTCATACAAGATGGATGGTCTCTCTTGAGGGAAACAATTTAGTAGTATTTTACTATCTCAGTAAGTGGTCATACAAGATGGATGGTCTCTCTTGAGGGAAACAATTTAGAAGTATTTTACTATCTCAGTAAGTGGTCATACAAGAAGGATGGTTTCTCTCTCTTGAGGGAAACAATTTAGTAGTATTTTACTATCTCAGTAAGTAGTCATACAAGATGGATGGTCTCTCTTGAGGGAAACAATTTAGAAGTATTTTACTATCTCAGTAAGTGGTCATACAAGATGGATGTTCTCTCTTGAGAGAAACAATTTAGTAGTATTTTACTATCTCAGTAAGTAGTCATACAAGATGGATGGTCTCTCTTGAGGGAAACAATTTAGAAGTATTTTACTATCTCAGTAAGTAGTCATACAAGATGGATGGTCTCTCTTGAGGGAAACAATTTAGAAGTATTTTACTATCTCAGTAAGTGGTCATACAAGATGGATGCTCTCTCTTGAGGGAAACAATTTAGTAGTATTTTACTATCTCAGTAAGTAGTCATACAAGATGGGTGGTCTCTCTTGAGGGAAACAATTTAGAAGTATTTTACTATCTCAGTAAGTGGTCATACAAGATGGATGGTCTCTCTTGAGGGAAACAATTTAGAAGTATTTTACTATCTCAGTAAGTAGTCATACAAGAAGGATGTTCTCTTTTGAGGGAAACAATTTAGAAGTATTTTACTATCTCAGTAAGTGGTCATACAAGATGGATGGTCTCTCTTGAGGGAAACAATTTAGAAGTATTTTACTATCTCAGTAATTGGTCATACAAGATGGATGGTCTCTCTCTCTTGAGGGAAACAATTTAGAAGTATTTTATTATCTCAGTAAGTGGTCATACAAGAAGGATGGTTTCTCTCTCTTGAGGGAAACAATTTAGAAGTATTTTACTATCTCAGTAAGTGGTCATACAAGATGGATGGTCTCTCTTGAGGGAAACAATTTAGAAGTATTTGACTATCTCAGTAAGTGGTCATACAAGATGGATGGTCTCTCTTGAGGGAAACAATTTAGAAGTATTTTACTATCTCAGTAAGTGGTCATACAAGATGGATGGTCTCTCTTGAGGGAAACAATTTAGAAGTATTTTACTATCTCAGTAAGTGGTCATACAAGATGGATGGTCTCTCTTGAGGGAAACAATTTAGAAGTATTTTACTATCTCAGTAAGTGGTCATACAAGATGGATGGTCTCTCTTGAGGGAAACAATTTAGTAGTATTTTACTATCTCAGTAAGTGGTCATACAAGATGGATGGTCTCTCTTGAGGGAAACAATTTAGAAGTATTTTACTTTCTCAGTAAGTGGTCATACAAGATTGGATGGTCTCTCTTGAGGGAAACAATTTAGAAGTATTTTACTATCTCAGTAAGTGGTCATACAAGCAGGATGGTCTCTCTTGAGGGAAACAATTTAGAAGTATTTTACTATCTCAGTAAGTAGTCATACAAGATGGATGATCTCTCTTGAGGGAAACAATTTAGTAGTATTTTACTATCTCAGTAAGTGGTCATACAAGATGGATGGTCTCTCTTGAGGGAAACAGTTTAGTAGTATTTTACTATCTCAGTAAGTGGTCATACAAGATGGATGGTCTCTCTTGAGGGAAACAATTTAGAAGTATTTTACTATCTCAGTAAGTGGTCATACAAGATGGATGGTCTCTCTTGAGGGAAACAATTTAGAAGTATTTTACTTTCTCAGTAAGTGGTCATACAAGATGGATGGTCTCTCTTGAGGGAAACAATTTAGTTGTATTTTACTATCTCAGTAAGTGGTCATACAAGATGGATAGTCTCTCTTGAGGGAAACAATTTAGAAGTATTTTACTATCTCAGTAAGTGGTCATACAAGATGGATGGTCTCTCTTGAGGGAAACAATTTAGTAGTATTTTACTATCTCAGTAAGTGGTCATACAAGATGGATGGTCTCTCTTGAGGGAAACAATTTAGAAGTATTTTACTATCTCAGTAAGTGGTCATACAAGATGGATAGTCTCTCTTGAGGGAAACAATTTAGAAGTATTTTACTATCTCAGTAAGTAGTCATACAAGATGGATGGTCTCTCTTGAGGGAAACAATTTAGAAGTATTTTACTATCTCAGTAAGTGGTCATACAAGATGGATGGTCTCTCTTGAGGGAAACAATTTAGAAGTATTTGACTATGTCAGTAAGTGGTCATACAAGAAGGATGGTCTCTCTCTCTTGAGGGAAACAATTTAGAAGTATTTTATTATCTCAGTAAGTGGTCATACAAGATGGACGGTCTCTCTTGAGAGAAACAATTTAGAAGTATTTTACTATCTCAGTAAGTGGTCATACAAGATGGATGTTCTCTCTTGAGAGAAACAATTTAGTAGTATTTTACTATCTCAGTAAGTAGTCATACAAGATGGATGGTCTCTCTTGAGGGAAACAATTTAGAAGTATTTTACTATCTCAGTAAGTAGTCATACAAGATGGATGGTCTCTCTTGAGGGAAACAATTTAGTTGTATTTTACTATCTCAGTAAGTGGTCATACAAGATGGATGGTCTCTCTTGAGGGAAACAATTTAGTAGTATTTTACTATCTCAGTAAGTGGTCATACAAGATGGATGGTCTCTCTTGAGGGAAACAATTTAGAAGTATTTTACTATCTCAGTAAGTGGTCATACAAGAAGGATGGTTTCTCTCTCTTGAGGGAAACAATTTAGTAGTATTTTACTATCTCAGTAAGTAGTCATACAAGATGGATGGTCTCTCTTGAGGGAAACAATTTAGAAGTATTTTACTATCTCAGTAAGTGGTCATACAAGATGGATGTTCTCTCTTGAGAGAAACAATTTAGTAGTATTTTACTATCTCAGTAAGTAGTCATACAAGATGGATGGTCTCTCTTGAGGGAAACAATTTAGAAGTATTTTACTATCTCAGTAAGTAGTCATACAAGATGGATGGTCTCTCTTGAGGGAAACAATTTAGAAGTATTTTACTATCTCAGTAAGTGGTCATACAAGATGGATGCTCTCTCTTGAGGGAAACAATTTAGTAGTATTTTACTATCTCAGTAAGTAGTCATACAAGATGGGTGGTCTCTCTTGAGGGAAACAATTTAGAAGTATTTTACTATCTCAGTAAGTGGTCATACAAGATGGATGGTCTCTCTTGAGGGAAACAATTTAGAAGTATTTTACTATCTCAGTAAGTAGTCATACAAGAAGGATGTTCTCTTTTGAGGGAAACAATTTAGAAGTATTTTACTATCTCAGTAAGTGGTCATACAAGATGGATGGTCTCTCTTGAGGGAAACAATTTAGAAGTATTTTACTATCTCAGTAATTGGTCATACAAGATGGATGGTCTCTCTCTCTTGAGGGAAACAATTTAGAAGTATTTTATTATCTCAGTAAGTGGTCATACAAGAAGGATGGTTTCTCTCTCTTGAGGGAAACAATTTAGAAGTATTTTACTATCTCAGTAAGTGGTCATACAAGATGGATGGTCTCTCTTGAGGGAAACAATTTAGAAGTATTTGACTATCTCAGTAAGTGGTCATACAAGATGGATGGTCTCTCTTGAGGGAAACAATTTAGAAGTATTTTACTATCTCAGTAAGTGGTCATACAAGATGGATGGTCTCTCTTGAGGGAAACAATTTAGAAGTATTTTACTATCTCAGTAAGTGGTCATACAAGATGGATGGTCTCTCTTGAGGGAAACAATTTAGAAGTATTTTACTATCTCAGTAAGTGGTCATACAAGATGGATGGTCTCTCTTGAGGGAAACAATTTAGTAGTATTTTACTATCTCAGTAAGTGGTCATACAAGATGGATGGTCTCTCTTGAGGGAAACAATTTAGAAGTATTTTACTTTCTCAGTAAGTGGTCATACAAGATTGGATGGTCTCTCTTGAGGGAAACAATTTAGAAGTATTTTACTATCTCAGTAAGTGGTCATACAAGCAGGATGGTCTCTCTTGAGGGAAACAATTTAGAAGTATTTTACTATCTCAGTAAGTAGTCATACAAGATGGATGATCTCTCTTGAGGGAAACAATTTAGTAGTATTTTACTATCTCAGTAAGTGGTCATACAAGATGGATGGTCTCTCTTGAGGGAAACAGTTTAGTAGTATTTTACTATCTCAGTAAGTGGTCATACAAGATGGATGGTCTCTCTTGAGGGAAACAATTTAGAAGTATTTTACTATCTCAGTAAGTGGTCATACAAGATGGATGGTCTCTCTTGAGGGAAACAATTTAGAAGTATTTTACTTTCTCAGTAAGTGGTCATACAAGATGGATGGTCTCTCTTGAGGGAAACAATTTAGTTGTATTTTACTATCTCAGTAAGTGGTCATACAAGATGGATAGTCTCTCTTGAGGGAAACAATTTAGAAGTATTTTACTATCTCAGTAAGTGGTCATACAAGATGGATGGTCTCTCTTGAGGGAAACAATTTAGTAGTATTTTACTATCTCAGTAAGTGGTCATACAAGATGGATGGTCTCTCTTGAGGGAAACAATTTAGAAGTATTTTACTATCTCAGTAAGTGGTCATACAAGATGGATAGTCTCTCTTGAGGGAAACAATTTAGAAGTATTTTACTATCTCAGTAAGTAGTCATACAAGATGGATGGTCTCTCTTGAGGGAAACAATTTAGAAGTATTTTACTATCTCAGTAAGTGGTCATACAAGATGGATGGTCTCTCTTGAGGGAAACAATTTAGAAGTATTTGACTATGTCAGTAAGTGGTCATACAAGAAGGATGGTCTCTCTCTCTTGAGGGAAACAATTTAGAAGTATTTTATTATCTCAGTAAGTGGTCATACAAGATGGACGGTCTCTCTTGAGAGAAACAATTTAGAAGTATTTTACTATCTCAGTAAGTGGTCATACAAGATGGATGTTCTCTCTTGAGAGAAACAATTTAGTAGTATTTTACTATCTCAGTAAGTAGTCATACAAGATGGATGGTCTCTCTTGAGGGAAACAATTTAGAAGTATTTTACTATCTCAGTAAGTAGTCATACAAGATGGATGGTCTCTCTTGAGGGAAACAATTTAGTTGTATTTTACTATCTCAGTAAGTAGTCATACAAGATGGATGGTCTCTCTTGAGGGAAACAATTTAGTAGTATTTTACTATCTCAGTAAGTGGTCATACAAGATGGATGGTCTCTCTTGAGGGAAACAATTTAGTAGTATTTTACTATCTCAGTAAGTGGTCATACAAGATGGATGGTCTCTCTTGAGGGAAACAATTTAGTAGTATTTTACTATCTCAGTAAGTGGTCATACAAGATGGATGGTCTCTCTTGAGGGAAACAATTTAGAAGTATTTTACTTTCTCAGTAAGTGGTCATACAAGATTGGATGGTCTCTCTTGAGGGAAACAATTTAGAAGTATTTTACTATCTCAGTAAGTGGTCATACAAGCAGGATGGTCTCTCTTGAGGGAAACAATTTAGAAGTATTTTACTATCTCAGTAAGTGGTCATACAAGATGGATGATCTCTCTTGAGGGAAACAATTTAGTAGTATTTTACTATCTCAGTAAGTGGTCATACAAGATGGATGGTCTCTCTTGAGAGAAACAATTTAGAAGTATTTTACTATCTCAGTAAGTGGTCATACAAGATGGATGGTCTCTCTTGAGGGAAACAATTTAGTTGTATTTTACTATCTCAGTAAGTGGTCATACAAGATGGATAGTCTCTCTTGAGGGAAACAATTTAGAAGTATTTTACTATCTCAGTAAGTGGTCATACAAGATGGATGGTCTCTCTTGAGGGAAACAATTTAGTAGTATTTTACTATCTCAGTAAGTGGTCATACAAGATGGATGGTCTCTCTTGAGGGAAACAATTTAGAAGTATTTTACTATCTCAGTAAGTGGTCATACAAGATGGATAGTCTCTCTTGAGGGAAACAATTTAGAAGTATTTTACTATCTCAGTAAGTAGTCATACAAGATGGATGGTCTCTCTTGAGGGAAACAATTTAGAAGTATTTTACTATCTCAGTAAGTGGTCATACAAGATGGATGGTCTCTCTTGAGGGAAACAATTTAGAAGTATTTGACTATGTCAGTAAGTGGTCATACAAGAAGGATGGTCTCTCTCTCTTGAGGGAAACAATTTAGAAGTATTTTATTATCTCAGTAAGTGGTCATACAAGATGGACGGTCTCTCTTGAGAGAAACAATTTAGAAGTATTTTACTATCTCAGTAAGTGGTCATACAAGATGGATGTTCTCTCTTGAGAGAAACAATTTAGTAGTATTTTACTATCTCAGTAGGTAGTCATACAAGATGGATGGTCTCTCTTGAGGGAAACAATTTAGAAGTATTTTACTATCTCAGTAAGTAGTCATACAAGATGGATGGTCTCTCTTGAGGGAAACAATTTAGTTGTATTTTACTATCTCAGTAAGTGGTCATACAAGATGGATAGTCTCTCTTGAGGGAAACAATTTAGTAGTATTTTACTATCTCAGTAAGTAGTCATAGAAGATGGATGGTCTCTCTTGAGGGAAACAATTTAGAAGTATTTTACTATCTCAGTAAGTAGTCATACAAGATGGATGGTCTCTCTTGAGGGAAACAATTTAGTAGTATTTTACTATCTCAGTAAGTGGTCATACAAGATGGATGGTCTCTCTTGAGGGAAACAATTTAGAAGTATTTTATTATCTCAGTAAGTAGTCATACAAGATGGATGGTCTCTCTTGAGGGAAACAATTTAGAAGTATTTGACTATGTCAGTAAGTGGTCATACAAGAAGGATGGTCTCTCTTGAGGGAAACAATTTAGAAGTATTTTACTATCTCAGTAAGTAGTCATACAAGATGGATGGTCTCTCTTGAGGGAAACAATTTAGAAGTATTTTACTATCTCAGTAAGTGGTCATACAAGATGGATGGTCTCTCTTGAGGGAAACAATTTAGTAGTATTTTACTATCTCAGTAAGTAGTCATACAAGATGGGTGGTCTCTCTTGAGGGAAACAATTTAGAAGTATTTTACTATCTCAGTAAGTGGTCATACAAGATGGATGGTCTCTCTTGAGGGAAACAATTTAGAAGTATTTTACTATCTCAGTAAGTAGTCATACAAGAAGGATGTTCTCTTTTGAGGGAAACAATTTAGAAGTATTTTACTATCTCAGTAAGTGGTCATACAAGATGGATGGTCTCTCTTGAGGGAAACAATTTAGAAGTATTTTACTATCTCAGTAATTGGTCATACAAGATGGATGGTCTCTCTCTCTTGAGGGAAACAATTTAGAAGTATTTTATTATCTCAGTAAGTGGTCATACAAGAAGGATGGTTTCTCTCTCTTGAGGGAAACAATTTAGAAGTATTTTACTATCTCAGTAAGTGGTCATACAAGATGGATGGTCTCTCTTGAGGGAAACAATTTAGAAGTATTTTACTATCTCAGTAAGTGGTCATACAAGATGGATGGTCTCTCTTGAGGGAAACAATTTAGTAGTATTTTACTATCTCAGTAAGTGGTCATACAAGATGGATGGTCTCTCTTGAGGGAAACAATTTAGAAGTATTTTACTTTCTCAGTAAGTGGTCATACAAGATGGATGGTCTCTCTTGAGGGAAACAATTTAGAAGTATTTTACTATCTCAGTAAGTGGTCATACAAGCAGGATGGTCTCTCTTGAGGGAAACAATTTAGAAGTATTTTACTATCTCAGTAAGTGGTCATACAAGATGGATGGTCTCTCTTGAGGGAAACAATTTAGTAGTATTTTACTATCTCAGTAAGTGGTCATACAAGCAGGATGGTCTCTCTTGAGGGAAACAATTTAGAAGTATTTTACTATCTCAGTAAGTGGTCATACAAGATGGATGATCTCTCTTGAGGGAAACAATTTAGAAGTATTTTACTTTCTCAGTAAGTGGTCATACAAGATGGATGGTCTCTCTTGAGGGAAACAATTTAGAAGTATTTTACTTTCTCAGTAAGTGGTCATACAAGATGGATGGTCTCTCTTGAGGGAAACAATTTAGTTGTATTTTACTATCTCAGTAAGTGGTCATACAAGATGGATAGTCTCTCTTGAGGGAAACAATTTAGAAGTATTTTACTATCTCAGTAAGTGGTCATACAAGATGGATGGTCTCTCTTGAGGGAAACAATTTAGTAGTATTTTACTATCTCAGTAAGTGGTCATACAAGATGGATGGTCTCTCTTGAGGGAAACAATTTAGAAGTATTTTACTATCTCAGTAAGTGGTCATACAAGATGGATAATCTCTCTTGAGGGAAACAATTTAGAAGTATTTTACTATCTCAGTAAGTGGTCATACAAGATGGATAGTCTCTCTTGAGGGAAACAATTTAGAAGTATTTTACTATCTCAGTAAGTAGTCATACAAGATGGATGGTCTCTCTTGAGGGAAACAATTTAGAAGTATTTTACTATCTCAGTAAGTGGTCATACAAGATGGATGGTCTCTCTTGAGGGAAACAATTTAGTAGTATTTTACTCTCTCAGTAAGTAGTCATACAAGATGGATGGTCTCTCTTGAGAGAAATAATTTAGAAGTATTTTACTATCTCAGTAAGTGGTCATACAAGATGGATGGTGTCTCTTGAGGGAAACAATTTAGAAGTATTTTACTATCTCAGTAAGTGGTCATACAAGATGGATAGTCTTGAGGGAAACAATTTAGAAGTATTTTACTATCTCAGTAAGTGGTCATACAAGATGGATAGTCTCTCTTGAGGGAAACAATTTAGTAGTATTTTACTCTCTCAGTAAGTAGTCATACAAGATGGATGGTCTCTCTTGAGGGAAACAATTTAGAAGTATTTTACTATCTCAGTAAGTAGTCATACAAGATGGATGGTCTCTCTTGAGGGAAACAATTTAGAAGTATTTTACTATCTCAGTAAGTAGTCATACAAGATGGATGGTCTCTCTTGAGGGAAACAATTTAGAAGTATTTTACTATCTCAGTAAGTGGTCATACAAGATGGATGGTCTCTCTTGAGGGAAACAATTTAGAAGTATTTTACTATCTCAGTAAGTGGTCATACAAGATGGATGGTCTCTCTTGAGGGAAACAAGTTAGAAGTATTTTACTATCTCAGTAAGTAGTCATACAAGATGGATGGTCTCTCTCTCTTGAGGGAAACAATTTAGAAGTATTTTACTATCTCAGTAAGTAGTCATACAAGATGGATGGTCTCTCTTGAGGGAAACAATTTAGAAGTATTTTACTATCTCAGTAAGTAGTCATACAAGATGGATGGTCTCTCTTGAGGGAAACAATATAGAAGTATTTTACTATCTCAGTAAGTAGTCATACAAGATGGATGGTCTCTCTTGAGGGAAACAATTTAGTAGTATTTGACTATCTCAGTAAGTGGTCATACAAGATGGATGGTCTCTCTCTCTTGAGGGAAACAATTTAGAAGTATTTTACTATCTCAGTAAGTAGTCATACAAGATGGATGGTCTCTCTTGAGGGAAACAATTTAGTAGTATTTTACTATCTCAGTAAGTAGTCATACAAGATGGATGGTCTCTCTTGAGGGAAACAATTTAGAAGTATTTTACTATCTCAGTAAGTGGTCATACAAGATGGAAGGTCTCTCTCTCTTGAGGGAAACAATTTAATAATATTTGACTATCTCAGTAAGTGGTCATACAAGATGGATGGTCTCTCTTGAGGGAAACAATTTAGAAGTATTTTACTATCTCAGTAAGTAGTCATAGAAGATGGATGGTCTCTCTTGAGGGAAACAATTTAGAAGTATTTTACTATCTCAGTAAGTGGTCATACAAGATGGATGGTCTCTCTTGAGAGAAACAATTTAGAAGTATTTTACTATCTCAGTAAGTGGTCATACAAGATGGATGGTCTCTCTTGAGGAAAACAATTTAGTAGTATTTTACTATCTCAGTAAGTGGTCATACAAGATGGATGGTCTCTCTCTCTTGAGGGAAACAATTTAGAAGTATTTTACTATCTCAGTAAGTAGTCATACAAGATGGATGGTCTCTCTTGAGGGAAACAATTTAGTAGTATTTTACTATCTCAGTAAGTGGTCATACAAGATGGATGGTCTTTCCTGAGGGAAACAATTTAGAAGTATTTTACTATCTCAGTAAGTAGTCATACAAGATGGATGGTCTCTCTTGAGGGAAACAATTTAGAAGTATTTTACTATCTCAGTAAGTGGTCATACAAGATGGATGGTCTCTCTTGAGGGAAACAATTTAGTAGTATTTTACTATCTCAGTAAGTGGTCATACAATAAGGATGGTCTCTCTTGAGGGAAACAATTTAGAAGTATTTTACTATCTCAGTAAGTGGTCATACAAGATGGATGGTCTCTCTTGAGGGAAACAATTTAGAAGTATTTTACTATCTCAGTAAGTAGTCATACAAGATGGATGGTCTCTCTTGAGGGAAACAATTTAGTAGTATTTTACTATCTCAGTAAGTGGTCATACAAGATGGATGGTCTCTCTTGAGGGAAACAATTTAGAAGTATTTTACTATCTCAGTAAGTGGTCATACAAGATGGATGGTCTCTCTTGAGGGAAACAATTTAGAAGTATTTTACTATCTCAGTAAGTAGTCATACAAGATGGATGGTCTCTCTTGAGGGAAACAATTTAGTAGTATTTTACTATCTCAGTGTATCTGAAATTTGTCCTGATAAGAGATATGATCTTTGATGGGTGTGGCTTTATAAGAGGGGAACTAGTCTGTATGGGCGGTTTGTTTGTAAGAATTGAAGTTTTGCTTGACTGAACATGTTCATCTATTGTTAAATGAATTCTACCCACAAATATTTCATGGTCACATAACATTATTGGTTTGTCCATCTGCTTTCATCTGTTATTCAATCTGAATTATGTAGTTTGCAGATGATATTTTGAGTTTGTCATTAATCTTGTATGCCTTTGTACTATTTTTGCATGGCTATGACTAAAATTAATATCTAGATTGACTTTGTTGAGATTCCCAAGTTTCTGTCTTGAAAATGTCAAATGATTTAAATATCTTTTACAGAAAGTAGTTATGGCATGATTACTTCTAAGGCTAGGGTAGCATCTCCCATTTAAAAAGTTGGCATTAAACACCAATCAATCAATCAATCAATCAATCAATATTATTTTAATAGGAAAAAGAATATCAGCCATGGGAAATGACATCATAGTTTCTGATTGGATGAAATATAAAACGATATATACAAATGTATATAAAATGTAGATCTTCATTGTGTTAAACCTTCATTGTGTTTTAAACTTTTTGTTTTATTAACACTTTTTATCTTTCAGCACTCCATTCTACAAATTGATTGTGCCAACAGTGGATACAGTCAGGTACCAGTTTCTTGTATCTACCTTGATTAAATCATTCAGTCCTGTATTACTTGTGGGACCAGTTGGAACAGGGAAGACATCAGTTGCCAATACAACACTACAGAAAATAGATCCCAAGACATATTCTGTTCTCAACATAAACATATCTGCTCATGTAGGTATTTTGATGAAAAATCTGTTCTCAACATAAAATATATCTGCTCATGTAGGTATTTTGATGAAAATGATATTTGAAATTTGAATTCCTCAGTAAAGTTTACTTATAATGAACTGCTGCAGACCAAATGAATTAGTTTTCTTCATCTAATTTAAGCATCATTGGTTATGAACAAAATTATTCAGAGTTATCTCCCTTGTTCATTGCTATTTGTGAATTGTTTTGTGCATATTTCTTTTTGTTGGTAACAAATTGACTACATTAAATATAATATCAGATGTTGAATAATGGTTTCTTTTGTAAGTAAAAATAATACAATGTATGTTTAAAAATATTGTGTATAATTACTGCCATTAGAGTTCATATTTAAGAAATTGTGTGGGTTTTTTAAAAAATATGTATAGCGTTTTCCTTTTCTTTTTTTTTTTTTTAATAGGACTGTTATTGTAAATGTTAAATAGAGCAACTTGATTGGTCAGCTCAAGAAAATGAATTGAAAAACGACAAGTTTCAATAATTTGCACCATTGTAAAGAGATACCAGTTTCTTTACCACATTTCTTGTGGTATTTTAAAAATAACTTGGTGATATTATTGGTTAGAATAATTTTTATTACAGACAACTTCAAACCAAGTACAAGAGATCATAGAAAGCCGAGTAGAGAAGAGAACAAAGGGTGTATATGTACCTATAGGTGGTAAAAAACTTCTGACTTTCATGGATGACTTTAACATGCCTGCTAAAGATCAGTTTGGATCACAGCCTCCTTTAGAATTAATCAGAATGTGGCTGGATTATGGTTTCTGGTATGACAGAGAAAAGCAAATACACAAAGAAATCAGGGTAGGTTTCTCATTCTTTTCATATTTTTCAGGGGCTGTCATGGTCGTGATCGTATGGTAGTCAAATTTATAACTACCTATACAATCAGTGCCCATCACCACTAAAATTGTGAGTTCGAATCCCGCTCATGGCTAGGTGTACTTAATACAACATTATGTGATAGGTTTGTCAGTGACTTGGGGCAGGTTGGTGGTTTTCTCCAGTAATTCTGGTTTCCTCCACCATTAGATCTTACTGTCACGATATTACTGAAATATTGTTGAAAGTGGTGTTATACACCATAACCCTAACCCTTACCCCTTACCCATAAATTTCGTGTTTTCTGTTAAAAAAAACTTCAGGATTTTCAATAAACTGTTTTGCCTGAAAAAAGCCCTGAATTATATGGCTGAAACATAAGGACATCATGTGATGTTATAATCATGGTCACACTTGAGTTGGTTGTGGAACATCCGTCTGCTGTGTTAATTGTATGATATTTCAATCTTGTGTGTCATTCAATCTTATTGAAGTTATATGTTCGTTGTATCTTTTTTATTAAATATACACAAATATGTTTTATAGAGTCTTGTAGTTGTGGAAATTAATTTGTAAAAGTTGTTCATGCCACGATATACCTGAAATACTGCTAAAGTTGGCATAAAAGACCAATCAATCAATCATTAAATTGTTGACCCCATACAGGATATAGTTAGATGTTAGTGTGTTGCCAAAGAAAAAGAGATACAATATTTATTTTATTTTAATTAGATTGGTGTGTTTTTGAATTTTGTTGGAATTGAAGTTTTTTCTGTCATAGCTGTGGTCCTTATTTTCAAGTTCAGGACACATGGAGTCACATTGTTTATCCTAATTAACATGTTTGATTTTAACCTAATGTTTTTGGGATTAATTAATTTCTCCAGAGTTTTCATCAGGAATCAGTGGACCTGTCATGTGGGACATCTGATATAACAGACCACATTCTTTAGAGGGGAAGGGCCCGGGTGGCTCAATGAGTTAGGTAGTTGGATTACCTAACAACTCATACAAGCCAATCACCAATACGGCGTGGGTTCGCGCCTGGCTTTGTAAATTACAAAAATGGGTGCACTCGACTTGCAACCGCAAGTGATAAAGTTTACCAGTTGCTTGCCCATGGTCGGTGGTTCTCTCCGGGTACTCTGGCTTCTTCCACCACTAAAACTGGTCGCCATGATATAGGTGAAATATTGCTGAAAGTGGCATTAAGTACTAAAAATCAATTTATCAATCAATCAATCATCTTTAGAGGAGACAACTAAAAAGTCAGTCTTATATCATATATATTAGACAGACTTTTTGTTGTATGGAGTTGTTTCAGTTAAATGTGTTTCAATGCCAATAATGGACTGATGATTACTTTTATTATAGGAGATGTTCTTGATAGCAGCTATGGGGCCACCTGGAGGAGGACGTAAGGTGATATCTCGTCGTCTGCAGAGCCGATTTAACCTAATTAACATGACCTTTCCTCAGGTATGTTAGATTTTTCTGTAATTTTGAAATTTGATGTTTTGAAATGACATTCCAAATCTACAATAAGAATAGGCAAGAAAGTTATGCTAAAAATTGTGTAAACATTCTGTTTTTCACTGTCATTGAATGCTACCTTTAATTTTTTTTTGGGTCTAATTTCAATGATTGAGTTAAGCTTTCATAAAATACATCTAGATATAAACTGTTGACTAAGCTTTGAAATATGAAGTTTGCAAAATATATTGGTTAGTATTTCTTCTGTTGAATGAGTTATTGTGAAAATAGATATCTGCAAAGAGTTATCTTTCATATATATTGCATATTACCATCTAATGATTTCCATAAAAAGTGAGTGATTGTTGCTTAACACCAAATGAAAAAAATTTCAGCTATATCATGGTGAGAATAAATTACATTTTAATGAAATGATGATGATGTCTGACTTTGTACTAGACCAACACACTTAGTTGGTTTTTATATTGCCAGCTCACTGAAACAATAGTCCTGGAGAGACATGCTGCTCCACTCGGACACATTATCCTGTTATCCAACATGGCTTTGCCTTTACTCCTGAATTCTGATTGGTAAGTGGAGAAGCAACTAATTCCAATTTCATAGTCATTGGTTTGACTCAACCAGGAGCTTAAACCCACAGTTTACTGTACTAGAGGCTATCCATTACACTGCCAGTGTGGTTCTACCATTATGACAGGATATCCAATATAAATTTTGACAAACATGACAGGTTCTATTGTCTGGGTCAACCACTTTGACTTCATTCAGTTCAAGTTACTGTGATACACAGCACATTACATGTAGAGGGCAGAGAACTTGATATAAAACAGTTGCAGAAAATGCAATAAGTTTAATTATTTTTCCAGGGACTGTCGTGGTCGTGATCGTATGGTAGTTGGATTTATAACTACCTGTGCAATCAGTGCCTCTCACCACTAACGTGTGTACTCGATACAACATTATGTGATAAAGTATGTCAGTGATTTGCGATAGGTGGGTGGTTTTCTGCGGGGACTCCGGTTTCCTCCACCAATAAAACTGACCGCCACGTTATAGCTGAAATATTGTTGAAAGTGGCATTAAACACCATAAGCCCTGACCCCTTAATTATTTTTATTTTTCTTTAGGATTCACAGATTAAGATGATATTTGGTAGCATGTTCAATCAGAAATTACAAGAGTTTGAGGAAGATATTAAACCAATAGGAGATGCCATCACCAATGCAACCATAGAGATGTACTTTGCTATCCAACACAAGTTCAAGCCTACCCCAACCAGGATGCACTACCTGTTTAATCTCAGAGATATCTCCAAGGTTTGTCTTTAAAACGTTTACATACTCCACAGTGAGAAAGACATGCTTCTATATTTATTAGTGGTTGGTATGACAACTGACAAATTCTGGAAAGCAGGTTGATATGTTCAAGTTGCAAAGAAATTTTCTTAACTAGATTGTGCAACATAATGTTTAAAACAGATCAAGGAGCATGATCAACATTGTATGATCTTTCAATGAATTAAGCCTCATTTTATTCAAATGTAAGCTTTTCTGTTTTAAATCTAATTGTATCTTATTTCATCTTTAAGGAAGGAGACTTTCAAACAAAAAAACACAGATTTGATTTCTACCATAATTTCTTCAACATTGCAACACTTCATTGTAATTTTTGTTTAATATTAGCATTTATGAAAAACTATGATAAATATTTCAGGTTTTTCAAGGAATGTTAAGATCCCATAAAGATGTCCATGATACCAAGAATATGATGATCAGATTGTGGATACATGAATGCTTCAGGTATTAATACTTGTCATTCTGACCAGAGTAAAGCTTTGTAGCTTAACTACTAGTGGTGAACATTACAGTAGAATATGTTACAATAGATCTATCAGTCTGCAAGCCAGATGTAGTTAGTTACACACAAATTATTTGCACACATTCCTTTAAGACATCATTCTCTTTTTAGTCTTAGTGAGATTGAAGATTAAAGGGAAAAACAATCCAAGCAAACCGGTGTCATATAGTATTTTGAACAATATTATATGACACCGGTTCACGTGGATTTATTCTTGCCTTTAACACAAGAGAAATATCAATAAATAGAAAACAAATGGTGAAAGATTATTGTTGACACCTACTGGTATGATATTCCAATATAATAAATTTGCATCACAAGATATTTAGGTCCATTTTGATGATAGTTTTGTGACTGGAAAACCTCTTATCACAATTTTTTTTATCATTTTATATATTTTATCATCAATATAGAATAATGGCAGTTTTGAATGTTGAGAGAGACATTATCACTAGTATCCTAGCGAGTCCGATAGAATGAGGTGTAATGTATGTTGAAACCTTCAAAACTGACATTATTGGTATTAAACGTCATAATGTGATGTTACACTGACCAATATTTTCCAGTATCAGAGTCAATATGTTGATTTATTATACCTCATGAATATTAATAAGGATATACAAGCTTTCTATTGGTTATGCTTTGTCATGTGATTTTATTTTATTTTCCACGGTATGACCACTAAATCTTCCAAAGAAGTCATTATTTATCACGTGATCTTACACTGACCTGTAGATATTGACCGATTGAAAAAATTAAAATTGGGACAGATTAATCCCGTTTCGATTGAGATATGGAATAGTATACAATTATTGCACTTCATTGAATATTTTCAACAATATTTCAGTTATGTCGTGGCGGTCAGTTATATTGGTGGAGGAAGCCGGAGGACCCAAAGAAAACCACAGACCTGTCGCAAGTAACTGACAAACTTTATCACATATTGTTGTAGATCCCACTACCATACCATCACGACCACAACGCCCCCTCCCCTGGATGTGTATAAAATAATTGAACATTATCCAAGTTTATAATCTGAAGCATTTACCATCATTTTAGGAAATTGTACATGCACAGGTGACATTCATTACTACACCGGAAGTTTTGACATGATTAAAACACGATTATATATCCGGTGACGACCAAGAATTATTTCCTTACTCTATTAGAAGAGTAAAAATTATAAGACAATGACAAAAGACAAGGTAACAGCCTTATCCAGTTTATTTCGGTATAATAAAACAATTGATTACTACATAAGAAGTCAATACCAGGATATGAGGACCTCTCGACTTGTCACTCTCGTTGACCTGACCTGACCTAAGACGTTGGCCTCGGTCAGGTCAGGTCACCTTGAGTGCCAAGTCTCGAGGTCCTCATATCCTGGTATTGACTTCTTAGGGAGTAATTAATTGTATAATATCAATCAATGAAATCAAAGGAAAAATGTCAAATTTACCGATAATTACAATTATTAGATAATATGTAAAGAAAATAGTAGCACAAGATTGTGCTCTCTGTATGTAAATTAATGTATAAATTCATCCCATCTTCATATGCTTGTGGTTATGGTGTTTAATGCCACTTTCAACAATACTTCAGTTATATTGTGGGGGTCAGTTTTATTGGTGGAGGAAACTGGAGTACCTGGATAAAAACCACCAAACTGCTGTAAGTCACTGACAAACTTTATCCACAAAATTTTGCATTGAGTACACTTTTCCTCAGTGGGATTCGAAGTCACAATGTTAGTGGTAATACTAATAGGCACTGATTGCATAGGTAGTTGTAAAACCAACTACCATATGATCACGACCATGATGGCCCCTCCTTTCTAAGGTGCCATGTATGTTTATTAACTACTTGCATTTAAAGTTTTTAATTAACTTGTAAAAATAGATTTATTAGGAATGATTTTATAACGATTTTTGTTTTTTTTGTTTTTTGTTTTAGAGTATTTTCTGATCGTCTGGTTGATAGAATAGACCATGAAAGCTTCATGGCTATTTTGACAGAGAAACTAGCCTCGCTGTTTGACCAGACTTTCCACAACATTTGTCCAAATAAACAATCACCTATCTTTGGTAAGTATTATTATCCCCTCGCCAACGAAGTTGCGAAGGGATATAGTAATGCTACCATCTGTCCTTCCGTCCGTCCTTCCGTAACATCCTTGTGAACACTCTAGAATCAACAACCTTCAATGGATTTTGACCAAACTTGATACATACTTAGTCCTTAGGAGAGTCTGGAACCCTATTGATTTTCAAGGTCATAAGATCAAAGGTCAAGATCACTGGGTCAAATTTTTTACTGCATAACACCCTGTGAACACTCTAGAATCAATATCCTTCAATGGATTTTGACCAAACTTCATACATACTTAGTCCTTATGAGAATCTGGAACCTATTGATTTTCAAGGTCATAGGTCAAGGTCACCGGGTCAAATTTTTAAGAGAGGGGATACACCACGCTTTGTGTTGCCCTTGTTAAATTTTATACATGTCCTTTTGAGTTGAAAAAACATTTATGTGATAAATATATTTTACCTTGTTTTAACTCGCCTGTCAAAGACCATGTTAGTCTTTGCCAGTAATGGTGTCTGTTAGCAATTTTCATGTCAAGATAGACAACTTTTGGAGACACAGTTTGCTTTTTAATTTAATTATGATTTTATATATATGTTTTTTTTATTATAGGTGATTTCATGAACCTCAATGGTAGATATGAAGATATTATGGACATTGGGAAGTTGAGGAAACACCTGAATGATTGTCTGGAAAAGTACAATAATTCACCAGGGGTGGTCAGGATGGATCTGGTCCTATTTAGAGATGCCATAGAACACAGTAAGATTTATTTTTCTCACCCCTTGGATAAAGTAGTCCAGTAATATTGGTGAAAAGAAAATTCGATCTTACACAGGATTCTGGGTATGAAAAGCTACATGAGCATTTTCCTGCAATGTTGTTTTTCATTGCTGAAGTATATTGTCGATTTATTGATCTACATCCATGTCTTGGCAGTACATGAGACAAAGAAAGTGTGGTCTTTTAAGACTGGTGACTTCTTGAATGAGGTTCAATTCTTATGAAACTTTCTATGACAGGTCAAGATAAAGGTGACCTTTTAATACAGGTGATTGCTTAATAAAGGTAACCACATAAGCAGGTTTGACTAGCTTCTTGATTATGAAGATATAATTGAAAGATATGTATCTGCTTTAGAATATCTACAAAGATGGTCGAAGATTCCACGATCTTAAACACTTTCCTGGTTTCATAATTGATTTCATTTCAGTTTCCAAGATAATTCGTGTAATAAGGCAGCCATGTGGTAACATGATGTTAGTGGGTATAGGAGGGAGTGGACACAAAAGTTTGACCAGACTTTCATCATTCATCTGTAAAATGTCTGCTTTTGAGATAGAGATTAATAAACAGTATAGGAAAAAGGAATTCAGAGATGGTAGGTTTACATTCAATCAGGAAATTATGTCAGATTTAAATTTTTCAAATCAAACTATATACTTGTTAAGAAACTGTATTTTTATTATCATCTGTGCTTTATTATTGTTTTGTTTGCCATTGCATAATGGGTTTTTTATCACAATACACAGACCAAGTTCCACTTTTGTTAATATTCCTTATATGGTTCTAGAGTTATACACCCTTGTTTACCTGGGACATCCTATCCTTATGGACACATTCTTGGTAACAAAACCCTATTGGAACAATCTGATGATAACTCCTCTATCAGCTTCCTACTATTAACTTTCTTACTTGTTTGTGTGTGTTTTTTTAATTTATGTTCATATAGAAATTTAGAATTTAAAAGACTTTGGTAACAATGGGAACACACAATATATCTTTTGACAAAATTATTTTGAGGTTATTTCTCAAATAAAAATATTTTTTGAATTGAATTGTTTCAAAAACATATAGTTTGTCTGTATTCTTTGTCATTTTCTCAACCTAGAAACCTTGATTGATTGATTGATTGATTGATTGATCGATTAACACCAACTTTAGCAGTATGTTAGATATAGTGTAACATCATAGTAAACAGAATATAGCAAGCATCAATCTTTTGTTTTATATTTATTTTAACCTGGAAAGAAAAGAGTTATTTTACAAATTTATTAAATTAAAAACACACAATATTAATAATGACATTTGAAGTCGTAATCTTGTTGTTTTTACCTAAGCACAAACATTCTCTTTCAGATCTGAAGAGATTATACTGGCAAGCTGGAGTACTCAACAAGCCTACAGTGTTTATCTTTAGTGATAACCAAGTTGTGGAAGAAGTTTTCCTTGAGGACATAAACAATATCCTTAGTAGTGGGGAAATACCAAGCCTTTATAATGATGAGGAATTTGATGAGGTACAAATTCATGGTGTATAATCAATTTAAATATTATAGTTAGTCTACCAGGTATAATTAACTAGACTATATAAATTATAGTTAGTCTACCAGTTATAATTAACTAGACTATATAAATTATAGTTAGTCTACCAGGTATAATTAACTAGACTATATAAATGACAATACAGTGAAGCGTGTGCAGTCCGACACCTGAGTTTTCCAACATCCTGTGACATCCGACAAAAAATTTATGGTCCCAAAATATTTCTGTTAACTACAATAAAACCTGAGTATTCCAACATCCTGTACAATCTGACACATTTCCCTGATCCCTTAGTGTGTCGGATTAGAAAAGTTCCACTGTACTTGTATATTGAAATTTCTCTATAACACAAACTGTGAAAGCTGTCTAAACCAGAACTGAATAAAACGGAAACCTGCCTAAGCTCAACCTCCTTGCGGCCATCTTTTGTGTTCTGAATAGACAAGTGGTCAGTTTATACAAGTTAATTTAACAAAGATTTCCTTCATTGGAACTTTAGTTTAAGGTTCAGTTTTTACAGGATTCCGTTTTATTCAGTGTTTGGTTTTGACAGGTTTCGCTGTATATTGAATATCAAATGAGTTATTTTAATTGTTTCAAGTGTCAATTTAACAAATAGTAATTTCTTGTACAGTATTCCCCCTCTTATGAGGCCACTCCCATCAAAAGTAATCCCCCTCTTATGAGGCCACTCCCATCAAAAGTAATCCCCCTCTTATGAGGCCACTCCCATCAAAAGTAGTCCCCCTCTTATGAGGCCATTCCCATCAAAAGCCGCCCCTCTTATCTTGCCAACTTTCAGATGCATTGAGGTTAGTAAATCACTATTAAATTGCCCCCTCCCTCAAGAGAGGCCATCCCTCTCATAGTGCCACTTGTTCATTGCAGAAAGGGTTGCCCTATAAGAGGGAAATACTGTATTTTATGAAATGATATGATTGTACAGATTTCAAGTGGAATTTTCATGTATAAATAACTACATGTTGATTAGGTATTAAGAATAAAAACCAACAAATGTACTCTGCTTAATATTTAGTGAGACAATTTGAGTACAGAGGATAACCCAGAATTATATTACCCTACCTTTTAGTAGAGTAAGTGAGTGATTGTTGTTTAAGCCCTACTTGCAATTTTTTAGCCATATCATGGTGAGAACAAGTTAATTTTCAATGAGATGTTGATGAGGTCCGCTTTGTACTAGACCAACATGCTGAGTTGGATTTTTATAGTGCTAGCCCATTGAAACAGTCCGCAGATAGGCATGTCGCCCCACTCTGACACATTATCATGATTACAAGCCAACCAGTTGTTGCTCTTTCTTCTTAATACTGCGTGCTTAGCAAAGAAGCAACAAATACCAATTTTATAGTCTTTGGTAGACCTGATTAGGGCTCTAACCCACGATCTACCACACTTGAGATGAGTATGCTAACCATTACACCACCAATGTGGTTCCTTTTAGTAGATCAAATCTTCATGTTATAATTACTAGGTTAGGAATGCTCTGTCAGAAGTAACACAAAATGAGGGTATAGAAGATACCCCTCAGAGTATATTCTCCTTCTTTGTGGAGCGTGTCAGATCAAATCTTCATGTTATAATTACTAGGTTAAGAATGCTCTGTCAGAAGTAACACAAAATGAGGATTTAGAAGATATCTCTCAGAGTATATTCTCCTTCTTTGTGGAGCGTGTCAGATCAAATCTTCATGTTGTTATGTGTATGAGCCCCGTTGGAGAACCATTCAGGCAAGACACGTTCTGTAGACTGGTGGTTTGATTGAATTTATGTTGAATGAGCAAAATATTTATAATTATATTTCAATGGACACATAAATTTTACAGTGGCATCTTTTTTTGTGTGTAAAGGTGTGTTTACATGGTCAACTTTTTTTTTTCAAACACCCTTCAAACTTTACCTGGATACCTGTTTCAAACACAAATTTGATAGTCTCAACACATATCCAAAATCCCTTCTAATATTTGATAGACCCATCTGCAACATATTTTGACAACAAGTTGAGACAATCAGTTTTGTATAAAACATGGGAACATGTAGAGTTTGAAGGAAACAGACAATGTTACTGTTTGAATGCACATTAAGGGAAGAAGTAATGTTTGACATCTGTAAAAGGTTATGGCATGGCACATCCACGTGTATTATTAGAGGTACCAAGAGTTGCCGTTGTCTAAATCACATTGTCTATGGGGAATTTTTACACTTGTTTTTAGTTGAATTAATAAAAGGTAGGCATCTATGTATATGTATTATCCTTGTTAATCCACTATTGTAAATTTCATATTCAACTGATTGTGACCAAATATGTACACAAACTATATATCAACTAAATGCCACCTGAATTTGAAAATCCTTAAGTTTCTGTTAATGATAATAGATGTCATGGTCCTCCCAAGATGAAATAAAAAAATATTCTTATTTTTTTGTTATTTATTAGCACTAAGAGAGAAACAATTCACCCCAATTAGCAAACTAATGGGTTCATTACTGGACAGATTCTAACTTTGAATTTATATACAAAATTATTACAACCCATCTTGTCCAGTGTTTGGATTATAAATAGCTACTCTTTTCTTGTGAATCTTTTTTTTTTTAATGATATTTATTTTTATATGTTTGTTGCTCACATAAATATTATGTAAAGAATCTCCTGGAATTGAACATAAAATCATTAAATTATCATATATTTTAATATTATAGGGGTTGCCACTTTCAACAATATTTTGTGGCGGTCAGTTTTATTGATGGAGGAAACTGGAGTACCCGGAAAACAACCACCAACCTGTTGCATGTCACTGACAAACTTTATCACATAAAGTTGTATCAAGTACACCTCACCATGAGTGGGATTTGATAGGCACTGATGGCTTTGGTAGTTGTAAGTCCAACTACCATACGATCTCAACCATGACAGCCCCTCCTTAATATTATACGAACACTCCTACATCAATGAATCACTGTCAACTCTTAAAATGCAAATTATGACATGTTTCTTCAATATCCTTCATCATGCATGCTCACAGTCAAAAGAGTGGAAACACAAATAATCTAATCTAATATAAAAACAGGATCTGCTAATGTTACCTAATGCCTGAGGGAGATACTTCTTATATCTTACTCATTGTTATATCTATATATTATAGGAATCGTGTACGCATGTTTCCAGCGATTGTGAATTGTACCACTATTGATTGGTATAGTGAATGGCCACAGGATGCCCTGTTAGAAGTTGCTGAGAAATATATACAGGAAGTATCTTTGGGTTCTGAGAAACAGGTAAGTTTTGTAAGATTTTCTAAAGATTTACCTGGTATACTGTGATATCAACCACCAGAGGGTTTCCTTGTTTATTTCCACATCTATCTGATAAATTACTCTACTAATATTATGATATTATTACATGATGATTTATGTATTGGCATTGGTATTGATCTGAGTTGAAGCCGAAGGACAAATACAGCTGTCCGAGGACCAATAACAAGGCCAATTCATTACATCTTTATTAATTAACTGCTAACTTTGAATTTTTTTTTGAGAGGGAGCGAGGTCGTGATGGTTATGTTTCTTTTCTTTTTTATTTGCAAGCGCATCTAACATCTCTTTCAAATATCACAATAGACCATTTGCACATATCCAACTTGATTCTAAAATTAGACATTTTTACACCTGACATAACACAGAAATAAAATTATCTTTATTGTTGGAATTTGTTTTGATTATTAAATAATTTGAACTGATTGAATAACGTTACTTTTTCAGGACAGTTTCAAACCCCTGATAGTGAAGATGTTTTATGTAATGCATAAATCTGTGTCAGATTTCTCACGTAAAATGCTGCTGGAGATGAGACGTCATAACTATGTCACACCTACAAATTACCTGGAACTTGTCAGTGGTTATAAAAAGTGAGTATTGAGTCACACCTACAAACTACCTGGAACTTGTCAGTGGTTATGAAAAGTGAGTATTGAGTCACACCTACAAACTACTTTTAACTTGTCAGTGGTTATAAAAAGTGAGTATTGTATCACACATACAAACTACTTTTAATTTGTCAGTGGTTATAAAAAGTGAGTATGCCAGCGATAGGATGGGTCTATGGGTGGTGGTTTAGATTGACACAAGTGATACAAGAAATTATTGATAAGGTCAGGAAAATTTGATCCACCAATAGACATCCCAACCAATTTTATTTTTCTCTTGTGAGCTACTGCAACAAATCTTTTATGGTATGAAATGAAAGTGTAAATAGTGAAGATCAACAATTCCACCAATATCAACAAAACAAACAGTCATCTGTCACCTCAACTCACTGAACACAAAAAAAAACCAAAACATATGACATTGGAAATCCAGGCTTGGTTCTGGAACAGACACAAAAAAAAGTGTCGGCATTAAACAAGGATGGTGGTTTTTTCTAAATATTTTTAGGTTAAGTTGTGTATTTGATACATCCCATATAACACTATAGTACTAATCCTCAAGTCAGAGAAACTATCTAATAACATTGGTGGTGTAATGGTGTCAAACCACTAATTAATTTCTTTATGGTTTTCTACTAAATTTGTGTTTTTTCGAGCCTACCTGGTCATTTTATCTTAAGTTTAACCTTTCCAAGACCATATATTTTCTGAAACGTACATGATTCCTCTACGTTCTGTCAAAATATGAGGGCATGTTTAAAATCTTACAGTGAAATGCCATGCTACGGAAAACACCTACTCTAAAAGTAGCTCGGTCATTCCCAAGAAATTCAGTATTTATAGGTCATGCATCAAATCCTCCATAGAGGTATTAAAATACAACTAAATCCATCAAATTTGGGCTCAAAATAATCCTTATTTATTTAACTTCAATTATCAATTTTAATTAGTCCATTCCATTCAGTCGTTTTCACAATACTACAAAGTGAAAGGAACTTTTTTCTTGAAAAGGGACTACTTTTGTATATGTTCTAAGCTCTGATTGGTGAATTAGTGGTTTGACACCTAATGGTTAGCATGCTCGACTCCAGTGTGGTAGATCATGGGTTTCGAGTGTGTTGGTCTAGTACAAAGCAGACATCATCATATCATTGAATTGTAACTTGTTCTTGCCATGTTAATAGCTGAACAATGGCTTACTTGGCATTAAACAACAATCAATCACTCTATTTCTATAAGATGGTTTGGTTTATAGTGTTTAACTCCATTTTTAACAATATTTCAGTTATATCATGGCGGTCAGTTTTATTGGTGTAGGAAACTGACATACCCGGAGAAAACCACAGACCTGTTGCAAGTCACTGACAAACTTTATCACATAATGTTTTATCGAGTACGCCTCGCCATAAACAGGGTTTAAACTCACGACCACAAAGACCCCCTATTTCTATAGGGATATTTTATACTTGAAACAGCACATTACTAAACTTTTATTTATTTTACTTACAGATTGATGTCTTCTAAGAGAACTGAACTGGAAGATCAATCCAATAAGCTAAAAAATGGTTTGAATAAGATAGACGAGACAAGAACCAAGGTCAAGTACATGACAGAAGAACTAGAAGATGCTCGGGTTAAGGTGTTGCAATACCAGAAAACATGTGATGAATATCTCATTAATATTGTACAACAGAAAAGAGACGCTGATGAGCAGCAAAAGGTAGGTCTGAAGATACCATAACTCATAGATAATTGTTATGTAGCAATCAACTTGCCATCGTCAGATACCCATGACTAAAAACACTCTGATACTCTCCACTCTTCACTCTTGGGTAAAAAAAAAATCTAAATGTTTTAAAATGACTCGTGAATTATTCATGATTACAAGGATTTCTCAGTCAGCTGACCTATGGGTGATGAGTGGAGAGTAATCTGATCAGCCGTGGGTTACCAACTATATGAACTTACATAAACTAAATACATATCAATAACTTCTACTTACAATACTGTTAGTGCTATGTTTTGAAGGTCATACAAATATAAATATCAGTTGCTGTATTAATGTTGTAAAGTGGTAAACGTATATTGCAGTAGTTCCCTCTCTTTAAAGGCCACCTTCTTATAAAACCAGATGTACTGAGATAATAAAATATTAGTAGATTCTCCCCCTCATGAGAGACCACACCTCTTATAAATCACCCTGCGAACACAACCGATCTGCTAAACGTCACTGTCAAACTTTATAATCTAATGTTGTATTGTTTTTCTGCTACATGTTATAACTGTAGGCTATGTTAACTCTGTCTTCAGACTGTAACACAGAAGAGTGAGAGAATTGCAGAAGAGGAAGCCAAGTGTAAACATATGGCAGATATAGCACAACATGACTTAGATGAAGCAATGCCTGCTCTTAAAGAAGCTATAGAGGTAATTAATATCCTGGTGTAAAAATAATTTTCTTATATCAAAACAAAATACAGTCAAGCCTGTCTGTAAAGGGCACCTCTATATAACAAATAACTGTCTGTAAAGGGCAGCTTCACTTCTCCCATTAATGAATAGTGCATATAATTTTAGCTTGTATATAAATGGCAACTTTTCATAAAGGTCACATTTTCAGGTTCCCTTGAGTGCCCTTTATATACAGATTTGACTTTTTGTATTATTTGGAGCATGTTATATTTTTTTTAAATCCTAATGGCGATACAGTAATAAGCTTATTTAATTATTATATTTAATCAGCATCAGTGGTATAATGGTCGGCTTGTTCATTTTGAGTGTGGTAGATCATAGGTTCGAACCCTAGTCTGGTCAAACCAAAAACTATAAAATTGGTATTTGCTGCTAAGCATGCAGTATGAAAGAATAAGAGTAAAGACTGGTTGTATTGGAATCGGGATAATGTGTCACGAGTGGAGCAACATGTCTACCTACAGACTGTTGTTTCAGTGAGCTAGCACTGTTAAAATCCAACTAAGCATATTAGTTTAGTACAAAGTGGACATCATAATTTTCACATCGAAACGTAGCTTGTTCTTGCCTTGGTCATGCTGAAAATTTGTTCACTTGGCATTTAACAACAATCACTCACTCACATATTGACTGATTTGCCATTATAAGTTGAGAAGGAAGTGCCAATTATACCTGTATTCCATGCAATCAGTGACTATCACCACTAAAGTTGTGAGTTCGAACCCTATTCATGGCGAGGTGTACTCGATACAACATTATGTGATGAAGTTTGCCAGTGATTTGCGACATGTCAGTGGTTTTCTCCAGGTGCTCCGGTTTCCTCCACCAATAAAACTGATCGCCACAATAGAACTGAAATATTGTTGAAAGTGGCGTTAAACACCATAAACCAAACCAAACCTACCTGTAGTCCAGAAAATACAGTAGTCTTATTGATTTGTTGGTTTGTATCAATACAAAAAATGTCAAAATTATTTTGTATACACTTTAAATTATCAACTGTATACAATGTCTCTTTCTTTCAATATAAAAAATAATAATAAACTTGAGGCTTTGTTTTTTAGGCTTTAGACTCATTGAACAAGAATGACATAACAGAGATCAGATCATATGGTAGACCTCCGGCACAAGTAGAGAAAGTTATGGAAGCTGTCATGATTCTACGAGGCAGTGAACCAACATGGGCAGAATCAAAGAAGCAACTTGGTACATTATATTTTATTTTATTGTAAATCTTAAGGTTTATCTTTGTTTTGTCCTTTACGAAATTGACAAGAAATTTTTTTGATTAATATTTGGGATCTGAAAATGTTTTATTTTTTTTATTTTTGAAAGACATTTTTCCTAGTGTTAACTAAAGACAATATTTTCTACCTGCATTTAAGTCCAATTTGCATATTTGATAGCCATTGTAATATATTCATATTTGTATATATATTTTTAGAATTTTACACATGAATAAGTATAGGTTGCTGGTGTGGATGCAGGATTCTATGTTACGGGGGAGGAGGATTTTCACCATTTGAATCCACACCTGGGTTAAAATTCAGTATAATTACAATATTTTGATTTCCTAAGCCTTCTGTAATTATTATTTGCAAGGTATTAATTAATTTTTATTTCGGCTTATTTTTAGGTGATCAAAATTTCATCAATAAGTTGATAGCTTATGATAAAGACAATATATCAGACAAAATGTTAAAGAAAATAAGTAGTCACTATGTGAACCAGAGTGATTTCCGTCCAGAGATAGTTGGGCGTGTCTCTCTCGCTGCCAAGTCTCTATGCCTGTGGGTCAGGGCAATGGAAATGTATGGACGTGTATTCAGGGTGGTTCAGCCTAAACAACAGAGATTAAATGTCGCCATGAAACAGCTGAATGAGAAACAAGAGGCACTGGCAGAGGCTCAAGAAAAATTAAAAGAGGTTTGTATTGAGGGAGAGGAGGAGTTCCAACAATAAACAATTGTCATCATTTTCATTTTTCATCATAACAAATTAAAACTGACAATTAAGTTTTAGACAAGAATAAATCTAAATCACAATACAGGAAAAAAACTAAATCCATCCTATTACAAAGGATATATAAAATTCTTTGGCAAAAAAAAACCCCTTCATTTTTTCATTGTTTCACTTCACTTGTGATTTCTTGATTAAGTGATTATTAATCATTTGAATTAGGAATATATATATAATATGTAATTGAAATGATATTGTTTTGACCTCTCATATATATTATGCTGCAATTGTGAAAAAATTAAAAATGTCCATTATCTTCAAAAGCATGTTTGATTGATGCATAATGAAAACAGTTTTTTTTTATTGGTTTCACAATTTCTTAATATTCTTTACAGATATAGCTCTATTGGAAGCTTCAGAGCAAGAACTAGATTTCAGGACAAAATAAGTGGCAAGACTTACATTTGGTAAATTTCAAGGGGTACCAGTTGGAAGCAGTTCCATATACATGTATAAACAATTTTACTGCATACACAATTTCAAAATTCCAGCCGTGTAATTCATCTTTTCTTGCTAATTTCAATAAATTTATTTACAGGTGAGGGCTAAAATGGAGGAGCTAAAAAGAGTCTATGATGAGAAACTAGACCAGAAAGAGGACTTAAAACGCAAGGCAGATTACACAGAAATGATGCTGGAGAGGGCTGCTAAACTGGTGGAAGGTCTGGCAGAGGAGAGGGTTCGATGGGAAAAAACAGTAGAGGTAACACATCAATAATTGAGTTGCCAGGGCGAAGAAAAGATTCATGAAAATGGAAATTTAATTTTAGTCAAAGTGAGAAAAAAATTAGATTGAAAATTTTAAATAGACAGTCTAAAAACATGAACAAATGGGGGTTTAGAGGTTATGATGTTTAATGCCACTTTCAACAATATTTCAGATATATCGTGGCGATCCGTTTAATTGGTGGAGGGAACCGAAGTAACCAGAGTAAACCACTAACCTGTGGCAAGTCACTGACAAACTTTATCACATAAATTGTACTGAGTACACCTTGCCCTTAGTGGGGATTCAAACTCACAACTTTATTTTGTAAAAAAATAAACATGGGCAAGATTTGCTGAGGATAGACATATGTTATGAGTTTATTCAGAATTCAGTATTAAAAGATTTTTTTTTATTATAATTTTTGTATGTAGAACAAACTTGTCATCTGATATGATGTTTTCTGACATGAAATTTATGACATCAATAGCAAATTTTGGTATTTTCCAACTATTTGCAAAATTTTCAAATAAGAGAAAACTTTGTTTTAATTACTATCAAATTACATTATTTGACACATTAATCAATTATAAAACAACTGTTTCCATTTTCAATAATTTTTTTCATTACTTTTCATAATTCTTAAACAATTACATGTAAAATTTAATGGAAGAATTATCTCATTTATAATATTTTAGCATTTTTTTTTATCTTTTATTTTATTTAAGTTGCTGCAGATGAAATATATTGGAATATTTAGTGCCTTTTCATGGACTATAGTTATAACTGGAACAATGTCAATTGATTTATAGCCAGGATAGCCTTAGAGAAAATTGTCTTGATCAGAAAGATATGGCTATCTTACATTTGCGCTACATACCACGATATCACTGAAATACTGCTAAAGTTGGCATCACCAATCAAAGGATACATTAGCACTAATTAGAGATTTTTAAGCACATGAAATGTGCCAAAGAGAAAGTATATAAAATTCACAAATTTATAAATAACCTGTATGTTAGGTTTTTATTTAAATCACATGTAAAAAGGCACAATCGTATGTATTATTGATGGAAATGAACAGTTTTTTTGGTGCAAACATAGAATGCTGAAAAATATGGTATATTGATAATTTTGATTTTTCTTATATTGGATACAGTTATTTGATGGAATGGATTTGACTCAAGTTAAATGTATTAAATTTATACTTATCAGAATTTAGGAAAAAGACTTGGTTATTTGCCTGGGGACTGTATGATAGCAGCTGCCTTTATGTCATATCTTGGTCCATTCTTATCTAACTACAGAGAAATTATTGTCAAGAAAACATGGATTCCACAGGTGTGTTTTAGATATATATGTAACAAATTCTTCTTTTTTTGTTAATTTACTGGAAATTGAAAAACAAATATTGTATGACCTGTTTTAAATATTATTTTAAGTTTTAAGTATAAGTTTGCACAATATTCAGTACAAAACATGTAAAACTATTTTTACTAATCTAGATTTATTTTAGAAATTATGATTCCTTTTGTCTAAACTAATATACAATAGCATATGACTGGATATATTTCTATGGTAAACCGTAATATATTTATATATTCAAGAGAACTTGCAAATATTTTTTACTGTTTACGTGCAATTTTTTTTTTTATTAAATATGAGAAATGCTTATGTTTATTCACATTATAACTAATATTTCATGCAACAAAAATATATTGTATAGTTTTGTCTTTATTCCTTATAAAAAAGATTGTCAAGCTTGGAATTCCGTGTTCACCAACATTTGACTTCTGTGAGTTCATGGCCCGTCCTACCCATGTTAGAGAATGGAATATCCAAGGGTTACCTAGTGACAGTTTCTCCACAGAGAATGGTGTCATTGTGACGTCTGCTAGTAGATGGCCTCTTATGGTGGACCCACAGGGACAAGCTATTAAGTGGATCAAGAATAAAGAGGCTGAAATGGTAAAAACTGCACTTATAAATAAATTAAATGGTATTATTTTGATATATATGAAGCATGCTTAACTGTATAATTTGCTTCTCAAATAATGATAAAAGAAGGAACTAGATTGATTGATTATTGCTTAATTAGTCTAGCAGTACAAATACGGTAGTATACTTTATTTGGAAGACGAAAATTTATATTTACGTTTGCGGACAATGTCGCACACAATTTATGCTGCCAAATTTGAGCAGACGATAATTCATCAACATATACTTTTACGACGGAAAAGTCAGTCACATATACATTTATGACGGGAAAGTCGGTCATATTGATGGAGCATCCGTAACAATAATATTGTGTTTGCATATTTTAATTGCACACATATTATTGATTTTGGATATGTTGATTATTTTCAGTGAATATAGATGTTATTAAAACATTAACAACAGTGTAGATAATTTTATTTAATTATTTTATTACCTGGCTTAAATGTGTGCACCGGCGCATGTGCTAATGAGATTATACCCAATCGATAAATCGCTCGTTTGCTTACAAACTTTGTAATACAAAGCGAAAGAAGGACGTCATGTTAGAACATCCAATATTGCAGCTATATTCGGGATGAGAACAAGTTCAAGAAATAAAAGCTATATAGAGATGAGGAAGGGATGAACCAACCATGGCGACAACTTTTAGAAAAGTATGAAAAGTTGAATAGAGACAAAAAAAATTAATCTTTTGTAGTTACTATGAAGTGCCTATTCTTTTTCAAAATCTACAAAAGAGGTCTTTAACGTACAGGGAGGGTGGAACTCTCTAAACAAATTACCCACTATGGACCACATTCAATCTTTCTGTATTATAACCTGACAACCAGCCAATCCTCCACCTGAGTGTGAGGATAACTATAATTGTTTACATTGTAACAGGAATAACTAATATTTTCAGGGTTTAAAGGTGATAGATTTTCAGCAGACGGACTATATGAAATCTTTAGAGTGTGGTATTCATTTTGGAACTCCAGTTTTACTACAGAATGTTAGAGAGAGCCTTGACCCTTCACTTGATCCCATACTTAAAAAATCAGTTGTCAAAAAAGGTTTGTAATTTTAAATTGTACAAGACAATAGTATGGTGAACAGTGTCTCTGAAAAACATGTCAATTCTAGTGTTTTCATGGCCATGAAAAGAAAGTTAGGGTCATCAATTTCACCAATATCAACAAAATGAACAATTACCTCTCATCTTAAATGAACTCGCTGAACACAAAGAGACCATGCCATATTAGTCTGTTCTCCTGGAGTTCATGGTTTTATTACATCAAAGTCTTTGTAGAATTGGTGCTTGCTGCTTCACCACTTACTACACAGCATTAAGTAGACAGCATGGACTAGTTATAAAGTTAAATTATTGTTTTTTTGTGTGTATAAATGGATCTTTTCTATAAAAGATATGGTCTTGTAAAACTATCTCCCATGGGTAAAAGTCAAGTAAATTGTAGTGATTTGTTTGATGTGATTTTGAAAGGAAATTCATTGCCTGAAAATTTTCTTTCTTTTTAAAATGTCATTGTTAAATTTGAAAAACAGTTGCCAAAAAGTATGTTTGTTTATCTGTAGTTCACTGTAAAATAACAAGAAATTTGTTATTCTATTTACGTTCCAAGTCTGTCATATTATCTATCTTGTTTCTCATACACTTTGATGATATAGGTATTATCTATCTTGTTTCTCATACACTTTGATGATATAGGTATTATCTATCTTGTTTCTCATACACTTTGATGATATAGGTATTATCTATCTTGTTTCTCATACACTTTGATGATATAGGTATTATCTATCTTGTTTCTCATACACTTTGATGATATAGGTATTATCTATCTTGTTTCTCATACACTTTGATGATATAGGTATTATCTATCTTGTTTCTCATACACTTTGATGATATAGGTATTATCTATCTTGTTTCTCATACACTTTGATGATATAGGTATTATTATGTTTTTTAGGTGGAGTATTGTTTATCATGTTGGGTGACAAAGAGATTGAGTACAACCCAGAGTTTAGATTCTACATTACAACCAAATTAAGTAACCCTCACTATCCTCCAGAAATCTCTACAAAGACAACCATTGTTAACTTTGCTGTCAAGGAACAAGGTATGATGTATATAGCTAAAACAGATGAGGAAATGTTATTTTTCAGCCAGGGGCGGTCATGGTCATGATCGTATGGTAGTTGGATTTACAACTACCTATGCAATCAGTGCCTATCACCACTAACGTTGTGAGTTTGAACCCCAATCAGGCGAAGTATACTCGGTTGTTTTCTCCTAGTACTCCGGTTTCCTCCACCAATAAAACTGATGGCTACGATATTACTGAAATATTGTTGAAAGTGGTATTAAACACCATAACCCTAACCCTAACCCTTTTTCAACCATTTATATTGCTTCAATTTAGAGTCATGGAGGGGCCATTTCACACTCATTTTAGGGTATGAGTTATACTCATTGTTGCTGAACCCTACTGTGACTGTGAAATGTAGAACACCAATAAAAGCACTGATCCTTTACTTTAATTTGTGTCTAAGTATAATTTTGGATAGTCTCTCATGTTCATTTTCAACCATGTCCTTTATTACTAATGCAATTCTTTTTTCAGATGAACATGTTTGTAATGAGTAAAGAATAAATATGTGTAGTTTTGAAATCTATTGAAGATCAAATATTAAAACAAAAATGAATAGAAATTTAAAAATGCTATATTGCTTTAGACACAGAAAGAAAGTGAAAATTGTACAAGATATTTGTATAGACAGATTGTTCATTCGTTTACACAGAAATAAAACTGACCACCACGATATAACTGAAATATTGTTGAAAGTGGTGTTTAGCACCATAACCCTACCTAACCCATTGGTTTACATTATATTTGAACACATTATAGGTTTAGAAGCCCAGTTTTTAGGTATTGTTGTGAAGAAGGAGAAGACAGAATTAGAAGAGACTAAGGATCAGTTAGTAAAGAGTATTGCCAGTGGTAAGAAGAGGTTAGAGGAATGTGAAGATGAAATTCTCAGGTTAGTAGAAAAAAATGGAGGAACATAAAGATGAAATTCTCAGATTAGCTTATAATTTTAGAGAAAACAAATTGAAGGAACATAAAGATTAAATTCTCAGCCTACTTTATTATTTTGTTTTACCAAGTTTCCACTGTTTTCATTATCAAACAAGACTGAAATAAAATAATAGAAGTGAAACAATAGACTTTGTATACCATCTCTGTGACTTCAACAACATCAAGTATCATTGCATTCTGTTTTGTAAAGCATTTTTATCCTCCAAGCTATTTGTATTGTTCACTCATGCATATAGCATTCTTGATTTTTATAATTATTTATATTTTCTCAATAACTTTGTACTGCACAGTTTAATAAAGACTACAGTCCTTCATTCAGAATTTGTTGAAAATTCTCCTATTTTTTCCTTATGTCAAATTTTTAATACAAAAGACAATAAATGTTTTTTTTTTGTGTTATAGACAAAAACCTTTAATTTCCATTGATTTCCTATTACAATCTTATTACTTGTAGACTTCTGAATGAAACAAAGGGTTCTCTACTAGATGATGAACAGTTAGTCAACACATTACAGACATCAAAGATGACATCACAGGAAGTGTCAGAAAAACTTCAGATATCAGAACAAACTGAACATAAGATTGATGCTGCTAGAGAGGCAGGTTGATATAACGTAACCCGTCCCCCCTCCATTCATAAATATTGTCACTTCTTAACAACCCCCATGCAGAATTTTTGATTATAGCATACATTCTATGTTGAAAAGGCTGCTTTCCAAACAATTTGACAATATTCATCAGGTTAAAATTGTGTTTAATGTCCTTTAATAAGTGGAAATGAACCTGAAGTGTTAGTTTTTTCTATGTGAAGAATCATCAGAGGTGTAATTGTTAGCTTGATTGCCTCGATTGTGGTAGATAATGGGTTCGAGCCCTGGTTGGGTCAAATCAAAGAAAATAAAATTGGTATTTGTTGCTTCTCGAGTAACCACCCTGTATTAAGGAGTAAGAACAAAGACTTGTTTGCTTTGAAGCAGGATAATGTGTCTGAGTGGAGTGACATGTCTACCCACAGATTGTTTATTCAATGAGATAACACTATAAAAATTAGTTACCGGGTAGTCTAATACAAAGCAGACATTATTATCATCTCATCGAATGTAATTTGTTCTCATTATAATTAAGCTGAAAAGTTACTCACTTGGCATTAAACAACAATCACCCTCTCAAATACTTGTGGCACGGTTTCTTCCTCCAATAAAACTGGCCAACACTATGTTTTCTGTTTGCATTCCAACTGTTAATAGATAATTATTTCCATTAATTTTGTTCTATTTTATGTTCAACAACATTGAACAGATTGATCCAGTATACCAGTTGCCATGGTATCCTCATCTTCGCCAGCCAAGGGTTCACCCGGGGAGGCAGATCGTAACCAATGGTTGGCGAAGATGTGAACTCCTGTTTTTTTTACCTGTTTCTTTCCTTTTTAGGGATATAGACCTTGTGCCCAAAGAGCATCCATTTTATTCTTTGTTCTGAATGATATGGGACTGATTGACCCAATGTATCAGTTTTCACTGGACTCGTATATAGAACTGTTCCTGCTGTCTATAGACAGGAGCCAGAAAAGTCAGAAACTAGAGGAACGAATTATAAACATTAATGATTACCATACATATGCTGTTTACAAGTAAGTATTTAAATATATTTATCCTGCAATTGTGTAATTTAGAGTTCCAATAAAGGAGTAAAATAAACTTCAGTGTTACTTAATCATGGACCTAATAAATCTTTTCTGGTACCTGATTCATGTAGAGAGATGATCAGGTAACAGTATTAGTGCAGATGTGATAGAGGACACCATAAAAACCATTAGAATGACACTTGTTTTTGCTCTTTTAAGAAAATTTGACAGTCGTTTTTGGATTTTTTTACATTGCAGGATACACACAATATATGTACATTGTCTATAAATATAAAATTAATTTGAACTTGCTCCAACACAGGTAAGAAAATCTCACCAAACGCTCGTTTTTCTACACATTTCGTACAAATAAATTTGATATATATATTTTTTTGTATATTGTATATATATTGTAGTATATGTTAAGAAAATAAATTTATCCCTGTATGAATGTAGCAAATAAACAAACAATTGATTAAGTAAGTTAAAAAAAATAATTCATATAAATACCTCTTATGCAAATACATAAATCTATTCAATACTGAATTGCTGAATGATAGCTAGAGATAGCAACTTTCTACAACTACAAATGTGATGTAATTGAAAAAAGGAGAGGTTGGCAGTACCGAATTTACCACCTTTCCCAAAATATTGGACATTCTTTTCATTTTTACCACTGAAATTTATTTCCAGGGAAACCATTACATAAAAAATATAGTAATATGTTTATAAATTGAAATTACAAAAAATTGACCCTCTCCATCCACTGCAAAAAATCAAATTTATAGTCATTCACATACTGGCTGTTCAGAGGTTTATCTATATAACAAATGAATTGTATATACACTGCTGATTACTGTGTATTTTTATTTCTTGAAAGGTATGCTTGTCAAGGTCTGTTTGAAAGACACAAACTCTTGTTCTCATTTCGAATGTGTGTGAATATATTAGAATGTGCCAATAAAATCAACATGGATGAGTACAACTTCTTCTTACATGGAGGTCTGGTAAGTGGACACACGTTTTCTGGTCGGTCATACATCGGCAGTAGCCTATGACTGATCACTCACTCTCCTGTAGTAGTCTATGACTGATCACTCTCCTGCAGTAGCCTATGACTGATCACTCTCCTGCAGTAGCCTATGACTGATCACTCTCCTGTAGTAGCCTATGACTGATCACTCTCCTGTAGTAGCCTATGACTGATCACTCTCCTGTAGTAGTCTATGACTGGTCACTCTCCTGCAGTAGCCTATGACTGATCACTCTCCTGTAGTAGCCTATGACTGATCACTCTCCTGTAGTAGTCTATGACTGATCACTCTCCTGTAGTAGCCTATGACTGATCACTCTCCTGTAGTAGCCTATGACTGATCACTCTCCTGTAGTAGTCTATGACTGATCACTCTCCTGTAGTAGCCTATGATTGATCACTCTCCTGTAGTAGCCTATGACTGATCACTCTCCTGTAGTAGCCTATGACTGATCACTCCTGCAGTAGCCTATGACTGATCACTCTCCTGTAGTAGCCTATGACTGATCACTCTCCTGTAGTAGCCTATGACTGATCACTCTCCTGTAGTAGCCTATGACTGATCACTCTCCTGTAGTAGCCTATGACTGATCACTCTCCTGTAGTAGCCTATGACTGATCACTCTCCTGCAGTAGCCTATGACTGATCACTCTCCTGTACCCTCCACTCATCAATGTGGGTCAGTTGATATCAAACCGTTTTGTTCTGGTTTGTTTAGTAACTGGTCTGTGCTTAGCAGTTTCGAAAAAACATAACATCACTCACATTTTCCTATTCGATGGATTGAACAGATTTTGAAAGATACGATCTGACGAGTCTATAGCATTTATTGGCAATAACCCATAGATAATTACTGCCTGTTTATTTCCTGTAATTATTTCAGTTTGCAAGGATGTCCCTTTTTTTTAAACTGTGTCTGTGATTTGATAGGCTGTCAAAACAGCTTGCCAGTACAAATTAAAATGTTTCAAAATGAATAATACATGACTAGTAAGATTTTTTCTGTCAGTTGATTCACGGTGATGAGTGGAGAGTTATTGGAGCGTGATCAATCGTGGGTTACCGGTACCTATGATGATGGTCATAAAACTTTCAGGAGACTAATGAGGGGATGCAGTGTTTTTTTATCAAGTTTTTGTTCTTGAATTTTCGAAGTAATATAATTTTTTCATTGACACTTTTTTCAATTCATTTTGTGCACATTAATTGATCAATTGTACATGGAAGTTTGAATATAAGCTTTTTAAATATCACTGTAGAATTAAATATGAAGCAAAAAAATTATCCATATTCTGGTTACATCTGCTGATAATCCATGTTCCAACTGAATTCAGACTGCTTGTCAGAATGTGTAAGATTTTGTACAGTCGTTGTTCTATATTTAGGTGATTGATAGAGACAGTCAAATTGATAATCCATGCTCCAACTGGCTGTCAGACTCTGCTTGGGACAATATTACAGAGTTAGACAAACTGACAAATTTCCATGCTATTATTTCATCATTTGAACAGTATCCTAGAGACTGGCATAGCTGGTATTCTTCTATTGAACCTGAAACCTCAGAACTTCCAGGTATATAGCAATCAGATATACTCCAATGGATTGATAACTTTCTCTGTTGGTATAGTAAAACCTATCTAAACCAAACCTCGTTAGGACCACCTTTTGTGTTTGGAATAGATAATTGTTCGGTTTATACAGGTTAAATTAACAAAGATTTCCTACATAGGGACTTTATTTCAAATTCAGTTTAAACAAGATTTTTTTTTATTTGAGGTTCGGTTAAGACCGTTTTCACTGTAAAAGAAATGAACTCTAAAATATTCAATGTAGTCACTAGACAATTCTGATGGTTGAAACGGATAGCTTGAAGTATTGTTAAAAAAATGTTTGAAATTTATTTTGTAAGTCGGCTTAATGAGACACAAGAGTCCAATAAAACTGGTTTTATTAGTTATATAGTGTTGCTGACATAAATGAATCACATTGTCCATGTCTTATTGTTTGTCTATTTTAGACTAACAAGACCTTCTGCTAGTCAAAGAGTTGGTTTAAAATTATTTCAGCTCCATAAACGTAAGGTCATGTGAGCTTTTCCCATAACTTCCTTGCCTCTGTCATTGTTCCTCCATCATATATATGCCGTAACTTTTTCTAAATTCTTCCACTCTGAAACCACTAGGACAGTTTGAAACAAAGTTAGGCTGAATCATCCAACATGGGTGTTGCTGAAAAATAATTCATTTTGCTGAGATTTGGGGGGAAATATAACAAATGCTTTTTTCTCAGAAAGTTCTGTGCTGATGAAACTGCAACTCTAAATGAGTGATCATTGCATGGTGGTTTAATTTTTATTTCTATTTTATGTCAATAAAAAAACAAGATGACTGTTCCTACTCAACATAGTTTAACATAGGACTCCATGGTAATATGTAACAAAATGTCATCTTCTCAGAAGGTGCTACGCTGATGAAACCCATACTGTGCATTATTGATGATTGGTTTGTATTTTTATGTGGATTGGAAAAAACCAAGATTGCCGCTACCTATTAGTTTTCATAGGACCCAATAAATGCCTTCTATTTAGAAAACATCCAACTGGTGAAACCAAAACTGTACACGAGTGATCATTGCATGGTCCTTTTCAAAGTTAGGGTTTCTTTTGTAGGAAAAAAATCTTAACTAGCCTTGTCATAGCTATAAAGTTCAATGTAATGGAAAACTAAAAAAAAATCTTCTTTTTAGAGACGAAAGCATAACTGATGTTTTTGTGAATAAACGTTAGAGAAAACCGAAGGGGCAATCAAGAATGGACAATCCAGACACTGGCAACACCAGGCACACACGACACAGGACGATTACAAGCGAAACACAAAAACACAACACAACACAGAAAACTAAAAAGATGAACAACACAGACCTTACAGAAAATCGAGGAGAACCAGGTGCTCACGAAGGGGAACCAGTTCCTGCCTCTTATACATGATTCTTTTACTGATTTATTACAGCTTTTTGAGGATTTTATTTTCATCCATTAATCAGACAGTATTGATAATCAAGTGATCGACATATGATCCTGGGAGCCTCTTGTCATATATGTTGAGTACATTATAGTTGAGACCAGATAGTGTACAATTTTTGTTCATTTTAGGTGAGTGGGAAAATGGTTGCAATGAATTACAGAAAATGTTGTTTGTACGATCACTGAGACCAGATCGTGTTTCATTTTGTTGTGCAACATTTATTGTAAACCATCTTGGTATAAAGTTTACAGAGCCACCTGTACTAGACATGGCACAAGTTATTGATGATTGCAGCTACAAGAATCCTTTAATATTTGTCCTTTCTCCTGGTGTGGTATGTATGCTTATTTATTACAGATATTACAGATACTGATTGGGGCCGTCATGATCGTGATCGTATGGTAGTTGGATTTACCACTAACTGTACAATTAGTGCCTATCACCACTAAATTTGTGAGTTCAGATCCCGTAACTTCGACAGGTCAGTGGTTTTCTCCGGGTACTCCTCTTTCTTCCACCAATAAAACTGATCACCACAATATAATAGAAATATTGTTGAAAGTGGAATTTAAACACCATAAACCAAACTAAACCGATTCTAATTTCTAAAGTATGAAATGGAGGTTTAAACAGTGATCGTTGACAATTCCACCAACATCAACAAAACGAATAACCACCTCTAACCTCAAATCATTAAACATAAAAACGTCCATGACAAATAATGTTAGAAATCCAGCTCCTGTCTTAATTGGTAGAGGCACAAAAATGTGACAGGGTTAAACCTGTTAATGGGATATAAACCCTTCCCTGCTTGATAATTGGATCTCAATGCAATACAGATACAAAAATATCTGGTTTCCAGATGATAACATGGGAACAAAAAGTCAGATTGAAGCTATGTGTGGTATATAAGTGTATATTATGAATATCTAAGTCAAGTTTGATGGTGACGAATTTTAGACAATTCTTACCAGAGTTTTGCCCCTTTTTGTACTTCAAATTTGCTAAATTTTTGGTTTCCGGATGATTACTTGTGAGCGAAAAGTCAGATGTGTGGAATGCCTTTTTGACACTTCTTACTGAAGTTACTACAGCATAATTTCAATATTGGAACTTACAAAGTAACCTTGGCGTCGGAGGACCTGTGGCCAACAGCCTTTTATATTCTTAAAGAAACAAATCTTTTGAGGAAAAGTGTGCTTGGTATTAGGTCAATTACTTATTCTAGGTCATCTATGTTTTAATTAATTACTTTCAGGATCCAACAAACCAGCTGTTACATTTAGCAGAAACAAAGGGAATGGGTAGCAATTTTAATGCTCTATCTCTTGGACAAGGTCAAGCTCCAATAGCTACTAGACTGATTAAAGAAGGAATTCGTGAGGTAAGCATGATAGTAGTTTCTGACTTATGCAGGCAGTAGCAAGCATACTGTTTTAAGTTGAATTTGAGAAATTAATTGTCAAATTTCTGAACACAGAAGAAATGGAATATTATAAATGATTTTATATTTTATTCCTAGAATATCAAATTTATATGATTTACTAAAAACATAGATATCTGATTTATTGCACACAATGCAAAAACAGTCATGTGCTCTTACAATAAACAAATATTCTAAATTCGTCTTCACTTTAATAATAACACTGATTATTTTTACAGGGAAACTGGGTGTTCCTGGCTAATTGTCACCTGGCACTCAGTTGGATGCCACAACTCCACAAGATCATAGAGCAGTTTCAGAATCAGAAGCCACACCCCAAGTTTAGACTGTGGCTTAGTAGTAATCCACATCCAGATTTCCCCATCACTATTCTACAGACTGGTGTTAAAATGTCTACAGAACCCCCTAAGGTATGTTATCAGAGCCAAACCTAGATTTCCCCATCACTATGCTACAGACAGGGGTCAAAATGACTACAGAACCCCCTAAGGTAGGTTATCAGAGCCACAACTATATTTCCTTGTCACTATCCTACAGACGGGTGTTAAATGACTACAGGTGAACCCCCTAAGGTAGGTTGTTGGAACCACAAATATAATGTCATGCTTTTAATGACATATGAACAATATATTCATGCTTTTTTGGGGCAAATTGTTCAATCTTTCAAGACAGGCTTCATTGTACATGTACAGCAAAGTTTAAATTTAAATTTCTGAAACATTGAGTGATCATACAATATATGTACCGGTACCTCATCAAGTGGTTGCTGGTATATACTGTACACAAAAATATGTATGCAAGAATAACAAATTTCAGGATCAGAAAACAATAGAAGGATACCAGCTTCAAAATTGGAAAGGTCCAAAGGTGTCCCAAACAAGACTGTTTCATATGAACTGTGAATTCGTTATTCATTGTATACCAATAGACAACATTTCGTGGATTTCATTGGTCGTATTAAACTACAAAATTAAGAATTCAACAAATATTTGTCACTATATGTGTGTACTTAATGTAGGTTGGGGTCCACAAATATATACATATCCATGAAAATGTATTTTTTTCCTCACATCATGGAAATTGATATCCACAAATTTGACTGAATGTTCACAGTATGCATCAATATTAATACTACAGGGTCTAAAAGCCAACATGAAGAGACTATATGCCCACATCACAGATGCTCAATTCAGAGGATGTCCTAAGCCAGACAAGTATAAGAAGTTATTATTCTCTTTGTGTTTCTTCCATTCTGTCTTACTGGAGAGAAAGAAGTTCTTGATGCTCGGCTGGAATATTGTCTACGAATTCAATGATTCAGATTTGGAGGTATGTTGTAACATGTGTTTTTTTGCTCTTATTTTCCCAGATTAAGATGATGTGTCATCATCAATACATTTGTTCATAGATCCATTTTATAGAAGGGATTAGGGTTATGGTGTTTAATACCATTTTCAATAATGTTTCAGTTATATCGTGGTAGTCAGCTTTATTGGTGGAGGAAACCAGAGTACCCGGAGAAAGCCATCAACCTGCCACAAGTCACTGACAAACTTTATCACATAATGTTGTATTGAGTACACATCACCATGAGTGTGATTCGAACTCACAACTTTAGTGGTGATTGGCCCCGATTGCATAGGTAGTTGTAAATCCAACTACCATACGATCATGACCACGACTGCCCCTCCATTTTATAGAAACCACACCTACCGTGCATGGGTGACGAGAACAAATATTACATTCTATTCTAACAGACTGAATTAACAATATAGTAAATTTGTTTGGCAAAGAAGAAATATTATGGAGTTGTTTATAATAAATTATCCAACACACATAGTACCGGGTAGTTAAATTATATATTGTTTATAATTTTTTATGTCTTTATATTTAAATGACAATTTTTCATATCAATAAGTCAATCAGTTTTGGAAATAAGTACCGATGCCCCATCTTTCAAACAATCACTATCTAATATTAGTATGCATCATGTGACTTTTCCTAATTAAATACATTTTATGTTATGAATATGTTTGTTTATTTCATTGGAATATTGTGTAAGTTTATCTTCTTTCATCAGGTATCAGAAAATCTGTTGGGAATATATCTAGATAATTATGATGAAACTCCTTGGGAAGCCTTGAAGTATTTGATTGCTGGAATTGTATATGGCGGTCATGTGACTGATGACTGGGATCGTCGTCTGCTGATGACTTACATCAATGACTATTTTCATGATGGAGTTGTTCAGAGTAATTTTTACCAGTAAGTTTTGTTCCTTTAATTTCAAGTGCAATATAAACTTCTTGTTTCATAGAATTTGGTTGAATAAAAGGTTATCAAATCAAATAGTTTGAATGAGGAGAATTGATGTCTGTATTTGAAGATTTCCTGACATCAACTTTTAAAGCAGAACTTACTTCTGTATTTTCATTGGAATAGATAGTACAAAATTTTTTACCGAGAATCATTGAAATATTTTGAAATTCAATGCTAAGAATTAGGAGGAAAAGTTTTGTTCTTGTGTTAATGATAAAGATAGAAGTTTCTTATCTCCTATATATAAATTATTATCCTCGTCTTAGTAAAAATTCTCGGATTGTGATTGGTTAACAACACGTCCATAAACAAAATGTATACGTAGACGTTGGTAACCATTACCCTGGAGAACTTTGCATGCTTCTCTACACTTGTCTGTTTATTATTCTGTTATGATCTTATCCTATTGATGCCCACTAATACTTGGTTGTTCAAGGAAAATATTTGGATCGTCAATATTTTTATGAATGGAATTCTTGACTTATTTATTTTAAATATGCACTGTGACCTCACATTATGTATGACATTTCAGCAAGTGATGCTGAGCTTCAAAACAATTTCATCCAATTTCTCATGTGGTATGAAGGTAGAATGGCTCAATAGTTGTAGGATTCTACCAAAGGTAGTAAGTACCCAACACTTTGCAAAGAGTATCTATTTTTTTTCAATTTCAATCAACCCTTACTGATAATTTTGATAAATGTTACTGCTATGTTATACATTTGTTTCAATTGATATCCTAAATTATCCAATTTAGACAACATAAAATCAGGAATAAATTTGTTATTTATGTTCATATCCATAGATATGGAGATTTTAGCACCCTTCAGAACCTGTATTCACCCTTTGGTCTCACCTCAGGGTGTATTGCGGTATTTCAGGGTGTAAAATTCTCCATATCTAAGGATATGAGTGTAGATTACTTATATATGCCCTCTTGATAATATTGTATTTGAATAAAACAAATTCTAATAACATTTTTGGTACTTTAAAATATGCTAGTTTGTGGTAGCATGAATTTCTTGAAGTTTGTGGTAGCAGGAATTTCTGACGTTTGTGGTAGCGGGAATTTCTGAAGTTTGTGGTACCATGAATTTCTGAAGTTTGTGGTAGCAGGAATTTCTGAAGTTTGTGGTAGCAGGAATTTCTGAAGTTTGTGGTACCATGAATTTCTGAAGTTTGTGGTAGCAGGAATTTCTGAAGTTTGTGGTACCATGAATTTCTGAAGTTTGGGGTAGCAGGAATTCTATGACATTAAAAGCATTCTTATACTAATATCTATATTTCAGATTGTCTGCATTGCCAACATATTACATCCCAAAAGACGGCCAGTTAGCTGTTTATAGAGAGTATATTAGTATGTTACCAAGTGTAGATCACCCAGAAGCTTTTGGTCAACACTCTAATGCTGATATTCAGTCACAGATACAGGAAACCAAGATGATGTTTGATACGTTACAGAGTTTACAACCTCAGATTGTTGTTGGAGGAGGAGAGAGTAGGGAAGAGAAGGTATCTTATTTAACATTAAGTTTTATATAAACTTTCAACAGTATAATTCTTCTCTTATAAAGGCCCCTCCCACCAAAGGCCAACACCTCTTATCAGGCCAGACTTCAGATGCACTGAGATAGTAAAATATTATTAGAATGTCCCCCTCAAGAGAGGCCACCCTCGTTTTCATTGCAGATAGGATTGCTGCATAAAAGGGGACTAGTGTAGCTGTATTTTCAGACTGCATTCAAACATATTTACTTTACAGATAGTTGAAATTAACATATTGTGTGAGCTGTTTTATAACTTAAAGTGTTGTCTGGGCTTTTTATTCTCTTTTCACCCCAACTCTGAGCTGTTTACTTGGATAAAAAAGAAGTTTTTGTTGGCAGCCTTTTCTCAAATATCATTGCAGACTTTTATATGCAGTGCTTTCACCTTGAAGTAACAATTTTATTTAAGCTTTGAAATTCTGGAAATGAATTAATAATAGTGGGTATTTTTTATTATGTACAGGTTCTAGAATTAGCAGCCAACATTTTCAAACAGATCCCAGAGGATATAGATTATGAAGGCACAGTGAAGATATTTGAAAATGATAACAACCCTATTAATATAGTTTTACTCCAGGAGGTAATATTAGATACAAGATGGGTTAGGGTTAGGGTTATGGTGTTTAACACCACTTTCAACAATTTTTCAGTTATATTGAGGCAGTAAATACAAGATGGACTTGGAATGAATGTGTTTAGCTTTCTTCTTCTTTTTTCTTTAAGAGAAATATAGAATCTAACACCGGCAAAAGTGCAAGACAGGGAAATCTCAGACACCCGAGGGTAAGATTTCCCTGTCTTGCACTTTTTGCTGGTGTTTGATTTTATTTCTCACTTTTATCAGCTGTTTTTAGTTTCGTGTTTGTTTGACAGCTATGTACTTTTAGCAGACGATCATGTAAACAATGTCAGTTATTTCCCCTCTATGTCAATCAAAAAAATTTGTGTGTATTGCGTGAAGGTTATTATGTAATAATATGGCTGATTGTTAGGATTTGCGTGTTTATAAATGATTGAAAACTTATATACAGTCAATTGTTTATTTTAAAAAGGATCAGCATGGAGAATTGGGGGGAGGGGGGGGGGGGTAGTTGATATAAACTGTACAGCATGCATTTGCTGGTAAAACGCACATGATTTTTTTGTCTTGCACTAGTGCAAGATTAAAAAATCTCACATCGCTAAAAATAGTAACTGGTCTGTTTCAAAAGTGAGAAATAAATGTTTTTATTCTGTTCAAGATTTTGCAGTTTTTAAAAAGAAAAAAAGCAACATAATTAAAGCTTCAAATATAGGATCAATGTAGATACCATTTATTAAAAAGGAATGTAGATTGCAGAAATAATGAATATGGAATATTTTATGAATATATTTTTCCAATGTGTAAAATATATCTCGTATTCTAGCATGACGTCCTTTATAAATTATGTTGTGATAAAACTCCCGATATATTTGAATTCGCACATGTATATTGTTGAACAAATTATTAACCTCATTCCTAAGTGATTTCATGTATTCATACAAGACCATGGTACATGCAAACATAAGAATTCCTGTTTAGTTTCTTAACATATTTGACACAGACTGGTTACTGATTTATTTTACGATTTTTTGAACATTTTACTTGTTTAAGTTGCTAAAATCAAAATGCCATTAAATTGTCATTTTAAAAATACAGTCAAACCTGTATTAAGAGGTCACCTTTTAGACAATGAAAAAGTGGTCTTATAAGACAGGTGACCTCTTAAAAGAGGTTTTAATTCATATAACATTTTCTATGACAGGACAAGAAAAAGATGACCTTTTAATCCAGGTGACTGCTTAATAGAGGTGATCACATGGAAAGGTTTGACTGTATATATTTATTTTTTATCCAGATTGAAAGATACAATGCTCTCATGAATGAAATTAGAAATGCACTGAAGTACTTAGAGAAGGGAATTCAGGGTTTGGTGGTGATGACCATGGAGTTAGAAAATATATTCCAGTGTATATTTGATGGCAGAGTACCTCCTTCATGGCTTAAGGTAAATAGCGATTTAATACGACTACAGGTTAGTAGATCTAGATAAAGGAATTCAGGGTCTGGTGGTGATGACCATGGAGTTAGAAAATATAATCCAGTATATATTTGATGGCAGAGTACCTCCTTCATGGCTTAAGGTAAATAGCGATTTAATACGACTACAGGTTAGTAGATCTAGATAAAGGAATTCAGGGTCTGGTGGTGATGACCATGGAGTTAGAAAATATAATCCAGTGTATATTTGATGGCAGAGTACCTCCTTCATGGCTTAAGGTAAATAGCGATTTAATACGACTACAGGTTAGTAGATCTAGATAAAGGAATTCAGGGTCTGGTGGTGATGACCATGGAGTTAGAAAATATAATCCAGTGTATATTTGATGGCAGAGTACCTCCTTCATGGCTTAAGGTAAATAGCGATTTAATACGACTACAGGTTAGTAGATCTAGATAAAGGAATTCAGGGTCTGGTGGTGATGACCATGGAGTTAGAAAATATAATCCAGTGTATATTTGATGGCAGAGTACCTCCTTCATGGCTTAAGGTAAATAGCGATTTAATACGACTACAGGTTAGTAGATCTAGATAAAGGAATTCAGGGTCTGGTGGTGATGACCATGGAGTTAGAAAATATAATCCAGTGTATATTTGATGGCAGAGTACCTCCTTCATGGCTTAAGGTAAATAGCGATTTAATACAACTACAGGTTAGTAGATCTAGAGAAAGGAATTCAGGGTCTGGTGGTGATGACCATGGAGTTAGAAAATATAATCCAGTGTATATTTGATGGCAGAGTACCTCCTTCATGGCTTAAGGTAAATATTGATTTAATACAACTACAGGTTAGTAGATCTAGAGAAAGGAATTCAGGGTCTGGTGGTGATGACCATGGAGTTAGAAAATATAATCCAGTGTATATTTGATGGCAGAGTACCCCCTACTTGGCTTAAGGTAAATATTGATTTAATACAACTACAGGTTAGTAGATCTAGAGAAAGGAATTCAGGGTCTGGTGGTGATGACCATGGAGTTAGAAAATATAATCCAGTGTATATTTGATGGCAGAGTACCCCCTACTTGGCTTAAGGTAAATAGCGATTTAATACAACTACATGGAAGCGAGAATGTGTTTTGAGTTTTAACATGGGTTGGCGGATATTAGTATTTTATCCCGAGCAGTAGCAAAGGATAAAATTTACTAATTTCCTGCCAACCCATGTTAAAACTTAAAACACATTCTGGCTTAAGGAAAAAGATGGGCTGTATGTTAGAATATGTTTTTTTTATTATTGTACAGTAGAGAAACACCTTTCTAGGTTTATTTGTCTGAGGTAAGAAATATGGAAAATGAGAACAATGCTAATTTGATAAACATACTTGTCTGGTGACAAAAATTCAAGTTTTTGTTTTATAGTTATAATGACCTTTGAACATAGCAATTTATTTGGATGAAATTGAATATTCAATTAAATCTTTGTAAAAATTTATGATATACAATATGACTTTTAATTGAGACATAATAATTCAAGAAGTATGAAATTTCCATTTTATTTCAGGCCTACCCATCCATGAAACCATTAGCCTCGTGGACCAGAGACCTAGTAAACAGAATAGAACAGCTGTCTAAGTGGTTTAAGAGGGCTCAACCACCATTGATATACTGGATCTCTGGTTTTATGTTCCCTACTGGTTTCCTAACAGCTGTTTTACAGAGATCAGCTAGACAAAATAATGTAAGTTTTTTTTTAAAACAGGTTTTTTTTATGACAACAAAACATAGTCACTTGTATATTATATTAGGGGGACGTCATGATCGTACAGTAGTAAAGTTTGTCAGTGACTTGCGGCAGGTCATGGTTTTCTCCGTGTACTCTGGTTTCCTCCACCAATAAAACTGACCACCACGATATAATTGAAATATTGTTGAAAGTGGTGTTAAACACTTTAATGCCTATATTATATTCTTGGGTTTGGTGTTTTTCATTCACAGATCTTTATATTGACAATTATATCCATGTAAAAGTATATCTTAAACTTAGAGATCTCTTTCAGATACAAACATTTTGAGATAATAAAGAGAAGGTTGTAATATATTATATGGATAAAGCATCTAATGGTTTGAATGTCAAATTTTCAATAAAGGACAAGTTAGTTAGTTAGGGTGACTAGTCCTCACAGGATTTGCTCCCAAATACCATATCGTCTTGTGTCCATCTGCACCAAGTTTTGAGTACTGTCTGGAGGTGTTGTTCATGTGATTGTAGTGAGCCCACAAGTGGCTGTCATTCAATTTGTATGGAGTTCTTTTCAGAATTATTGTTTCTTCTGTAATCGTTTAGCTCTATGTGGTTTCTCTTCACTACAGCAAGTGAAAAACAACCGTTATCTGTGCAATATACATAGCATAACACATTCAGGATGACTTTGATATCATGCCTCTCTTTGTACTTTTCTATCAGGTCTTTAATATCTTGTTGTACATTATACCATCATGTGAGGTGTTGAGAAGCTGAATACTCTTGGGGATTTCTGCTGTGTCTGTTGTGTGAGTAGCCTCTTCCCCTTCATCCTTGTCTTCAGTAGACTGGCAGGGGATTCATTGTACTTCCATCTTTTGTATTGTGATGTCAGTTAGGGTCATGTCTGGTAGTTGATTGCTCCCTCTTCGTTGACCTGACAGGTGAGAGCTGATGATTTTCTGTTTCTCCAGCAACCGGCATTGCCTGTCTGTGTTAATTTTCGTTTCCTGGTTACTTCAGATCAGTACTAGTTTGTTTTTTTCGGACCACCTGGCTGGAATCGTCTTCAACTTCACTTGGGGTGATAGCCTGCTGTTGAGGTCTGGATGGTTGTTCCATAGGTTCTAATGGTTTCCTCATCTCCCTGCCTGAACCAAAAGACAAAATGATGGTAAATCTTATTTATAATGTTAGATTCTGTTGGGTTTTTTTATAGGTTTCTATAGATCCTATTGGTTTTTTTATAGGTTTCTATAGACACATTATCATGGGAGTTCAGCATTATGACTGTCAGTGATGAAAACATAATAGGACCACCAAAGGTAAGGAGAATTAAAGTGATATAAATCCTAATTAATATTATCATAAAACCTAATGATACCACACAGGGCTTTCAATATTTTTCAAGTCTACCAGTACTTCACTATTTACATGCAGTACTTTTTATTAAAATTTGAACAATTTTCATGAATGTCTTATACAACACTCTTTAAAATCAGGAGGTACCAAAGACCATTTTAGGTGGGTGGGTAAAAGTACCTTGTACATTCCTTTATTGAAAGGCCTGACCATATTATAATCATATTGTTTTGTCTCTGTATGCATCCTGTCTTTTATTAAGTGCAGGAGATATGGATACATCTCGCCTACATAAGATCTGTTGCATCCAGGTGTTTTCTTTTGCTGCTGGAAATCTAGGTATTAATCGAGCAAGAAAATTTATTATTAGTTTTTTTATGTTCAATGTTCAGGAGTGTGAAGATAACTATCCTTTATGGACAGCACCTTGCTACTACATGTATATAAAGGATATAAGCGTGATTTTTTTTTAGCAGAGTAGCACCGAAATTGAGATTGGCTAATGTTTTGGTGAATTCTCAGATGTCAGCTGTGTGTGTATCAAACTTGCTGGTGCTCTAGTAGCTTTATTCCATGACAGAAGCCAAATTTAAATTGTTTATGGACAATACCTCTGTGAAGTTTGAAAACAATAATTTTCCATCAAGAATTTTATGATTTATATCCATTTTCTCATTGTTTTTACATTTTCAAACTTCTTTAATGTAAAAACAGTTTGAAAATGTTCTTGTTAGTGCACTAGCAAAATAGATCCTTAACAGATTGTGTATTCAAAATAGATCCTTAACAGATTGTGTATTCAAAATAGATCCTTAACAGATTGTGTATTCAAAATAGATCCTTAACAGATTGTGTATTCAAAATAGATCCTTAACAGATTGTGTATTCAAAATAGATCCTTAACAGATTCTGTATTCAAAATAGATCCTTTACAGATTGTGTATTCAAAATAGATCCTTTACAGATTGTGTATTCAAAATAGATCCTTTACATATTGTGTATTCAAAATAGATCCTTAACAGATTGTGTATTCAAAATAGATCCTTAACAGATTCTGTATTTCTTTATACACAAGTTATACATCAAGAGTATCTCATTCAAGTTTGAAAATGGGAATTTTTTTTAAAGAATTTTAATAATATAGAGCAACGTGGCTTCTGCATCAGATAATTTAAAATTTTTCCTTTATTTGAAGTTCTCTTTTGACTTTGATACTCTGCCATTCTTAATAAAAAAAGGTGTTTTTTTTCTTTTGATTTACAGGGGGGTTATGGTGTTTAATGCCACTTTCAACAATATTTTTGTCATAACGTGGCGGTTAATTTTATTGATGGAGGAAACTGGAGAGAACCACGGACCTGTCTCAAGTCGCTTACCAACTTTATCACATTAATGTTGTATCGAGTACACCTCGCCATGACCGGGGTTAGAACTCACACAACTTTAGTGGTGATAGTCACTGATTGCACAGGTAGTTGTAAATCCAACTACCATACATTCATGGCCATGACTGATCCTTTTTTTTTAAATTACAGGATGGTGTATATGTTAAAGGTCTATTTCTACAAGGAGCTGGATGGGATATGAAAAATTCCTGTTTGATAGAAGCTAAGCCAATGGAGTTAGTTTGTCCAGTACCAACTATTCATTTTAAACCTGTAGAAAACAAGAAAAAGCCTGCTAAAGGTATGACTCAAAAGCAAATGAAACATGCTCAAGGGACTGAAAAATATATACGATTGACGTTTACTTCTTATATTTCCACCTTATGCAACCCTAATGACTGCATGTATTATTTTATGAGCAGCAAATTTATGGCATATCCAGAATAATGGAGGGGATGTAGGATTTTCATTTTTCAGCTCTATTGTGGTGACTAGGTGGAGTAGTGGAGAGAATTGGAATTCCTGGAAAATAAACACTGAGCATTAAGTTCATACCTGGTAAAGTTTCTCACTTAAAGTACAAACTAAGCACACATCTCTGTGATGTCATGTGACACCTACATGTAAATATTTGTATTTTTATACCCCTGCTAGCAAAACCGGGGTATATAGTATTAATGAGTTCCGTTCATTTGTCCGTCTGCTCCTTCAATCCTTTACTCACCTGAAACCAGTGAATGGATTTCAATGGAACTTTCTGGGATTCTTTAGTAGTTAATGCCATTGTGTACCCCCTATTTTATTTTTTTATACAAAAGATTTTCAGGTTTCCCATATCAAACAAAGGACTTTCTTATTATTTCAGTTATATACTTCAAAAGTCTTTGGGTATGCATCTAACAACTCTACAGAAATATATAACCTCCTTAAAATGATGTTGGGGGGAGGGGGTATATGTAACTCACAGGACACAGAACCTATCGGTTATTATTATTAAATTATCTCTGATCTTTGTTTACAGGCATCTATACCTGTCCCTGTTATTACTACCCCAACAGAGCTGGTAACATTGACAGATCATCATTTATCGTAGGAGTAGAGATGAAAGCTGGGGAGAAATCTCCTGACCACTGGGTAAAGAGAGGGACAGCGTTACTTATGAGTTTGGACATTTGAAAATTCCCTGACCACTGGGTAAAGAGAGGGACAGCTTTACTTATGAGTTTGGACATTTGAAAATTCAGTGACCACTGGGTCAAGAGAGTGACGGCATTTCTTATGAATTTGGACATTTGAAATCTTACTATAATTATAGCATTATCATTGAGATCATTAAATTTACTGAAAAACTTTGTATTAAAGTATAATCAAAGGCCTTTGTTGATGCTTATTTGTATATTCAACATTGTATATAATAGTCAACTATTTAATTTGCACACATATATGTTTTAATGTGATTTTTTGGGGTTTATTTTTACTCTATTTCGATGTATTTTATGTTAGCAAAGAAACAAGAAGTGAAATAATATGTATTTTTTAGTCACACACTGTTAGAAAAGGCTTCATATATATGAACTTTATTGAGAATCCTTCAAACTTTTAAACTAGTGTTGTGTTTATGATCCCTGAACTTAGGCCATGCAAAATAAATATTTGTTTCTTACCCCTTTGATTTTACATATTGGTGTGGGTGTGTGTTGTGTTTTGTTCTTGATAGAGAATACAGAAATGTATTTATTCTTTTCCTTCATTTTAATTTTTAAGACAATTGAAACATGATAAATTCATTGACAGTAGTTTTATTATGAAATGTACATTATGTTGAATTTCAAATTGAGAAATAAATTTTAGAATTGGTCTTTTGTTAAAACTATTTTTAGAACAAAAGTCACATTTTCTAGATTTTTCAGTTAATGAAAACAATAATTGTTTGGTTGGGTTATGGTATTTAATGCCACTTTGAATAATATTTCAACTATATCGTGGAGACAGTTTTATTGGTGGAGGAAACCGAAGTACCCGGAGAAAACCACTGACCTGTCGCAAGTCACTGACAAACTTTATCACATAATGTTGTACATTTGTATCAAGTACACCTTGCCATGAACGAGGTTCGAACTCACAGCTGTAGTGGTGATAGGCACTGATTGCACAGGTAGTTGTAAATCTAACTACCATACAACCACGACCATGATGGCCCCTAATGTAAACAATAGATATATTTTGTTTTTAATGTATTATTATGGACTTTCACAGGTTTTTAATGATTATAAGAAATATTTACAATAGTTTTTACAAGTTTTCTAATTTTGATGTATTTTTTTCCCCATCATATACAAAAACAAATTTTCTCCATTTATATACAGGGGTGGTTGTGATTGTATGGTAGTTGGATTTACAACTGCCTATCACCACTAAAATTGTGAGTTCGAAACCCGTTCATAGCAAGGTGTACTCAATAAAACATTATGTGATAAAGTTTGTCAGTGACTTGCGACAGGTCGGTGGTTTTCTCCTGGTACTCCTGTTTCCTCCACCAATAAACTGACCGCCACGATATAACTGAAATATTGTTGAATGTGGCATTAAACACCATAAACCTAACCCCTGTATTGCAGCTTATTTTGCTGCGATGTAAATTTGTCAATTTTTTCAAACATGCCAAAATAAATAAGGATGTCGCAGTAAAAAGACAAATAATAATATAATAGAGCTTAAAATGTATTTATGCAAAATCATGAAATTTTACAGAAGTACTCTGATAAATAATCTGCTAAAATAAATGGTTTATTTGTTCATTTCAAAATTAATTAGTTGAAACTTATTACATAAATATCTTTACATTTTCCTCCAAAAAAAGAGATAAATTCTTGATTAAGGCCAAGTGAGCTTTATTTAGCATCCATTAACTGTATCCGTCCCCAATCGTTTTTTTTTTAGCTCACCTTGCAAAAGGCAATGTGAGCTTTTGCCATCACATGGTGTCCGTCGTCCGTTAATTTTTCACATTTAAATCTTCTCCTCTGAAACCCCTCAGACAAATGAACTAAAACTTGGTAGGAAGCATCTGTGGAAGGTCCTCTATAAAGATTGCTCATTCCGTCCCGATCCGTTAACAAACATGGCCACCACAGGCGATTCTTGTTTCTGATTGACTGATTCTTTAGATTCTTCTCCTCTGAAACCGTTTGGCCAAATGAACCGAAACTTGGTAGGAAGCATCTAAGGAAAGTCCTCTGTTAAGATTGCTCATTTCGTCCCGATCCATTAACAAGCATGGCCACCACAGACAATTCTTGTTTCTGATTGGTTGATTTCTAAAAAATCTTCTCTGAAACCGCTGTGACAAATGAACCGAAACTTGGCAAGAAGCATCTATGGAAGGTTCTCTATAAAGATGGCTCATTTTGTCCCGATCCATTAACAAATATGGCAACCACAGGCAATTCTTGTTTCTGATTGGTCGATTTCTAAAAATCTTCTACTCTGAAACAGCTTGGCCAAATGGACCGAAACGTGGTAGGAAGCATCTATGGAAGGTCCTCTATGGGAATTGCTCATTCCGTTTTGATCCGTTAACAAACATGGCCGTCATAGGCAGTTCTTGTTTCTTATTGGTCGATTTCTAAAACAGCTTTTCCTCTGAAACCGCTTGACCAAATGATATGAAACTTGGTAAGAAGCATTTATGGCAGGACCTCTATAGAATTTGCTCATTTCGTAGCCATGGTCATAAAAGAATTCAACATCCAAATGTTAAAAAGGCCTCTAAACCAAGAACGGTACAAGATACTTTTAATGATTTACTTTCTAATATACAGAAATCTCTTGGAATTCATCACGTTCGTACAATCTTATTTTCACTACCTGTAAACTACCTCAAAGATCTTAGGGATTTTGGACTTGACAAAGGAGGCGTAGATCCTTTTTCTCCTAAGTACAGATTGTCTAGTATTATATGTGACGTGGCGTCCTTTCGTCTTTTCAAATCAGTTCAATCTGAACCTCTTCATGATAACAACAGAAAATTCCTCCATATTCCGTTTGCTAACAAAGGAATCGATACTATTAACATCAGCAACATTCTTAATAGAAAAGAGGTCGTAAAAGAAATTCCACCATATTTCAAAAATCAATCTGTTCCCATTATCTCCTATAGCTACACTAACAGCATTGGCCATAAAATTTTCAACTACAAAGAAGCATTGCAAGATATTAACATAGAAGAGTACCTTAAGAACCCTCTGACTTATGACTGCTCCCACTCTCCTTTTCAGTACAACCCATCTGGACATGTAATCACTGGTGATCTGAATATCCGAAAGGTGATTTCTCATGGTCCTAAATTCAGAGAACCTCAACACATCAATTGGAAACATAATTTCAAAATAATTATGGATGCTGTTGAAGATTATGCCAGAAGGTGGATAAAGAGAGAAGTAGACCAAGATCCTGAGTTAGAGTCCTTGTCAGACTGGGTTAGAACAATTAGGTCTCTAGTACAAGGTCGGATTCACAAACTCAAAAATTGTGTTAATAGTCGACCTAAGTCTGTATTTAAAGACCAAGAAGCTGTTAAGTGTCTTTCCTCTCTTCATGACAAATATGTTATCGTTCCTGCGGACAAGTCTTCCAACAATATCGTGTTTGTATGTAAATCATATTACTTCGAATGCCTAATCTAGTCATACCACATACAAACCTACTTCGTTCGACAAAGATGAAATCCTAGCTAACCACAGATTATTCATGACCTCTTTAAACATCCCCTCTGGTAAAGAGTCTGAGGATTTACCCTATTTATATTGGATACCTAAACTCCATAAGACACCATACAAAGAAAGGTACATAGCGGGATCATCAACTTGTTCGACGAAAGAATTGTCTATTCACCTAACAAAGATTCTGTCTGCAGTAAAAGAGGGACAACAGAAATATTGTGAAACTGTTTACTCGCGTAGTGGCATAAATCACATGTGGATTTTGAAAAACTCTAAAGATCTTTTGGATAACCTGAAATCAAGATCTTTCTCTCAGGTATCCTCCATCAAAACTTTTGATTTTTCAACTCTATATACCACCCTACCGCATGACAAATTAAAAACCCGCTTAAAAGAAACAATTCACAAAGCTTTCAGTCATAGAAACTATTGCTCAAAATTTGTTGTGTTCGGCTACAATTCCACATATTTTTCAAACAAAATTCAAAAAAGTAAAACATGCTACTCCGAGGAACAAGTGATCAGTATGCTGGAGTTCCTCATCGATAACATATTTGTCTCCTTTGGAGGGATACTGTTTCAGCAGGTCGTCGGCATACCAATGGGTACGAATTGTGCCCCTCTTCTAGCCGATTTATTTTTATACTCATATGAGTCGGAGTTTCTTCAAAAGCTTGTAACAGATGAGAAGATTCAAGAACTTGCTGCAAATTCAGATAAAAATATTCAAGCTGATCTCATTATCATGGACTTTGCCAAAGCCTTTGACAAAGTTCCACATCAACGACTTCTATACAAACTCAAATTTTATGGAATCAAGAATCAAACATTAACCTGGATCTCTGCCTTTTTATCAAACCGTACACAAACAGTGGTCCTGGATGGAGTCATCAGATATTGCTCCGGTCACTTCTGGTGTTCCTCAGGGAACAGTTCTGGGTCCTGTTCTTTTTCTGGTATATATTAATGACTTATCAGAATATATGAAATCCAGCCAACTCAGACTGTTCGCCAACGACAGCATCATCTACAAACCTATCAAATCCCAAAAAGATTGTGATAATCTCCAAGAAGACCTTGATGCTGCCGCAAGATGGGAAAGTGACTGGCTGATGACTTTCCACTCAGTCCTTACAATAACAAACAAGAAAAATCGTGTAAAACATAACTACTTGCTACACAATCATACTTTGGAATCAGTTTCTTCAGCAAAATATCTTGGAATCACTCTTCAATCCGACTTAAAATGGACACAGCATGCTAACAACATAGTAGCCAATGCAAATAAGTCTTGGATTCTTGAAAAGAAACCTTAAAACCTCCAACACAAAAATAAAGTCGAAGGTATACCTATCTCTTGTCCGTCCAAAACTAGAGTATGCATGCTCAGTTTGGAACCCTCACACTGCAGAACATTGCAATAAAATTGAGATGGTCCAACGACGGGCAGCTAGGTATACCTGCAACAGATACCATAATACTAGCAGCGTCACAGACATGCTACAAACTCTCACCTGGCCTTCATTACAACAACGTCGACTCAAAACAAAACTTATCATGTTCTACAAGATTGTTCACCATATAGTTGCAGTTCCTACAACAATATTAATACCTACAGACCCAAGAATCAGACAATTTCATCCATTTACATACAGACATCTTCATGCATTCAAAGATCCGTTTAGAGAACAGCTAACACCAACTGTTCTCAGCCATCTACAATCACAAATTTAAATAAAAATGGAATTGTAAATAGTTTTAACCACAAAATTTATTTCTGTTGGCACCACTTGTAAATATGTTATAAACTGACTGAATTTATTATTATTTCTTATTCCCACGCATGCGCAACAGCTAGTGATTATCCAGTGGATGGATAGCTGTATACCGAAAGAAGAAGAAGAAGAAGATTCATGAGGCTAGAGCCTTTAATTTCACATACAGGTATATTGATTACGTTTTATCTATCAATAATTCTATATTTGCAGAATTTCTTCCATTGATATATCCTCCAGAGCTGGAAGTTAAAAGACCACAGATACCGCTTCGTCCGCATCATTTTTGGACTTATACCTCGAATTTGACGACAGTGGTAAAATCAGTACTAAAATTTATGATAAACGGGACGACTTCAATTTTAAAATCATAAATTTTCCAAATATGTGCAGCAATATACCAGCTTCTCCTGTATATGGTGTTTACATCTCGCAATTGATTCGTTATGCAAGAGCCAGTAGCAATTATTCTGATTTCCTGAAACGTCATCTTCATCTGAGAAACAGGCTACTGGACCAGGGCTATAAAAAGATTCGCCTTATTCGATCTCTTAAAAAGTTTATATTCCGATACCAAGATCTTGTCGAAATATATTCCGTCTCTGCAGAAAAGATTATAAACGATGGATTTTCACATAGTGAAAATGTTTAATGATAAGGTGTCAACAAAAATGTCAAAAATATTTTGTTATCAATGTGTGACGTAAAAGTGTCTTTGACATTTACTTCACTGAGTTTGGTGCTGCTTTGAAAACTGTTTTACCTGTTTTGTACAAGTATTGTTATAAATACTGTTATAGTGACAGCCGGAAACTTTGAGCCGTAATGAAAGGGGGAGGTTTGGCGCTTTAAAATCTGATTCAACCCACCATTTCTTTAGAAATGCCTGTACCAAGTCAGGGTCATTACGGTTTTCACAGTTTTCCGGTTGTTGACTGATTTTGTCTGTTTATATACTTATGAGTTTTGACTTTCCCTTTGTAAGATTGTTCGGAGTTCGGTAATTTTGTTATTACCCTTATTCGTTTTGATCCATTAACAAACATGGCTGCCACAGGCAATTCTTGTTTTAGATTGGTCGATTTCTAAAAATCTTCTTCTCTGAAACTGCTTTGCCAAAAATGAGCCGAAATTTGGTGGGAAGCACCTATGGAAGGTTCTGTATTAAGTTTCCTCAAAGCAGAATGAAAGATGAGCGACACAGGCTCAGCTCAGTGCTGAGCCTCTAGTTTTTCTCCACATTTAAATCTTTTTCTTATGTAAAATTACTCAAGAAAATGAATTCAAACTTGGGATGGAGGATCCTTACGATAAGGGATATAAAGTTGATCCTCAGTGGAAGAAGGGCTAATAGGGAGAAATTAAGTAACAAAGTCTCAAAATCCAGTAATAGAAATGCTGAAATACTTGTCGTGCAGCATCATTTGGATATGCATATTTAGATTACCACAAACAAAGGTCCTAGGGTGTATGAGACTTGAGCCCTGAGGTACAAAGATTTGCATTGGCTGCAATGTGGAAAATTGTAGAAAAAAAATGTTTTGAGAATCATCAATGGAAATACAAATTTATGACATAAATCATCATTTTGATACACAGATTCAAGCTTGTACAAACTTAAAAGGTAGTTTTCTCTAGCACCAGCAATGTAGATGTAATAGTGATATTTCCTTGTGAAATGGAGATGAGGGACTTCAATGAGGTTATATGTCATATGGGATCCAAGCTCTGAGGGTCCCAAGACGAGCATAGTTTAAAGTTAGAGAAAAACAAGGGGACAATCAAGTATGGATAATCCAGAGACACTGGAAACATTGTGCCCACAAGACACGAAGATTAAAGATTAAAATAAGGTTATAGGCCATATGGGATCCAAGCTCTGAGGATCCAAAGACGATCATAGTTTAAATAAAAGTGAGATAAAACGGAAGGGGCAATAAAGAATGGACAATCCAGAGACACTGGCAACATTAGGCATACAAAGACACAGGTTGAAGACAATCCAGAGACACTGGCAACATTAGGCATACAAAGACACAGGTTGAAGACAATCCAGAGACACAGGCAACATTAGGCATACAAAGACACAGAATGAAGACAATCCAGAGACACTGGCAACATTAGGCATACAAAGACACAGAATGAAGACAATCCAGAGACACAGGCAACATTAGGCATACAAAGACACAGAATGAAGACAATCCAGAGACACTGGCAACATTAGGCATACAAAGACACAGAATGAAGACAATCCAGAGACACTGGCAACATTAGGCATACAAAGACACAGAATGAAGACAATCCAGAGACACTGGCAACATTAGGCATACAAAGACACAGAATGAAGACAATCCAGAGACACTGGCAACATTAGGCATACAAAGACACAGAATGAAGACAATCCAGAGACACAGGCAACATTAGGCATACAAAGACACAGAATGAAGACAATCCAGAGACACTGGCAACATTAGGCATACAAAGACACAGAATGAAGACAATCCAGAGACACTGGCAACATTAGGCATACAAAGACACAGAATGAAGACAATCCAGAGACACAGGCAACATTAGGCATACAAAGACACAGAATGAAGACAATCCAGAGACACAGGCAACATTAGGCATACAAAGACACAGAATGAAGACAATCCAGAGACACAGGCAACATTAGGCATACAAAGACACAGAATGAAGACAATCCAGAGACACAGGCAACATTAGGCATACAAAGACACAGAATGAAGACAATCCAGAGACACTGGCAACATTAGGCATACAAAGACACAGAATGAAGACAATCCAGAGACACAGGCAACATTAGGCATACAAAGACACAGAATGAAGACAATCCAGAGACACAGGCAACATTAGGCATACAAAGACACAGAATGAAGACAATCCAGAGACACTGGCAACATTAGGCATACAAAGACACAGAATGAAGACAATCCAGAGACACAGGCAACATTAGGCATACAAAGACACAGAATGAAGACAATCCAGAGACACTGGCAACATTAGGCATACAAAGACACAGAATGAAGACAATCCAGAGACACTGGCAACATTAGGCATACAAAGACACAGAATGAAGACAATCCAGAGACACTGGCAACATTAGGCATACAAAGACACAGAATGAAGACAATCCAGAGACACAGGCAACATTAGGCATACAAAGACACAGAATGAAGACAATCCAGAGACACTGGCAACATTAGGCATACAAAGACACAGAATGAAGACAATCCAGAGACACAGGCAACATTAGGCATACAAAGACACAGAATGAAGACAATCCAGAGACACAGGCAACATTAGGCATACAAAGACACAGAATGAAGACAATCCAGAGACACAGGCAACATTAGGCATACAAAGACACAGAATGAAGACAATCCAGAGACACAGGCAACATTAGGCATACAAAGACACAGAATGAAGACAATCCAGAGACACTGGCAACATTAGGCATACAAAGACACAGAATGAAGACAATCCAGAGACACAGGCAACATTAGGCATACAAAGACACAGAATGAAGACAATCCAGAGACACAGGCAACATTAGGCATACAAAGACACAGAATGAAGACAATCCAGAGACACTGGCAACATTAGGCATACAAAGACACAGAATGAAGACAAACAAAACACAAAAACACAGAAAACTAAAAAGATGAGCAACATGGATGGACCCCACCAAAAATCACGGGTGAACTCGGGTGCTCTCGAATGGTAAGCTGTTCCTGCCTATTATAAGACACCCACCATGTTACTCATATAGTCAATTCCTTTTGGACTCCATGCAAACAAAAACATAAATAACAAACAAATAAGGGTAAAGACGAACCGAATATCGTGTTTATGTGGTAATCATAGTGAACTTCACAACATGGAACTCAGAACATAGAGACATACATGTATATGATATGACAAAATTTTGCGGAATTTAGAACCAACATCATAATGTGGAAATAAGAACATAAAGCCACATGATATGACAACACAGAAATCTAAAAAAGATGAGCAACACAGACTCCACCAAAACAACTTACTGAATATGGATGCATTACATGTAACAGTAAATTTTGGTAGAATTTAAAGAAAGAATTTAATACACACAAATGATAAGTTGTCATACAAAACATCAAAAGGAACTAAAATTTAAGATTCTCATTTTTTATCTCCCTTGTTTTCTTTTTTTTTTCATACTTTAGTACATTACTTTGCACAACATGCAATTAAAATTTGAGTTTCCAGTGGCCTTGCCCCACCTCCATATTTGAATATGGACCCAAAAGGGCTGAAAAAACAATTATATATTGACAGAAGAAATAAATGTTATTAAAAAGAGGCATATTAAATACATATACATGTAAGAAAACTGAAAATGGAAAGGGGTCCAAAAGGTGGACATAGGGTCAAGATCGGACAAACATCAGTTCTGTAATATGATATTCTGGCTCAGAGTTATCAAAGAGTAGCAGAAAGTAGTACAATTAAAAGGACAATTAATTAAAATGACTGAGTTATCAAAAAATATTAAATCGGATCTGCAAGCTCAATCCGATTTGCTAATTAAAATGAACTATAAAATATACAAACAATCTAGATTACACATGATTTTTGAAAGTCCCACTCATACGTATGACGGTATGCACATGCTATTAATTTCCAAGTTTCAAATTTGTGCATACAATATTAAAAGACCACAAGTGGTGTGCTGAATATCAAAAGTTTGCACATAAAAATAAACATGGTGCACCAGGATTTAAAATTAAATATAATGGGAACAAAAATTAAATTTTTTTTTTCTATGGCTCGAAAGAGACTCCTTACAGATGGACAGCAAACTGTGTTATATATAGTTACAGACCATTGATACAGACAACAAAAAATGGCTGAAAAAGGTCAATTTGTTAAAATTGAGTTGTAACATGAATGCATTCTTTTCCTTTGGTTTTTTTATGGTTTATAAGAACTATGAAAATTACACACAGATAAGAGATATTGCACACTTTAAATCTGGGCTGTAGTTTTATTACTCTCGGAGACCCATAAAGAGACTACATTTTCGACCCTACCCAAACCTTTATACTTTTTTCAGTGGCGGTCAAAAGTCGTTGGCCCATTCCTTCAATCATTTATAATATGTGGTACAACTTCTTCTCGTACTGAATACAATTGAAATACTACTCACTGGACGTCAATCAATTAAATCAACCAATTTTTAATCCATCATGACAGGTGTTGCAGAAATTGGTCTCTGTTCTATAAGGTCCAAGTTATAACAGTAAAAATAAATTAACAAAGCAAATAGAATATTTATGGCATAATTCGTTGTTGTTTTAACAACAAATTGTGCCATAAATATTCTAAACTTTTTTTTTTATTGATATTAATATACATAATTTAAACACCACTCCAATTTTTTTGTGAGTGAGTGAATATTGTTTATTTGTTAATAATTTAATTTGATTTGAATATTTCAATCTGATTGGCTAATCCGCCTGTAGGAAATTTTGGTTATACTCGATAACTTGGGTTGGTATTGTGACGTCACCAACGACAAATTAAAATAGTCACATGAAATAATCGTAATTAAAATCGAGGAATCATTAAATTTTGTTGTAAAAATTAAATTATAAGGAATATTTGAAATTGTTGAACAGGTTATACTTGGGTCAGTTTACGCTTTTCATAAATTGGCGTAAACAGACCCAACCAGGTTATATCGTATAACCTGTTCAACAATTTCAAATATTCCTTAATTATACAACGTTCTGTTTCATAGTGTAATCACAACAAATCTTACCATAAATCATTTATTAAATGCTTCTCTTTTTGAAACATAGAAATGTATATTTAAGAAATAAATCATGGAAGCCAGAATGTGTTGGGAGTTTTAACATGGATTGGCGGATATTAGTATTTTATCCCGAGCCAGAAGCGAGGGATGAAATTTACCAATATCCGCCAATCCATCTTAAAACTCAAAACACATTCTGGCTTCCATGATTTATTACGATTCTGATATGTCTAAGAGTACTAATAGTCCATACATGTGAACCTTCCGGCGGGAGCATTTTTCTCCCGATTTTGAGGGTCCCTTCCGTCCCCCCGTCAACTTTCAAAATCTTCCGCCCGTGAAAAAAATCTTGACCTACATTTTGCGATCAATATTTCTGGAAATTCCCCATTTGAACTGACGAAAAACGCCGAGAGATACGAATGGTAAAGGTGAATGTCATATTTAATGATATCCGATTATTGATCTGTTTGACACCTTTACAGGTAAATTGGGTCATGGCAATTAATTAAGGTGTTGATGATTATACAACAATTATCCACTGATTGACAGTTAATTGGGGATAAGGAAGTGTATTTGTGGCATACGCTTAGCTTAGATGATTAGAAGTGTGATAGCGACAATTAAAAATAGTTATAAACTGTTGTGCAAACAAGAGTCGGACAACCTTTGATACCGAGGAAAACTTCTTATTTCTCCATGCTGAAGTGACCAAACCATACACAGTCTTTTCAGTGTTAAGATTAACAATACAACAGAGTGTCACCAGTACAAACCTGATACAGATGTGGTGAAAGCAGCAAAGAAGGCTTGTACCTCCTACTTGAACCAGTGTGCCAGTGCCAAGTAGACTGATGCTTATGACTTTTATATATGTTAAATTTTGTTACTTCTCTATGTTTATTTTCTTTCACTTACTGTGATTATATCTGTGACTTTTTAAGGGTAAATTCTGTGACTACATGTGATGAATAGTGACTTTTTAATTTTAGTGCTCTATGACTTTATTGTTCAGAACATTCTGTCTTCATTGTTATTGCTTTGTTATAACCTTATGATTATGAATAAATTATAAATACAGTTTTTATCCTTCATTCATCATATGAAACACTACTTAAGACAGAAATGTAAACAATACATATTGAAATGAGATGCAGTTGGTTCAATACTGAAACAAACAAAAGGAAAACATCAATAAACAATAAAAACACGCATCAAATACGTCGATAAAAAATCTCCAGTTATGAGACCAAATCTCCAGTCGTAGCATAGCAACTCTATCACATGTATGTAATACGGTAGTATACTTTGATTGGAAGACGGTAATTTATATTTACGTTTGCGGAAAATGTCGCACACAATTTATGCTGCCAATGGAAAAGTCAGTCACATTCACCGGCGCATGTGCTAATGAGATTATACCGAATGGATAGCTCGCTCGTTTGTTAACAAAACGAAAGAAGTTAGAATCTAGTTTTTTAAAACTGATATCATAATATCGGTTTTCATTCGTGTCTATTTGTAAACCGATTTAGAGTAATTAATATGAATGTTAGAGGATTCGTAACCCGACCCTTTCGTAACTAACATAGTCGTGCCATGACCTTCGTACCAAGTAAAATAATTTTACAAATGTACATTGATTTGTGTAGAGCCTACATGTATATCCCCCACCTCATCAATAATTCGAGGCCTGGCAAAAGTGAAAATCGTCAAAAATGAAAGGGATGATCCCGATCCTCCTCTCTTCACCGGTAAGCTACTGATAAAATTTCAAAACATTCTGAGAAACACTACTCAAGTTATCATACGACATAGGGTAAACATCCTATTTTCCGTCATATCAAGTCCAATAACTCTGGAACGGCAAAAGTGAAAATCGTCAAAAATGAAAGGGATCCTCCTCTCTTTTCCAATAAACAGCTGATAAAATTTTAAAAGATTCTAAGAAACACAACTCAAGTTATCGTACGACATATGATTTGTCTACAGACGGACGGACGGACGGACATGGTGAAGCCAGTATACCCCCCTACAACTTCGTTGCGGGGGGTATAAAAATGGCAGGAGAAAATTTCGAAAGAGACACTATTAACAACTGTTTTAGCACTGTTGATGCGATGCAAAATTATAAAACTTCCGGACAAAACGTGTAAAAATTTCCATAAATAAAGAACAAATTTAAAGTTCTCAGCAGCTTCAAATTTCAATTAGTTTGATGCCCTGACAAGGAATATATGTCTTACAATACAGTCCCTTAAACCGGGACCGTGGGTATAAATAGCTGTCGGCGGAGCAAATGAACAGATTGTTCATTATTTTGACCACGGTTATCTCGAAGGAGGAAAAATCAATGATACATGTACATAGTTTCACAGTTACTTTTGGAGCAAAATATTTGACACTGACAGGCATGGTCACTAGTTGCATAGTTGTTCTATTAATTGTACACAGCAATGTATCAATATATTTTACACAACAACCCTATTTTAATAAATTAATTCGCTGAAAGTTTTATTTAAATAAAATATATTTTAAGTGCAAAGGAAACACAAGCAACAGTATTGAACATGGACGAATCATATTAGTTACGAATCGTGTCAGTTACGAAAGAACCTGTACCCATTTATTTTATCCAAATTGTCCCGACCAATCAAATAAATTCTCGTCGAGAGAACGAGATCTAGCTTGATCAACACAAATAAGAGCTGATCGTTGTCAAGGTAAACTGGGTGAAACTTTTTGTACATTTTCTCTATAATTTTGCATTCAATTCCATTGTTTGGTATGAAAATTATAACATTAGCAAGAACATACAGCCGTAAATACTACGGAATTAGTGTATGAAATATTTGCTGGTAACTTGGACGAAATTTTGCATACCATGCCCAAGAATAATAGAATGGACATGAAAATAAAAAGCCACCTTTTTTGAAAAAATGTATCATGTTGTGTTTGAAAGTATCATAAAAACCCCTTCTTGAAGTGTAAGTGTTTAACAACACCAAATTACTAATACTAGTTAATTTCGAACAACACGAGTCATGACAGCAATGCCAATAAATATGGCTGTGTTAAGAATGCAGTGCCAGCTGTGGCTAATATAGTCCGAGATTCATCTGCCGTCCGACAGCTTTTTGTTCGACTTGCTGGAGCTGTGGGACGTCAGAGCGCTCTCCATAAGGAATGGCGAAACGAGAGGGTCTAAGGGAAAATCGTGCAGTAATCGAGTGTAACACCACTTTCTGAGGGTAAGATGGTTATGAATGAATAGAAAAATGATTGGTGAAGCGATTTATATAAGGGTTTCGGATAGAAAATAAAATCTGATAGCCACAAGACGTGGAAATGTGCCGACCCGGAGTTGGAGCGACAAATCTGCTGTTTTCCTTATGGAGAGCGCTCTGACGTCCCACGGCTCCAGCAAGTCGAACAAAAAGCCCTTGGACGGCAGAGGAATCTCAGACTATGGCTAATAGTAATGGCTCTTCAGCTCTTCAGAGCTTATGTTGTATGTTATAAACTGTACTGACTTTAAATAAAACTTTTGATTTGATTTGACTATGTCAATACAGAGTGAGCGAGAGCCAGACTTGTCATAGTGCCATAAGACTTTCATTTAGACCAAAATGCAATGTATGTAATGTAAAAAGGAGGATTCCTTTTATGTTTCATGATTATACTGTACATTGTATGCCTAAGTTAATTCAAAATAAAGTATAGTTTCCATTGTCCTGCAATTGTATTCGATAATCTGACAATGAGGTCAACAGAGTCTTGCCTTCAGTTCGAGATTCATAAATGGTGTACAAATGACAATTTTTTGTGGTTTGAAAACGGATCTCTATGTACATACATGTACATTTGTATCTTTGTAAAGCAATATCATACATCAACAGGAATGCTACTAGTATTATATTTATCAGCAAAGCATATTGTACAAATAATACAGCCAACAGGGTTTCTGTCAACAGTAAGAGTGGGGAACATCCATTGGCACAAAATGAAAGGATATTATCGCCATCCTTATGAATATATGGTTTTGCATGCCATGTAATCATTATCATGTGAGAAATGTTTTTTCGAGGATCACTTTACACTAAAAAATCATGTTTTCAGATCTTGTTTATCATGTGTCATGCCTCCGAAAAATGTCCATCCTCTGTCCAAGTTTAGATCCTTTCAAGACCTACTGAAAATTAAAGAACATGAGGTTATTATTTTTATTGATTTCTGTAATCATAATGTAAAAAATGTACAAATCACTTTTGTCATGTCAAAATATTTCAAGTTTTCTCCGAATGAAATGAATTGAAAAAATGAAGAAGAAAAAATTTATTTATCACACCTTTAGAATAAGGTCAAGTAAAGATTTGTTTTCATTGAGCTATTAAATTGGTGTAAAACTGAGATAAACTTAAATTTAGTAAAATATATTTGACGTTTTACTACATAAGCGTCATAGTAAGGACATAATGTCCTATGAAGGCTCACAGACTACAGTTTCTGATTCAAATATAGAATCCATATGTCCCCCAAAAAAATCAAAATATTTACAAATATGAAATTATGAACTTTGCTAGTTTTATTGCTCTTTAGGAGCAGAAGCTATCCTTATAGTTTTTTGCTCATAATCAAAATAGTGTACAAATTTCGGGTTATGGTGAAGATTTTTTATTTTGCAAATTAGGGTTTGTCTTGTCATAAAATTACATGATTCTTGCATGTTGGTGAGATATGATTGCTAGCCAGTACAGTTTTCTAAATGACTAAAGAAGTCTAACCAATCTGTTTAGCCTCCTCTAATTTTATTCGTGACTTGGACCCATTTCTGTTTTTAGAACATTTTTTTTTTTTTTTCTGGTTTGATTTTTGTATGGAGAACCAGACAATCTAGAGCATAGTAATTGTTCTAAATAAACAGATTATTTCAATTCTTCATTCTGCTTTCATTTGGGAGAATGTTTATGTAAATAATGTAATCTGTATACAATCAACTTGCCCAAAAAATGGATGGCTTAAATAGAAAATCATGTATTTTCATTTTCATATGATTTATATATAATAACCTGCCTTTATTTCAGAACTGAGAAACTTCATTAATGAGATTACAACAATAAAATAAACCGAAATGTCGGAAAAGGGTTCCAGAACTGGAACCCCAAATATGAAGAAAGGATCCAAGGCTAGCACCCCTAAAGGATCAAAAGCAGGAACTCCAAAGGGGTCGAAAAGTAATACACCTTTACCAACAGAATCGGCTATTTCTGCATCAAATGGTTTGGGTGACCTAGATGACACACTTGGTGGAGCTTGTAAGTATACAGGAATTATTTAATATTGAAAAATTAAGAACGATATGCATATGTAGATTATTTAATATTGAAAAAGTTTGACAAAATTACCACTATTTCAGTTTAGATTGTCATATTTAAAAAAAGCAATGAACAATATAATGCAGTACAGGATTGAATACATAATGGCTTTAAGTTTAATATCGATTTTTTTGAGCCGAGAATTACATTTACCTGTTATTTATTACCATTGTTCGTTTGATCATTTGCCAGTGTTCTTTTAATAGACAGGTTTTAATAAACATAATCAGATCATATCAGAATCTGATTAAAATCTTTAAATAATATAGTTTTGTTGTTTCATAGCTCAAATTTGAACTAAATTTCCCCTTTTTTCTCCTGTTAATAATATCACAAAGTTCATAATTTTATATATTAAAATATAGCAGAGGAGACATCTTATTTAAGGAAATATTTTTTTTTATTGTTGCCTATTATATAATATGTGGACCAAAAATAGTGAAATAAAATAATAAGACATCATTTGAGTCTGGTTAACACTTCACCATCAATTCCTTTTGCTTATTATTCCAATGTAAAACAAGCAAAATGTCCCAAATACAGTGGAACTTGTGCAATCTGACACCAGAGTTTTCCGACATCCTGTAATATCAGACAAAAATTTATGGTCCCAAAGTATTTCTGTTAGCTAAAAAAATCTGAGTATTCCGACATCCTGCACAATCTGACACATTTCCCTGGTCCCTTGGTCAGTTGGTGTGTCGAATTAGACAGGTTCCACTGTAATAATAATAAGAATATTCTATGGCCTCAGGGGTTAACAAATCCCCTAGCCCGACGCCCGGGGCTAGTAATTTCCACATTTGGGCTAGCTGAAATAATCAGCTGTATGCCCGACGGGCTAGTAAAAATATATATCGGATATTGATAAACTTGTCAATATTCGCGTATCTACTTATAAGTTATATTCATACGCTCCCGAAATTCGGGAGCGTTAATGGTAGAAGTATGAATATGTACTACTATGGCACTTCAAAATCTTCAACAATATGGCTGCCAAACCGGAAATAAATTAAAAGAAAAATCACGTGACCTAAACCGGAACTCTAGTCGAAATAAAAATGAAACAATGTTCGGTAGCGGATACGAAAACTGTCCGGAGTTTGGAGTTTTAGGTGGTATTATTTTTAAGCTTGATATTTTGTAAACAGGAAGAAAAATTACTGTTCTTCGGGAGCGTTTCAGGTTGCACCTGCCTCATATTATATGTTATATGTTGTTTAATCAGCAGCAATGTTTTATTTATTCAACCGCTAGCTTTTTGTCGAAATTGAGAGCAAAGAAGGTAGAAAAACTGCGTATTCTCGTCATAGAACAGCTTCAACAAACGACGGCTTACCGGAAATTTCGAAAATACCGGAATCGGATTCCGGAACCGGGAATGACTATTTCTGGTTTTGCCGATAGTAAAAGAATTTTTTTTTATTTTTTTTTTTTTTAAATAATTAGATTTTTTTGACATGTGACCATAAACACACTTTTTTTTTTTTTGGCCTTACAGTGACCTGAACTGTGGAAAATAAGTGAAAATAAAACGCAATACCAGATCTGAAAAGAAAGATAGTTAAACTAATATACATTGTACATGTTGTACAAGGGTTCAAGTCTGCAAGTCGGATTCATGAAATCACGGTATTGTCCAGGACTAGTGGTTCATAGATTCGGGCTAGTAATATTTAGGAGTATGCTAGCCCTGGGCTAGTGAGGTGGTCCAAGATTTGTTAACCCCTGGACCTAATACTTGCCATTATGTACAGGTTGTAGAGACTAAAGTTTATATTTGTTTTTCAGCCAATGGTACATTACAACCAGGAGAAGGTGACTTAGCTGTGGCAGCCGATGGTACAGGAGAAGTTGTAGAACACACAGAGCCAGAACCAGCAAAAGATATGGGACCATCTGTGGTAAATTGTCACAAAATTGTGTTTTAATGGGGGGAATGTGTAGGCTTTTCTTTCTTTAGTCACTGGAAACATACAGTGGATAAAAGTGATGAAATAAAATGAAAAATATCTTTCTTTAGTCACTGGAAACATACAGTGGATATAAGTGATGAAATAAAATGAAAAATAAAATACTCCATGCTGTCAGAACAAAATTGAAGTGGTTATGATTTATGGTGTTTAACATCACTTTCAACAATATTTCAGTTATATCGTGCCGGTCAGTTTTATTTGTGAAGGAAACCGGAGTACCCGGGGAAAACCACTGTAGAAATTCATAGAAACAGACAAAATCAATACCTCTGACACAAATATACATGACCGTTCATTTTCTTGGTTGGTACATACACTTCAATAAAAAGTGGCAGGGTTATACTAGTTTTGTGGGCCCAAACCCTTGAAAGAGAAGTTGATCATTTATACAGATTAAACTTGGTTTCACCATTGTCATTGATGTACAAGTTTACACCTAGTTCATGTCTTAAGGTGTGTTGACCTAAAGTTTAAAGGTTTAGCAGGTACTCAATGAAATTCATATCTTTTCTATATGTTGCTAGCTTCTTACACCACATAACCTGATTGCAACAACATTGCTGGAAATGACATGAAGTAAATAAAAACAACTATATTGTCAATAAAGAATTGGATTGCTTAGCCTTAATAGAGGCGGTCACTAAAGCAGGTTTGACTGTAACTTAATAGAGGTGGTCACTAAAGCAGGTTTGACTAACTTAATAGAGGCAGTCACTAAAGCAGGTTTGACTGTAACTTAATAGAGGTGGTCACTAAAGCAGGTTTGACTGTAACTTAATAGAGGTGGTCACTAAAGTAGGTTTGACTGTAACTTAATAGAGGTGGTCACTAAAGCAGTTTGACTGTAACTTAATAGAGGTGGTCACTAAAGCAGGTTTGACTGTAACTTAATAGAGGTGGTCACTAAAGCAGGTTTGACTAACTTAATAGAGGTGATCACTAAAGCAGGTTTGACTAACTTAATAGAGGCGGTCACTAAAGCAGGTTTGACTGTAACTTAATAGAGGTGGTCACTAAAGCAGGTTTTACTGTAACTTAATAGAGGTGGTCACTAAAGCAGGTTTGACTAACTTAATAGCGGTGGTCACTAAATCAGGTTTGACTGTAACTTAATAGAGGCGGTCACTAAAGCAGGTTTGACTGTATTTCGTTATTACATTTCTATAATTTGTATACAAAATGCCAGTTTTTATAAAATCTTCTAACATGGATTATTTTAACAATTCTTGTAAATTTTCAGTTATCACTGATGAAAGCAAGAGTAAATGTAAGTGGATTGACAGAACAGATGTGGAAGGAGCTTCATGAGGATGCCATACAGACTTTTATTGATGACTCAGGGTTAAGATTTATGGTAGCCTTCATTGACCAATACAAAGGCTTTATAATTGAGTTTGGACTACCAGCCTATTATGTAGATCAGATGACTTATTTTATCAAGGCTGACAGTGTGAAGGAAGTAACAGCTGAGAACTTCCATGAGGTTTTACAATATGGTACAGTTAAAGGACAACATATAGAGAGTTTACTGAGGCTCATGATGGGGATATATGCTCCTGCTTTCTTTGAAAATACAACATGGCCAGACAGTATCCTTTATTAATGTTATTACCTTGAATTTCTTTTACAACTGCAAGCATTTTAAACCCTGGTCAACTTTATTTCATTTATTTACTGAAGGTTTATAAAATGCATTGGCATGGGTGTCGGAATGACCACAAATCTAACTCCACCGACATTAGGTTTACACCCTGATACCCACCTGAAGTGTTCAGGTTTCCAAACACCTACCTATAGTCAGGGGTTTTGTCAGTTTAATGCCCCTTTATAATTGTCCTAGGTTTTTTCCCCTATTAAGTTGGGTAGTCAAAATGTATTTTCAAAATTGCTGAAATTGACAATAAACACTAATAAATGAAAAGTACAAATACTAACAATTTTGTTTATTGATGGTCATGTGAATGAATCTACCTTTATTTTAGGAATATAAAGTTGTATATTAGCTTAGACTTTTCTATTATCATAGCTTTGACATTTGTCTTAATGGAAACAAAATGATTGCTAATACAATAATAGAATTACCTCTATAATAAATGTCATTATGTATTCTTAACTGTGTATCAGGTATTAAAAATGACTTCTCAGCACAACTACACAAATTTTTGGCCAATCTGACAGACACAAGATGGAAGTTGGAGGGTAAAACAGTACTATATATACCAACAGAAGGACTTAGACTGAAATCTGAAGATGCTGCTAAGAATAAAGAACTTGTCCAGAGATTAGAAAGTAAGATAGATCATAGATGTATAACTTATTGAATGGTTTTGTAATTATTTATATAATTAAAACCTGCCCAAACTGTCACATCTATTTAGTATTAAGCAATCACCTGTTTTAAAAAGTCACTTTTTTTTGTCCTGTCATAGAAAATTTCATATCAATTGAACCTCTTTTAAGAGATCACCTGTGTTCAAAGTCCACCTTTTCTTTGTCCAAAAGATAACCTCTTAATACAGGTTTGACTTTATATGGTTTTACAGACAGATAATGAAACATTTCTGTTTTATTTGTCCTGATCAACTTTGGTTAATTCTAGGGCTACCAGTAATTTTATGTTAGCATGACTTGTATAGTGGTAATTGTGTCCTCTTGTATACTATTATTTTTATGTTTTAGGGTATATTAGTATATTTTTACTTCTTTACACAAAAGCATGAAAGATGAAAATGATTAAAATATTTTGAAATTATTTCTGAAGAACATTTTTTTTTATTTTAAAAATATTTATTTACGAAAGTTAATTGAAGGTCTCAAGTTAATGATACAGTATATGAATCATCTAAGGGAAAGTTAGTTTATTATTACTATGATGGGAAGTGTTCTACTTTAGGTTATCAAAAAGTGTTTTATTCAAGTTAAGGCCTATTATGTTTAACCTTATACATATAATGTCTTAAGCACCAAGATTGTAATATCAATATTATTTCAGCTGCAATGATTCACTGGGCCAGGCAGATCAAAGAGGTATTGACTACCCAGGATGCATTTGAGATGGCTGAGAATTCTGGTCCCCTGGATGAGATACAGTTCTGGAAGGACAGATGTAGTGATCTAACTGGTATCAGTAAACAGTTAGATAAATCTGGTGTCAAGAAGATTACAGAAATACTCACATGTGCAAAGTCATCATATGTTGCTCCATTCCTTAAATTGTCAGGGGAAATTAAGGTTAGTATCATTTTTTTCTTCTTTTTTTTTTCTATATATTGACTTAATCCATTAAGAATAGATATTTTTTAAAGAAAATATTTTTTTTTATCACATACGTATAACAGTACTTGTAAAAAGAAAGTTAAGAAATAATTCATGGAAGCCATATGTATTAATTGTTTTTACCACAGGTAGGCCTTTATGTCACGAAAAGCTGACATAAAGGCCTACCCATGGTAAAAACAATATATACATATGGCTTCCATGAATTATTTCGATTCTAATATGTAAAAATTGGTAAAATATCGTTATAAATTGTCGATGACGTCATAAATTTAATCGGTCATAGATTAATATTATTTTTACCACAGCGTTTGAAGGACGTCATATTAGAATCATATGTTTAGTTTGAGTTTAAAGGTTAATTTTAGTGGAATGAAACCTGTTATGACATACCAACCGTACCAACATCAAAATGTTGACTTAAGGGGCAGACGTTCTCTGAAGGAAAGGTTTCTATAATAGAATCAGTAAAGAGTATCTGTAATATAGTAGTTATCTTGCAAATGATAGAGGTCACTAAAGACAGATTTTTAAATTTTACTGTATTATGTGCGAATAGTCGAATATGTAAGATAATTTTTACCTTTCATTAATAGTGTTTTTAGTTTCTTCGATAATTTCGTCTATTTTTATGTTTATGGTAGAATTTTCTACGGAAGGATGCAGGTAATAAAATGTCCATGTGATTTTTTAAATTCTATGGTAAATATTTGGTGGAAGTGAATTGTTTACTTCATCACTATATAAATGATTTACAAGAATACACAATATAAGATAGGTGATATGTACACTGTTTGTAGCACAATGATTTATGAAATTGGTGTTAAGCACCAAACAATCAATCAATCAATGAAATGAACACTGTGTTACGCTTGGTGACAGGGTTACAAAAACATAAATAATCAAATTAGAACTTGAAAAAAAATATGTTTCTGCAGATGTTTCATTGTGTAGGGGCCAACCATTTAACTTTTAGGAGTGAGTTACGTTTTTTCCTTGGAACCAGAAAAATGTTCATGCAAAACAAAAATCAGAATATTTTTTTACATGAAAAATCAATATATTTTTTTCAAAATGTACCAACAATTTCTCGTTGAAAACTGCAGGGTCAGATTATTTATTTTTTGCATCTTTCAGGAAAATTAATTCATTTCTATAAAATGTGGCAACAGGAAATAAAAGAAAACATACCCCCCCCCCCCCCCTGCTAAAGTTAAATGGTTGCTATCTTATTGTCATGTATAACAGACTCAGAATGTTTAATTCTTTATAATCTACTAACAGGAAGGATCTAGACAAGCTGAGAGTAACTTGAAGTTTTTGATGGTATTAAAAGATCCATGTTATGAATTGTCTGAAGCTAAACCAAAGGATATCCCAGGCCTGTTACCTAAGATTCTTAATACTATCAGAATGATCTGGGTCAACTCAGAGTTTTACAAAACTAGAGAAAGATTGACTGGTATCCTAAAAAAGGTAAGTATCTGACTGGTACCAGTATTTCTTTTAAAATAATTAAATGTTTTCATACTTGCATAATATTGATTAAGATTTCCTGTTTTCTAAAATAGCAAAGTGTTTTGTTGTTATTATTTTTAAATTTAATTGCAGGATCCTATGCATATAATCCTTTCAATAAGATGTATTTTTGTTGCACGGCTCAAACTTTAAATATCTAGTATTTATCTGATAGATAACAATTAAAATGCAAAATATTGACCATGATTATTATTGGCTAATAATTTAATTTGATTTGAATACTGCAATCTGATTGGCTAATCTGATTGGAGAAAATTTTGGTTATACTCGATAACTTGGGTTGGTATTGTGACGTCCCCAATGTGTTCATCAGCCAACGACAAATTCAAATAGTCACACGAAATAATTAAAATCGAGGAATCATTAAATTTTGTTGTAAAAAATAAATTATAAGGAATATTTGAAATTATTGAACAGGTTATACTTGTATAACCTGGTTTGGGGCAGTTTACGCTTTTCATAAATCGCTTCGCGGTTTATTAAGCGTAAATTGACCCAAACCAGGTTATATCGTATAACCTGTTCAACAATTTCAAATATTCCTTAAATAAATTAAAATTAAAGAATATTGTATTATGAAAAAAAAAATCTAAACAGTGATGGTCAAAAATTCCATCAATATCAACAAAACGAACAATCACCTCTCTCATGAAAGCATTGAACATAGAAAAGACCATGACATATGTGGTTGGAAATGTAGGTACATGTCCTGTAGTTATAGACGTGTATCTTTTATTTCTTAGGGTCTTGTATGTGTCTAATTTATCAAATTTGTTCATACCAAGATATAGCTGAAATACTGCTAAAGTTGGCGTTAAGCACCAACCAATCAATCAATCAATTTATTTTCAGATGAGTAATGAGATTATCAAAAGATGTTGCCGTGAGATAAATTTGGACAAGATATTTGACGGATACGTACAGACAGGACTCCAGTCCCTCAACGATTGTATTGAATGCTGTGAAACTTGGAAAGAAATTTATGATAAAGTGAGATTCTTGTATAAACTAAAAATAGAACAGAGAAAATAAAGTTAATCTTAAATGATTAAATTACGATATTTATTTTTAGCAAATATAATCTTAGTTTTTAAAGGATAAGAAAAAAATCTTCATAGTACAGTGGAACTTGTGCAATCTGACATCTGAGTTTTCGGACATCCTCTGACATCCGACAAAAATTGATGGTCTCAAAGTATTTCTGTTAACTAAAATAAAACCTGAGTATTCCAACATCCTTTACAATCCGATACATTTCCCTGATCCCTTGGTGTGTCAGATTAGACAGGTTCAACGGTAATAAATTTGTAGAAAGTTTTTGTAATGTATGATATTAATTTTTCAATGTGTTTTCTACATTAGACTGCTTTACTACATAACTATACAGTAAGTATTGATATAGGTAGTGGTAAGGTGTAAGACAAACAAGGTATAAATAATGTCAATCTGTTTAACATTAGATGTTTGTTGTATCTTTTTTCTAAGAACAATATAGGTGATACACTAAGATCTATCAACGTCAGGTAACCATTCATTCATATTTGACTCTCCCATCATATTCAATACTATTAAAGTTGGCATTAAGCACCAATCAATCAATCAATCAACCCATCATATTAAAGAGTTAAATAAATTGATCAATTGGACAACAGGACTCCTATTGTGCTCAGTTTTAATATCTCAATATTTGGTAGCATCATGGCCGATTGGTCTGTTAAATGTATGAACCCTGACGTAACCCCATTACGGGATGTTGTTAGATGTTAGTGTATTGCCTAACCATTTTTTTTTAAAAGGATGCAAACAAACATCATATTTTAATTAGATTGAAATAATATGATACTTGGTGTTATGTGAATTTTTATTATATCCCTAAACCTAAGTTTTGTTGACATTTTTCCAGTTTAGAATGAATTATTCCCCCTTGAAGCACTTGGTTAATGTTTAAGAGATAGTATAATTTATAATTTCTCAATATAGCCTTTTACCGTAATTTTATGTTTCTTATTCTGCGAATTGCAATATTTTTGAAATTCCACCAGAATTAAAACGCAATCAAGCTTTAGTATATAGAGTAACTGAATTTGTTTGTAAATTAAAAAAAATATACACAGAGATAATGTCTTTGCACCAGGCTTATTTAGACTGTGTGTGTTTACAGACATCATGTTTTAAGTATCTTTATCAAAGAAGGGACTGGAATAACTAAAAAAAAAAAATTATTTATATATTAGAGTCAAAATTTTATGTATTGAACTTATCTTAATGTCATATATATGAATATGTTAATGATCCTGTGGTAACTAAAAACTTTTTTCTACATTTAGACTTAAAGAGTGAGGGGGGATATGGTTGTTATAGTCAAGCCCTGCACTCCATAGTAAATATGTACCATTGCCTTCCAAATCCCTGTTCTCTCTCTTGATAATATCTAATATATTTTTTTATTTCAGGTTTTTATTTTACATATTTGATTTGTAACATATTTTGAACAAAATTGTGCCAAACTAATTCATATTATTGGTTATTTTTAAAATTTGGGTACATTTTATTTTTTATAAAATCAGGGTATTTTAACAAATGTGTGCTGCTTTGTCATAACATCAAGATGGGGAAAATTATATTTTTGAACAAATTTAAAAAAATTTAATACTTGCAAAATTAAAATACACTATTTAAAAAGGATTGAAAGACTGTATATAAAAAAAATAACTCTTTGAGCAAAGTATTAATTTGACCATCTGTTATGTTTAAAGTATTAGAATGAATTTATTTTTCCATGTTTAAATTATTAGAATGAATTTGTTTTTCCTTAAAGTAGCCTATTTATTTGAATGAATTAGATTTTGACCTAGCCTTTTTGAGTTCCAATACCTTTTCATCATACCAAATGCACTACAATACATTGTGTTAATATTGTCAAATTCATATTTTTTTTTACCTCAACACAATCATTTCCCATTGTGTTGAAGATTTCTGATTTTACATTTACATGAAGTGATTAAGGAAAGCAGTTAATTACATTTTTATTGTATCTGTTTCAGATAAACGTTCTTTCATATTCATTTACATCCACATCTTTCTCATTTGTTTAGCACATGCATAATTTTGTAATAAATTCAACAAATATTAAATTGTGTCCTTTTGTTTGGGCCAGTTATATTCTGTAATGTAAAATCTTGTCAAAAAGGAGAAAATTTAACTTTACATGACAATAAGGGGAGACAATTCAATGAATATTTTGTAATTAATCAATATATTACCTGTTTAATTCTAATGGATGACTTTTGTTGTATCTTTCTAGCTTTCAAACATATTTTGAATTTTAAGTTTTCTCTTTTTGTTTACAGACAGCTAAACTTCACCACAAGTTTTCACCAGATGGATGGATTTTAGACAAGAGTAGCATTTTTGCTCAAATAGATGCCTTTGTACAAAGATGTAAAGATTTGATAGAGGTATTTATTGTTATATCTGTTGGATTGTAATACAATGAAACTTTTCTGAGCTTAACCCTATAAAAAACCAAAGTCTGTGTAAACCAGACATCAAATTTGTTCCCATTGACTGGAATAGTTACAAATACCAGCTAGCTATACTATACATCACTATATGTACTTCTAGAAAACACTTAGAAAATGAGTTGTGACTATAAATCACTTTATCTGGTTCTACAAAACACTTAGAACATGTGTTGTGACTATAAGTCACTTTCTAGAAAACTCTTGGTATAATGTGTTGTGATGTTTTGTACAAAGAATATCAAATAATACTTGTACATTATCTAAAATATCATGTTCTTCAGATTGATATTCTTAAATGCAACATGAAATATGTATTATATTTATTTTCATTGGCTTTCACTCAGCGTACATTGTTTTGAATTACTTAATTAGAGATAATTACTGGTTGTATTTGAACTCTGTTTCAAAAACTTATCAATCAACAGTAGGGGCCATCATGGTCATAATTGTATGGTAGTTGGATTTACAACTACCTATTTAATCAGTGTCTATCACCACTAACCATGTGAATTTGAATCTTGCTCATGGAGAAGTGTACTTGATACAACATTATGTTATAAAGTTTGTCAGTGACTTGTGATACCTCGGTGGTTTTCTCCAGGTACTCCGGTGTTCCCCCATCAATCAAACTTACCACCATGATATAACTAAAATATTGTTGAAAGTGGCATTAAACACCACAACCTTAACCCAATCAACAGTAATGAAGATCACTGATGACTTAGTCAATTATTCACTTATTCTTATTTTAAGAGTAAAAATGATGTCCATGTGGGTTTTTAATTGTAATGAATTTTGAACATTCTGTTTGTAGATATGTGATGCTCAGATTCATTTTGCCAGAAGACAAGATGGAGAGAAGACAGACATGCCACATTTTGCAGGACAGAAAGGACCTGAAATTGCTAGAAGTTTATTGGAAATTGAAGCTACATTTGAGAAGAATTTGAGTCAACTGAGAGCTGTGAAAAAGACCATACTAGATGTAAAAGCGACTTCATGGCATGATGATTACAACAGGTTTGCTAAATTTAATACAATTGTTGTGGCATAAAGGTAGCTGTTGAACCGTAACTATTACGGTCTTTTTTTTCTGTGAGCACATGGTCACTGAAAAAATATGAGAGCTGTTGTTTAGTAGTTATAAGCATAAAGGTAGACAAAGGGATAATTATAGAGTACACAAGTCTGAATAAATAAATTTTAAAGCAAAGAAACAATCTAGGCACAACAACAAGGTAATACAGAACAAAGGAAAATAAACCTACAGAAAACACAAACAATCTTTGTATTCATATCCAAATATTGGCTTGTCAGAACACCATACATTCTTGTACTTGAAAGTTTGATGACTGTAAAGGTTTAGGTGAGGTCAAGTTCTCCTGATGCGTTGTCACTTACATTTAATAAAGAGTCATCTTTAAAATCTAATACTGCACAACATTGCTGATACATTTGTTTTTGTTTCTTGCATTTTATGTATGCACATCTAATTATTTTGAACTATTGTCTAACACAGGAAACACTTCTGTGACCAAGATCTTACAGTATCAATTTCATATGAAACTCTTCTGTGACCAAGATCATACAGTATCAATATCATAGGAAACACTTTTGTGACCTAGATCTTACAGTACCAATTTCATAGGAAACACTTCTGTGACCAAGATCATACAGTATCAATATCATAGGAAACACTTTTGTGACCTAGATCTTACAGTACCAATTTCATAGGAAACACTTCTGTGACCAAGATCTTACAGTATCAATTTCATATTCCACTCATAATCCACATGTATGTTCAAACCAAACGTTAGTTATTTTGAAAATTGACGATATTTGTTTTATGGTTCAGATTCCGAGGTGGTATAAAGGATCTAGAAGTGATGATGCAGAATGTTATCACCTCAGCATTTGATACCGTGACAACAGTAGAGGCTGGAGTAGAGTTGTTAGATATCTTCATGCATCTGGCTTCTAGAGAGGTAATACAGCCTAATTCTTAATAACAGATTGAAATGCATATTCACTTGTCAGTTGAGGGTCATGGTTTTTCAGAAATTATTCACACCTGTTCTATCCTAAATTAATATTTGTAATTGCAAAATCAACACATATTACATAGCAAGTTTATGTCCCTGAGGCCTGTGCAGTACAAGTTAGGAACACTCAATTAGTCCTAGGTGCTCTAATTGTTATAGGTGTCTAGGTGATTTTAAGTTTCCTTACAATCCCATTGGTTAGTTTGGTTTCTCCTAGCATGCCAAAGAAGCTAAGTATTAACAGCCCTTGGTAAATATAACACTATGATCAAAACCAAACTAGTTGACGTTTGTTCTACAAAAGAGATGTCAGCTATTTTTGTGCTTCCTGACCATATCAACAGCAAGTTCTTAAATGATTGTACATAGCTGTATTTATTTCTAAATCACTGTTGAGATTTCATGAACTATACCAAAAGTTTAGATTGAAGAAAAGATGGTTCGTCATCTTAAATGTCACATACAATGATAGTCAAACCTGTATTAACAGATCACCTTTGGGACAATGAAAAATTGGCATTATATGACAAGTAACCTCTTAAAAGAGGTTCAATTCAAATGAAATTTTCAATAACATGACAAGAAAAAAGTAACCTTTTAATTTAACTAAGATTTACTACATTGAGACCTTCTTATTTAATGTTTGGTTTAAACAGGATTCCACTTTATTGAGGGTTCAATTTAAACAGGATTAGTTTTATATGAAGATAAAATATTGTTCTTTAGTATCAATGAAAGTATTTGTTATACGGTATACAGTCAAACCTGTATTAAGAGGTCACAATTAGGACAAAGAAAATTGGTCTTTTAAGACAGGTAACCTCTTAAAAGAGGTTCAATTCATATGAAATTTTCCTTGAAAGGACAAGAAAAATGTGACCTTTTAATACAGGTGACTGCTTAATAGAGGTGACTGCATGTAAAGTTTTGACTGTATATTGTATTTTAATTTTAGGCTATTAGGAGGACTATAGATAAGAAAACGGTGGACGTCTTCACTATGTTTAATGAAGAACTTAATGCAGTGAAGAAAGAACTGACACATAAATCTCAGCCTCAATCTCCAATCCATCCTAAATATTCTGGACAAGGTTTGTGGGCAAGGCAGTTAAAGAGGAGGATAGAGAGAGACATGATGGTAAAGTATGAGTTTAATATGTCAATAATTTTGTAGTCCCCCTCTTATAAGGTCACTCACACCAATCACCATCCCATCTTATCAGGTCGGAATTCAGATACACTGATTAAAATACTAATAATTTAATCCCTCAAGAGGTCCCCTCTTATGATCTGATAGAAGCACCTTTTCAATACAGAATAGGTTGTCTTATAAGAGAGAGACTACTGTATCTAGATGAATTAAAAAAAAAATTAAAATAAAAAGATCATTAGAGTTTTCACTATTTATGTATTATAAATGTCTGTGTGTAAGCTTCTATTTAATCTAAGTGGGTGTGTTATGGTGTTTAACGCCACTTTCAACAATATTTCAGTTATATCGTGGTGGTAACGGGTAAGTTTTATTAGTGGAGGAAATCGGAGTACCCGGAGAAAACCACCGACCTGCCACAAGTCACTGACAAACTTTATCACATAATGTTGTATTGAGTACTCTTTGCCATGAGCAGGATTCAAACTTTAATCTAAGGTGAGGAGGTCTAGTATTAATTTGACAGCTAAGGCGATGGATTGTGTGTCTCTCACCCACAAAGTATTGATTTTTGTTGATCTAATATGTGTTAGTAAATTACAGTTAAATACAGATATAAATGTGTGATTTTTACATTCACTAAAGTTAGACTATTATTATATTTACCCCAAATATTTAATATAAGAATTGCCATTTTGTAGGCTTTAGATAGAGCCCATTTCTTACCATCCATTGGTATAGGACAGGAAATTAGAACACAATATCAACACCTATGTCAGGCCTTGGATGAGTACATCAGAAAGACATTCCATGAATGGACATTGACTGTTGATAAAGTAAGTACTTATATATGTCCATTGTCAGAAAATATAAAATTGTTTTGTATAAGCTTTAGAAATTTGGCTTGCTTTTCTGTCTTGTTTCGCAGCGAGTGCAAATTAAATGACAATGTATTTATATTATGTTTATCCTGCAAGGTCAAAAATCAAAATCAACTGCCAAATATTACTGAAAAAGGACAGAAACAGTCGTTGTTTCATTCATTTCAAAGGATGTCCTCTTTCATGACCATCCTTTGCTGTTACTGTTTTTGTACTGTGTGCTCTACACAAATCAGGTACAAGGAGATTGTTATTTGTATGCTAGAGGAATAAGGCAGTACTATATTCATATGGATTTATTGTACAACAAATATAATGACTGAAGGATAAAATAGTGGGGATCGTGTTTACTCGATCTTTGATTTATGTGTAAATGTTTTGTAGATCGTTGTTTGTCCTTTTGTCCTTTTTCTCTTGGCCATTGTGTTGTCTGTCCTTCTTCGATTTACGGATTCTGATTACCCCTTTGGTATCGTCAAACTCTTCTCTCATCAACCCAGTCTAGCTTTCTAAAAAAAAAAACGCCAAACAAATTAAGAACAGTATCCTATACCACTTCAGAAGGAAAATACTGTTGTTTTGATGAACTGATAAGAAACCAGTCGAGTTTTACTTTCGTATGTTAATATATACAAGAAAGATCTATTTGACTTTAATCATGTGACATTTTTAATTTGTTTAATTTGTGCTATTTATAGGAACCAATGAAATTGTTAGAAGTACCGTTGATGTGTAGAAGTCTGGAAAGGCCACCAATGTTGGACATTAACTTTAACAGGTAAACTTATATTGTTATGATAGAAAAAATGTTTACTTGAAGTGAAATAGATTATTTTAACAGACACAAGCAGATTTTAACGTGGTTCCATTTCTCTTGTATTACAAAAGATTTTAATAATTTTGCTCTTTATAATTTTAAGTAAAGCAATAAAAAAGAAATCTTTTTAAGTGAAGAAAATCTTAATTAATTACATCTCAATACTACAGGGATGATTTTTTTTTCAGTTATTTAACTGATTTCAGCTATTTTCCTCTGAAAATTGTTTTTCGAAAGTTGCTAAACACAGTCAGAGTAGGTCAAAAATGACCATTTTGAAAGGAGTTGTAGATGGTTTCAGCTATTCTTCATTGATTTAAGTTATTTTATCTTCTAACCAGGATCATCCTTGATACTAGAAAAGATTGATTTATGATGCCATTGAATTTATAATTGTATTGATATATTGTTATGCTACATTTTCTTCCAATGGCAGCGATCTATGGTGATCTGAAAGCACAAACACACTCCCAACCTTATACATTGAACTTATGTAAAAGACCCTTGCACATATGACAAAAGAATTCTGCACATTCCATTTTTAAGAACTGAAAGAAAACAGAAATATGTTCTATGATAAATATTATATTTTCCTGTCAGTTTTATATTACATGTACCGCCACGATATAACTGAAATATTGTTGAAAGTGACATTATATGTCATTAAACACCACAACCCTAACCTTATATTGCATGTAATCGAGATGTAAATTTATCAGTAATTTTGATAAAAGGATATTGTCGGTATCAACGAACTGACTGAAAATGATCAGTCAGTGTGATGTCAAACACATTATGACCTTGCCCATGTCAAACACATTATGACCTTGCCCATGTCAAACACATTATGACCTTGCCCATTAAAACAATAACATCAGTTTTGATGGTCTTCACATACATTATCACTAGTACAGTGGTTTCATTAAGATTTTGAATAGAAGGAATTTTTTTAGAATAGGCAGAAAAATGGAGCAAATGAAGTGAGCGACCTTCAGGCGAGGGGTCGGGGGGCCACCTAGGCCACCGGAAGCTGACGACAAAATAATGCAAAATCCTGGCATCTGGGCATTTCCTGCGAGCTAAATAAAGCTTTGAATTTGTCACTTTTTACACATTAAATTATTTTTTTGGTTTTTGTTTAGGTTTTCAGTGGATTTTATTTTGGTATGCTGACTTTAGCAAAATAAACGACTGTGAGCCTTTGCTATTAGCACCCTAATCAGGATTATTTTTTTTATTAATAGAGATTCGATTTGTTTATATCTTTTATTCAAAGAAATCCTCAAAATAATCTTCCTCATCATCAAAGGTATCTAGGTCAGTTGTGCAGAACTGCTTGGCTTCAGCTACAGATTTAGCAATCTTTAGCTGAAGTAAAGTCTGTTCTAACTGTCTTTCATGGTTTTCAATTTCAGCATAGAATCAGTGCCAGGAGCAAAATTTACAATGTCTATTGGACTAATCGGATCACTTGGCTCAATAATATTAACTTGTTCTTCCTCTGTCTGAGTTTCTGCCTCCATTGTTACAATAACAGTAGGATTAGACTGTCTTGAAAGTCTTGTCCCTGCAGAAAAAAGATTCTTAAAAGTTATAGCAAATAAATGATAGTAAAACAGGGAACTAACAGATATTTCTGTTTCACTAGGAAAGCTGACGGTTCATATCAGAAAGCGTAATGTTTTTTTTTATGTATAAAAATATTGCTTTTTGGATAGCGTTTCTGTGTTAGCGGTAGACTATCGCCATGTCGCATTTTGTGAATATAACGGTAATGTGGTGAGGATAATTTGTGTAGCAGTAGCCACACTGGCGAACGAAAAACATTTAGAGCGTGCATCTGACAATGATCTTTTATTATGTAGAAAGACAACTTCGAATAAAACGCGTTATAGACAATGATTTGATCGATGTATAATATCCAAAATGATTTTAAAAAGCGGGTCAAATTGATTATTTCCGGTAGTTTTTTCAGTTGAAATAACATTATCCGGGTCCCATTCCGGAAATAGTTTCGAATTTAGTCACCGACTGACTGGTTTCCTAAATTATGCTTTATTCTGTCTGTCCTTCTGTCTACGCTTGAATCTAAAACCAATAAATCATTTGACAACGAGAAGGTCAAGCATGGCCAAGCGCCAAGGATCTATTTTATCCTTTTTTGGCAACGCCAACGGTCCCACACAGCAAAAAACAACAAAATCATACGAATATTGAATGTTCTGTTTATCTAATGTTCAAAGTTTGTTGTTTATCATGATAATATATGAATTATTATTGTTAGTTAATTAGATAATAAAGTTTTGAACTTTCAACTGTTTTATGCTCTTTGTTTATATTTAGTGTGGCTAACTGAAATTGAGTGTGGCTAAAAGAAATTATTACCCATTAGCCACAGTGGCTAATAAAAAAAAATGTCTACCGCTAAGCACAGCGTTTATCTGCAAGCAGATATTCTATTCATTGCCTCGCATGATTTTGCTTCGCTATGATGCTAACTACTAATATGCTCAGTTAAGGTAACTTTTCGAAAACGTGTACTTGGTACTTCAGAGAAAACGGTAGATTTATTTCTGTTATTCTTTGTGTTGTGTTTTTTTGCATAATAAACAATAAATTCCAAATCCTTCAATAAAAACAACATTCCAAATTCTTGTCACCTCACAAAATGACAGCGATTTTTCGGACAACCAGGTGTGGTCAAATTTTTCCTTTAAATGTGACTGTATATTTTTCGGTCTTGGTAAATACTGTACAGTTCCGATTGATACAAAGTAATTGAGGATGAACTTCATTTATATCGGTGTCCGGAAACAAGTCGTGGATTAGTTTAAAATGTACATCTGATGGTAGACTACATGTAACTAATGTTTTACTACTAGTACAACTTGTTGAGGACTTTGTAGCTTCAGGTTTAGACTGTGGTACTCCAGTGACAGATACTTTAGGGTTATCTGTTGTCTCTTCTGTTTGTTCTACAACATAAAAAGTTACCTTTCAAAAGCTGCCAATACTAATTTATAGTAAAAAATAATAACATGTAAATGGATATGGGGTAAATGTGCAATTGACAAAATCACACATGATAAACATGAAGCATACAAACACTTTGATTGCTGCTCTTCATCTTTTAAGTTGCAATGCAACCTTCAAGCATGAGTATAATATCATACACTATCTCGACAGCATGCTGAAGATGGCTCCTAGTCATGTACAAATGAAAATTTAAACAAACTGGGAAAATAGATTTACATAAATGTTCCACCTTGAGATTTTTTTCTGTGCTTACATTTGAATAGCGGATTGTTTGTTTTATAGATGGTTGTGCACTTAAGTGGCTTTGAGAACTGGGGTGTTGGAATAACTAAGCTTACATTGAATTTACAGTTTGATTGTTTTGTAACACATTTACACATGTTTTCATGTCTATTTTCATTTGACCTGAATTTCCGATAGTTGGAAACTGTACATGTTTGCAAAATTTACATTGATAGTTGCCAGTTGAGCGCCATTATTTTATTTATTCACTTCATAAATTTATGAAATACAAATTTCTAGACTGCTTAGCCTTTGGGCCTGACTGGAAGAAGTCCAGTATCGTCCTTTTAGACATATTAATGATATTTCAACCGTTTCTCACGTTGTTCTGCGGTGTCAAATAATTGTATATATTTAACACAGAAAACTCACCAGGGTTAAACTTGCGGAAATGATTTAGATCGAGTAATGACTGGTTTCCCATTTCATATCTGAAAAACGAGCTAAAGCACACACTATCAAATACGGAACCAGAATAAAGACAATCCCAAAACACGTACAACTGGTTCTGGAAAAGTACCGATCTATTTTTGTCGGAAATAAAATAGCTGGAATAAATACCGCAATAGACGGCGAAATTCGCCGGCTTCCGGCTCTTAATGAAAACACTGTAGTATTGCATCTCGTCCTAATGGACTTGGCTGAAATACTAGTAATAAAGTCCACCTTGACCTTCAAAACTGTTCTTATTCTATATATTACATTTGATTTTCAAAAATTTCAGTTCTTAAAAAAAAAATAACCTACCTCAAAGGATATTTCAAAATATTTGTAAAATTGTGGATGTTTACCATTTGTCTCTACATTGTACCACACTACCATTGTTAATTATACATGGAATTAAAAGTCCATAATGCACATGTTTGTGTACAATACAATTCATATCTACACCAAAGTATCAGTATGTTGATAGCGTGTACATTTTTTTCGCTATTTTATTATAGTCAGAAATAAAATCATGTGTTAATAGGATTTTTCAAGTTTGTTTGTTGTAGACAGATTTGGGGTCAATTACTTTCAAATGTAATCGATTACATTACAATTACTTTCCAATTTTCATGATTACATTACATTACGATTACATCAATTTTCAAATGTAATCAATTAAATTACAATTACTTTGTAAATGTAATCAATTACATTACTGATTACATTTAATGTCATGACAACCAATACATTAATGTTTTATGTTATTTTTTCTCATGTGCATCTGTCTAATATCTCTTTTTTTTTTAATGTATTTCTTACTCAGAACTATGAATTACAATTCAGTTTTAATGTGATCATTACATGCAATAACATACAGTAGATTGTAAATTATAAACAGCAATTCTCATTTTCGTTTCCTTCATAAAATATGTTGTGTCTTATTACTATGACCAATATTCATTCCATCTTATACTATTTGTAAATATTATAATGTACATTTGCATATTTTGATAATATATGTCAAATAATTTCAAACATCCTGTCAAAGGCTATTGTGGATAATAAACTAGCAGCTAACCTGTACCACAGATCAAATTAGTAATTAAGGTCTTATTTATGACACCAAATTATGTAACAATCGCCATTACTAAATTTCACACCATTTCAATGTGTGTCCTTAATATATAATTCAGAAGATAAAAAAATAAAAGTCATTCTAATTCTAAAAACTTGCTTAAAAATGTGTATAATTTCTCTGTCTAAATATGAAAACTAAATCCTTAATTTATGTAAATAGGTTTAATAAAAAAATATCCATTATCATATAATCCAATATTAAAAGGAAAATCAGCACCAAAATAAAGACGAGAAATATCACATATCTCTGAATATCAGATTCAAGTCCAATTGGATTATTCTTTAAAAAAAAAAATCCAAATTTTTACAAATATTACAACTAGCTATTTTATCATTTAATTTGTAATATGTATGATTGAAAATATTTTGTTATTCTACTACGTACAGCATCATAAATAAATGTTTCTGAAAATTATAATTTACATTTTGCTTTTTATATAATATTTTTATTCAAATTTAGATCTCATTTTAAACTTGTATAAGAAATCTTCACGAGATTGTTTTGGTTTATATAAAATATTTCTTTAACTTATGGGAATCATGAGGACATGGTGATAGGTTTTCATAGAAACAATTTCATATATGAAATCTTGAAAGTTGTTTCAGATAATTTATAAATTTTACAGCTTTTACAAGCCTAGACAAACTGTTTTTACTGAATTTTGAAACCCTAAAGAAATTGAAATTGAGACATTATTTGTTTGGAAGCCATAATTAATGCTTAATATTTTTGTTGTGGCTGTGATAGTTTTGATTGCAATTAATCATAGAATAATATCTTTTGATCATGTTGTGATTGCCACTTTATTTTAACAGATTTTCTTTGAGTTTTTAACAATTGAATTTCATAACATATTTTTTTATTCAGTTTTCAATAAACTTTATATTTTTTTCTAGTAAACCATTCTACATTATTTGTTTAATAAATTTCATGAAGAAATTTCATTTACATAAATCATACATTAAATATCTAAGGAGATATATGTTTCAGGTAAGACAAAATCAATCAAAATGATGAAAAGTAATCTAAATGTAATCAGAAAGTAATCATGATCACATGGTCAAAATGAATGTAATCGATTACATTGCAATTACATGTAATCTAAAAAATGAGATTACATACGATTACATGAACAAATGTAATCGATTACAGCTGATTACGATTACCCCATGTCTGCCTCAAGATACATGTATTAATAGAAATTGGTTGTGGTAAAAAACAACATAGATATTTATTTTAGTGTGCACGACACATTTCTGGTATTACCTTCATATTGTCAAATTATTGGAAAGCCAACTTATTTAAAAATCTTTGTGAGCTACCAAAGGGCTTTAACAGGATAACCAAAATTGGTTAAACTTACTTCATTATGGTATCTAAGAACTATATATATTTCAAATATAAATCTAGTAGGTTAAGTTGTTGTAATATATATTTTTTTAATTACCCACATATTCAGTACTTTATAGGTCTTCTATATATTAATAACTAATTATACAAGTAATGATATTGTAAAGTTTATTGTTCTGTTATTTATATACATGTATTTGATGTTGTACAGGAGTCTATTAAAGATGTTCCAGGAGATACACTACTGGGAGAGGTTAATGTTTGAGATACCTCACTATGCCACAGATGTATACAATAAGAGGGAAGATCTGAGAGGACTTAGAGAACATGTCTTACTAGTGGTTAGAGATTACAACAGGTACAGTCACATGTCTTACTAGTGGTTAGAGATTACAACAGGTACAGTCACATGTCTTACTAGTGGTTAGAGATTACAACAGGTAGTCACATGTCTTACTAGAGGTTAGAGATTACAACAGGTACAGTCACATGTCTTAATAGTGGTTAGAGATTACAACAGGTAAAGTCACATGTCTTACTAGTGGTTAGAGATTACAACAGGTAAAGTCACATGTCTTACTAGTGGTTAGAGATTACAACAGGTAAAGTCACATGTCTTACTAGTGGTTAGAGATTACAACAGGTAGTCACATGTCTTACTAGTGGTTAGAGATTACAACAGGTAGTCACATGTCTTACTAGTGGTTAGATATTACAACAGGTACAGTCACATGTTTTACTAGTGGTTAGAAATTACAACAGGTACAGTCACATGTCTTACTAGTGGTTAGAGATTACAACAGGTAAAGTCACATGTCTTACTAGTGGTTAGAGATTACAACCGGTAAAGTCACATGTCTTACTAGTGGTTAGAGATTACAACCGGTACAGTCAGATGTCTTACTAGTGGTTAGAGATTACAACAGGTAGTCACATGTCTTACTAGTGGTTAGAGATTACAACAGGTACAGTCACATGTCTTACTAGTGGTTAGAGATTACAACAGGTACAGTCACATGTCTTACTAGTGGTTAGAGATTACAACAGGTACAGTCACATGTCTTACTAGTGGTTAGAGATTACAACCGGTAAAGTCACATGTCTTACTAGTGGTTAGAGATTACAACCGGTACAGTCAGATGTCTTACTAGTGGTTAGAGATTACAACAGGTAGTCACATGTCTTACTAGTGGTTAGAGATTACAACAGGTACAGTCACATGTCTTACTAGTGGTTAGAGATTACAACAGGTACAGTCACATGTCTTACTAGTGGTTAGAGATTACAACAGGTACAGTCACATGTCTTACTAGTGGTTAGAGATTACAACAGGTACAGTCACACGTCTTACTAGTGGTTAGAGATTACAACAGGTAAAGTCACATGCCTTAATAGTGGTTAGAGATTACAACAGGTAAAGTCACATGTCTTACTAGTGGTTAGAGATTACAACCGGTAAAGTCACATGTCTTACTAGTGGTTAGAGATTACAACCGGTACAGTCACATGTCTTACTAGTGGTTAGAGATTACAACAGGTAGTCACATGTCTTACTAGTGGTTAGAGATTACAACAGGTAGTCACATGTCTTACAAGTGGTTAGAGATTACAACAGCTAAAGTCACATGTCTTACTAGTGGTTAGAGATTACAACAGGTACAATCACATGTCTTACTAGTGGTTAGAGATTACAACAGGTAAAGTCACATGTCTTACTAGTGGTTAGAGATTACAACAGGTAAAGTCACATGTCTTACTAGTGGTTAGAGATTACAACAGGTAGTCACATGTCTTACTAGTGGTTAGAGATTACAACAGGTACAGTCACATGTCTTACTAGTGGTTAGAGATTACAACAGGTACAGTCACATGTCTTACTAGTGGTTAGAGATTACAACAGGTACAGTCACATGTCTTACTAGTGGTTAGAGATTACAACCGGTAAAGTCACATGTCTTACTAGTGGTTAGAGATTACAACCGGTACAGTCAGATGTCTTACTAGTGGTTAGAGATTACAACAGGTAGTCACATGTCTTACTAGTGGTTAGAGATTACAACAGGTACAGTCACATGTCTTACTAGTGGTTAGAGATTACAACAGGTACAGTCACATGTCTTACTAGTGGTTAGAGATTACAACAGGTACAGTCACATGTCTTACTAGTGGTTAGAGATTACAACAGGTACAGTCACACGTCTTACTAGTGGTTAGAGATTACAACAGGTACAGTCACATGCCTTAATAGTGGTTAGAGATTACAACAGGTAAAGTCACATGTCTTACTAGTGGTTAGAGATTACAACCGGTAAAGTCACATGTCTTACTAGTGGTTAGAGATTACAACCGGTACAGTCACATGTCTTACTAGTGGTTAGAGATTACAACAGGTAGTCACATGTCTTACTAGTGGTTAGAGATTACAACAGGTAGTCACATGTCTTACAAGTGGTTAGAGATTACAACAGCTAAAGTCACATGTCTTACTAGTGGTTAGAGATTACAACAGGTACAATCACATGTCTTACTAGTGGTTAGAGATTACAACAGGTAAAGTCACATGTCTTACTAGTGGTTAGAGATTACAACAGGTAAAGTCACATGTCTTACTAGTGGTTAGAGATTACAACAGGTAGTCACATGTCTTACTAGTGGTTAGAGATTACAACAGGTAAAGTCACATGTCTTACTAGTGGTTAGAGATTACAACAGGTAAAGTCACATGTCTTAATAGTGGTTAGAGATTACAACAGGTAAAGTCACATGTCTTACTAGTGGTTAGAGATTACAACAGGTAAAGTCACATGTCTTACTAGTGGTTAGAGATTACAACAGGTAAAGTCACATGTCTTACTAGTGGTTAGAGATTACAACAGGTAAAGTCACAGACAATTCTTTTGGTTCAGGGCTAATTTTATATTACAGTGTATTTTATCTAAACCGAACCCTGTTTAAACCAGAATTCTCTAGAAACCAAACTATAAGTAAAGTCCCATTGTACGAAATCTTTGTTAATTTAACCTGTATAATCTGAACACCTGTTTATTCCGAAACAAAAGTTTTACTGGTAATTACGTTTAAATTAATTGTGTTCAAATATCGTCACGGTATGTGTTTTCGTGCATCATCTGTTTTCGTGGTATCCATTTAATTTTGATTTCCACAGCGCACGCATTATTTTTGACGTGTCTTTTGGTTTCTATTTATGGAACATAAACAATACGAAAGCTGACATCTGTAACAAATGATCAAGTTTACTTTTAAAGATGTAAGTACCAAAAACAGTGAACCATACTTTTTGTAATGCCAAAAATGTACTTCATTTATAAAGTAGCTGGAAAAAAATCCAGAAGGGCTATATAAAATTTAACTATGTCGTCTGCCTCTTAGACACCTGCTCTTCCTGTCATGTAACTATCATGGGGTCACTGATCGTATTTGTAAACAAAAGAGCCGACTGAAATGTGCCTGTTTCTTATATAAAATACATGTCACTTTGCAGTGCATTGTGGTTTCAGCACTAAAAAAACGTCAAAAGTAAACACAATTTTGAAAGTGGTCATTTTCAAACATTCTGTTATTTTATTTAGATGTAGTATGATTTGGTAGATGGCCAGAACCATGAAATTTTAAAACCAGCCATTTCGGGATTTTATATTCGTTTCCATCCCGTATATCGGCCTTGTTTTTATTTGCCACGGAAACAGATACCGCCATTTTACTGACAACAAAAGTTGCCAGGTAATCGAGAGTATATTAAAATACAAGAATGGCTTTAAAAACAATCTTATGCACAAAGAAATATTTAACTAGCCATTCTTTGAAAATTCCAATCGTCATCGCTATATCTGAAAATCGATAATAGCACAAAAACCGATAACACGATGGTAAGATAAGGACTTCACACCCTTGTACAAGAATTGTTGCTACTGACTGATTGTTGTTTAATTATGTCTATGGCAACTGTACAGATAACCTGATACAGTAATTAACAAAAATTAACACAAAAATTATTTTTTTGAATAGTATGAAAATAAATCATTACATACAAAGAATTTTATTTGTTTACACAAAGGAATTGTTATTACAGTTATTCCCCTTTATTTATTTCAGAATCATAGCAGCTTTGTCCTTGGAAGAAAGAGGACTTTTTAGAGAAAGGATAAGATTCTTGGATAAGAAGATACATCCTGGTTTGACCAAACTGACCTGGGGATCTAAAGGAATAAGTGATTATTTTATAACAGACTGTCGTATCAATGCCAGTAAGATCCAACTCATGGTTGATGATTACAAGGGAGCTAACTTGGATGTATCTGGACATTGTGTTAAAATTAGTGAACAGTTACTTATCAAAATTGATAGCAGAAAGGTTTATGAAAACTTAGAATTTGATGATGAACAGGTGAGAAAATTTTATAGGAAATGATTTACATGCTATTGTATTAAAAATTATTTTGTTAGATTTTTAGACTAAATATATTTCATGAAAATGTGTTAATTTTGTCAGATGTTTCACTATTGACTGTCAGAGATAATTGCACATAGTGTGTATACGTTTTTTTTTATGTAACTACAGTCCATTGTTAATAGCATTTTCCATATTTTTTTTTATAATATTCATTTGTTTTTAGGCTAAGCATAGAGAAATTACAGCTAAAAATTTGGTAAAATGTCATGAGGAAATAGTCAAGACAATGAAAAGGACATATGAAATATTCAAAGCTGATGGAAATGAGGCAAGTATATACTCCAATCAACACTAAATGCCACTCTCGAATCTCGATCAGGGCAATTTGTACAACATTATGTGATAAAGTTTGTCAGTGACTTGCGACAGGTTGATCGTTTTCTCCGGGTACTCAGGTTTCCTCCACCAATAAAACTGACCGCCACGATATAACTGAAATATTGTTGAAAGTGGCGTTAAACAAACAACAACCAATCTGGAGCACCTGTACACAACCACTGACATTCCATAATTGACTGGTTTTCTCCAGGTAGTCTGGTTTCCTTCACAAATAGAAATAATTCAAATATTATAAAAATATTGTTGAAAGTGGTGTTAAACACTTATTGATATAATCTATACAGATAGCATATCTCACTTTATCTACTTAGGACTACACTTTTGTAACCAGTTGACCTTATTTGACTCTACAACCAGCAGTTGACCTTATTTGACCCAATAACCAGCAGTTGACCTTGTTTGACTCGATAACCAGCAGTTGACCATATGTGACTCAATAACCAGCATTTGACCTTATTTGACTCAATGACCAGCAGTTGACCTTATTTGACTCAATAAACCTGTCAGTTAGACTGTACTGTCTAGCATTTTTAATATGAGGGCCATTTATTTATTATAATAATGGTATAACAATTACACAAAACAAATTTGGGGCTAATAATGACAACACAATAGGAGCTGGTATATATTTGACTGATTTAAAATTTCTGATATAAAGGTAAATTGTCTCCAAATATAAAAATAAAAAATAAAAGGATCCAATTTGTAAGTTTCCACAATTTACAAGTAGAAAACATATACAGTCAAATCTGGTTATCTCCAACTCAATTATATTATAATCTTGGGTAACTCAAATGAATTCTGGAGCCTTTGTAGTATAGTAAGTTTCTATTGTCAATCATAAGTTGGAATATTGTTTTTTTTTTTTAAATGGAAATAACTGTTTGGATGAAGATTCTGGCAGTTGCCAATTGCATATCATACCAAAAACAATTGAACTGATTGTCAGACTTACAAGATATAAAAGATTATCCCAGTAAAACATCTGCTGATTTGTTTTAGATCAGTGCCTATCACTATGAACGTTGTGATTTTGAACCCCATTCATGGCAAGGTGTACTTGATACAACATTAAGAGATACAATTTGTCAGTGACTTGTGACAGGTCGGTGGTTTTCCCTGGGTACCCCAGTTTCCTCCACCAATAAAACTGACAGCTACGATGTAACTGAAATATTGTTGAAAGTGGTGTTAAACACCATAAACCTAAACTATCATCATTTGATTTAATATGTACTTTTTAACGTCTTTCAATTTAAGATTTTAATTTTGTTAAAACAAAATTTTCTTGATAATGAGTCTTAACATGTTTTATGTATATGCATTTAGGTTCAACAACACTGGCACAGATATACAGAGAGGATGGATAAAATGGTTGAGGAAGCTTTCCGTCTTAATGTTAAATGGTCTCTACAAGAACTGTCTAAGGCAATCAATGGAGATGGGAAATCTGCTCCAAATCCATTGTTCAGGGTCAAAGTTATACTTCAAGGAGATCAGGTTAGTTGGTGGTGAAAAATATATTCCAAATTTATTGTTCATGATCAAAGTTATACTTTTAGGAAATGAAGCTATTCAAGATGTTTTATTGTAAATGTAAAAAATTAACAATGTGTTGAGGTGAGAGGTGGTTGTACGTTTTGTTGATATTGGTAGACTTTCTTTTCATAAGTGTCATATTATAGAAAAATTAGTATAATATTGAACATTTTATTTGTAAAAATTACTATTTTCACATATCAGTATAAGCCCCATTAATTTATATTTTTTGTTTATTTATGGTCTGGTATCTTTTGTTATCAGATTGAGTTCCAGCCTACACTAGTCTATATATTATTGTTAATTTTCTTGTATTTTTGATTATCAGGTTGAGTTCCAGCCTACACTTAAACAGCTAGCTAACATTGTAAGCAGTATCTATGGACATCTGACTAAATCTATTTCTAACATCAATAGATTACCTAACCTCCTGACAAAGAAGAAATCTTCAAAAGATGTAAGTATTCAAATAAAAACGTAGATATCAAAGTTAGTGTGCATGACACGTTTCTGGAATAAATTTCATCAGGAACGCTCAAAATTGAAAGATTGGAAAGCCAAGTAATTTAAAATTTTGGGAGCAATAAATCCAAAGGGCCTAAACAGGATAGCCAAAATCGGCTAAGGTCACCTATGCCCGAGGGAGGAGTACCTTAGTTTGATTAATAATTACATTATTTAGGAACTGTAAATTTCAGTAATAAATATATCTAATAAACCATATGTCAATACCAAAGCACTGACTACTGGACAGATGATAGCCTCAGAGACTAAGTCCACCAGCATAGGTATCGACCCAGTAATAAAAACTTAGGTATTGTAGATGGACATTTTTTAGGTTTACAATACAAAAGGAATTACCGTCAAAAACCTGTCTTATGTCACCTTCCAGGGGAACATTGAAATAGGGTCATATAAGACAGGTGGTCGCTTAATTACTACAGGTTTAATTGATAGGAAATGCACTTTGAATGGAAATTAAAATTAAGGTGATATAATACAATTTATTGCTTAATAGAGGGGGTCACTAATGTAGGATTAACTGTATTTTGATATGCCTTTTACTTTTTAAATAATTTAGAAATTATGTAGCATAATCATTTTGTTTATTTTTATCATTTGTTTATTTTCATCTTTCTAACTAAAATATTTTGTAATGAGATTGTAAAAAAAAAATTAGAAGTTGTAGTAATGACATTGTTAAACATTGTGATGTAGGATTTAAGTCCTTAAAGAAAATATATTATAATGGAAAATCATGACTTGAGTAAAATTGAAGTTCACACTGTTTGATATGATAATGAATATGTATCTTCCTTTCGATGCAGCAGTTAACGGTGAACTAAAAGCACAATTTTCTTTATATCATGTCTGTTTAACTTTAATTTTTTTTTATTATTAATTAATTTTTTGTTTATTATTTTCTATCACTGTTTCTATAGATATCACTAGTACCCTTACATATCATTTTATTTGTTGCCTTTGAAGAACTGAAAATTATGATATATCAAAATAAATTTTAAATATTTCATTTGTAATTTTAAATCAACATTGCAACAAACTTAGTTTTTCTTGTTGTCAATTATGAGAACATAATCAAGTTAAATAAAAATCTTCTGATATCTTTGTAGCACATTTACCCATTCCTTTTGCACCATATCTATATGTAAAATGAATTTGTAGTTCAAAATTATATAACCACCTATGCAATCAGTGCTTAATGTTGTGAGTTCGAATTCTGCTCAGGTGAGGTGTACTCCATAAGACATTATGTGATAAAGTTTGTCAGTGACTTGCAGCAGGTCGGTGGTTTTCTCCGAGTACTTTGGTTTCCTCCACCAATAAAACTGACTGCCACAATATAACTGAAATATTGTTGAAAATGGCATTAAACACCATAACCCTAATCCTATCTCTACTGTGACACAAACATCCTCCTCCTTTTAAAGTTATATAACTTTATGTGTTTAACTTGCATGTCAAATATTTACTTTGAAACAAATAAACATGTTAAGATTCATATTTCAAATTACAACTAGATAAGGACGTATAATATAATTATAAATTTGGTTTAGGTAACATATATGTTTTAAAAAGTAGTTGCTAAATTGAGCTTGTTTTTTGCCATTCTAATATGATTAGATTTTTTATAAGATTGTTATCATTTAAGTGTGATGGGTAAGATTGGGTTTGAATTTAAGATTATAAATATATGCTAGGTATACTTTTGGAATTTCTATAGTAAATAGCAAATCTTTGACAAATTAATATGACATTGTACCATTCTTATAATGAAATGCTTTACATTTATATGTGAAATACTTCACATTTTAAGGTGAAATACTTCACATTTTTAGGTGAAATGCTTCACATTTATAGGATTTTAGAATTCATATATGTATGTTTTTTTTCAGCCAATCCATGAAGTTATAGCTAGAGATGAAGAAACAAAGAAAATCCACGGTGTTATCAATACTGGAATGACATCTAATGCTACTAATCTAAAGAATTACCTATCAACTTGGGACAACTACAGAGAAATCTGGGAAATTAACAAAGACATGTTCATCCGTCGATATCAGAAATTAAACCCACAAGTCTCATCATTTGATGCTGATATTGCTAGGTAATTTGATTATCATTTTAAAGGAGCCTCCATTGCTGTAGTTGAGTTTTCATCTTTCTATATGATCTGTGTTTACCACCACTGAAGTTTTGTGAGCTCGATTCTTGTATGTGACGGGTTGTAATCAAATACAAATGTAGTCAAACCTATTTTCAATAATCACTCTAAGGAAGCGTCAAAACATGGGTCTCTAAACACAGGTGGTCTCTAAAACTATGTGAAATTTATATGGTATTTGGAATGTACTATAATGGTTATTGGAGAGGGTGGGCTTTTAACACAGGTTTTTGCTTAGTACATGTGGTCTTTCAAACAGGGTTTGACTGGACAATGATGTAAAACTAAAATATTGTTGGTTGTGTTGTTAAACATTCTATAATCCAATCCAATTCTATGATTTAAAGATATTACCATTGTATTTTATCTACCATATGGATGGTAGATGTAGTTAGTAATTATATTGCTTGGAATAGATTTCACTATAACTTAATGAGGAACATTTGTAATGATGTATTTTGGATTTTATTTGATTGATTTATTGTGTTTAACACCACTTTCAGCAATATTTCAGCTATATCATGGCGACCAGTTTTAGTGGTGGAAGAAACTGGAGTACCCGGAGAGAACCACCGACCATGGGCAAGCAACTGGTAAACTTTATCACTTGCAGATGTGAGTCGTGTGAACCCACGCCATATTGGTGATAGGCTTGTATGAGTTGTTAGGTAATCCAACTACCTAAGTCATTGAGCCTGTAACCCGGGCCCCGATGTATTTTGGAATAATATGAACAAGGAAAATATGGACATTAGATAATTATTGTTTATGTACGTGACTATAATGTTGTGTTTCTTACAGATATGATGAAGTAGCTAACAATGTACAGACCCAAGAGACAATATTAAACATACAGTTTGTTCTACTAGACTGTTCACCATTAAAATACTCCATCTTAAGTCACTGTCAGGAATGGCAGAACAAGTTTACAACATTATTGAAACAGATTGCAACAGATGGTCTTAAAGAACTGAACACATTCTTAAAGGAGAATGGAGAAAAGTAAGTTCATTTGTCCTGTCAGGAGAAGAAGGTCTTATAAAATGGGAATGGCCTGTAATATAGTGCCCATCATGACAAATGGGTGTAATAAAGGGAAACTACCTGTAATATATTCCCTGTCAACTAAAATGTGGGTGTTAGAAGGGGTGGCCTGTCATGTAGTCCCTGTCAACTAAAATGTGGGTGTTAGAAGGGGTGGCCTGTCATGTAGTCCCTGTCAACTAAAATGTGGGTGATAAAGGAGAGTGGCCTTTAACGGAATGGCCTGAATTGTAGTACATGTGATGTAAAAAGAAGTTTTTTAAAAAGGGATTTAGCCTATGACCTGTAGATAAAAATTGTTAACCATAAGAAGCATTATTGATAATATCTAATGAAATTGACAAAATAAGATATATGAAGGAGGATAGATCCATAGAGAATATAAGGTACCTTGGTATCAACATGTCTGTCACATCCAGTCTGTATGTTATATTTCTATTTAACTACTTACATTTGATGCTTCACTCTTAGTTAACAATTTGTTACCATTTGGCTCTAATAATATCAGTTTGGGAAAAAAATCTTTTCTTAAGCTTTAGCTTGATGGTAAACAACCAAAGATTATTTTCAATTATTTGTTTACAGTGTGAGCAAGCCTCCTCAGACTTTAGATGAGTTAGGCAACAGTTTGAACCTTTGGGAAAAACTGAACTCTGGGCTAAGTGAGACAGAAGCCAAGTTCCCACCATTGCAGGATCAATTTAACATTCTGGAGAAATATGAAGTACCAGTTGAGGAGGAGGTAGGGTAACATTTAAATATGGGATATCAGTTTAATATGGGGGTAGAATAGTATTTGAATATGAAGTACCAGTGGAAGATGAGATAGGATGGCAATGTAAACATGGGGCACGAGTTTAATATGAGATTAGATATAAAGAACCAGTTAAGATAAGGTAGATTGACATTTGAGTGAATTGGAAATCTTATTCTTAGAAATACATGTATATTTACAAACAAAATTTCATCATAAGTGGAGTAGACTGTATGTTATTCTTTTCTATTCACCAAGATATTTAGCTTAAATACAACATCCTGGTTTTTAGCTCACCTGGCCAAAAGCCATGTTAGCTTTTGCCATCACTTGGAATCCGTCATCCGTCGTTGTCCGTCCGTCGTATGTCATAAACTTTCACATTTAAATCTTCTCCTCTGAAACCCCTGAACCAAATTAAATCAAACCTGGCAGGGATGGTCCTTGGGTGGGTCCCTTTCAAAATTGTGTCCGATAGACCTGCCCTCCATTCAAGATGGCTGCTGTTACAATTTTCTTCAATTGTCCATTGCTGCTTTATTATAAATCTAAATGAGCTCAAATTTTACTGCAGCTACATGGAAATGAGTAGTTTAACATATATTCCGGGTTTTTCTGTGAAATTTTTCTTTCAGTTGATTTATACCGATTAGGCAAATTAGGCATATTTTCATAAAAGATCGCATTTAAATCTTCTCTGAAACCGCTGAACCAAATTAAACCAAAATTGGCTGGGATAGTCCTTGGGTAGTCCCATTTCAAAATTGTGTCCGACAGCTCCGCCCTCCATTCAAGATGGCTGCTGTTACTAAAAATAGAAATTTCTTCAATTGTCCATTGCTGCTTTATTATAAATCAAAATGAGCTCAAATTTTTACTGCAGCTACACACAGGTGCTCATGGTACAGACCTACCACCCCCTTTTTTCTAACTTTCTGTTTACAAATTTATTTTCAATAAAATTTCTTTATTTCCTTATTATTTCATCTCTTTTTCCTTATTTTAACTTGTTCGTGTCAATATTCATACAATCTTATGTTAACATAAAATTGCATGTGTCGACCCTATATAGATACTAATAAATTTGTAAACAGAAAGTTAGAAAAAAAGGGAGGTGGTAAGTCCGTGCCACGAGCGCTTGTGCAGCTACATAACAATGAGTAGATTAACATATATTCAGAGTTTTTCTGTGAAATTTTTCTTTCAACCGATTTATACAGATTATACAATTTAGACATATTTTGATAAAAGATCACATTTAAATCTTCTCCTCTGAAACTGCTGAACCAAATTAAAGCAAATTTGGCTGGGATGGTCCTTGGGTGGTCCCCATTCAATATTGTGTCCGACAGCCCCACCCTCCATTCAAAATGGCTGCTGTTACTAAAAATAGAAATTTCTTTAGTTGTCAATTTCTGCTTTATTACAAATCAAAATGAACTCAAATTTTAACTGCAGCTACATGTCAATGAGTAGTTTAACATATATTCTGGGTTTTTCTGTGAGATTTTTTCAGCCAGTTTATTCTGTTTAAGAATATTATGAGATAAAAATCACATCAAAATCTTTTGCTCAGAAATTTGAGTTGAAATGATCTTTGTGTGACCCACTTTCAAAATTATGTGTAACACCCCCATTTTCTATCAACTTTAGATGTCAAATTGAAAACCAGGTGAGCGATTACAGGCTCCTGGGAGCCTCTAGTTGTATATGTATTCTTGTGATTGAAAATTATTACTATTTGAGGTCAAAGTTGAAATAAATCTCCATGGCAACATTGAAATGTTAATTTCTTCTTTTTCAGGTGTTAGCGATGTTGAATGAGTTGAGCAATGAATGGCATGTTTTCCAACAGAAACTTATAGATGCTGAAACTATGCTGAAAAAACATAAGGTAGTATAAATATTGTTAAAGAATATAATCTTATACATTATGAAAAATAAAAACCTCATTTGGTATGTAAAATTGCCATTTTTATCTGAATTTTTTTTATTGGCAATTATTTAGGGTATTTATTTTACATACGTATGTTGTAGAGAAATTAAAAATTGGATTGTAAGGCCACGATATATCTGAAATATTGCTAAGGTTGGCATTAAACACCAATCAATCAATCAATCAATATTGATTTGTAAGAGCATATTACATCTGTAAATATGAAAGTATGAAAACATGATACCATTTTTATCTGAAAATCTCTTCTTTAAAATGTTTTCAATATGTGAGCAAAATTTTTTTTATATGAAACTAAAATTATTTGTTTTCTGTTCTGCAGGAAAAATTCAAGAGTGGTTTGTTAGCCCAGTCAGAAGAGTTTAAGAAACAAGTACACAATCTGTTGGATGAGTTTGCCACTAAAGGACCATTTACCAGTAATATCACAACAGAAGAAGCCATGTCTAATGTACAGGCTATCAGGGATCAACTTAATGCTCTCAAGAAACAAGAACAAGACATCAGGAAGGGATTGAATATCTTTAAAATTGACCAACCACCATCCAAAGAAATTGCTAATCTTGAAAAGGTATGGTTTTCTATAGATATTAGGGAAGATATATTCACATTCTATTAAGTTTTTTTGTATGGCCCAATAAAACTGACCGCCACAGTATAACTGAAATATTGTTGAAAGTGTCGTTAAACACCATAACTCTAACCCTATCCCTTTTGTATGGCTAGATAGTTTTTAAAATGGTTTGATGCCATGGTATGGTTTGAATAGGTTTACTTTACTTTAACAATAAAAATGAAAAACACTTGTAATAGTTCCAAAATCTAATAGAAAAAATTGATACCCCTACCACACATGACCACTTACTGTCCTGACTTGATACTACCACACATGACCACTTACTCTCCTGACTTGATACTACCACGCATGACCACTTACTGTCCTGGCTTGATACTACCACACATGACCACTTACTGTCCTGGCTTGATACTACCACACATGACCACTTACTGTCCTGGCTTGATACTACCACACATGACCACGTACTGTCCTGACTTGATACTACCACACATGACCACTTACTGTCCTGGCTTGATACTACCACACATGACCACTTACTGTCCCGACTTGATACTACCACACATGACCACTTACTGTCCTGGCTTGATACTACCACACATGACCACTTACTGTCCTGACTTGATACTACCACACATGACCACTTACTGTCCTGGCTTGATACTACCACACATGACCACTTACTGTCCTGGCTTGATACTACCACACATGACCACTTACTGTCCTGGCTTGATACTACCATGCATGACTACTTACTGTCCTGACTTGATACTACCACACATGACCACTTACTGTCCTGGCTTGATACTACCACACATGACCACTTACTGTCCTGGCTTGATACTACCACACATGACCACGTACTGTCCTGACTTGATACTACCACACATGACCACTTACTGTCCTGGCTTGATACTACCACACATGACCACTTACTGTCCTGACTTGATACTACCACACATGACCACTTACTGTCCTGGCTTGATACTACCACACATGACCACTTACTGTCCTGGCTTGATACTACCACACATGACCACGTACTGTCCTGACTTGATACTACCACACATGACCACTTACTGTCCTGGCTTGATACTACCACACATGACCACTTACTGTCCTGACTTGATACTACCACACATGACCACTTACTGTCCTGGCTTGATACTACCACACATGACCACTTACTGTCCTGGCTTGATACTACCACACATGACCACTTACTGTCCTGGCTTGATACTACCACACATGACCACTTACTGTCCTGCCTTGATACTACCACACATGACCACTTACTGTCCTGGCTTGATACTACCACACATGACCACTTACTGTCCTGGCTTGATACTACCACACATGACCACTTACTGTCCTGGCTTGATACTACCACACATGACCACTTACTGTCCTGGCTTGATACTACCACACATGACCACGTACTGTCCTGACTTGATACTACCACACATGACCACTTACTGTCCTGGTTTGATACTACCACACATGACCACTTACTGTCCTGGCTTGATACTACCACACATGACCACTTACTGTCCTGGCTTGATACGACCACACATGACCACTTACTGTCCTGGCTTGATACTACCACACATGACCACGTACTGTCCTGACTTGATACTACCACACATGACCACTTACTGTCCTGGCTTGATACTACCACACATGACCACGTACTGTCCTGACTTGATACTACCACACATGACCACTTACTGTCCTGGCTTGATACTACCACACATGACCACTTACTGTCCTGACTTGATACTACCACACATGACCACTTACTGTCCTGGCTTGATACTACCACACATGACCACTTACTGTCCTGCCTTGATACTACCACACATGACCACTTACTGTCCTGGCTTGATACTACCACACATGACCACTTACTGTCCTGGCTTGATACTACCACACATGACCACTTACTGTCCTGGCTTGATACTACCACACATGACCACTTACTGTCCTGACTTGATACTACCACACATGACCACTTACTGTCCTGGCTTGATACTACCACACATGACGACTTACTGTCCCGACTTGATACTACCACGCATGACCACTGACTGTCCTGGCTTGATACTACCACACATGACCACTTACTGTCCTGACTTGATACTACCACACATGACCACTTACTGTCCTGGTTTGATACTACCACACATGACCACTTACTGTCCTGACTTGATACTACCACACATGACCACTTACTGTCCTGGCTTGATTCTACCACACATGACCACTTACTGTCCTGACTTGATACTACCACACATGACCACTTACTGTCCTGGTTTGATACTACCACACATGACCACTTACTGTCCTGACTTAATACTACCACGCATGACCACTTACTGTCCTGCCTTGATACTACCACACATGACCACATACTGTCCTGACTTGATACTACCACACATGACCACTTACTGTCCTGGCTTGATACTACCACACATGACCACTTACTGTCCTGACTTGATACTACCACACATGACCACCTACTGTCCTGGCTTGATACTACCACACATGACCACATACTGTCCTGGCTTGATACAGGCACTACAATAAAAAGGTATCTAAAATAACAATAGATAGGTTATATTGTGACGGTCAGTTTTATTTTAATTATTGTAGAATATTCAACAACTCTCCATTCGGTAACAAATCCAGAGTACATGATGGGAGGAGTTAACTCCTCTTCTCCCCTTTTTTTTATACCAAAAATGAAATTATTGGATGTTTAAGCAAACTCGTAACATTTTTGTTGGAATACATTTTGACATTTACTTTATAATTTAATTAATATTTATGTAATCACAGTCAGTTCATTTTAATATCAAACTATCGTTAAAAAAACACATTAGATTTAATTTATTACTATGACTTTTAATATTTAATTGGTTTTTTTTCAGGATTTGGAACACATTGAACAAATTTGGACACTTAACAAGGAATGGGAAGGATTGTGGTCTGAATGGAAAGTCAGCAAATTTTCTGACATCAAAACAGAAACCATGGAATCGACAGCTCAATCTGTATACAAGAAACTCAATAGATACAATAAAGAACTCAAGGTAAATTTTATAATTTATGTATATTTTCTTGTTACCATGGAAAACTGTCATATTGGAAACAAACATCCTTGTAAAAAAAACATTTTAAGGACAGAGATATTAAGTTACCAATATTTTTACATACAACTATATTTTAATCAATTTTTAAGGCTGAATTTATATGATTATTCTTTATGTTTGAAAATTCACATTTTCATGGAAAACAAGCATTGTCACTAATGTTAATGTTTATGACTGCTGCTTTCAATGAACTCATGTGAATAAGATATGACTCTTACTGTGATACAGTTATAAAAAGTTGATCTGATTAAAATCAGATCACTTACTTACTGCCCTTTACTGATATGTCACATCATGGGAGATCTTTGGAAACCCTATTACAGGTCACATCTGAGTGACCCTATGAACCATCCAATGAAAATGGTGATTGCTAGATAACAACAAATATTACTAAACAGCTTTGCATGCTACAAGCAATAATATTGACTGAAAAAGCTCATAACCATATTTTCCATATTATTATCTATTCATGACATTAGGTCGCTCGCATGTGACCCATAATGGGGTTTCCAAAGATCTCTCGATCCGCAATATATCAATAAAGGGGAGTAAGTCAGAGATGATTTTAATCAGATTGATAAAAAGTTAACTTATTACTAATAACCACACAATGCATAAATAATGAAATGATGGAAGAATAACGGTACACAGACTAATTTATTTTGGAGTGAACCGTGACAGACACAGTTTACTTGACTTTATATAATTATTTAACCATTATGCACAAGTTTTATTGTGTATGGAGAACATTGTCAGAATATTTCAAGCTTGGTTTATTTTCTATTGTCTAAATTTTCAAATTTAATGTCATATTTGGTAATCAGCATAGTGAAAAGAACAAAGATAAGGAAGTAAGTAACATTCACACCTACAGTACACCTGTAATACACACCTACAATACACCCCTACAGTACACCTACAAGATGTTTCTTTATTCTTCAAGAAATGTTTTTAACAGACATTTTTTGATCCATTTGGTATGTTGTTGTTGTTTTATTTTCCCTTCAATACATTGTCCATGGATCATTATGTTGTCAAATTATGTCTTATAATTTTGTTATTATGGTTTATTTTAGCACATTTTTAAATGCAGCAATTTGTGATCATACTTTTTTTTTCTTTTTTTTCTCATACCTTACCCCAAAGAGAAAGCTGTCATTTTTTTTGGAGTGTATTTTAAGGAATTATAATAAGTCCAGACCTGTATTTGTATATTTGTATGTTGTTAGATTAAGAATTTGGTTTGTTTTAATGAGGTTTATTTTACAACAAAAAAAGAAAGACAAAACATTTTCTTGAAAGTAATTGATAGAATACTTAATGAATTCACAGGAATTGCAATCCTGCATTTTATTCTAACATTAAGATAACAAATGTTCGTGCAAAAATCACAGTCATATTCAAAACTGATTGTAATCTGATGTTATTACCACCACCTATCAGACTCGCTGCAATACTAGCGATAATGTCTCTCTCAACTTTCAAATCAGCCGATATTCTATATGTATTGATGAAATCTAATTTATTCCTTCTTTTTTTTTCAGGACAAAAATTGGGAGGTTGTTGAGACAAGTAGGAACCGTGTTGACCAGTTCAAGCGTACCATGCCATTAGTTGGTGACCTCAAAAACCCTGCTATGAGACCAAGACATTGGGAGAAAATTCAGGTGAGAAATTTAGAATCAGGTCGATGGTTTCCTCTGGGTACTTGGTTTCCTCCACCAGTAAAACTGACCTCCACAATATAACTGAAATATTGTTGAAAGTGGCATTTAACGCCATAATCCTAACTCTAACCTTATGATATATTTTTAATCCTTGAATACAATTCCTAAAAAAAAAATCAAAGCATTACTAGAGATAGAATCTGAACATTACAGTGATTTTAATAGTTTTATATAAAAATATTCTTCTTATATTAATTAATTTTTATAACATACATTTTAGAATGAGATGCAGAAAGAGTTTAACCATAAAGATGATGAATTTACTTTAGAGAAGATTATAGAGTATGGATTTGATCAATATGCTGACACTATCAATGAAGTTTCTGGAGCTGCTACTAAAGAATTAGCTATTGAACAGGTTTGTTACAGTAATACAAGTCTTTGTTGTACAGTGAAACCTGTCTAAACAGAACCTCCTTGGTATCATATTTCAGACTTGCCTACCCTTACGATTTTGGCCTAAGGCTCACGATTTTTTGGGCTATTTTACGCCCTTACGATTGTTGTCAATTTCCTTACGATTTGGCAAATTTGCGGTATTTCCGGAAAGTTTTCGGTTCCGGTCCATCATTTCATTGCGGTTCCGTATATTATAGATCGTATCGGCATTTCCAGTTATTAAAAAAACGATGTCAAAACATCAAAATTTTGATAATAAACCCAAAATCGATTTAAAATGTTAACAATTATGTGGTTATATCATGTGCCATTCACAATATGTGTAATTTCTGTGCTTAAAATTGCATTTTGTGACAAAAAAAAGAGCCTTACTATTTTTTATCTCAACTTACTATTTTTTTTCAAGCATCTTACGATTTTTAACAAAAAGGGGTAGGCAAGTCTGCATATTCTGTGTTCAGAATAAACAGGTATTCAGTTTATGTCAGGTTAAATTAGCAAAGATTTTCTACATTGGGATTTTTTTTTATAAAGTTCTGTTTCCAAAGGATTCCAGTTTATTCAAGGATTGATTTAGACAGGTTTAACTGTATATTAATTAATAGTACAGTTATATATCATACATATGTTATATAGGTAGCTTATGTAAGTAATCATCAGGTTCTTATATAAGTCAAGCCACGATATAGCTGAAACACTGCTAAGGCTGGCATTAAACACCAGTCAATCAATCAATCAATGTAAGGCAGATTAAATAACCTTTAGAAAATATAGCCTTCTGGTCATAAACAATGAGTCTATTGTTGGTGATTTAGCCAATAATAATACTAGATTTGTAGGACAAGTTCAGAATTTACTGTGCAACTGTATAAACATTTTAAGCTTTTTAGCCTGATATCAGCATGCAGACCCATATAATTGATATATAGATTTTCGTTCAGTTGCCTGTGGGTTACGATATTTCTCCACTCAAGAGAGTTAAATTAAAAAATTTAACCACAAGCCGTTTCTCCCATTATTTAACACAAACTTTATTTCAAAATCCTTTGGCGGACCTCTACACAATTCTGTTGCTAGGACGCAGGGAAAGGCACGAGACATTTTAATCCTCTAGAGGATTACAGATTTTTCCACCACTGGTTCAGTGGGGTTAAAACGCCGTAATAATGGGAGAAATATATTTCCATTATTATGGTGGTCATAATTTTGATTTGTTTCAATGTTTTGTTTTGTGATTGTCAGAAATATGTTGAGATTAAAAGAAAAATATGTAAAAATTAATACAATGTATATTAGTAGACAATAATATGAAAATAATTGTAAAACACATATTAAGCAATATTTGTTTCTAAATTTTTCAGGGACTGAAAGCTATTGAGGAAGCATGGAATATCACTGACCTTGAAATTGTACCATACAAGGACAAAGGACACTACAAACTGGTGTAAGTAAAAGTTTTATGTCAACCTACTACTCCTGATATACTTTTAATAAGACCATTGACCTATTGTTAAGTATAGTGAATTAATCTTATATTCTAATGCACACCTTGTTATTTGTTCTGTTGTCTAGGAATTTAAGTTATTTTTGTGCATTTGTGGTTTCAAAGACAAAAAAATGAAGTTAAAAAAGTTTGATAACAAAAAAAGCTGAATAAATAGAATTTTAAGGAATATTTTTGAACTTCATTTAGAAAAAAAAGCATGCAAGTTAGAATGAAAATTTTAAAACATTACAAATAAATATACAATACAGATGATGTAAAAGGACTGTCATGATCGTGATCGTATGATAGTTGGATTTGCCTTTCACCATTAATGTTGTGAGTTCGAATACCATTCAGGCGAGGTGTACTCAATCGATACAACATTATGTGATAAAGTTTGTCAGTGACTTGTGGCAGGTTGATGGTATTCTTCGGGTACTCCGGTTTCCTCTAATAAAACTGACCGCCATGATATACCTGAAATATTGTTGAAAGTGGCGTTAAACACCATAAACCAACCAACCAACCAACCAATGATGTAATAATCCCATGTTTTCTTATACAGGAGCATAGACAATATCTTCACAGCATTAGATGACAACCAGGTCTCATTATCTACAATGAAAGCCTCCAGATTTGTCAAAGCTTTTGAACAAGATGTAGACCGATGGGAGAAAACACTATCACAGATATTAGAAGTTGTGGAGACCTTACTTCAAGTACAAAAACAGTGGATGTATTTGGAGGTAAAATTTGTTTTTCATTGTAGATTGGTTTACTCAATACAACATTACATCATATAGTTTGTCAGTGACTTGAAGCAGGGCGGTGGTTTTCTCTGGGTCCTCTGGTTTCCTCCACCAATAAAACTGACTGCCACGATATAACTTAAATATTGTTGAAAGTGGTGTTAAACACCATAATCCACCTCCCTCTTTGTAGATTGTTTGATAAGGAGGGGGTTTTGTAAGTACAGAACTATTTGATATATTGGAAGACATGTTTTCTTTTCAGTGATAAACTTTTTTGGCTGTATAAGAGAAGCCATGCTTTAATCTTATCTTTTTATTAACCAGCAATATATTTTCGTAATTTTTGTGTGAAGGAAATATTTGTTTAAATGATATGCAATGCAATTTTTTTTACATAGTCAGAAATCACTAAATTTCATAGAAACATTGACATGTTTATGATTTTATTTGTAGAATATTTTCCTTGGAGAAGATATTCGTAAACAGTTACCCAGGGAATCAGCTGATTTTGATGATGTCAATGCTAAATGGAAAGTAATTATGACAAGAATGCATAAAGAAAAGAATGCTCTTCGTTGTACTCACCATGAAGGTAATAATAACAAGTCAAGGCTTTAAATTTGCCACGGTGAATTTGTTTCTTTATTTTCTTGTTTAACATATTGCAGTCTTGCCTTAATGTTCACCAGTTTAAAACCCTCCTGACCGTATTTTAAATGTTATTTAGATTCAAATAAATGGTCACCTCACTAACACAGTCAGTGTTCACTCAAAGTTTATCCCATCGTTTCAGTTTACTGGTATTTAGCAGCCAATCTTCATGTAGGATAGCTTCCATTTCAAGTTTACTGGAAATAACCTAATTTCTTTACAACATATCCCAGTATCATCTTGTTTCATTTTAATAGTGGATTTCAGAATGTATTGCAGGAGTTATCACCCCTGACAGGATTTTAATGGGATTTTTAAAAATTATGTGTTAATATGAGTTCTTTACGTATAACAGAATGTGTTTGTTATTTTCAGGTGTGTTAGAAGCATTGAATGAAATGAACTTAAAACTTGAGGACATTCAGAAATCTTTGGATACTTATTTGGAAACAAAGAGAGGAATATTCCCACGATTTTACTTCTTATCCAACGACGACTTACTGGAAATTCTGGGTAATTCTAAACAACCTATGCTAGTACAGCCACATTTGAAGAAGTGCTTCGACAACATTAAATCATTAGATATGACAAAAGTGGTATGTATTTACAAATTCTGATTATCCCTTTGGTATCTTCAAACTCTTCTTAGCAGGAATTTAACAATCTGAATTTAATGATCATTAGAAAATCATATGTTGTTTTTTATAGGTTTTGATTTAGCATATTTTTTTTCACTGTTTGATCAAATTAAGATTAGACCAGGTGGATAGTGAAGGATTTAAGGGCTTTATATTTTATGTCGATGTGAATAACAAGTACTGAGTTAGATGTTTATTTTTGAGATTTGAGTAAAATAATATTTAAATTTAGTAGTAAAGAAATGGCTACAAATACTAGGCTAATTTAGGAAAATCAGCCTCATCCAAATAGCTTAATTCTAGTGGATAAAAAAAGGTTTTTGACAACAACAAAATTTCAATGTACTTTTATTAAAGCTATTCCAATAAAAAGTCTGGTTTTTAGGAAAAATTTCTTATCTTTTTTATTTCATGATATGTGCCAAGTGTGGTCACATGTTACGATGTTCCACCAGATTTTTACTTTCGACATGCTTTTGACAAAAATCATATTGTGTGAACACAAAAGTTGAAAGTCGAATTAAAACATCGTTTCAAACTGATTTGGCGTCCTAATTTTCATCCGACAGTCTGACGAAAATTGTATCGTGAAAATGGTAAAAGAATTTAAATATTGTATCTAAATCGAATTGAAAGTGACACTGTGGGAACACTTGGTCATTTGACTTCTCTGGGAAAGATGCAGAATCATTTAGAAATCGGGCGGGAATCGTATTGCGTGACTGCACCTTTAGACCCACCATAAATTTTTTTTATTGAAAAGTCAGCCATTACTTGACTGTCAGATATATAATTATGTTGATTTATTTTACTTTACAGAGTAGAAATGTTGGCGATAAGTACATATGCACTAATTCATGTATTTATTTTTTTACTTTTTGTGTGTGTTTTACTTGCATTAACAACTAAAAGTATAATATTATTTAGTTATTGATGATTATATCTAATACTTTATTTATAAATACATGTACTATTATTTGAACCAACTAAAAATACTATTATGTGAACTGACTAATATCTTATATATAAATGCTATGATTTGAACCGTCTAATATCTTGTATATAAATACTATGATTTGAGCAGTCTAATAAATACTATGATTTGAACCGTCTAATATCTTGTATATAAATACTATGATTTGAACCGTCTAATATCTTATATTTAAATGCTATTATTTGAACCATCTAATATCTTATATATAAATGCTATGATTTGAACCATTTAATATCTTATATATAGATACTATGATTTGAACGGTCTAATAAATACTATGATTTGAACCGTCTAATATCTTATATTTAAATGCTATTATTTGAACCGTCTAATATCTTTTTATATAAATACTATTATCGGAACAATTTAATAATATAAATACCTTATTATTTTATAGTTGTTTTATTGTAAATTTATGTGTGCAGAAGTCTGAATTGTTATATTACTGAAATATGTTAATTTGTGAGTTTAATTTAACAAAGATTTCCTACATTAGGACTTTATATTTAAGTTCAATTTATGCAGGATTTCGGTTTATTCAGGGGTCGGTTTAAGCATGTTCCATTGTATATATATTTTGATACTAAGCTATTTTTGTTTTTTATATGAACTTTGTTATCACAAAAAATTGTGTAAATTGTGACTTTCAAGGAAAAGTAATAAGATATAAATAATAGTATGCTTAAATTGAAAGAAAAAAAATTTTTGTTTCGATTTCTCTACACAAAAATAGTTCTGAGTCAGAGTGATAAAATTTATTGGATTGATATTTGTACACAAAAAAATAGTTCAGAGTGTTGAGGTAGTGCATAGTAACATAAAATTTATCAATTTATTTGAATATTTCAATTCACTACTATGACCTCTATGATATCTTATAAAACTATAAATTTAACATCAACAGCTTTTTTTTTTTCTTACTGAGCTACCAAGTTATATATAAAAACTAACCAATTCACGACAATCTTCCTGTGTCTATAAGTTGAAGTGTTGACAATTTGTTGCTACCATGTGTTCTTTGCTTGTTGACTTATTTGTTACTACCAGTGGATTGTAATATATTTATTATATGTATTAATATAAATATATATATACATAATACTAAAAATAACTATGTTATAGAATTTCCTATTGGGTGCTTTTATTTAGATAAATAAAAACATTGCAATCGAAAGCATCTTTTCAGAACATAGTTATCAAGTGTGTTATGCATATTCATCCAGCCTTTTCAATTTTAATATATAGTGCTTCAGATCTTAAATGTCATTGGTTTTATTTGCTGCATGTTGTGCAGTTTATTCACGTGCGATAATTAACTGATTTAAATTAAATGAGAAATAAGATTTTATTATCTCCCTTTACTCATTTAGGTAATCAAGATTATTTCCCTTTGATTGAATTATCTCCCTTTACTCAGTTAGGTATAAAGATTATTTCCCTTTGATTGAAGGAAGTCTTATCATCTCCTTTCCTAAATTTGGTTAAAGAGAGATAAATTGCATATTTTCCTTATGTTCCGGTAGAAATGACACATTATTCAGGCATCAAATTAATTGCAATCTTCTAAACATTTAAAAGAAATTTTCCAACACTTGATGTATGTATATTTCTATAGTATGCCAATGTAACGGATAGATAAATTTCTAGAATATTTTTGAAGTGGCCAATCATTGTTTTATAAGTTAAGTTGAAAACACCAAACATAAACATATTTTGTCCATTTTTTATAGCATGGTATGCAGTGGCAGGCAACAGCTATGAAATCTGGGGATGATGAAAAGATAGAATTCATGACAGCTGTACCTCTAGATGGACAAGTTGAGGTAATACTATTTAATGAATACAGTAGTTAATTAAGAGGAGAAGGGCCAGGAAACAAAAATTGTCATCTATGTTTAGCTGACATGGCAAAAGGACATGCCAGCTTGTGGCATCTGTGACATTAATATTTTTATTCATTTTTTTTTCACATTTAATCTTGACATATAGAAATTGTCAACTTTTTGGAACTGACATGGCAGAAATGGTACTTGGGATTTATTTATTTGGAAAATATTTCTTCTTCAGAACTGGTTAGGTGATGTTGAAAGGGCAATGGTAAATACATTAATAGATAGACTAACAGCAACAAAGGCAGCACTGAAGAAATCTAAGAGAGATAAATGGTTGAAAGATTTCCCTGGTCAGACATGTATAACATCCAGTCAGATTCAATGGACAGCTGATACTATTAAAGCTCTTAAACAGACAAGAGACAGGGGAGATAAGAAGGCACTGAAATCCATGAAGAAAAAACAGGTCAGTTTCCATAAGTATTGCTTTTTTTCATGTATCTGTGTCAATGACTCAGTTGCTAAATCTTGGATATAAATAGCATAACAAATTAAATGATCTTCAGTACAAATAGTAAAATTAGCATTTTGAAATTTCTCATTTTTTACATCCCAAAAAGGTAACTTATTCCTGTGGAGTAAAGAGTAAAGGTTTGACTCTAGGATTAATCTAGATAATTTAAAATGAAGATGAGATTACAGTCATATTTTTACATTGAAAATGCATTTATTAAATTTAAGTTTAACAGACTCTCAATTGTTTTTTTCCACCCCTTAAAAGACTATTGAAAATTGTAAATTTTTATTGTGGTTTTTGGAATGTTAAACAAGGACTCCATGCATATAGACAGATTTTAAAGAAATCTAGACAATTTTTTTACAAGATCCATTGGTTTGAAAGTTGCTGATAGAAAAAAAAGGTAGCAATTCTTTGTTCTCAATGTTATATAATATTTTAGATTTTATTATATATTGACTATGTACATGATCAGGTAAGGTCTATTGTTAATACATGTAACAAGAGTATTGTTTAATAGCTTTACAGGGAAAACTGATGATTTGTTGAGCTACATGTACCAAATTTTGACTATTTTAAATAACAAATAATTCCTTGTATTACAGATTGGTATTTTGAACAAATATTCTGAGTTGACTCGATCTAATCTTAACAAGATGCAGCGTTTGAAGGTGACAGCTATAGTTACCATAGAAGTACATCAGAGAGATATCACAGAGAAGTTGATCAAACAAGGATGTTCTGATGAAAATGCATTTGAATGGCTTAGCCAGCTTAGATTTTATATGGAAAGGGTATGTTCTTCTTAAAGCATTATCTCAAAAGAGGTCAAATATCTTTTTGTGTCGAAATATTTCAAATATCAAGAGTATAATGTTTGCGAAATGGTTCTTGGCCATGCTGAATATATTTGTCAAAATAGAATAGACTGTACTAGAACAAAGTCTTTGGAAAATGTCAGGTTGTCAAAGAAATTATATTATTAATATTACATTGTATTTATATTATATTGTACTTAGGACCACCAGAAAGATATCTGTATGATCAGACAAACTAACACAGAATTCCGTTACGGATATGAGTATCTTGGAAACTCCGGACGCTTGGTCATCACTCCATTGACAGATCGTTGTTACATCACGTTGACGACAGCTTTACATCTACATAGAGGAGGAAGTCCTAAAGGTCCTGCTGGTACTGGTAAAACTGAGACTGTTAAAGATTTGGGCAAAGGATTGGGAATGTATGTCATCGTCGTCAACTGTTCTGAAGGTCTTGACTTCAGATCCATGGGAAGAATGTTCTCTGGTCTTGCCCAGGTTAGTCTATTTATAATCTCTCTATTTCCTTTGTTGACCAGGTATATGTTATTACTTTTATTCTTATGAAAAAGAAAGTTTAAAAACTAATGGTCTACAATTCCATCAATATTAACAAACAACCCCTCACACATCAATTTGCTGAACACAATACAAATGACCAGAACAATGGTGGGAGTTTTTTTTTTACTTTTAGACATTTATATAGTTATTGAAAACTTAATGAACATTAAAAACAAACTACCTCTCACCATATGTTATTGAACAAACAAAAAAAGACCAGAAAAAAGTGTGATGAATTTTTTTTTAACATAAGGCATTTATATACATGTAGTTATTGACAAATTAATGAAAAAGAATATTAGAACTAGTTGCTATTATAAAATTTAAATGAATCTTAAATATTTTGACAGACTGGAGCATGGGGTTGTTTTGATGAGTTTAATCGTATCAACATTGAAGTATTGTCTGTAGTAGCCCAGCAGATCTTGTCTATCCTTAGTGCTCTAGCTGCTGGTACTGATAGATTTGCCTTTGAAGGGAGAGAGATTGATCTTACTCACACCTGTGGTATCTTCATCACCATGAATCCAGGTAAAATATTAAACACCAGAAAGTGTAAATCTTATTCACACCTGTGGTATCTTCATCACCATGAATCCAGGTAAAATATTAAACACCAGAAAGTATAAATCTTATTCACACCTGTGGTATCTTCATCACCATGAATCCAGGTAAAATATTAAACACCAGAAAGTATAAATCTTATTCACACCTGTGGTATCTTCATCACCATGAATCCAGGTAAAATATTAAACACCAGAAAGTATAAATCTTACTCACACCTGTGGTATCTTCATCACCATGAATCCAGGTAAAATATTAAACACCAGAAAGTATAAATCTTACTCACACCTGTGGTATCTTTATCACCATGAATCCAGGTAAAATATTAAACACCAGAAAGTATAAATCTTACTCACACCTGTGGTATCTTTATCACCATGAATCCAGGTAAAATATTAAACACCAGAAAGTATAAATCTTATTCACATCTGTGGTATCTTCATCACCATGAATCCAGGTAAAATATTAAACACCAGAAAGTATAAATCTTATTCACACCTGTGGTATCTTCATCACCATAAATCCAGGTAAAATATTAAACACCAGAAAGTATAAATCTTACTCACACCTGTGGTATCTTCATCACCATGAATCCAGGTAAAATATTAAACACCAGAAAGTATAAATCTTACTCACACCTGTGGTATCTTTATCACCATGAATCCAGGTAAAATATTAAACACCAGAAAGTATAAATCTTACTCACACCTGTGGTATCTTTATCACCATGAATCCAGGTAAAATATTAAACACCAGAAAGTATAAATCTTACTCACACCTGTGGTATCTTTATCACCATGAATCCAGGTAAAATATTAAACACCAGAAAGTATAAATCTTACTCACACCTGTGGTATCTTTATCACCATGAATCCAGGTAAAATATTAAACACCAGAAAGTATAAATCTTATTCACACCTGTGGTATCTTCATCACCATGAATCCAGGTAAAATATTAAACACCAGAAAGTATAAATCTTATTCACACCTGTGGTATCTTCATCACCATGAATCCAGGTAAAATATTAAACACCAGAAAGTATAAATCTTACTCACACCTGTGGTATCTTCATCACCATGAATCCAGGTAAAATATTAAACACCAGAAAGTATAAATCTTACTCACACCTGTGGTATCTTTATCACCATGAATCCAGGTAAAATATTAAACACCAGAAAGTATAAATCTTACTCACACCTGTGGTATCTTTATCACCATGAATCCAGGTAAAATATTAAACACCAGAAAGTATAAATCTTACTCACACCTGTGGTATCTTTATCACCATGAATCCAGGTAAAATATTAAACACCAGAAAGTATAAATCTTATTCACACCTGTGGTATCTTCATCACCATGAATCCAGGTAAAATATTAAACACCAGAAAGTATAAATCTTATTCACACCTGTGGTATCTTCATCACCATGAATCCAGGTAAAATATTAAACACCAGAAAGTATAAATCTTATTCACACCTGTGGTATCTTCATCACCATGAATCCAGGTAAAATATTAAACACCAGAAAGTATAAATCTTACTCACACCTGTGGTATCTTCATCACCATGAATCCAGGTAAAATATTAAACACCAGAAAGTATAAATCTTACTCACACCTGTGGTATCTTTATCACCATGAATCCAGGTAAAATATTAAACACCAGAAAGTATAAATCTTACTCACACCTGTGGTATCTTTATCACCATGAATCCAGGTAAAATATTAAACACCAGAAAGTATAAATCTTACTCACACCTGTGGTATCTTTATCACCATGAATCCAGGTAAAATATTAAACACCAGAAAGTATAAATCTTATTCACATCTGTGGTATCTTCATCACCATGAATCCAGGTAAAATATTAAACACCAGAAAGTATAAATCTTATTCACACCTGTGGTATCTTCATCACCATAAATCCAGGTAAAATATTAAACACCAGAAAGTATAAATCTTACTCACACCTGTGGTATCTTCATCACCATGAATCCAGGTAAAATATTAAACACCAGAAAGTATAAATCTTACTCACACCTGTGGTATCTTTATCACCATGAATCCAGGTAAAATATTAAACACCAGAAAGTATAAATCTTACTCACACCTGTGGTATCTTTATCACCATGAATCCAGGTAAAATATTAAACACCAGAAAGTATAAATCTTACTCACACCTGTGGTATCTTTATCACCATGAATCCAGGTAAAATATTAAACACCAGAAAGTATAAATCTTACTCACACCTGTGGTATCTTTATCACCATGAATCCAGGTAAAATATTAAACACCAGAAAGTATAAATCTTACTCACACCTGTGGTATCTTTATCACCATGAATCCAGGTAAAATATTAAACACCAGAAAGTATAAATCTTATTCACACCTGTGGTATCTTCATCACCATGAATCCAGGTAAAATATTAAACACCAGAAAGTATAAATCTTATTCACACCTGTGGTATCTTCATCACCATGAATCCAGGTAAAATATTAAACACCAGAAAGTATAAATCTTACTCACACCTGTGGTATCTTCATCACCATGAATCCAGGTAAAATATTAAACACCAGAAAGTATAAATCTTACTCACACCTGTGGTATCTTTATCACCATGAATCCAGGTAAAATATTAAACACCAGAAAGTATAAATCTTACTCACACCTGTGGTATCTTTATCACCATGAATCCAGGTAAAATATTAAACACCAGAAAGTATAAATCTTACTCACACCTGTGGTATCTTTATCACCATGAATCCAGGTAAAATATTAAACACCAGAAAGTATAAATCTTATTCACACCTGTGGTATCTTCATCACCATGAATCCAGGTAAAATATTAAACACCAGAAAGTATAAATCTTATTCACACCTGTGGTATCTTCATCACCATGAATCCAGGTAAAATATTAAACACCAGAAAGTATAAATCTTACTCACACCTGTGGTATCTTCATCACCATGAATCCAGGTAAAATATTAAACACCAGAAAGTATAAATCTTACTCACACCTGTGGTATCTTTATCACCATGAATCCAGGTAAAATATTAAACACCAGAAAGTATAAATCTTACTCACACCTGTGGTATCTTTATCACCATGAATCCAGGTAAAATATTAAACACCAGAAAGTATAAATCTTACTCACACCTGTGGTATCTTTATCACCATGAATCCAGGTAAAATATTAAACACCAGAAAGTATAAATCTTATTCACACCTGTGGTATCTTCATCACCATGAATCCAGGTAAAATATTAAACACCAGAAAGTATAAATCTTATTCACACCTGTGGTATCTTCATCACCATGAATCCAGGTAAAATTTTAAACACCAGAAAGTATAAATCTTACTCACACCTGTGGTATCTTTATCACCATGAATCCAGGTAAAATTTTAAACACCAGAAAGTATAAATCTTACTCACACCTGTGGTATCTTCATCACCATGAATCCAGGTAAAATATTAAACACTGGAAAAGGGGTTAGGGGGTTATGGTGTTTAATGCCACTTACAAAGATATTTCACTTATATCGTGGTGGAACACCAGAATGTATGAGAACATAGTATCAAAGGGATAATACTAATATTGAATTTGTTCTCGTCTAACATTGTTTAAAATGGGGGTTAAGAATTTGTAGATTAGAAATCATATTTTTGAGGTAAAATAATACATGACTGAATCCTGCAGATTAGTTCTTATCTTAGGATATTTTTAAGTGAATTAAAATTCCCTTAGAATACATTCATTACAGATAAATTATATTGACATTCCTTTCTTCTATGTTACGTTTAGCTCTTATTTTCAATCTTTGAATGACTCTTTCTTTTTCTTGTTTAATAGACATCTCTATCCTCTATGACACTGGGGGCCGTCATGGTGGTGATTGTATGGTTGAAAATGGCATTAAACAGCATAACTCTCTCTCTGTCTATGGCATTGTGAATTAATCGCTATTACTTATGTTTACTATAAATTGCCATTCCTTTCTTCTGTGACTCATTGAATGATTCTTTTTGTATAGGTTATGCTGGACGTACAGAGCTGCCAGACAATTTGAAATCTATGTTCAGACCAATTGCCATGGTTACGCCAGACTCCATGTTAATTGCTGAAATCACATTATTTGGTGAAGGATTTGGCAATTGTAAAGCTCTTGCTAAAAAAACATATACTTTGTATTCTCTGGCTGAACAACAGTTATCCAAACAGGACCATTATGACTTTGGTTTAAGAGCTTTAGTGTCTGTGTTACGTTATGCTGGTAGGAAGAAGAGAAGCAGTCCACACTTATCAGATGAAGAGGTAGGTTTGATTTGGTTTAATTTATGGTGTTTAGCACCACTTTCAACAATATTTCATATGTATCGTGGCAGTCAGTTTTATTTGGTGGAGGAAAACAGTACCTGGAGAAAACCACCTATCTGTCGCAAGTTACTGACAAACTTTATCACATAATTTTGTATCAAATACACCTCACCATGGGCGGGAATCATACTCACAACTTTAGTGGTGATATGACTGTTTGAACAGGTAGTTGTAAATCCAACTACCATACGATCATGACCACGACTGAAGAGGTAGGAAATGTTTTTTTGGCTGATCTTAATGAAAGACAATAATTTTTTATGTATTGGTGCTGAGCATTGTTTGGTAGTTCTATTTCAATAAACAGACATGATAGGTATTAAAAATATTCATGGTATATTTGAATTGAATTAGATTATTTACAAAAAAATGTAAAAATAACTAAGCTAACAGTAACAATTCTCAAGTAAAGATCATAATATGATTGTGCTATAGACAACCTTTTAAAGCTTGCATTGTCTGCCCTATCAAAAATTTACCACGTTTCAATAAAAAGGAGCGAAACTGTTCTTGTTTAGCTACCAACAATTGATAAATTACAAGGAATCATTTACCATTTCAAATGGTCAAAGTAAATAATTGCTGTATAATTTGTGCTACTAAGAAAATATATATGTATGTGCACATTTCAGTGGTTCTGATATATTAAAGGTGACATGTTCAAGTGGTAAAATATAATTATGTAGCAACAAAATGTGAAGGATGCTGAAAACAAATATAATCTTTCTCCATTTACATTATGATAGAGTTGTAATAATCTTTTGAATGTTTTGAAAATTTACCCCAGTTTTAGAGGGGAGATAACTTTTTTTTACTAAGGGAGATAATACAGAAATGTTATCAAATTAGATCTTGTCTGACCACAACAACATTATGAAATGATTTTTCATATCATACATTAACATTAATTAAAAAAGAAAAAAGAAAAGAAATCAAAGAGTGTTATGGTAAAAATAAATTTCTTATGTATTTTTCAGGTGTTGTTAGTCTCTATGAAAGACATGAACATTGCTAAGATGACCTCAGTAGATTTACCATTACTTATTGGTATTATGGCTGATCTGTTCCCAGGAATAGAAACTCCAATATCTGACTATTCTAAGGTAAACTTGATTAATAATCTGTGCAGCCATGTGTTGAATAAAAATTGTATACATTATGTATATGCATCAAGAAATAGATAAAGGAGTTTCATTATATCTGTTCCTCTGCCTGTTAGTGATTTTAACCAGAGGCCTTTCTAAGAAAAAAATGAAGATACCCAGGAAGTAATCAGAATACAAACAGTGCTCAATAAAACACTACACAGAAAACTAAAGATTGAGCAATGTGAACTCCACCCAAAAATGGGGGGAAATTTGGCCACATCCAAAATTGTAAGCAGTACCTGATTGCTCCACTGGTGCCACCTGTTGTGTTAGTCATGTATGAACATGGTCCTTCTGTGATTGGAATATAAAATATAAAATTATAATTGTGTATCCATATTACTACCGTAATTGTTTGTATATAATGCGCATCAGTGTATTGCACTGAGAACCTTACCATGATCCATCTTAATACAATTTTTTCAATTAAATCATTAAATTGTACATAGCTAATTTTGAAATACATAGGTGAAGGACATGAATGTTGTTTAGCAAATTTATTTAAAAAATTATATACATTATTTATGACAGATGAAAGCTGCAATAGCAAAGGAACTTCAGGCCAAGGAACTACAAGTAAACCAACAGACCTACACCAAGACTATACAACTATACGAGACCAAAACATCTCGTCACTCTGTGATGATCGTTGGAGGTACACAATCTGGAAAATCTGTAGCATGGCAAACTCTACAGGCTGCCATGACAAGACTAAATAAAGAGGGAGATCCTAACTTCCAAATCGTCAAGGTAAGATATCTATAATTGTAGGAGGTAAGAGATACTATGTGAGTCAAGGTAAGATATCTATAATTGTAGGAGGTAAGAGATACAATGTGAGTCAAGGTAAGATATCTATAATTGTAGGAGGTAAGAGATACTATGTGAGTCAAGGTAAAATATCTATAATTGTAGGGGGTAAGAGATACTATGTGAGTCAAGGTAAGATATCTATAATTGTAGGAGGTAAGAGATACTATGTGAGTCAAGGTAAGATATCTATAATTGTAGGAGGTAAGAGATACTATGTGAGTCAAGGTAAGATATCTATAATTGTAAGAGGTAAGAGGTAGAATAGAGGTAATACATAGCATGGCAAACATTGTAAGCTGTCAAGACTAAATTAAAAGAGGGAAATCCCAACCTCCAAATCGTCAATGTAAGATTTAGATTATTGTAAGAGATAAGCGATACAATAACCTGTAAACCTAGCTAGGCCTGTAGCATGGCAAACATTGTAAGCAGCCAAGACTAAACTAAAAGAGGGAAATCCCAACTTCTAAATCGTCAAGGTAAAATATATATTATTGTAAGAGGTTAAATGTACAATAACAGGTAATACATAGAATGACAAACATTGTAAGCTGTCGAGACTAAACTAAAAGAGGGAAATCCCAACTTCCAAATCATCAATGTAAGGTATTTATCTGTGATTTTAAGAGGAAGATGAGGAATGATTCTGTTGCATGGCAAACTCTTTTCTTAACAAAATAGTAAAATACCAACTTCTATATCAATATGACATAAAAAGAAAGCATAGAGATTGGAAGGATTGTTAATCAATACAGATGTATTAAGAAAGATCGGTAGTACACTATTATGTAAAATCAAAGTCAATTATTATCTGTTCTTCTAAAAACTTTGTACAGAGAAATATACAATGTACAATCTTTAGAATTAGGTATAAAAGCGAGCCCTTGTGTTTATCCTGCAATGTCAAAAATCCCCAAAACGCATGCCAAATTTTACTGAAAACAGCAGAAACAATTGTCATTCTAATGTTTTCAAGGATATCCACTATCATGTCTGTGGTTATGCTGTTACTGTTTCTTACCATTTGCTCTACATGAATCAGGTACCAGAAAAGTTTTATTAGGCCCATCATTATATAACACTGACGTTGAATTGACCCCTTTATCAGTACTCGAAATCACATGATAAATTGATGTAAACATTAAATAATTTTAATTTTTTGGTTTTAGGTGTTTCCACTGAATCCCAAGTCATTGTCTCTTGGAGAATTATATGGAGAGTTTGATCTTAACACTAATGAATGGACTGATGGGGTTCTGTCAAGTGTTGTAAGAAATGCCTGTAATGGTAGGTTGATTATTACTGTTATATTTTGTATGTTTCACTATAAAGTACTGTGGTAAAAGGGTAGATTCCTTTCATTTATGACTATATCACCAAAAGTTTAGTTATAAATTTAATAATATAACAGTTATTTCATGATAAAAAGAGAAAGAATTATTTAATTTTTTTTATTCTTTCAGAGATTTCAATTCTAATAGAAATGATAATATCTTTAACTTTTATAACATAGTATGTATCTATATGTAAGACTCAGATCGACGTCCAATCCTCAAATTCATGTCCGATTTCTACGTCACAAACATTTGTACCTCAGATCTATGTCCTTTTTTCAAATTCTCAAATTGCCTTTTTCACATTCTAAAATCTATGTCCATTTCTCACTTTCTCAAATTGACGTTCAATGACGAATGCTCTAATCCCAACCCTAACCAATAAATCGGCCAAAGATCTGAGAATTAGGAAAGGACACCAATTTGAGAATACCCTTAAATCAGACCGTGATTTGAAATTATGACGCTGATCTGAGTCTATCATAGTTTTGTTTTTGTAAATCTATTTCAATATGTTAAGGAATGTTATTTTCATTGTCAATGGTACCCAATTATTTCCATTATTATAATATCTAAAAATTAAATAATGTTTTCATGATAATTTTACTTTTCAATCTTTACATTACAGAAGGTAAGATATCCTTAACCTTCATTTTGTGTTTCATTACAGTGTTCACCATTTTTGCTCAGTGATAGGTGGTTGTTTTTTGTTGCTGACTTTTATAGTGTGTTTTCATTTTTTCGCCGTTGAGCTTGCGTACGCGTAATCGCGACAAAAATAATACAAAGAATACTTTATATTTCCAATTTTATGCTACTACTTGCTACAGCAATTTTATTTTCTTTTCAACATGTCTCTCTTAATTCTTTCTCTTGTAATTTTCCTTAGCAAAAGAGATTTCATCACAATTTTTTTCAAAAGTTTTGATTTTTCTGTTGATTCCTTTGCTTTTTCAACCAAGATATGTCTCTTTCTAAGTTTCCCCCAAATGGTCATGGCTCTCCTGAAATCAAATTCCGAGTCATCCGGTCCATGTATTGAAACCATCATTAATCCTTGTAATATGGTATTAGTCAGCCTGTTTGTTCCTCAATGTTGACTCGTCTTCACTCTGGACATACAACTGAATCCCCTTTCACATTCAATACATTAGACAAACGAGCTGTATAATTATGTAATCAGAAGTGGAACGTGGATATTACTAGTAACCTGTTCATTTTCTCAATTTTTTTTTGGCATATATCAACTTAGAATCGAAACAAAAGTTTTTGAATTTCATAATTATAGATCAGTGTTATTTCATGGAATTTGAAAATTAAAAAAAGCATCTGAAATTACTTTTATGAGAATGTATATTAGCAATTTCCGTCGATACATGTAAAAATTAAATTTGTTATTTTTTATATTTTACAAATATTTAATCTCCATTTTATTTTCAATTTTTGTTTTTCACAACTAAAAAAAAGAACCAAAAGGTTGTTTTTTTCTTCTCATTATGACAGGTTGTACTTGTAAAATTACTTCAACATCTTTCATTACCCTTGTCTCTGATTGAAACCACTCGTAAATGTGTCACAAAATTAATCCTGACCCAGGGGCAAATGTACAATTAACTTGTACTTAATTGTTTAAAAAGAAAGATGATCAAATATGCTAATCGAAGGGTGTTATAATTTAAAAGAGAAATGTTTATACAGCACTAATTACATGTAAAAGTGTGTCACCGTTAGTGTATAGTTTGGAAGTCTTTTTTTACCGGAAGTTGTTAAAATCTTTTCACTGATAAATATTTCTGTCGTTTTGCAAAGTTAAATAATTCAAAAACATTTGCATGTGGATTATAAACCCATTAAGATATGCTCGTACTTATTTCGTCATTAAAATTGTCAACTGTCCCCTGATTCAATATACTTTTAAAGACATTCTGACGATTGTAGCATAAGAGCCACATGAAATGCAACACAGGATTTTAATTGGGATCAATACGCAAGTTGGGAAAGCAATGTTAATTTTCCGACCAGCTTTGAAAAATGAATGCCGGTCGGAAGAGAATTATAGCTGGTCGACGAAGCCGGCTATAACCAGCAATGGAGAACACTGCATTATATCTTATTATTTAACCATATCATTTTATTTTAAGCTGCATTTTGATACCAATTATTTTCGATGCAATCAGCTTACTCTTAGTTCTTTTTCAATATCAGCCCCATTTACTCTCCATGCAAGTTTTATATTATAGATGGGCTTTATTAATTTAAGAAATGTGATGAAATTCTGTCTTTGCTTAATAGAATTTAAAAGATAAGAATCTATTTCTTATCTTTACACCAATAAAACTGACTGCCACAATATAACTGAAATATTGTTAATAGTGATGTTAAACACCATCACTCTAACCCTATTTTTGTTTTGTGTATATTTTTAATGTTTACCTTTGAGCCTATATAAGAATTGATTTCTATGTTTATGTATTCCTTTTAAGATTATTCAAATCAAATTATACATACTAGTGATAATGTATGAGGAGGAATTCAAAACTAACGACGTTATTGTTTTCATTGGTGATGTCACACAGACTTAATTTTCTGTATCTCAGTCAGTTCGTGGATACTGACAATATCACTCTATGAGATCAAAGGAAATGGGTCCAAATTACCAATAAAAAAATCTAATCTTTATTTATTACATTTTTTTAGATGACAAGCCAGATGAAAGATGGATTCTATTTGATAGCCCTGTTGATACTCTATGGATTGAAAGTATGAACTCTGTGATGGACGATAATAAGATTTTAACATTGATTAATGGAGAGAGAATATCACTTCCTGATCAAGTGTCCTTGCTGTTTGAAGTAGGAGATCTATCAGTAGCCTCCCCTGCCACAGTTTCTAGATGTGGTATGGTGTATGCTGATTATTCAGATCTCAAATGGCAACCATATGTGGACAGTTGGTTGGCAAAGAAGAAAGAAAAGGTATTTGTTAGATTTCTTTGAAATTTAATATTATATGAATAACAGATTATTGGCATAAAAATTGCATAAATATTTTAGTAGTGAAGATATATGAGTTGTGAAGACATGAGTTGTGAAAACATATGAGTTGTGAAGACATGAGTTGTGAAGACATGACTTGTGAAGACATGGGTTGTGAAGACATGAGTTGTGAAGACACATGAGTTGTGAAGACATGAGTTATGAGGACTAAATTGATATTGGTTATATAACAATAAAAAATGATGACATCCAAAAAAAAGTTAGAATGCAAATTATTTGAAGCACAAGGTAAATTTTTAGACTGTTATTATATTATCTCACAATATCTTTAACAGGTGTGGTTTTGATATGAAAATGTGATAAGAACCTTGTCCCTTCTCCCCTAATTGCAAAAAAAAAAAAAATATTCAACATTGAAAAGTAAGTTTCCCGAAATTGATTGATTGATTGATTGATTGGTGTTTAACACCAACTCCAATCAATCAATCAGCATTGGAATGTTACTTTCAATGTTGAATATATATATATATATATATATATTTTTCTTTCCTGTGAAACAGTTGATAACATCCTGACACAGAAGATAGTGTTTGACAATTAACCATATACTTTTTTATTATACTATTTCTATTTTGATTCAACTTTTCTAGGAGGAGGTAAGAATTCCTTATCTTATTATTTATTTATTCTTCATTTCAGTTACAAGATATTTTGTTATGCCAAATTCAATATTTTACATACATGCCCAAACTGAACACAATCCTTTCGTTTTAACCTTTGACCTGTGTAGGAATATATGTTTTCCAGTCACATGATATGCACCATTTTACCAATTGTATACTACTTTTGAATTTACATTTTTCTAGATTCAGAAATTATTCATTGATGGACAGGATTTTATAAATCTCTTTACGATATAACTGAAATATTGTTGAAAGTGGCGTTAAACACCAAAACCAACCAAACCTCTTTTACAAAGATATTTGTAAACATAAATATGTCATGTAGAGAAAATAATATAACAAATCATTAAATCAAAATGTACTCAAATAAAATAAAAATTAACTGATTCTTCCAATATATTCTCTATTTTATTTCCATTAAATACAGCATCTTGTAAAATAAAAAAAATCTTTATTAATTTTTTGCAGACTTACATGATAGTTGGTCTTATGTGTGTATACTATTATATAGTGATAATTACATTTTTTTTCTATCATTTTGCAGCCATTAGTTGAGGAGTTAAGACGGCTATTTGAAAAATTCCTTGTCAAAATATTGGACTTTAAGAGATTAAACTGTACTGAACTAGTACCTATTGCACAGCTTAATGGTGTCAAATCCTTATGTAATTTGTTTGATGCTCTTGCCACACCAGAGAATGGAGTAGATCCATATGACCAGGAGAATTACGTTAGAATGATTGAATTTTGGTTCCAGTTCTGTATGATCTGGTCTATTTGTTGTTCCGTTGATGAAGAAGGTCGTAGAAGGCTTGACAATTACATCCGTGAGACAGAAGGAACATTCCCAAACAAAGACACTATTTATGAATATTATGTGGACCCTAAAACTAAGACATGGGTACACTGGGAGGAAAAACTTAAATCTGGATGGAAATATATACCTGGGTAAGTTTTTATTATTTCATGCATAGTGTCCCCGAATTTGCAATTAAGTAGTCACGAAATTGTTTATTAAGTAGTCACAAAATTGTTTATTAAGTAGTCACGGAATTGTTTATCAAGTAGTCACAAAGTTGTTTAATAGGTAGTTTAATAGCAGTCACAATATTGTTTATTAATTAGTCATCAAATTGTTTATTAAGTAGTCATCAAATTGTTTATTAATTAGTTATCAAATCGTTTATTAAGTAGTCATCAAATAGTTTATGAAGTCACTAAATTGTTTTTTAAGTAGTCAAAAAACAAAATTGTTCATTAAGCAGTCATCAAATTATTTAATAAGAAATCACAAAATTGTTTATTAAGAAGTCGCACAATTGTTTATTAAGTAATCACAAAATTGTTTATTAAGCAGTCACAAAATTGTTTATTAAGAAGTCACAATATTGTTTATTAAGAATTCACAACATTGTTTATTAAGTAGTCCCCAAATTGTTTTTAAGAAGTCACAAATTTGTTTATTAAGTAGTCACATATATTAACAATTTAATATCTTATTTGTTTGACACTAAAGTTTAAAAAAAAGAAAAGACTATGTTTTAATTTAAGTTATATATAGCCTGTAAAAATTAAGTTAGTTTGATCACAAGATACATTTGTTCAATTTGTATTTTTTCAGAACACCATTTTTCCGTTTGATTGTTCCAACAGTCGACACTGTACGTTACGAGTTCATAGTATCTACCTTGATCAAATCATTTAACCCAGTGCTGTTAGTTGGTCCTGTAGGAACAGGAAAGACCTCTGTAGCCAACACAACATTGTCTAAAGTAGATGCCAAGACATATGGAGTTCTTGCAGTAAACATGTCAGCCCAGGTATAATAGATTTTTACTTTGAAGAAACCATTTTTCTCTGCCCATTTTTAACATATACATTGTCAGATTTTTTTCTGCATACAGTGAAACATTGCAGTTTAGTAAATAATTTTTTTATGGAAGTAAACTTAAAAAATTCATCAGAAAAATTTCAGAATTAATAAAAAAAAAATTCATTTTATTGGTGTTGCTCATCTTGCAGTTGCTGTGTTACCTGTAAGTACAAAGGATCAATAATATATTTTGTATATGTTAATACAAGAACAAAAAAATTCTTTATTAACCTCAGAAGACACATTGGTGTTCAAGTTTAACAAATTATTGGACATTTTTAATCCAACTATGTACAATTCAACCAACAATCTTACCAAACTATTCTATATTTAAATTACCCCAGGTGTACAGTACAGAAAAGGTCTTGTTTGTATACTCTATATTTTCCCTCTAAAATAGATTAATTCAGATAACAAAAGTGGATTTTATTAGTTATGGAAAGAAAGTTTAAATCAGTGATGGTCAACAATTCCACCAATTTCAACAAAACAAACAGACACAAAAAGACCATGACATTTAATGTTTCTGGCACGGGGCAGGCACACAAATGTGGCTGGGTTATATTAATTCTTTTTATAACCAGGGTATTTTTAAACATATTTTAAACTTGCATGTTCAGTTTTATGATATAATAGTGCTATTTGCCAAAGCTACAAGAATATATCCATCTTTTGTAGACAACTTCTAACCAAGTACAAGAGATCATAGAAAGTCGAGTAGAGAAGAGAACAAAGGGTGTATATGTACCTATAGGTGGTAAAAAACTTCTGACTTTCATGGATGACTTTAACATGCCTGCTAAGGATACATTTGGTTCTCAACCTCCAATTGAGTTGATAAAATTATGGTTAGACTACGGATTCTGGTATGACAGAGAAAAACAGACACAGAAAGAGATCAGGGTAATTATTTACATAACATATTTATTTTAAGTTAACTATTACAAGTGTATTTAAGCTTAATCAATATTGAAAATTGACATTAATAATATTAAACTTCACTGCATACAAGTTTTCTGTCATTACATATGGACATTATTTTGCAACATGTACACTTCAATTTCCGATAAGCAGGGCAATATTTACAGAACAAATTTATTTTTAGGTAATTTTCACAGTATTTTAGCTTAATTAACATTGGAATTTAAATAAGTCAAATTTCAGTGCATACAAATTTCTTATCATTAAATATGTACCAAATAAGTAAAAAAAATATGTTATGATGTTGAATTTTCTGTTGAGATGTTAAAAAAAACAAAACTTTCTGTTTATTCGCCGGAGTTTTATTATTCTTTGTATTTTTAGGACATGTTCTTAATAGCAGCAATGGGTCCACCTGGTGGTGGACGTATGGTTATATCTCCTCGTATTCAGAGTAGATTCAACCTTATCAACATGACTTTCCCACACGTAAGTAATCAAATATATAAAATATTAATAAGTCAAAATTCTTTCCACTTAAATTTCTTTACAGCAAATAATTATACTCCTAACCACATATCAAGTATTTTGAAGTTTTTATAATAAAAACGTAGATATCTGCACACAACATGTATTTGTATTAAACCGTCCATTTTTGTGTAACTGATGTAGCATGTCTAATATGTAGGGATCAGCTTGTAAACTGTCGTCTGCTTCCTTGTGATCACAACCAGTCCTCATTATGAGCATCAGTCCTCCGGCCCAAGACCAGTAAAAGTTTGTTCAGACCAGTACATTTTTCAGTTTTTATTATCCCCTCGCCAACGAAGTTGCGATGGGATATAGTAACGCTACCGTCCGTCCATCCTTCCTTCCGTCCATAACATCCTTGTGAACACTCTAGAATCAACATCCTTCAATGGATTTTGACCAAACTTGGTACTTACTTAGTCCTTAAGAGAATCTGGAACCCTATTGATTTTCAAGGTCATATGTCAAAGGTCAAGGTCACCGGGTCAAATATTTTACTGCGTAACATCCTTGTGAACACTCTAGAATCAACATCCTTCAATGGATTTTGACCAAACTTGGTACATACTTAGTCCTTAAGAGAATCTGGAACCCTATTGATTTTCAAGGTCAAAGGTCAAGGTCACCGGGTCAAATTGTTTACCGTGTAACATCCTTGTGAACACTCTAGAATCAACATCCTTCAATGGATTTTGACCAAACTTGGTACATTCTTAGGAGAATCTGGAACCCTATTGATTTTCAAGGTCATATGTCAAAGGTCAAGGTCAACGGGTCAAATTTTTTATCGCATACCATCCTTGTGAACACTCTAGAATCAACATCCTTCAATGGATTTTGACCAAACTTGGTACATACTTAGTCCTTAGGAGAATCTGGAACCCTATTGATTTTCAAGGTCAAAGGTCAAGGTCACAGGGTCTAATTTTTACCTTGTGAACACTCTAGAATCAACATCCTTCAATGTATTTTGGTCAAGCTTGGTACATACTTAGTCCTTAAGAGAATCTGGAACCCTATTGATTTTCAATGTCATATGACAAAGTCACCAGATCAAATTTTTAGGTGAGGGGATATGCCACGCTTTGCGTTGACCTCGTTTCGATATATATATAAATAAATTAAAAGAATTTGATTGGGACCAGTACTGCGCAACTCTTGCAATTTAAATTTGCTTACTTTCTAATTTAACATGCATGATTGCACCCAAATGGAGTTAAGTATGTCAAAATTTCGGGAAATTAGATTTTTTTCTCCAAAGATACAACTTAAGACCTTAAGACCTCGTTAATTTTGAAATGGTGTCAGTCAACACTCATTTCATGAAAGCCTGATTTTTTTTATCAAAACAATTGCTTGTGAATAAAAAGTATATTGTAATATAAAAGAAATATTAAACATTTGTATATATAAATATCTTGTTATCCCTAACATGTTTATTGTTCACTGTTTATTGCTAAGACAGTCTTTAAGCAGCTTTATATCGCTAAAAACATTTCTAATACATTAAATGTTATCACATGTGATCTTCTTTTTTATCCCTGTATTATTACAATATTATAATTTGATTATACAGGAATCTCAGATCAAGAGAATCTTTGGTAGTATGATCAACCAGAAACTACAGGACTTTGAAGAGGAGGTAAAACCTATAGGAGACGTGGTTACAGCAGCTACCATAGAGATGTACACCTCTGTTGTCAACAAATTCTTACCTACTCCTACCAAGATACATTACCTCTTCAATTTGAGAGATATATCAAGGGTAATTACATAGAAGACTTCAATCTAATTATCTGTTTATACATCTTGTCCATAAATACCATGGCGCTTATACAAGCACAATTTGCTATCTCAAACTGGCGTCACTGTCATAAATCTTTTGAGTACCAATTTTGTACTCAAACATGGAAATCGTCCAATCAGAATGTCATATCCAATAAAAACAGCATTCTGATTGGACGATTTTGGAGTATGTGCACAAAACTAATGAGGCCAGATTTCATTGGATGACTAAGTCAACATTTATGCCCATTTGTAGTAGTCTGTGTCTTGATAACTCCAATACTTGATTATTTCAAAATAAAACTTTTGGTCTCTTTTAACTTGGACAAAATTATATACAGGAAGTTTTTTTTTCTTAATTTGATTTTAACAAAATATTTTTTAATTAAATTTTTACCTCGTTAATAATAAAATAATATTAAATTGTAATTTTGGGATGAAAATCCTTCAGATATTCAGGTAAATATTAGATAGAACTAAGCATTACTTAATCATTTATAACAGGTGTTCCAGGGGATGTTGAGAGCACACAAAGATTTTCATGATACTAAACAGGCCATCACTAGGTTATGGATTCATGAATGCTTTAGGTAAAGTTGATGTATATATTTTTGCAATCACTTTTATTCATTTAAGTCCTTGAGAAGAAATAAAAGTTAATTTTTGTTTGAATTTATTTCAAATACCAGTAATTCAGTTATAAAAATATTGAACTGCATTTCTATGATTAGGAGTGTGATATATTCCAGTTTCTGTTGTTGTGATTGGTTATTTATCAGCTTTTACTGTTTAACTGTTTTCAATAGGAGATTTTTTCTTAGTTTTGTAGATAATTGAATCCTTTCTAATCTTTGTTTTATTACATCACAGTTGTAGATGTAGATCAAATTAAAATCATCTTATATAGTTCATCTTGATGAAATATTTTGGACTGTTTTTGTTTCAGTTCGAAACCCAATATTGATATTGGTCTAATGGTTTCTTGAGGTCGTTCAATTTCCTGTTTTGAATGTTTAGCTTTTATAATGGAGCTGCATGTTGTCATTAGTTACCCAGGGATTATTTTTTTCAGTTATTTAAATGATTTCAGCGATTTAATACTGAAACAAAAATTCTGAAAGTTTCAGGATACAGTCAGAATGGGTCAAACATGACCTGTTTGAAAGAGGGTGTAGATGGTTTCAGCTATTTTCATTGATCTTCAGTCATTTTATATTCTACCCAGAATCGTCCCTGGTTACCAAATATCAACAGTAATGGTGGATTGTAAATAAATACCTTATTTATTTTCAGGGTCTTTTCTGATCGTTTAGTCGATGACAAAGATATCGAACAATTCATCGCTATCATGACAGAGAAACTCGGCTCTATGTTTGACCAGACCTTTCATAATATCTGTCCTAATAAACAACCACCAATATTTGGTAAGTACAGTATATATAAAATCTAGTCGTAATTGCAATGACATATCACAGCTGATAGCACTTGATAATTATGATTATGGAAAGAAAGTTTAAACAGTGATGGTCAATAATTCTACAAATATCAACAAAACAAAGAAAGTTTAAACAGTGATGGTCAATAATTCCACAAATATCAACAAAGCAAAGAAAGTTTAAACAGTGAGGGTCAATAATTCCACAAATATCAACAAAACAAAGAAAGTTTAAACAGTGATGGTCAATAATTCCACCAATATCAACAAAACAAAGAAAGTTTAAACAGTGATGGTCAATAATTCCACCAATATCAACAAAGCAAATAAAGTTTAAGCAGTGATGGTCAATAATTCCACCAATATCAACAAAGCAAAGAAAGTTTAAACAGTGATGGTCAATAATTCCACCAATATCAACAAAACAAAGAAAGTTTAAACAGTGATGGTCAATAATTCCACCAATATCAACAAAGCAAAGAAAGTTTAAACAGTGAGGGTCAATAATTTCACCAATATCAACAAAACAAAGAAAGTTTAAACAGTGATGGTCAATAATTCCACCAATATCAACAAAACAAAGAAAGTTTAAACAGTGATGGTCAATAATTCCACCAATATCAACAAAGCAAAGAAAGTTTTAAACAGTGATGGTCAATAATTCCACAAATATCAACAAAACAAAGAAAGTTTAAACAGTGATGGTCAATAATTCCACCAATATCAACAAAGTGAACAACCAACTCTCACCTTTAACTATTGAACACAAAAAAAAAATCACATATGGTAATGGATTTCCAAGTCCTGGTTTGGAACAGGCACCAAAATGTGGCAGTGTTAAACTTAATGGGATCCCAACCCTCCCCATCTTGATAATTGGATCTCCAACAACATTGTTCAGACATGGTTTATACCTGCATTACTCTGAAGAAATTAAAACACATATGAGTGCACATATATACAGAAACTAAAATATCATGTCTTAGTAGAATATAGGTGCCAACCTTTTTAAGGAATGTGAAATCAGGGTTTGTTTTTATCCCATTTTTATTTCTCTCACAATTTTTTTTTTTATTCATGATACGAGACTGTTTCTCAGGACAGGTAGTCAAACACTATGGTCTAATATCAAATGTTACTGAACCACTCAAGGTTGTAATTGTTAAACTTTTTGTTGACTCTTATATCTTGTTTTCTTTTCCGATCAAAGACCAAAAGGAGACTTGTGAATATTTTTTCTATATGTATATTAAAAACAAATATTACTAGTAAGAGTGACTTGCGACAGGTCAGTGGTTTTCTCCGGGTACTCCGGTTTTCTCCATCAATAAATCTGACTGCCACGATATCACTGAAATATTGTTGAAAGTGGCGTTAAACACCATAAACCATTATTTTGGTGTAAACGAATATCAGAGACTATCCAACTTTACACGTAGACACAAATTAAAGTAAAGAAACAGCACTTTTATTGCTGTTCTACATTTCACAGTCATAGTAGGCTGTAGGGTCTTCAACAGTGAGTATAACTGGTACCCTAATAATGTATGTTTTCTGTACCAGGTGACTACATGAGTTTAGACTTGGTGTATGAAGATGTTACTGACATTACCAAGCTGAAGAAACACATGGTGGACGTGTTGGAGGAATACAACGGATCTCCTGGTGTCGTACACATGGATTTGGTTCTGTTCAAAGATGCAATTGAACATGGTTAGTAAAAAAAAAAAAAACAATTTAAAGAAAGGATACACCTTACATGCCTGTATCGAGGACTTTTCAAAGGGGTTTCGATAGGCTCGTGAAGCGAGTCTGCTACCTCGCGATACGAGGTAGTCTTGATGCATGGGGTAAATATTTGGACTTTGATACTCATAGTTCAACAGAAATCCTGATATTGATAATCATATTTCAACCAAAATCCTGATATTAATAATCCTATTTCAACTGAAATTCTGATATTAATAGTCTTAGTTCAACTGAAATCCTGATATTAAAAGTCATAGTTCAACTGAAATCTTGACTTCAATAATTCTTCTTGGTCTCCAAACCCCCTGTGCCTTATAAATAAGTATGTAGAATTATGAATTGTTGGTATTTGATCGTATGTAATTGATTATATCCCATCAAGAATATGTTTCACCAAATATTTTCTACTTCTATACATTTCATTTTTTTTTCTTGAAATGGATTGAGTATTATTGTGTATCACATTGTTTATAATTTACCAAAATGATAACATTTGTGTATTTTATTTGTAGTATCTAAGATTGTTCGTGTGATCAGACAGCCACGTGGCAACATGTTGCTTATTGGTATTGGTGGAAGTGGACGTCAGAGTTTGACACGTCTGTCCTCATACATTTGTGAAATGGCTGCATTCCAAATAGAGGTTACCAAGCACTACCGCAAGGCAGAGTTTAGAGATGGTAATTTATGTCAAATTTTAATGTTTCTTGAGTTTGTAAGAAAAATATGGATGGCCAGTAGTTGATACATATGTAATTAAATATATGCAGAATAAGTATAATTAAAAACAGATCTTTTGAAACTATATTTAGGAAATTAAAAAAAAAAGACTTCCTAAGGGAGATTAATCATTAGGTGATTTGTGATATGTAAAGAATTTAATTTAGATATATTTTCCTCAGATCAGATCGGGTCAAACCAAAGACTATGAAATTGGTATTTGTTGCTTCTTCATTAAGGAGAAAGAGCAAAGACTGGTTGACTCGGAATCAGAATAATGTGTCCAAGTGGGGCGACATGTCTATTCGCGGACTGTTGTTTCAGTGAGCTAGCACTATAAAAATCCAACTAAGCGTGTTGGTCTAGAACAAAGCAAACCTCATCATCTCATTGAAAGTTAACTTGTACTTGCCATGATATAGCTGATAAATTGGTGAGTTGGGCGTTAAAACAACAATCACTCACTCACTCACTCTATTCAATAGATCTAAAGAGATTGTACTGGCAGGCTGGAGTTGACAATAAACCTACAGTATTTATCTTCAATGACACACAAGTAGTAGAGGAAGGATTCCTAGAGGATATCAATAACATTCTCAGTAGTGGAGAGGTCCCTAACCTCTACAAGGTTGACGAGTTTGAGGAGGTATGTCAAAGGGGGATAATCACTGTCGATCACTTTTATCCAAACTGAGGCCCCAGAAGAGTAATTTTAATTAAAATGACATAACAGTCTCAAATTGAGCCTTTCTTGGAACTCATTCAAATAAAAGTTCTACAATCAGCTCTTAATGGTAAAATAAAAAGAGAAGCATTAATACAATACAATTAAATGAATTTGTATGGATTTTCTGTTGAATGTTAGTTAATATTCAGAATTTTATTAAATTCCAAATTTTGGATAAATAATTTTAAGATATATCCAATTTAAATGTAATAATATACATTGACCTAAATGAATGGATGGTGTATTGTAATTTAAAAAAAAACTTAAAGGAATATTTTAAAGTTGTCTTTATATACGTACTGAATTACTATTTGTGTGTCTTAAAGTTACATGTTTTTGTTTTTATTATTTTGAACGTGTTTTCCTTAACCTCAAACGTCCATTGTGCATTATATTATAACCCATTGTTATAATTCATTCATTTTTTTTAATAATATTTTTTTAAATCAAATGTAACAAGTAGGCCTTCTCTTTCTTAGTATGCCTCTGCCATTTAAACAACTTATTCCAGTGTTTTAAATAAAAACTGAAAATGGGTTTTACTGGGAATAATTTTGGTGATAGTATGCTAATATCACTTAGTATATAAATAGACCAACAAACTGTTATTTGTTGAGAATAAATAAAATTGAAATTATGAAAGTAATATTTGACAAGGCTTGAGTATTTGACTTCCAAATTTTAAGAAAATTAACCTTCATTAGGTACGCTCAAAATTGAAAAATTGGAAAGCCAAATAATTTAAAGTTTTGGGAGCAACAAAACCAAAGGGCTTAAACAGGATAGTCAAAATCGGCTAAGGTCACCTATGACTGAAGTTCATGTTAGGTCAAAGTTTAAAATGTCTTGCATTTTCTGGTAGAAAAATGTTCAAGTTAATGACAAAAGACAAAAATGATTAAACTAATGTGGTTGTAATAGAATGCACACATAAAGTCTTGTTTTCCTGTATATTGTTGTCATTTTATGTTATTGTGTATACAATTTGTTATTTGTTAAGCAGAATTACAAACATCAAAGGGTTTTCCTGATTACAGAACAGTATTTTGCTCTTAGACTTTTAATAATATGGAAAACAAACAATACCACACCATCAGAACAGTTCTGAAATTCTACGGGAAAATCATAGGAACGGAGGCAAAATCGGTACCCCAACATGCATATTCATGACTAGTTACTCACCTGGCTTGGTACAGGCATTTAAGGGGAAAATATGGTTAAAAAATCATTTTTGTCATAATATTCGACCAGGGTTATTAGCTGATTTATTCTGTGAATTCATGAATATTTGTTAGTACCAATGTTTATGAATTTATGAAAAATGAGACGTTGGTTGTGGATGATAATGATTTTGTGTTTGTAATTTTCATTTTGATTATGCACGAAATTTTGTGTCAGACTTGAAAATCTGTTGTTCTACAAACATTAAATAACTAATAAGAAATATACAATCAAACCTGTATTAAGAGGTCTTCTTTAGGACAAAGAAAAAGTGTCCTTATAAGACAGGTGACCTCTTAAAATTCAAAAGAAATTTGTGTATGACATGACAAGAAAAAGGTGACCTTTTAATACAGGTTACTGCTTAATAGAGGTGATTGTATGGGCAGGTTTGACTGTATATGTACTGTAGACCAGGAAAACCCTTTTGAAAGTTGCACAATAGATTTGGGAAATAGCACCTGCCTTGAGTGGATTAATTAAACCATGTAGGTTTGCCCATCAAATGGTTTTTGGTTCTCTGCACATGCACTAACTGTATTGATTTTGCTTTATATATTTTGGGTGGTTAGAGGGGGGTAGGGGGGATATTATTTCTCTATATTTTACAGAAAATATATTTTTTAATTAGGTTTAAGAATTACATTTGTATATTTTTCTTACTTTTATGGTTAACAAATTTTAAAATTAGGGGATTTTTGTTTTTAGTCGCTTCAAAGATTTACATTTCTATTTTTTTTTTTATAAATTAAATTAGTTTTTTTTTCCCCACATTTTATCAAGTTATCTATCAATTATCTAAAGATATTTTAGGTAAAGATTTATATTTGTTTTTGCTTTTTGTGTAATTAACACACCACACATGCTATGATGGGCAAACTTTCAGAACCAATATTTAGTGAACTTTGATTCACTTTGAAATGCGTCCTTGCTTGGAGAAAATTTGGACTAAATCTTAACTACTTACCTAATATATCTATTAACTTTTTGTTATTGATTCTTGTTTGTGCCAATTTTTATCAATTATATCCTTTAAACATGACATTATTTCCTATGGCAATATACATGCCCACACATTTTCATATTTATATTTTCATAAGAAGAGTTTGGATGTAAGCATACTTGAAAAGAAAACTTATATATAATAAATATTTTAAATTGACTTAGCTGACATATTGTAGCAAGGGCCCGGGTGGCTCAATGAGTTAGGTACATAGTTGGATTACCTAACTCATACAAGCCTATCACCAATACGGTGTGGGTTCGTGCCCAGCTTTGTAAATTACAAAAAGGGGTGCACTCGACTCGCAGTCGCAAGTGATAAAGTTTACCAGTTGCTTGCCCATGGTCAGTGGTTGTCTCCGGACACTCCAGCTTCTTCCACCACTAAAACTGGTTGCCATGATATAGCTGAAATATTGCTGAAAGTGGCATTAAACACCAAAAATCAATCAATCAATCATATTGTAGCATTAATTGTGTTTTATTCTATTTCCATTCTTTCTTTCTTTTATTACAACGTACATCTTTTTACTCATCATTACCCATACTTACTCTTTTAACAAACTTATGTATAAAATCACTAAGGAAAAATATCTCAAACTGACTCCTTTGATAAATTAAGAGTTTAAAAAAATTGGCTTGATAACAATGACATTTTTTTGCTTCATTTCATTTGAATTAATTTAATAAATTTGAAGAAAAAAAAAATTGTTGATACATCTTTAACTAATTTCTATATTTTCCCATTTTTTATCATTTCATTTCTTTATGTGTGTTGAATAACTCAATTAATACTGATTTGTTCATTTTAACTCTTTTTTTTCAAATATGCTCCAAGCAAGGACAATGCAAGCATGTTATAGACTCAGACTCAAGGTGTACAGACAATAGCTGTCATGGCAACTACATGTATGCTATATATTAATAATTTTTGTGCATCTTGTGTTTGACTAATAGGTGCGAAATGCTCTGAGCGACACTGCCAAGAAAGATGGTGTTGATGATAGCCCTCAGAGCATATTTGCATACCTGATCGATAGAGTCAGAGCCAACCTCCATGTTGTATTGTGTATGAGTCCTGTTGGAGAACCATTCAGGTAGGACATCTATGTTTTAATTATAATTAATGATCAAGGGGATGTAATGTTGATTGGCCAGCATCTATGTTTTAGCAAGCAATGGATGGAAAGGGGGGGGGGTGACAGTCAAAGAATTTCTTTATATCAAACTCTTCATCTATATTTGACCCTTCCCTTAATCTATTTCTGTCTCAACAGAAACAGTAGACATCTTTTCCCTTATTCATTTAATTAAAGAAGCCCAAAATAGCAGACGATTACACAAAATCACAATGACTGAAAAGCATGGTCTGTATGTAGGTCAACCATATATATACAAAGCAGAAAATCACTATCCTTTACATGTACATATTCTGCCATTCTTTTAATTTGATATGACATAAATTATACATTAATACTAGAATATTTGGATAAAATTGTTATCAGTCTTTGAAAAATTGAATATATCAAACTCTTCATCTATATTTGACCCTTCCCTTAATCTATTTCTGTCTCAACAGAAACAGTAGACATCTTTTCCCTTATTCATTTAATTAAAGAAGCCCAAAATAGCAGACGATTACACAAAATCACAATGACTGAAAAGCATGGTCTGTATGTAGGTCAACCATATATATACAAAGCAGAAAATCACTATCCTTTACATGTACATATTCTGCCATTCTTTTAATTTGATATGACATAAATTATACATTAATACTAGAATATTTGGATAAAATTGTTATCAGTCTTTGAAAAATTGAATATATCAAACTCTTCATCTATATTTGACCCTTCCCTTAATCTATTTCTGTCTCAACAGAAACAGTAGACATCTTTTCCCTTATTCATTTAATTAAAGAAGCCCAAAATAGCAGACGATTACACAAAATCACAATGACTGAAAAGCATGGTCTGTATGTAGGTCAACCATATATATACAAAGCAGAAAATCACTATCCTTTACATGTACATATTCTGCCATTCTTTTAATTTGATATGACATAAATTATACATTAATACTAGAATATTTGGATAAAATTGTTATCAGTCTTTGAAAAATTGAATATAGCGCTGTTGACGGACACCTGAACCTGTTTAACAATGCAGGTCCAGATGTTTGTCAATTTGCCATGTTGAATATAGCGCTCTTGATGGACTGACACCTGGACCTGTTAAACGATCCTGGTACAGATATTTGTCAATGTGCCATATTTGACATTTCTAGACTTACCACATTTATTGTATTCCTTTTATACATCCACAAATGTGGTCTTATTACGTTACATGTATTACAATGTCTTCTGTCAATAGTTGGGTTCAATGCTGTCAATTTTATTTCTGTGGACTCAGTCCTCATTACATTCTGACACATTTCAAAATAAAAATTTAAATCCTATTATTATTTTTATTAAACAAAACACTTTATTTGACAATTGGTTGAAAGATTAAAAATGTTATGTTTTGGTAAAACTGAGATGACCACCACTGTAAGACAAAGTTATAACGTAGAACCCTATGGGAAAATGAATACTTATTTTACTCAGATACTAGAAACATAATTGACCCCAAATGTCTATGAATAATCATTGAATGGTCCCTTACAAAGTTTTCAATTTTTGTTATGTAGATTTAAGTTCAAGATGGCCACCTTCTCAGCATAATTTTAACTCTGGGAAAAATATGTAATTGTTATTCTTCTCGGAAACCACTGAGCCATTTGACAGCTAATTTAAATGGACTTTTCCTTGGAGGTTTATGTACAGTTTGTCTGTTTTTGTATGGAATACAAGATGGCTTCCACCATAGAACATAGGACCTAAGAAGCTTTTTCTTAGAAACTATAACCTGTGCATGAATAAACAGGGTGATACATACTCAGATGAACATCTTTATATGATTACCAGTGTCAACAGAGTAAACAAAACGAGCTGTTACATACCGCTTTAGATTTATATGAAACCAGCATGTAAAAAAAACTATGTACAGTCATATGTAATTTGCTTACTAATTCATATGTTTTTATAGAAACCGTATTCGTATGTTCCCTGCTTTTGTCAATTGTACAACAATTGATTGGTTCAGTGAATGGCCTGCCGATGCCTTACTAGAAGTTGCTGACAAATACCTACAAGAGGTACAGATTGGAGCAGAGGATGAGGTATGGGTTATATATAAGAATTTATCTAGTTTAATTAAAATATGGTTGTCTTTTATTACACAAAATTTATGATGTTGAACAGAGTGTTATGTAGAATGTAAACTATTTTTGTGTGTGAAGTATAGAAATAACTATCTGTGGAAAATGGTATTGATGGTGCTTTATTGAGAATTTTATTTTATTTTTGCACTCCCGTGTGATTTTAGCACAAAATTATGCTTCATGTATCCTATTTTGTACAGAGCACTTTTTACCCAATCTTCAACTATAATTTTTTTAAACATTATTTTTTTAAAGAAATATTTGCTGTACAGAGAATCATTTAATTGTGGTGATTAGATTATTCAATAAGGAATATTCCTTTTGTACAAATATATTAAAAAAAAACATATTAAATTTCAATTCAACTACAAGTTCAGATCTTTAAATACAATGTATGTAAACATTTGATCAAATTTTATAATAAAATGGCATACATGTTAAAAAAACTTTTTTTTCTTAAAACAATATCAAATAATTCTTAACATATTTAATATTTGTTAGAACAAATTGGTAAATGATAAACAAGGAGAATGGGTAAGATACAAGAAAGATTTAATTATAGTGATCGGACCATGGTTGATGGTAAATAAAGGACCTTACAAAGTAGACATACAAACTAGATAACATTCATTACTGGGTTAAATACACTCATTTTTTATATAAATATTTTATTTATATACTGATGGTACAAGGATAGAATATATAAATCTTTATCTTCATCATTTAGTAGTGGGATAATATCATTTGCTGTATTAATCAGGGGTGGTTTTTTCAGTTATTTAACTGATTTCAGCTATTTTCCTCTGAAAATTATTTTCCAAATGTTGCCGGACACGATCAGAACTGGTGAAAAATGACCATTTTGAAAGGGGGTGTAGATGGTTTCAGCTATTTTTAAATTTATTTCAGTTATTTTATTTTCTAACCAGGATCATCCCTGATAAATGTATTTATTCTTAAAGAAGAAAAAAAATCCTGATTCTGATAAATATGTTATTATAAAGAAAACATGTACCCTATAGATAATTAAATATAGTAGAAATGGAATTAAAAACAAAATCCTTAAAATCAATACAATACATTTTTTATTATTAGCCCAGTAAGGTGAGGTTAAAAGGTCATTTGTGGACCTTCATTTGTTTAAGCACTTTGCAGTGTTGACTGTTGTAGTGAATTGTTAGTATTATAACAGATATACTTGAAACAGACTTCAAACTTTAGATTTCAGGATTATAACTGCATGACTTTATATGAATGATATACAGTAGTCCCTCTCTTATAAGGCCACTCCTTTCAAAGGCCACCCCTCTTATAAGACCAGATTTCAGATGCACTATTACTTTGACAGTAAAATACTGCAATCTTGTATCCCTCGAGAGAGATTACTCTTCTTATAAGGCCAGGTTTCAGATGCACTGAGATAGTAAAATACTCCTAAATCACCCCCTCAAGAGAGGCCACCCTTCTTATAAGGCCACTTGTTCATTTCAGAATGGATGTCCTCTTAAGAGAGGGGACTACTGTTACCATTATATAATTTTAATATTTTTGGGAACTAGATTTAATGGTTTAGTTATGTTCTTCAATTTTCAGAAAAAGAAGGTGAGGTGCACATAGTTGTTAGTTACAAAAAAAAAATCAAAACAAAACAAAATGGCTTTGAGGGTCTGTCCACAATATAATATGATTCCAGCTTTGTCATACTGTATTTCCTGCTATTATTGTTGTACATGTACTTATCTAATAACACTTATATTTATTATACCTCTGTAACTACTAGCAATGGTCAATGTCCAAATACAGTCAAACCTGCCCATGCGGTCACCTCTATTAAGCAGTCACCAATATTTAAAGATCACCTTTTTCTTAGCCTGTCATTGAAAATTTGAACCTCTTTTAAGAGGTCACCTGTCTTAAAAGACCACTTTTTCTTTGTGCCAAATGTGGCCTCTTAATACAGGTTTGGCTGTATTTGGCTTATAAAATGTGGAGGGGCTCAATTAAGGCACAGTATAAAGGGGGGGACTGAATTAGGTGGGATTATGAAATTACAATGTGGATAAATTCTCTTAAATGAATTATCTGCAACTGTTGATTATTCCAAATGACTTGCTAGTAATGATGGTAGGCTATCAGGTGAATCTGAATTGTTAGAAATTAACACAACCATTTCACAGATCAAATTTATTTTGTAATTTTCCTCTTTTTGATTAGAAGTTCGACAGCTTGAATTAAAACTTTTTAAAAGAGATATGACAAAAAATTTCACCCTGTCATAAAATAATGCATTCTGGGATAGTACACCCAAATGTCTTTGGTCAAATTACTTGCAATTAAGTAAAACAAATTTTTTATAAGTTTATCTGTTATTCATTTATGTCTTAAATGGTAATTTTTCTTTGCTAACCATCCTAAAAATTCAAGAATTTTGCTGTTATCATACATCTTTTTTCTCCAAATTTGTCTGCTCTAATTATGATTTTGTTTGACCCTAGTAATGAGGTATTATAGATGTAAGAGTTATCACACCACTGTCATGGCTTGGGCCTCTTGTACATGTTTATTAGTCTCCTCATTCCACGTCTCATATTAACCTATATATAATATTGTCATATTTGTATTTCAGGAGATATATAAGCAATAGATTATGTGACATTGTAATGTTTGAATGCTGTATGGCTATTAGACAGTCCCCCTTTTTTTCAGTCTTCTTTACTATAATGAAACCCCCCTTATAGTGAATATACCTTCAGTATATCATATAATGCTTGGAATACATTTTTAGTTATTTATACCCTGTCATTTTTTCCAATATGAATAAATATAGATTCTCCATCTGCTAGCGGTGGATTGCGATATTTCTCCACTCAAGATAGTTAAAAAAAAAAAAATTTAACTATTGGGAGTGGAAAAATATCATAATTCATTGGTAGCAACAGGGAAATCTGTTTCTACTGTGATCAAAGCGTCAAAAATATTTTAAAGTTGTTAATGACCGTCAAAGAAAATTTGCAGTAATAGTTCTGATGGAGAAATTTAACCACCATGGTGTTTAGAAATATTATGGAACTTTAACCAAATAGTAAAAGATGCTAAGAATAAGAAAAAAATAATACATAATTGGAATATATTTAATTAATTCAGAAAAATTCATTAGGTACTACCTATTTTATAAAAAAAAATGTGCATGTTGAGATTTATGATTTTGCATGATTATTTTAAATTCTAATCCCTTTACTGTCATTTATTTTTGAAATAGAGATTTTTTTTTACTACAAAATAATCTGAATACTATTTGTTTGCATGAATTAATGAAGAATCTGGCTTTATTAATGTCACCACTGCCTGTCTTCTGTGGATTATTTACTATATATGAATATTCATTTTATTCTAAGCCCCTCCCAAATTATGACAACTCCAGGGTTGATTGATTGTTTTGGTCGGTATAGTCATCATAGGCTCTTCAAAATATTTTTTTTAAAACTTTTTAGAATATAACTCTTTATAAAAAAGGACAAAACTTTTTCAGGGAAAAAATATTCTACACACCGAAATTACATAAATAAATGACAAAGATGCCCAGATGTAGTATTTTGTTGACAGAAGAGCACTGTACATCTGTAAGATAGAGGTCGTTTCACACTCATTTTAGGATACGAGTTATTGTCATTATTGAAGGCCTCACTGTGACTGTGAAATGTAGAACAGCACTACAATGACATTGCTGTTCCTTTACTTTAATTTGTGTCTTAAGTGTAATGTTAGACAGTCTTGTTTTAAATATTTTCTTACTAAAGAAGTATTAGTAAATATACAAGGTTAATGTATATGTTTACTGTGTATAAAATGAAAATGTAATGTAATCTGCACTTCTCCTAAGGGAAAAAATGTATTTAATTTTAAACTGAAAAAGTTATACTTTATTACAGCCTAGGAAAGTTTGGAGCAAGTGGGTAGGTCACTTCACATCAATGTTACACAAGGTTCAACACAATGTTAAAATAAACCTTGTCAAGCACCTTAAAAACTATAAATACAATTTTTTTTTTTAATTTTACTTGAATGAATCCTTATTTTTATACAATTTATACCAAATTGCAAATCTTATCACTTCAAGACCAAAAGCATGCTGAAAGCAAAGGTATTGTAGAAAACACTTACCGTAAGCACCAGTAAAACTTAATACCAAAAGCATGCTTAAAACAAAAGTGTTATAGAAAACACCTAAGCACCAGTAAGACTTAAGACCAAAAGCATGCTTGAAACAAAAGTCTTATAGACAACACTTAAGCACCAATAAGGATAATTTTAAGTTAAAGCATGGATTCCAATCATATCACAAAGCAATTACAATAGATTTTAAAATGATAAATTTCTGCCTTTTTAAATTGTTGAATGTTTTACATGAAAAAAGAAGAGTTTTAAAAGACAAAGAAGAACATGTTATTGTCCATTTGTTTCCATTTGATAAGAGTGGTGTCAGTCTTACCAATAATTGAAGCTATAGATATCTAATAAATATACTTATTTAGTGTGCATGACACGTTTCTAGAATAACCTTCATCAGGTATACTCAAAATCGAAAGATTGCAAAACCAAATAATTTAAAGTTTTGGGAGCAATAAAACCTAAACAGGATAGCAAAAATTGGCTAAGGTCACCTATGTCAGAAGGATGATACCTTAATTTTATTAATAATTACATTATTTAGGAACTGTAAATTTCAGTAATAATTCATCTGTTTTATTATACCCCCAATCATAGAGAGGGGGCTATATTGCAATCACCTTGTCCGTCCGTCCGTCCGTTAGTCCGTCCATCCGTAGATATCTCAGCTTCTACTGGAAGAAATGATTGCACATCTACTTCCTGTTTACCGTGCGACTTACAAATGAATGAGTGGGGGTATTCTTAGCACGACGTAGCGTGCAACATCTTGTTTTACTTGTAATTGATACAAATGTAGTTTCCTTAAATAAAATACTGTCATGACCATTTTTATTACTTTTACACTATTAACAATTACTTTATTTCTTAATTAATTTGTTACATTAATTAATTAGTCTTGTTGCTTAAATATTTTTTCTCGGACTTGCTTGCAATACAATTTTTTTTTAATTATGTCACACTGAAACTAAATTCATATTTTTTTCCATTTTTCTTGTCATATTTATTTTTTTTATAGAATCCAGAGCTGTCGAAAATCATCGGACCGTCGGACAAAATATTGACTAGGTCCGATTTAAACTACTTCGCGTCAGACCCGATGTCCGGAGCAATTTTTCAGTAACTTGGAACCGACAAAACGCTTGAAGATGACCGGCATCATTACTTAATTTCGCTTCTCAAACTTGTCGTTGTTTGCAATCTTCAATCTCCGATTTTTGTTTATTTTTGTCTATATAATCAAATTTTGACTTCACATTGAAGAGTTTGACTACTAAATGTGTAACCGATTCCGGATGGACGCGCATCGATTTTCCGGAAACTACGATTTTATTTAAAAAAAAAAAAAAAAATTTTTGGCAATAAATTTTGTTGACTCGGCGGCTTTTTTAAGGGTCGGTCGGTGAAAGGGGAAACAAACTTAATTTTAATTTAGGCCTAGGTTGTCAGTCATCCAATTGATTCGATCCAGACCTAATGGCAATGCTACTTATAAGAGGTAACACCTTGAAACATGTGCATAGCTAGCATTATTCAAACTTGGTATCTTTGTTTATTTCATACACAAGTCTATTGTATTGTATGTATATTTCCACATATCACACAAAAATGTGTTGTACTAACTTTGAGTATTCCAAGGTATCACTTGAAGCTGTAAACAAACCATGTTATGGATTTAGCCAGTATATGTGTAATTCAGTTGAAGTCGTAAAAAAAATGTAGGTCCGGCAAATGTTTGATAGGTCTGACACATTGTCCACATCTGCCAGACCTATTGTCTGACAGACAGGAAAGAGATTTCGACAGCTCTGAGAATCAGAGTTGAAGGTAATAGGCCTAGGCCTGAGAAAACATTATCAATCCCACTTAAATGGCTGCTACAGCCCCAGGCTTATTCATCTGAAAGATGTTTGTTTTGTTAGACTTGATTAGCTATATAGAATCTCAGCGTAATCATTCGGTGTAAAAACATATTCATAGTAAAAAAGAAAAAAACACAACGTAATTGTACATGTATTTATTCCATATATATTTGTTCTTATTTTTTTTATTTGATTTTACAAAAAGGGAAAATAAAACTTATGAGATAAAGGTATGTTATGAGACATGTTTTATGACGTAGATTTAAAGATAAATTGGACTTTGGGGGGAATTTCTGTTACAGGAACTTTAGTTTGTAAATTTGGAGCCATTGCTTAGAAATTTTCATATTGTATGTATATATGTTTTTAGGACAAACTAAAACCAAATTTGGCCAAGATGTTTTCCGTCATGCACAAGTCTGTGACAGAGTTTTCCCGTAAGATGTTGTTAGAGATGAAACGTCAAAACTATGTCACACCTACAAATTACCTGGAACTTGTCAGTGGGTATAAAAAGTAAGTATTATGTGACAAGTGTGCCTTTGTGACTACCTCTATTAAATATCCTCAGTGACTACCTTTATTAAACATCCTCAGTGACTACCTCTATTAAATATCCTCAGTGACTACCTCTATTAAACATCCTCAGTGACTACCTCTATTAAATATCCTCAGTGACTACCTCTATTAAATATCCTCAGTGACTACCTCTATTAAATATCCTCTGACTATCTCTATTGCATATCCTCAGTGACTACCTCTATTAAATATCCTCAGTGACTACTTCTATTAAACATCCTCAGTGACTACCTCTATTAAATATCCTCAGTGACTACTTCTATTAAATATCCTCAGTGACTACCTCTTAAATATCCTCAGTGACTACCTCTATTAAACGTCCTCAGTGACTACCTCTATTAAATATCCTCAGTGACTACCTCTATTAAATATCCTCAGTGACTACCTCTATTAAATATCCTCAGTGACTACCTCTATTAAACATCCTCAGTGACTACCTCTATTAAACATCCTCAGTGACTATCTATTGAATATCCTCAGTGACTACCTCTATTAAATATCCTCAGTGACTACCTCTATTAAAGATCCTCAGTGACTACCTCTATTAAATATCCTCAGTGACTACCTCTATTAAACATCCTCAGTGACTACCTCTATTAAATATCCTCAGTGACTACCTCTATTAAATATCATCTGACTACCTCTATTAAATATCCTCAGTGACTACCTCTATTAAACATCCTCAATGACTACTTCTATTAAGCATCCTCAGTGACTACCTCTATTAAATATCCTCAGTGACTACCTCTTAAATATCAGTGACTACCTCTATTAAATATCCTCAGTGACTACCTCTTAAACATCCTCAGTGACTACCTCTATTAAACATCCTCAGTGACTACCTCTATTAAATATCCTCAGTGACTACCTCTATTAAATATCCTCAGTGACTACCTCTATTAAACATCCTCAGTGACTATCTATTAAATATCCTCAGTGACTACCTCTATTGAATATCATCAGTGATTATCTATTAAGTATCCTCAGTGACTACCTCTATTAAACATCCTCAGTGACTACCTCTATTAAATATCCTCAGTGACTACCTCTATTAAATATCCTCAGTGACTACCTCTATTGAATATCCTCTGACTATCTCTATTAAATATCCTCAGTGACTACCTCTATTAAACATCCTCAGTGACTATCTCTATTAAATATCCTCAGTGACTATCTCTATTAAATATCCTCAGTTACTACCTCTATTAAATATCCTCAGTGACTACCTCTATTAAATATCCTCAGTGACTACCTCTATTGAATATCCTCAGTGACTACCTCTTTTAAATATCCTCAGTGACTACCTTTATTAAACATTATCTGGTCTTGAGTGACCTTGATTTTCATTTCACTTCGTAGTGCATTTCATATTATGTTAACCTGTCTTATATGAATGGTTTTGACTGCATATCAAATATGCAAATTGCATTGAACTTGTCTTTGGATATAAATAAAATATAATTACCTCACAAGTAAGTCACATTTAAAAACTTCCTAGAGATGATCAGTAGTTATATAACGGTATATAGAAATAAAGCAGAATCCTGTATAATCCAAACTTTAATTAAAGTTCAAATGTAGGAAATCAGTGTTAATTTAACCTGTATAAACAGAACACAAAAGATGGCCCCAGTGAGGTTCAGATTAGACAGGTTTCACTGTACAAAAAAACTTGTATGGGTTAGAAATCTTTTCCCATAGTTTTTATTTAGCATATAAGAGATATATACTGATCTATATTTACAGACTTTTAACAGATAAGAAGAAAGAATTGGGTGACCAAGCTAACAAACTACGTAATGGTTTGAGTAAGATTGATGAAACACGAGAGAAAGTCAAGAACATGACAATAGAATTAGAAGATGCTAAGGTTAAAGTGGTACAGTTCCAGAAACAGTGTGATGACTATTTAGTTGTCATTGTACAACAGAAGAGAGATGCAGATGAACAGCAGAAGGTTAGCACTATTGTTGTAATCTCCATGCAAAGGATTCTGGGTATTATACATCAACCACTATCACCTCTACCACACCGTTGGTTAATGCCACAAGAGCTATCTCTCACAGCAGATAAGTCATGCCTTCATACTCTGTTTACAAACATCACAGGCAGATGACAAAGTACTTCAGTCAGATGACATCAATTTGTAGTCCCACAGTAAATGGGAGGAGCCTATTTTCATTGCAGATTGGGTAGCCTTATAAGAAGAGACTACTGTAATGAGATTTACTGAACTAAATACATGTACCATGATCAAAGTTCTTCAGTCTTGGTTTAAAGATGGCCTAGCTTATATAAATGATAACATTGAAACCTTTGACACATGGTTTGGTGAAGTGAGTAATAAAAAAAAATAAAAAAAATACCACACTGTCAGAACAGTTCCAATATCTAATAGAAATAATCATAGAAAGAGACAAGATCAATATCCCTAACACACATGACCACTCACTTTCCTGGATTGGTACAGGCATTTCAATAAAAAGTGGAAGGGTTAAACTAGATTTATTTGCCCCAACCTCCCTTCTAAGTTAAATGAGTAAAATTTAAGCAATGGAAAGAAGCAATAGACCATTTAGATGTTTTATAGCCATTCTGTTTACTGTAATATTATTGTCAGATTTTAGTTTAAACATATTGTATTTGCCAATTAAATAGACGAAATGGATTAGGCACAAGTTAAGCAAACTTATGTTTGAGGGGCCGTTGTGGTCGTGATCATAATATGGTAGTTGGATTAACAACTATTGTGCAATCAGTGCCTATCACCACTAAAGTCGTGAGTTCGAACCCTTGTTCATGTCGAGGTGTACTTGATACAACATTATGTTAAAAAATTTGTCAGTGACAGGTCGGTGGTTTTCCACGGGTACTCCAGTTTCCTCCATCAGTAAAACTGACCGCCACGATATAACTGAAATATTGTTGTATGTGGCATTAAACACCATAAACCTAAACCTATTTGTTTGATATTTGTAGTCTGTAGCCCAGAAGAGTGAAAGGATTGGTGAAGAAGAGATAAAATGTCAACATATGGCAGATCTAGCTCAGAATGATCTGAATGAAGCCATGCCAGCTCTGGAAGAAGCTATTCTGGTTAGTCTGTTTCTGTTTAATACAATATGCTGTTTTATATTTAATTGAATTTTTGCCAAATTTAAAAGCATTTTTTCCTGAAGTTTTGATTGTGTACACTCTAATTTTTCATTGAAAATATTGAGAAAGAGTCACTTAATTTTATTTGGTATTGAAAAAAATTTGAAACTTTGTTTTTTAGTTTCATGCCATTTCTGTACAATTTCAAACCTTTTTGTTGGTTCTTTTTAAATATTTACATCCAGTTTGTGATAATTGGGAAGAATTTGTTTGTTTATTATGAATGTGTCGGCGAAAGACATTTGAGCAAATTGACAGGACAAAAGAGTGACAACTTGAAACCCATTTGAGGGAAAAGTTAATAGCCAATTTGAGAGAGAATAAAAACTCTTCCGTTAGCCAGACATTAAGTCCGTTATCCCCTGCTCACCACAGGGAAGTGCAAGTAGGTTTTCGAGCAGGATATTGTCTTGTTTTATTTATAAAAGTTCAGCTCTATTTTAAAAGATTATAGCAAATATATACATGAAGATAAGGTGATAGTCTTATAATTCCATTCTTGCTTGGTATTTAAACCCAAGAGTACGGGTGTACTGTTCACGAGAAATTTCACCACTAGAATACTTTTGAACCATATCATGCAACTGTTTATCTTTATCATTTTCCACCCTGGATTGTGGAAGTACTGTGTCTATGTTCCTGATTTTGGTATAGTTAATGGTTTGTAGATTCAATAACATGTCAATATTCTATCCACAAAATTGGGGAAAATTTTGATTCCATGGTAACATACCAATCTCAGATTTAGACCTTTTGTATTCCTGACTTAAAGCGACTTTCTGTATAGTGTGACAGTAGTTGACATGCAGTGACGATAAACATTTTTTCGATCATCAAGACAACAAGACATATAATAACGGAACTTAGTGACCATTCTAGACCGTCACCTTTATGTCCATCTTAACTAAATGATAACAATTAGTCCACTAAAACAAACTCATGTAATACTTTACAGATGAGTACAGATAAATGTTGTGAGTGTTGCTTAATTGTCCACATAGATTTTAGGGTCAATTGAAATTGTGTCGCTCAAATGTCCACAGTGTAAATTAATTTTTTCGCTCAAATGTCCATTGTCCGAATGTCTATATTAAATTTGTGATAAATGGGAAGAATTTGGATGTTTATTATGAATGTCTATTAAATTTGTGATAAATGGGAAGAATTTGGATGTTTATTATGAATGTCTATTAAATTTTTGATAAATGGGAAGAATTTGGATGTTTATTATGAATGTCTGTATTAAATTTGTGATAAATGGGAAGAATTTGGATGTTTATTATGAATGTCTATATTAAATTTGCGATTAATGGGAAGAATTTGGATGTTTATTGTGAATGTCTATATTAAATTTGCAATAATTGGGAATAATTTGTATTTTTATTTATATTTTTCCTTCTACACAGGCTCTGGAATCTTTGAACAAGAAAGACATGACTGAGATTAGATCTTATGCCAAACCTCCAGGTCTTGTAGAGAAAGTAATGGAAGCTGTGATGATACTTAGAGGTGTGGATCCAACGTGGTCAGAGTCCAAGAAACAACTTGGTATGTATTTATGGTAAAACAAATTGTCATAATTTAGTAAACCAGAAGGATATAAGGTATTGTAAAAGCCATTTTTATACATATTTATGAATGGAACAAGAGAAAGATACAGATCTGCCATAAGTTGCTGACAAATTGTTCTACATAAGGTTTTTAACAATTACACTTCACTATGGGGCCATGATAAAACCCACAAAACTTACTGATGATGAGCACTGATTAAATATAGGTATTATGATAATGTAATTCCCAAAAATCAAGTAGCATTCAATGAAATCACAAAGGCTATTAAGGTTTTTCTGTAATCTATTTTTTATTATGATGCAAACTTATTGTGTCAAAGGGGCTGTCGTGGTCGTGATCTTATGGTAGTTGAATTTACAACTACCTGTGCAATCGGTGCCTATTACCAGTAAAGTTGTGAGTTCAAATCCCGCTCAGGCGAGGTGTACTCGATACAACATTATGTGATAAAGTTTGTCAGTGGCTTGCGACAGGTGCAGTGGTGTCTCCTGGTACTCCGGTTTCCTCCACCAATAAAACTGACCGCCACGATATAACTGAAATATTGTTGAAAGTGGCATTAAACATCATAAACCTAACCTAATCTAACCTATTGTGTCAAAAGTCTAATTCATGTATGTTGATCTGTGTCTATTCAAATCTATGACATGTGTAAATTTCTTGTTTGCAGGTGACCAGAATTTCATCAAACAGCTGATGAACTTTGATAAGGATAATATTTCTGACCGTGTGTTGAAGAAGATTGGTACTTATTGTTCTCAGTCAGACTTCCAACCTGAGGTTGTAGGTCGTGTATCAACTGCTGCTAAGTCACTGTGTATGTGGGTCAGAGCTATGGAGGTATATGGACGTATATACAGAGTTGTAGAGCCAAAGAAACAGAGGTTAAATGCTGCTCAGTCTCAGTTGAAAGAGAAACAGGATGCCTTGAGTGATGCTAAAGCCAAATTAGCAGAGGTAATTTTGTGACAAGTCACTTGGTTGTAAAAAAGATTATTGACAAATTCTCAAAATTTATAAAAACATTTGTTGACCTTAACAGCCGAATCAAATTCTAGAATTTATTTTTTTATTAGTTCACCTGGACCAAAGGTCCAGGTGAACTATTGCCATCACTTGGCGTCCGTCGTCCGTCGTCTGTAAACTTTTCACATTTCAAGCTTCTTCTCCGAAACCACTGGGCCAATTGGAACCAAACTTAGCAGGAATGTTCCTTGGATGGTCCTCTACAAAGTTACTGTTTTTCGTTCCAGTCGGATATTCAATATGGCTGCCAGGGCCAATAATATGCTCTGATTGGCTGAAATTTCAAAGATCTTCTTCTCTGAAACTAATGAACTGACTGAACCCAAACTGTAAATGAATGATCATTGGAATGTCCTTTACCAAGTTTCTGTTTTTTATGCCGATCGGAAATCCAAGATGGCCGCCATCGCAGGACATAGATTAACATTGGACCCTATGGTAAAATGTTCAAATGCCTTCTTCTCAGAAACTACAAATATGATTAAAGCCAAACTGTACATGAATGTTCATTGGACGGTCTTCTACAATCTCAAGGTTTTTTGTTCCGATATGAAATTCAAAATGGCGGCTACGGCAGGACTTAGTTTAACATTGGACCCTATGGGAAAAATGTTTCAAAATGCTTCTTCTCTGAAACCACTTGGACAGTTGAAACCAAACTGCCCAGGAATGATCATTGGAAGGTCCTCTACAAAGTTTCTGTTTTTTATGCCGATCGGAAATCCAAGATGGCCGCCACCGCAGGACATAGATTAACATTGGACCCTATGGGAAAATATTCAAATGCCTTCTTCTCAGAAATTACAAATATGATTAAAGCCAAACTGTACATGAATGTTCATTAGATGGTCCTCTACAAACTTTACGTTTTTTGTTCCGGTATGAAATTCAAAATGGCGGCTACGGCAGGACTTAGTTTAACATTGGACCCTATGGGAAAAATGTTTCAAAACGCTTCTTCTTTGAAACCACTAGGACAGTTGAAACCAAACTGCCCAGGAATGATCATTCGAAGGTCCTCTACAAAGTTTATGTTTTTTATGTCGATTGGAAATCCAAGATGGCCACCACCGCAATACATAGATTAACATTGGACCCTATGGGAAAATGTTCAAATGCCTTCTTCTCAGAAACTACAAATATTATTAAAGCCAAACTGTACATGAATGTTCATTGGATGGTCCTCTACAAACTTTACGTTTTTTGTTCCGATATGAAATTCAAAATGGCGGCTACAGCAGGACTTAGTTTAACATTGGACCCTATAGGGAAAATGTTTCAAAACGCTTCTTCTCTGAAACCACTAGGACAATTGAAACCAAACTGCCCAGGAATGATCATTGGAAGGTTCTCTACAAATTTTATGTTTTTTATGCCGATCGGAAATCCAAGATGGCCGCCACCGTAATACATAGATTAACATTGGACCCTATGGGAAAATGTTCAAATGCCTTCTTCTCAGAAACTACAAATATTATTAAAGCCAAACTGTACATGAATGTTCATTGGATGGTCCTCTACAAACTTTACGTTTTTTGTTCCGATATGAAATTCAAAATGGCGGCTACGGCAGGACTTAGTTTAACATTGGACCCTATGGGAAAAATGTTTCAAAACGCTTCTTCTCTGAAACCACTTGGACAATAGAAACCAAATTGCCCAGGAATAGTCATTGGAAGGTCCTCTACAAAGTTTATGTTATTTTTATGCCGATCGAAAATTCAAGATGGCCACCACCGCAGGACATAGATTAACATTGGACCCTATGTTGTGAAAATGTACAAAATCTTCTAGGGCAAGTAAATTCTTGGTTCGGTGACAAAGACATTAACCAAACATTTTTAAAGAAGACTCTAATTTTTGGGGATGTTGATAAAGTACATAAAGATGATGTATACAATTCCATTTTACTAAACATAAAATACTATATATATACAAACAGATGTCTGAAGAAAAAATTATCCATTCATTCGCTTAAAGCCTGTTTGATAAATTTATATAAAACTGAAAAAATGATTGCTGTCCGAAATCAAAGAATTGCAGAATTTCAATTACATTGGAATACTTTTGAAAAACTGTTTGAGGATTGTTGACATAGTTTTTATTCTTATGTAAATTCCCTTTCCATAGAGATTCCACTAAATACTAACTGATATAGTCTATCTAAATATACTTTTCTTGTTTATATTTACTATACTATAGTATACTTTATAGTATACTCATTATGGGATAATTAAAACAATATGAATGTTTGATCCATCCAAATAATACTTTTGTATATCTGGTACAGTGTTATAGTCCAATTGATTGTTTGCACCAGGCCAGACCATAAAATTTTACATATAAATGCCAATATAAAGTACAATCTCAACTTCTCAATGTCTTTTCTTTTCTTTTTTTCTCTTTTTAAAAATACACTAAAATTCTTATCTACTTTTTTTCCTAATTATACAAAAAAAATATTTATCACATATATCAATAGTAAACAATTTTAAACTCTGCAAAATACCCCTTTTCTCATCTTTTATATTCTAAAAAAAAAAAAAAACCTCCACTGCAATATACATATGATTATATATTGGAAAAGATTGTAAGAAGATTTAATTGTACTTTACTATATAGATTGTATGATGTTGTATATGTTATTATATTATTGTACTCTATTCTGTATTGATGTATTTTGCAGTTGAGAAAAAAAAAAAATAATAAAAAAAAAAAAAAACATCGGACCCTATGGGAAAATGTTCAAATGCCTTCTTCTCAGAAACTACAAATATTATTAAAGCCAAACTGTACATGAATGTTCATTGGATGGTCCTCTACAAACTTTACGTTTTTTGTTCCGATATGAAATTCAAAATGGCGGCTACGGCAGGACTTGTTTAACATTGGACCCTATGGGAAAAATGTTTCAAAACGCTTCTTCTCTGAAACCAAACTGCCCAGGAATGATCATTGGAAGGTCCTCTGTTTTTTATGCCGATCTGAAATCCAAGATGGCTGCCACCACAGGTCATAGTATTAACACAGGACCATATCGGGAAAATACAGAAATATCTTCTTCTCTGAAGCTATTGCACTGATTGAACCTAAACTATGCATCAATCATTGGAAGGTCCTTTACAAACTTTGTGTTTTTTATGTTGATTGTAATTCCAAGATGACTACCACTGCAGGACATAGTTTTTACATAGGACCAATTGGTTTTTTTTATAACCAGGTGAACGATACAGGCTCTTGAAAGCCTCTGGTATATTTCTATATATAACTGAAAAATGTACTAGTCCAAACAAAGTTTTACTGGTCTTGGGCCGGAGGACTGGTGCTCATCGTGAGGACTTCCTTAATATGCAATAGAACCTCAATACAAAGGGCTGTGTTGTATAATAAATGACATTTGACTCTAATTTTAAACATGCACTTTCAATTTCCATGTCACTTTGGTTATTATAGGTTATTTTTCATGAACCCCATATCGTAATGAGTTTTATATATACAATTTTTGAAAGTAGAAAAATATAAAAACACATTTTATGTCTAATGTTGAGTTTATTCTTATGTTACATAGGTGGAGGCAAAAATGGCACACTTGAAGAAAGAGTATGATGAAAAGTTAGCTCAGAAAGAGGAATTAAAACGTAAAGCAGATTACACTGAGATGATGTTGGAACGTGCTGGTAAACTTGTAGAAGGCTTGGCTGGTGAAAGAATCAGATGGGAAGAAACTGTTAAGGTGTGTTAATTCTGCTAAGGATGAAGGAATTTTTTTTGGGGGGGGGGGGGGGGGTGGACTACTTAGCATTTGTCCACAACCTTCATGTTATTGTACTGTTTTGAAAAAAGGGAAAGTTAAACAGTGATGGTTGACAATTGCAACAATACGAATTTCCAGAGCTGGATTATCCTATATGCTAATATATGCTAAAGCTTGTGCTATTCTAGTTTATTTTAAAGAATTTGAAATAAGTTTAGTTCTAGCTATGTAAAAGTCGCTAATATATTTCATGAGTAAACAATCTTCAGACAGACGGATGCAGGCGAGTTAGAGGATGGTCTATGTCTGAGTGGGCCCCATAATTTCATTAACCTAGGGGTCCCAAAAAGTCATAATCTGACTCTGCCAATTACTACTCTGATTCATCTTAAACCTTCAAAAAAGATGACAATGACAGAAATTACTGATAATATAGATTCTGGTAAAAAGGCACAGTAATGTGACAGGGTTAAACCAGTAACTGTATCCCAATCCTTCCTTCTTGACAACTAAATCTCCATAGATCAAACAAATATATACACATGATAAAACAAAACTGCACGAGTCTAAAAGACAACATTTTACAACAGAAAAACTCACTTTTCTGCCTGTTCCTAAAAGCTTGTACAAATGAGTGTTATATTTTGCGATAGTGTACTTATATTGTATGTATATATATATATATTTTAGGATCTAGAAGAAAGAATGGGTTATTTACCAGGAGATTGTCTGATTGCTGCAGCCTTTATGTCTTACATGGGACCATTCTTATCTGAGTATAGAGAACAAATGGTACAAAAGATATGGTTAGCTGAGGTAATAACAAGGTGTTTTATATAGGATGATTACACTATTCAAACATTCTGTTTGCTAGAAATGAAGAATTGCATTTAGTTCTGTTTTGTATCAAACAAACAAAAATCTATTTGTTAGACATGTTTTTTTTTCTTTGATTTGATGACCCAAATTGTAAATAAGTTTGTGTCTTTTCAGGCCTAAAATGTTAGATGACAATTTTTTTTTTAATTATTATGTTTTATATAAATTGTAATTTTAATATCCCTATTCAAAAGACTGCCACAATATAACTGAAATATTCTTGAAAGTGGCATTAAACACCATAAACCTAAACACTATCGAAAAGATATAATAAATTCTGTCATTTCCTAAGTTAACATAGATCTCTTCATTTTGCAATCATCTTCAATAAGGACAATGAGGAAGGGGTAAGACATGTAAAATAAAAAATCTCAAATGCCCCCACCCCCTACTTCCATTCCTTATATTATTTATAACAATTGACCGTTTGCACTGCACATTTTCTACTTTTATTCTAAAATTATACATATCACATGAGTTATTTCCCTTTAAGATGGACAAAAGAGTCCTATTGCATGCAAAGTTCAAAGAAAATAACATATATTTTCCCCCTGATCTGTTCAAAATTCTAACATTGTAGCAACTTGTGAGTTTTGTATTTGCTATAAGATTATACTCTGATTTTTACAGAGGGTGTCGTTGTCGTGATCGTATGGTAGTTGGATTTATAACTACTTATGCAATCGGTGCCTATCACCACTAACATTGTGAGCTCGAATCCCACTCAGTAGAGGTGTACTTGATACAACATTATGTGATAAAGTTTGTCAGTAACTTGGAGTTTTGTGGTTTCCCTGGCTACTCCTGACAGCCAGGATATAACTGAAACACCATAAAGCAAACCAAACAAAACCTGTTTCATGCGAAGTTCAAAGAAAATAACATATATTTCCCCCCCTGGTCTGTTCAAAATTCTAATGTTGTAGCAACTTTTCTATTTGCTATAAAATTATACTCTGATTTTCACAAGGTTCAAATATGTACAAATTAGAAGAAAATCATACTAAAATCTGTTTTCCTTTCCATTGAGCTTGCTAGATCGGGTACCATTTATCTGTCGTAAGGGAAATAACTCTTATTAAAAAGGCATAGAAAAATGTAATTTTAGAATCAAATAGGGAATGTGGAAAAGGTCTATTGTCAGCACACGATTCCTACACTCAAACCTTATGTAAAAGTCAAACAATATCACTCTGTACTGTTTTTTTTAAATGTTCACATTTTTATATTGCCTCAAAAGAACAATGTATGTGTAAGTATACTGTAAGAATTCACAATTTGTGTACCCTATTTTCTTTCACCGATTGAAAAAGTTATTTATTTTATATATTTTTTTCTTAAACGGTTTTAAAAAAATAATTGTTTTATTGGAGTTTTGCTCGTATTGTTAATTGCTTTCCTTAAAGTATACAATGAAACTTATCTAAAACAACCCTACATGGGACCATTATTTGCACTCAGAATAGACAGGTGTTTGGTTTATACAGGTAAAATTAACAAAGACTTTCTACATTGGGACTTTATTCTAAGTTTGGTTTATACAGGAGTCTGATTTATTCAGGTGGGACTTTATTCTAAGTTTGGTTTATACAGGAGTCTGATTTATTCAGGTGGGACTTTATTCTAAGTTTGGTTTATACAGGAGTCTGATTTATTCAGGTGGGACTTTATTCTAAGTTTGGTTTATACAGGAGTCTGATTTATTCAGGTGGGACTTTATTCTAAGTTTGGTTTATACAGGAGTCTGATTTATTCAGGTGGGACTTTATTCTAAGTTTGGTTTATACAGGAGTCTGATTTATTTAGGGTTCGGATTCGGTATTACATATTAATAGAAATTTAGTTGCATTTCTGTGCTTAATTTTATGAGGCCACTCCTTCCAAAGGCAACCGCATCGGTGGTGTTATAATAAGTGTAGATTGTGGGTTCGAGCCCTGATCAGATCAAGCCAAAGACTATGAAATTGGTATTTGTTGCTTCTCCGCTAAGCACACAGCATTAAGGAGAGGAGCAAAGACTGATTGGCTCGGAATCAGGATAATGTGTCCAAGTGGGCGACATGTCTATCCGCGGACTGTTGTTTCAGTGAGCTAGCACTATAAAAATCTAAAAAAAAATAAGCATGTTTGATTAGTGCAAAGTGGACCGCATCATCATGTCATTCAAAATTAACTTGTTCTTACCATGATATAGCTGAAAAAATGCTGAGTTAGTGTTAAACAACAATCACTCACTATGAGTACATAAAGAATGTATTAAGTTAAAGACAGAAATGAGAGGTATAAATTTGTGTGGCTCTGACTAATTTTTTTGTAATTATTTCAGATTCGTAAACTTGCCATACCATCAGACCCAGGATTTGACTTCTGTCAGTTCATGGCTAAGCCAACTAGTGTAAGAGAATGGAACATCCAAGGCTTACCTAATGATAGTTTCTCCACAGAGAATGGTGTCATTGTGACATCTGCTAGTAGATGGCCTCTCATGGTAGATCCACAGGGACAGGCTATCAAATGGATCAAAAATATGGAGTCTGTTAGGGTATGTATGCTTAATTTCAATGAAAAAAATATTGTCGGTATTCATATTAGTCAGTAAATGGTTATTTAATTTGAACCAGGAAAATGTTACATATACACTGAAAAATGTTTTGTACAGTTTACTAAAAAGTTGAACCGCATCGAGTGCGGTAGATCGTGGGTTCGAGCCCCGGTCGGGTCAAACCAAAGACTATGAAATTGGTATTTGTTGCTTCTCCGCTACGCACGCAGCATTAAGGAGAAAAAAACAAAGACTGATTGGCTCAGAATCAGGATAATGTGTCAGAGCGGGCGACATGTCTATCCGTGGACTGTTGTTTCATTAAGTTAGCATTATAAAAATCCAACTAAGCATGTTGGTCTAGTACAAAGCGGACCTCATTATCATCTCATTGAAAATTAACTTGTTCTCACCATGATATAGTTAAAAAATTGCTGAGTTGGTGTTAAACAACAATCAATTAATCAATCAATAACAAAAATCTAAAAAAAGAGAGAAAGTTAACAAGACGATATCTATTTTTGTTAATTTAATGTCTATAATAATAATTCTCATCTTATTTCAGGGGTTGAAAGTTGTAGATCTTCAACAATCTGACTACATGAGAACAATGGAATCAGCCATACAGTTTGGTTTACCAGTCCTGTTACAGAATGTACAAGAAAAACTAGACCCTTCATTGGATCCCATCCTTAACAAATCATTGATGAAAATAGGTAAAAACTGGATCCTTCATTGGACCCCATCCTTAGCAAATCATTGACGAAAATAGGTAAAGACTGGACCCTTCATTGAACCCCATCCTCACCAAATCATTGGTGAAAATAGGTTAAAACTGGACCCTTCATTGGACCCCATCCTTAAATCATTGATGAAATTAGGTAAAAACTGAACCCTTCATTGAACCCCATCCTTACCAAATCATTGATGAAATTAGGTAAAAACTGAACCCTTCATTGAACCCCATCCTTACCAAATCATTGATGAAATTAGGTAAAAACTGGATCCTTCAATGGAGCCCTTTATAAGCAAATCTGAATTAACAACTCATTGTTAGCTTCCAAAAATCACTAACGGAAAGAATTGTTTTTATTTGTTCATCGTAAATATATTGATGTGTATACCTTCTTCAGTATGCATGAAGAGTTAAATTAAATTTGAAATAACAATTTTCAGGTGGTGCTTACATGATCAGAATTGGAGACAAGGAGATAGAATATAATCCAGATTTTAAGTTCTACATCACAACAAAACTCAGTAATCCACACTATACACCAGAAATATCCACAAAGACAACCATTGTTAACTTTGCTGTAAAAGAACAAGGTAAGTTCTTATTATCTATCATTAAGACTATATGTTATAGAAATACAGAATGTAAGCCATTAGAGTGAGCTAGTAATTGTTGTTTCACAGCAAATGAGCAATTTTTCAGCAATATCGTGGCAAGGAAAAATTACATTCAATGAACTGATGATGATGTCCACTTTGTACTAACCGTATCGGTGGTGTAATGATTAGAGTTCTCGCCTCGAGTGTAGTAGATCGTGGGTTGGAGCCACGATCGAGTCAAACCAAAGACTATAAAATTAGTATTTGTTGCTTCTCCGCTTAGCACGCATCATTAAGGAGAAAGAGCAAAGACTGGTTGGCTCAAAACCAGGATAATGTGTTTGTTGTGACGTGATGTAACACCGTCTGTGACATATACAGATATTTTGAATATCAGAACGTTATTTGTTCATATAATATATATATATATATATATATGAAATGTTATTATTGTTTACTTAAGGTTTGGAGGCTCAGATGTTGGGTATTGTAGTAAAGAAAGAAAGGGCAGAACTTGAAGAACAAAAAGATCAACTTGTTAAAAGTATTGCTGGTGGAAAGAAGAAATTAGAGGAATGTGAAGATGAAATTCTCAGGTAACATCTCTAACTTATGGTTAATCCATACTTTCTTCTCTGAACTTCTTTTCCACTCAATGCAAATTAGAAAATATGAAAAAGTGAGAAAACTTTAGATTTCCTGATTTTTTATGACTTACAGTATCAATCATATTAAAGTTTGATTTACATGTTCTATTGTTAATGTAATAGTTTCTTTATGAGGACACTCGTACCAAAGCCAACCACATCAGTGGTGTAATGGTAAGCATGCTGGCTCCAATGCTATAGATCGTGGGTTTGAGTGCTTATCGGGTCAAACCAAAGACTATGAAATTGGTATTTGTTGCTTCTCTGCTAAAAATGCAGCATTAAGGAGAAAGAGCCAAGACTGGTTGGCTCGGAATCAGGATAATGTGTCTTGAGTGAAGCAACATGTCTATCCACGCACTGTTGTTTCAGTGAGCTAACACTTTAAAAATCCAACTAAGTGTGTTGGTCTAGTACAAAGTGAACCTTATCATCTCATTAAAATTAACTTTTTTCCCCCATGATATAGCAGAAAATTGCTGAGTTTGTGTTAAACAACAATCACTCATTCACCCACCTTACCGAAGACCCTCCCTCTTATTAGGCCAGATTCAGTAAAATACTACTAAATTTGCCATCTCAAGGGAGACCACCCTTCTTATGAGGCCTCTCTTAAGTTGTAGTAGGGGCAGCCTTTATAGAGGAAGACTACTATTCTGTTATTTTTAAATTTTCCTGGAAAGGGAGATAATTTAATGAATTCCAGAAGTTATGATATCACAACTTTATTATTTCCTATGTTAGAGGGAGGCGTTGTGGTCATGATCGTATGGTAGTTGGATTTACAACTACATGTGCTATCAGTGCCTATCACCACTAAAGTCGAGAGTTCGAATCTCGCTCATGGCGAGGTGTATTCGATACAACATTATGTGATAAAGTTTGTCAGTGACTTATGACAGGTCGATGGTTTTCTCCAGATACTCGGGTTTCTTCCACCAATAAAACTGACCGCTACGATATGACTGAAATCTTGTTAAAAGTGGCGGTAAACACCATAACACTTCAACCATATGTTAGATAATATTTAAGTCTCCCAAACAACGTTTGGAGACTTATTGTTTTTGCTCCGTTTCTTATTATTATTATTATTATTCTTGTTCTTGTTATTCTCCTTTCTTTCGTGCACCATGAACTTGTCCACGGCAGATCTCAGGAACTACAGGACAGAATTTCATGAAACGTGGTGGAGTTATAAATATATGTTTCTAGTTGATCCTAAAGTTTTCAGATTTGTGGTAAAGGGGGTCAAAGCCATATTTTTGGGGGTTCAAAGGGGGTGGGGGTTACTATAGAATCCTATGGGAAACTTGAAATTTCGTACATTAATGTTGATAACTTCTAACTGGATAATGATAGAGACATAAATTTTGACATACACATGTAGTGATAGGTCACCATTAGAGGAGCAATTCTGCGTTTTCAAAATTTTCAAGATGTCTGCCATTTTCAAAATGGCTGCCAAAACACCAATTGTAACTACTCGGCCATTCTCGCTACCCTGCAAATAACCTCGTACGTACATAGTAGAAATTCTTCTTAAATTGTTTGCCGGAAGTTAAGTTAAGTTAAGCCGCACAAAAATATAGTCCACGAAAATCCAATATGGAAGACATACTAAGTAAAATCTAATCATGCAAAACTAATTAAAACCTTATTTGAAATATAGAAAATTGCTTAAAATATAACTTGATCAAACTTTCATGTAACTGACATGTGAAAAGTAGTGTGATTTATACGCCTAATGCATACAAGGTTATTTGCAGGGTAGCGAGAATGGCCGAGTAGTTACGATTGGCCAAAACACAGCATAAAAATGGGGGGTAAAAATTCAACATTGTCCAATATCATCAAAATTTGATATGTGGGTAGATAGTGTCAGTGGCCGGTTTGGGAGACTTCATAATCGTTAGATTATAATCATATCTTGTTTATAATTGTAATAAAAATTTATGCTGAAATTATGAACCAAAAAAAAAAGAGATAAGGATTTGAAAATATATAAATATAATATGATATGAAGAATTAACTTTCAGACTTTTGAATGAGACCAAAGGATCTTTATTAGATGATGAACAACTAGTTAACACACTACAATTGTCTAAACTGACCTCACAGGAAGTGTCGGAAAAACTACAAATTTCTGAACAAAATGAAGTGAAGATTGATGCAGCTAGGGAAGGATACAGACCATCTGCTGAGAGAGCCTCTATTTTGTTCTTTGTTCTCAATGATATGGGTAGAATTGATCCCATGTACCAGTTTTCATTGGATGCCTATATTGAACTGTTCTTGTTGTCCATCGATAAGAGTCAGAAGAGTTCTAAGTTAGAAGAGAGAATTAATAATCTGAATGAATACCATACATATGCTGTATACAAGTAAGTACAAGTGTATTTAGCTTATATAATATTGTATTCATTCAGAAATTAAATGTTATTTGAATTATTTGGCTTTGAAGGTCACTCCAGAAATGTGTCATGGGCACTAAATTTGTTATCTATGTGGATAGTATTTTAACAATATAGTTAATGAGGAATATTACATGTGTATGTGGATAAAGTTTGTTTTATTGCAGTTGTTTATCATTTTTCACTATGGATTAAAAATGTATTTAATAAAATGAAATGTATCTAAATTAAAAAAATAAAACATGTAAAACTTAATTAAACAGGGAATCATTAATTTTTTTTTTTTTTTTACCAGATATGCCTGTAGAGGATTGTTTGAGAGACACAAACTACTTTTCTCATTCCAAATGTGTGTCAAAATTTTGGAGAACGCCAATAAGATTAACACAGATGAATACAGCTTCTTCCTCCGTGGTGGTGTCGTAAGTTTATCCACTTAAGAATATGTTATTTTTAGTAATTTTCTATAATGTGCATAAAGTATATAGAGTGGAACTTGTGCAATCCGACATCTGAGTTTCCGACATCCTGTGACATATGACAAAAATTTATGGTCCCAAAGTATTTCTGTTAACTAAAATAAAACCTGAGTTTTCCGACATCCTGACAATCCGATACATTTCCCTGGTCCCTTGGTGTGTCGGATTAGACAGGTTCCACTGTACTAGTCTGTTTCTAAAGGTGTACAAAAACTAATTCTTATATACACGAAAAAACTCTGTTATGCACCAGTTAAAAATGTAACCCCATCTTCTGAAATACTATTAGCATATTTGTTCAAATGTCTATATAATGGTATGACCTGTTTTGTAAAAATTTGTCAGAAAACAAAAGTTGTTGCTTCAACATAAATTCTATTGATATTGTTTATGAGAACTATCACTAAAGGGTTATTGGTGTTTTAATACCACTTTCAAACAATATTACACTTATATCATGTCGGTTTTATTAGTGGAGTACAGAGTGAAAACCATCAACCTACTGACAAATTTGATCACATAGGGTTGTATGAAGTACACCTGGCCATGAGTGGGATTTAAAAAATGACAACCTTTAAATTTATAAGTTATAAGCACTGATTACATATTGGTAGATGTAAATCAAACTATCATACAATCACGAACAGGACAACCCTTCATATCACTATAATCATGATCAGGACAACCCTTCATATCACTATAATCATGATCAGGACAACCCTTCATATCACTATAATCATGATCAGGACAACCCTTCATATCACTATAATCATGATCAGGATAACCCTTCATATCACTATAATCATGATCAGGACAACCCTTCATATCACTATAATCATGATCAGGACAACCCTTCATATCACTATAATCATGATCAGGACAACCCTTCATATCACTATAATCATGATCAGGATAACCCTTCATATCACTATAATCATGATCAGGACAACCCTTCATATCACTACAATCATGATCAGGACAACCCTTCATATCACTATAATCATGATCAGGACAACCCTTCATATCACTATAATCATGATCAGGATAACCCTTCATATCACTATAATCATGATCAGGATAACCCTTCATATCACTATAATCATGATCAGGATAACCCTTCATATCACTATAATCATGATCAGGACAACTCTTCATACCACTATAATCATGATCAGGACAACCCTTCATATCACTATAATCACGATCAGGACAACCCTTCATATCACTATAATCATGATCAGGACAACCCTTCATATCACTACAATCACGATCAGGACAACTCTTCATACCACTACAATCATGATCAGGACAACCCTTCATATCACTACAATCACGATCAGGACAACCCTTCATATCACTACAATCACGAACAGGACAACCCTTCATATCACTATAATCATGATCAGGACAACCCTTCATATCACTATAATCACGATCAGGACAACCCTTCATATCACTATAATCATGATCAGGACAATCCTTCATATCACTATAATCACGATCAGGACAACCCTTCATATCACTATAATCATGATCAGGACAACCCTTCATATCACTACAATCACGATCAGGACAACTCTTCATACCACTACAATCATGATCAGGACAACCCTTCATATCACTACAATCACGATCAGGACAACCCTTCATATCACTACAATCACGTTCAGGATAACCCTTCACATCACTACAATCACGATCAGGACAACCCTTCATATCACTACAATCACGATCAGGACAACCCTTCATATCATACAATCATGATCAGGACAACCCTTCATATCACTACAATCACGATCAGGACAACCCTTCATATCACTACAATCACAATCAGGACAACCCTTCATATCACCACAATCACGATCAGGACAACCCTTCATATCACTACAATCACGATCAGGACAACCCTTCATATCATATAATCACGATCAGGACAACCCTTCATATCACTACAATCACGATAAGGACAACCCTTCATATCACTACAATCATGATCAGGACAACCCTTCATATCATACAATCACGATCAGGACAACCCTTCATATCATACAATCACGATCAGGACAACCCTTCATATCACTACAATCATGATCAGGACAACCCTTCGTATCACTACAATCATGATCAGGACAACCCTTCATATCACTACAATCACGATCAGGACAACCCTTTATATCACTACAATCACAATCAGGACAACCCTTCATATCACTACAATCACGATCAGGACAACCCTTCATATCACTACAATCACGATCAGGACAACCCTTCATATCACTACAATCACGATCAGGACAACCCTTCATATCACTACAATCATGATCAGGACAACCCTTCATATCACTACAATCACTATCAGGACAACCCTTCATATCACTACAATCACAATCAGGACAACCCTTCATGTCACTACAATCACGATCAGGACAACCCTTCATATCACTACAATCACAATCAGGACAATCCTTCATATCACTACAATCATGATCAGGACAACCCTTCATATCACTACAATCACGATCAGGACAACCCTTCATATCACTACAATCGCGAACAGGACAACCCTTCATATCACTACAATCACGATCAGGACAACCCTTCATATCACTACAATCACGATCAGGATAACCCTTCATATCACTACAATCACGATCAGGACAACACTTCATATCACTACAATCAAGATCAGGACAACCCTTCATATCACTACAATCACGATCAGGACAACCCTTTATATCACTACAATCACGATCAGGACAACCCTTCATATCACTACAATCACGATCAGGACAACCCTTCATACCACTACAATCACGATCAGGACAACCCTTCATATCACTACAATCACGATCAGGACAACCCTTCATATCACTACAATCACGATCAGGACAACCCTTCATATCACTACAATCACGATCAGGACAACCCTTCATATCACTACAATCACGATCAGGACAACCCTTCATATCACTACAATCACGATCAGGACAACACTTCATATCACTACAATCATGATCAGGACAACCCTTCATATCACTACAATCACGATCAGGACAACCGTTCATATCACTACAATCGTGAACAGGACAACCCTTCATATCACTACAATCGTGAACAGGACAACCCTTCATATCACTACAATCACGATCAGGACAACCCTTCATATCACTACAATCATGTTCAGGATAACCCTCCATATCACTATCACGATCGGGACAACACTTCATATCACTACAATCATGATCAGGACAACCCTTCATATCACTACAATCGCGAACAGGACAACCCTTCATATCACTACAATCACGATCAGGACAACCCTTCATATCACTACAATCACGATCAGGATAACCCTTCATATCACTACAATCACGATCAGGACAACACTTCATATCACTACAATCATGATCAGGACAACCCTTCATATCACTACAATCACGATCAGGACAACCCTTTATATCACTACAATCGCGATCAGGACAACCCTTCATATCACTACAATCACGATCAGGACAACCCTTCATACCACTACAATCACGATCAGGACAACCCTTCATATCACTACAATCACGATCAGGACAACCCTTCATATCACTACAATCACGATCAGGACAACCCTTCATATCACTACAATCATGATCAGGATAACCCTCCATATCACTACAATCACGATCAGGACAACACTTCATATCACTACAATCATGATCAGGACAACCCTTCATATCACTACAATCATGATCAGGACAACCCTTCATATCACTACAATCGTGAATAGGACAACCCTTCATATCACTACAATCACGATCAGGACAACCCTTCATATCACTACAATCACGATCAGGATAACCCTCCATATCACTACAATCACGATCAGGACAACACTTCATATCACTACAATTATGATCAGGACAACCCTTCATATCACTACAATCATGATCAGGACAACCCTTCATATCACTACAATTGCGATCAGGACAACCCTTCATATCACTACAATCACGATCAGGACAACCCTTCATATCACTACAGTCACGATCATGACAACCCTTCATATCACTACAATCACGATCAGGACAACCCTTCATATCACTACAATCACGATCAGGACAACCCTTCATATCACTACAATCACGATCAGGACAACCCTTCATATCACAAAAGAACTGATGATATTTTTACCTTGTTAGTATATGGCAGAAAGGGCAGAAATAAAGGAGATCAGAATGATATTTATATTTCTTTTTGAATCAAGGTAGTGGACAGAGAAAACCAAATGAATGAATTTTTTTGTTCTTTTTGAATCAAGGTAATGGACAGAGAAAACCAAATGGACAATCCTTGTACAAACTGGTTATCTGATACTGCGTGGGATAACATTACAGAGTTAGACAAACTAACAAACTTCCATGGTATCATTACATCATTTGAACAGTACCCCAGAGACTGGAATATCTGGTATACATCATCAGAACCTGAGACTTCACCACTTCCTAGTAAGTTCCTTGTAAATACAGTCAAACCTGTATTAAGAGGTCACCTTTGGGACTAAAAAAGAATGGTCTTCTAAGACAGGTGACCTCTTAAAAGAGGTTAAATTGATATGAAATTTTCTATGACAGGACAAGAAGAAGATGACCTCTTAAAACAGGTGACTGCTTAATAGAGGTGACTGCTTAATAGAGGTGACCACATGGACAGGTTTTACTGTACAGTCACCTTTAGTGACCACCTCTATTAAGCAATTACTTGTATTATGTGTTCTTAATTTCAATTTCCATTATCTGTGAATTTCATATTAATTAAACCTGTATTTTGCAACCACCTGTCTTATGCAACCTTATTTCAATGTGCCCTTGGAAGGTCACATAAGACAGGTTTGACGATGTGTTTTTAAAATTTAATTGAATTTTTTATCCTCAACGGTAACTATAAGCGCTGAATCACAGATGACACCATTGAAAACGATTAGAATGACACTTGTTTCAGTTATTTTAGACAAATTGACAGGTGTTTTGGATTTTTTGATATTGCAGGGTAAACACAATATAGGTACATTGTCGTTAAATATAAAATTAATTTGCACTAACTTTTCTACCTGTTTCTATGGCTCGAATAAATAAATTATATATTTTCCGACAATGCACATATATTGTATATGTAATAAAACATACTTTAGTGCTCATTGACTTTATTTTGTTGTTGTTGACTACTACTCATGTTGGTATCATTACACATAATGTAGAATATAGTTAGGATTAAGAAGTGCAATTACATATTATATTGTACCGGTATATTGTGTGAATTACAGTATGACAAAATATCAGTAGTGCTAAAAACTAGAGTTCTTTATGGATAATGATACTGTTACAAAACAATGGTTCATTAGTACAATATTGATAGATTGATTAATTAATGTTTAATGCCAACTTTAGCATTATTTCAGCAATATATCGTGGCTTAGTACATATATTGCAATGTTTGAATTTTTTCATGTAAGTTAAAAATGATTTTGTTATTTTAGATGATTAATTGTGTGTTTTAGGTGAATGGGACAATGCTTGTAATGAGTTACAGAGAATGTTGATTGTCAGATCTCTACGTCCCGACCGTGTCTCGTTCTGTGCCACATCCTTTATCATCAACAACCTAGGGTCAAAGTTCACTGAACCACCAGTTTTGGATATGGGTCAAGTAGTAGAAGATTCTACAACTAAAACACCACTCATTTTTGTGCTGTCACCTGGTGTGGTAAGTCTTGCCAGCACAAAATGGCAACCCACTTTCATTTTTTTCTGCCAAAGGAAGAGAAAAGTTACTGAAACGTCAGAACAACAGTCAGACTGAATCTAACTATAAATATAGTATAACTAATCGTAGATTTTGAATATCAAAATAAGACCACGAGTGACCGAAGTACGCATAAGGATTAAGCGAGTGGGCGGAACTTGTTCCGTCCACAAGTTTAATCATTAATGCACATTCGGTCACGAGTGGTCTTATTTTGATATTAAAAATGTATGATTTAGTTATACTGTTTATTTTATAGACTTTCAAAATTTCTTATATTTTTTTTTTTATTTGCATATTTCATTCCACGTGTATAAATCTACGAGCAATGATACTAAGGGGTTCAGCTGGAAGGATCTGCCATCTTGAAAATGTGAAATACTAGTTGTCATATTTACAACAATACACACAAATAATTAAAATGCTTACCTTGAAAACTTATTTTAGTTAAATTTGATCAAAATTGAAGCGTACACGAAGCCAAATAACGTCTAATCTTTACGTTTCAAACTGGAAGTCTTCATATGACATCAATGACGTCATGTTTGTTATATGCCAAAGTTGTCAATAACATTTGCGGAATTTTTTCAGTTTACAATCGTATGTGTATTCACCGTAACACAACAAGGGACGCAACCACCACACTTATAGTTGTGTAAAAGTAGTTCCAGCGGGAAAAAACTGATATCTCACATGTGAAATACCAGAATTTATTTCACAGATAAATCCCATAATTCACACCTATCTATATAATAAAATATAGTAATGATTTCAGCATATTTTATCTAAATACGATCGATTTCAAATAAATAAAAGTTACTGCTAACAAGGTTTGGTCAATAATATTCTACCACGAGGAAATATCAAAAGAAAATGGCCTCCAGTCACCATCAGTAATGTTTCTATAGGAGATTAAAAACTTTGATGCAAGTACAGTAATTTTATTTTTATTTAAATATGATTACAGTAATTTCTTTTAAATTTTCAAAATATAAGATAGTATCAGACTGAATTTGTTATTTTCAGGACCCAACAAGTCAACTTTTACAGCTGGCAGAAGCTAAAGGTTTGGCACAGAAATTCCATGCTTTGTCTTTAGGTCAAGGTCAAGCTCCTATTGCTACCAGAATGATCAAAGAAGGAATCAGAGAGGTATTTTAGCTATGTACTTTTGTATAGAGAGATGACGAACAATCTTTTATTTATTTTACTTGTATATTATTCATCTCCACGACGATAATGAAAGGAAGTTATCATTGGTGTTTAGATATGACACATGATCTGATGTTTTTAAAATGCATGATCATTTAAAAATATTATTTTTAAATTATGAATGGAAGGTTTGTACTTTGTGTAAAGGAAGAAGCAAGAAACCTAAAGGGTGAATATGGTAAAAGTTCTAACCCCCCTCCTGATGAAGGGACCATCGTGGTCGTGATCGTATGGTAGTTGGATTTACAACTTCCTATGCAATCAGTACCAATCACCACTAACATTGTGAGTTCGAATCCTGCTCAAGCGAGGTGTACTCGATACAACATTATGTGATAAAGTTTGTCAATGACTTGCGGCAGGTCTGTAGTTTTTTCTGGGTTTTCCACCACCAATAAAACTGACCGCCACGATATAGCTGAAATATTGTTGAAAGTGACATAACCCTAACCCCCCCTCCTGATGAGATCCCTTTTCAAAATATTCCCCCAGGTTCTTTTTTGTATTGCTTTCTTTGCATAAAGTTGATATATAAATAAAACACTCCTCAGATCATAAAAATGTTTGCCAAATGGCTGATTTAATATAATTGACAATTGTACTAAATCAGCCATTTGGCTTAAAAAAATTATGATCTGAGGAGTGATTTATTATGAATTGTTTGAAATATTTGCAAAGTTAATCTGATTTGCTATAAATTCCAACAACAAAAAACTGATGAAATCAATAATCATGTTGGCCAAGTTTCAATGTATTTAGACAACCAATGTTTTATTTTGCAGGGTAACTGGGTATTTTTGGCCAATTGTCACTTGTCATTGAGTTGGATGCCACAATTAGACAAACTAGTGGAACAGTTACAAATTCAGAAACCAGAGCCACATCCTGAATTTAGATTGTGGCTCAGCAGTAGTCCACATCCAGACTTCCCCATAGCCATTCTTCAAACTGGTTTGAAAATGACCACAGAACCACCTAAGGTAGGTTAAAGAATTCAACTGTGGTGATCATCAAGACTTCTTTAAGAAATTCCACAAATGGCTGATATGTCCAAAACAGTTTTGCTTGTTTATTTAAAGCAAATATGTGTTCAACAGTTTTATAGTGATAAAACTTTGCAACTTACATTAAAAATGATAACTTCTAAGAAATTTAAAAGAAAGAATTGATATTTTGTAATCTGTCAAAAAAACTTTCTTAAAAATTATTTATAGCTGCTCATTTGATAGATTATTTGCACTTTTCTAACTGGATTCTAAGATTATGCATATATAACATTTTTTTACTAGTTATTTCCCTTTAATGCAGGCAAAAGGGTATTCTTTCGTGTAAAGTTCCATGAAATTAGCATATATATTTTTTCATAATCTGTACACAATTTTAATTTTTTAGCAACTTGTGAATTTTCTTTTGGTATAAAGCTCTCCTTTGAATTTTTATAAGGTTCAAATATCAACAAATTATAAGAAAATTCTACTCAAATTCTTTATCCTTTGTAATTATACCCCCACTCATAGAGTGGGGGCTATATTGCAATCACCTTGTCCGTCCGTCCATTCACACTTTCGTAACAGATATCTCAGCTTCTACTGGAAGAAATGATTTTATATTTGATAATATGGCTTTGGCATGGTGACTTGTACCGTGTCTCCCCTTTCCAGGTTTACCGCACATCTACTTCCTGTTTACCGTACGACTTACAAATGAACGAGTGGGGGTATTCCTAGCACGACGTAGCATGCAACATCTTGTTTTATAATCAAATCAGTAATGTACAAATCAAATGGTCTATCACACAAAACATTATAATTTGTTTTCCTTGAATAAATATAGATTATTACATGGCATTTTTCATATCATACCCTTTATCAGCCCACGGTCATGATATCATCCAGAGAGCCGATAGGTGCAAGGGATGATATATGAACGAGGGCTGATAAAGGATATGAAAAATGACATGTTATGATATGTTTATCAGAGGAAATAACTGATTTGTACCAAAATGTTTAGACATTTTGGCTAGAATTAAATACATGTATATAGTTATAGAACAAGAAAATTATTGTTTTAATATACAAGTCCAATAAATGCACGTTTTTTAAGCACTTTCAATATCATAAGAGAGAAATTGGTAGTTAACAATTTTCTGTGCAAATATTTTATAAAACAGTTGAATCCACCGTGTCTGTAAACACAGTTTTCCGGAAATTCACAAAGGGAACTTACGGACATTGACGGAAAGGCATGTAATAACATTCCGGAAGCAGTTAATAAACTTGCTTTATCAGCCCGCATGGACCATTCTTGTGAAACTGGGTGAAATAAACATGACTTCTCTTATTATTCTAAACAAAACTCAAAGTTTTATTACAGGGTAAAATTTTAGCCTTATCATCTACAAGTATATGATAAAGACCTTTATAACATCAAATCACTTAACTAGTACATTTACTTCAATATCCTAAAATCAACATTTTTTTTCAGGGATTGAAAGCCAACATGAAACGTTTGTACAATCTAGTAACAGAACAACAGTTTGTCAGATGTCCTAAGCAAGATAAATATAAGAAACTATTGTTTGCTCTCTGTTTCTTCCACTCTGTCTTACTGGAGAGAAAGAAGTTCTTGATGTTAGGATGGAACATTGCTTATGAATTTAATGATTCTGATTTTGAGGTAAGTATCTGTAACAATTACGACTTGAGAATATATATTTATAGCTTTATTGAATCTACTATTTTGTAAAATTATTATGTCCCCACCACTAAGTGGCCGGGACATATAGTGTTACCCATGTCCGTCATTCCATAATTCCGAAATAAAACAGTTGTCACAGTTTTCGCTATGCTTTGAGATATTGACTTGATATTTGGTATGTGGGTGTATAATGATAAGTTACAGATTAAGTTTACGTTTCGTTCCGGTCCATTGATTTTTGGCAGAGTTTTGGACTTTGAAATTTGGCCAAATATTTAGTTGTCACCACTTTTTTTTTGCTATGCTTGGAGATATTGACTTGATTTTTGGTATATGAGTGTATAATGATGAGTTACAGATCAAGTTTACATTTCCTTCCAGTCCAATGATTTTTGGCGGCGTTATGGCCCTTTGACTTAAACATTTTGCCAAATATTTAGTTGTCACCACTTTATTTCACTATGGTTTGAGATATTGACTTGATTTTTGGTATGAGAGTGTATAATCATAAGCTACAGATCAACTTTGAAATTCATTCCGGTTGAATGATTTTTGGCCAACTTACAGCCATTGGGCTTTGAAATTTGGCCAAATATTTAGTTGTCACCACTCTACTTCGCTATGATTTGAGATATTGACTTGATTTTTGGTATGAGTGTGTATAATTATAAGTTGCAGATCAACAGTGAAATTCGTTCCGGTTGAATGATTTTTGGCCAACTTACAGCCGTTAAGCTTTGAAATTTGGCCAAATATTTCTATTTTTGGTATTTGGTATTACATTAATGATGAGTTACAGATCAAGTTTAGTTTTTGTTCCCACTGAATAATTTTGGCCAAATTACTGTCCTTGGATTTTAGAATTTTACATAGTATTCAAGTTGTTGTTCCCACTTAATGCAACTGTGCTTTTAGATATTTGATTTGATTTTTGAAATGTTAGTGTATTATTAAGTAGAGGTTGAGTTTACGATTTATTTCGGGTTGAGTGATCTTTGGCAGACAAACATCGACAATATCATAGTTTCACTTCTAAATGCCAGATCAGCAAATAATCATTTTCCAGATATCCTTTAAGATCCCATATTATTATCTGCTGATATCATTTGCCTTACTGAAACAAATTTTTATTCTGGTGACAATATGAAGATAGATAAATACAACTGCACCCAACTGCCTATGGATGCAAACAGCAACACTCATGGAATAATGATCTGTGTCAAAGAATCTCTCAAAACAGAAGTCATTCGTGTTGTTAGACTACCAATTGCAGAATTAATTGAAATTAAGATACAAACATCTTTAACATCTATAAGTATAGTGTTGTTGTATCGCTCTCCTTCATCCAGTGCTTCTTTGTAAATGATTTACATCTGCTCCATCCATTGTCAGCATCTGGACATACCATTATTCTTGGAGATTTAAATGTTAATCGCAATACCACTCCATCTCTTTATGAAAAAGTAGTTCAGCATTTCAAAACAAATGACCTACAACAGTGTGTGACCAACCCTACCACAATCTACGGATCAACATTGGACCTTGTTTTCACTGGAGGACATTTTCCAATGGTTGTTATTACTTAGACCACATGACACTTTTAATTCAGAAAAAAATTCAATGACTATTAAAAGGTAATGGACTTCTTATTCATATGCAAGTGTTGTAGATTCCTGATCATATCAAGATTTGTTCAGGCAATATTGTTTCCTTGAATAAATCTTTTGAATTTAAGAAGGCTTGAGGATACAGATCTTAAACAATAGTTTGTTATTCTTAGCCTATGACTGTGGGAATTAAAAAAGGGTGAAACATTTGCGACCCTCCTTAATATTCACAGCGGAGACATTCGTGTCAGAAAGACACATCTAGTTAGAAATGCAAGGAAACCTGTGTAAACTGATTTTGAATAAACCTGAATTCTGTATAAGCCAAATTTTAATTAAAGTCCCAATGTAGGAAATCTTTTGTTAATATCTACCCGTATAAACTGACCACCTTGTCTATTTTAAAGCTGGTCACAAGGAGGTTAGGACAGCTTTCACTGTGGTATTTGGAAGTTTTTGAAATTTTTTTTTAATTCATTAAGGCATTTCAATGATAAAAAAGAAATGGTTTAGTTAACATTTCATTAACTTGTTTAAAATGAGTACTCTAAAAGACCTTTTTAGTAGCAAATTATAGTATTATTCCAATAAAGACGATTTCCGCATCCATCAAAATTCAAATTACGAAAGTTCATCTTGTGTTTAACAAATATTAGCATGTTTTAATTCCTGTTTTATGTATCAGAGAATCTATTATCACGTTTTACACATTTTAGCATGTTTTATTTTCCCTTTTTTAGCATTATCAAATGTTTGACACATTTTAGCATGTTTTATTTTCTTGATTTTAGGTATCAGAGAATCTATTAAGTATTTATTTAGATGGTTACGATGAGACACCATGGGATGCTTTGAAATATTTAATCGCTGGAATCAACTATGGAGGTCATGTGACTGATGATTTTGATAGACGTTTACTGATGACCTACATCAACGAGTATTTCCATGATGGTGTATTACAGAGTGCATTCTACAAGTAAAATTTTAACCTTTATAAGAAGTTTTTATAAGATTTTTAGTTTTTATCCCCCTAGTATATCTGTGTCAGCTTAATATTTGTAGATTACCTCCCCTAATATTTTTGTAGTATTAGTGAATTTTTAATTACACTAATTACAGCTAATATTAATTAGTTTCTGTTTAAACGAAGAATGGAGTTTTAATACATAACAGTCTTTGTGCTAACTCACTTGCCCGAAGACAGAGAAAAGGAAAACTATGAAAGAATTTGTTTGAATGAATAGAATTTTTTTCTAAATTTGGTTTTCGGGCGAGTAGTTGGAAAAAATTAAGGCAAAGACTGTATAATACACAGAATAAATGTTTGAAAAATTAATTTTGATTTTTAATTTTTTTTGCATAAAAAGATAATAGATGAGAAATAAAACTCTTTGTGGATATTAAATGATGTACTATTTACAGGGAGAGTGGGGCAGTTTACCATAATTACAGGCAAGTCATGATTTCATTCAAACAGTTCACATATTTTATGGGTGTACATCATTAAGCGTAATATAAAAAATCAGTTATATCACTCTGAAAAATTTCTAGTCATAACAATCTTTTCTTCAATTATATTTCAAGTTCACGATTTATGCATGGCAGTGAATTTCTTTTATAATAAACTCCTTTAAAATTTAGGCAACTGAATACTGTTTGTTAAACAGAAAACTTAAATATTGTATCTTCAAAATTAAGTGGTCATTTTTATAACACATATATTGTAAATGTAAATTTTTTCCGTTGAATTCCAATTTTTGGGGTTTTTTGTTGATACCATGTAGCAATGAAATTCAGAGTGCCATGAAAGGAAATATAACAAGGGGAGATAATAGAAAGTATCAAAACGAGGAAATAAGTCAAGACTTCTCATTTTCGGCCAATCCATGAAAATTGATAGTAACATATATAGGCTTATGGTATTTTAAGAGCTATTTGACCTGTAAGATTATTTGAGCTACATTCAATAGTACATGTGGGATGTTTATCAAAATGAACAATTTAAGGCTTTATTTACAGTATTAGTTCCCCTTCTACTCATAAGGACAGAATGCTACTTATACTATGCTTCATAACTAGATGTATAAAGCTATTTACCGTACATAGACTATTATTTTAAGACAGATTTTTTTTTTACTGCTGAAGGGCTTGTATCATTATAATGGGGACAGTACTTTCTCTGTCACAATATTAAATAAGACATTTTTTTTGAGAAAATTAGATTTTAAATATAAAAAATGATCTTCCTTTTAATTAAAAAAAACCCAGACAAGTTAAAAATCTACTAAGAAAAAATTTCAGAGGAGAATTATGTTTCATTGAAGTTAGAATAGTCCTTAGATTAATACATTTGTCATTTCATTTTACAAAATCAATAAGACTTCTGTTAATTTTAACTTTAAAAATCTTCTTGTCCGTGATGCTCTCATACTGAGTGATAAGTAAATACACAAATAGCCACAATATCACTACTGATACACACAGATACACATCATTTCTTAACCAGCACACTTCAGTCAATTATTATACAGGTCACAGGTAGTCAGGTTGTCCATTGTAATTTAGACCAATGTTCTGTGATTTTGTTAATTCTGTTTATCATGTAAAGATGTATTTGTTTCATTCTTTGTTACTCTTGATTAATAACGGACCCTTGCTCCTAGAGTACAAAAAAAATTGAATATTAACAGATACCGTACATATTTTAAAACAATTATTCCAATGGTTTTAAGAAAAATAACTTCTTTACAAAATAGTGACAACAAAAATTAGTGTATCGCCACTCTTACATAATGTAGTTACACGAACAGGTCCAAGTTGCTCATATTCAACCTCTCGTCACTTATATTTTGCAGTTATTCACCTTGGTTTAATGAAGACAAATTCTGTAAAGAAAAGAATTTTAATGGATCTTTATTTTCTAGTGTAAATTTGGCTAAAGTTGGCATTAAACACCAATCAATCAATCGATCAATCAATATTTTATAGTGTTGATCTTAAACTTGCTTTTTGTTTTGAATTTATTTTGAGGTACAATTTTTTTTATAATTAATGGAGTCTTTCAGTATTTCAGTATTGATATATGCCACTTCTCTTAAATGGCATGTTGGTTCGACCAATTAGAAATTATTCATTATTTTTTGAAAATTGTCATGTAAAAATAAATTTCAATTAAAGATTTAAAAACTTATCATAAAATAGAATTGTTCACTTATAAATAGAATACTTACCATTTAATTTATATTTAAAATATGAAAACTTGTGTATTTTCTAATAGTTTTATAAATTAAGCCTGCTGAAATGGTATATCCAATGTTATTTCAGATTGTCAAGTTTGCCAACATACTACATACCCAAGGATGGTCCATTATCTTCTTATAAAGAATATGTAAGCATGTTACCAAATATAGACCACCCTGAGGCATTCGGACAACATCCTAACGCTGACATCACATCACAGATCCAGGAAACTAGAATGATGTTTGATACCTTATTAAGTTTACAACCTCAAGTTTCTACTGCATCAGGAGGTGAAAGTCGAGAAGATAAGGTAAACAGTTCTATAATTTAGAAGTCATAAACTATATTTTGATATACATGTGCTTGTATATCTTCCTGTTTTTTGATTTTATGAATATATATATATATATGTGTGGATACTGTATAGGAGATACACTTTATGTTTAGATATCAGTGCCTATCACTACTAAAGTTGTGAGTTTGAATCCCACTTATGGCGAGGTGTGCTCAATACAACATTATATGATAGTTTGTCAGTAACTTGTGACAGGTCAGTGGTTTTCTCTGGGTATTCCAGTTTCCTCCACCAATGAAACTTACTGCCATGAAATAACTGAAATATTTTTGAAAGTGGTGTTTAACACCATAACCTTAACCCTTAAATATCTCACTACGACTTTTAGATGAAGAACAGCAATAAAGTCATTGATCCTTGACTCAACCCGAAACTTATATAGATTTTCTTCCTGTTCGCTTACATCGAATTCTTTCTAGTTAAGTACATGTATATAGAATCAGTAAAAAGCACATGTACATACATATATTTATTATTTGTTATGCTATTTGAGAAAAGTTACAATGAAAAAGAAAAAAACACATAAAAATGAGAAATTTAGTAATATTTGCCAGAGTAATAGAAATAAATTATATATTTTAACATTTTTTTTTTTTTTTTAAAGTAAAAATGAATCTATGACTTTATGCATTATCATCTGTCATAGTGTTAAACGGTCAAATCTGTATTAAGAGGTCATCTTTGGGGAAAACAAAGAAAAAGATCATGGGTTCGAGTCCTGGTCAGGTCAAACCAAAGACTTATAAAAAATTGGTATTTGTTGCTTATTCATTAAGCATGCAGCATTAATGAGCAAGAGCAATAGCTGGTTTGCTCAGAATCATGATAAAGTGTCAGAGTAGAGCGATATGTCTACCCACTCACTGTTATTATACCCCCGCTCCCCGAAGGGGGAGGGGGGTATACTGTTTTACCTTTGTCCGTCCTTCCGTCCGTCCAAGGTATTTTTCGTCGCATTTTTCTCAGTAACTGTTGATGGCAGAAATCTGATATTTGGTCACAAGCATCTTATAGGTATACCATATTGTGGGTAGCGTTTTTGGACCCGTCAGATTCCTACTTCCTGTTTGCCGACTTAGTTGGTCTTTATACACATTGAACATATATGCACATTTTTCGTCACATTTTTCTCAGCAACTATTGATGACAGAGATCTGATATTTGGTCACAAGCTTCATATAGATACCCCATATCGTGGAAAGCGTTTTTGGACCCATCAGATTCCTACTTCCTGTTTGCCGACTTTGTTGATTTTTATACACATTGAACATATATGCTCATTTTTCGGCGCATTTTTCTCAGCAACTATTGATGACAGGAATCTGATATTTGGTCACAAGCTTCATATAGGTATGCCATATTGTGGGACACGGTTTTGGACCCATCAGATTCCTACTTCCTGTTTGCCGACTTTGTTGATTTTTCTACACATTGAACATATATGCTCATTTTTCGTCGCATTTTTCTCAGCAACTATTGATGGCAGAAATCTGATATTTGGTCACAAGCTTCATATAGGTACCCCATATCGTGGGAAGCGTTTTTTGACCTGTCAGATTCTTACTTCCTGTTTGCGGAAGAGCGGGGGTATCATAGGTGAGCATTAGCTCACAGTTCATCTTGTTTCAATATAAAAATCTAAGCATGTTGATCTAGTACAAAGCAGACATCATCATTATCATCTCATTGGAATGTAACTTGTTCTCTCCATGATATAGCTGAAAAATTGGTCATTTGGCATTAAACAACAATCACTCACTCACTCAGTACAATTAATGAATAAGACATAACTGAAACATAGTTCTTCAAATCTCAAGAATGTCACATGATTGTTTTTGTCCAATCATTTCACAAATCTCAAAGAATGTCACATGATTTTTTTTGTCCAATCACTTCACAAATCTCAAAGAATGTCACACGATTGTTTTTGTCCAATCACTTCATCTGGTTATTAAAATATTTTACAGGTATTGGATCTAGCAGCCAACATCTATAAACAGATACCAGAAAATATTGATTATGAGGGAACAGCTAAAATTCTAGCACTGGATCCCTGTCCACTTAATGTAGTTCTGTTACAAGAGGTAATGTTTAAACTAAGCAAAATGTTTGTAGTATATTAATGTTAATTCCATTAAAGAAAGCATTATATATTACAGGGATGATTTATTTAGTTATTTAACTGATTTCAGCTATTTTCCTCTGAAATTGTTTTCCGAAAGTTGCTAAACACAGTCAGAGCAGGTAAAAAAAGGTTTCAGCTATTTTTCATTGATTTTAGTTATTTTATTTTCTAACCAGGATCATCTCTGTTATTAGAATAATCATTTTAAAAGAAATGCAGAAATTGTTGTTTTGATGAGATAAATAAGATTTATCTTTTTAACAAATGTGTAATGACTTATTTGATGGAGAAAATTGTATTTGTTTGTTTAGGTGATAAAATTGTCTTCTTATTCCCTGTACACTTATTGACTTGTGTACCTTAGATTGTCTTCTTATTCCCTGTACACTTATTGACTTGTGTACCTTGGATTGTCTTCTTATTCCCTGTACACTTATTGACTTGTGTACCTTAGATTGTCTTCTTATTCCCTGTACACTTATTGACTTGTGTACCTTAGATTGTCTTCTTATTCCCTGTACACTTATTGACTTGTGTACCTTGGATTGTCTTCTTATTCCCTGTACACTTATTGACTTGTGTACCTTAGATTGTCTTCTTATTCCCTGTACACTTATTGACTTGTGTACCTTAGATTGTCTTCTTATTCCCTGTACACTTATTGACTTGTGTACCTTAGATTGTCTTCTTATTCCCTGTACACTTATTGACTTGTGTACCTTAGATTGTCTTCTTATTCCCTGTACACTTATTGACTTGTGTACCTTAGATTGTCTTCTTATTCCCTGTACACTTATTGACTTGTATACCTTAGATTGTCTTCTTATTCCCTGTACACTTATTGACTTGTGTACCTTAGATTGTCTTCTTATTCCCTGTACACTTATTGACTTGTGTACCTTAGATTGTCTTCTTATTCCCTGTACACTTATTGACTTGTGTACCTTAGATTGTCTTCTTATTCCCTGTACACTTATTGACTTGTGTACCTTGGATTGTCTTCTTATTCCCTGTACACTTATTGACTTGTGTACCTTAGATTGTCTTCTTATTCCCTGTACACTTATTGACTTGTGTACCTTGGATTGTCTTCTTATTCCCTGTACACTTATTGACTTGTGTACCTTAGATTGTCTTCTTATTCCCTGTACACTTATTGACTTGTGTACCTTGGATTGTCTTCTTATTCCCTGTACACTTATTGACTTGTGTACCTTGGATTGTCTTCTTATTCCCTGTACACTTATTGACTTGTGTACCTTGGATTGTCTTCTTATTCCCTGTACACTTATTGACTTGTGTACCTTGGATTGTCTTCTTATTCCCTGTACACTTATTGACTTGTGTACCTTAGATTGTCTTCTTATTCCCTGTACACTTATTGACTTGTGTACCTTAGATTGTCTTCTTATTCCCTGTACACTTATTGACTTGTGTACCTTAGATTGTCTTCTTATTCCCTGTACACTTATTGACTTGTGTACCTTGGATTGTCTTCTTATTCCCTGTACACTTATTGACTTGTGTACCTTAGATTGTCTTCTTATTCCCTGTACACTTATTGACTTGTGTACCTTGGATTGTCTTCTTATTCCCTGTACACTTATTGACTTGTGTACCTTAGATTGTCTTCTTATTCCCTGTACACTTATTGACTTGTGTACCTTAGATTGTCTTCTTATTCCCTGTACACTTATTGACTTGTGTACCTTAGATTGTCTTCTTATTCCCTGTACACTTATTGACTTGTGTACCTTAGATTGTCTTCTTATTCCCTGTACACTTATTGACTTGTGTACCTTGGATTGTCTTCTTATTCCCTGTACACTTATTGACTTGTGTACCTTAGATTGTCTTCTTATTCCCTGTACACTTATTGACTTGTGTACCTTGGATTGTCTTCTTATTCCCTGTACACTTATTGACTTGTGTACCTTGGATTGTCTTCTTATTCCCTGTACACTTATTGACTTGTGTACCTTAGATTGTCTTCTTATTCCCTGTACACTTATTGACTTGTGTACCTTAGATTGTCTTCTTATTCCCTGTACACTTATTGACTTGTGTACCTTGGATTGTCTTCTTATTCCCTGTACACTTATTGACTTGTGTACCTTAGATTGTCTTCTTATTCCCTGTACACTTATTGACTTGTGTACCTTAGATTGTCTTCTTATTCCCTGTACACTTATTGACTTGTGTACCTTAGATTGTCTTCTTATTCCCTGTACACTTATTGACTTGTGTACCTTAGATTGTCTTCTTATTCCCTGTACACTTATTGACTTGTGTACCTTGGATTGTCTTCTTATTCCCTGTACACTTATTGACTTGTGTACCTTGGATTGTCTTCTTATTCCCTGTACACTTATTGACTTGTGTACCTTAGATTGTCTTCTTATTCCCTGTACACTTATTGACTTGTGTACCTTGGATTGAGCAGTTTTTAAACTGATATTTTTACACCTTTTTTTCACATTTATAACATTAAGCAATCAGTTGAAGAAAAAAATCCTAGATGAATATTGTAATTGTAACAGTAGAGCATGTTTTATCTCCAAAAAATGCAATGTCCCCAATGGGATTTGATCCCTGGACCTCTCACATTGTAAGTAAATGCTCTACCAACTGAGCTAAAGGAGATCTCTACTGATGCAGTGAGCGGAAGGTGGTTATGAACCTACTACAGTTCCTATAACCTTAGGTGTACCTGTTACATAATTCTTTGTTTAAATGTGTATTCCTTGATTTTACAGATTGAGAGATACAATGCTCTTATGAATGAAATAAGAGAGAGACTTGTAGATCTAGAGAAAGGAATTCAGGGTCTGGTGGTGATGACCATGGAGTTAGAAAATATATTCCAGTGTATATTTGATGGCAGAGTACCCCCTACATGGCTTAAGGTAAATATCGATTTAATACAACTACAGGTTAGTAGATCTAGAGAAGGGAATTCAGGGTCTGGTGGTGATGACCATGGAGTTAGAAAATATATTCCAGTGTATAATTGATGGCAGAGTACCCCCTACATGGCTTAAGGTAAATAGTGATATCAGTACATCTATTGTATTATAGGGATCCTATTATTTTAATTTTGAATTATTTGATTGCTTGGTGTTAATGCCAAAAAAAAATACAGCTAAGGTTGGCATTAAACACCAATCAATCAATAATTTTGATTAACAGTATTTATTGTACCATTTGTAAGTTGAAAATTGTGAATTGAATAAATTATTTTCTTGTAATGCTATCCCACTGGCTTATAGCTAACACTGTTGTACTCATCCTTATTCTGTTGTAAGTAATACCTATCGTGTGTTTTATTGTGGTTTCTGATGTAGAAATTTACAATAAGGTCACAGAAAGTGACAGGGAGGGGGATTTACAAAACATTACTGATGAATGGAAATAGACCACAAGCAACTGAGAAACATGTCAGATATGATGGTTTATTTTCATTGGTCAGTAATGTTGTGCAACCCCTGTCTGTCATTTTTTGTGTCATCATTGATTGATAATCACTGTATCTTCAAAGATAAACAAAACTTTATATGGCCACAGTGTTACAACAGTAGCATGGATAAGAAAATAACTGACTACAAAACTGTCAGATTGGAGCTGTAGTGATGATTATATTGTAAACTTTAGGGATATCGGTGAGCCCCTTATGTTTATTTTACCATGGTCAGACAATATTTGACTTTTTGTCTCAATTACTCCTGTTGTTTGTTCCCTTCCTAAATTGAAGACTTTGTTAGTATAGACCTTTCTTTATTTTAAAAGAATTCTCTCTCTTCATTGAACAGATACTTACAGTAGTTTGAATTTCAAAAATGTGTATTCTATTTGTATATCATGTACAAATGAAATAACAGCTTGTCATTCAGGACCAGAGATTTGACCTAATATGAGTCAACCTATCTAACCTCTAGCCCTTTTGTCATTTGGAAACATGGACTATTTAGTTACAATATTGTATACATGTATTTTAGGCTTACCCATCCATGAAGCCCCTCGGTGCCTGGACCAGAGATTTGGTAGCTAGAGTAGAACAGTTATCTAAGTGGGCTGTTACAGCACATGCTCCCACTATTTTCTGGATGTCTGGCTTTACATTCCCTACAGGATTCTTAACAGCTGTATTACAGACATCAGCCAGACAGAACAATGTGAGTCATAGTCAAAAACAAATATTTAAAAGAAATGAGATTGTTTTTGAATCAATAAATACTAAATATATATTGTAAGATACAAACTGAGATAAATTTGAAATTGGAACGATTTAAAGTTTAGTTAATTATCCTATTAATTATAGCAACAACTTTAAATCATCATATCAGATACTAATGAATCATGGGTAATTTCTACTTCTGTGAAACAATAAATACATCAGTGTAAAGTGACATATGAATAAAGACTTATTTAAGGTTAAAATATGTTAATAATATGTAAATTACCTGTGTTTAGGAACAATATCTCTTCTATGAACAATGTCTGGTGTTTAGGAACAAATTTCATTAGAAAAACCATATTATTACCAGTGACATCAATTATTAAATATAATTATGTTTTGCAGGTGTCTATTGATACTTTGTCATGGGAATTCAGTGTAATGACTGTTGGAGATGAGAACATTATTGGTCCACCCAAGGTTAGTACTCTATAAGGCTGTTAAACTATGTCATGTACAACATTGCAGTATCAAATTGTACTGGTAAATTAAAGATGTCACATGTTTTAAAAGAAATTGGTAAAATGCACAAAGATGTATTTATTTTTGTGTTTCTTGTGAATTTGTACATACATGTATATGTATTTATTTATTTTGTTTCAGTGAATCTTCTTTATAATTTATATATATATTTAATATTATTTAAAATTGACCACATGGGTGGTGGGTAATGTGGTTGCCTCAAGGGTGGTAGATCGTGGCTACTAGCCATTGTCGCTAGAATTAGGAAGCTAAGCATGCAGCATCAAGAAATAAGAGCTAAGACCAATTGTCTTGGAATCAGAATGATTATACCCCCACTCCCCGAAGGGGGAGGGGGGTATACTGTTTTACCTCTGTCCGTCCGTCCTTCCATCCGTCCAAGATATTTTTCGTCGCATTTTTCTCAATATCTGTTGATGGCAGAAATCTGATATTTGGTCACAAGCGTCATATAGGTATACCATATTGTGGGTAGCGTTTTTGGACCCGTCAGATTCCTACTTCCTGTTTGCTGACTTAGTTGGTTTTTATACACATTGAACATATATGCACATTTTTCGTCACATTTTTCTCAGCAATTATTGATGGCAGAAATCTGATATTTGGTCACAAGCTTCATATAGGTACCCCATATCGTGGGAATCGTTTTTGGACCCATCAGATTCCTACTTCCTGTTTGCCGATTTTGTTGATTTTTATACACATTTAACATACATTTGTATATGCACATTTTTCGTCGCATTTTTTTAAGCAACTATTGATGACAGGAATCTGATATTTGGTCACAAGCTTCATATAGGTATGCCATATTGTGGGAAACGTTTTTGAACCCGTCAGATTCCTACTTCCTGTTTGCCGACTTAGTTGGTTTTTATACACATTGAACACATATGCGGGGTATCATAAGTGAGCATTAGCTCACAGTTCATCTTGTTTGTCCTGATGGAGCAGCATGTCTATCCACAGACTTGTTTCAGTGAACTATCTTAATAAAAATCCAACGAAGCATGTTGGTTTAGTAAATAGCGGACATCATCATCAAAATATAACTAATTATTTCCATGATATAGCTGAAAAATTACTAATTTGACGTTTAACAACAAGAATCACTCAATCAATTACTCATTCAAAAGTGATGTTTGTCCAAGAGTTAACTCAAAGCTTTGTTTACAGGATGGTGTGTATATCAAGGGATTGTATCTACAAGGAGCTGGATGGGATATTAAGAATTCCTGTTTGGTAGAAGCCAAGCCAATGGAGTTGGTTTGTCAGATGCCCACCATACACTTTAAACCAGTAGAGAACAAGAAAAAGGCAGCTAAAGGTTTGTTTTACTATTATATTTGTCATTATAGTATTATATGTTAGAAATAGCCTCATTAATACACATACTTACTAATCTATCTTATCTAGACAGGATTACAGTAGTCACACTCTTATAACCCCCACCCCTTCTGCAATGAAAAACAAAACTGGTCTCTGTTGAGGGGAACAATTTATTAGTATTTTACTATCAAAAGGCATCTGAAATCTGGCATGACAGGAGAAATGACCTTTGGTGGGAGGGGCCTTATAAGAAGGGGGACTACTGTATTCTGATGTCTAAAAGCTGAAAATTAGTATTGTAAATTATGAGTTGATTTTCTTCATTTTGAGATTGGTGGATGTGATTATTAGGATTTAAATCAAACTCAGTTTTACTAATTATTAATAGATTTATAGTGATATCCTCGAGATATGTATTGTCATCCTTTTAGACTGCCAAAGACTAGAATAGTATTTGTTATTAATAATAGATTAGAATTAAATTTTTAGTTTCCATGAAAATTTTTAATTATTAAAAAAATCCAGTAATTATACCCCCCACTCATAGAGTGGGGGCTATATTGCAATCACCTTGTCCGTCCGTCCGTCCGTTCACACTTTCGTAACAGATATCTCAGCTTCTACTGGAAGAAATGATTTTATATTTGATATATGGCTTTGGCATGGTGACTTGTACCGTGTCTCCCCTTTCCAGGTTTACCGCACATCTACTTCCTGTTTACCGTGCGACTTACAAATGAATGAGTGGGGGTATTCTTAGCACAACGTAGCGTGCAACATCTTGTTTTGGTTATGCAATAATATTTTATTATTGAGATAAAGAATATTGATTTGATTTTGAAAACAGCTCACTTGAATGTTTTAATCAATGTAGCTCTCTTTCTTGAACTTTAGCAGACCATGTGTAATCACAGTGTTTTAACTAATATTGAACATTAGCTAAGTAATTACATCATGTGTGCATTTTTTAAATTTATTTTATTTAGCAAGAGCTTTAGCAAAGGCCAATCTGTTGGTATATGGTGGTGGGTAAAAATAGCAAACATTTTATGTTATTTTATGTTTCAGTCCCCCACCTGTGATTCAAGGAAGCACTATTTGGTTTTATCTGTTAAGGAAAATCGTTTCCAATCATTTTGATGTCAAACATTCGTATAATTTTTTTTTCAAGTTACACAGACCATTATATGATTTCTTTGATGCACTTCTTAAATCCCTTGTTTCCCTTGAAATGTTTTTATTTTTTCCAAATGACCTATATATCCGATGTATTTTAAACTCTGACCTGAAAATGGTAAGTATCATTCCTAACCAGCAACCCTACACAGTAAACAGTTGGTCATCACCTTTTTTTTTAAATGAAAGTAATCCATGAACTTACTTCACAAAATGAAAGTAGATCATTACCTTTCTTTAGAAAATGAAAGTATACCTTGATCTTACTTTAGAAAGTGAAAGTATGTCATTACCTTATCATAGAAAGAAGAATCACTACAATGTCTTTTATAGTAGCATATGTAACAAATATACCTTGTGTCCATAAATAAAATATATATTATTTCAAATAGCAAGAATGTCATTATCTGGAACTTGAACATATTATTATAAAACTTTTCTTACAATTCATGTACATTTTTTTAATTTAATTTTCATTGTTACAAACCTAACATTGTATTAAAAGGATTACATTCAATTGATTAAATATTTGACACAATATGGCTGTATGCTGAGCAATCATTTTAACAAACCAAATTGTAAAATATATTCTAACATAAGATATAATTACAAATCAGTTGACCTCTATGAATATCCCTAGACATTACAAATCAGTTGACCTCTATGAATATCCCTAGACATTACAAATCAGTTGACCTCTATGAATATCCCTAGACATTACAAATTAGTTGACCTCTATGAATATCCCTAGACATTACATTTACAGTATTTCACAGGTTCCTATTACATATATTAGGTAAATCTTCCTTGCGTATAAAAACCCCTACACATTTGTAATTAATTATTTCACAGATTTATAAGATGTGTTTGTTCTTTATTGTCATTTCAGAAAATCCCTTTATTGGCTTTAATGAATTGATAATAAATGTATGAAAACTCTAAAAATCCAACCAAAAGGTGTTGCTCCATTACAAAGAGCACATTATCATCATCTCAGTAAATTGTTATTGCCATGATATAGCTGAAAATTGCTAACTTGGTGTTTAACACCAATTACTGACTGACTGACTCATTCACTCACTTATTTAGATGAATCCACATTGATCTCAAGGCACTTGTTAGCTATCAACTTTAGGAATATATATACATATATATATATATATATTGAGCTGACACTTTTTTTGTTATTCCCCAACAACAAATTCAAATAGTCCCATGAAATAATCGTAATTAAAATTAAGGAATCATTAAATTGTGTTGTATAAATTAAATTATAAGGAATATGTTCAATTTTTGAACAGGTTATACTTGTGTAACCTGGTTTGGAACAGTTTACACTTTTCATAAACAACTTCGTGGTTAATTAAGCGTAAACTGCACCAAGCAAGATTATATTGTATAACCTGTTCAAAAATTGAACATATTCCTTAAATATGTAATGAATGGATATCTATATCAAGTGAATCTTTTACTGATATAAACAATGCTATATATAACCAAAACAGACCGAGTTCTTTATATACCTCTATATTAAATGAATCATGATTATTTTACAGGAATGTACAATGCTCCATGTTACTATTATCCTAACAGAGCAGGAGGTGGAGGAAGAGCCTCATTTATCGTGGCTGTTGAGTTAAAGACAGGAGAAAAAATAGCTGACAACTGGACAAAGAGAGGAACAGCGTTGTTGATGAGCTTGGACTATTAAACTGAATGACTATATTTATTGTGTACAAATATTTTGTTAAAATGTTTGGTTTTTGACAAAAAATATTGATTTAATTGATAAAGAATATTTTAGGAGCTATTTTGAACATAATAATACTATTGCATTTAGGAAATTATATTGAACCGTTTACATTTAATTCACTGTTAGATTTTTTTTTGTAATAACTTTGAAAGTTAAAATTATGTTAAATTTCCAAATTGTAATCAATAGAAGATAAAAAAAAATGAATGCCAGTAGTCTTTGATGGTATGTCATTTAACAATATTTATGCAAAAAATTTTTATGTATGTAAATGTTTTAATTTGAATAATTAATATACTATTTATTTTTTTATTGTCTAAATATTAACATAATTAATTATAACTTAAAAATGAAGGAGATATGATAATTGAATAATATATTTTGTGTATTGTAGACTTTTTGATTTATCCCACCACAAAAACATTCCATCCAATGGTTTTTATTACTGTGATAAAAGTGAACCAGTGCTTTTTCCCTTTATTATACTACATAATTATGATATCTAATATGGATAATAATTTTGCTATTGCATTTATTTCCTACCAGAAATATTCCGTCCAATCGCATTTATTTATTTTTTTATATTTAAGAATTGTTATTTATTTTATTATTGTTGGTTTATTCTGAAAATAAGTTTTGAGAGCAGAAATAAAATTATACTATATTTTGGTTTCTGTGGGTTTTTTTGTTTTTTGCATTCCCTGTTGTGATTCTTTCCAACTTCAATTGATATCAGGTCATGACAGAGGTATGATGGTTCAATCGACCAGTCAGAAACAAGCCTACAATATATCCAGCAGTAAAGTGGTGTTTCAAATAGGTACACAGCTTCTGAATGTAATGCAAGGATTATGTGATGTCTACAAATACTGAATAACATTAGATGTTACCTGTGGATTGGCAGATAAAGATATTTAAAAAAAAGAACAATGCAATGATTAGAAAAATAAGTTTTGAAATAATATATACTTGGCTGTAAACACTATTTTGCCAAGTACCAGTCTCGTCAGCAATCTTGAATACCACAAAATTGTTTGAAAAATATGTTTTGATCGCTGTTATTACTTTATCTCTTGCTTATAAAAAAATTCTTCAATATTTTATTTTATTTTCGTTCCATTTAGAATTCAACATTGCTGTTAGGATAAGTTATGCTTTCTGATTGGTTGAAATTTCAGTTCTTCTCTTCTCAAAAACTGCATAATTGATAGAAATATTACAAGAAAAGTTTGATGATACCGAAGGGGTAATCAGAAGAAGGGGTAATCAGAAGAAGGTAATCAGAAGAAGGGGTAATCAGAAGGAAGGGATAATTAGAAGAAGGGGTAATCAGAAGGAAAGGGTAATCAGAAGGAAGGGGTAATCAGAAGGAAGGGATAATCAGAAGCCGTAAATCTAAGAAGGAAAGATATAAATAAATACAATATACATGTAGTCAACAACAACAACAAAAAACAAACAAATATCTACAAAATACTACACAAAAAACTAAAGATTGAGCAAACATGAACCCCACTAAACACTGGGGATGAATCAGGTGCTCCAGAAAGGGAAAGCAGCTTTGGTAGTGTAAACGTCAATGTTATTCCTGTTAAAAACCTGGTAAAAATTCTTGATTGAGGAAAGATTGTGATTACGACACAGATATTCTGTAAGGATTAATCATACCGTAAGGATTAATCATACCATGGTGGCAACCATCAAACTTTTGAAGTTATGAATTATTTTTAAGTACTGGGAACCCTATATAGCTAGGTCCAGTAGCTTCCTTGTTAACTGCATTCCTCTATCAAGGAAATTATGATAGGAACCACAAGCTCTGGAATTTTCATTCTTAACAGGCCCTTACCATCAATTTCTAGGTGTAGAAATGTTCCTAAATGAACCTGTACAAACTTTGGGATTTATTTCTAGATTGTAAAACCAAGATGGCCATAACTACAGGACAAAGTTAAACATAGGACCTATCAGTGCCGGATTTAGATAAAGAGTGGCCCTAGGCTATTCCACTTGTGAGACCCCTCCCAATTCCCCACCTTCACGACTGGAGGAAGATGGAAGTGTGTTTAATCAATTTCAATAAAGGCAAGCTTAAGGATGATGAAGGGTGTTTAAAATTCTGTAATATTCTGAAATGGAGTGCAACTGTGTAAGGAAAATTACTGAAGGGTTGTTTAGAAAGTACAGTATGCTACAACAGCATAAGTGTGAAAGTCCAATAACAGTGTAAAAATAGTATACACCTTGGTTTGAGGCCCTAGGTTTAGGCATATCGAGCCTATAGGTAAATCTGGCACTGGACCCTATGATAAATATTTATTTTGACAAAACTACAATTTTGATTAAACTAAAACTTTATGTGAATAATCATTGGTTAGTCCTTTAGAAAATTCTCATTGTGTGTGTTTACATAGGAAATTTCATATAGCCATCAAAGCAGGGCAAAATCTTAAAATAAGACTCGCAAAAAACTACAAAATTTAAATGAATCCAAACTGTACTTGTCTTTGGATAGTCCTTTGCAAATTTTCATTTTGTTTTGGAGTGGATCTAGAATATCACAGAAACAGCCAGTCACCCAACTTTGACACACCTTATTCTGATTCTGAAACAAACAGTCTAAAAGTATGTTTTTGGCTGCAGCTGTTACTGTTACTGTTTGTTTGTTATACCCTCACTCTATAAGTGGGAGCTATATTGCAATCGCCTTGTCCGTCCGTCCGTTCACACTTTCGTAACAGATATCTCAGCTTCTACTGGAAGAAATGATTTTATATTTGATATATGGCTTTGGCATGGTGACTTGTACCGTGTCTCCCCTTTCCAGGTTTACCGCACATCTACTTCCTGTTTACAGTGCGACTTAGAATTTTTCATGTTTGCCGTAATGAAAACTTTCGTAACAGTTATCTCAGCTTTTACTGGAAGAAATGATTTTATATTTGATTTATGGCTTTGGCATGGTGACTTGTACCGTGTCTTCCCTTTCCAGGTTTACCGCACATCTACTTCCTGTTTACCGTACGACTTACAAATGAACGAGTGGGGGTATTCTTAGCACGACGTAGCGTGCAACATCTTGTTTGATTATGTTTAACGCCACTTTCAACAATATTTCAGTTACTGAGAGGTGCAAAAAGTATTTGGTCACTAATTTTTTACTACATATTTCATATAAAACCACATTTTTTTCAAAACATTATTCCAAAGTAAATTCCTGTATGATTTTGATGAAATTTTTACCAACAAAAGCGAGAACATATGTAGTTTTCTGCGATTATTTTAAGATATTTTATAAGGACAGACTTTAATTATTCATGATTTAAGCATGGGCTTACATTATTTGTCTTCAAAAGTACTATCATTGTATCGTGTTTTTGATGTTCAAAATTTAGATTTGTGTTTAACTCCTGAACTCTTAAAATTCTTACATAATAAAGTAATGCTGAAATTACAGTGGAATACTACATTTGAAAGTTTTGATTGTTTACCATCAATAAATTTTGTCCAATATGAAACCATGCGTATTTTGATATCAATCTCCAAAAGATATCGACCCAGCTCGCCATAAACCATGAACAAAGGTGTAGAAGATTTCATGTGTAGTAACATTTTACAGAATTTTAAGTGGACACCTTCTATAATATCACAATTTCCATAATCCCATAATTCACATCCGTACAATAAAACAGGTTTGACCATTTTGTCAAATAAATCTAATTGGCAATGCAAGGTATAGTTAATAGCTCATAGCTCTGTTTTGAATATTGTCTGAAGCTAGATATTTTTTGAAACTCCAACAAAAACTTTAAACAAATATTAAAGTTAGAAACATTTGCTCTCAAACTAAGTAAATATCTGATGAACTTTATATAGACATGATTAGAATTAAAGAATTATTATAGTAATATGCTGCACTTTAATATTATAGTAAAATTTCATCTTGCTTACAAATTTTGATTTTCTTTTAAATATAAATAAAGATTTATCTTGCTTACAAAGTTGTGATTTTGTTTAAGATATATCATATAATGAATATAAATTTTATTAAATTAATTATCTATTTATTCATTAATTATTTTCATACAGTTAATTAAGAACCTTATTGTTTAGCTTCCAAGCTAATTATATAAGCACAATGATTGAAGCTAGATAGGCATAAATAGTATTCATCCAAGTTAAAAAGAAAAAATGCATCTTTAAACAATTAAATGCAAGCCTATAACTAAGCTGTGAACTGTTCTCACAAAGGAGTGGGTGTGATAAGGGTAGATGTTGGCCCAATCTCAGAAACTGTTTATATAGATATAATATTAAACACAATCATTGAAAGGTAAGAATTTTTTTTTTTGATGATTTCACTTTGTCCTTTGTTGCTTAGCAACGTAAATGGAGGAGGGTCCAATTAATCATTGGAAATTCAAATATGGTGGTTTTATTTTACATATCTTGCATAGTCTTTTCGACAAAATGTTATATTCTGTGTATGTACACTCTAAAAATAATATTCCAATTCTCTATGGTAGCATATAGTATTTTTGTGTAGTTTTGTCACCCTAGCAACGGTTTTGTAAACATTAAATTAGCCTATATTATTGCAATTAATGGTTGAATTTTGACATCTACGATCTTTTGACTTGATATTTGATTAAGCGGTACATTTTTGTCAAGCTATACACATTACAAATGTCATTTCATACTTCAAAAATACATTTTGATATTCTTATTCATAGTTATGCCCCGTCCATAGCAACAGGTTTCTCTATGCAGAGTATTTTCCTGTAGACCTTTTATTTAATCAAGAAAAAAATTTCTACAACAGCACCTTAACAGATCTAGAGACATCTTATCATTTACTAACCAGTATATATTATAAGAATTCTTTAAACCTTACAATGTCCCTAGTAACCAAATATTATCTCTAGCAACCGCAGAAACTCGTCAATGCTGAGCTCTGTAAATTGCTTTTTTTTAAATCTTTTTATAACCGAATGTTGATCTTTTTATTTTCTTAAATCATGAAAGGAAATTATTCTCAGTAATTAGAATGTCAAAGGAACTAAATCAACTGCATAACATGGTAAAGCAGCGCTATAGCAGCAGGAGAGGATATAATCCATGTTGAATAATTAAGAAATAAATCAGGGAAGCCAGAATGTGTTGGGAGTTTTAACATGGATTGGCGGATATTATACGTTATCAGTCTCGAGATGTTATATATCCCGTTTTAAAGGGCATCGGAAATTTTATTATCTATTGTTCATTTAAGCTTCTAGATTTTTATTTATATCCATTTATATTTCGCCAAACTTGAATACTTGTAAATGTCTGATATTTAGGACTATATTGTAATCTTTTAAATCCAATATTAGTCATTACATTTATTGTACCAAAAAGTGAGGGATGAATATATCTGTAATGTCACGAAATTACAAAACTTTAACCTGGCAGATCTTAGTATATAATGAATTAACCTACCCCCTCTAACAATCTAATTGTCGTCTTCTATTTAAAAAGATTAAATAAGTATAATATTACGACAATTAACATACCTGTAAAGTGTCAGATTGCATGATGATTATTGTCACAATCTTTATTCTCATAAACCATCGTAATACATTGGTATAGAGATACAATATATACAATATATACAGAAAATAAATAAATACAATAAATACAATAATAACAATAGTAATTACCCAGGAGGTAGTAAACTAGAATTAATGTTTCTGATCAACTGACAGAGTTTCCTTAATTTTGATTGTATTTTACTACTTATTATTTCTTTAAATTTCAAAACATTAATTCTAGTTAAGTACCGCTTTTCAATGCATGATTCTCTTTTGTCATGGAAATAACTGCATCGCATTATATAATGAAATTCGTCCCCAATTTGATTTTCTTGACAGAGTTGACATTTTCTATTTTCCCTTGCGATATTATTCCATCTTCCAGTTTCTATGGGTAATTTTGTATTGGTGGTTCTAAATTTGCAAAAAGTGAAAATGTCTTTATTTTCTAAAATATTAAAATAGTTTTCAAATTCGAATATTTGTTTATAAAGTCTGTAGTTCAATGCCTTTGGGAAATTTTCTAAATTGCTATTCCATTCTTGTAAAAAATGATCTCGGAGACGTAATTTCACATAAGCGATCACCCACTCAGTATTAAAGTTTATATTCTGAAATGTCCATACATTTGATAAGCCACAGTTATCCAATATATCTTTTGCAAATTTTACCCAAGGGGCAGATATATTTCCATTACAAAAAAAACTATGCAAAAGTTTATAAGATATGGCCGACAGCTTGGAAGCTTTTCCAGTAAGTAATTTACACCAATAAGATATTACTCTAGTTTTTATATCTATGTAAAGTGGAAAGCGACCAAGCTCGCCGTATATCATAAAATTTGGCGTGCTTTGCTTCAAGTGAAGTATTAATTTGCAGAATTTCAAATGAATTTTTTCAATTACATAATTATCACTAAATCCCCAAACTTCACAGCCATATAGTAATATAGGTTTTACAATTTTGTCAAATAAATCTAACAAGCATTCGATTGATAGATTATGTCTTTTTCCCCTTCTGACAACTTCATACATGGCTTTTGTAGCTTTTTCAATATTTTTTTGTTTTGCTAATTTAAACTTTCCATTTTTTGTAAAAGTAACACCTAAATAATTAAATTCGGTCACAGTTTCAATTTCTTTTTCATTATACAGGAAGTGTACATTTTCTGCAGTTCGGCTCGTGGAAAAAACCATAATTTTTGTTTTGTCAATGTTTACTTTAAGTTTCCACAATTTACTGTATTCATAAAAATTATTTAGTAAAGTTTGTAATCCGTCAGAAGTCTCTGACATTAGAACAGTGTCATCTGCGTATAAAAGGGCGAAATTTTTTAAATATATTTCCAATTGTGCTTCTAGTTCGCTAGAGAAACTTTCTAAACCTGTAATATTCTTGTCTTCCATAAACTGTTCAAGGTCATTTAAAAATACTGCAAATAAGAAAGGGGACAAGTTTTCACCTTGTCTAACGCCCACTTCACTTGAAAAGAAATCTGACTTGTTATCATTATAAACAATACATGATTTAATACTATTATACATATTTACTATGAAATTATACATTTTTCCATTTATTTTATTTAATAACAACTTATACCACAATGCTACCCTCCAAATATTGTCGAATGCTTTTTCGAAGTCTACGAATGCGCAGTACATTTTTTTTTTTTTTTTTTTTTATTATCTCAAAAAAGGCATGAATACTATATATACAATCTAAAGTAGAATGGCCTTTACGGAAACCACATTGATTTTCATTCAACAATAAGAAACTTTCTGAATAAGTATTTAATCTATTATTTAAGATTGCAGTGAACAGTTTACCCAAACAGCTGAGAATTGTTATCGGTCGATAATTTTTGGGGTCATTTTTGTTACCTTTATTTTTATAAAAAGGTTTTATAGTTCCTAATAACCAGCTTTCCGGAATAATCCCGGAGTCAAAAATTAAATTAAAAAGCTTTTCGTAAATATCAACAAACTGGTTACTAGTAGTTTTCATATATTCATTGATAACTTGGTCATCGCCAAAGGCTTTATTGTTTTTAAGGTTTTTTATCCCTTTAAAGATTTCATCTTTCGTAATGGGAGAATTTATATTTTCATTTAATTCGGCTGTGATTGTTGGATCAAAGTTCAATGTGTTTTCCGGTTATTGAAATTTAAAGATTTAAAATCTACATTTTTGTTCACGTTTATTAAAGGATAGCCTTTACATTTGATCTTTATTGTATGTTTTTGTCTTGTCATGTGAAATAGTACTTGATTGTCACGTAAGCTACATTTTTGCATCGACCAAGGATTTGTAGTCATGTATTTCATAGAGAGAATGATATAAAAAGGTAAATACATAAAAAATACACTTGCAGCAAATGGTCATATTATTGTGCTTTTTTTTCTCTACATAACAAGTGTTCAATATATACAAGCCTAAATAATCGTTTATTAATACATAACTAATTGTTAGTTTCTGTGTTACATCTACGCAACTAATCGTTTGTTTCTAGGTTACATCTACCTAACTAATTGTTTGTTTCTAGGTTACATCTACCTAACTAATCGTATATTTCTAGGCTACATTTATCTACGTTTGCGATCAAAGCGTCATTTTTCTGTTATTCACTTATTGAGTAATATAAGGCACGAAATAGTCAACTATTTTCTATACAACTGTGTTATTCTACCACAAGAGGCTTTCATACTTACCAAAGTTCTCCTTTTTATAACACAATATTATCTAGATAGCTGTGTTGTGCTACCACAACTGGCTTACACAATTACCGAAGTTTTCCTTTCTATAATGCATTATTATCTAGATAGATGTGTTGTGCTACCATAACTGGCTTACACAATTACCGAAATTCTGCTTTTTATAGCACAATATTATCTAGATAGTAGTGTTGTGCTACCATAACTGGCTTACACAATTACCGAAGTTCTCCTTTTTATAGCACAATATTATCTAGATAGTGTGTTGTGCTACAATAACTGGCTTAAGCAATTTCCGAAATTCTCCTTTTAATGATGCAATATTATCTAGATAGTGTGTTGTTCTACCTTAACCGATTTATACAATTACCGAAGTTATCCTTTTTATGTGGTCTGTTGTGGTCGTGATCGTATGGTAGTTAGATGTACAACTACATATACAATCTGTGCCTATCATTACAAAGGATGGGAGTTCGAATCCCGCTCATTACAAGGTGTACTCGATACAGCATTATGTGATACAAATTGTCAATGATTTGCGACAGGTCAGTGCTTTTCTCCAGGAACTCCGATTTCTTCCACCAATAAAACTGACCCCCCATGATATAAAGAAAATATTGTTGAAAGTGACATTGAACACCATAACCCTAATCCATATTACAAATGAGGTCTGCATCTTCACAAACGTCTTATTACGTGTCTATCATATTATCTACCACCAGTAGATCATTATTATATCACAATTTGTTTCTAAATCACCCCCACCCCTAATGTGTCCTAACAACATATTTGTCTCTGTTATTCCTTTGTTAACTGTTAACTATCGTTGTTATTTCGTTTATAACCGTTTGTGGTACTGGAGAACATTTAAAATATATGACGAAGTGTGTAAGTTTAAACAATGTATTTGCCAATTAAATAGACTAAATGGATTAGACACAAGTTAAACCAGCTTAGCGAAGTGTGTTATGTGAAAAGATAATTTATACCCATGCCATATTAAGTGCAGTGTATCATCAATTTAAGGAGTGTGTTAAATATCTTTTGAACAATACATGATTGATAATCACTAAAACTCGCTAACTACATGTACCTTGAAGAATTTATGTTGTCCATTTGAAATGCACATAAAACTGTGACCAGTAATAACCAACAAGAACAATTGAAAATACTCATCCTGGAAAAAAACAAAAAAATGTTAAATATGTCCCTACAATGTATTTCCAATAACAAAACCTAATACATTTTAGTTTGGTGCCTCAATTTGATCATTAGGGACGGACCATTAAACCTGAAGGGGGCTATGGTTTTTTCTAAAAAAATATTTTGATGCTCTATTTTTAGAAAAAAAAATATTCTGGCTACAAAAGTGAGCAAACAAAAATATTCTGATTCATGATTTTAGTATAAAAAAAATAATGTTAAATTCTGAAAAAAATATTTTGGTGGTATATGTCCAGAAAAAATAAAAAAAAATTCTGCACTACACACAAAAAAGTTTTGCTACTCTGGGTAAAACTAAAGCCCCTCCCCCTCCTCCTCTTTTCATGCTAAATGGTCGGTCCCTTATGCTTATATGTATGATATCTTTGAAAACTGTTTATGATGTGTAAAAGAAATTCACATAAGGCACATATTTGATTAATTATACTTAGTGGGCTGGGATTTTTTAGCTGGACAGAATTTTTTTTTCATGGTCTGTATGTAAATTTTTTTTTCCACACAGCAGTTGGATAAAAAAATCAATCAAGCCGATAAACTCATGAGACAAAACGGGGCTATTCAAACTTCAAAAACGAATTCTTGGACACTGAGGGGAATAAAATATTTTTTTAACAAGCATGGAATTTTTTTTTCTCAAAAATATCCCAGCACAATACCCCCCCCCCCTTTTTCCGCCTTCAACATAAAATAGTTGATGTCTAAAAATCATGTGGAATCAAATTTCAAATACCGAATGTTCTGTTTATTAATTTTTTTTTTTGGTATAAGGATCGGTCGTAATTATTTTATGCTGTGGTTGATACGTCTCCTTAGTTACGGATGCACACATCGATGTAGTGTTTGGGAGAATATGCATCGGTCACTGATTTTCTTGTCGTATTTCGATAAAATTGCATTTTATCTATCTTTATCAGTTGAAATTAAGTTATCTTTTAGAATGATAATTGCAGCGAGATATTTCTTACTGTAAAGTCTGAATCATGTGTGCGGGCATGTTTGTCGATCAAGGTTCAAGCACCTTTAGTTTAAGGATGGCCACAACAGGAGCTTGTTCGGCAATTCACATCATGATTAAATTCACGAATTTGACCAATGAATAAGAATAATATACAATCAGGAAACGGGAAACGTATGTAAACATGGTTAAATAGAGGAGATTGTTTTATGAATCGACGTGTGTATTGACTATTGTGTGTTATATCGTAATGTGACCATAATGTCAATATCACGGCATATGTACACCCGGTGTAAACACGGGCCAGTTCTTATATTAACTTCACATTATTGATGCATAATAATTCTATACTGTCTATAGGGAAAAACTGTGTATCTTTTTCATCTGTGTTAGCTGTAAATCTCTGGAAAATTGAAATAGTATAAAGTTTGGAAAAACTTTCGTCTGCTTCTACTGTAGTCTACTGTAGTCTGCTATTTATATCCAGGTGTCTAAAACAGGCAAAGCGTTCCCGACCTTCATTAAAATCGATGCGTATTTTGATTTACTATATTCGATGTATCTCATTCCAATGTTAACAGCTCCTACATAGATATCCGTTGTTTATACAGTGATGGCAATCGCATTTAGCGTCACACCAACTGAAATACCATAAACTTTCTTCTCACATTATTACCGAGAAAAATACTCCCGCAAGCTTGGAACAACTTTATACTTCGCACGCATGTTCATTTTTAGTAACAGGTTCGATATACAAAAGAAGAAGTTGTTCCAAGGTTGCGGGGACTATAATTTTTTTACTTTTTATGTTAATTTAGGCCTGTTTTGTGATATTTTCAGTTTTTAGACATAATGTAGCGGCTGATTGTGACGTCATAGTGTAAAATTATGACCAGATTAAGTTTGAATTGGGGAGATCTTATCCAATACTGCTTTCCGAGAAAGTTTCAAAAGAATGAGTTTGCAATTGAAAAATACATATTTTTAGGGCCTTTTTAAGCCCTTATCACCCCTACTCCTTTCCAGTATTATAAATATTCAGTGCTTTTTACTTGAACTCATTCATCAACAACCATTGCAAACGCTCAACGGTGTCATCCTGGTTTTCCCACTTTTAATTACATGTATAAATAAACATAGGGGGTTATGTTGTTTTAACAATTAAAGTTTGTTTCTGAAATGTAGTTATATTTTTACCTGTATTTTAACTGTAAAATCTTGTAAAGAATTATATAATTTACTATTGAATTAAGTTGAAATATGCACATTTTAAAAATAAATCTTTCACAAACTCTGTAGAAATATGCTTAATTCTAATAACAAAATTTGCAAAACTTATACAATTTTGACGAAATATCTTACAAATTTGCCAAAATATGTATGATTTTGGTGAAATATCTTATAAACATGTTTAACAAAATATGCAATTTTTTTTTTTTAATTGGTAAAATTATGACAGATAATTAAGTTAAATGCACGATACTTGGAGAATAAAACGAAATTAAGGATGTCATTTAGAAATTATTTTAATTACTAAATACGTACATATAGTAAGCATTGAAAAAGTAACACCCCAAGATACATAAGTTTTCATTACGTTTTATGTGTTAATAAAACCACATGTTATAAAATATGCAAGCAGAATGCAGGCACAAAAAGTTTATTTTTATTCTGACTTTTTTACTTTTATTTTTTTTTGTGGTTTACAAGATTATACTTATTCTGTCCTTTGTTTCTTTTTTTTTTAAGTTTACATGTGTTGAATTTCAAGTTCGAATCATACTCCATTTCGCATATAGTATCTTCTACATAAAACCCCAGACAATTTCAGTTGTAAAATGTAATGATATTGCTTTGAATCTGTGTGCAGTTTTGTTGTCGTTTTTTTGTAATTGATGGAATGGAGGCATCTTACTGAAGTTAAACAAGATCAATATTTTAGCAGAATGGCGACAAACAGATCAACTTTCAACTTTATTCAATATTCGACATTCTGGTACATATTAATTGTATATTAACAAGGTAGTCTGTCCTCCCAGCTAGTTTCATTAGTCAATCTTCCGTATCTGAACATAATAAGTCTTTTTATTTGTTATTGTAATTTCTCTCTATAGATATGATATGCACTGTCGGTTTGAGAATAAAAGGATATATAAAGGTATGCAATTCGATCGATTCAAAAAATTTGCTGTCTCTGATTCAAGTCAATCTTTAGTAAACGTGATATTTTTATTTTTTTTAAAGTATTTAATCTAATATGGACGCAACTTATGATTTCCGAGTCACCACTCACTGTAAGAAATGAATTATTATTTAACTCTGATATAGTAATTAAACAGTGATAATAAATAATTAAGTCGTCCTGTTTCAAGTATCTTGTAACCTCATTTTATCCTTGACTTTTTGGTCATTAATATATTATTCGTGTTTTCTAGATTCTTCGTCACAAAAAATATTTTTCCAATTTGCACTATTTTTATAAGCGTAGATTTCCTATGACCTTCAGCTTTTCATGGAACATAAATTGTGGAATAAACGATATTAGTTTTGAATCATTCAAACCAAGTATAGCAAACGCTCAACTTCAAGCACTTCAGTACGTCCAGAACATATTGGCAGAGAAAGTTTGGTCCTAGGAGGTCACCGTAAAGATTAAAGATTACTTTCAATGTTGTTATATTTATTGTTCAAATTAATTGTAATTGACTTCAATGAAGTAATATTAAAGTATATAAAGATATATTATTCATCTTTTTTTTTACACATTTAAATATTAAAAAGAAACTACACAGTGAAAAAAAAATCTTCTATATACACAGAAGCATACATATTTGACACCTATATATTTGGAACAGACTATAAAATTTTATGGTCAGTAAACCCTTTGTCTTTGGTGTAATTAAATGTGGGCAAACCAGGATTAAACCCGCTCAACTACATGCACTTGAATTTTAACAAGTTTGAATTGTTACTTATGAATTAAAATTTGTAATTGAATAAATATATAAATTATCAATCAGTTTTTTTTATTTATTATTTATCATAGAAGACAAGTTAGAAATAAATCTCTCGGATACTTAAAAAGAAATTTACAGATATCAAACCCTGAAGTAAAATCTCGGGCATATCAAGCACTAGTGAGGCCAAAACTTGAATACAGCTGTAGTATCTGGGACCCTTATACACATGACAACATAAACAAACTAGAAATGGTTCAAAGACGAGCTGCTCACTATTTTCAAAACAATTACCATAATACTAGCAGTGTCACTTCAATGATTGACACTCTAGGTTGGCCAACTTTAGCTGAGCGCCGTCTTAAAACCAGATTGATCATATTGTTTAAAATAACACACGCTTTAATTGCTATCCCAAACATCATACTGATCCCAACTGACAGCAGAACTAGAAAATCACACAATCAGACATTTAGGCATATAACAACACAAAAAGATACATACAAATGGTCATTTTCTCCACACACTATAGTACAATGGAACATCTTACCACAGACAATTATCTCAAGTCCATCTATAGACTCTTTCAGAGAACAGCTAACACCCGCTGTTCTCTTAAACATTTAAATTTCAAATACAATTGTACATAGTTTTAAATTTTTTGTTTTGTTTTATTCACACTTTTGATTTCACTTTATTTCACTTTATGAAATTTATGTAAATATTTTTGTAAATACCCACGCATGCAACAGTACGTAATCTTCAACGTCTTGAAGGAGTATTGTATACCTAAAGAAGAAGATAATATCAGACATATTGAACCAGCTTAAATGGGGAAAATACTTCAGCTCGTTAAAATATATGATTACAGGTACACACAAAACATCTATGTAAATTAACATATTCAGAAGAGACATATGCACAAAGATTTCCACCAACATAAATGAGAATTTACTTAGAACTATATTGCAAGATATAGTCACTTTTAATTCAACATATTCAAAATAGGGGAGCAGCACGTTTGCGCGACTGTTTTGATAAAAATAACTCATTTGCGCGACTTTTCCCCAAAAAAATTATAATACGTTTGCGGGACTCAATTTCTTAGTAGGTGACTAAGGCAAGTATACGATTGCGCAACTTTTAAAATACTATAATGTTGGCAAATTTTATATCAACTTCTACTGATAGCTTGTTCAAAATCTAGATATCTCCTACTTTATAGTACTGAAAAGTAATCACAGATCATGTAGAAATTTTACATAGTAAAACTGAACAGTACTCACATATTGTGTTGTATATATATATATATATATATATATATATATATAAATGTGAAAGAGATTACCGAACATTTAATCACAAACGTTCTACTGTAAGCCATAATATTGTCCGGTGAAAATGTGTCCGATTGTATCTTTTTCAAATGAAAAATCCCCAACAGACCAAAAGAAGTCACCCCTGCGCTTTATTCGGTCCTCGGACTTTATCATAGAAAACAATTGTAACAGAGGACAATAGTTCAAGGCGGACACTATTTAATCCTACACTACCACTCGGTATGGAATTTTTTTTTGACAAATCGGGGCAAGCCTGGTATAAAATATGACGGATTCCAGTACAGATTGGAAAAGGAAACCTCTGTATCAAAACTGTGGCGATGCGTACAGAAAACATGTTCGGCCAGATGCAAGACATATTGATGCAGGAATTGATGATTTTAGGAGGCCGGTTCGATCACTGTCACGAGGAACCAAAATCAAAGAAATATTGAGAAACAGAGAGTCCGAACTGAGTGCAAGCGGAAAGAAGAGGAGGAACCATGTGAGAGGCCGTGTAAACTGATCATACAAGAAATTGAAAAGCAAAACTCGACAGAAATACTACCTAAAGATATAAGGTAAACATACATGCATTTATTTTTTAATATACATGTAAATATATACATTTAAATTATTTCCGCGGATAAAAAAAGGGGATCCAATCGGAGAGAATTTTGTTCTTCCCTGACATACAGATTATTTTGTTTATTTCAACCGAAGCTACCGAAATCAAGGGAGGAAACTCACGAAGCAGTACAGGAGTATGAACTGAAATCCAGTAATAACGAGGACATGACCCACAAAAATGATATTGACACTAACATAATTATGTTTACTACAGAGTCCAATCTAAGGTTTTTATGTCAGGATGTGCATTTATTTGCCGAGGGAACATTCCAGTATTGTCCCAAATATTTTTACCAACTTTATACAATACATGCATTCAAAAATGGGCAGTATGTGCCGTGTGTGTTTTTTCTTCTTCCGGATAAAATAGAGGAAACTAAATATCGCAATATGTTTCAAAATCTTGTTGAATGCTGTACATATTGATCTACAGTTAATACTTAATATTTCGTGCTTACATCTAGATTTTGAACATGCTACTCACAATGCCGCCCGAGCAAAATGGCCAGGAATTGATATAAAAGGATGTCAGTTTCACCTTTCACAATCTTGGTGGAGGAAAGTGCAAAGCCTTGGTTTGGCTGCTGAATATAAAAATCCAGAGTCCGATGTAGATATAATTGGATAAAATCTTTCTTTGGTTTAAGCTACTTGGATCCCAACGATGTTGAGGACTGTTTTGCGTTCGACTTATTTCCATGTGCTCCTAACGTGGAAAAAGCACATGAATTAGCAGATTACATTTTACGGAATTACATAGATGAAAATTCCAAATGTCCACCTTCTGTTTGGGCGGAACCAGACTTACAATTTAAAAGAACTACGAACGGATGTGAGAGTTTTCATGCAAAGTTTGCGGACATGTTTTATCACAGCCATCCGCCAATTTTTGAATTTATGGAAAGACTTAAAAGTGTTCAAACCCATAACTATCTGAAGATAATGGATTCAAGACATAGTGTATCCTCCGTGAGAAAAGAGAGAGAACGTTTGGAGAAAATGCGTGAAATCCGTAGCCAGTACGAGCAAGGGGACATTTATGAGTCGCGCAAATGAATGCCTAAAAGTCGCGCAAACGTCTCAGTCGCGCAAATGTAAAAACCCTGAAAGTTGGGCAAACGTAATGCACCCCCAAAATAGACTATAGGTCTTTATGGTATGTGAACCTATTGTCTTTTTTGTTTATTTAACTGTTTAATTAGTAGTATGCTAATTAAATGTATGCGATCCAGGATTAAACCGTTGTAATCGGTGATACTGAACAGAGTCGACTAGAGTCTACTAATTAAATAACGCAAAATAAACATGTAAAAGTATTGCATTACTTTGTAGATGATATTAAATGACTTAAATGATATTTATAAGTTAATCCTATTGATGTTTTACTTCTCACGGAGTGAAAATATACAAGAAAGATCGGCGCGATTTACTTCCGGTTTACCAAAATAGAGACAAGTAACTTTTATACTCAATACTTTTAAGAACTCAATAAAAAAAATGCTTGTTTGTTATGAATAAAGGTTTATATTACACAATACAGTGATTTTCAACTTTTTCTGGTCTGAACTTTTAGCTATTTATTTGTCATTGAGCTGTGTGTTAGAGACGACAAATATGGATGGGGTGTTGTTGAGAAGTCTACACATCATTGTGTAGTAAGATGGGTGTTAAATAGTTTTGATTTTTATTTATTATCATATAAAATAATAAATATGTACATACAAAGACTTAATTTTTCATATTTTGCCTGTATTTATTTATTATTTCGTTTGGTAACAAAATCATCGGTAAATCCAAAATGGCGACACCTTTGTCTAATAAAAACCTGTGCCATTCCGGGACGGATAAGAAATAGTTGAGGATAGGATGAAGACGATGTATATTTAATTGTTGTTGTTGTTTGTTTTGTTTTGTTTTTTTTTTATAAATATCCTAATAATTTACAATATTGATTGAAACTCATATAAAGAAACTTTTATTTGTATTTATAAATCCTTGCTTCATACAACAATATCAATGAAACAATTTAATTAATTTGTCTAACATAAATTGTCTCATAAGTGTATGTTACCATGTAACCATGTAAGCTAGTAACAATCAAATTTCTCAACATTCCATTGTAGCTTTTTAACCTACTTCAATAAACGAATTCAAGCGCGTGTCTTAATTAAATTGTGATTAAAGGGGAGATCAAACGACCGTTATGATTCTAAAAACAACATGTTGAGTACAAGTCCATCTACTCAAATTTCTCAACATTCCATTGTAGCTTGGTCATTTTACTAAAAGTTTAAATCAATTTACCGATTTTTTTGTTTAAAGTTTGACTTACTTTGCTGTAAGTATTTTTTTCTTTAAAGTTTGACTTTTTGTGTTGCTGTAAATATTTTTTTCTTTTAAGTTTGACTTTTTACTTTGCTGTAAATATTTTTTTGTTTAAAGTTTGACTTTTTACTTTGCTGTAAATATTTTTGCTTGTATTGATTTAGTGCTTAATATATTTTCTGGATAAAATTAGAACCCTTATTTAGTGCTAATACTTTTGTGTAATATATAGTTTACGATATTTTTATTTTATAGTGCTCTTTCTGTTAAATTGACATCAGACGATTGACGTTTTGTTCCTTTTTATTTATCATGGATTGTTATCCATGCGGTGTATGTCACACCGATTGCTCCGATGGCTGCATTACACATGCGAGAACATATCAAACCAGGAGTTTCTCTTCCTGAAGAAGACATCATTGTCTTACATTTGTTATCGTTGTCTTTACGGGCATGAATCGATTTACAGCTTTGACAATGCCTTACAGCGCTTGTCAGTAGCTAGTCAAGACTTGTTTGACGATGCTGTGCGTCTTGAACGTATCTTTCTAAAATATGAGCCGAAAGTTGTGTCATCTGATTCATGTACCTATACCGGTTTGGTACAGGACCAGATAGCCACACAATTGCTTGGTCAACAGTGGTCTGACTCTACTCCTATGGTAGTCAGGGGAGATGGTAATTGTCTTTTCAATGCCATCTCCTTGGTATTATTTGGCCATGAGAATGATTCATCTGAGATCAGATTGAAGACATTCTTTGAATTATTTGACAATGCAGCGTTCTATGAGCGTATACATGTCAAATCTTTTATACCGGACATTAGTCCACCTCTTGCCAGTGCCATTCGACAATGTGCACAGATTGGTAGCTATTCATGCACATGGATCATGCATGCTGCCAGTACTGTTATTGCCAAGCCTATCAAGTCTGTGTATCCTGTTGTCAATGGCCCTGCTGATATGAACATCAAGATCTTGAACACCACATTCAAGCCCCGTGGGTCAAGATCCAGACATGATATCACTATTATGTGGTCCGGTGGTAACACCATAGGCTCATTCTGGAAACCATGTCATTTTGTGCCCCTTATACCCCATACGGTGGAATGTTCGACCATCAATATTGATGACTACGAACAATTCCCACCCTTAGGCAAGGAGGAATTTACTTCCACACCTGCCAAGTCATTTAGTGTACCTTCAGTTGACCCAGACACTACCATCAACTACTCTGATATCAGTGACCCCGTACTGAAGGCTACAATTGCTTCTTTTTTTCAGTCTTGCCAAACTGAATCACTCTATTGAGTCTGAACATGTGATGGAATCTATTATTGATTCTGAGTCCACATCTCATGTTTCAGAAGAAGCCCCTATTGACTCATTTGTTCAGTTGCCTGAAACTGAATCAGACTGCTATCAGTCTGATCATGTGATGGAATTTCATCTTGATTCCGACTCCAAATCACATGTATCAAGTGATGTCGATGGCTCTTTTCAAGAGCAAAACGTAAGTGACATGGATATTTCCAATTTGTCGATGGAAGTGGTGCATCCTTTTAAGAACCCATCGACAAATTCTGTCACTACGTTTTTAAGTGTTGACAAGCTCTATGAGCTGGCTTCTACACAGACCCTTACTTATACCTGTATCCCCCCTGGAGTCAAACAAAATGTATATTTTGTTATTGACGACACCATCAACAGGCAGCGTCGCCTGTTGAAGAAATGCAGTGAATATCCTGACGACTGTGGTGCTTGGCGACAGGGTGGTAATTCTACTAAGCCTGCATATTTCATCAGGTCTGCTCAGAATTCACTGCATTTCGTTACTTACCGGGCCGGCATTTATGGCAAAATGTCTAAGGGTAACTTTGTTCCCTTAGATCTTCAGCCAGATTCCTCTACTATTGTAGTTGCTTATCGCAAATACTCCAAATCAACCCGCAATTCTTCTTATAAGAAGCGGGTAACGTGGTTTAATTCCGAACCTGTGATAGCCACTGCAATTGTAGAGTATATTGGGGAGTATGTCCCTAGTGTAGTACACGGCAATGCCCAGCATACATGTACTACAGTCCCTTACTGTAGCTTGACTTCCCATCAGAAGTCCATTCTCCGTGATGGGATTCAACACGGTAAGGCTCCAAGGGAGATCAGGAGAGACGTTAACACGGCTACTCCTGATGACATTATATCAAACCGTGTAGCTCAAAATGCTAGATATTATCAGCATAAGAAAGACCGACCCGAGAGCACACACCGTTTGAATGTGGCTGATGACGTTCTTTCTGTCCTGAACATGTTTCAGAACAGTCCCTTTATTAGGGAAGTCATCACGACTTGTTCATCTAAGCCACCTAGTATTATTCTGTATACTGATTTGCAGATGGCCATGCTTAAATCTGCAATTGCATCAGGTACAGTTATTGGCATAGACCGAACTTTTAATCTAAGTTCGTGTTTTTTGACCCCCCTCTGCTTCCCAAATGTTAATTTGGAGAGTAAGCAGACGTCTATGCCCCCTGTCATGTTAGGCCCCATGCTGTTGCATTGGGATGGGAATATGGATTCCTACCATAAGTTTACCTCCCATCTTCAGGCCAAGTTGGCCGATATTGACCAGACGAATCTTATATTCGGGTCAGATGAGGAGTTTGCTGCAGTTAAGGCAGTTCACTTATCGTTTCCCAATGCAACGCGTGTCCTTTGTGCGAAGTTTGAGAAAAAGTATATTTATGTAATAAAACTGTTAGGTGAACATGGTTCCTTCAATCGTATTTCTTTTTGGTGTTGCTTTATGGAAATCTATTATTCGTCCATCAATTGCTCATGACTGTGCAGTTTGGATACCATCTTCCTATGCAAGAATAGCATCTTTAGAACCGTGGCAATATACAGTCGCCAAGTTTATTCTAAACACCAATATGAAGATCCCAAAGTCATCTTTATTCTTAGAATTGGGATGGGAACCGATAAAAGATTATCTAGACAGACAGAAGGTTTCTTACTTTGCAAGGATTAAGAAACTACCGATCACAAGACTGTGTAAATTAGTTCTCATGGAGGTAGAACATAGTAATACTTCATCTGTTTGGAAATACTTAGACCATTTGAAATTCGTTTTTAATAATATTGGTCTTGATCATTTAATCAATAATGAAATTCACATAAATACTTTCAAAAGATTCTTTGGGTCTTTTGTAAGGAAATGAGAATTCGACTGCGTTAATAAAAAGTGCAGTCTTGAATTTTTCAAAAATATTTGTATATTTCAAGGTAAACAACCGTACTATGTGGTAGAATTTCAGTCGTCAAGGTTAAAATTACTAGCAAGAACTAATACGCTTGCTCTGAACACTACACTTAATAGAATGAAGTTACGTGACAGCCCGATATGCGAAGCGTGTCCTTATAAAGCCACCGAATCCCTTCAACACTTCTTACTTGAATGTCCGGCATACAAAAATATAAGAGATAAAAGTTTTCAAGAATTTGTTGATCATATGAATGTATTTATGCCCTGTCTGGATTTCAAAGAGTTGTCGCCCTTACAAAAACTACAATTTTTAATTGGGAACACCTGTTATTATTTTAACCAAGAGTGTGGTGATTTCTTCGATCGGATAGGTAAAACTATGTTAAAAAGGGTGTATGTTCTCCGATCTAGAGCGTTTTAAATATTGATTGAAATACGTTTTTAATGTATTACCTAAACAATTATCTATTTTTATTTTATATTGTAATATATATGTACATAATTATATTTCAGACACACTGCAGTACCCTGCCTGTATGTGCCCCCGATGTAAAGGGGTAGTTATTCTAAATAAACATATATACACACATGTATACATTTGTATATATATTTTCTGACCTCTCCAGTTTTATCAATACAACGTAATTGATAATACGCATACAGATATATGATATAAAAAGGAACGAATAAACACTCAAATTTTATATCACTGGAGGAAAGTTCTCTTAGTCAGGTTTAAGCCTCCTGAATTCAAAGAAGTTATGACTCGACATCGTAAATTGAAGAAATGTCTTATTACATTATCGATATTTATTTTAATTGTCATCTGTGTTGTTGCCTTCAACTGGATTAAATTCTCAATATTTCTGTCATCATCTGACGGACCTTATAATATAGCTTATAGTCAGACCCAGGTTAGAACATATAATACAATACCACTTATTGTGCATCAAATGTGGAAAAACAACCACATACCAAAAAAATGGAAAATACCTCAGCAATCATGGATCCGAGAAATTAACTTATTTGCGGTGAACAAATCACATGAAGCCGTTTACATGTTTTGGAATGATAGAAAACTTCACACATTTATAAAAAAAATCGTTTCCCTGGTTTTATGAAACTTTCAGAAGTTACAGATACAACATACAAAGGGCAGATGCTGCTAGATATTTTCTATTATACTACTATGGAGGCATATATTCTGATCTAGATATAGGTTGCAAGCGCCATGCAATGCAATTTTGTTTAAGCTCTCTTACACAAAACGTGGCATTGATGGCAACGAAGCCATCTGGAGTTTCCAACGATCTCATTATCTCAAGTAAACAGAATGAATTCATTAAATATGTGATTCAAGGATTAAAGCCCGCTAACACAGGATATATCTTACCGTATTTAACTGTTATGATGACCACAGGGCCTGTTTACCTGACAACTAAGTACAACTTATATCCGAACAAATCACAAATACATATAGTTGGAAAAGACCTGTATGGCAAGATCCTGTTCGACCACTACGATGGAAGATCATGGCTCCAGTTAGATGGTCAAGTTATTTGGTGGTTTTATGTAAAAAGACATACATTGTGTAAATTTCTGCTATTATCAGCCGTACTTTGTGTTGTGCTTAAATGTATTTCTAAGGTGAGTTCTTTGAAGCGTAACACTATCAATAAATCGTCCTCCACCAACAATAATGACCGCCACGATATAACTGAAATATCATTGAAAGTGGCGTTAAACACCATAAACCATAAACTAATCAATAAATCAGAAAAGGAACTAGGGCGAACTGAGTTCAGATAATGAATTAACTTTCTCAACTAGAATTGGGAACGGTCCTTACAGGTTCATCTATTTGTGAACATTCTTACAGCGACATTGAAGTTCTACCCTCCATTATGTTAAGCAGTTATAGAGGTATTCATGGTATTTATCATTTCTAATTTTTTAATTTAATTTTAAAAATCACGATCCAGCTATAAACATTGGATATCTCACCGTTGTCAGTTGCATATCCCGTCAATGGGGTTTGTAATTAATATTTCGCATGCGCAATAGCGACCCCCCTTTGTACCCCCCATACGTACTAAATAAGGATAATAACAAAATTACCGAACTCCGAACAATCTTACAAAGGGAAAGTCAAAACTCATAAGTATATAAACAGACAAAATCAGTCAACAACCGGAAAACTGTGAAAACCGTAATGACCCTGACTTGGTACAGGCATTTCTAAAGAAATGGTGGGTTGAATCAGATTTTAAAGCGCCAAACCTCCCGCTTTCATTACGGCTCAAAGTTTCCGGCTGTCATGACTGTAAACTGTATCATTCTGTTTGACGAAGACCTTTAACAGGAAAAAATGTACACCAGAGTGAAATATTGTTGTAATAAAAAATAATATACGTGATTTTAAAAAGGATGAAAGAATTTCAAGGTGTATATTAAATGAGGTTGAAACAAGTCATCATTTGATATCAGTTCGGTTTTTATTTATTTTTGACGATTTTTATTACGGAAGACGAACCGCAACCATCTTTTTTTAATGATTACAATTTTAACTCAGCTGTTAGGAGAAGTAAGCGGTAATCATAATTGGTTTTTTTTCACAACCTGTAATATAATGGAAAAAAATATCACACTGTCGGATCAGTTCCAAAATTCAATAGAAAAATCGTAGAAATAGACTAATGTGATATCCCTAACACACATACATGACCACTCACTTTCCTGGCTTAGTACTGGTGACGGGGTTAAGCTAGTTACATACAAAATGTAAACATCTGAACATTCAACCCAACAGTGTTAATTAAATGTTTAGCTGACACATGTTTCTTTCTTCCCTCTGCTAGATTCTAACCCAATCCGTTCTGGCTTGAATCAGATGAAATTGACATAATATAATCAGGTTTGGTTCATGTGGAGTATCTAAAGTTTGTTTCGGTATTATAAAACATTCACGACAAAGTTAGGAGGTGGATATCCAGAATTATCAACACACCAAGGTTATTTCCTCTCTGGTGAATGCCCTTGGGAGATATAACCTTAGATGGGTTGATCATTCTGGGTATCCACCTCCTAACAAGGCCGTAAGTAAATTATATTATTATACCTTACGTTATAATAATATATTACATAATTTTGCCTCTGATAACAACATAAGGTGAACAAATGTAACCTCGACGTTTATCAGGTGCAGCTAATAACCCTATCAGTAAATGATATTTAAACCTTGAGCGACCTCCCACGAGCAATGTCTGCTTGTAAGCAAAGATGGACATCGTGAATCCGTTTGGATTTGCCGAGTCAAATGAGGTTGATTGGCTCCAACTGCTTTCTGACAACTTCTGATAATTTCTGTGTTTCTTAGCAATGCAATTTTAACATAAAATTACAAACGTAGAGCTTTGGTTTATTCCGATAATATTTTGGTTGGTTGGTTTGGTTTTATGGTGTTTAGCACCACTTTAAACAATATTTCAGCTATATTGTGGCCGTCAGTTTTATTGGTGGAGGAAACCACCAATCTGTCGCAATTCACTGACAAACTTTATCATATAATGATTACATTACTTCCGTTTTTCATTGAAATGTTACAATATGACTGGCTATGAAGTGATCACATGATTATAAAAGAGATGTTTTACATCCCAATACAACTAAAGTCCGAACCTGCACGTGCCTCCATGACGACGTCAGATGTAAACAATAGATGGCGTAGTAATTTCCAACAGCAAATAATCTAACACAAATAAAATTCACAACGAAAAATTCAACTATATTAAATTTTGGTGTGATTTAAATATAATTATGAGAATTGAATGCATTTTTTTGTAGTTTTATAGGCATGTAAAAGCGTGGACCGAGGCACATTTTTTGTATGACATACAAAATGTGCTTCGGTCCTCGCTTTTACACGCCAATAAAACTACAAAAAAATGCGCTTCATACAAAATGTGCTTCGGTCCACGCTTATACACGCCAATAAAACTACAAAAAATGCATTCAATTCTTAAATGTTGTGCACTTTGCCCTGATCGGGATTCGAATTCAGTGGTGATAGGCACTGATTACATAGGTAGTTGTAAATCCAACTACTATACGATCATGGCCACAACGGTCCCCCGTTAATGTTTTGGTAAATATTAGAAAATTACTAGTGATGGTGTAGTATTCCAAGTTTTTTTAAGAGTATTATCAAACTATTGCAGTACTCAGAATTAGTGAATGAATGGTCAACATCTTTTACAGTGGATTATTTCCATCGGGTCAAAGCACTCACTTAAAGAACCCATAATAGAGTTGTCAATTTTGGATGATCATCTCCCCTGACGGCCGTAATTGTATAATAGTCCAAATATAAGATTAGTATTAAAAAAAAGAATTATAAAGAAGAAATAAATGAACATATGTTCGGGTTCCAAGCAGAATAGCTAATTTAACTTCCATCATATAACACTAAAAGAAAAAAAAAAAAAAAAAAAAAAAAAAACCCGAACAAATCATTATAAAGTCATGCATAGTTTTATGACCGCATTTATCATTATGAATATTTTATCTTGTTAACCCCAAATGAACTTACTAGTGTACAATTACACGTTTCTCCAACTTTGTTGTCTAAGAGGGGGCTGTCGTGGTCATGATTGTATGGTAATAAGATTTACCTAGAACTACCTATGCAAATCAGTGCCTATCACAACTAAAGTTGTTAATTCGAATCCCTCTCATGGCTCGGTGTACTCGATACAACATTACATGTATATGATGAAATGACTTACGGCAGGTCGGTGGCTTTCTCTAGGTACTCAGGTTTCCTCTACCAATAAAACTGACCGCCACTATATAGCTGAAAATTGTTGAAAGTGGCGTTAAACACCATAACTATAACCCCTAACCCGTTGTCTAAGGTAAACATTATTTTTGAACAATGTAAGGAAAGGATAGTATAGAGGATGAAGGTAACAGGTTCCGCTTTAGAGAAATGTGGAAATATTTGTCCGAATCTGTATATAGTAAATAAAATAGACATAAAGTGGCAATGTTTTTAATTGATTGATTTCAGATCTGGTGTAAGAACAAACAGACTATAAGGAAAATGGGGTGAAAATTATTTTCATTTGATGATTATAATACAAATTCAATTACTACATGCAAAGCGAGTCTCCATGGATATTGCTATGGTTGAAACAAATGCACAAATGGAAAACACAGACGGAATGGTACACATTATTTTATGTCATGACAGTAGCTATCGGTCAAAAAAACTCCCAGCTTATTGTATGATTTTGTGTGATAGTTAGGTTTAAATCCATCAGCTCTACAATCTACAAAGGAAACAAACACATATTAATTGTAAATAAACGTGTCTAATTGATAAAACAATGTTATCCTTTTTAGACCCTTTGGATTTAATGCTCCCAAACCACGTTTACATTATTTGGCTTTCCAATATTTTGATATTGAGGTACCTGATGTAGGTTATTACGTACCTGATGAAGGTTATTACGTACCTGATGTAGGTTATTACGTACCTGATGTAGGTTATTACGTACCTGATGTAGGTTATTACGTACCTGATGTAGGTTATTACGTACCTGATGTAGGTTATTACGTACCTGATGAAGGTTATTACGTACCTGATGTAGGTTATTACGTACCTGATGTAGGTTATTACGTACCTGATGTAGGTTATTACGTACCTGATGAAGGTTATTACGTACCTGATGTAGGTTATTACGTACCTGATGTAGGTTATTACGTACCTGATGAAGGTTATTACGTACCTGATGAAGGTTATTACGTACCTGATGAAGTTTATTACGTACCTGATGAAGGTTATTACGTACCTGATGTAGGTTATTACGTACCTGATGAAGGTTATTCCAGTAACGTACCTGATGAAGGTTATTCCAGTAACGTACCTGATGTAGGTTATTACGTACCTGATGTAGGTTATTACGTACCTGATGTAGGTTATTACGTACCTGATGTAGGTTATTACGTACCTGATGAAGGTTATTACGTACCTGATGAAGGTTATTACGTACCTGATGAAGGTTATTGCAGTAACGTACCTGATGTAGGTTATTACAGTAACGTACCTGATGTAGGTTATTACGTACCTGATGTAGGTTATTACGTACCTGATGTAGGTTATTACGTACCTGATGAAGGTTATTACGTACCTGATGAAGGTTATTACGTACCTGATGTAGGTTATTACGTACCTGATGTAGGTTATTACGTACCTGATGAAGGTTATTACGTACCTGATGTAGGTTATTACGTACCTGATGTAGGTTATTACGTACCTGATGTAAGTTATTGCGTACCTGATGAAGGTTATTACGTACCTGATGTAGGTTATTACGTACCTGATGTAGGTTATTACGTACCTGATGTAGGTTATTACGTACCTGATGAAGGTTATTACGTACTGATGAAGGTTATTACGTTCCTGATGAAGGTTATTACGTACCTGATGAAGGTTATTACGTACCTGATGTAGGTTATTACGTACCTGATGAAGGTTATTACGTACCTGATGAAGGTTATTACGTACCTGATGAAGGTTATTACGTACCTGATGTAGGTTATTACGTACCTGATGAAGGTTATTACGTACTGATGAAGGTTATTACGTACCTGATGAAGGTTATTACGTACCTGATGTAGGTTATTACGTACCTGATGAAGGTTATTACGTACCTGATGAAGGTTATTACGTACCTGATGAAGGTTATTACGTACCTGATGAAGGTTATTACGTACCTGATGAAGGTTATTACGTACCTGATGTAGGTTATTACGTACCTGATGAAGGTTATTACGTACCCGATGTAGGTTATTACGTACCTGATGAAGGTTATTACGTACCCGATGAAGGTTATTACGTACCCGATGAAGGTTATTACGTACCTGATGAAGGTTATTACGTACCTGATGTAGGTTATTACGTACCTGATGAAGGTTATTACGTACCTGATGTAGGTTATTACGTACCTGATGAAGGTTATTACGTACCTGATGTAGGTTATTACGTACCTGATGAAGGTTATTACGTACCTGATGAAGGTTATTACGTACCTGATGTAGGTTATTACGTACCTGATGAAGGTTATTACGTACCTGATGTAGGTTATTACGTACCTGATGTAGGTTATTACGTACCTGATGTAGGTTATTACGTACCTGATGAAGGTTATTACGTACCTGATGAAGGTTATTACGTACCTGATGTAGGTTATTACGTACCTGATGAAGGTTATTACGTACCTGATGTAGGTTATTACGTACCTGATGAAGGTTATTACGTACCTGATGTAGGTTATTACGTACCTGATGAAGGTTATTACGTACCTGATGTAGGTTATTACGTACCTGATGTAGGTTATTACGTACCTGATGGAGGTTATTACGTACCTGATGTAGGTTATTACGTACCTGATGTAGGTTATTACGTACCTGATGTAGGTTATTACGTACCTGATGTAGGTTATTACGTACCTGATGTAGATTATTACGTACCTGATGAAGGTTATTACGTACCTGATGAAGGTTATTACGTACCTGATGTAGGTTATTCAAGAAACGCGTCGTGCGAACTAAATTAGATATCTACGTTTTTTATTGTTTTTTTTTTAAACTAGGAAAAAAGAACGCGTTCCTTTGTGGTTATAAAACTTTCGATAATGGCCAATAAGAATACTGTATTAAGTACATTAAGTGTTCTGATTAGAGGATGAGTACGATACTCGTATCCGGAAGTTCTACAACCAAAAGCCATTGTCTTACGGGTATTCCGAAATTGTCCAACCAGAACAAAGTATTTATTTGATGCAGTGTTCCGAATTATTATTTTTTTCGAGTACGCGTTCAAACTCATGCTCGTAAATTTGATGACCGTCAGACCTGGTTTCATTTGGGTTCTTGAGCACGAATCCTTGCCATCTGATCCCTTATATTTTCTGATTGTTTTAGATGTTATGTGTCACTAGTGATGTTTTCTATACAGACAGATATGGTTGTATAGTTCTAGACAGATATGGTTGTATAGTTCTGTGAATGGTAATAAACATGTAACTTACATCGCCGCAAGTGAAGTCCAACAACTTAAATTGATATCCTGTAAGCCTTGGTGTTACATGTATCATTAAGAAAACATTTATATTTAGTTTATACTTTCAAAGAAACAGATCTTACTCCAGTTTATCGCGGAGTAATAAAATCATCATAAATTTGTTACATTACATGTTTGATATTCAGTACAATTTCCGCCTAAAACGAAGTTTGGTTCTCAAGTTGATTTATCTATTTTCTTTTTATATGGAGTTTATGCCAAAATTTATTTCATGTGTAAAGTATACCACGATATATATTTTAATATTGGGGCCTTCGTGGTCGTGATCGTATGGTAGTTTGATCTACAACTACCTATGCAATCAGTGCCTATCATTACTAAAGTTGTAAATTCGAGCCCGCTCATGGCGGGTGTACTCGATAGAACATTATGTGATAAAGTTTGTCAGTGACTTGCGACAGGTCGGTGGCTTTCTCCGGGTACTCCGGTTTTTTCCATCAATAAAACTGACCCCCTCTATTTTCATACTTTAAAACTATGTTGATATTGTCAATATCAATGGAGGAAATACAGTTATTTACTAGTACTCACTTTCTTGCCTTTACTTCTTACTGAACTACCAGGAAGTAATGTGCCATCTTTCGTTACACGTTCCGGAAAACCAAATAATCCATATAATTCTATAGTATTGATAACAAGAGAGTTGGCCTCGGCATAACCATTGTGAACAACTGAGTATTCCAAATACTTCCCCTGTAAAATAATTAAAAGAATGTTTTGGCAATTTTCTTAAAACAAAACACACACAAACACATTCCCACTTCCCTTGCCAATGCACAATGCAGTGTGGGTGACCAATTTGTAAACTTGCAACTTTATATATTTGCTTCCAGTAATCTTGTTTTGATTCTCGCTAGCTGCTTAATTACTGATACTGTTTACCTTAAACGAGCATCTGAGCTACACCTGGCTTGGTTCGTGGGGTCCGAGTTTTCTGTGTTGTGTTGTGCTTATTTTACTTGTTGACAGTTTCTCTGGATTGTCTTCGTCCTGTATCCTGTGTACACAAATGTTGTCAGTTTCTTTGGATTGTCTTCGTACTGTATCCTGTGTACACAAATATTGCTAGTTTCTCTGGATTGTCTTCGTCCTGTATCCTGTGTACACAAATGTTGCCAGTTTCTCTGGATTGTCTTCGTACTGTATCCTGTGTACACAAATATTGCCAGTTTCTTTGGATTGTCTTCGTCCTGTATCCTGTGTACACAAATGTTGTCAGTTTCTCTGGATTGTCTTCGTACTATATCCTGTGTACACAAATGTTGACAGTTTCTCTGGATTGTCTTCGTCCTGTATCCTGTGTACACAAATGTTGACAGTTTCTCTGGATTGTCTTCGTCCTGTATCCTGTGTACACAAATGTTGTCAGTTTCTCTGGATTGTCTTCGTCCTGTATCCTGTGTACCAAATGTTGCCAGTTTCTCTGGATTGTCTTCGTCCTGTATCCTGTGTACACAAATGTTGTCAGTTTCTTTGGATTGTCTTCGTACTGTATCCTGTGTACACAAATATTGCTAGTTTCTCTGGATTGTCTTCGTCCTGTATCCTGTGTACACAAATGTTGCCAGTTTCTCTGGATTGTCTTCGTACTGTATCCTGTGTACACAAATATTGCCAGTTTCTTTGGATTGTCTTCGTCCTGTATCCTGTGTACACAAATGTTGTCAGTTTCTCTGGATTGTCTTCGTACTATATCCTGTGTACACAAATGTTGACAGTTTCTCTGGATTGTCTTCGTCCTGTATCCTGTGTACACAAATGTTGTCAGTTTCTTTGGATTGTCTTCGTACTGTATCCTGTGTACACAAATATTGCTAGTTTCTCTGGATTGTCTTCGTCCTGTATCCTGTGTACACAAATGTTGCCAGTTTCTCTGGATTGTCTTCGTACTGTATCCTGTGTACACAAATATTGCCAGTTTCTTTGGATTGTCTTCGTCCTGTATCCTGTGTACACAAATGTTGTCAGTTTCTCTGGATTGTCTTCGTACTATATCCTGTGTACACAAATGTTGACAGTTTCTCTGGATTGTCTTCGTCCTGTATCCTGTGTACACAAATGTTGACAGTTTCTCTGGATTGTCTTCGTCCTGTATCCTGTGTACACAAATGTTGTCAGTTTCTCTGGATTGTCTTCGTCCTGTATCCTGTGTACCAAATGTTGCCAGTTTCTCTGGATTGTCTTCGTCCTGTATCCTGTGTACACAAATGTTGTCAGTTTCTCTGGATTGTCTTGGTACTGTATCCTGTGTACACAAATGTTGCCAGTTTCTCTGGATTGTCTTCGTCCTGTATCCTGTGTACACAAATGTTGCCAGTTTCTCTGGATTGTCTTCGTCCTGTATCCTGTGTACACAAATGTTGTCAGTTTCTCTGGATTGTCTTCGTACTGTATCCTGTGTACACAAATGTTGCCAGTTTCTCTGGATTGTCTTCGTCTTGTATCCTGTGTACACAAATGTTGCCAGTTTCTCTGGATTGTCTTCGTCTTGTATCCTGTGTACACAAATGTTGTCAGTTTCTCTGGATTGTCTTCGCACTGTATCCTGTGTACACAAATGTTGTCAGTTTCTCTGGATTGTCTTCGTACTGTATCCTGTGTACACAAATGTTGCCAGTTTCTCTGGATTGTCTTCGTCCTGTATCCTGTGTACACAAATGTTGCCAGTTTCTCTGGATTGTCTTCGTCCATTCTTGATTGCCTCTTCGGTTTTCTCTGACTTTTATTTACGGTGCATCACATGACAAAGAAATTATAAATACAGCAGATTTTGTTTTGTCGAGATTAAAATAAGCAACCATGTCGAAAAATCTATCTACATGTATATACTAATTTATGATAGAATTTTAGTCTACCTCTTTACCTTAACACATGTTTTTTCTTCTGGAAAAAAGTGTTCATTTGCTACTATCGACAATTGGTATTAGTCTCAGTTGTAGTGTATCGAGTTATGTGTGATCGCAACTAGAACAGACTACAGTTTAAGCTATACGTGGTAGCGACTTATCTGATTTCGATGTATGTAATTGATTAATTAAAGTTATTGATGTTTCAATAATGTTTCTGATAAATCATGGTGGTCAGTTTTATTTGTGGACGAAACAGGAGAACCGTGGAAAGGCCACTGACAAAGTTTAACACCTAACACATAATGTTGAATTAAGCATAGTTCGCCATGCGCGGAAATCAAACTCTTTGGGGATGATAGGTGCTACTTTCGGATTTAGAGGGCCAACTCCCCCCCCCCCCCCCCCCCCCCCCCCCCGCCCCCACCCCAAAATAGCAAAACATATGTTACACAGCATTTATTTTATCAGTATATACCGTAACGATTGTAATTCATCAAACTCCGCTGCTTACTGGCTATACCCTGTATCCATTCGGGACCAAGATGGTCCCGCACATACCTCACTTAGAATTGACACCCTTCCTAACGTCAAAATCTGGATACGTGTCTGGATTTCGTAGCTAGATGAAATCCAAAATAACATATAGTATGGCAAAAAATGTCACTTAATCGCTAAAGCATGTGTAAATCATGTAAATATTATGTTGCAATCAGTCAGTGGTGTGAAAATCAAGGCTGTAAAGTTAACAACCGATATGGCTTTACTTGATATAGTTTATCAAAGCACATGAATGTTTGGTTGGTAAATAAATTGCCATGGGGAAATGTAATATTTATGGAACTGCTGTTGAAAATACAGGAATTTTTTGTTCGTAAACCATCCGCCAATGGCAATGGGGAAATACACATTATATTATAACGTTGACAATAGCAAGTGCATGGCAAATACGTTATCATTTTAGTAACAACAGCAGTAACTAGAGATCAAATGTGTATTTTGTATTTACCTTAATGGCTGTCATCTCAGCTTTTAAATACTCTCCCCGTTCCACAGAATCTGAAAAAGGCAATACATTCAAAATGACAAACGACATTAGTTAATGCTGACTAATATAGTAAAATATCTATATGAATATGACCATAGGAATATTAAATACTAGTATGTTTGATAAATTATATTCATTTGAAATTCTTGATGTCAAAATAACATTTCATACATGTTGCAAATTATGGAGGGTGTATAGATAATACATAACCCGAAGACCATATATTTATATGTACCAAAAGTGATAGGAAACACGTTGGTCTAAATAATTAACAGATTATTGGTAACCATAGAAGATTTTGGATATTTTGTTGAGGTCTTTTGGTTTAATCACTCCTAAAGACTCATAAATTATTTGGCTTTCCAAACATGTGACGTTGAGTGTACCTGATGAAGATTATTCCAGAAATACGTTCTGGAAAGTAAATTAGATATACATGTATATGTTTTAGCAGATATCCGAAAGTCATACCGTTCCGGAGCACCTGAGTTCACCCCCGGTTTTTAGTGGGGTTCGTATTACTTGATCTTTAGTTTTATATGTATGTTTTGTTGATCGTTGTTTGTACTTTTGGCCATTGTGTTGTCTGTCCTTCTAATTACCCATTTGGTATCTTCAAACTCTAATTTCATAATATTATTTTTCATGATTTTAATAATTGAATTATTGAATTGTCTTCATATATTGTTACGATATGTATTTCATGTCATGTTTTCATTGGTTGTTTATATAGAAGAGGTAACAAAGGGGTAATCAGAATCCGTAGTTTGTTGTTTATATAGAAGAGATAACAAAGGGGTAATCAGAATCCGTAGTTTGTTGTTTATATAGAAGAGATAACAAAGGGGTAATCAGAATCCGTAGTTTGTTGTTTATATAGAAGAGATAACAAAGGGGTAATCAGAATCCGTAGTTTGTTGTTTATATAGAAGAGATAACAAAGGGGTAATCAGAATCCGTAGTTTGTTGTTTATATAGAAGAGATAACAAAGGGGTAATCAGAATCCGTAGTTTGTTGTTTATATAGAAGAGATAACAAAGGGGTAATCAGAATCCGTAGTTTGTTGTTTATATAGAAGAGATAACAAAGGGGTAATCAGAATCCGTAGTTTGTTGTTTATATAGAAGAGATAACAAAGGGGTAATCAGAATCCGTAGTTTGTTGTTTATATAGAAGAGATAACAAAGGGGTAATCAGAATCCGTAGTTTGTTGTTTATATAGAAGAGATAACAAAGGGGTAATCAGAATCCGTAGTTTGTTGTTTATATAGAAGAGATAACAAAGGGGTAATCAGAATCCGTAGTTTGTTGTTTGTACTTTTGTACTTTTTCGCTTGGCCATTATGTTGTCTGTTCTTCTTCAATATACGGATTCTGATTACCCCTTTGATATCTTCAAACTCTTCATAAAGTTAGAGAGTGATCACGTCTGTAGTAAGTATATACGAACAATAAAAATAGAGAACTATGGCATCACCTGTCACTAAAAAGTAGAACAGAACTGAACATAAAGATTTAAAACACAAATAACAAATAATACTAATTAAGTGTTCAGACACTAATTACGAAAGCAGGTTATTATCTTAATTGATATACCAATAGATTCTCCATCGTCCCAAAATAATTCTCCTTTAGCTGTTGTGTCTTTATCAAATGCTACTATTAGTCCCATAGGCCGCTGACGACTTTAGATGATAATGTGAAAATAAATTAAAACAACAACATTAGATTACTATGATTTACCCTTAAATTCAGGGGCCGTCGTGATCGTGATCGTATGGTAGTTGGATTTACAACTACCTGTGCAATCAGTGCCTATCACCATAAACGTTGTGAGTTCGAACCCCATTCATGGCGAGATGTAGTCGATACAATAGTATGTGTTAAAGTTTGTCAGTGACTCGCGACAGGTCGGTGCTTTTCTCCGGGTTCTCCGGTTTCCTCCACCAATAAAACTGAAATATAGTTGAAAGTGGCGTTAAACACCATAAACCACCACCAATCACCCTTAAATTCAATCTCATTTCAACATTACCAGCATTTTTAAAATATATCCCAAGTACAACTTCTTATAATGTAGTAAAATCAAAACAATTCATCATAAAAACATTGGGTAATGTAGATATTGGTCAGTAATATGTTTTATATGTTAAATGTTTAGGTCAATTAGCTCATTAGACTATTTAATTCGGACCCTCTTAATAAACATATAAACTTTTAGGAAAGTAGTGGCGTCCAACATTAACCCATGCAGTTATTAGGATGGGTTTCTGGAGTTTGTAGGGAATATTTGGGGTTTGGGTAAAACTAAAGAAGCAGTTAAAGACCAAAAAATAATTATAAAAATGAAATCAACATCTGCTACAGTATTTTATTTACATGTATCTTCGACATTTATTTGATAATTGGTATGGTAACTATTGTTGGTAGCAATTTTGTTTTTCAATTTCTCTAAGCATCTAATTAACTCTTTAAATATTCATGTGAAGTTCGACTGTAAACTGTACATCAATTTTCAGAGAAAAAATTACACTGATACATATGTCAGAAACCCGGTATGGATAGAAACTACTGTTTGATTGTATTTATTGTATATATGTCATCCAGTGATACATAGAAAGTTGCAAAATGTTGTGTACATGAAAAAAAAAAATCGATGTTAAAAAAAAAAATGGGGGGAGGAGCAATCAGATGCATCATATAGGGTCCTGTCCACAAGTACCTGTGATCAAGAATGGACAATCAGAGACACAGGCAACATTGCGAACAGGACAAAGACCGAAGACAAATAAAACAGAAAAAACAACAGATTAGGTATACGGACCCCATCAACCCCCCCCCCCCTCCCCCATCCTCCCCCCAAAAAAAACAATACGAGGGGTGAACCGAGGATGCTTCGCGAAGGATATACAATGCAGTTCCTGTTTCATATAAGACATAGTCAAATCCGGTAAAAGTCTTGTCGGTGAAAGGGGAAAGAAAAATTCTACTTAATTTTGATGACCGTAGAATTTTTGCGGTGATGAATTTAACTCAGCACCAACATAGTAGCCTTGTTTTGAGTAGCTTTTGCATACAAGCCTAGAACTACATACGATTTGTGATATATAAATTCCACAATTAAATGCTTCTGAATTATGGTTATTGATGAATCAGAAGCTGACTATTGGAAAAGTGAAGTGATCACGTTTGGCGTAGAGTTTTGTTTTAATCTTATTTAAAATTGCATAAAAAATGCATTAAATATATCACAACACACATGACACACATTAGATAATAAATAATAAGCTTTAAAGGGGAGAAAACCCAAACTGAGGTACCATACATTTAATAAAAAACATATTTTCAAAATCAATGAGACAAACATACAAATTAAAATAAAAACATTTAGAAGCAACACTAAACAGATATATAAACTTGTATAGTATTACCTATATTGTGTTGTATTTGCTGGTTCTTGTGTTGGTAAAATATATCCACCACGTAAATGTAGAGGTATGATGGTCAAGGGTGCATCTACAGTAATGTGTTTACCAGTTTCTGAAAACTCCTCACCCTGAAATTAGCCCACAACAATAATGTGTAAGAAGAGTTTGAACATACCAAAGGGGTAATCAGAATCCGTATATCGAAGAAGAACAGACAACGCAATGGCCAAAAGAAAAAGTACAACAGGACAAATAACGATCTACAAAACATATACATAAAACTAAAGATCGAGTAACACGAATCCCACTAAAAACCGGTGATGAACTCAGGTGCTCCGGAAGAGTATGCAGTTCCTACTCCACTAGTGACACCCGTCGTGTTATTCTAGTTACAAACCCGGTGATAAGTCATGAATGAGGAAAGGATCGAGAAGTGTTTACGACAAGTGGAACATATCCGTGGTCATTTGTGACACAGATATTCTATAGCGATCAACCAAGTCATGGTGGTGACCGTAAAACTTTCGAAGTGACGACTTCAACGTAACCAAGAGGAACCATTGGTTCGGTAGCTTCCTTGTTAGCAGCAACCTTCTATCAAGAAAATCCTGATAGGAACCACAAACTCTGGAATATCGTATCAGCTGAGATATATATACTCCATATGCAGGTGCTTTTGGAATGTTGCTACATATAAATGGAAAGTTCACAAGGGGAAAATTGAAATCATCTCTTTTGTCGTAAAGTTTCGTTCTTAACTGTCAATTTCGAGGTGTAGATCACGGTATGAAGCTAACCTATCTGTATCTGTGGTATCCTTTATTTCAAGCTCAATGGGATAGATGCGATCAGCGAAATCACCAACCTAGAATTAGTTAGTGACAGGACATCATCTATATAGCATCTACACGTATATAAATAAATCGGTATAAACAATTTTGAGCATCTATAATCTGTTAAAATACAAATAAAAACGCACTAAACGTAGTTTCTTTATAATATTTGAGAATACAAAATTAAAACAACAATCAAAGCATGTTGATCCAAATAAATTTACGGCGAGTTGAAATCTAGACTAGTCAACTTTGTATATTTTCTCCTACAATACTGTTCAGCACAGCCGTACTGTATGATAAGAACTTATAGAAAGAATTAAAGTAGTCACTGTAAATAGTGAATGAACTAACTCGTAAATACGACTGCTTTGTGTGGGTAAACATCTTTGCAGTGGTAATTTTACTAAGAACTAACCAAACGTAATGGGGAAGATAAAAGTAGAATTGATGGTCATTTTTATTAAGGGCTTACTTAAAAGATTAACGTAGAATTTATGATAATTTGTGGTGGTCGTTGTACTAAGAGCTAACACCAAAACGTAATTGGGATCATAGAAGTAGAATTCATTAGTGAACACCTTTTATGACATTTGGAGTAGCAATTTTAAGAACTAACCAAACGGAATTGAGAAACGGATGCAGAATTTATTATCATTTCATTATACTAAGGGATCACCAACGAAGATGAAAGTAGAATTTATGACTTAGTACCTTCCGTTAGTAGTATTCTATCGTTTCAAAGTCTTTTTGGACAAAATGACAACAAAATATGTAATTTTACTTACATCGTAATAGCTATACCATCGCTGCCTTGGGAAATAACCATCAACAGTAGTTTTACCCTACAATGATTATAATATTTACAAACATACAAGTCCATTTTTTTATATCCATGATGCTTTACAACGTGGTTGAGTTAAAAACCATCCAATGCAATTTCACATGGACGTCCTTTGCCTCTGCTGGTGGACTATTTGTCCCCGAGGGTATCATCCGCCCAGTAGTGAGTGCTTCGGTACTGACATGGTTTATTAGATATATTTTTTATCGAAATTTACAGTTGCTAATTAATGTAATTTTTATTAAAACTAAGGCACTCCTCCCTCAAGCATAGGTGACCTTAGTATATTTTGATTATTCTGTTTATGCCCTTTGGTAGTTTTGCTTCCAACGATTTTAAAATTATTTGGCTTTCAAATATTTTGACTTTCCAGAAAATTGTCGTGCACACTAAATTTGATATCTACTTTTAATTAATATACTAGGAAAAATAAAACATAACATTTTCTATAGCTACGTTTTTATTAAGCCAATGGAATTAATAATATTGGCCTCTAGGTATTTTGATTATCCATAAAGTTGTTCACACTGCAATAAAAATAAAACTATATTTTCTGTGTTTTATTTGAATAATTTGGCAATTGGTATACATGAATGATGTTAACAGTTACATGACTTGACTGTTGTTTGATGTAACCTGGATGAAACTTCAAATAAAACCAGCTTACTTTTATATATATTCCATATTTTAGCAAGAGTAACACGACGAGTGCTACTAGTGGAGCATTTCACTCCCAGTTTTGTGTGTGGTTCGTGTTACTCAATCTTTATTTTTCTATGTAGTGTTTTGTGGATCAGTGCTTTCCATATTGTTCTTTTCCTCTTAGCCATTGTATTGTCTGTCCTTCGATTTACGACTTCTGATTTCCTCTGTAATATCTTTTTTCTTTAAACATAGTGTATGATAAATGTAATTTTATTCAATATTTCAATAGTACCTCTTCTAAAACTGGTGTAACCAAAAATGCTGGTCCTAGAAGAAACTGTCGGTCTATATCTCTCGTAGCTTTATCCTGTGGAAACCTGAAAGAGATAGTCTCTCGGTATAATGTTCATAACAAATGCAATGCGACGCATTGAAAATAAACGTTAGAGAATATCGAAGGGGCAATCAAAAATGGACAATGCAGAAAAACTGGCAACATAGGGTACATAAGACGAAGGAAAACAAAACAAAGACACAACACTATATGTAAATAAGACATGCGCCCTCCTACAAACAACTGGGGGTAAATACGAACCGAGTATAGGTATATAAGACATGCACCCTCCAACAAACAACTGGAGGTAAATACGAACCGAGTATAGGTATATAAGACATGCGCCCTCCTACAAACAACTGGAGGTAAATACGAACCGAGTATAGGTATATAAGACATGCGCCCTCCTACAAACAACTGGAGGTAAATACGAACCGAGTATAGGTATATAAGACATGCGCCCTCCTACAAACAACTGGAGGTAAATACGAACCGAGTATAGGTATATAAGACATGCACCCTCCAACAAACAACTGGAGGTAAAGACGAACCGAACATACATGTAGGTATATAAGACATGCACCCTCCAACAAACAACTGGAGGTAAAGACACACCGAGTATAGGTATAATATGATATATAATGTTAAAACGATTTTAACCCGGCATACATTTGATTCATTGAAGTCATTTCCTGTTCATATCTTAGGTTTATATTCTTATTTTACACCACCATGCTTCAAATGCTTTTATTTCTTGTTCTATTTGCAACAAGCAAGTTGTTATACTTACTCAAATACTTATGTCATTTCCTGTTCATATCTTAAGTCTATTTTTATATAACATCATCATGTTTTTTATTTAGTTTTCCACTATTATAACGAGCAAGACAGGAATACATAATTTATTAGTCTTTTAAGTATATTTTTACATATAGGTTTTATACTTACTCAAATACTAAAGGTCTTGCAACCATAGAAGCTGTTGTGTGTGCTAAATGAAACTGTGTGTACATATATGGTAATATTTTGTATCGGATGTGGAGGGCACGTCTAGCAATACTTATAAAAGCTTCGTCCCAATAGGCAGGATCTTGGTGCTGCAAAAAAAAAAATTTGTGATGCTGGAAACGGGAAATGTGCAAACTGCTTTTTTCAAAAATACAGAACATAATTTGTTTTTTCCTACGATTTTTCCATTAGAATTTGGAACTGTTTCCGATAGTGTGGTATTTTTTGTTTTTCATTTTTTACAAAATCTACATGAAACGTAACAAATAAATAATAACTCCATTATGTTCTGTGTCACACTCTGCTAAAGACCGAACGACGATTCATTCAGCAACCATGTATATTGAAACAGAATTTAAATATTACACTACACCTTTTGTTAATATCGAATATAGAAACAAACAAGATCTAGTCCAACAAGGTCTTGTTTAAATCGATATTATCCCTACTAGACACAATCTAGTTCATCTACGATGCATCTGTGAATAGGCTACATTTGACTTTCGGGATTCATTGGTTTTATACACTGTAGGTAAAATACACCAAAAAGGATCACAATTGCCCCACAACAACAACAACTTCCGTTTTCTCTATATGAACCCAATGCCTATAGTCATCTTTAAACTTTACCATTGGTCAGTTATGTATTGATGTAATTTTCAATGTTCAATCTAGATTAACACGACGGGTGCCACTAGTGGAGCAGGAACTATTTACCCTTCCGGAGTTCACCTCCAGTTTTTAGTGGGGTTCGTGTTACTCGATCTTTAGTTTTATTTGTATGTTTTGTAAATCGCTGTTTGTCCTTTTGTACTTTTCTCTTTTGGCCATTGTGTTGTCTGTTCTTGAATATACGGATTCTGATTACCCCTTTGGTATCTTCAAACTCTTCTTTACGTGGAAACGTTTACAAGAGCGCAATGCCATTCTATATATAAAACATAATCTGTTGAGTGTGGTTAATTGTGGGGTGAAACCTTATCTCACAATTTATTTTCTATACAATTTTACCATGAAAAACTAATTAGAAGACAATGCATGGTTTTCTTAAACTCTTGTTTTCATAATTTCAATGAATATACTATTGCATTTACTCACAGGCCATCCTTTAGCATTATGATTTCGAGCAAATGGATAAAAGGCACCAAGTTGTGACCATCTTAGACACATTTCATATTGTGCAGCAAACCAAAAACCACAAATATCTGCTCCTATCTGGAAAAGTTAAGAGATAAAATATGGTATAGAAAAAAAACATGAAATGAGTTGCTACAAATAATTTACCAGACTTTGTCTACATATTTAAAGTTTATTCAAAGTTGATTGTTATAACGAAGTCATGACAATATCCAATTCAATTATGCATGTCTTTTGAGAAAAAGAAAACTTAAATAAAAAAACCCAAAGTAAAATAGTTAATAACAGTTAGATTAGATTAAACTTTATTGTTAACTATATAACATTTGGATCGGACACAAGTTATTCCAACTTACAAAGGTCCTCTCCACATATTTACATACAATTATATATTCCATGCGCCAGCAAGTAATAATGTATTTATAATAATTACATTTTATACCAAACATTAGGAGAAAAAAGAAAGGATTTTTCAATAACAGTCGTGAATACTTAATCATGACATTGAATGAAACTTACCAATGGGAATCCGAACATACTGAATTCCAATATACCTGAAAAAGGTGTGTATCCATATAGAATAATAAAACAACAAGTCAGCTGCAGTGATTACACAAAAAAAAGGAATACACAAATTTCCAGTATTTACAATAGATTTTTGTAGATGCCGCTTGCATGTTATTTTTCCCAGTACCCTTCGGAGCACCTGCGTTCGCCCCCGGGTTTTAGTGGGGTTCGTGTTACTCGATCTGTAGTCTTATGTGTATGTTTTGTAGATCCTTGTTTGTCCTTTTTCTTTTGGTCATTGTGTTGTCTGTCCTTCATCGATTTACAGATTCTGATTACCCATTTGGTATCTTCAAACTCTTCTTAAAATTAAACACACAACGATTATCTAAAAGGTCATTTATATTGAAAACTTTCTTGTTCAATGTGACTCAATATGCCAGTTGAATACGGTTGTTTCGAATCATTTCCATTCCGTCAAATATTTTTTTATTTTCGTCCGCCAGATCACGTGATTTCGATGGACTAATCGGCATTGAACTTCCGGGGTCAATGTACACAACAAAAACTCCAATCGATATGTGCCGTTTTAACATTCGATCCTCAACTTAAAAAAATCTTAACATTTTCTGTAAAAATAAAAGACTGATATCAATTAAATTATTTTATTTGTATCAAAGACTTCAATGCAGAGACAAATACTTCTTTAAAATTAAATTTGTTTTCTTTCTTTATTTGCGGCTGTCAGCATCATCAAAGGAAAACGATCTGCCTTTATGTATATATTTCTGATATCAGACAGATAGTGGGGTACCGAACACCAGTATTTATTCAGCGGTTTCCTTAGCGTCTCCATATTACGATTACTTATTTTCTACCGCATCTACGACTATGATATGCTGACCTTGTCACAGTAATAGCATAAACACCGGAAGTCGCCTGCCGATTTGTTCAGACGTCAAAACAAGAAAAAGACGGAACGTGGTCGGAATTGACATGATTCGAAACAACCGTAGCATAAATTTATGAAGAATGTGACAATTTAAAATTTTTCATTAATAAGTCGTAACATCTTTTTCTCCCTCGAATATAGCGTCTGCCACTTTCAGTCAATAAGTTAATAACCAACCTGTTCTTATTAACAAAGGTCTATATCTTTGTAAATAATTTTACCTTAATAAAAGTCATATCTCTCATAAATAAAATCATTGTCGAAAGCACGAATTAGTCGACCATTACGGAATGTACAGCTTTGTTCTTTGTATATCATTAGACAACCTCGTCTCATTTGATCTGATACTGAGCATGTAAATAAGGACTTAGCGACAGTTGCTATACATAGAAGCTTCTAATCACTTTATCTCAAGATTTTATACTTATTAAGTGGGCTTCGTGTTGCTCCATCTTTATCTCCCTGTCTTGTATTTTGTGAACCATTGTTTGTCTTTTTATCCGTTTTCATTTTAGTATTGACTGTCCTTCGATTTATAGCCTCTGATTAACACTTATGGTATCTTTAAACTTTTATTCATATTGTCTAGTCTTTTATTATTTCATTTCTATTTTATTCCTCGGTGTTATTGTTTATAATGATATAACTGAAATACTGTTGAAAGTGGCGTTAAACACCATAACCCTAACCTCCTAACCGTTATTGTTTCTGAACATATTTGCAAGGTTCCGCCTATTTTAGCTTGTTTACAGTTGTTCTAATGTGAAATATATCAAGTGTTACAAAGGGTACACAAAATAGCTAATACAATGCTAATATAATATACTGTAAGCTTTTGTTGGACCCAAGTGACAACGAAACACAATTATATGATATATTTACCAATGATAGACCATGGTATTTGTCTCCACTGACTTTGATTATCACCCAGCCATTTGAAGGAATATTTCCCCGTACCAGCAAATGATGCTCGTGTCATAATAAATGGTCGGGTTTTATTCCATAACGTTGTCATCGCTCTATAAAGAAAATTGCTTATGCTTACTAGCAAAAAAGTGGGAGTTCAAGTGAATAACTTAGAAAATCCATATGAAACTCAATTATCTAAGCGAATAGTCCATCAACATCTCCTGCTCCAGACATAAACACCGTCATGAATAAGAACGGTATCACATCCTCTTACACGGAAATGTCCGTGTGAATCGTATTACTTGAAATGACATATTCCTCTTAGAAATCCTGCTAAAAGGATATACCATTCTTTTTACGTACCCCACCCCTCACATTTCTATTGGGTTGTTATTATCCTTCCGGTGGTTTATTTTGAGCATTTCCTTGTTTGACTTAATATGTACTATTGTACATCGACTTAGATGTTGTTTTTTCCTACTTTGGATTGTGATTTTGTGTACCTTTCCTTGATTAGTATTTTATTTTTATTCTCTTAATGAAGAATGTAAATACAAAACTTGAATTACCACAATTTAGCATTTTTAATATTAATGTCAGGTTAAATAAAGTCAGAGAAAACCGAAGTGGCAATCAAGAGAATCTGACAACATTTGACACACAAGACACAAGACGAAGCAAAAAAAAACCCCAACACAATATGTGTTGGACACCACTATACGCAAACAAACACAAATAACGTAAATAAGACATGCGCCCTCCTCCAAACAACTGGAGGAAAAGATGAACCGAACATCGTTTTTATGCCGAAATCGTAACGGACATCACAACACATAATTCAGAACGTAAAGACGCATAATAGGACAAAACAAAAGCTAAAACGATGAGCAACACGGACCCCACTAAAACCCGGAGGTGAACTCAGGTGCTCGCGAAGAGTAAACAGGTCCTGCTTCTTATAAGACACCCGCTGTGTTACTCATATATAAAGTCAAATCCGGTAAAAGTCTTGGCAGTGATAGGGGAAAGGAAACATCTACGATAAAAGTAAAAGATCCATTGTCATTTAAGATGTGAATATTTCATAACGGTCAACCAGATCGTGATGACGACCGTAAAACTGACCATCATTATATAACTGAAATAATATTGAAAATGGCGTTAAACATCCTAATCCTCATAACCCGTTTCCTGAAAGATTAAGCCTTACAAAACAAATAACAACAATTTCACCAATATCAACAAAACGAACAATCACATCTAACATTCACTCAATGAACACAAAAAATACCACTACCTATGCTAATGTCATAATACAAGGTACGTACATGAGGTCAAATACAGTAACAAATCATTGGAAACCACTCAATGAATTTATATTTATATCATAAAAACGATTGTTCACCTGTGTTCACAACCCTTACTACTCCCGTTGTTTTGTGAGGGATATGTTGCACAAACTTTAGCGAGTAATGATTCGTGGAAAATTGTCTATGTTTTTCTCATTTTACTTTTGGCCATTGTTTTGTCTGTCCTTCGATTTACGGCATCTGATTACCCCTTTGGTATCTTCAAACTTTTCTAAATATCCACAATTGTTCATGCTGACCTTTGTAGAGACATTATCAATAAGAAGGGTTTGAAGATATCAAAGGGGTAATAAAAATCCGTAAATCGAAGGACAGACAATTCAATGGCAAAAAAAAAAAGTACAACTCAGGTGCTCCGAAAGGGTAAGCAGTTCCTGCTCTACTAGTGGCACCCGTCGTGTTAATCTAGTAACAAACCCGGTTATAAGTCCTGAAAGAGGAAATGACCGTGAAGTGTTTCCAACAACAATACTAATACTTACTTGTAAGTAACAATACTCTCAGCATGTCCATATAAGCTATGCACTGCATAATGGTCGCCCCAGTGTTGCTTAGAGTCCATACATATAGTTTTATAAAACAGGTTGCCTTTATCCCAATCCAAAATATCTGTTAAGTTATATTGTGGAAAAAACCGTTTAAACAGTGATGGTCAACAATACCACCAATATCCACAAAAACCAATAACCATCTCTCACCTCAACCATTGAACATCAAATAGATCACGACATAACTATGGTGTTGGAATTCCAGGTCTTGTGACAGGCACACACATTTGGTGGGGTTAAACCGGTTACTGGAATCTCAACCTTACCCCAAGATTTTATTTCAGAGGTCAGAATATTTTCTTGATCGTGATCGTATTGTAGTTGGATTTACAACTACCTCTGCCAACAGTGTCTATCATCACAAAAGTTGCGAGTTCGAGTCCCGTTCATGGCGAAGTGTACTCGATACAACTTTAAGTGATAATGTTTGTCAGTGACTTGCGGCAGGTCGTTGGTTTTCTCCGGGTACTCAAGTTTCCTCCACCAATAAAAACTGACAGCCACGATATAGCTGAAATATTGTTGAAAGTGGCGTTAAACACCACAACCCCCTTTTCAATACAGAACTAATTTTCTTATGAACAATTATAATGTAGTATTGTACGATGTGTATCAGCAAGGCTACAATAAATCAAAGAACAAATTAAGTATTTTTTTCTGTCATATGTGACGTTTACATACTATATTTCAGATATAGACAATACAACAAATATTCATGACTGACATTAAAAAACACACGGAAAAATTCTATTAATCTTGTAGTAATTTTTGTGTGGTGTTGAGATATTGTTTACAACTAACATAGCACAATTGTAATGAGTAATTAAAAACCAAATTGGGTTTAATATTAAATTAGAAATAAATTTGGTTACAATGTGAAAAAATTATTTTCATAAACTGCATTCATCACTTCGAAAGTTTTACGGTCGACACCATGACTTGGTTAAACATTACGGAATATCTATCATTCATGACCACGAATATTTTCCGAATTTTTAACAATAGTAACACGGCGGGTGCCGCTCGTGAAACTGCTTACCATTCCGAAGTTATTTCCGGTTTTCGTGTGATTCGTGTTGCTCAATCTTTAGTTTTCTGTGTTTTGCATTGTAGATCATTGTTTGTCCCCTTTTCTTTGGCCATTGTATTGTCGGTCCTTCTTCCATTTACGCATTCTGATTACCTCATCAAACTTTTCATGGAAAAAATAGCACAAGCAGACTATTTACACTATATATTATATGACTTACGAGGCACATATGGTGGATAATTCAGCTCATTATTTCTGCATCCATCAAAAGACCCTTGTACAAAGTTTGCTGGCTCGTTCATGTCCTTTATAATAATCAAGTATTAAACAGCATTGATATTGAACCATCAATCTGATTCTCGCTTTGGTGTCAACAACGATACGTGTAGATACAGGTGCAAAATAAAAATATTATTCCAAATGGCTTAAAATATTACTGGACTTAGAGATAACCGATTAACAAGATTAAGAGACAACCGTGTGGTGCAAGATATAGGCGAACAAATTTGTTGTTTAATTCCTGATTTGTCTGGCACAACCGGATTTCCATGTAGATATTCTGGATTCGTATTGAATAACCGGATAATGTTCATGTGGTTATTCTGGATTTGTCTGGCATAACCGGATAATGTTCATGTGGTTATTCTGGATTTGTCTGGCATAACCGGATAATATTCATGTGGTTATTCTGGATTTGTCTGGCATAACCGGATAATGTTCATGTGGTTATTCCTGATTTGTACTGCCTACCTCCATTGAAAAATGTGTTTTTCTTGATTTGACTGGCTGTCCAGTATAATTATTAGTCGTTTATTCCTGATTTATCTTGTCTACCCAGATAATAATTATGTAATTCTTCCTGACTTGACTTGCCTGTCCGGCTGTAGATATTGTGTGTATTCCCGTTTTATTAGTTCTATGATATATCTCTTTAAAAATTATCTTAAAATTGATAATAACTAAAATAAAATTAAAAAAAAAATATCATGATTATTCTCTGATCATTGCCACGTGGGTTAGCTTAATGTATTATCTAACCTTATCGAAAACGTCATCTAATGCACTATTCATCAACATAATATGAATGTAATTGTGTCAACATCCTAAAAGGAAATATAATCATACTTTGTTCTATGTTTCTTTTTTTGATTTTTAATAATGTGCATTATTATTAGAAATGACAGTATTTGTACTTACAATCCAAAGTCCGTCAACTTTTATGCCTTCTTCTTCATAAAAATACTTGATATATTTAATCCAATATGGAAGTGATTTGTTTATATCTGTAAAATCTGGGAATACAGTAATACCTGGCCAAACCTACATAATTAAATAAACAAAAACAACATGAAATAAACAAGTAGATCAAAAGATATAGACAATAAATGAAAAACATATGATATGATATTCACATTTTAACAAACATAATAATTGAAATAATGAAAAAATAAATCATGAAAGCTTGCATACACGATTTTACCCTTTAAACTAGTAGCTATTATTGGCATAAATATTAAACATGTAATAGTTTACCATCAGATCTGTAAAAGGTCTTGATTTAATTAAAAATTTTAGTTTGCATCAGTTGTGTATAATAATGTGGTATACTTTTTTTTCCACTAGATATGAAATATTACATACTAAAAATTCAAATGAACAGGGCACTTGAACATTATAGAGATATAATCCAGTTTATTGGATACTTTGTCATTCTTGTTTTGAGTAGCGATGATATGTGATCAGTCTCTTTCTTCTCATTTTGTGTTGGGACTTCATAGTTATATGAAATGGGTCATAACAGTTTTTTCACGCCATCTTTGTTATAAAGTGCTGTATCAAGTCAGGTAAATGAGCCATCATATTTTTACTGTCGTTTTGCTTTTGATCTTAAGATTTAATCATTTTAGTTGTCCTATATTTTTTGGTTTTCATATTTTGCTAGAAATACTCAAGTACAATTTAATTAGTTACAATTACACTTGCTCTAAGGTGCCTCCCTACATACGTTTCCTCAATCTAATAAATTCAATGTTTACTATGAACTTTTTTCTGAACAGATAAATTCATACCAAACATGTGTATAATTTCAATGATGGCCACAGTACAACTTAAAAAAACATAGGGACAAAATTTGGTATGTTGTCACAACTTGAAATATGTTAATATAATAAATATGTTCAGAGCTGTGTATTACTACCACTTCTTCACATAGGCAAGATGGAATGTTGATTTAGCTTACTGAATTATTTGAAGAATCGAAGCAATATTTGTTGCTTGATATTTAGTTTTCTGTGTAATGTTTTGTAGATAATTGTTTGTCCTTTTGTCTTTTTTTCTTTTGGCCATTGCGTTGTCTGTCCTTCTGCGACTTACGGTTACTGATTACCACTTAGGCATCTTTAAACTCTTCTGATAAACCACGTGACTGCCTAAACACTGATTATTGTTCGGATTATACCATCGATGACTATTAGTCCACTACCACAAACTCTTCTGATAAACCACGTGACTGTCTAAACACTGATTATTGTTCGGATTATACCATCGATGACTATTAGTCCACTACCAGAGGTATCGACATAGTGATAGTAATAAAACGTAAATATTTAAGTGTACTTTTAATTGTGTCTAGATGTCAATGTATGCTTAAACGTGATAAAGGTGATGTCAGTGTATATTTAAGCGCGTTTTATGTGTCAGAATATATTTAATGTGTGTCTCTGTGTTTAGCGATACAAACCTTTGAAAACAACACACTGTTATTATAATCTTTAATAAAAACATCCGAGTTTAACCCATCTTGGTACATTTCATAATTAGGACTATTAAGTCTGGCTTCGGCAACAATTGTCTTGTTAGCACCAATACCAGGATCCTATAATATGTAAATGTTTATCAATTATACATTAACAATAATTTACCACTGGTGACATTTCTGTCTCTGAATCTATTATTCTGTGTCAGAGTGTATTTTTTCGTTACTGTAATCTTGATTTATCATTGGCATGAAATTTGAATGAAAGAAATCAGTATTTCGACCAAAAAAATCTCTAATATATATGCAACTTTTGTCTCATTCATGTTGCTGTACATCCATCCATGAAATGAATATAAGAAATATATCATGCAGCATAACATAAACCCATATTGTAACTTCACGTGCTGTCTCTTAATCTTGATATATTACTGTATCTGCTACCCACGAGAAATGACAATAACATATTTTGGTGTAGAATCATCCAAGTATTCTATTATAATCAGCTAAATGATGTCATTGTCTGGTTTCTAGTAAAAAATAAAACTTATTTAATTTCTTTTGAATATTAATTTATTGCAAAATTAATAAATAATAAAATTTTGACTTACAACAATGATAACATACTTCTGTCCATTTTTGTGCAGTTCATCAACAAAGTCAGGCAAACCTTGGAATGTAGTTTTATCGTAAGTAAAATCAAAATATTTATACATGTAGTCAATATCTCCCCATTGTACATCCTGAAAAAAAGGCATTAGCTTAAAAATAGTATATGTCTTCTTGTTTGTAGATGTCGTCAAATAACAACTGTTAGACACAACATGAAACCGTGCTGAACGAGTGAAAGCTATTGAACGAGCCCACAAACAAAATAGAGTGAAACCTGTCGAAACCGAACCGAAAATAAACCAGGAATCTTGTATAAAGCAAACTTTAAAGACATTCTAAATATACGAAATCTTTGTTAATTTAAAACTGTATAAACCGAACACCTGTCTATTCCGAACAAAAACGTTTGTCCCACGGAGGTTCGGTTTAGATAAGTTTCACTATATTACACAATCTAATTAAAGTTAGTGTGTTGCATCTTTAAAAAAAAAATTGTATTGCCAAAGAAAAAAAATAAATAAAAGAAAAATACAGCAAATATCTAGTTTAAATTAGATTACATATCCCGCCAAAAGTCGCTCATGTGTGAAAACAAGATAATATATCCCTATTACATTTCAGATAGACTTAAAAGCTGGATTTTATTAAATCAAGAACATAATTGAATCTGTTTTGATTTGTTTAGGTCAACCAATATGGCAGCATCAATGATCTATTGCCGTTCTATGGTTTTTGCTTACAACTGAGTCAGATGAGAAATGGTAGCGGTATATGGCACTGGGCATAACGCCAAGCGATTGGGGCTTCAGAATTTGGAAATAACTCCTTTTCAATTTGATTATTTTTTAGGAAAGCCATTATTCTTTTTTACCGATTAAATTCGATGTCTACCCTTTTTATAATATAATATACGTGTTTGACGATCTTCGGTGTTTATATTAGTTTAGCAAAACAAAACTTGATAATTTATTTGACCAATTTTAAAAATACTATACTTGGAAAAAGGGTTTATCACTGCCAAAAATATATTTTACCTGAGATATTTCTGCTTGTTTGGTTCTTTCCACGACATCCTTGACAACAGTAATATTTTCATACCCCCATTTACACAAATGAAATCCAAGAGACCAATAGGGAGGCATCAATGGTTTTCCTACTGCCTACAAACATGATATTAAAGAGATTATAAATTAACTAAAAACTTGGTGATTAAAGGATTTGTTTTGTTTGGTACAATCAAGAGGCTGGGAACCCATATACATTGAAATAACATCGTGATACAACACTATTAAACCAACATTACAATAAAATTTTCTCATCCTATATATAGATCTAATCTAGAAAAGTTTGAAGATACCAAAGAAGTAATCAGATCTGCAGTCGTATATAGAAAAAAGATAAAAAATAAAATGGCCATAAGAAAAGGGACAAAAAGATAAATAATGATTCACAAAACTAAAGATTGAGCAACATGAAAATTCCACAAAAACTGGAAATTGAGCAACATGAAAATTCCACAAAAACTGGAAATGAACTCAGGTGCTTCGGAAGGGTATGCAGTTCCTGTTATTGCTTTTGCTCTTCATCTTACAGTCACCTTGCAGTTTTCAATAATCAGTATAATTTATTCCCAAGTCATGCAATTGAAAGGCACCTTTCTAATTTCTAATCAATAAAAAACACTACATGCTTGCTTCGTATCTCACAAATATCAAATACTGTCAACGTAACTTTACAAATATTGTCATCAATATGACTGTTATCACTCCAAAAATGAAAGAACAACAAAGCACCATTAATTTTCATAATTTTACTAAATAAAATGTGGACAAATAATCAATATCTTACCGAAATATATTGTTGTACAGCCTGTTGTGGAGTCGGTCCGAGAAATACGTAGAAATCAAGTACACCACCAATTACTTTATATGTGATGGCGGGAAACGGGTCAGGCTGAAGAACAACATCTGTGGAGTACACAACACTTAAATACAAATTTGAAGAAATTAGTGACACAATTTAATAGTAACAGTTTGGTCGTCAGGAATAATTTTTAATGAGTACCATTCTTTACAAATAAAACATTTTCATCTTGAAAGTTTGGTTGGCAGGTGAACATTCTTGCTAGATGAGATATAATATTGTCAAGCTTTTTTATGTAGAAAATGTCTATTATGATATGTCAACGACTGTGCCAACGACAAACTAAACGTTGTTGACCTAATTATACTCACCCATCGCATGACTATTCTTAAGAAATACCATGTTAGCTTTCCCATCCTCTTCTAAATTTAAATATACTGGGTGTGCCCCATACAGATTCCATTCATCCTGTGAATTATAATAAAACAACTCAACCATTTTTATGTATATTCTTATCATTATCAGATGCGGATGCTGGAATTTATGTTAGAGTGCATATTTGTAGAAAATTTCTCAATGATTAAAAGGTCCCCACCCAGTAGCCTCCTGGGACAGTAGAGGAAGTAAATGTTTATAAATAATATTACATTGTCAGATTTAACAATAGACGATCGGCAGACGATCGTCTGTCTTTCTAAGGCCGTCTTAATCCGCACCTAATTGTGCTACTCACAAGACCACACTCTTGTTCTGATACACAATTTGCATTTTCACGTCAAGAAATTACACTATAAATATTAATTATGCTAACATAAGTGTTTTTGTATTAGCAGTGTGCTTATATGTATGAGTTGGAATGCATGCAAGCAAAGTTTGAAGATACCAAAGGCATAATCAGAATTCGTAAAGCACACACCGCAATGTCAACATACATTACACCTGTTAATATATACTTTTACCATTACTTACTACTGGTGCTACGTCTCTTGTAAAAATAGGCCATGTTTTCCAATTCATGTCATGCTTAAATCGTTTATGGTTGTGTTCTCCAAAACCGTACACGTGCTCTGATGACAGTCTTGTTGTTATCTGCATGAATTGGCGGGAAAATATGGTACCTGGTACTGTTGTGTCGATTCTATAGGTGGGTGAAAATAAAGTTATTAGTTGTTATCCAATAATTAATTGTATATGCATGTTATTCTAACCTAAGAATACTAAAATTGCTAATCAATAGACTGGTTAAAGATCATGTCTCGTTGCACTTCTCAATTTTAATATATAATACCACCTCAAATAAATGTGTTTTTTTTCTCATTTGTGTAATATCATCAACGGTTAGACACGTTTCTGTTCATGTTATCCAACGGTTAGACACGTTTCTGTTCATGTTATCTAACGGTTAGACACGTTTCTGTTCATGTTATCTAACGGTTAGACACGTTTCTGTTCATGTTATCTAACGGTTAGACACGTTTTTATTTATGTAAAATATCCAACCGTTAGTCACGTTTTTATTTATGTAAAATTTCCAACCGTTAGTCACGTTTTTATATATGAAAGATTTCAAACGTTTTAATCTACTTGCATTTTAGTTTTAGTTTTTGAATCAATCAACCTTTCCACAATTACACCAAATACTGGTGTCTTTACAAAAGTAACGTTGTACAATTTATTTGTTGTTCGCTTGGGAATTTCCATTTTCAGGGCTTCGTCTGGTATTTCCCAAGCATTCTTAGACTTATCAGGATACATCTACAATATACATGATAATAAGAAATATTTAATAAAAATAAGCGAAAAGGAGTGAGTGAGTGAGTGAGTGAGTGAGTGAGTGAGTGAGTGACGCCAATTCAACATTTTTTCAGCTATATAATGGCGAGAACAAGTTAATTTTCAATGAGATGATGATGAGGTCCGCTTTGTTCTAGACCAACACGCTGAGTTGGATTTTTTTAGTGCTAGCTCACTGAAACAACCGTCCGCGGGTAGACATGTCGCTCCACTCGGACACATTATTCTGATTTTGAGCCAACCAGTATTTGCTCTTTCTCCTTAATGTTGCGTGCTTTGCGGAGAAGCAACAAATACCAATTTCATAGTCTTTGGTTTTACCCGACCGTGACTCGAATCCACGATCTACCGCACTCGATGCGAGCACGCTAACCATTACGCCACCGAGGGAAAAGGAAATTTTCCAATAGTTTTATCATTAACACTTTTCAACTGACATAAATAAAAAAAAAAACTGACCATTTTACTCGATTGAGAGATGTGTGCACAAAAGATATGATAATGAATATAACGAATATAATTATGTTGTGGCTCAAACGAAACCGGAGATAAATATCATTATGCCATGTCATGTGGTGTTCTGAAAAAAAGAAAGAAGTAAATTTCTACGACACTATTGTACTTAAAATCCAAATACATACAAATATCAACAATTATCTAATTCATTTTATATTAGAAAATGTTTTCTAAATTCATCAAAATTATAAACGTTCAAGGCTCTCCTCCAGTTTAGTTAATAATAACACGGTGTTCACGAATGCTTATTTTAATATTTATATGGTTTCTGTAATTATGCTGTTAGATTGTTAGAAGGGGGTTAGGTTATGGTGTTTAACGCCACTTTCAACAATATTTCAGTTATATCGGGGCGGTCAGTTTTATTTGTGGAGAAAATGACTGACAAACCGCAAGTCACTGACAAACTTTATCACATAATGTTGTATCGAGTACACCTCGCCATGAACGGGGTTCGAACTCACAACATTAGTGGTAATAGGCATTGATTGAATAGATAGTTGTATGTTAGATTCTTAGAAATAAAGTTCATTCAATTCCTTACGTATATTCTGAGAGCATACTCGTTCAGCATTTCTACGTCTACATTGATTTGGTCGTACACGTCCATCCCAAAGACTGTTTGTATTCCTTTACGTTTAAGTCGAGCTGACCATTTGTTTGGTCCGATAGTAATTTGGCCATCTAGTTCATATCCAATCTCATCTTCGTGAACACACGGAGGAGTCCTTTCTGTATTACTTCTGGCTTGCCACACACATCTGAAACCAGTATTATAAAGTAAAAAATAAAAACCTGGTTCGCGAAAGCTGAATTAGCTCAAATTTATTGAGTTCCAAATGAGCTCATCCAAAAAAGTATAATTGTAGAAATAACCCAAATGTGTCCAACTCCTACCTATTTTTCTATAAATGATACCACAACGGTAAACGGTACTGAAAATAAGTAGTGTGGGCTGAATGTGGGTTATGGTTATGCCACTTTCAACAATATTTCAGTTATAGTCTGGCTGTCAGTTTTATCAGTGGAGTAAACCAGAGTGCCCTGAAAAAACCACAGACCTGTCGCTAGTCACTGACCAACTTTATCGTATAATATTGTTTCGAGTAACCTTCACCATGAGCGGGACTCGAACTTTAGTGGTGATAGACACTGATTGCATATGTAGTTGTAAATCCAACTAACATACGATCATGACCGCGACGACTCCTGTGATTAGAGCTAGACTTGTCACATTTATGAATTATAAATCTAACTAGATTATTATATTGTTTCAACATTAAAAAAATATTTTCAAGAAAATCGTTTAAAATATCTAAAAGTGAAATGTTGTGACAACATTCCTTTATTTGTTCCTATTTATTTAAATACTTATTTGTTCCATCTGTAACTTTTGGAGCACAAACTACTTTTTCTTCAGGAAAAATCCAGAATTTTGAGAATTACATTACAAACTTGAATGAACAACGTTACTGAAGATACTAAAAATCAAGAAAATTACCCCCCAGTGGTTCATTTCAGTTAGATACTTAATGATTCTGTGTTATTATATTGTGGGAGAAAAAAAAACTTTTTCAGTAAAAATCCAAAATTTTGAGAATTGCTTTTAACACTTGAATGAACGTGGGGAGATACTAAGTTATATTAATTAGCATCTGTGTGTACAAATTACACATTCGTTCATAATACAATTTATGTTCCTGTAAAAAAAAAAATTCTATTTTTATACCAGATTGTTACATCTTCTAACTTACAGGTGATTTAGATGTGGGCGCTGAAATTTGATAGTTAATAATTTTATAAAATAATTTTCAACCACAAATTAGAAAAATATGTCTAATCCATTAAGATAATTGCTATATTTTTGGGGAGTGAGTGAATGATTGTTGTTTAACGCCAATTCAGCAAGTTTTCAGCTATATCATGGCTATATTTTTGGACATACATTGTACATCTATGTATTAAGGAGTTAACTTACAAACGACATCTTTTAAATTCACACCAGATATTTGTCTTGATAGGCACTTAATGACTGAGTGTTATTTCACGAGTTGACTTTGACAGTCAATCGATGATAAATTAGTAAGGGACGGACCATTTAACTTCCAGTGGGGGGGGGGGGGGGGTATGTTTTTTTTCTAAAAAATATTCTGATTCCCAATGTTGCTGAAAAAAATATTCTGATTTTGGTGGAGGGAAAAAAAAATAATTTGATTCAGAGTTTGTGTCATATAAATTAATGTTAAATTCCGGAAAAAAAATTCGCGCTTTGCGCGACAAAAAAAAATATATTCTAACTCTTGTGTTGTCCGAAAAAAAAATTCTGAACGAAACAAAAACCATAACCCACCCTGCAAGTTAAATGGTCGGTCCCTAAGTATGTGAGCAGATGCTCACGGAGGATATTCCGCCGACATGCAAATGTTTAATATATCTTGAAAATATAATAAAATTCAAAAATTTAATGACTAGCAAACGAAAACCAATCCTGCTTAATACTATGTAAATTTATTAGATATCTGTCTCCAGTAATTCCATCTGTCGATTTACTGTACTATACTGTATATATAGTTTAATCAGTTCATTTCTCTGTATATGTGTTCTGCACTGTCAGTTTGAGAAATAAAGATATAACAAAGGAATTGTGTTGTGAATTGATGTTCACGAATGTCACGAATGGTGACGTGCCAGAAAGCTAAAATGTTGTTTTTGAAACACAATGGTTTTTTTTTTCTAATTTCCAGAAGTCGCTCCAAACAAAATGACACGAATGAAACAATCAAGTATGTAAATAAAAGGTTTTCACTCAAAGATAAGTCACTTTGTCTCTTCAATTGATAATTCAAGTCAAGTATTCAAGTTTAAAAAAATGTAATTCTCAGTATTCTGGATTTTTAACTTAATATGGTTTTCACTCAGAATGTAATATAACCATCAAATATATATATAAACAAAAGTATCTCACTCAAGGAGAGTTCAATGAACAAAAAAGTACACATGTTAAAAAAATAAACTGGCATGTTACAAAAAATATTATTCCTATTAAAATTACATATATATTAAAGAAAAACATGGTTAAATACGTATATTTATTTGTATATTATTTGTAATTATAACCTCTGAAAAAAAGCTCTAAGAAACGAAATGTACAGCATACATGTACAATTATTTTAATTTAATTACCCCTTGATCGACATATGATATGTATTTTAATTAATTAATAGGTAAACATGTGGTCACTAATTGTTTTTGCTTTGTTTAATTAACAATGAAGTCCAAGCGCTGACTTCAAAGTCAGTTCTGTGATTGTCAACACATTATAGCTTGGACATGGAGAAAATAATCACAAAACATCAATAATTTACCGACAATTATAGATGATTTCATTTTTGGTATAAAGTGACCTAAGAAAAATTGATTATCATTTCCTTTTGAGAGACATTAACAAGAAAGTGTAAAAAATGATGAAATTTACAAGACGATCGCTTCCTCCTGGATATCTCAGAAAAACATTGTTAAGGAAATTACAACAGCAACAGTCTGAAAAGCAGCAATCACCAATAAGAAGAAGATTATCAGATTCAATCCTAACACCACCGAAGTCCGAAGCTATTACAAAAAGATGCGAGGACGACACGAGGCACGATATTGATAGCTATGTTACATATGTAAATTCCACGAATTTAAAAAGGAGCTGTACAGTAATGTACAAAACAGAAAATAGCATGAACAGAGCAACGGATAATACCACAAAAAATGGAACGGGAAATAGCATAAATAATGGAACGGGAAATAGCATACATAATGGAACGGATAACATCATAAAAGGTGGAACGGATATCAGCTTAAAAAATGGAATGGATATCAGCTTAAAAAATGGAACGGATATCAACATAAAAGGTGGAATGGATAACAGCATAAAAGATGGAACGGATAACAGCATGACAGATGGAACGGATAATAGCATAAAAGGTGGAACGGATAACAGCATGACAGGTATGAACATTGTAAAAAGTTATATAACACCGATCAAACGTAGAACAAATGTTACTGTTCATATGATAGTATGGAGTAACCAGTTAGAAAGAATAAAAAGACGGACACAATCACTTAGAGAAAAAGATGTCGAAATACGGAAAAAATTTGAAGAAATTCAGAAAAGAGCAAAACGTATTTTCGCTTCCACTGATCTGGATGATAATGAAGATTCCGCAACTACCCCGTGCAAACAAGTTAAATCAAATTCAGGACTACCGGTACACGCGTATGGATATAATACAGAACTGATACGTAAGAACACTAATATCAGGAAAAGACCAGCAACTCCAAAACGGTTGTTTAAAAGGAGTAGAAGTGCAGCAAAACTCAGACAGGATAAAATAGAGATTTGCCGTGAGAGTAAATCTGCGTCAGATATTTCGTTTTGTGATAAGGAAAATATAAAACAGATAATTTTTGGTCCAATTCCAAATATGGACTTTATCAATATTTGTTTCGAAAGTCCGGATTCGCCATTGTTAACCGTTTTCAGAAATGGCAAGAAATGTACGTTTTGTTGATATTTACTTTTTATTGTTGATTTATAAATTATACTATTATATTTATTTGTACATTGAATATTAATATGTAGCTACGAATTAAACATTAATTTATCTCATGTTATATGTCTTTGCTTTGATTTAGGGATAGGGTTATGGTGCTTAACGCCATTTTCAACAATATTTCAGTTATATCGTGGCGGTCATTTTTATTGGTGGAGGAATTCGGAGTACCACAGAAAACCACCGACCTGTCGTAAGTCACTGACAACCTTATCACACAATGTTGTATCGAGTACACCTCGCCTGAGTGGGATTTGAACTCGTTGTGATAGATGAACAGAAACACCATACTAGACAGACACAACAAATAAGACACACAGAAATCATAACTTGATTTTGATTTAACCAATATGTTTATTCATTTGATTGAACACTAGGCTGGGAATATTTCACTTTGCTATAGTTTATCACATAAAAACCTCTAATTATTGATTTGGGGTTTAACGCCAGCTTCAACAGTATTTCAACTACATGTATATCGTAACCTCTGATTACAATATTTGAAAGTGCACTTAAAGTTTGTATTCAGACTTTTTACAACGTCACCCCTTTCTGCATAATAATCTATTTTATTATACTTCTCATACTCTTTTCTATATAAATTTTATTGCAATAAAAATACTATTTCCATAGTTTCATTCATTTGTCTGAAAAGTACTATTCACCAATGAATAGCACAAATGACTATTCACCGGCCGGTGAATAGCACTTTAATCACATGTTTTTTGTTGTTTAAAAAAAAATTCAATTTCTTCTTCAAACGCACACATGAAAATGTATTAGTTTTAAAAAGCGTTAATAAAGTAGACTAGAAATCCGTCAGAAAAGGACCTAATTTAGAATTTTGAAAATGCGGTATAAATATTACATAATAAAACGAACACTCTTATAAAATTACCAAACACAAAGATAACGACAAACGGTTATACAAATATAGGTTTTGGCTGGTAACAGACAAAAAAATGTGACGGGGTTAAACTCGTCAATAGTATCCAAGTTATGTAACAAATCTTGACATAGCATAAAAAATGTACTATGCTTTTTCTTTTGGTCATTGTATGGTCTCATCCTTCGATATACGGCTTCTGATTATTTACTTCGTATCTACAAACTTTCTTGAGATCAATTGAAGAACATATCTGAACTGAATAGCATAAAAAGAAAAGGTATGAATACGTACCCGTCAGTGGCGTGACAGACACTTTCAGTTACTGCATTCTTGACTGCACATTCCACAACGGTGTCTTGTCGAGTATCCATTTGTCTTGTAGGTACTGTTGCTGGGTGAGGTGTGGGTTCAGTTGTCGGCTCAGGTGTGGGTACAGTTGTAACAACAGTTGTTCCATCAATCTCCCCTGCTTTTTTACCAATTATATTGTTATTCTCGTCATCATCATTTAATTGTCTCACTAACACCACTATCGATATTGCAATAGCTGCACTAGCAAGTAAAAATAGTAGACAGCCGAAACATTGATACCACCTGGAATTCGACCGTTTTGGCTTCAAGTCATAACCGTAACCTTGCATGTTTAAACCAACAGTCAAAGAAGAATTGATAAATAAAAAAGTAGCTCGTTTACAGCTATCGACAATTATTTACACAAAATATAACATATTGCGTCCTCAGTTTAGACATTAAAACGATTAAAGATGTTCAAATGAGGGCATCGTCTGGTGGATCAAATAAAATGAATTGAACATATTATATCTTATTAAAGAATTATTCTAATTATAAGAGCTTTATTAATCAACATACATGTAACAAACAGCTCTAAATGGTTCTTCTGATTTTATCATATTTGTAAAATAATTGCATTTTGCCACATAAACAAAACACTCCCCCTCAATACCCTCAACACACAACTATGCGTTTAATGACAGGTAGTGGTATACATCAACATATAGAGGGAAGAAATATTTCTGTAAACCGAGAGAAAAGTATGTTATAGGTATACCTTTATCTAGAATGACACAACTATCCCTATATAGATTAGGGAATTACACAATTGTATCCCTATATAGATTAGGGAATTACATATTTTTGTAAAACATACAAAATAATAATAAGCGAGTAAGTGATTATTGTTTAACGTCAATTGAGCAATTATTCAGCTATATCATGACTAGAACAAGTTACATTCACTGAAATGACGATGATGCCCGCGTTATACTAGACCAACATGCTTAATTAGATCTGCATAGTGCTAGCTCACTGAAACAGCAATTCGCGGTTAAAGAAGTCGCCCCACTCGGACAAATTCGTCCAACAAAGAACCAACAAGTCTTTGCTAGTTCTCCTAAATGCTGTGTGTTTAGCGGAGAAGCAACAGATATATACAATTTTATAGTCTTTGGTTTGATCCGACCGGGGCTCGAACCCACGATCTACCGCACTCGAGGCGAGCATGCTAACCATTACGCCACCGATGTGGTTGAAAAAAAGAATAGACCATTTGTTCATTTTTGACTTTGATGTTAAAATTATAGGTTTTATACGAGTTATTTCCCTTTAACATACAAAGCTCAATGTTAATAATATGCATTTCACCCATGCATAGTCTATTCAAAATTTTGTAACAACCAGTGAATTTTCTATTTGCTATAAAATTACCATCTGATTTCATACATGGTTCAAATATCTACAAATGTAAGAAAATTATACTCGAATCCGTTGCCCATTCCATTGCGATTGCTATGTACCATTTTGTCCGTTGTAAGGGAAATAACTCCTATGAAAACGGTATAAAAACCACAATCAGCAGTTATGAACGATTTTTTTGTACTGACGTCTTAACGTTAATAAGCAGTATTTCAGTTATATTCATAACATGGAAGGGCCTACGGGACGAATCAAGCGCATAACCCGATCTTAAGACGAGGCGTAAATGAGTGTCTCTTGTTTGGATAATGCCGCTCTTCTTAAATCGAGCATCAGTCTTCTACGAGTGATCATCGGTGTCTATACTTGCATGGTCAAATTCTCTTCTATTCTTAGGGCACACATTTACCTACATACATGAATTCTGATAAAGTAAACGCTGTCTCACATGAACTCTACAAATTTAAAGGGGGGGGGGGGGGTTCACACGTCTCCCTCTAAATCCCCACCTGGTGAATGTAGTTAATCCCTCTCATTTTGTAGATATTGTATAGCTGTTTTTTTTATTATGTATTGTATTGTATCTTATTGTGTATTATGTTTGTATTTAATTTGTTATCTGTATACCAATGTACCAACAAAAGTTACCAGAAATAAAGATATACATATATATATAATTAACACCCTGGATGAAAAATATAGGTATAATGTAAAAAAATAGATAATACAGTATCTGTCATTTGTTATTAAAGATAAAACAAATAATATACAATCTAATCTGCACACATAGTGATGATACGAATATAACATTTAAATATGCATATTATGACAAATTGCATTACAATCAAATCCCTGTCATATAAAATCCAATACACATGTATAAGGTGTTAATGATTGTATCTACCATGTTAATACAATACTACAATGATATATATGACTGCTCACTTTCCTGGCTTGGAACAGACACTTTAATAAAAAAAAAAGTGGCGGGGTTAATAAAAATGTAAATATCGAATTTGGTGCGCACAACGTGATTCTTGAATAACCTTCATTAGGTACGCTCATAATTAAATGATTGCTACAAGTCTTTAGGAGCAAATAAACCAAAGGGCCGAAACAGGACAGCCAAAATAGGCTGATGTCACATATAAATAAACCAAAGGGCCGAAACAGAATAGCAAAAATAGGCTGATGTCACATATAAATAAACCAAAGGGCCGAAACAGGATAGCAAAAATAGACTGATGTCACATATAAATAAACCAAGGGGCCTAAACAGGATAGCCAAAATAGGCTGATGTCACATATAAATAAACCAAAGGGCAGAAACAAGATAGCAAAAATAGACTGATGTCACATATAAATAAACCAAGGGGCCTAAACAGGATAGCAAAAATAGACTGATGTCACATATAAATAAACCAAAGGGCCTAAACAGGATAGCCAAAATAGGCTGACGTCACATATAAATAAAGCAAGGGGCCTAAACAGGATAGCCAAAATAGGCTGACAGTCCACCAGCAGAGGTATCGACCCAGTGATAGAAACACTGACTGCTGGGCGGATGATACCCTCGGGGACTAATAGTCCACCATCAGAGGTATCGACCCAGTGATAGAAACACTGACTGCTGGGCGGATGATACCCTTGGGGACTAATAGTCCACCAGCAGAGGTATCGACCCAGTGATAGAAACGCTGACTGCTGAGCGGATGATACCCTCGGGGACTAATAGTCCACCAGCAGAGGTATCGACCCAGTGATAGAAACGCTGACTGCTGGGCGGATGATACCCTCGGGTACTAATAGTCCACCAGCAGAGGTATCGACCCAGTGATAGAAACGCTGACTGCTGGGCGGATGATACCCTCGGGTACTAATAGTCCACCAGCAGAGGTATCGACCCAGTGATAGAAACGCTGACTGCTGGGCGGATGATACCCTCGGGTACTAATAGTCCACCAGCAGAGGTATCGACCCAGTGATAGAAACGCTGACTGCTGGGCGGATGATACCCTCGGGTACTAATAGTCCACCAGCAGAGGTATCGACCCAGTGATAGAAACACTGACTGCTGGGCGGATGATACCTTCGGGTGTCTAATAGTCCACCAGCAGAGGTATCGACCCAGTGATAGAAACACTGACTGCTGGGCGGGTGATAACCTCGGGTGTCTAATAGTCCACCAGCAGAGGTATCGACCCAGTGATAGAAACACTGACTGCTGGGCGGATGATACCCTCGGGTGTCTAATAGTCCACCAGCAGAGGTATCGACCCAGTGATAGAAACACTGACTGCTGGGCGGGTGATAACCTCGGGTGTCTAATAGTACACCAGCAGAGGTATCGACCCAGTGATAGAAACACTGACTGCTGGGCGGATGATACCCTCGGGTGTCTAATAGTCCACCAGCAGAGGTATCGACCCAGTGATAGAAACACTGACTGCTGGGCGGATGATACCTTCGGGTGTCTAATAGTCCACCAGCAGAGGTATCGACCCAGTGATAGAAACACTGACTGCTGGGCGGGTGATAACCCCGGGTGTCTAATAGTCCACCAGCAGAGGTATCGACCCAGTGATAGAAACACTGACTGCTGGGCGGATGATACCCTCGGGTGTCTAATAGTCCACCAGCAGAGGTATCGACCCAGTGATAGAAACACTGACTGCTGGGCGGGTGATAACCTCGGGTGTCTAATAGTACACCAGCAGAGGTATCGACCCAGTGATAGAAACACTGACTGCTGGGCGGATGATACCCTCGGGTGTCTAATAGTCCACCAGCAGAGGTATCGACCCAGTGATAGAAACGCTGACTGCTGAGCGGATGATACCCTCGGGTGTCTAATAGTCCACCAGCAGAGGTATCGACCCAGTGATAGAAACACTGACTGCTGGGCGGATGATACCCTCGGGTGTCTAATAGTCCACCAGCAGAGGTATCGACCCAGTGATAGAAACGCTGACTGCTGAGCGGATGATACCCTCGGGTGTCTAATAGTCCACCAGCAGAGGTATCGACCCAGTGATAGAAACACTGACTGCTGGGCGGATGATACCCTCGGGTGTCTAATAGTCCACCAGCAGAGGTATCGACCCAGTGATAGAAACACTGACTGCTGGGCGGGTGATAACCTCGGGTGTCTAATAGTCCACCAGCAGAGGTATCGACCCAGTGATAGAAACACTGACTGCTGGGCGGATGATACCCTCGGGTGTCTAATAGTCCACCAGCAGAGGTATCGACCCAGTGATAGAAACGCTGACTGCTGAGCGGATGATACCCTCGGGTGTCTAATAGTCCACCAGCAGAGGTATCGACCCAGTGATAGAAACACTGACTGCTGGGCGGATGATACCCCCGGGTGTCTAATAGTCCACCAGCAGAGGTATCGACCCAGTGATAGAAACGCTGACTGCTGAGCGGATGATACCCTCGGGTGTCTAATAGTCCAACAGCAGAGGTATCGACCCAGTGATAGAAACGCTGACTGCTGAGCGGATGATACCCTCGGGTGTCTAATAGTCCACCAGCAGAGGTATCGACCCAGTGATAGAAACGCTGACTGCTGGGCGGATGATACCCTCGGGTGTCTAATAGTCCACCAGCAGAGGTATCGACCCAGTGATAGAAACGCTGACTGCTGAGCGGATGATACCCTCGTGTGTCTAATAGTCCACCAACAGAGGTATCGACCCAGTGATAGAAACGCTGACTGCTGGGCGGATGATACCCTCGGGTGTCTAATAGTCCACCAGCAGAGGTATCGACCCAGTGATAGAAACACTGACTGCTGGGCGGATGATACCCTCGGGTGTCTAATAGTCCACCAGCAGAGGTATCGACCCAGTGATAGAAACGCTGACTGCTGGGCGGATGATACCCTCGGGTGTCTAATAATCCACCAGCAGAGGTATCGACCCAGTGATAGTTGATTGATTGATTGATTGATTGATTGTTGTTTAACGTCCAGCGAGCAATTTTTCAGCTATATTCAGGACGAGAACATTTAAAAATTTAAACGCCACGGGACTCGAAACAAGGAAAGGTGATGGGTAGGGACGGATAATTTTGCCAGTGCAACAGATCTCTTATGGACCACTCATCATGAGCATATTAGCATATTGCTCATAATGAGCTGTTACACTGGATTCTTTAACGTGCGGAGAGGGTGGCAATCTCTCAAAACGGGACCTCGGTTTTATTTACGTCTCATCCGCAGGATGGGTTGGTTGTGAATTTTTACATCCCGCACAACCGACGGACGCCCCTTCAAGCCGAAGAAGCTCTCGGTCCCATTTCTATACCCCGGGGTTCCCGCGGGGTTAACCCAGTGATAGTAATACAAACGTAGAAGACTAAGAATCTTTCTTCTCAAATAAACCATACATTACAATGGTATAGAGAAGTTACATATAAAAATACAACACAACACATACATGACAAATAAATAACAGATACACAAATACATATGCATACAATATTTACATTACAACAGGAGGAGTTAAGTATTAGCCAAGAGAATATCTGATCTGTTGATTTTTCTTATAAATCTACATAACTTTTCTAGTTTTATTTTTTCAGAAGTACACATTATTTGTTTAAATTTTAATATATTTGGCCTTTGAGTAAGATATTTACTTATTAGTTGGGTTCGATTTTCAGTAAAAAAAATGACATTCCATAACATAGTGGAATTCGTCACCAATAGATCTGCTATTACATTTTAAACACTGTCTATTTTCTCTGTCGATACAATTCCACCGTCCAGTTTCTATCGGTAATTTGTGGTTTGTGGTTCGAAATTTACATAGTGTATATATATCTTTGTCTTCCAAAATATTGAAATAATTTTCGAATTCAAAGTTGTCTTTAAATAATCTATAATTGATAGCTTTTGGTGAGTTTTGTATCAGAGAATGCGACTCCTGTGTAAACTGCTCATGGAGACGGTTCCTAATTAAAGCTAAAAGCAGGTCGGAATTTTGAAAGAATTGTTGAGACCAAATGTAGGAATAGCCTGTATCATCAAAAATGTGTTTAACATGTTTAATCCACGAAAAATCCAGATTTTCATCAATAAAAAGGTTATACAAAATTTTATAGGATAAATATGAGAGTATTGTTTCTTTACCGGTTAACAGTCTTGCCCAATATGATATCATTCTTAATTTTACATCAATTTCAATAGGAAGCAATCCAAGTACACCATATATCATATAACTAGGTGTCGATTTTTTAAATTTCAATAACAGCTTGCAAAATCTAAGTTGTACTTTTTCAAGACATCGAATATTTTTACTAAAACCCCATATTTCTGAACCATATAGTAATATTGGTTTTACCATTTTGTTAGAAAGTTCAAGCTGGCATTCAATTGATAAGTTATGTGTTCTACCTCTTTTCAAAACTTCAAACATTGCTTTTGTAGCTTTTTCGGCTTGCTTTTTAATAGTTTTGTTAAAATTTCCTGTCCTGTTAAACAATATTCCCAGATAATTAAATTCATTAACAATTTCTAATTCAGACCCATTCAATGTAAATTTTAAATTGGTTGATTGTCTCCCCCTGGAAAAAACTATAACCTTAGCTTTATCAGTATTTGCTTTTATTCTCCAAGTATTGCAATATTCACCGAATTTATTCAAAATATTTTGTAAATCATCGTGGGTTTCAGCCATTAAGACAGTATCGTCAGCATATAAAAGTGCAAAAAGCTTTAAATAAATATTCAACTTATCTTCTATGCAGTTTGAAACTGTTTCTAAACCATTAAGACTTGTATTTTCAAAAAACATTTGTAGATCGTTTAGGAACATAGCAAATAGAAAAGGGATAAATTTTCCCCTTGCCTCACTCCCATATCACAGTTAAAATAATCAGATTTACAATAATTATAGGTTATACATGATTTTACATCTGTGTACATATTTAGAATAATAGTATACATTTATGTGATTCAATAGTACTTTGTACCATAGTGCACCTCTCCATACCGTGTCAAAAGCCTTTTCGAAGTCGACAAAGGCACAAAACAGTTTTTTTTTTGTGTTTTTTTTTAAGATCTCAAAAAATGAAAATAATGTGAAAAAACTGTCCGTCGTCGAGTAAGATTTTCGGAAACCAAATTGGTTTTCGTTCATATAGAGAGCTTCTTCCGAGAAACGACATAATCTTTCATTTAATATAGCTGTGAATAATTTGCCAGGACAGCTAAGGATAATAATCGGGCGGAAGTTTTTTGGATCAAGTGGATTGCCTTTATTTTTGTATATTGGTTTTATATTACCTACAAGCCAAATGTCGGGCATTACACCAGAGTTAAACATTACATTACATATCCTCTCATAAGTTGGGAGAAACAGATCTGATGTAGATTTTATATATTCGTTTACAACATAATCTTCTCCACAAGCTTTATTATTTTTTAACTTCTTAATACCGCGAAGTATTTCCTCTTGCGTTATACTGAAATTAATTTCTTCATTTAGGGGACCAATATTAACATTATCAAGGAGATCTGTATCAAAATTCTCTTGTTGTACAAGAAGTTCATCGGGAGCTTTATTCAGGTTTTTGAAAAACTTGAATAAGTCTCCCAAAGGGATGTCGGGTTGTTTTCTATCCCTACCCTTGTTCAACAGTTTCCAGTATTCTTTTGGGTCTGATGTTTTTAATTTTTTTTATCTTCTTACGCATATCTGCACGATAAATTTTACTATGTTTGTCAAGCGTCTTTTTGTATCGTTTCTCGGCTTCAGCGACATCTTGTTTCAACGCTTCTGTTCGTTTTATTTTTAATTTCCGTTTTAGTTTACGATAATTTTGTCGAGCAACTTTACACTCATAATTGAACCAGGGTTTATCTCCCTTAGGTTTTTTATTACATGTATCAGGTCTGGTTTTATATTTGTGAGTTCCAAGGGTTGTTTTCGCACTGTCAATTAAAAGATTACAAAGTTCACTGACAAACGAATTGACTATATCTTTATCTATATCATCGATTAATGTGTTCACAATTTCATTATATAATCCGTTTAACTTTTCTTTATCTATATTATTATTGAAAGCCGTATGTTTCGACACGTCCCATTTCTTAGCTCTATTATCGGCGAGAATATCATTACTATTATTACTAGTCGATTGATCATTCCCCGCGGCAAGTTTAAATTTGAGATTTGTAATAGTTGGAGAGTGAACATCAGAATACAAACGACAAAAATCTAGTACTTTAAAATTGTAAACAAATTGTAAAAAACTACATGTACAAATACAATAATCAACAACACTTGAGTTTTTACATGTTAATTTTCCTGATTCGGTTTTATCATCACCAATACGACCATTTACAATAAATAAATTGTTTGCTTTACAAATGTCTAACAAATTGTTACCAGATGTGCTTTTAACTTTGTCCACATTTTTTCTATTTTTATCTATATTTAATTCACTAAGAGTAGCCAAATCATTTTGTAAAAATTCCGTAAAGTCTTGTTCATGTTCATTTATCTCAAAATCAATAAAGTCTGGTTCTTCTGCAGTTCTACTGTTAAAAGCACCAAATAAAGAGATGTATTTATAATTTTGTGAAAAAGTTCGAATTTCATTTTCTATTTGATCAAAAGTATCTGGTTGAGAATAAGGTGAACCTTCTGGGGGAATATACACATTACCAAAAATGACGTCTTCGTTAAGATTTACTAATTTTGATGAAACTTTGATATTGAATTAAGTGCCCACGTCTCGTTTCTGGAATAACCTTCATCAGATATGTTCATAATTAAAAGATTGGAAATCCAAATAATTTAAAAGTCTTTGGGATCAAATAAACCAAAAAGCATAACTAAGATAGCAAAAATAGGCTAGTGTCACCTATACCCGAGAGAGGAGAATCTTTAAAAACCCTCGACTTAAAACTGTTTTGTACTCAGAAGACGGTGACGTACAAATTGCAAGCTCGAACGTGTCGTATAAACTCCCGGAAGTGGTTGGTATACTACGATCAAGGTGTGGACAATTAATAGTGACACAATTTACGTCGTCTCTATTGTCATAGAGTCTGGTAGAATGTTGATCGTTGGTGTAAAAATTGAGGTAAATGTCAAGAAATGAGACAAAGGAGGCTGTTTCTGTTGTTTCTTTTATCTCAAGATCTTTTGGTGTATATAAATGGAATCCAATTAGCAAAGTTTGGATTATTGATATCATCAATATATTTGAAAGTGAGATTAAAGGCATTAGATTCTATAGTTCTTTTGTATTTGATAAGTTGTTGTATAAACTTTGCCTTATAGGAGCAAAACAAATCGACAAGGACAGCGGCACAGTTTGTTCCCATGGGGATGTCAGGCAATGATTTGATTAAAAAATGTACCCCGAACTCACCAAATATGTTATCGATAAGGGACTCCAGCATACTGATGAGTTATTGATAAATCTAGAAAAACTTAATATGTTTGTTGCTTATTATTGTTTCTTTAAACTATCGTTGTTATTATTGTTTCTTTAAACTGTCGTTGTTTCCATTATTGTTTGTTTAATTACATTTGCCGTTGAAATTATTTTTATTGACAGTTGAAGTTTAAGTTATCTCCCCTTTAAATTCATTACTAAATTCGAATAATATATTAAGGATGTAGGGCATGACCCCGTATACCTTTTAATATATAAAACTAAATAAAAGTCATGCGCATCTGACCAGACAAATTATCAAATAGATCACAATTTCTATATTTATCATAAGTTACAGATAATTGGAGATAAATGATGGACCCTGTCAACCGCATGAATCAAAATGATAAAAACAATAATTATATGGATGTTTATAAAATTAATTTTATTTGGAATTATTTTGTGTTTACAAGTTGAAGATTATAGCATTACAGAAACAGACAAGGCGTTAACAAACAATGCTTGTTTTACTGAACAGAAAACTCAACCATGCACTAGTACATGGACAAGGTAATAATGCTTCACTTGCACATTTTTATCTGTAATTTTATAATGACAGACATGAAAAAACACTTATTTGCACTATAATGTAAAGACTCACATTTTATATCTTCCATCAAGAAGTAGAACAGTCGTGGACTTCATATTATTTTTTTATTCTTTATGTGAAAATCCTATTTATTTTTGGTTTCCACTAGACTAACATTCATCTCTAACACACCGAGTATTATTTTACAATGTTACCCTCTCTCTCCTGGAAAAGTGCACACCAGCGGATGTCTGTTTGTAGATCCTTCAGAAAATCATACATTGTACAAAAGAAAATAACAAGGCGAAACATACGTCAACAAATTATAGCATGTCTAAAGAAAAAGAAAAATGAAAAAGAAACATATTCAGTATAAAAAAAAAAGAAATAACACATAGCTGAGGATGTGGTATAGCAAATTATTTCTCCTCGAAATTGTATTATAGGGTTATGGTGTTTAACGCCACTTTCAACAATATTTCAGTTATATTGTGGCGGTCCATTTTATTGATGGAGGAAACGGGAGTACCCAGAGAAAACCATCGACCAGCGGCAAGTCACTGACCAACTTCATCCCATCACATAATGCTGTATCGAGTACACCTCGTCTGAGCGGGATTCGAACTCGCAACGTACTATCAACCGAAGCAAGCGTTTGCTCACAATGCATTTCTCGGGTTACAACCATTTTTATCAGCATTTCAACTACGTGTTATTCATAAACGAATACATGACAATAGGAAACCTTTGACCTTTGACACTACTATACTCTATCGTGAAGCGTTAACACTACCAATCAGTTTGTGGATTCTATGTCATAAAATAATGCATTATACAAAATGGAGGAACGAATAGCAAAACAAAATGTCTGCAAAAATAATCACAAGAATTAAATAGAAGAGAGGATATCTGCTTTATTGAAAGGCAATGAAAAATCTTTCAACAATTATCAATTTATAATTTACAACAAAACTTTGCACGAAAATCATTTTGTGTTACTTTAAAAAAAAATCTTTTTAACACAATGAACACTATATTATTGGGCGAAATTGGGACATCGTTTTTGATAATTGTAATATTTTGCTTTTCAGAAACCCTGTTTATACAGAAGAACCAAGTCCACTGTCTGATTTTTCTCAACAGCAAATGATAGATATAGTTGATGACATCATTGTCACAAACAATGTGTGGAGAGGTCTATTTAGAAGACGAGATGTAACAACGGGTCACAATGAACTTCTGATTTTTGAAATGGAATTTGTGTGTCTAAATGTACTCTCAATACATGTAATTTGAACTTTTACTTCTACTTTGCTTGACAGCATCGGTTGTGTAATGGTTAGTGTGCCCTCATCGAGTGTGGCAGATTGTGGGTTAGAGTTTCGATAGAGTCAAACCAAAGACTGTAAAATTGGTAATTGTTGCTTCTCCGCTTGGTACGTAGGGGAAAGAGCAAAGACTGGTTGGCTCGGAATCATGATAATGTGCCCGAGTGGGGCGACATGTCTATCCGCGTTCTGTTGTTTCAGTGAGCTAGCACTATAAAAAAAATCCAGCTAAGCGTGTTGATCTAGTACAAAGCGGATCTCATCATCATCTCATTGAAAATTAGCTTGTTCTTGTCATGATATAACTGACAGATTGCTGACTTGGCGTTAAACAACAATCACTCACTCATTAATAATAACATGCACACACTTCGGAATAACATACAAGGATATCGCTAAATTTTAATTGTTTTTATGATAAAAGCTGCTTATGGAACTTCCAAATAAATCTCTCCAATTAGATATTCTGCATTCGTCGTATGTAGTAGTATGACTAGCCATCCATTATTATAAATTAACAAATAACATTTATGATAAACGCTCTACATGTAAGACATATTTAGGAAACAAAGCACATTCTGAAAGTATGAAACAGCAAGATTGTGATTAAAGTCTTCAACTATTTCTTCTAATTATGCATTGAATTTAAATCGTTGTTAAAAACAAAAATGACACCCGATTAATAATAATTAAATCACGAAATACGTCAGTTGACAAGGGACGCTACTCTTTACACCATACAAGGCTAACCAATACTGATTATTAATTATTCACTCAAAATAACGTGATATACTAGAATTTCTTAGATACATTTATGTTATTTAGCCGAATTAAGACTCGGGTTATGATTTTCTAGCGATATCAATTAAATTAGGGAGAGGGCATAGAAACAATTTAGCAAGTATGAGGAGCCATACTGGTCAAATTTCTTGTATTTAAGTGGTCCTGAAAGATCTACAGACATCTACAATAAGGACCTCCAAAATGCAATTGTATATTGGCTGTTTATATTGGTATTGTGAATGAACTATGAAGGCTTAAACAGTCATTATCGACAATTCCACCAATATCTATATTTACAATGCGAGCAGATGTTTCCATCGAATCGGACATTTACAAATTATCCGATGTTAGATTTCGATTCGTGTAGTTGATACTGGTGGACATTTTTTACCTTCACTGTTTAACATTTTTTTCATTATTATTGGAAGATTTCATGATTAAATTTTGTAAAATGAGGTTTTGAACCAACACATTTTTTTTACAGATCTACCTCAACAACACAAAGAAAATCTTTAGTCAACAAAAAATGAACGTTACGGAGAAGTCGCCATACAATGTGACATTTGCTACAGAACCAATGTTTGGGGTTGATTTGAAGAATGTTACTACTAATGAAACTATGTGAGAATATTTTAATTTTTTTATAGAAAATTGTGTTAATCCTTCATTCTACCGAAAATGTGTCTTTCATATTTCAGATTTTTCTGACTTCATGTCGTTCTTGTACAAATAAATAAATAAATAAATAAATAAATAAATAAATAAATAAATAAATAAATAAATAAATAAATAAATAAATAAAATATTAAGAAAAATAACATCAGGTTATGGGGTGCAGTGTATAATTAATTTAGACGAATGTAAAATACAAGATCTTCAATAGTGAAACAAAACACAGAATAATACTGATCAAAGGCAAAACAAATGCGTCCATAGTAAACCCGATAGGAGGAAACAAATTAAGATACCATAACATAAACACAAATGGCAGTATTACACGGATATTGTAATAAGTATTAAAATTAACGGAACACATAAAACTTAGATGGTTCGACTTGATTCACAGCATAAAAATGGAAGGTGCTTCTGGAGGTTATATTAGTGTCACTGGAATACATGTTTCTTCCACTGCGTAATCAGAGATTGACATTATCCACGGTCGTTGTAGCTATGACTTTAGTTCGGGTTCTTTTTTGGGCTCTGTAATTTCAGTTGCACATTGTAATCTATTAGAGTTCTAACATTAGATATATACTATATATACGCAAATTATATGCAAGAGAAGCAAAAACGTGACTACTAAATAAAATTATTTTTTTATTATGATTGCTATAGAAAGCAGCTGTCATTTTGCTGTCAAACTCGAGAGAAAATATTCGTAAATACATATTGATCATTTAAATCAGAGTTTGAAATAGATGACTACAATGATATCAGTTTAGACTTGGGAAACCGGAATAACACCGAACACTGAATATATACATGAACGCACGCAATAGCACGATGTTCAAAGCACAATAATTTGTTATTTCTAAATTACTGTTCTATTTTTGTTTCAATTTATTATATTTCACATGAAGTTATTTTCATTACCTATATGATATGTTTGTATTTTTCATGTTTTTTCTTCAGATTTGGTATAAAATTACCCAGACTATTTTCTTATCAACTTATTCAACTACACTCCCATATCAAAGCACAGCATTCTTCTGAAATGACAAGATATTCAGCGTTCCAGATAGGTTTGTTACGGAGAACAAGTACGAAGATAACAGTAAGTATGAATGATCAAAATATAGATATCTTAGCTCTAAATATCTGAATCATCCTTTAAAAAAAAGAAACTTTCCCTCGGTATTGCTCTTTCAGAACCCTATGGTGAACATATTTAAAAATATTATAATCATTTGTCAGCAAACTTGGCTGGAATGTGCCTTGGGTGGTCCTTTAGAAAATGAAGCAGAGGTATCGACCCAGTGATAGTGATAAAAACGTAGATGAGCAACACAAACCCCACAAAAAACATAAGTAGTTCCTGCTCCACTAGTGGCATCCGTCGTGCGTGTTACTCTTGTTACAAACTTGGTGATAAGTCATGAATAAGGAAAAGACAGAGTTGTGATTTCGACTAATGGAGCAAAGTGACGACTTCAACATAACAGGAAACCTTGATTCAGCTTTTTAAGTAACGACTTCAACATAACCATTAGGAAACCTTGATTCAGCTTTTTAAGTGACGACTTCAGCATAACCATTAGGAAACCTTGATTCAGCTTTTTAAGTGACGACTTCAGCATAACCATTAGAAAACCTTGATTCAGTAGCTTCATTGTTAGCAGTAAGCCTTTATGAAGGAATTCATAATATGAACAACAAGCTCAGTTTCAGAGAATGTTTTGTTAGAATCAGTGTGTTTTTTCAAAGTAAGATTTACCCCTTCCTAAAACAAGTTATGTTTTGGTTAGCGTATTTGTGTCTGTTCCATGGAATTAATTTTACATAGTTAACTATGGTATGTATTTTACATTATTATGCTATTTTAAGTACATGTAAATTTTAAATCTATTCTACAGCAATCATCGAAACAATGCTCAAGGACAGAAGAAACAAACGGTGAAAAACTGTACAACTATACTGATGTAAGTGTAGAAATTCACTGTAGAAAAAAGGACGTTTTACACTCTTTTTGGGGTACCGGTATGCGTTTTGCACGCACTTGAAGGCCCTACTGTATCTGTGAAATGTAGAACAGCAATGAAACACTACTCGTTCCTTTACTTTACACTGTGTATAAGTGTAAAATTGAATACATGTTCATTTTACATCCATATCCTTTATTACTTATCACATACTAGTATATATCTTACTAAGTTTTATCAAGCTTTTCACTTATGATTAAATCCTGGACCTTTTTAGTAAAATGAGCAATGCACTATATTTCTATTTACCAGAGATTCCCGCTTACATCTTTCATACAGCTCTTAAAAGGATATTGTAATTCCCCATTCAAAATGCAATCACCAATCATCAATTTGAACGGAAAAACGTTTGATCAACGAGAGGTCTACAGTTTACTTCTCCATTACGGGCACATTGATGACTGTTCTTTTAAGTAATTTTTATCGCTATGTTAAAACCTTCCTGATATGCCCTGCATCTGCGCATAGCACAAAAGTAGAATAAGTAGAATTCAGAGAACCCACCGGTAGATAATGCATGTTTAATACATTCATTCGCATTTGAGGTATCATTGAACACGTCAAAATGACTGATTTTAACATGAGTTTGGGCTAGACTTTCATTCCTGTCAAGTTACATCCAAAGAACCCCGGGATATATAGATATGACATGTATTCACCACTTCGGGGTACAACTCAAGAGGAACATCTGCTAGTTGTGCGGGGTGAACAAAATACACAAATCGCGACGTAAATGAGTGACTCGTGTATGGAGAATGTCATGCTTCTTGTACGTTAAACACAACTTATAGTCAACTCATAATAAATAAGTTTGTTATTAGGGGGTCGTTAGTGGCCCATTGCAGGCACAAATGTCGGATCCTATCTATTATATTCCATTTTTCTTGTGACAATTTATACTACCACCCATAGATCCTTCCCACTTACAAGATGTATCGCTTGAAAACCTGTCGCCATATACATACCTGAAATACTGCGTCAATCAATCAATCAATCAATCAATCAATCAATCAATCAATCAATCAATCAATCAATCAATCAATCAATCAATCAATCAATCAATCAATCAATCAATCAATCAATCAATCAATCAATCAATCAATCAATCAATCAATCAATCAATCAATCAATCAATCAATCAATCAATCAATCAATCAATCAATCAATCAATCAATCAATCAATCAATCAATCAAGCAAGCAAGCAAGCAAGCAAGCAAGCAAGCAAGCAAGCAAGCAAGCAAGCAATCAATCAATCAATCAATCAATCAATCAATCAATCAATCAATCAATCAATCAATCAATCAATCAATCAATCAATCAATCAATCAATCAATCAATCAAATTGCTTTTAAATGTTTATGAAATTGTCAAGTTTTAAGTTATAATTGGAGAAGTATATGAGATTGCAACCGCAAACAAACATTACATTTGTCTGTCGTAACCCATTTATTCATTATGGAAAGCGGTGTATCCAAATGATTGTTGTTTTATTTGCAGGGCACAGTTATTCACGGAGTACATATCAACCCAAGATATGACTATATACATGGTGGATATATCCTGCCACTATACGACTGCTGTAATATGTCAGATGCAAGGTAATAAATGTGTATAATTAATATGATAGCATGGCATACACATGACGTTTTATATGCATGCTGCTATTACAATGCTGAACGACTGGAAAGATAAACAAAAAAGTTCAAAGCACAGCTACAATTCGTCAAACAGACAAGCACATCATCCCACTCCTAGTTTTTGTTTGTTGGTGTTCATGTTTATATATCTTTTATTCCCTTGGTTCTGTTATTCTTGTGATTTTACATCCTTGCTATATTATAGTTGTATCATCCTCCCATGACCCTGGGATGCTCTGTTTTTAAGACAAGTTTTGAAGATACCAAAGGAATAATCAGAACACGTAAATCGAAGAAGAACAGACGATTCAATGACCAAATATAAAACATACAAAGAAAACAGTGATCCACGAAACACTAAAAACTAAAGAATGAGCAGCAGGAATCAACCCCACCAGAAATCTGGATTAAACACAGGAGTTCCGGAAGGGTAGGCAGTTCCTGTTCATATTGACACCCGCTGTGTTACTGTTAAACGACATGAACATAGTCTGACATGGAAATCGTGTTGACATCCGTATGAGAAAATAAGTACAAATAACATAAATAAAACGACCACTATAAAACATATGGGAATTAAGACGAACCGAACATCATTTTTACGGCACTAAAAACTGGAAGACATGTAATTGTACAACATAAACAACACGAACATCACTAAAACCTGAAGACGAACTTAGGTGCTCCTGAAGGGTAATGAAATTGTCATGTGATAACATTGAAGTTCCTTACGATTTTTGTAAGTAAAGCCAATGACTTGATGGAAGTGTTCAGCTCATCATTATGGATAACATGTATGTCCTAATACCATTGAATTTTAGGACAGTCGTTTGCTTTATTGAACAAAATCACAGAAGCTGATATGCACCGTGCTATGAAACTGAATGAAATTTTATTCCATCTTATGCACTTTATCTCTTTTTGTTGTCGTGCAGAAATATGTTTGGGTTGACAATAACATTAGACAACAATGGAAGAGCAGAAGGAGAAATAGAGATCAGGAAAAGGAATAGTTCTCGTAAGTTTCTTGCTAATAATTTGTGATGTCTGTACTCTACTCAAAACATGTGTGCCACATCAATATTGTAATGCAAGGATAAGGTTATGAATTAAGAAAGTTACAAACACAAGGAGTACATATTAATCACATATATTTCGCCCATAGTGCTAATTTTGACAGATTGGTCAACCATATCGTTCAAACACGACACAACTATGTGAAACTAAGCTAAGCTATTGACGATCCATAACACTAGACAAGTCAATAGTTATAAGCAATTTCATATTTTATCATTGCAATTTAAAAAGAAATAACAAACCAAGTTCCATAGCAGCAAGCTGAATTCTTTTAATGTTTCCATGACTACCTATCAGTTGAAAGAAGGAAATCGTGATTGATTCTCAAATTGTTTTAATGTCGTTCCCGAGTCTCTTAGAAGTAGGTATATTCTGATATATTACATGGATATACTAGAGAGAGACTTGCGGGAAAAAAGCTAAGCAAGATGACACGAGACATCTGAAGATAGATAACTAAAAATGTACGTTTAAATTCTCCACATCATTCTGTTTAATGATACACAAGTTCAAATGTTCGTGACCTTAACTATTGATATATCTGTTCTACTTCCAACCAATATAAAGGTTCGGATAAACAAATTGATCAAATGAAATAAAAGATATAACGATAATTTATATTAGTATGCATGTGGTTGTAATTGTTATAGTTATGTCTTTTTTTGTAATTCAATTTCAGAAAATGAAGAAACAGACACATATATTCACGTTAAACTCCAAGTTACTGAGGTTAAATACAGATTTTTTTAAGTAAAATTCGTTAACAAACAAATGCTGTATACATGCACATCATGATGAAATACACAAACTGATCACAAGCCACAATCTCTGAACCAAAGAAAATGAGAAAAGAAATAAAACGTGTTTGTGGCGAAACTTTCTATAGAAAAGAGTAAAAAATATTCCATTGCAAAATGAACAGCAAAAATATAGCACACCGTGAGAACAGTTCTAAAATACCACACCGTGAGAACAGTTCTAAAATACCACACCGTCAGAACAGTTCTAAAATACCACACCGTCAGAACAGTTCTAAAATACCACACCGTCAGAACAGTTCTAAAATACCACACCGTCAGAACAGTTCTAAAATCAAATCGTCAGAACAGTTGTAAAATACCACACCGTGAGAACAGTTGTAAAATCTAACCGTCAGAACAGTTCTAAAATCTAACCGTCAGAACAGTTCTAAAATATAATCGTCAGAACAGTTCTAAAATCTAACCGTCAGAACAGTTCTAAAATCTAACCGTCAGAACAGTTCTAAAATCTAACCGTCAGAACAGTTCTAAAATCTAATCGTCAGAACAGTTCTAAATCTAACCGTCAGAACAGTTCTAAAATCTAATCGTCAGAACAGTTCTAAATCTAACCGTCAGAACAGTTCTAAAATCTAATCGTCAGAACAGTTCTAAATCTAACCGTCAGAACAGTTCTAAAATCTAACCGTCAGAACAGTTCTAAAATCTAACCGTCAGAACAGTTCTAAAATCTAATCGTCAAACTAAAGGGAAAATCTATACCCATATGAGACATAACCCCCGCTCATTTTCCTGTTTTGGTACAGGCACTTAAAGGCACAATTAAAGCGATGATTGAGCGATAAACAAGGAATCACAACCCTGATAAACAAAACAACTGAAACAAAGGTACAACAATTTAAGAAAATTGAGAACTATGTATTTATAACGTTTAATACAGAGGAATGTAGATGCGGGATAACCTGGCACTGAAACCTAGTTAATAAATGAAAGGTTATAAGAACACTACCCTCTTAATTCAGGTACATGTCTTTACACATTGATGACTACACCTGGTTGTTTCTGTGCTTGTGTATGCAATTCATCAATCGTTGTATTATTATATAATTCATGTTGAAATATTTATATATATAATGTTATTAAATAATGTTACCTATGTCCTAAATTTAATAGCAGAAACAATTAGTAAATTTAAAGTCCACACAGGAACAAGTGCAACTCAAAATTCAATGTACCATACAAATATTCATATTTATTTTGGAAATCATGATTCTAAACCTTATGAAATGTTACTAAGGAATATTAAAATTGTGGTAAGCGTAAATGTTCTTTGTAACATCAAATAAAATCCAGATAAGATTGAGTTATTGCCCTTTAATTGTTTCTTAGTCGTTTTGATCATTGATGATATATGATTTGATTAATAAAAGTAAAATAATTATTATTCATCTCAAGGTTCATCCATTTTTTCTTAAATCTCGAAGGTCTATATTTTCATTGCAAAGCTTCCTCAATTCTTGATATTTAATTAGTAAACCATCAACTGTCATTTTTTGTAACATATCACTATATAGATAATATTTCTACAAACGGGATTCGTTTACTCTCACTTTTATTTCCCCAGGGAAATTGTTTGAATATGAAGATCATACAAACGGATGGCCCAGATGAACCAATATATTTAGACGTTATACATTTCTATGGTTTATACGGATACCCAGACAGTTTTGTTATTGACAAAGGAAAGAAATATAAAATAGAAGAAAATCTAACCGGCAAAAGACGTATTACAAATAAATCTAGAGTAAGTATATAGTTTTAGAAAATTTGGCTGAAATGTTAATTGTAAAGTATTTAACGAATGGGGGTTTTCGTGGTCATGATCGCATGGTAGTTTGATTAACAACTACCAGTGCAATCAGTGCCTATCACCACTAAAGTTATGAGTTCGTATCCCGCTCATGGTGAGGTGTGCTCGATATAACACTATGTGATAAAGTTTGTCAGTGACATGCGACAGGTCGGTGGTTTTCTACTGGTACTCCGGTTTCCTCCATCAATAAAACTAACCGTCACGATACAACTGAAATATTGTTGAAAGTGACGTTAAACACTATAAACCAACCAAACGTCTTGTACATTCACTCACTTGTCATTACGGAGACAACAACAATCCTTCAACACTGATGGTACTTTCATACATGTACATGTATTTCACTCGGTTGCATTTCAATAATGTTTCTACTGTCTTAACACTTTCTTAATAGAAAACATTCTTATTGTCCTATTATGTAGCGTAGCCTTGAAGACAATTAACCTATTCCAACTAAATACAGTACGAAAATAGTCTCCTCATCTGAACTATCTATATATTTGGTGTCGTGATTATCAACGCATGGACAAGTTAATTGGCACGAATATAAATATCTGGGAAATCGATCATTGTGTTTTTGGTTTGTGCCCATAAAACTAGTATAACCCCGCCACTTTTTATTGATGTTCCTTACCAAGCAAGGAAAGTGAGCGTTCATGTATTTGTGTGTTAGGAGTATCGAGGTTACCTTTTTTACCATTTGCTATTGGAATTTCGGACTGTTCCGACACTTAGGATTCATATGCTAAAATAAACGGAATTAATGGATTTCAGTCTGATACAATAAATAATTAACCTTTGTTTTCAGATCATTACGTTTTCAGACTTAAGACTAGATGTAAACAAAGACCATACACTAAGATGGGGATACTTCTAACGTTAACAGTGTGGAGATTATCATCCTGAATCTCATAATCTGTCATATCTTATGAGTAGAACGAATACTAGGGAATCGAGGAAATATAATTATACTGTTATGTTAAATCTGCCTTAAAGGACCCCTCTATATAACCAATTACTGTCTAGAAAGGGCATCCTCATTTTCAACCAATCACTGTCTAAAAAAGTCATCCTCATTTTCCCCATTAGTGAATAGTATATATGATTTTAACATGTATATAAAGGGCAAATGCTGATAAAGACCATATTTTCAGATACCCCTGAGTACCTTTTATATATAAGTTTGACTGTATGTTAATTGACGTATACTACTAACTACTAACTAATGAATGGTTCTATTTTATAACTGTATTACGTTTAATGCAACGGCTCTACTTCTCAAACAAATACCAATACTGACCACTTTCAATAAGACTATGAAGTCGAACAGCTGTGCCATTCTAAACTTGTAGGTCTTTAAGCTTGGTATCATTTGGTAAGGATTGAAATTAACGTTATATGTCGAGCACCACTGACATTGAGTTGACTCTGTATTGTGGGGTCGAGCACCAATTAAATTAACTTTATTGTCTGGGGTCGATCACCACTGAAAGTAATTTAATTTTGTATAGTCTGTGCGTGAGGACCACTTACATTAGATTAGCTTAATAGTTAGTTGTCGAGAACCACTAAAATTGATAATGATGTATATGAGGTATAGTAATTAACTGTACAACTTAACATTATATATGATATTCTTATTAACAAATTTCATTCCACTATATTTTCACATTTATATTCATTCAATGATTTAGTTTATTAAGATTTATAACGTTACACTTTAAGCAATTTTAGAAATAAACGTTAGAGAAAACTGAAGGAGAAATCAAGAATGAAGAATCCAGAGACATTGGCAACATTGGGCACACAAGACACAGGACGAAGACATTCTAGAGACACTGGCAACATTGGGCACACAAGACACAGGACGAAGACATTCTAGAGACACTGGCAACATTGGGCACACAAGACACAGGACGAAGACAATCCATAGACACTGGCAACATTGGGCACACAAGACACAGGACGAAGACAAACAAAACAATAAAACACAACACAGAGACACTGGCAACATTGGGCACACAAGACACAGGAGGAAGACAAACAAAACAATAAAACACAACAGAGACACTGACAACATTGGGCACACAAGACACAGGAGGAAGACAAACAAAACAATAAAACACAATACAGAGACACTGACAACATTGGGCACGCAAGACACAGGACGAAGACAAACAAAACAATAAAACACAACACATAGACACTGGCAACATTGGGCACGCAAGACACAGGACGAAGACAAACAAAACAATAAAACACAACACATAGACACTGACAACATTGGGCACGCAAGACACAGGACGAAGACAAACAAAACAATAAAACACAACACAGAGACACTGGCAACATTGGGCACACAAGACACAGGACGAAGACAAACAAAACAATAAAACACAACACAGAGACACTGGCAATATTGGGTACACAAGACACAGGACGAAGACAAACAAAACAATAAAACACAACACAGAGACACTGGCAACATTGGGCACACAAGACACAGGACGAAGACAAACAAAACAATAAAACACAACACAGAGACACTGGCAACATTGGGCACACAAGACACAGGAGGAAGACAAACAAAACAATAAAACACAACACAGAGACACTGGCAACATTGGGCACACAAGACACAGGACGAAGACAAACAAAACAATAAAACACAACACATAGACACTGGCAACATTGTGCACACAAGACACAGGACGAAGACAAACAAAACAAAAAAACACAACACATAGACACTGGCAACATTGGGCACACAAGACACAGGACGAAGACAAACAAAACAATAAAACACAACACAGAGACACTGGCAACATTGGGCACACAAGACACAGGAGGAAGACAAACAAAACAATAAAACACAACACATAGACACTGGCAACATTGGGCACACAAGACACAGGACGAAGACAAACAAAACAATAAAACACAACACAGAGACACTGGCAACATTGGGCACACAAGACACAGGACGAAGACAAACAAAACAATAAAACACAACACAGAGACACTGGCAACATTGGGCACACAAGACACAGGACGAAGACAAACAAAACAATAAAACACAACACATAGACACCGGCAACATTGGGCACACAAGACACAGGACGAAGACCAACAAAACAATAAAACACAACACAGAGACACTGGCAACATTGGGCACACAAGACACAGGACGAAGACAAACAAAACAATAAAACACAACACATAGACACTGGCAACATTGTGCACACAAGACACAGGACCAAGACAAACAAAACAATAAAACACAACACAGAGACACTGGCAACATTGGGCACACAAGACACAGGAGGAAGACAAACAAAACAATAAAACACAACACATAGACACTGGCAACATTGGGCACGCAAGACACAGGACGAAGACAAACAAAATAATAAAACACAACACATAGACACTGGCAACATTGGGCACACAAGACACAGGACGAAGACAAACAAAACAATAAAACACAACACATAGACACTGGCAACATTGGGTACACAAGACACAGGACGAAGACAAACAAAACAATAAAACACAACACATAGACACTGGCAACATTGGGCACACAAGACACAGGACGAAGACAAACAAAACAATAAAACTTAACTCAATTATAGAAAACTAAAAACATGAACATAGTGTTTCCTTATGAAATTGAAATATTTTTTTTTCTATTTCTAATCAAAGCCGATCACTTGATTTTATCATTCGGGAATGTAAATCTAGAATTGTATTTTGCTCGTTTGGATGATCCTGATACAAAAGAATACAACATTTCATACATATCCTGAAGAAGGCTCATAATTCAGAATTGAGTCGTGATTCTAAACAGTCTCGCTTCAAAAAGTATTTAGAAGCAAGTTTGAAATTTTATTTAAAAACTGAATACAACCATTAACTTACTATCAGGATTTCCTTGATTCCTCCTTCATAGAGGATTGTGCTAATAAGGAAGCTACCGAACCAAGAGTTCATGGTGGTTATTTTGAAGTCATCACTTTTAAAGCTTAACGGTCACCAACATGACTTGGTTAACCCTTGCAGATTATCTTTGTGACAGATGATCATGGATATGTTCCGCTTAGTCGTAGTCACTATCTCGTCCTCCGTTCCTCTTCCATGTCTTATCACCGGATTTGTAACAAGAGGAAGACGACAGGTGCCACTAGTGGAGCAGGAACTGCTTACCCGTCTGAATTTACCTCCGGTATTTTGTGGGGTTCAAGTTGGTATATGTTTAATTTTCTATGTAGTGTTTTGTACAATATTGTTGGTTCTTTCTGTCCCTTTTACTTAGGCCATTGTGTTGTCTGTCCTTTGATTTATGATTTTTTGGTATTTTCAAACTTCCCTATGTATATGGTGACAATCCGACTTAATGGGGTGCGGGATGTCTCAACAGCTACAACTAACTAACCGCTGAAAACCTCTTAACAGCATATGGACAGTGTATGGAACTGGAGATTGGTGTCGGGACGCAAATCCACATCAGTAGTATTAGGTTTGTGATTAATTGCGCTAATAATGTAATAAAGAGTACTACTTGGCTATCAAACATTACATACACGCGCATATTTTGACTCTGAGCGTACCTGAAGAAGGTTATTCCAGAAACGCGTCGTGCACGCTATATTCGATATCTACGTGTTTATCACATCGAAAAAGACAGTACTCTGTCTGTCTAATGTTCAACTCTGATGTGTCAATAAACTACTGAAAATGTGCTGCGAGAGTGGATTTATAGTTCTGTGAACATGTGACAATAAAGTAATGAAAATATGAGCTTGGATCTTAATATATATGGTCATATACCAATATTGAAATTTTGAAAAAGGATAGTGTGCACATAAGGTTATATGTACAATAGCCAATGACGCACTATCTTTGTGTAATGGTAAGCCTGATTGTATCTTTGGTGGTAAATCGTGTGCTTGATCGCCAGTCGCGTCAAAACAAGGACTTTAAAATGGTGTTTTCCGATTCTCTGCTTACTTCACAGAGTTCAAGACTAAGAGCAAATATTCATTTTTGTGATAGTGTGTTGTCTGTTCGAGTGGTTTGTTATTGTTTGTTTATATCCATATTGTCGTTGGAGTTCCAATTAAACCAAGGACTTTAAAATGGTATTTGCTGCTTCTCTGTTCAGGTCATAGAGTTCAAGAAAAATAGGAAAGCATTTTTGTGATAGCGTGTTCTCATTTTGAGTTGGGACGAATCTGCGCCGGTTTGTTATTGTTTGTTTATATCTGTATTGTCATTGGAGATCCAATTATCAGGGATGTCAATGACCAGTTTAAACCGCCACATATTTGTGGTTATCCCAGAGCCAGGACATGGATTTCGAACGCCATGCCGTGAGATATCGTGATTTTTGTTGTGTATGATGGTTAAAGGTGAAAGGTGGTTGTTCGTTATGTTGTTATTCATAGTATTGTTGACCTTCACTGTTTAAACTTTCCTTTCGTAATTGTTCGTGCCATGATATAGCCAAAAAATTGCTCACTTAGCGTTTTAAACAACAGTAACTCAGGTATTGAATATCTAATACGTGTGTACATTTAAGGTTATGTACATAAATATACACAATGGCGTAGTGAAAAGAAATTTATATAAAACATTTAATGTTATGGTATTAATGATGAGTATTCATACAGTTTGTACTTTGGATTTCAATGGATAAATAGTTATGGCACATTTTCTTTTAATCTTGTATACAATGACACAACAAACTAAGTATAATATAACAGAAAGTAAAAAAAAACGAAATTCGAAAATTTGGATACTCAAAAAACGGTAATGCCATAGAACATACGTTCCTTATATAAATCATTATTTATACAAAAGTTTGTAAAGTTCCATATGCATCCAACCTAGCATTTCGAATTTTGAATAACAAACGTCTACGATTATTTTTCTTGATCAACAAACTCGATCAACTTCCACACACCACAGGACAAACACAGCCATCCTTCCATCATCACACTATTGAACCATTTACTACATAACGTTCGGTACAACAAAGGGTATAAAAGTATCAAAATAAATAAACAAATATTTACAATTTCATAAAATTTACAAACAAACAAAAATGGATATAAAACTAAAACTAAAATGTACATGATGAAATGCATTTGCGGTTGATGTCAATGAAAAAAATGAAATTATGCTACATTTACAGTAACACATGTTTACATATATACTTTACATTTATAGTCAAGAACATAACAAAAAATATCCTCCTATTTTTTTTTATACTTTAGTCTATTTGACGTCTATACCACTTCCGTATTCACATTCGAACACACCGGATATTTATATGAATAAAATACACGCATACCTTCATATGTAGGAAGATATCATTGCATTTAATGGGCGTGTGGTTTGATATATACTGAAAATTCGACTCAATGGAGAACAGAAGAATGGAAATGATTTGCAGCAAGACTGTATTTGAGGACAAGAAATCATGATTGAAAACTACTTCAAGCTCCCTTTCAAATACTTCTAGTCCAAAACGATTTATAGTTTTCGTACATATAATACTTTCGGTATATTTTATATGGAAAATAATAAAACGTAAGTATATGCCATAAAATACTGTTGTTGCTTTGATACATGTTTTTTGCTATCCTATATCTACTTTGATACATGTTTTTTGCAATCCTATATCTACTTTGATACATGTTTTTTGCTATCCTATATCCTATATTTTGTATTTATTTTATGTTATGTTCATATCAAATACGAAAACGAAAGAGGAACATCAACATATTTAGGATTTGTCTGCTTCAAATTCTGGTAAGTTAATATAGCTTGTCCTATAGATTAAACTGAACAAAAGCAATAATACTTGATACTTTCTAAGTATTTCTTAGAAAGAGCAATAACCACTGCAGTTTGATAAAAAAAAAAGGATTGTACCCAAATCCAGCCTCAAACATTCACCCGTACTCCATAAATAAAGGTCAAATATTTAATCAAATTAGTTCGTTTATATGGCTACCAATTTCATCTGAATGTAATTATTATATAGATATATCTACTTTCCATACTATCATTTCTTATCATCCCTATAGTATTCTCCATTTTCTCTCACATGGCTTAAACATTACATGTTAAACCATGGCGCATTCGGATGTGCAACCGTGAGAGGTGTACTTGATATGACCTTTTTATGCTAACTATTATCAGTTATGTTTTAAAGGTGGGGGTATTATCAAGTGTATCCATTGCCAAAATATAACACAAGCAAACCCAAGCCACTGAATTCTGAGGTGAGGAATACATTGCGATTATCTCCCTTTGACAGGGATCGTTTTGACAATGGTATGGAATGTAATAGCAACCCGTTTTCACACGAGAATTCTTTCTCATATCCGAAAACCAAGTATATACAGAAATGTCAATAATGCTGGGATTAACGAAACCTTAAAAGAGGAATTATTTTTTGACGAGGAATTATATTGTTTTTCTTGATGACTGTAAACCATTCCATCATCTTCCACTACTATCCATTGTTCATCTTTATTATTTGTCTCCCACTGTTCTGTCTGATCCTGAGCGTATGGATTTCTAACCTCAGTCATTTCACCCTGATTTGGACATCCTAACCACCATGTGGCCACAGATCTTGGATATGTTGCATCCACCTATAAAATTGAAATATTCAAAATTTGTTATTATTGATAAAATATTTTAATACAAAATTTCAAAATGTAAATTTGACAAGGAATCCATTCCCTACGTTTATGATTTCTGAATTAGACATGAGTTAACATTTGTCATTTATCACCGCAATCAACAATTTCTACTGGAGTTATCGTTCCTTGCTCTCACACGAATGCAAGAATGATAACTCTGGAAGAGACAGCACATTCAATCCCCTCCTGAAATTAATGCATGTGTGGGTATTATTAAGATCCTAGGGGTAAACTTTGGAAATAGTTTACTCTGGTTGGGCATTTAAGCTAATCACATATTGATATCACTACACTCATATATATCCATACATTTATGAAAAGGAAGTTTAAACAGTGATGGTCAACAATTTCACCAATTTTCCATATCCACACGAACAACTCCTTTATAGACTACTCCTTAACTATGGTGATAACGTCATAAGTTGGTCGAATGGCTTGTTAAAGGTACACAAATGGGATAATATCGGATACGAAAACTTGTTTTAAATTAAATTGAGGATTTAAAAAAAAAAGAATATGTAATTAGTCAGGTAGTAGCTTTTATGCATGTCATTCATACATAAAAATGATAATAAATAACATTATCGATCAGACCTCTTGAAGTTGACATATATTTATATACAGGGTCTTTATAATGGCGATAATAATTTTAATAATTTATGAATATGGCAGCATTGATGTCTCCGTAATGCCTGATTTGTACTAATTAACACTCCAAACGTTCCTTTAAGCATTTTTACAATGTTAGAAAATAAACCAGTTATGGCAGAATAGTTCAACCGAGATTTATTGTCATGCCTCTTAGTTCACCTAATTATAGATTGACTATCCTATGTCAACGTCTTATCAATTCATACATGTACATGCAGATAGGATCATATGGTAATTTATTATACATGACGAATGTTCAACACACCACAGAAAATAAAGAAGGTAAAGATGTTGTGTAGATACGAGGAGGGTAGCAACTATTAAATATAAAACAAAAATACAACACTGTCGAAACAATTCCAAAGTCCAATAAAAAAATCATAGAAACAGAGGTAAAATCGATACCCCTACACATATACATGACCGGTCACTTTCTTAGCTTGATACACGCACTACAATAAAACGTGGCGGGGTTAAATTAATTTAATGGGCGCGAAGCTCCCCTATGTAATTATAATTCAAAATATCATAAGGAGAGGATTTTTTTTATATTTACTTGACTAATACAAAACCGAGGGCGAAAAATAATAATAATACATGGAATAAGTTATTACATATAAAACCCGAGGTAAAAATATATCTTCAACATTAATAATTAACCACAATTGTCATTATTTATAGGTTGACTAACAATCATATGGTCAAGACGGCGACTTTTAATATACTACAATTGTCATTTTGTATATGTTGACTAACTCTCTATGGTTAAATAAAGCTACTTTTTATATACTACGATTGCCATTATTTACATGTTGACTAACTAAGGTTATTTTTCGTTCGTGTGATTCACGTTATATGAATATTTTATTGAATGGGGGGGGGGGGGGGGGGGGGGATTATATGTGGGATAGGAAATGATGAGTGGTGTGATAAGTCTAGTTTCTATATCAAGGAACTGTCTCTTATAAACTGTGTACAAATTGACCAGTTCTAACAATTAAACATTGTTCATGTTGTAGAAAATCTAAAATGTCAGTCCATCTTTGAAATATAACAATATTGTTGAAAGTGGCGTTAAACAACACAGCCTTAAATTTAACAGTACATATGTTTCATATCCTCAACATAAAACTAGAAATATCAACCTTTATCAATTATTTACAGACTATAAAAACAAATACACTATTATAATTTTATATTGGCGAGACTGCTGGCTAATGACCGATAACACAAGTATATATTACTATTCCTTTGTGTCAATTCTTGGTGCATTCTTTAATTTATAAGGAGTATACTGTAAAGCTATTTCTAATAGGTTTTAATATCTACAATTTAAAGGGTTAATGTGAAAAATTTAGATAAACACTATAATTGAAACTCGTATATTTAAAAAGACACACTGACCCCTTTTCTATCAAGGTATCATGATGACATTTTAATGACAAAAAAATTGGGCGAATGTAATGGGAGACACTTTGTAAGACGTTGTCTACTAAGAATTGAATTATAGTGTTCCGTGTTCATTGAAATTATCTTAATTGGTGGCTGACAGCTTGATTGTTAGATATATGTTACCATATACAGTTTATTTAATGAAATGAAAAGATAATAATATTCATCATATTTTTAATTATTAAATTATAAAGTAATTTTGACTTTATATCAACACTCAATCAATCAATGTATGTAATCAAACTTTTTAAAGAAAATAATATACAATATAATTTAACCAATAACTTGGGTAAAACATTCCATTCGCAATTTTATTGCAAATCATCTACACAGTTTAAAAGTGGTCACCCTGATCCAATACATAAATTATATTTTATAGTCTTTTTTTTCATCCATTGAGTGTGTTGCCAACAAACAACTAACATCAACACGGTCACGAGGTGTTTACGTAAGAGGAACTCTCCGTCACAGTTCAAATGATGCTTTCATTTGCAAAATGGAAATTAACAATTACTTACAAACTTTGCATACAATTATTGATATGTATAAATTGCTTATGAACATTAAGTACAATCTACAATCGAACTTAATTTTTATTGAAGACGTATTTACTTCGATATATCACACTATGGGTCATTCGGGATGATTTAAGGTAAAGCTGCTATAAGGGCACCGCATAGTTTATGACTTTTTACCGATTTTCATGATATAATATTTAAGAAAGAGAACACGACCGGTGCCACTAGTGGAGCAGGAACTGTTTACTTTCTGGAGCACCCGAGTTCACACCCGGTTTATAGGGGGGTTCGTGTTATCAATCTTTACTTTTCTAGTGTTTGTCGACCATTATTTATCTTTTTTGTCATTTTCTCTTGGTCATTGTATTGTCTGACTTTCGGTTTACGAGTCCCAGTGACCCGTTTTGCATCTTAAAACTTTTCTTTCTTCGAGTAATCAAACAAAACGACATACCAGAGTTCATAATAACGAGGTATACAGTATAAGATTTACCAGGTAAAACCTAATTAAGTTTCAAGCAGACGTATTTTAGGACGAATTGTGTGCCAAAACATTTTAAAAATTAGGTGGAAAATTGAGAGCATGTTAATGCAGTCTCCACCACATCATTAAAAACAGATCAGCTGAGTAATGAAAAATCCCTCCGCAATTAATCTTCTTCCTTTTTATCTTTTTATTAACCTATATTTTATCTGCTAATTATGTTGCATTATAACATGGATAATTTACTACGAAATAAGAAATTAATCCTCCACTTGCCATATTTATTTATATGCCAATAATGTACAAAGCCAAGAGAGTGAGCGGTCATGTATAAGACCGTAGATCTTTTACATAGTGGTAAGATACATTTCTGGAACAACTGTCATTAGGTACGATCATAGCCAACCGAGTGGTAAGCCAAAATATAATTCTTGGAAAGAAAGTACACCAAAGGTCCTGTGTGAGATAGAATTAGGGGTATTGATTACCAGAGGGCCTGTGTGAGTTAGAATTAGGGGTATTGATTACCAGAGGGCCTGTGTGAGTTAGAATTAGGGGTATTGATTTTACACCAAAGGGCATGGGTGAGTTAGAATTAGGGGTATTGATTTTACACCAAAGGGCCTGTGTGAGTTAGAATTAAGGGTATTGATTTTACACCAAAGGGCCTGTGTGAGTTAGAATTAGGGGTATTGATCTTACACCAAAAGGGCCTGTGTGAGTTAGAATTAGGGGTATTGATTACCAGAGGGCCTGTGTGAGTTAGAATTAGGGGTATTGATTTCACCAAAGAGCATGTGTGAGTTAGAATTAGGGGTATTGATTTATCAAAGGGCCTGTGTGAGTTAGAATTAGGGGTATTGATCTTACACCAAAGGGCCTGTGTGAGTTAGAATTAGGGGTATTGATTTATCAAAGGGCCTGTGAGTTAGAATTAGGGGTATTGATTTACCAAAGGGCCTGTGGAGTTAGAATTAGGGGTATTGATTTACCAAAGGGCCTGTGTGAGTTAGAATTAGGGGTATTGATTTTACACCAAAGGGCATGGGTGAGTTAGAATTAGGGGTATTGATTTTACACCAAAGGGCCTGTGTGAGTTAGAATTAAGGGTATTGATTTTACACCAAAGGGCCTGTGTGAGTTAGAATTAGGGGTATTGATCTTACACCAAAGGGCCTGTGTGAGTTAGAATTAGGGGTATTGATTACCAGAGGGCCTGTGTGAGTTAGAATTAGGGGTATTGATTTTACACCAAAGAGCATGTGTGAGTTAGAATTAGGGGTATTGATTTATCAAAGGGCCTGTGTGAGTTAGAATTAGGGGTATTGATCTTACACCAAAGGGCCTGTGTGAGTTAGAATTAGGGGTATTGATTTATCAAAGGGCCTGTGAGTTAGAATTAGGGGTATTGATTTATCAAAGGGCCTGTGAGTTAGAATTAGGGGTATTGATTTACCAAAGGGCCTGTGTGAGTTAGAATTAGGGGTATTGATTTATCAAAGGGCCTGTGAGTTAGAATTAGGGGTATTGATTTACCAAAGGGCGTGGGTGAGTTAGAATTAGGGGTATTGATCTTACACCAAAGGGCCTGTGTGAGTTAGAATTAGGGGTATTGATTTATCAAAGGGCCTGTGAGTTAGAATTAGGGGTATTGATTTATCAAAGGGCCTGTGAGTTAGAATTAGGGGTATTGATTTACCAAAGGGCCTGTGTGAGTTAGAATTAGGGGTATTGATTTATCAAAGGGCCTGTGAGTTAGAATTAGGGGTATTGATTTACCAAAGGGCCTGTGAGTTAGAATTAGGGGTATTGATTTACCAAAGGGCATGGGTGAGTTATAATATTTATCTTTTTTGTCATTTTCTCTTGGTCATTGTGTTGTCTGTCTTTCGATTTATGTTTCCCAGTGACCCGTTTTGCATCTTAAAACTTTGCTTTCTTCGAGTAATCAAACAAAACGACATAACAGAGTTCATAATAACGAAGGTATACAGTATAAGATTTACCAGGTAAAACCTAATTAAGTTTCAAGCAGACGTAATTTAGGACGAATTGTGTGCCAAAACATTTAAAAAATTGGGTGGAAAATTGAGAGCATGTTAATGCAGTCTCCACCACATCATTAAAAACAGATCAGCTGAGTAATGAAAAATCCCTCCGCAATTAATCTTCTTCCTTTTTATCTTTTTATTAACCTATATTTTATCTGCTAATTATGTTGCATTATAACATGGATAATTTACTACGAAATAAGAAATTAATCCTCCACTTGCCATATTTATTTATATGCCAATAATGTACAAAGCCAAGAGAGTGAGCGGTCATGTAATAAGACCGTAGATCTTTTACATAGTGGTAAGATACATTTCTGGAACAACTGTCATTAGGTACGATCATAGCCAACCGAGTGGTAAGCCAAAATATAATTCTTGGAAAGAAAGTACACCAAAGGGCCTGTGTGAGTTAGAATTAGGGGTATTGATCTTACACCAAAGGGCCTGTGTGAGTTAGAATTAGGGGTATTGATTACCGGAGGGCCTGTGTGAGTTAGAATTAGGGGTATTGATTACCAGAGGGTCTGTGTGAGTTAGAATTAGGGGTATTGATTTACCAAAGGGCCTGTGTGAGTTAGAATTAGGGGTATTGATTTTACACCAAAGGGCATGTGTGAGTTAGAATTAGGGGTATTGATTTTACACCAAAGGGCCTGTGTGAGTTAGAATTAGGGGTATTGATTTTACACCAAAGGGCATGTGTGAGTTAGAATTAGGGGTATTGATCTTACACCAAAGGGCCTGTGTGAGTTAGAATTAGGGGTATTGATTACCAAAGGGCCTGTGTGAGTTAGAATTAGGGGTATTGATTTACCAAAGGGCATGTGTGAGTTAGAATTAGGGGTATTGATTTACCAAAGGGTCTGTGTGAGTTAGAATTAGGGGTATTGATTTTACATCAAAGGGTCTGTGTGAGTTAGAATTAGGGGTATTGATTTTACATCAAAGGGCCTGTGTGAGTTAGAATTAGGGGTATTGATTTATCAAAGGGCCTGTGTGAGTTAAAATTAGGGGTATTGATTTACCAAAGGGCCTGTGTGAGTTAAAATTAGGGGTATTGATTTACCAAAGGGCCTGTGTGAGTTAGAATTAGGGGTATTGATTTACCAAAGGGCCTGTGCGAGTTAGAATTAGGGGTATTGATTTACCAAAGGGCCTGTGCGAGTTAGAAATAGGGTATTGATTTACACCAAAGGGCCTGTGCGAGTTAGAATTAGGGGTATTGATTTACCAAAGGGCCTGTGTGAGTTAAAATTAGGGGTATTGATTTACCAAAGGGCCTGTGTGAGTTAGAAATAGGGTATTGATTTACACCAAAGGGCCTGTGTGAGTTAGAATTAGGGGTATTGATTACTAAAGGGCCTGTGCGAGTTAAAATTAGGGGTATTGATTTACCAAAGGGCCTGTGTGAGTTAGAATTAGGGGTATTGATTTTACATCAAAGGGCCTGTGTGAGTTAGAATTAGGGGTATTGATTTTACATCAAAGGGCCTGTGTGAGTTAGAATTAGGGGTATTGATTTTACATCAAAGGGCCTGTGTGAGTTAGAATTAGGGGTATTGATTTATCAAAGGGCCTGTGTGAGTTAGAATTAGGGGTATTGATTTATCAAAGGGCCTGTGTGAGTTAGAATTAGGGGTATTGATTTACCAAAGGGCCTGTGTGAGTTAGAATTAGGGGTATTGATTTTACATCAAAGGGCCTGTGTGAGTTAGAATTAGGGGTATTGATTTATCAAAGGGCATGTGTGAGTTAGAATTAGGGGTATTGATTTACCAAAGGGCATGTGTGAGTTAGAATTAGGGGTATTGATTTTACATCAAAGGGCCTGTGTGAGTTAGAATTAGGGGTATTGATTTATCAAAGGGCCTGTGTGAGTTAGAATTAGGGGTATTGATTTACCAAAGGGCCTGTGTGAGTTAGAATTAGGGGTATTGATTTACCAAAGGGCATGTGTGAGTTAGAATTAGGGGTATTGATTTTACATCAAAGGGCCTGTGTGAGTTAGAATTAGGGGTATTGATTTATCAAAGGGCCTGTGTGAGTTAGAATTAGGGGTATTGATTTATCAAAGGGCCTGTGTGAGTTAGAATTAGGGGTATTGATTTACCAAAGGGCCTGTGTGAGTTAGAATTAGGGGTATTGATTTACCAAAGGGCCTGTGTGAGTTAGAATTAGGGGTATTAATTTTGCCTCTGTTTCTACGATCTTGTGATTGGAAGTCAGAATTGTTCTGGTGATTCCATATCTTCTGTTTTCTCCTATTTTATATTACAAATACTAACCCTAAATAAATGGTCATTATATCTGTAATATTGGTCTCCACTAAAGAAGTATGTTCTACCATTTACCCACTTGAAAGCTGCAGTTATCTTCATAGGTAAACCTCTCCATACCGATACGGGTCTAGGATACCCATATTCTACTTTTCGCCCTGAATATCGCCAATAATAACCACCTGCAACATTAGAAATGACGTTAACCGATACAAATAAGAATCTGAGTTATCACATTTACTACCTTTATTCCTAAATAATGCAATTAATAATCACCATGAACATACAATAAGGGTAATAACAAAATTACCGAACTCCGAGCAATCTTACAAAGGGAAAGTCAAAACTCGTAAGTATATAAACAGACAAAATCAGTCAACAACCGGAAAACTGTGAAAACCGTAATGACCCTGACTTGGTACAGGCATTTCTAAAGAACAAATGCTACCCCAGATGGGAGCGATAATACAGCTATTTTGACAAGAGATAGAACAAATGAAAAATCAAGAGTTAAAGATCGCAGTTGCTGGTAATATTCCATGAGGACCCTTATAAAAAGATGTTATATGTTATATTTGCAGATATATTTTATAGAGTGAATTTTTTTCATTTTTACCTTTAAAGAAATAAGTTTTTCCATTACCACTCCAGACAACAGCAGCATCAATGCCAGTTGGTACACCTTTAAATCCAACAGATATGCTCTTAGGACCATAGATCCTTTTAGTATTTTCAAATTTCCAATATTTATCACCCTAAAATGAAACAGAAAAGATATATAAGAATATGTGGTCGTCATTACCAATTGTGTTGATTCATAGATAATTTCTGTTTCTCAGCTAATTGTGGACATGTTCCCAATATAAATACTGCATTAGTTTCTGTATCTGGCATTGAAAATTAGGACTTCAACACGTGTTATATATGAGACAGGAGATGCTAGCCCTTGTCCCACACCTATGTATTGTTGTAATTCTGGTTATCATAGCTTTGTGATTATGGTTTTGTGTACAGTTATTGACTCTGTATCCAAACCGTCTCTTCTATCTTGAAAACGTTATGTATGTCTTTCTATAGAGCAATAATAAGAGTTAAATTTTTCAAATCTGAGTAGTAGTAAAATTCAACAGAAAATTAAATTATTAAGTAATAAGGTGAATTAATGTTAAATCTATGTTTAGTATCATACCTTGAATATAAAAGTATAACCATTATCCCAGGTAATTGCTGCATCAATTGGGCCACTTACACCTCTGAAATCCCAGGATATTCTTCTAGGATAGCCTCGATCTATACCATATCTTGTCACACGGTAATGATGGTTTCCTATGGAAAATATGTACACAATATAATCAACAGTCTGAGAATATATCACATTTTATGGAATGCAAGTGGTGCCATTATTATATCACTCTTTAAATTTACATTATGCTGATGTGATTGTAAAATATATGGATATGATTATTGTTGTCTATAGAGTAATGGTCTTTAGTCAATAGATTCCACCTTGCGAGGTAGTAGTCAGTTAACTATGCACACCCACTGACCATGCTATTGTATGTACTGTCCATGTCTATTCTGTCATTCATTCCTGTAATAGTATGTGGTCTTTTTGAGTGGAAGCGAATCTGTGCAGATTTTTTTATTGTTTTTTTGCAGTTGGAGATCCAGTTATCAAGAGGGAGAGTTGGATCCTATTAACCAGTTTAGCCCTGCCACATTGTTGTACCTGTCCCAATCCAAGACCTTGATTTCCAACGTCCTATGTCGTGGTGTTTTTTGTGTTCAGTGAGTTCAGTTAAGATGAAAGGTGCTCGTTTGTTTTGTTGATATTGGTGGAATTCATGACCATTACTGTGTTTCATTGTAAGTGTAATGTAGGATAGTCTTTCATGTACATTTGCATCCATATCTTTTCTTACTGGTGCTGTCTTTCAAATATGAGGATATGAAATTCCAATTAATCTTTTATTTAACCTTTACTTAACAGTAGTATATAATATATCTATTTATCTAAGATAACATACCTTGGAATATGTATGTTTGTCCGTTTTTAAGTTTAGTAATGGCATCTATCTTGGCATGTCGACAAATGTGAGGTATTCTAACAACTGGACTCTTGGATGTTGTCGTTAGTCTATCAGGAGTAGTAGGTCTTGGGGTCCATGTTCGTGGTGTTGGTCTATTTGGCTTCTTCCATGGCTTTGTTGGCTTTAGAGTTGCTGGTTTGGTTGGTTTTGGTGTATTCTTAGGGGTACCTGTATTGTATAAAATTATAATTAGTACAATGAAATAAGACCAGTAAGGCATTATGGATGGAAAGCATTCATGACTTGCATGAAGTTGCAAATGAATATCCGGGATTTTTTTGGCAGCGTTCTGACAGAGGACAATATATCATTTATAATTTCATGCAAGTCAGGAGTGTCTACCGTCACTTAAAACAAATAAATATCAGGATGACGTCTTTATATACTAGATATACTCTATAAGAAAAACATTTGTCATCTGTTACAACGAAAAATAAATAAAATACATTTTATTGTCATTTTGGTAATTGTGTAAATTTATATGCTTGATGAACACAAGAATATATAGTAACGTGGACAATAAATTTAGTCTGAAAAGAGAAGATTAAAGATTAGTATACATTTAAAGAAACAACAATTTAATCTTTAACGAAAAGTTCAAAATAAGCACATTTTCTATTCAATAATTCTTGCATTAACTAATACCATTATAGTGATCTTATCAAATTATTACGGTTCCTTACCATATAAAGCTTGAATAGCTGTAATATCATCTCTTCCTAATCTAAATTCCGGTGTATGTCCTTTGTAAAATGGTGCCATTAAAGCGCTGTATATGTTGGAATGTGCCAGTCCGAGAGAATGTCCAAACTCATGCACTGCTACTTGAAAAAAGTCAACACCTGAAGTATAAAAAGAGAGTTAGCGTTGTCCGTGCTGGATGGAGGTGGATGATGGAATTGTTAATACCTTAATCTGCTACAATTTCAACACATCTATCACATGTGTTTGAACAATATCCTGCTGTTTGATTCACTGTCATTGCAGTGTTACAGCACAATTGTATTTTGACTATATTTTATACTAATAGCTTTATATTTACTGTGGAATAATTTTGCAAATACTATATACTAGTATAATGCTTTCCATTTTCCGTTATTCCACCAGCAGAGGTGACAGTGATAGTAATAAAAACGTAGATGTCAAATTTAGTGCAGACGATGCGTTTCTGGAATAACCGTCACCAGATACGTCACCAGATACGCTTAAAATCCATATTCGTTTTGTATTGAAGTTGGCGCTTGTGACATATATTTTAATTTTTGAACTTTCGTGTGAGAATTATTCTCCTTGAAAACGTAAAACTTAATATTCTAGGAGAATGATCTCTCAAAAAACCCTCCCCAGTTCTAACGTGTATATATCGTTTGACGATTACACACAATCGGCATCATAGTACTTCAAATTATTAAAAATAATTTACCATCTGCCACGTTGATCGTCCATGGTTCATCGTCGTCAAAATGAGCATCTCCTCCGAACTGCGGAAAGAAAGCGTGGGCTAGTGTTTGTCCTTGACCATCGAATGGATTTTCATCATTATGCCACCACTTCTCAAACCGAATATCGATGTCAACAGTACCAGTTTTCCGTCGGATAAACGTTAATGGTGATACATCACTCCAAATCTGTAAATAAACAGAGAGTTATAAGAACGTAGAATACCACGAATTAATATCAAAGCCAAATGTGTCACTAGACCATATTTACCATGCAAAATCAAAGAAAGATATATTCTCTATAGAAAATCTACGTTAAGTTTTATCTTTATTTTCAAACGGTGACGACTACAGTCAATGATGGCTTTGATGAGTATGTTCTATAAGCCTATAGTGATATTAAATCTAATTTTGTAACAAAGACAAGCTATGGTAATTTAATTGGGTTCGTCTTTAACTTTGCAGGTATAGCTATTCAGTCACGTTTAGGTCTTTTGTGGATTCTTCATTGAAAGCGAGAATCTCCAATTTGTGATTTATTTACATTTTTACCCATATGATATTAAAATTTTCACGCGTCATTTGCAATACTTGAAAAACAACTATAGCGAATAATAGACAACGACGCTATACAAATATAGAAAACCTCTTTCCATTGGAATAATATTTTCCAAAACGAGATCGTCATCAAATAATATTTAATAATATCAAATAAAATGGGAAAAATAATATCACACTGTGCATACTGTTCCAAATTATCACACTGTGCGTACTGTTCCAAAATATCACACTGTGCGTACTGTTCCAAAATCCAATCAAAAAGTCGTAGAAAGAAGCAAAATCGATACCTCTAACACATTTATACATGACTGCTCACTTTCCTGGCTCGGTATATGCACGCTAATAAGAAGTGGCGGGGTTAAATTGGTTTTATGTGCCTAAATAGGACTATAAAAGATATTTTTATTCCACCAGACATGATCTATTTTACTTACCGCAAACGCCCGATCAACTTGGTGATCAACATCCTTTTTAGTTATCTTTTTACCATATTTCGAAATTGTGTATGTCAATTCTTTCTTAGGCCATTTGCTTCCTGAAATACAAATGAAAACATTCAATTGTACAATAAAGACACAAATACATTGAACTGCAGGCTATGACGGTTACATACTAATTTTATGGTATGAATTATGTTCATTACTGAAAACCCTACTGTGACTTAAATGTAGAACAGCAATTAACGCCCTATGTTTTTTTACTTTAATTTGGGTCCAAATGTACACTTGGGTGGTCTCTCATTGCAATAAGAAAGTTTAAACAGTGATGGTCTACAACTACACCAATATCAACAAATAGGACAATCACCTCTCACCTCAACTCATGAACATAAAAAACCAACGAAGTATGACGTTGGAAATCCAGTTCATAGCTTGGGACAGGCACAAGGATATGGCGGGATTAAACCGATTAATGGAATACCCCTCATGTTCATTTATATCCATGCCCTTTCTTACTAATCTGAAATAGACAGCAATTAAAAGTTGCATAAGAGGTACACATGCATAGTTTAATGACACAGTGTCATCTAATCAATAACTATTAAAAAACAACTATCCACATTAACTCTGTGACTAAACTCGATTAGATATTTATTATAAGAAAACGTAACTAAAGGTTAAGGGAGTTAATTTGGAGCAATACAGATACATATAGATTCTCCTTCAGTTGCCCGTGGGCTACGATATTTCTCCACTCAAGAGAGTTAAATTTAACTCTCTTGAGTGGAGAAATATCGTAACCCACATGGGCAACTGAAGGAGAATTTGTTTCTCCCATTATTTAACACGAACTTTATTTCAAAATCCTTCAAAATTACCGATTTGACAACATGAGGGGAAAGGCACGAGACATTTTAATCCTCTAGAGGATTACAGATTTTTCCACCACTGGTTCAGCGGTTTTAAAGCGCCGTGATAATGGGAGAAAATGTAATAAACCTCTGCTTCTAGTTGACGTTCAAGCTATGCAGAGTATTATTATTTCAACAAGCCCATTGCTCTCTAAGCCTTTTTTTTTTTTTTTTTTTTTTATATACTGACGTCATAACATAGTTTATTCAAAACATTTCCTGTTTACAATAACCTTAATGGCCCAGGGTTGCACATTGCTCTCTAAGCTTGATACAAACGTAAATGTTTAATTTCGTTTCTAGAATAACCATCAGTTACATTCATAGTCAAACAGTTGGAAAGCAAACAGTCTAAAAGTTTTTCGGTGCCAGGAAACCAAAGGACCAAAACAGGATAGACAAAATAGGCTAAGGTTACATACGCCTGAAGCCGATTCACCTTAGGTTTAATAAATTACATTATTTAGGACCTGTAAATTTCAAACATAAATATGACTGACACTGTAAATGAGATAGTTACAGACATTGTATTAACCCGAGCTTGGTAATTTTATCATGCACTGAAGGATCCCAGATTACTAGATTTAATAGCCACTATGAAGTTGAATTATATATTTATCTCGTAACTCGATATTGTGCATTAATCAACATGATTTGTTTGACATATTCCTGATATAATAAATTAATAGATCATTATTTTTGGACAAACCACCAGGTAAGCAATCTGATACCCCATACATACCATGAAGGGCATAACGTTTCTTCCTCTTGGCAATATCTGAAGTTCCGACATTATCTCGAACACCACATCTCGGTAGTTTCATCATCTCTCTTGTTTTCGTGTCAACAACACCTGAAATAAATTGTTCTCTTTAAACAATGGCATGAACACAGGTGAGACAAACGCACACATCAGATAGAAACGCTCCGTAGAATACAGTAACCTTCTGTTTTGGTTATATGAGAGATATTTAATTAGCTGCTAAATTTTGCCAATTCAGCAAATATATGAAATCTGACTCTAATTTATACATGCTTTAGAATTAATTATGTATTGTTTTAGAAATATGCACTGCCATGTTTCAGAGATAAGGAGAGATTGATTACTGTTTATCGCTAAGTGAGCAAGTTATGGCGAGAACAAGTTACTTTCGATTAAATGATCTTTATATTTACTTTGTACACTCTTATTTTGATTGTTATAGTCTTATCTTACTGTAACAACAGTCCACAGATAGACATGTCACTCCATCCAGACACATTATCCTAAGTGTCAGACCATCAGTATTTGTTCTTACGTCTGTCCTGTGTACTGAATTAAGAAGTAGCCAATACTAATCTTAAGGTCGTTCCATTGGCCCGATCGTGGATCAAACTCTACAATCTACCGCCCTCGAGATGTTGCTCATCTCGAGGGCTAGCCATTACACCACCAGCCAGGTTATTTTCAGTATACGATTTGCCCTTATTATAACAATTCAGTGTAAATGAACACGGTCAATAATCTAATCAGACAATTATGTTATGTAAGTATAATGTAAGCTTGTGTGTACTGTTTTCTGGCAGGTAAATTACAAGTATTAGAATGACTACCAACATAAATAAACACTAGAGAGAACCGAATATAGAATCAATCAAGAATGGACAATCCAAATAAACACTAGAGAGAACCGAATATAGAATCAATCAAGAATGGACAATCCAAATAAACACTAGAGAGAACCGAATATAGAATCAATCAAGAATGGACAATCCAAATAAACACTAGAGAGAACCGAATATAGAATCAATCAAGAATGGACAATCCAAATAAACACTAGAGAGAACCGAATATAGAATCAATCAAGAATGGACAATCCAAATAAACACTAGAGAGAACCGAATATAGAATCAATCAAGAATGGACAATCCAAATAAGCACTAGAGAGAACCGAATATATAATCAATGAAGAATGGACAATCCAGGAACACAGACAACATTAGATACAAGACACACGGAACAACACAACACAGAAAACTAAAAAGATGGCGGACCCCACCAAAAATTAGTATAAATTGACCACTGTATCTATGGTTTTCTTGTTTAACCGGTAGTTTATATAATTCGTTGTTCGTTGCTTTTTCTTCAATCTATAAAGATAAACTTTCTGCTCGAAAAAAAAAAGATATCAAAGCGAAATACGATGAGTAGCTGAACATTAGTCATGCGTTTTTCTCATTTCAAATTTTTCAGTATATAAAAATACTTTAACATCGTGCCCCTCGTGTCAAATGCCAGCGTATCTGTTGATAACTTTCTGTAGTTTAAGTTCAATTTAATGACTTTTTTGTAACGTAACGTATATTGCTACTTGTGCAGTACATTTGTTAATAAATAGGCCATCTGGGTTGAAACATTTTATCAATTTACTGTCAGAGATTTTTCTTTTTCAACTTTATGAAAATGTCATGTGAATAACAAAGATGTTAACAACAAATGAGAAATCAGAAGATATATATCCTAAAAAGTTGTAAACCTTTCCGATAATTGTTATAAACACGTATGGTTGCAACTGATATGTAATTTCTACAACAGGTAAATATTTATTATGAACATATATTTGTATGTGCGTGAAAGAATGGCAAAAATTAAAAACCTAACAATGTTTACGTTTTTTTATTTGGTTGCTTAATAGGAAATATACATATTTATTATAAACATATATTTGTATGTGCGTGAAAGAATGGCAAAAATTAAAAACCTAACAATGTTTACGTTTTTTATTTGGTTGCTCAATAGGAAATACACTCCTACACAGAACTTGAATACAGAGCCACCTGCATCAATAGATAATATTAATCAACAGATGATTTTCTTCCCTAATGTGGATACACCTACTTGAAATAAGATTCAATAAAGGTGGATAGATATTGATTGTGAACAAACGATCTGTGAACATCACAATTTTTTCAAACAAACTGTCTAAAAGATTAAGTTTATTTCCATTACCGAATTTCATATTAATACAACACCATACCGAGATTACGTCACGTGACGAAAGTGACACCACTAACGTCAAACCGTGATTTTGTATGGGCCGTCGTGGTCGTGATCGTATGATAGTTGAGTTTACAACTACATGTGCAATCAGTGCCTATCACCACTAACATTGTGAGTTCGAATCCCTCTCAGGCGAGGTGTACTCGATACGACATTATGGTGATAAAGTTTGTCAGTGACTTGCGACAGGTCGGTGGTTTTCTCCGGCTACCCCGGGTTCCACCACCAATAAAACTGACCGCCACGATATAACTAAAATATAGTTGAATGTGGCGTTAAACACAAAAAAAAACCGAAAGTCACATTACTGACGTCTCACCATGATTTGCTACATATAACGCAAAGTTATATCTTTTGATTGCATTAATTTGATAACTTTGATTTGTCAATACATTACAAGTTTTATTCTTTTTCACGCCGACTTTAATACGATGCAAAGTCTAAATTATTTCATTTTTGACATAAAACGTTATCATTTCCTGTTTGTATCGATGTATATTTGATTTATATATATATTCTTCATTCATCGTCCTAAAATGCACTAAAAGAAATCTTAAAGCAGGTTCATCTTATTAAGAAAACATTATGTTTAATTAGGCGTCAGAGGAACAGAATCATGTGTTGATCATGAAACTCTAAAATAGATTCTTTGCTAAAACCACACACGCGTTTGCTATTAGTTTTCATGCATATCAATGTTATGTTACAATGTACGTACAGTGCAACAGAACAACTGATACTAGTTTTGGTGTTAACTTCGTCTCGCAATACATGATGGCTGTCGGACAAGAACATGAACCAGAAGAATTGTTTTCACGCTCGTTCTTTTCATGGGAAGATATGCTCGATCTTAGATATCCTTACAATGCATTTCTCCGAAATTGACTTGTCCGGGTAGTGTCTGAATCTCTTAATTTCCACACTTTTCATTATCTTGCACCCCTCCCCTCCCACAAAATTGGCAGAACAACTGTGAAGTCAAAGAAAAATAACTGTTCTTGTATATGTCAACAACATGTATCAACATATCATGTTTATAAGCTAGCAAAAATCAAAGAACTAAAATGGACCCATTCCATGCAGTTGAGGTTTTGTTCAGAATCGTAGTTGTAAGCAGGGTTAGGGTTATGGTGTTTAACTCTACTTTTAACAACATTCCAGTTATATCGTGGCGGTCAGTTTTATTAGTGGAGGAAACCGGAGTACCCAGAGAAAACCACCGATCTATCGCAAGTTTCTGACAAACTAGTTATAAGAGTCGTATATGTTGAAACATGATGTACGATGTTCCTATGTTTAACATATGACATTAAATTTGTGGTTTTGGTATATACTAACATATGATTTTAAACAATTAATATTGCTTCAAGTATGTATACTGTATACAAGATGTATTGCTACTTAACACCCTAAAGGGTCATGCGTCGTACTGGTACTCTGTACTTTGTCATTAAACCACAAAGAAACTGATATACACATACCACAAGCTACTTGCACCTGTAGTGGGGGAAAATATGAGCTTAAAGCACTTCCGAAAATATAATTATCTACTCTAGCACTCTTTGATGGTCGGATCTTTCTCCTGGTGAATCAATATCATGTATGAGATTAATATTCTATCTGCAAGACATACATGTCAAGTGGAGGAGGTCTGCCAATTTCCGTATACATTAAATGATGAAAGGTATTGTCCAAAATGAAAATAGAGTCCAAATATTAGGAGGATACATTACCGGTTTATCGGAAGATATACAATAAGTATTAGGTCGGTGGTTTTCTCCGGGTACTCCCATGGTTTTCCCCACCAGTGAAACTGACCGCAACGATATAACTGAAATATTGTTGAAAGTGGCGTTAAGCACCATAAATCAACCAACCAACAATACAAATATTATCTACAGAATAAACCACCGTACCAGTTTGTGAAAACTTCTGTCGTCTGCTTAGTGTTGAAAGTTGCACTTGCCAGTTATCACAGAGTTAAAAAAAAAAGTCCTAGAAATACGACACACTTACCAGTCATTGGCAGGTTTGCCATTTTCTGAAAACTTCTGATGGCGTCTTCAAGATACTCCTTTGTTCTATAAGCTGCACTACCCGACTCTTCAGGCGGTATATAGCCATATTTTATGAGGTAACTCTGTAATAGAACACAAAGAGAAAATATAATGGGATACATTTCTGATAACAAAATTACATTTCAAGTGAAAATGATAAGATAATTGTAATATTCTTATTACAGATTTTGATATGGTTTCATTCATTTCAGTCTTTTGTATTTCACATACTTTTGACTCTTTTCGGAATGCCTCTTTGTAATTGACCCTTTGTCTTCAAAACCTGTATCCTTGACTGTTCAAGAAAAGTTTGAAGATACCAATGTGATAATCAGAAGCCGTATATCGAAGGACAGACAATACAGTGGCCAAGAGAAAAAGGACAAAAGGACAAACAATGATCTATAAAATACTATAATAAAACCTAAAGGCTGAGCAACACGAGTCCCACTGAAAACTGGAAGTGAACTCAGATGAACTCAGGTGCTCCGGGTGCTCAGTTCCTACTCCAGTAGTTGCAATCGCCGTGTTACTCTTGTTACAAACCGTGCTACAGGTCATGCATGAGGTAAGGACCCGGTTGCGATGAGAGACTAGACATAGAGTGTATTAAATGCCACCTCAATAACTATTTTAGTTCATTTCTCACGTTTGAACATAAAATCTCATTGTATACTTGAACTGACTATACACATTAGCCATCATTCAACAATAGACGACAAACGAATAGATTACAGCTGTCAGTATCATTAGACTAGGATACCAATCACTATCGTCTTTCTAAATGTTACGGTTCGGGAAAATATGAGATATACTCTCTTGTAATTAAATAGTGTAAAGTTTCGATGCGATTATTTGGAAGTAAATTAATGTCTTCAGTCATAATGTGTTATATTACATCCCTAAAAATACGATCTTAATATACAATACAGTTAATTCTTGATGAGAATTCTTAAAATAAATGGGGTATGGTTGACCGAATGTCCAAGATCATTTATCTCTGACCACAAGGCTAACACCACTGACGGCCTGATACCCGTCACAAATGGTCTTCCTCCCCGCATTAAGTCTGGTGGTCACTATGATAATGGAACATATTCTGAAAGTGACTATAGATGCGGATAACCCCCACCCACACTACAATACACATTTATGACAGAAATATTGAAAATGTATTTATTTTTGCATTGATAGGACGGAAAATTATACACACACTCTAATAGAGTGAGCTTGTTATATTACGTGCATGGTTAGCCTCAATTGACAAAATTATGTAAGAATAACGACAAAGAAATAATTTGGATACCACCTCTAAATAGTTGGAAAATGTAGCATATCTATATCACCTATATCAGTCTAATCATTAAAAAGATCACAATGTGACAATACAATATTCGTTATATTATATATCTACGTGTAGTCTTTCAACCGTGATACATATATGTCGTATAGGGGTACAAAAAATGGTCGGCAATATTAAATAGAAACAAAGACAGGGCGTAATTAGAGATTTAAAGTCTTTAGATATACACGTGAACCACATATTGGACAGTGTTCTGGATGCATGGTCACCTTTTGTGTTTTAAAACATTTTTTTGTAGTTAATAATTTCGTCATAAACGACAATGCAGTTGAATATACGACAGTATACAGGGGCGGATCCAGAGAGGGGGGGGCACCCCCCCCCCCTCAAATTGGAAAAAATATGATTTTTAGGCGTAAAATCGTGATTTTTCACACGAAATACCCCAACAATTTTCGCGCCTCCCTCCGCTCGGCGCAATTTTTTCTTAACTACGCCCCCACTAACTTGAAATCCCGGATCCGCCCCTGGTCCATATAAACAATCAAATTCTTTAAAAAAAAAGAAAAAAAAAAAGAGCTTACCGTGTCATCACCACTAATTGCTACATCACCGCTACTCTCCGATACTAAATATATAAATATACAAGTAAAACAACGGCCTAATGTATACAATTCCATAATATAGTTCCTCGTGTGCTCTAATTAATTCCCAGTTTTGTACAGTACGGTTTTGATTGCACAAGTGATACCAGTTAAATAGTTAGTTCCTTCCTAGTTATTAAAATAAATAATTAAATTTAAAAATACAAAAACTATAAATGTACACACGTTCAATTGATAGAACAGTGTACCTATGATTAAACCATAAAACGTACACAAGTTAGATAGAGCTGTTAGGATTTAAAAGACAGATCCATTACCACATGTATTATATATATTAGTAACCTGCTTAGTCATAATATGGGAACAGGTAAAACTAACTACATTTTATCAATGAAAATAAAGAAAAATAAACACATTACGTCATTAGTGATTGACAGGTCAATTCTCTTTGAATTGCATGCAGAAGCGCATAGATAGAAAGTAGGGCGGTCTTTCGTCTGTAGTTTAAAGCGCGGGTAAATGTCCTCAGAATTGGGATGTTTGAAAGCATTCACCGTAAAGTTCAGCTAAGTGTTTAAGAGGAGTGAACTAACCTTCTGCATCATTTTAATTGATACTTTACATTAATTAGATGTCGGCATGTTTGTTTACATTTCTTTGCGCTCATTGATTTTATGTATATAGGGCAGGAAGTGTCGATATATTTTAAATAGCAGTATACTTAGGTTTGACAATTAAAGGGGATAGTAATGACCTTCCTTTCACTGGCCAGTAATGTATGTCATAATATAAACCACTGACCGATTCGTATTTTCCGATGTTAAGGTGATAGTACATGTATTTCACAAAATCTATTTTGCAGCGATAAAAATCATATTTTAAACGATGTTCGGTTCATCTTAACCTTCATATGTTTTGTAGAGAGTTCGTATTTTATCTATGTCATTTGTATCTATTAACGTGGCGTATACTGGTGTCTAAAGCGATGACCATATCAGAAATGTTTGCTTCGCTTAAAAATAACACGGCGGATGCAACTAATGAAGCAGGAACTGCTTGCCCTACCCAAAAACTGTGTTCACCTCAGTTTATCTGGGTTGTCTAGTTGTACCCCTTCGGTATTCTCTAACGTTTAGTTAGTAGGGTTTGTGTTTAGTGCTTTTTGAACATTATTTGTATCTTCTTCTTTTTCTTCTTTGATCCTTGCATCATTGTCTGTCCTTCGATTTACAGCTTCTGATTATTCCTTTGGTATCTTCAAACATGTGTTATAAACGATTCTAGCGATATTTCACATTCAACTAAATAATGTACTTTTAAAACAGACCCGGGTACAAGCAAAAAACATGTGTTTTAAACGATTCTAGCGATGTTTCACATTCAACTAAATAATGTACTTTTAAAACAGACCCGGGTACAAGCAAAAAACATGTGTTTTAAACGATTCTAGCGATGTTTCACATTCAACTAAATAATGTACTTTTAAAACAGACCCGGGTACAAGCAAAAAACATGTGTTTTAAACGATTCTAGCGATGTTTCACATTCAACTAAATAATGTACTTTTAAAACAGACCCGGGTACAAGCAAAAAACATGTGTTTTAAACGATTCTAGCGATGTTTCACATTCAACTAAATAATGTACTTTTAAAACAGACCCGGGTACAAGCAAAAAACATGTGTTTTAAACGATTCTAGCGATGTTTCACATTCAACTAAATAATGTACTTTTAAAACAGACCCGGGTACAAGCAAAAAACATGTGTTTTAAACGATTCTAGCGATGTTTCACATTCAACTAAATAATGTACTTTTAAAACAGACCCGGGTACAAGCAAAAAACATGTGTTTTAAACGATTCTAGCGATGTTTCACATTCAACTAAATAATGTACTTTTAAAACAGACCCGGGTACAAGCAAAAAACATGTGTTTTAAACGATTCTAGCGATGTTTCACATTCAACTAAATAATGTACTTTTAAAACAGACCCGGGTACAAGCAATAACAAGGAAACAGTCCCAAGCATATACACACAACAGTAAGCAAAAAATATAAAGAAACAAAATAGATCTGACAAAATCATAAGTCGTTATATGTGAAGGTATTACCGCTATAATAATAGAAAAAGTCACATTCTAATTTGAAAATATTGTTCGTACTCCATTTTGTTCCCTTTTTAAGAAAAGAGTCTGACCGTTTAATAGTTTCCAGTATTTTTCCCCATTACAGTAGGTGCTATGAACTTGTGTAGATAGTAAAAGAAGATTACCTAATAGTTAAGTTAATAATTGATTACAAATATATTCCACATATTTTGTTTGTATGGTTATTTTTGACTGCAAATTTCTTACTAATATATGCAAAACCTACATTCTGAAGTCATTCCGGAACGACATGTCAAATTGACTAGCTGAAAAGCAGAAAAAATGCATACAAAATACATGTTTTCAAACATTATCGGAGATGTGAAGCAAACAATTGCGAAACAATTTCTTCCGTAAGTCACAAAAGCGAGATGGTACAAAGCGAAAGCGAAACTTGTAATTATATATCTTTTGTATCAAAATATGTAATTCATCCTCTATACAATGTTCAAATGACCATGACACATATTAGAACAATGGATTGAGGGGAAAACGAGATCAAATATTACAAATGTTAGAGGAAGTACACACTACTCCAGTAACTGACAATCTAGATGCTTAACATTATGAAACACAATAGACTACTGACTCACTGACACACATCCACGTCACAATGTTGAATCATAAATTATAAAATTATATATATTATATACATTAGAAAGATATGTGTATATAAAACTGGAAATACCACGTGAGAAGCTAAAATAATCTCACCTGAAAGAAGAACGTGTGACGATCAAAGTAAATCTTGGCATTCGTAATTATAAGAGAAAAATGAAACAAAAGAAAATGTCAAAATTTGAGAAAAAAAAGTTTGATATCCATAATAAAAATTACATAGAATGTCTTCAATGGCTGACAGGGTTTAGTCTCTATGCTAAGCAGGTGTTACGTGTTGAGCTAAGTTAATATTTGTATTACTTCTAGAGAACTTTTGATATCTCTGGTATTCTATTGGGGTTGTATTTAATTTTGTCAGAGATTTGTTTTCTTTAAGTTGTTGTATTGTCTTCTTATTTCCGGGTTGTTCTTGGACACTGTTGGTATACACCTGAACAACATTTAACAAAACACTTGTAAGACCTTGATTTACATTGGAGTAAGTTGCACCGGAACTACCAGTACCAGTAAAGCTTTGTGAAACGGTACATCTAGGTATTTACTTTCTTCACGGATTTGAACATCCAATCATAAAACATATAATAAAATGAAAATCACAAAAATGCCACACTGTCGGGACAATTCAAGAATCAAATATTAAATAGTATAAGACATGTCAACAAAAGCCAACAATAATACCAAGAAAGTGGAAATCTTTAAGTAATACCAACAGTTTAATACTAACTTTAATATTAATTTTCTAACTTTGTATTAAAAAAAAAAGAATATTTTATACTGCACTCAAATCGTACTGGAGTAAAATTTAGACCAGCAATCCCATTTCCAACCAAAGCAGTTGTTTACCATTATATGACAACGTTTTGCGAAAACCACATTCTGACAAAAAAAAGTTCATGCTACAATACATGACTATTTGTAACTGGTATGTTATAATGGAAAATCTGCACTCAATGGCCCGAATCTGGTAGCAGGAAAATAAAAATCGAATATTTTAGCACACCTTATCACTTTCAACTTTTAAATCATTCGCATCATTACATCTTTAAAAGTTATTAAATATGACATAAATAAAAAATATATATATACTGCCAATTGTTGTTAGTATAAAAAGCGGTTGCAAAGTCATAGCTATTATTCAAAGTCGTTCCTGATTTAGGTGCAGTGAGCTGATGATATAAAAGATCGTACTTTGTCGAAAACAAATTTAAGGTATTACAAAAACAAAATAACGTAATGCATGTATGTTCTGTGATCAGAATTAATGCTGAATTAATTTGTTATTTGTATCGTTTTAATTTCAACTCAAAATTGTTATTTGACGGTTATACATGTAGGTGTTTAAAATACACACGATTTTGTAGTTATTATGTAATAATCTTGGGATAAAATGTTCAAATATAACATATAGTATTTTATATACAGCCAAACCTGTATTAAGAGGTCATCTTTTGGACAAAGAAGAAGTGGTATCTTAAGACAGGTGACCTCTTAAAAGAGGTTCAAATCATATGAAATGTTCAATGATTGGACAAGAAAAAGGTGACCTTTTAATACAAGTGACTGCTTAGTAGAGGTGACCTCAGGGGCAGGTTTGACTGTACATGTATTTGATATTATTCATTTTAGCTCTGCATTCCAGTTTAATATTCGTTACTAGGCTAATACTAACTGGGGACTATATAATGTATGGAGTAACGGTACCGCCCTAATTATGGAAGATAAAAGAAGGCTTGGATGATCTCGCTTTATGGAAAAATAATCATGTTCACAAAGAAATACAAAACTCGATACAAGTTTTGTAGGTTATATAATTAGATCTATGTATTTTCTGTTCTTTTCATTAGTCATATCTGTAACTTGTTATACAGCTAAAAGTAAAAGGTTATATATATTTAGGTCAAAAATATATCAACAATCCACACAAGTAATTACAAATTTCTGATTAATCTAAAATTAAAATTTAAACGTTTTGTTATTTATTGGAATTTTCATACCACTCACATATTTAGTTATCCTGATATCAAGATACAAGCAACACATAGGGTATCGTTAAGAGGGTTTAGGGTTAAGATATTTAACGTCACTTTCAACAATATTGCAGTTATATCGTGGCGGTTATTTTGTTGGTGGGATAAACCGGAGTACCCGGAGAAAACCAACGACCTGTCGAGATATTCGAAAGTAAAATAATAAAAAAATTGCTCTGGAGCAAGAAAACCAACATGGTTGCTATGGTTATGTATCCAAATTGGTATTGGTTAATTTATCACATAATGGCGTACTGGCGAACCTCACCAAATATACTATCATGTAACGTTTTATTGAGTACACCTCGCTAGTAAAACGTAGATATCACAATTAGTGCGCACGGCCCGTTTCTGTAATAACCTTCATCATGTACGCTCATAATCGAAAGATTGTAAAGCCAAATAATATAAACTTTTGAGAGCAATCAAACCAAAGGACCTAAGCAGTATAGCAAAAATCAGCGTCACCTACTATCACATAATGTTGTATGAAATACCCGTCACTAACTTTACTATCACATAATGTTGTATGAAATACCCGTCACTAACTTTACTATCACATAATGTTGTATGAAATACCCGTCACTAACTTTACTATCACATAATGTTGTATGAAATACCCGTCACTAACTTTACTATCATATAATGTTGTATGAAATACCCGTCACTAACTTTACTATCACATAATGTTGTATGAAATACCCGTCACTAACTTTACTATCACATAATGTTGTATGAAATACCCGTCACTAACTTTACTATCACATAATGTTGTATGAAATACCCGTCACTAACTTTACTATCACATAATGTTGTATGAAATACCCGTCACTAACTTTACTATCACATAATGTTGTATGAAATACCCGTCACTAACTTTACTATCACATAATGTTGTATGAAATACCCGTCACTAACTTTACTATCACATAATGTTGTATGAAATACCCGTCACTAACTTTACTATCATATAATGTTGTATGAAATACCCGTCACTAACTTTACTATCACATAATGTTGTATGAAATACCCGTCACTAACTTTACTATCACATAATGTTGTATGAAATACCCGTCACTAACTTTACTATCACATAATGTTGTATGAAATACCCGTCACTAACTTTACTATCACATAATGTTGTATGAAATACCCGTCACTAACTTTACTATCATATAATGTTGTATGAAATACCCGTCACTAACTTTACTATCACATAATGTTGTATTGAATAAACCTCGCCAACATTAGTGGTGATTGGCACTGATTGTACAGATAGACATAAATCAAAGCACCATTCGGGCACGGTCACGCCAGTTCCTAAGCAAAAGAGAGAGCGCTTTTGTCAGACGAGGGGTATTGGCACCACATGAGACCCATCACTGGTCCTGTGATGTGTCCATAGAATAACATGGGGACATAGTCTCGGTAACCAGCTAATGGCGTAATGTCAATTTGAGGGGTGGTGTGCACGGTGGAATGTCCTGTCTGATTCCACACCAGTCATCTGCTAACTATGAAAAGATTATCGAGAAAAGGGGCGTCGTCTCGAGTACAACAGTATACAGAAAAGCTTCCACAGTACGATTTTTTACAAGAAGGAGAGCCAGACCAGGTGTTCCGTATAAGATAAAGATAAATTCTTCTTCTTATCACAGAGTATTATATTATCAATTTTCCAACTTCACTTTTGGTTTCTAATTTTGATTTCAACAGTAAATGATATACCCTACCACACCTCAGAACCAGAGAATTCGTTATAAATATCTTTTATGAATAATATACCACTATTTTAAGACACAAAATAATGTAAAATATTTACAATGTGAAACAAAAGACAACTAAAGACTGTTTCTGAATAGGATATATGTAAAACGTATGGGAGAATATCGTGAGATGTCAAACGAATGGGAATCCATCACAGGAGTTGCCCACCATTCAGGTGTTACTATGTTTTGTTTACCTTTTATATACTATTATTACCAGGTGCGACAATGTTAATATTTGATTTATTGACCTACATATCAATGTAATATCAGTTTCAAAGATTTAATTACGTATGAAGAGATGCAACCGAATGGGACAAATCTCTTAAAAATGACTAATGTTAGTATATTTTAAAGCATATTGAAATGATAAATTGATATATATATGATCTAGACTGCTTTATTTTATTTTCTTTCTCGTGTACCTGTAAGTATTTATTTGTGTTAACTTGTTCATGAAGAAACACTCGTTTAATTATACCTTAGCGGGGTTTTCAATATGGAGGTATCAGCCCCCAAGTTTAGTTTATTTGTTTCAATAATAAGTCAATCGAAAATCTAGAAGACCATAATGTTATTAAAATGGAACAGTGTGTATATAAAAACACAAGTGTCATTAAGTAGAAATATTAGATATCTTCTATAAATGGTTTAAATGTTTATAGTCGACATATACACAAATAATTTGCGACACCATCATAAAGGCCCGAAGGAGGCTTGTGATCAGGAACAGATTTAAACACACAATGAAAAGATTGATTGATTGATTGATTGATTGATTGGTGTTTAACGTCCAGCGAGCAATTTTTCAGCTATATTCAGGACGAGAACATTTAAAAAATTAAACTCCACAGGACTCGAAACAAGGAAAGGTGATGGGTAGGGACGGATAATTTAGCCAGTGCAACAGGTCTCATAATGAGCTGTAACACTGGGTTCTTTAACATGCGAAGAGGGTGGCAATCTCTCAACACGGGACCTCGGTTTTATTTACGTCTCATCCGAAGGACGGGATGGTTGTGAATTTATACACCCCGCACAACCGACGGACGCCCCTTCAAGCAGAAGAAGCTCTCGGTCCCATTTCTATACCCCGGGGTTGACCCCTTTTAGAGGACTAGTGCCTCTAGGGCGGAGAAACCTGGTGCCTATTATACCCCCGGCACACCCTCTATGAAAAGAAAGCTTACACAATGATGGATAACCTTTTCACCAATAACAATAAAACCTACAACCAACACTATTGAAAAGAAAAAAAAAAGATCACGACATATGGCGTTGGAAATCCAGGTCCTGGCTTCGGTTATTCGAATGTGGCGGTGTTAAACCGGTTAATAAGATATCCAACGACAATACAGGTATACACAATAGATAAACAGACTAAACCCATTCAAAACAGACATAAACATTGTACGTCACAATTTTATAAAACCAATCACAACAAACTGACCTGCGCAAACACTTTCCAGGGGGAACCTTACACAACGACGTCAAATACCATGAACCAATCGCTAAGGGAGAATATATAATACGTAATGCCCTAACTGATGTGCGCAATGAAGGGAATTCCCATTCAAAGTATAAATAAATGAAATCAAGTTTTACTATATTTGCTTTTAATCAGGTACAGATTTCAACATACAAATTCAATCAATCAATGATAAATACTTATAAAGCGCGATCACAGGCACTCGGGTACACTCTGTGATTTTCGTTATTTTCATTAAAATTAAATATTTTTCCTTTTAGTGCCTCTATTCTAACCTTCTCTACGCAGAATCACCTAATTTTGACGTATTTTACACATTTGGATACAACCCATTTTTTCTACAAATACTATAATATCAACTGTGAACGCGATAAGAAAATCAAAATGAATTATATCTAGTAATAAAGCTTCCTACGAAGTTAAGCGTCCTTTGCATATATATACGTGAATTCACGTGAACGCAAAATTGGTTTTTTCATCGTGACGTACGATGTTTGTTTGAAGTGGGAATTTCCAAGGTCATGTTTGCGCAGGTCGGTTTACTCGTCCATGCATTGTCCATACTGAATTTTGACGGCTTGTAACATAATACAGGTATACACAATAGAAAAACATTCATATTAACTTCCAATCAAAAAGACCACACCCTATCACAAAAATGAACGACAATATAAACATGAACAATACAATAGCAGGGTAAATGAATGCTCGTAGTTATCTTACTAATACCCAAAGTAGAAGCTATTGGTTAAAGATTATTATATTTCAACTGTCATGTTTTAGCTAATGTAAATCACACCTTTTTTACATTTGATATGGGATTTTGCTTTTGTAATAAAGGTGTATTTGAACTATTTCAGATTTATGTATCTTTTGTTGGTGTTATACAGCATCTGAAGTTTAGAAAGAAAAGTTTGAAGATACCAAATTAGTAATCCGAAGCCATAAATCGAAAAAGGACAAACAATACATCTAAAGTCATTAGGCACAAAAAGACCACAACATATACAGATGGAAAGACAGGTCCTGTTTCTGGTATTGATAATATTGATGGGCTACACTGATGGCAAATAACAATGTAAACCAACGGTTCCGTAGCTAGTCTTTTAGATAATGATTATCTGATATAAAGGCTATACCGTGGTGTACACAAATTGCGTCGTGCGCACTAAATTTGATATCTACGTTTTTATTATATATCTACTTTTTTATTCCAACATTATTTCAGTTTGGTGGTAAGACGTTTGAGGGACATATATACATAGTTACAACTAAAGTATATATATCTCAATGATATCCTTAATACACAGTCAAACCCGTATTTAGTTGTCACAGGATACGCTTCTATTTTCTGCCAATAGCAATACAATGTGTCATTCAGTATTGTTAAAAATGTTGTTATAGTGACAACCGGAACCTTTTAACCGTAATGGAAGCGGGAGGTTTGGCGCCGTAAGATCTGATTCAACCCACCATTTCTTTGGAAATAGCTGTACCAAGTCAGGGCCATTGCGGTTTTCCCAGTTTTCCGGTTGTTGACTGATTTTGTCTGTTTATTGACTTATGAGTTTTGCCTTTCCCTTTGGAAGATTGCTCGGTGTTTGGTAATTTTGTTATTACCCTTATTTGATATTGGGGACATCTGTCCAGTGTGTAAATACATGTTATTTATAAATCTCTTCTTGTCACTTTTTTTCTTTCAAATATTTTTTCCAGTGGCTAATCGATCTTTATTCAGAAACCAGAAATACATAGAAGCGTGCATACAGATCTCTCTCTCTCTCTCTCTCTCTCTCTCTCTCTCTCTCTCTGTGTTCTTTATTTCACACTGAAGCTATAGGGCTTAGAATATCCCTTTCCCTCTAATATTATCATTCAGCTTACATTGATGTTCTCTCTCTCTCTAACCAGTTTGTGCTTTATATCAATATCTCTTTAAAAATTACTGGTTAAAATTATACCATTTTAAAATAGATGTAAAAACGAACATTTTTAATCCTTAACCACGCGGTAAACTTGTGTGTGCCCTTTTTCTTTTTGCCATTGTCTGTCCTTCGATTTACGGTTTTTACGGTTTTTGGATACCTTTGTGTATCTTCAAACTGTTCTTTGTATGATTAACTTGCATCCCCTCGTTGCAATTAATAGCATAGTGAAACATTCAGAAAGCTCGTCAAGAATATCACTGACTTGGTGCATGTATGTTATAAAAATGTGGCGGGGCTATTTAAAGGATTTTGACGTCATGTAGTAACAAGGTACTGTCAAACTGCTGAAAGAGTATATCGTGTATGCTGAATGAAATCATAATTATTTATTTCAAAACTTGAGACAGGGTGGAACCAAATGCGTTGACAATAGGTGCAATTACAAGCTAACCGCAGACATATACAAACATAGTATATTTCAAAAGACCGACATTTTCAAACTTGCACCTTTAAAGCACTTAAATAATATTAAGCGCAGAATAAACTGTAAACAAAAACGGGCGTCGCGTGTGGTCATGGTATGAATCTTAGGAATGACGGAATAATAATATAAATGATGGATTGTTGCAAATTAGTAGCATCTTGTTTAATTTGCGGAAGTCATTTAAAGAAATAGATTATCTGGCACCATTTTACTTTTTAAATCTACGTTGTATTTACATGCACATACATTGCAGAAGTTTTTTTTCATTTTATTACTCAACAAACTAGGGCGGTTATGTTTTTCTTCTTGATAAAATCATATTTAGTGATTCGAATGATTTTTTAAAAGTAATTGTTCATTATGAATGATTTCATGGGTTGATTGTAACACCCTTGATCGATAATTACAAAGTTAAATATTTCAAATTCCTAATTTTACTTATTTTTATAATAGTCCCTACCATTACTTCAAAAGCTTAGGTGATCGTCGAGACTTCCAGGCGTTGTAAATTAGAACTCTTTGTATCAACAACAGAAGTTTTCAAATAAAAATAACCCCACCTGTATATTCATAAAGCCAAACAAATATATTTAGACTGTAAGTGTCATAATTACGAAAATAAACCCCACAAAAAAATCATTAGAAACATGGAGCCTGGTGACGTGTTGGTCAATGATAATACTAAGCAGAACTCTACTATCACTGCTGGCACTTCGTAAACAACTACACCCACTCTCTCATCCGGGTAATACAGGAATAACATATAACAAAATGTAACTATGTTAATTATTAGGAATAAATTAGGGTACAATTAAATTTAAATTAAATCTTTATACGCATGGTTGATGGTTGAATTAGTAAACGAAGATATGTTTCATAATGTGGGTAATTATGTAATTATATTGGGAACACTGTTAAGGCTTACCAATGTTTTGTCTATGGGCGTACAGGTCTGATGAAGGTTATTCCAGAAACGTTTCGTCGAACTTAATCAAATATTTACGTTTTCTTTTTATGCAGTTCAAGTACATAAAATCGTCCCTATTTACAAAATATGCTAAAATTACGTATGTATATACAAGTCTTAGACGTTGGTCTCAAATATTTCACAACATAATATGGAATAAAGCTGTCATTCCTGGAACATATATGGCTCTTGAATGCCACTTAAGACGTACACAAAGAAATTATTAAGATGCGATGCGTTTTTATTGGTTTAAAAAACGTGTTTGATTTTGACAGCTGACAGTAACAGGAATTAAGATCTATGTAACCATTTTGTCATCTTATTAAACGTATTAAGAACAATGAAAAATTTTGTAGAATTTTAGTCTTACACCTGACATGACTAGTTCCTTAATCAAGAGTAAAAGTAAATACATGCACATTATGTTATCATTGTTGGTCATTTGAGGGTTAGAGCTATGTCATTTTCAACAATATTTCAGTCATATCGTGGTGGTCAGTTTTATTGGTGGAGGAAACCAGACTACCCGAGGAAACCAGTGACCTGTCGCAAGTCACTGACAAACGTTGTATCGAGTATACCTCGCCATGAGGCATGGTAGGCACTGATTGCACAGGTAGTTGTAAATCCAACTAACATACGAACACGGCCATTTGAATTAGATATACACTTTTCATAAAGGGTTATCATCTATTTAATATCAGTCGACAATTATATGTGCTCTATCACATATATCTATGTAGTTTCACAAGTAGATAATTTGAAATTCGTTATATTACACCTCGATGTAAAATGCATTCTGAGCTATCGTCTCAAATCATAGTAGGGCTTTCAAATAAGGGTAATAACAAATTACCGAACTCCGAACAATCTTACAAAGGGAAAGTCAAAACTCATAAGTATATAAACAGACAAAATCAGTCAACAACCGGAAAACTGTGAAAACCGTAATGACCCTGACTTGGTACAGGCATTTCTAAAGAATAGACAATGTATGTATTATATGGGCATACCTTACGTTTGTTATATGGATACCCTGCAGTTCTTCTGTCGTTACGTACTAAAGCAGTTGAACCAATCAATCAATGACATATCTCATGAAGTGGCACCTATCGCGTTTTAGCTACACTCTTCGTCTGAAAGAATTTCACAACATTTCGACATTTTTATCTTGATTTGTCTAAATTGAGAGGATTAAGTGTAACTTAAATGATAAATTGATGTCATTTACATTGAAATATTTAAATATAACTGGTACATTTGATTATTAATACATTCTATTATTTCCTCTGATTCACAAGAAATTCATTCCAAACAAAAAGCAATAATATACTCCGTAGTTAGATTTTGACCACTGATAAATTGAATAAAATCATCAATATAGAATTATATACTAAAATAAAATATTTGGCAAAATCCTTTGAATTATTGGTCAGATGCATTTCTAATTTAATGGCCATGAAAAAAACTGCCGAGTTTTAATGTCTTATATGTTTTAAAGACGTAGATGTAAATATGATTGTTCTTGTACACAGCCTTTAAAGATGATATGATAGGTCTATTCGATTTCGTCAGCAAGACAGTAATACATTTTTTAAAGTACTTCATACATGTATATATATATAGCATTTGAAGATACAAAGGACGACGAATGGATAATCAATAGCCGTAAATCAAAGAAGGACGAACACCACAATGACCAAAGGAAAAAGAACAAACGGACAAACAATGATCTGAAACACAATCTAATGTTTTAGGGTGACAGAGTCATTTCTGTTTTCAACATGGGGTCGAAGATAATTTTGTTTGACCAAAATCAAAAATCGAGTATCCACCATTATCTCTCTGTGTAAAACCATTAAACCCTTGTGTGTACTCTTTTAGACTCATTCGCTTGGGCACATATCCGGAAGAACAAGCCATCAATGGTCAATACAGGCTACTTCTTTTGTCATCAAAGCACTTTATATATACATGTAGCTTGGGCGCGTCTATTTCATGTAACAGTGAGTGAAGCAGGGCAATAACTTAAATGTTTAATAAAACGGAACACCTAAATCACGTTAGCTAAACATGAACTATATCTAACAAAACCTCTTAAATATTAAGATACACAGGTAATAAATTGATATACCATCTTTATTGATGATAAAAAGATAAAGTATAATAAAAACTACAGAGAAACAAAGGTATCTGACAGCAACAATCTACAATTATTGGATTGATATTATTCGGCAGCACATACGCAGAAGGAATCAAGATAAACGAATCGAAATTACACAGAGGGAATCAGAGATAATCGAATCGGTGATACATTACAATGTCATTCACCTACAATATAATAACCGAAATGACAAGGAGAATCTCGTGAAATAAATCTACATCTTAAATCTTGATTTAATCTCAAGGAAAAGCACACATTTTCTCAACTTTTTAATCTAAATTTATTTTTAAATTTAAATTAAATGTGGCCAACGTGATACGTCTTTTATAAAAACTCAAGTACTATAAGAGACTTTAACCTTTTTTGTGTGTTATATTTAAGGTCAAACACCCGATCTGTTGAATAAGAAATAAATATATTCTTTCGGCACCTCCTTTGACGTATCTCGATAAATTATATATAATATAATGGTACTATTCTAAAAAGGAACAACTAACACATAGGACACGGAAAAGTTTGTTTAAACAAATTAACTTGGCAATTTTAGAATATGTTAAGATACGACAATGTCTTATTATCAGTTACTTGGTGTGGTAAAAGGCGATATTGACACCAATGAAAACAAAGTATCACATCAAAAGGTCAAGTAACTCAAAATGTGGGATAGAGTATACTTCAACAATTAAACAACATATTCCTTTTCAAAAATACACTCTATTTATCTCTAAAAAGTAGTTAATAAATCATTTGTAGGTAAAGTAGAAGAATTTGTCATTTAGACTTAGAGGACATATTGACATCTTGGGATTCTAGAGAAAAAAACCAATAATATATATATATGGTAAATTTGATCTGATTGGTGCCGAATTTTGCCAAATTTTGTCAATGTTCTGGTCAAATTGTGCACAAACGTCAAGGTATATAGTCTTTAACACAATCTACGAGAGGTAAATTTATACTATAGAGCATACCAAAATGTGGGACCTAATATGTCCTTCATCGCACCTGACCCTTTAGAATTATGAACAATTAAGCAAGCAGTACTATTACTAAAAGTACATTCACTTATAGGCAATATTCATTGCAAATAGTATATATTTCAATAGGGAAAATGCACGGGTTAAACCAAGTTGATCAGCGTTAAAAATCTGATAAAATAATACTTTATCTTATCTAAATCCTAAAAACAAATGGTAATAACACCTCTCTTTCACAAATAACATCTAAATTTTGAGTAACAGGTAATTTAGTTATCGCAAATTAAGCCCAGTCGCGTGTCGCAAGCGATAAGAAATGAAGGAAAAAAAAACAGTATGGGCATTTAATGGCGGAACAAACAACAGATAGACACATACGATGGTCACGTTGTATATGTAACCCCTGATGTGTAATCAGAAACCACACTTTGATGGTGGTCTGAATTGTCCTTTAAGATATAAGTCGTAACAAAGGCAAGTCAAAGTTTTTATGTCCAGGTGTTGATATTTACGAGTAGTTTATCAAGTGCCAAACCACGTACACGCGCTTTGTTTTCTGTATCATACAGGTGTGTTCACATGTGCACCATCTGCAGTTTTCATCCTGTAATGTTCTGCAAGCATTAATCTCTAAAACACTGGTTAATTACAACTACATTGATAGATTAAATGTATAGCAAAAAATTATACTCATTGAATTAAAAGTTCACAACACAATAATTAAAAGTGTGAAACATAAGTTTGATTAAAAGTATTTAATCTTTTTTGGGTTTACGAGAGACAAATTTTCACGGGTTTTGAATGTTCGTTCGAAAAAGCCAAAAGTAAAGACCTCAATTTACAAAACGCAAAATATGTTCGTATGTCTCTTCTCATCAATCCGCAATATTTTACACTCACCAATATAAGCCCCTATTATAATTTCCATTATTACGGTATCCATAAATACGGCGTCCACTGATACGGTTGTCGTGTCCATTGATACGATATTCACGAATACAGTATCTACTGATATGGAATTTACTAATATGTTGTCCAATAGTATGGTGTTCATTTTTTAATGCAGTATCCATTAATACAGTTTCCAATAATATGATGGTATAATATTATGTCCATTAATACTGTGCTAATAGTGCCATGCATACTAATACAGTCCCATTTATACGGTACCCACTAATACGGTATCCAATAATACGGTGTCCAATAATACGTTGACCATTAATTTCGTATCCACTAACCACGGTGCAAATAGTACAATACGGTATCCATTAATATAGTACTAATATTACATTGTACACTAATACGATGTTTATTACTGAGGTATAATGAGTACATAGCCCATTGATACGGTACTAAATGTACGATCTTCATTAATACAGCATCCATTAATGCGTTTCTAATAGTACGGTGTACAATAATACAGTCTCCAAAAATATGGTATTCATTATTCCTATATCCATTCTTTGGTTCCATGACAAACTATAATTCAACACTTTCGATTCAGCACCGAGCTAAGCTTAAACATCATAATCGTACTATATAACAACATAAATAGTTGACATCCATGCTAGCATTTTCTTATTCAACATTCAAAATTGTATTTTTGCACATTTGAGAAAACAGCAATGTAAACTATAAAGTAAATGAAAAATGTAAAGCTATGAAAAACCATTAATTGTAACTAGCAAAAATATAAAAACCAGAAAATCTAAATAAATTATCATACGACCAAAACCAGTTAGAGATTCATACTTTTCCTTGGGTCTATTACAGAACAGAATAAGAACGTCAGAAAACAGCTTCTCATATTCATTCGAGGATTAGGAGTGAAAACTCTTTGTTTAAAAACTATATATTTCCTTGGTATAAGAAAGTAATGCTTAGTTACAAACGTAGTACATGTACTTTTAATAGCAAATATAAATATGGCATTATGCTCCAATTAGCACAAACGATTCTACAGCTGAACAACGACCTCTTCAAGTTACGCTATGACTAAATACAAGTTAATAGATGCACTTCTTGATATAAACATGCAATTAGATCATAAAATAAGTATAGATAAATATAGCTGCTTACTTAAACCTCTTCAAGTGATGATAATTTAACCTAAGGGGCAATGGTTCATTGTCACCATATAATTTTATACTTGGATTGGTTAAAGAGAGAATACATTGTTGTTGTGAAATAGTGTCACGAGTTACTGGGTCAAAGGAGGTAATAATGATCTTATTGTGACGTAATCGACTGCAAAAACGCTGATAAAGGATAAATGTACGACAATAAGCTTTGTTGTAAAACAACATAAATCTTTAACCACGAGTGTATTATATATCATATTAGTAGGTTAAATTAACTGTTAAAATGCTATGCAAATCAAGGTAAATTACAACATCACAGTCCTTATGAAAAACGTCAAAGAAAAGGAGAAAAGTGAGGAAAAAAGTAATGAAAAAGATTGCAGGAAACATGCATATAATCATGAATGATGTCTCGGTAGTGTCATGTTGAAATAATGTATACAAAGATGGTCGCTGAGCCCATGTGATATTGTAACCCAACGAAACAAAGAATTTGATAAGACAAACAAAGCGACTACACGATATTCATACCGATCGTGTCTACAGATGTTCGGTAAAGAAAGAAAAAATAGTTTAAAATAGTGTTCTAAGTTTAGAAAATGGATAATGCAGGTGTCATCAATGTCTATTTGAAATTTGACCGGTTGATCTTTATATCAAAATTCTAAGGTTCATTGCAATCTTAAAGTACTATAGCCAATTATAAAAACTCATTACAAATACTCGTATATTGACCTTTTGATCGAATGCAAGGACAATGATAACAAAGGAATTAATACTGCTACATCATATGTGAAAATTAAAAGGTAACATCATTGTGGTATGAGATAACTAACTCTGTATCATTACATACACGTATACATTCAACACATGTTTTAATGGGGTTCGTGTTGCTCAGTTTTTAGTTTTCTGTTTAGTATTTTGTAGATCATTGTTTGTGTTTTTGCTTTTTTTCATTTGTCCATTGTATATATAAATTAATTTGATGTGTTTAAGAAATTTTGATTGGTTCAAAAATTGATGCTATTTTCCATAGACAAAATTTTTAACCGGAAGTCACATGTTGAGGTCTCAAATGGGAATTTTTTTTAATTTCAATTCTTTTTAAGCAATTATTATCCGACAAAATATTTTTAGAACAAGAACAAAATTAATTAGGAATTAATTTATAAGGATTGATCACAATTTTTTGTTCGGTTCATTCGAAATAAACTCAAAAATGTGGTACACACTGTGTAACCCGCTTTAGTTTTCTGTGTAGTGTATTCTAGATCATTGTTTGTCTTTTTGGCCGTTTTCTTTTGGCCATTGCGCTGTCTGTCCTTCTTGGATTTACGGATTCTGATTACCATTTGGTATCTTAGTATACACTTCCTAAATTATTATATACGGCCAAAATATTCCAACTGGCGCCATCACTAGAGGATATTAAATCAGGTTCCTTCAACCACACACCAGAGCAATAACCATGCAGTATTCCTTCTTCCCGAGTGCTATCAGGACATGGAACACTCTACCTCAGCAACTAGCCAGCATGAATTCCCTGGAGGGTTTCCGACAGGCCCTGACCAACACCACCATTGTACCATAGAACTACTCCTTCTGTTTTTAATTGTATATACTGGACATTTTAATTGTACATGGGGGGGGGGGCAGTTTTATTGTGTCATATGAACAGCGTGATTATACTCAACAACCATGAGTCCTGCACTTACAGAAGAAGAAGAAGAAGAAGAAGAAGAAGATATAGTTTGTGTGGTACATTATTCGTGTTGAGCGACTGTAACAATATAAGAGTTCACAGAGGACAAAATCAAAACCGATTAGATCGACGCTTGTTTCTGTCTCATTTTAGACAAATTGGCAGCGAAACAGGACAGAAGTTCGTACAAGTACATTTTATATTATCCTACAATGTAGGTATATTGTCTATATATCATGGTAGCGTCATATTAAAATAACGTCTACAAAACTGTACATATATGTTGTTCTAAGCAAACGAAACAAAGGTTTGGAAAGACAAATCAACTACATTACATTACAACAGATCGAAGAGGTTGTGTAAAAAAAGTAAAGTTGGTTTATATATTGTTCTAATTTTAGGATATAGATAATACACGTAATACCAATTCGAAATTTGACCGGTTGATCTATTTATAAAAATTCTTAGGTTCATCTCAGTCACAAAATAATGGCAACAAGTATGGCGGAAAAAATTTAGAGCAGTAAATACCATGCTATTTTAGTGACCCACGATCTATCAAGATAATGAAAACAAACATTTAAGAGTTAATATCACACATAATGACAATGGAGCTGCCAGATATTATATTTAATGACACTGATTATGATTTTGACTGTCCATCATTCATCCAATCTCTGAAATTACCTCCCTTAGACGAGTCAGCAAGTAATGAATTAATACCTTTTGAAGAAATACATGCAGGTCAATATAAAGAGGGAGCACGCATGAACAGTTTCAAAGCAAATAAGAAAAGATTACCTTACTGGATCAAAGCTTTAACCGTACGCTACTGGGACGTATTAGGACGAAGGTCCGATTTTCATGTACATTGGGAAGACAAACGTAAACAAAACGTTGATGAAATCCAAATTAAAGTAGAATCCAAAGTAGACAAGTCAAAATCCTCAACCAAATCTGCAAATACAAAGTCGTTTGTTATCACTGTCTATCTAAAAACTGGGACAATTACAACACAGGGCAATTATTTTCAATATTTAAGTGACCACGAGTTCCCATCATTACAATCATATGTCAATAACTGTGCGGAGAAATTTGAAGCAAATACAGAGACAAATAATGAAAGCCCCAAAATCCAATCAGAAAATGATGCAAGTTGTGACAAAACAAAACAGTTCTGAAATCTCAGAAACAGAAAATTCATGCAACTCATCAAGTGTTCAGAATTCCTCAGAACAAGAATCTTAAAATCCACATAGTACTTCTGATGAATCTTCTCTAAATCAAACTCTCATTGACATTGACTCACTTAATCTGAGTAAAATATGTAACTCCAAGTCTGCAACAAAAACACGGACAAAAAGGAGGTACTCAAATCTAGCTTACAAGGAGCTAGAGGATACATTGAATGGCTATAAACATAACCATGAAAATATTGTGGGATCAATTCAAAAAATAGAAGGTAGGCTTTGTGAAATGTCAACATATAAACATGAAGTAAAAAAATGTAAAATCGTAATAGAACAGCTCAGCAGTAAGGTGGAATCATTGGAAAAGAAAACATCACTTGCACAATCAACAGAAGAAGAGAACTTATCAAGAAAAATAGAAATTCTGAATGAAGCTATCAGTCAAAAGGACGAGTTTATAAACAGATTAAAATCTGAACTTGAATATAGATAAAATGAAATGGAGCTCCTGCGTGAGGACAAACTTATAGACAGACCAGTGAGTTAAAATCAAAATCAACAGAATCAACAAAATCAACTAAAGAAACTGAAACTTTGCGCGAAGAAAATGTCTTGATCAAAACGCATTTTGATAAAAAACTGAAAGAAGTTGAGTATTTACAAAATAAAAATACCAAAGTTAAGAGCAGCATTAAATGTAAACAAATAGAGACAAGCATACAACAAAACCAAAGTGTGGAAACAGTAAAAGATTTCGAAATTACAGTACCTACACAAAACCGTTTCTCTATGCTCGAAGAGACATCTCCTAAAGAGGAAGCGAGAGTACAAGAACAATTAAAGGTCCCATCAAAACAGATAGATGATAATTAAAAAACGAAACAAACAAACTTACAGCATCCAAAATCAGTTTCCAAAGATAAGTATGACTTAATTATAATTGATGATTCACACACAAGATCCCTTCAGAGCAGGAAGTTATATAGAAAGAAGAAAGTAAAAATTCATACATTAGGCGAAGGACAAAAGAACATAGCTGGTGCAAAGACATATTTTGAATCACTCACCACAACATGTAAGCATTTTGTCGTCATTGTTGGAAGTAATGACTTATCTCGTGGAGCAACTGTTACCCAATTACACCAAGATCTACAAAACTTAAAAGAGCGTTTATTGTCAAAATTCAAAGACTGTGTCCTCAATATTCCACTACTGTTTCATAGAAAGATCAAAGACAATTTAATTTCAAAGTAGATGAAATCAACAAGAAACTTTCAACACTGATTGGCAAAAATCTACATATTATGACAAACAGACACATAACTTACAAAGAGAGACATTTGTTCGAACCAGACGGTGTACATTTCAACAGAAATGGTACCATAGAACTTGCTGTTAAGACGGGTTCTTTTATCCAAAATGTGGGCATCAATAAAAACTAAAGCTGGGTGCAACTTGTATTCTAAAACCAAAAACTACTGATACTGAGCCACCACTTTACAATGAAATTATCTTAATCTATACTCTTGGACACTCAAAATTAAAACTAACAGAACATTAAAAGTAAACCAGATATATAAGAAAGATAACACATTTGCCAGTCTCTGTCTTTCAACAATTCTCTATGTACAAGCATCTAAATTCTAATAAAAATGTCATAAAACTGTCACTGTATTAGAAGACCACAGATGTTAATGTCCTTGAATCTTGAAATGTAATTTTTTTTATCAATTAAACTAATTAATGTTTCTGCATCAAAATAGTCATTTTAGCACCTCTCTTCTCAAGAGGAAATTTATCAGTAAAGCAAGAAATTTTCGATATAGATAAAAGATTAAAAAGTGGCTCAGTAAGAATTTACAGTTTTCTCATAAAAACAGTTATGCATAAAGCTTAACTCAACCATGTGCCCAATGTCTATTACATGGTAAACACATGATGTAATCAAACTCCAACACTGGTAATATAGAATCAGCTGATCAATTTTAATCCATGAATGAAAATAATAAATCCACTGAACAAAATAGTATAAACCACGAGTAATAAATCCACTGAATAATTAACGACAAATATATTGTGATAATAAATTCACTTTAGCATATTTCTCTTTAAAAACACATATTTCCCAAAACAAGTGAACTATACTCGAGACATCCCATCTGCATTGTTGTTACTAGCACCACTGCGGTAATTAATTTTGAAGTCATACTGTTGTAGAAGAAGAGCCCATCGTAATAATCGCTGATTTTTGTCCTTCATTTTTGTTTACCAAGTTAGCAGATTGTGATCAGTTTCAATTGTAAAAACTTTTGCCCTGACAGAGGATTCAAGGATTCAGTACTCCAAACGATTGCAAGACACTCCTTTTCAACAACTGAATAATTTCGTTCTCTTGGAAGTAATTTGCGGCTAAGAAATGCGATAGGGTGTTCCCCATTTTCAAATTTTTGACTGAGTACGGCTCCTATTGCAAAATCAGATGCGTCAGTTTGTAAAATAAATGATCTATGAAAATCTGGGTTTCTAAGCACTGGCGCATGAATCATAGCATTCTTCAATGCTTTAAATGATGTTACTTCGTTGTCTGTCCAAACAATTTGATTTGGTTTATTCTTTTGTAGAAGATCAGTCAAAGGCTGAGCAATAGCCGAAAAGTCTCTAATGTAGTTTCTGTAGTATCCTACAAGTCCTAGAAATGAGCATAAGCCCTTTTTGTTGATAGGTAATGGAAAATCAACCATTGCCTGTACCTTCATTGGATCTGGTTTAACAATGCCATTTCCAACTATATGACCCAAACAATGCACTTCTTCAAATGCAAGGTCACACTTTGATGGACGAACAGATAAATTGGCCTCCCGTAAACGACCAAATACATTTCTCAAATGATTCAAGTGTTCATCAAATGTATCGCTGAATATTATAAGATCATCAAAATACGTAACTACATTCTGTAAATCTCCAACTACTTTATCTATCAATTTAGCAAATGTTGAAGGTGATGTCTTCATGCCAAATGGCATCACGGTAAATTCGTACTGTCCAAATGGTGTTATAAATGCAGATTTTGCACGAGACTGCTCATGGAGTTCGTACTGTCAAAATCCCTTAGAAAGATCGATCCGGCTCAGTTAATTTGAGTCACCAAGCTTCTGAATAATTTCGTCTATGCGAGGTATTGGATAACCATCGGATTGTGTAATGTCATTTAACTTTCTATAATTCACACAAAGTCTGATTGAACCATCATTTTTGTCAATAAGCAACAATGGACTACTCCATGTACTCTTAGAAGGTACAATGTGTCCATCTTTTAGCATTTGGTCTAAAAGTTTCTTTACTTCGTCACGGCGAGCATAAGGTATTATATAAGACCTCAGCGAAATTGGTGTTTCTGATGTTGTTTTGATATCATGTTTTATAATGTCAGTACGAACAGGCTGTGAGGTAAGAATGTCGGAAAATTCTTCGCATAATGTCTATAATGATTGTCTCTGGTATTTATTAAGTGTTGTGCCTATTGTAACATACCTATGTGTTTCAGTATCATCTGGTATTGTCATATCGGGTAACATATCTGACACAGACTCATGTTAAACGAAAATGTTCATTACTCTATTCCTAGTATATCTCTTCAGCAAGTTGATATGATAGGTAATTAAGCCTCGGCGTGCTCCTACATTTACTTGATAGTTCACATCTGATTATTTCCTGAATATGCGAAACGGACCTTTCAATGTAGCAGTCATCTTTGAACTCTCAGTTGGCAAAAGTACTAATACTTCATTACCAGGCGAAAATGGCGCTTTCAAGTGTTTCTGTCATACCAGGCTTTCATTTTCGACTGTTTGTCAGTAAGATGTTTACTTACAATGTCTCTCATTTCAGACAAGCGCTCCCTAACATTAATGACATGCTCAATAATGGACTTCTCAACATCTTCTTCTCCTGTCATTGCTAATTTCAATATCTCTGTTGGTTCTCTAACTGGCCACCCAAATAACAGTTCAAACGGAGAAAATCATGTCTCCTCATGTGGCGTCTCTCTATAAGCAAACAGTGCATATGGCAGCATTTCGTCCCAATCCTTTTCTTCAAAGTTCCATTGTAGCGTTCGCATTTTCCATTAGACTGGGGTCTATGCGGACTTGTCGTAATACCATTAACACCTAACATCTCATACAACTGTTTTAATAACGTGCTTGTGAAATTGCTACCTTGATCGCTTAAAATTACTCTAGCCACACCTCGGCTAAATAATTGAACTAAAGATTGAGCTATGCGCTCCGCTTCTATATTTGGAAGTGGGAAAGCCTCTGGGTACCTTGTACCCTCATCAATAACTGTCAAAATATACTTATTTCCCTTCTTAGTTCGACTTAATGGACCAACTATATCAATAGCTATTTTGCTAAATGGCTCTCTAATGATTGGCGTTTTCACCATCGGTACTTTAACATTATCCCTTTTTGATGTCCTCTGACATATATCACAACTGCGACAGTGTCTTGTCACATCTGCACAGATACCCGGCCAATAAAAAGACTGAAATACCTTCTGTTTACATTTTCCTGGTCCTAAGTGACCTGACATTGGACGATCATGTGCTAACTCTACCACAGCCTTTCTTGACGACTTTGGTAAAACAATCTGGTTCCCCTTTTATAACCATCTGTTGACTCCAATTTTCTCTTCAAAACATTGTTCTCATAATAAAATGCAAATTTAACATCTTTTGACTCGTCCACATTATTCAAAGCCTTAAGTCTACAATTACCTAGAGTAGGGTCCTCCCTTTGGAGCCTCGACAATGTTTCAGCATTAACATTAGACAAATGTTCTAGCTCTATACTCTCACCCTGTTCTGGCAGCTCATTAACATCATCAATATCAATATCCTCCTAGATTGCTTCGTCCGGTTCCAAAAAATCAATTAGATCCACATCTTCATTTAAATCTTGGGAATGTACCTCACATTCCACCATTTCATTTTTCGCTACATTCTCAATTCCTTCATTTTGCTTGCTCTTGGACCTCGTTACTACATACGTTTTAGATTTCCCCAAAATATCCATACTTAACAGAGCATCAGCAGCTAAGTTCGCAACTAATCCTACAGCTGCATGTCCCTTAACGTACGGCGTATCTAAATTGACAACGGCCATCTTTGCTGTAAATGGTTGACCCACAGCAGTATACAGAGTAATCCTCTGACCTTCAATTATATTACTTGAATCTACATATTCTTCACGGATCAAAGTCATTTCAGCACCGGTATCCTTTACAAATATAATACACATTTTTTATATAATACACAATTTATATAGCGCTATATATAATAGATAACAAATTACTCTAAGCGCTTAACATAGTTAAAAAAGAACAAGGACTAAACATTTTGATACAAAATGAAAATTACATAAACCTATAAAACTTACCAGAAACGAAACATGAAGCAATAAAACTAAAATTATAAAAGAGGAAGAAAGTGATATCGAAGCTCTTAACTAAAAGTGATAACAGTATGATATATGTTTAAACAACGCGTCTATAATTAAAAATGAAAAAAAAAAATTCCACCAAGAATTAAAGCATACGTGACTCATAAGAAAATAAAAATACATCGTTACTGCACACCATCAACTAGATAAAATCAAGATAGGCAAGTCTAAAAAGATATGTTTTCAGTTGTTTCTTGAAAATTCCCATTGATTGTTCATGTCGGATGCTGCTTGGGAGATTGTTCCACAGTGTAGATGCTGCCCTGTCAAATAGGATCTCACGCTCATTCACTTGTCCACAGACACTTATTAATCTCTCCCCATATGAAGGCTTCACAAAATATGTAGCCGCATTTGGCTTTTTATCCTTAATCCTGCGTTTTGGAGGACGGCAATTCTTTGCTATATGGCCTATGCGATCACAATTATAACGCTTTCTACTATCTACAACATTGTGTAATCTAACATTCTCCCTATATGATGATCCTTTCGCAGAAATGGTCGGTAAAATGTAATCTTCCGCAGCATCTACAACACTATTTCTTCCCTTATTCCGTCTAATCCATTGAGCTTGTGCGGGTGACAAAGCTTTTAAAATGAACTCTTCACATAAACGGACTTTTGGATCTTCGTCTCCTACGAAACGATTAACTGACTGTTGTATCTTGGCCATTAATCCACGATAAGTTTCGTTTTCACCACGCTTAACTTCCAACAAGTCGGCAAAATACTTGTGTGGTCGTCGTCCAAATCTATCAACTAAAGCTTTCCGTAGCTCCTCGTAATTCTTATTTGCTAACTGGCTGACTTCCTTAGCCTCTCCAGTTAAAGGTGTTCTCAACTACAAAACCTTAACCTCATTTGTCCACTTGGCTTGCTTAGCTATAGCCTCGAATTCAGATAAATATGTCAATATATCATCCTTTGACTTGTGGTCATACGGCTGCAGTTTTAACTCGACTGGAACATCTGGCTCCTTGTGGTCATTTCTATGTTCTACAACATTTATTCGAGCCAGTTCTATCTCCATTTGCTTTAGTCTAAGTTCATGTTCATATTTCATTCTATCTCGTTCCATGTCCAAACGCTTACTCTCTAACTCCATATTCACAGTACTCTTACTGACTGCCTTCCTTGTTGCACCCCTTGTCTTCTTTGGTGGTTCCATTACTTCAGTATCCTCATCCTCATCTTCATGAGCTTGTTCAGTGTGCGTAAACTCTATTGAATTTCGTCTAGTTACATCAACACCGTCTTCCATACTAACTTAATCCAACTATCTATTAAGTTAACAAAAAGTTTAGATCTCTTTTGGATCCCACCGCTGCCACCAGAATTGTTAAGACGGGTTCTTTTATCCAAAATGTGGGCGTCAATAAAAACTAAAGCTGGGTGCAACTTGTATTCTAAAGCCCGGTATACACGATACAAGTTTTGCATCCAAGTCTCCATTCAAGAAAACTTGGATCAAGAAAACTTGTATTCAAGTTTGTGTATACACGATGCAAGAAATTTTGATGAATACACACAAGTTTTGGCGGGAGATACAACAAACAAAATGGCACTTTTGAGAGGAGAGGAGGGTGCTGCCCTTTGTATTGCATTATTATGTACAATTGTACTGCGAAGGAGATTAAGTTCCAAAAAGAGGTCAACATGGGCTCGTAAATGGCTTCGAAGGCAACGATGGGATGTATTTCTATGAAGTCTATTAGATCTTCAATCATTTCATTAGTCCATGTAACTGTCTTTTTCCTGCATTTTGGAGTTTCCTCTTTTCACGCCATCTTTTCACAACACGTGTAGTTGTTATTATTTACATTCACAAATTGATGCTGATAAGGATTCTGTCTTCTGATTGGTCAATCTCCATCCAAGTTCCATCCAAGTTGAAAAAAAATAGGATGCATTTCTATTCCATCCAAGTCCGTTCAAGTTTTTTGATTCAAGTTTCTTGTATGGTATACACGATAAAAAAAACTTGAATGGAGACTTGGATGCAAAACTTGCATCGTGTATACCGGGCTTAAAACCAAAAACTACTGATACTGAGCCACCACTTTACAATGAAATTATCTTAATCTATACTCTTGGACACTCAAAATTAAAACTAACAGAACATTAAAAGTAAACCAGATATATAAGAAAGATAACACATTTGCCAGTCTCTGTCTTTCAACAATTCTCTATGTACAATCATCTAAATTCTAATAAAAATGTCACAAAATTATCACTGTATTTAGGTATTAGAAGACCACAGATGTTAATGTCCTTGAATCTTGAAATGTAATTTTATTGATCAATTAAACTAATTAATGTTTCTGCATCAAAATAGTCATGTTAACACTTGCCAAAATTATCAAGGAAAACATGAATGAACAATTAGGTCTAATGACGTATGCAAGTTACGATTACAATCATTACGAGGACCGATACCAATCAAATCATACCTACCAAAGAAATGTATACTTAAAATGTAATTTCATCAATCAAATAAGCTCTTAAATTGATACTTCAGTACATTCAGATACAATAAAAATTGTATTTAAAACTTATTTTAGATCAAAAATTCAATTCTATGAAAGATACTTTAAATCTCCCATACAGATTATATTTTTCACAAACTGATATCAAATATAATTTTTCTTGCAATCTTTATTAGATGATACTGATAATATACACCTTCCTAAATGTAAAGATATAAGCTTTGGTAAAAGCTTTCCTCATTATATATATCATACAATACCCAATTGCATTAATTGTATTGTCAAAGAAATTTGACATGGGTCACTTTATATAACATAGCGATGCTTTAATTGTAGTATTATAACTTTTTATATCATGTTACAACTAGGATGTTGGAACATTAATGGTTTTTCTAGTCAGAAACTGCTTGATGTAAATATTGAGAAATTTGATATTTTTGGTATTGTGGAGTCTTGGATCAGCGGTGACTCACACGTCAATCTTCCAGGTGAATTTATACATGAACCCGGGTTTAAAAAAAAGGGAAAAAGAGGAAGACGCTCAGGTGGAATTATTTTATATTTCAAGAAAAAATTAGCAGAAAATAAAACAGGAACTAAAGTCCATAGCACTAAATATTTCGTATGGATTAAACTAGACAAAGCACTATGTGGTACATCACATGATATATACAAAATAGTATTCATGATATGAACACCATGCTATATCTGCATCATATTATATTTGTAAAAAATATATATTTTTATGTATATCATAATATTAGCTATAAACTGCCATAGTTTGTTCTGCCTATGGGTGGTTCCCCCCCTGCAGTGTCGATCATCTATACTTGTTTTTATTCTTTTTATATATGTCATATATGTTACTAATCATCAAAATCATTGTAAGTGTAAAAATGCAAATGTCTGTAATTCTGTGTTCTCACGGGCTTCTTGATTGATTTAATAAAACTATTCTATTCTATTCTATTCTATTCTATTCTATACCTATGTTGTCTTTATATTAAACCTCGTATGAGAGTAAACTGTCCAGAAAATGATGATTTATTTGATCAATTATTATACTCTATTAATAAATACTCCCAACTTGGAAAAATTGTCTTAATTGGGGATTATAATAGTCGAACATCAACCTTAATTGATTATGTAGAACTTGACGGGAATATTAGTGGTACCGACCACATAAACCTATTACCAGAAACTTATACAAATGACATAAAATTAAAGTCTAGAAATAATTCAGACAAAGAAATAAATGAACAAGGTAAATATTTAATTGACCTATGTATTGAAACAAAGCTGAGAACTCTCAATGGAAGGATTGACAGTGACTCACTATGGTACAGGACTTATTACAGCCATAGAGGTAGTAGCACTGTAGATTATATAATTTGTTCAGACGATATTTTGCATGATGTTTTTTTTACATGTCTTTCCATCAAATGAATCAAAATTTAAATCAGAATTAAAGAAAATTGATGAAACTGAAAATCATGCTGTTCCTAAACATTATTTCTATGGTCCTCGGAAATTGAATACTATTTTAACCCAGCTAAGAAGTTCAGCTTCGTTTTTAAATTATGATTTATTTCGAGTAGGAATTGTATCTGACCCATCTTGTCGATGTGGAGCTGTCTTTGAGGATTTAAAACATTTCTTTTTGGATTTTCCAATATACTTACAAGCCAGAACTAAATTGATAGATAATATCAACATGGTTACAACCTACTATACTCTAGATATCAAAATTCAAACTTTTCAAATATCTCAAAAGTCATGTGACCTCAAAGCGAGAATACCACAAAGACAAGATGACGGGACTAAGTAGGTGAAATCAGTTAATATCGAAACATTTTTTTTTATTATAATGAGTTAGAAATGAATAAAAATCCGTAATTAAATATGAAAAGCGATAGATAAATATGTAACGAAACGAGTTATCCACATGACTCCGCTCTCACAAAGCGTTTTGTTGTGCAAATTACTGTTGAAAGGTGCGACGAATTCTTGGTCTCCGTTCCGTTTGATAGGGTGAAATCTGTAGCCCTATGGTCCGCCAAAAAAATTATAAAAAAAAGAGGACGATAAAGGGCTACGGTTCCGCAGCTATAATATCTTATGCATCAGAAATTTGGATAAGTGACTTTACACAAAAAGAACTGAAAGGTGAAAATCTCCAATTTGAGAAAATCCACAACCACTTTTGTAAATACTTATTAGGGGTACACAAGAAATCTTCAAATTTTGCATCAAGGCGAATTAGGTAGATTACCAATTTTAAGTTTCATAACTTCATTAACATATAAATACTATTCGAGAATAGAAAAGCTTCCATCTACTAGCTTAGTAAAAGAAGCTTTTGATGTGGATAGAGGTCTGTATCTTGGTCGTCATTCATATACATGTCAACAGAAAATATGAAAATTGATATTTCAAAGCTACCAACTGATGATACATGTATTTCCAAAATTGTAAACAATTATTACAAAAAATCAGTTGAAGATCAACTAAAAATCTTTAAAAATCAAACAACTGATTCTAAATTAAACACATTTGCTAATTGTTATAATGAATTTTCACGTCAAAGTTATTTAGACCTAAATTTATCAAAGTCCATAGTGAAAAATTTAACAAAATTGAGGATAAGTGTACATACATTACTAATAGAAATGAGGATAAGTGTACATACATTACTAATAGAAATGAGGATAAGTGTACATACATTACTAATAGAAATGAGGATAAGTGTACATACATTACTAATAGAAATGAGGATAAGTGTACATACATTACTAATAGAAATGAGGATAAGTGTACATACATTACTAATAGAAATGAGGATAAGTGTACATACATTACTAATAGAAATGAGGATAAGTGTACATACATTACTAATAGAAATGAGGATAAGTGTACATACATTACTAATAGAAATGAGGATAAGTGTACATACATTACTAATAGAAATGAGGATAAGTGTACATACATTACTAATAGAAATGAGGATAAGCGTACATACATTACTAATAGAAATGAGGATAAGTGTACATACATTACTAATAGAAAAAGGAAGATACTTCAGACCAAAACTCTGTAGAAATTTAATATTATGTTCACTCTGTAATAAGATCGAGGATGAAGAACATTTTCTATTATTTTGCAAAAAAACATGATACCTTAAGATCTAATCTATTTTCAAATCTGAATCTAGACCTTTCTACCTTACAAAATGATAGTGAGACGACCTCATCCACATTCAATAAGCTTATGAATCCTAAAAGTATATCAGAAACTAAATTTATTTGTAGTTTTATTGAATCAGCATTTTCTTGTTGTGTATAATAATTCTCTGTTAAGATATTTCTTCCTGTTGTGTGTTCATTTACATGTTCGTAGGATTTAGTATCTTTACATTGTGTGGAAGACATCAATTTTGTTTTGATATTCCAATAAACTTAATATTTGCGAAGTAAGCCAATTACAAATACATTGTTATCGTTTATTGACATTTTGTTAGAATGCAAGGACATGCTAACAAAGGAATTCTTGAAACTAAAGATAACATAATGATAGTATGATCTGTTTCATTCCACACAGTGTAATTAAAAACATGGCAATGAGGATACAAGTCAACAACCAGATGACACAGTACAGATAATGAAACGTACGTTTAACCAAATATCAGACTCATGATGACAGCACACATCAAATTCATGACAACGAACACACATCAGATTCATGATGACGGACATAAAATTTATTACAGGTTTAATGTCTTCAAATTTTTCTGAATTTCTTTTGGCAGTGAAACTCCATTTTAGACATAAAAATAAAATAAAAGTTTTACGAATCGTCTGTCATAGTTATCTATTGTTGACCTACATGGGAAATAATATTGATAGATCCTGATGACGTAATATGGCCTGAAGAATGGAATCATGAACGATATGATTGAAAATTAGATGATGGTAGTGTCGTGTTGAAATAATGTCTACAAAACTGGTGAAATTTTAAGCAAAGAAAACAAAGGCTTGGAAAGACAAAGCAACTATATGATATTAACACAGATCGATCGTTCCTAAAGAGGTTCTGTAAAGAAAGTAAAGTTGGTCTAAATTAAAATATTGTTCTAATTTTAGGATATGGATAATACACGTATTATCAATTTGAAATTTGACCGGTTGATTTTTTTATAAAAATTCTTAGGTTTATTACAATCTCAAAATAATATTGCAAAGTAAACCCTTTACAAATACACTGTAACCGTATAATGACCTTTTGTTCGAATGCAAGGACATGTAAACAAAGAGATTCTGAAAATTAAAAGATAAGATAATGATGGTATGATCTGCTTCGTTCCCCTCTGTGTCATTATATACATGACAATGGAGATAGAAATCAACGAGCAACTGACACAACAATCGAACGAAACATAAGTTTAAGCATACATCAGAATCATAATGACGATAACATGTCAGAATTATGATGACGAACATAATATTTATTAAAGGTATAAGGTGCAACTTTGGATTGTTGCCGCATAAAAACGATGTTCGGCTCGTCTTTACCTACAGTTGTTTGTAGGAGGGTTTATGTCTTATAAACGTTTTTGTGTTTGTTTGCGCATGTCCAACACATATTATGTTGTGTTTTTATTCGTATTTTGTGCCCTGTGTTGCCAGATTCTCTGGATTATCCATTTTTGATTCCCCCTTCGGTATTCTTTAATGTTATTTCTCTGTAATTTTTTGGCAGCGAAACGTCAATTTAGAAATTGAAAAAAAAACAAACATTACGACCTTTATCAGTTGAAAATCATCCTATCATAGCTATCTAGTGTTGATCGATATGGATATTGGTTTTGATCGATACCGATGACCTAATATGGAATGGGTACTGGTGAAGCTTCTCAAGGCTCAAACCCACCCACAGATCTGCTCAGCGCGTCTCCGAGTGGCGGATAAGGGAGCTTTCTCGATGGAGGGGGTTTCCGATTATAGGACAGAAAGCCTAATCGTGGACCATGGTGTTTAATGTGCTTGGAGTGTGCTACGCTTCTACCACGCTAAAGAACTGTTTTGTAAATTTGGAAAAGGAGTAGACACATTGTAGTCGCTACAATAGACTAAATTTGTCATCTATACCCAACACTCCATACATATGCAATAATTACTCAATCAAGCAATCGCAATATTGATGATAGAATGTATTCATTAATGATCTGATGGCAGGTTAGATGATGGTAGGTTAGATGATGGCAGGTTAGATGATGGTAGTGTCATGTTGAAATAATATATACAACACTGGTGGATGCACATAGGTTAGGAAAGACAAAGCAACTACATGATATCATATCAACTCAGATCGATCTTTTCTGATGAAGTTCTGTAAAGAAAGTACAATTGGTCTAAAAATGTTCTAATTTTGGGATATGGATACTACACGTGTTACTAATTTGAAATTTGACCGGTTGATCTTTTTTTATAAAAAAAAGTTCTTAGGTTCATCGAAATATCAAAATAATATTGTCAAGTAAAATAAAACATTACAAATATATTGTAATCGTATGTTGACCTTTTGTTCGAACTCATGTCAATGTTAACAAAGGGATTCTGGAAATTAAAAGATAACATAATGTTTCGATCCCCACAGGTAGCATACGCTGTCATTACATGTATATCCCTGCATACCATCAGCAATTGTTTATCAAGGATCAGATAAAAATGTTATTTAAAATACATGGCATATACTATCTATAGCTAAAGATAATGGCGGAGTATGACCTTCACCTCTGGGTTTGTACACATTACAAAATCTTCTATACACAAGTCTTCATCAGTGCATTCTCTATTTTGAGTGAGTGAATGGGGTTATTGTTCAACGCCAAGTGAGCACTTTTCAGCTTATCATAGCAAGAAGACGTTGCATTTCGTTTATGTGATGGTGATGATGATGACCGATTTACACTTGATCATCACGCTTATGTGTATTCTATAGTGGTAGCTCACTGAAACAACAGTACACCGTTAGACATGTCGACCCATTCGGTCACATTATCCTGATTATAAGCAACCAATCTCGGTCTTAATGCTGCGTACTTAGCGGAGAAGCAACAAATATCAATTTCAAAGCCTTTGTTTCGACCTGACCGGGACTCGAACACAAGATTTACAGCACTTGAGGCAAGCACAATGACTATCACACCAACCACTCGGTTGTCTCTATCTCGATAAATCTTAAATTACGACATCTCCATATGACTTTCAGGTATTCCCGACAAGGGCGTAACCAGAATAATGGAGAAGTATAGCAACAAGCTGTGTCGGTGGTGGTGGGGATATGGGGGTCTGGGCCACGCAGCCGGAAGCTCACGGATTATACAACAGAAACGGCGACGTTTTTGATCATTTTGGAAGTGCTTTTAACAACATGAAATTCAGATTATTTTGACCCTTTTTGACAATACCACTACGGACTAACCAGAACTTTAACTTCCTTGACTACTCAGACATACCTCTCGCGGACGGACGAATGGTCAAGTTACTATATACCCTTCGAAACTTTAATGCCGAAAAGGATAATAAAATACATGTATGATAGTGGTTATTCTATCAACTTTTATTCATTGTTGTTCACTTGTGTAAATTTATGAAAAATCATCAATTATCATATCCAAGTCGACTTGCACATGTCTGTGGATATGCATAAGTGATAAGTTAGACAATCATTCATCGTTAATAGTCGACCTTGAGTAGAATTTGCACGCGTCTAATTGCACTGACAGATCTCTCGATTGTTGTCGATTACACCGGGATTGTCAGTAAGATACAGATGATGCTGTATAGAGCCGGGTATAAGTCACGGTTTGTTGCATGAATAGTGTCTAGTAGTCTCTGGCTTATCATTTGAAAGAGCCCACCCGATTTCCCAACGCTCAGCCTCATCCTCAAAATCTACTTTCCTCGGTAAGTCTGTCTGATAGGCATTGAATAATCTATCAACTATTTCAGATGTTAGGTTTAGAAGACTTACAGTGTTTAGATAAGATGCAAAAAAATACGCTCCTCGTTGCTTACTACTCGCTTTGATATCTCTTCCACTAAATGATCTAAGAAGACAATGTATATGGATATTTTTCAGTAGTCAGATGGAGTGTCTACACAGTGCCGTCTTAACGCATGGGCATGCTGGGAGTTTCCCGGGCCCCACAAGCATAGGGGCCCATTCTAATCTGTGTATGTTGTGTACGGCATGTTTGTTAATGTTTAAACACTGATTTTGTTGGAATTACCAATACAATAAATATATGTTTATCAAATAGTTCATGGCACTAAGGACCATATGGCAGTTTATGGACCGGGATGTCACCCACAAAATATTATATGGACCGAAGCGAAGCTGAGGTACATATACTATTTTGTGGGTGACAGACCGGTCCATAAACTGCCATTTGGGCCGATACATGCAAATCTGTCAGAGGACATGTTTTTGTTATTGTATATCTAAGACAAAAAGCGAGTTCGGACAAAATCCGGAAGAAAACATTATATTGATCGGGCCCGGTCCATATACTAAAATATTGACCGGTCAATATACGAAAATATTGATCGGCTGCGCTAACAAAGACAAATAGGGAAAATAAAAGCGTAAAGTATAATATTTAATGTTATACCCGGTAGACCATTTACATTTATATTCCTGCGAGTGGTTGTGTAGGTTGGGGCCCCCGTGCACTGCTTTGCCCGGGGGCCTATAATGCTGTTAAGATTGCCCTGTGTCTACAGAATAATACGCTCTGTACATTTATGCTATATGCATTTTAGATTTAATCATGGAGTATATCTACATGCGCATTCCAGTAGGAAAGTGGAGCAATGAATTATAAAAAACAAAAAGTGTCAAATGTATATGTATAGGCACGTGCCTACTTGAGCCTAACGTAGCTACGCCACTGCCCGACAGGAAAGATATACATTAAGTATCAAATATGATTTGGCATGAAATCGTTGCAAGTGAATACAATTTGACATGATTCTCTTACAGGTGAAAAATTCAATTGACCTGATACCCTTAAATTAGTGAAATAAAAAATACAAATAAAATACCACACGGTCGGGACAGCTCAAAAATCTAATCATCGAAAATCATGGAAAGAAGCTAAATTAATAATACCTTTAAACACATATACATGTCCGCTCACTTTCATGACTTGTCATAAGTACTTCAATAACACATGGCATGGCTAAGCTAGTTTTATGGAAGCAAACATCCGATCTTTAATTTGTCATGATACCGTTACAAATGTAATGATCGGATGATATCAAACTCCGTTTTGGTGTACCACAGGGCTCGGTTTTAGGACCAAAACTGTATTGTATTTTCGCAAAACCAGTCGGTGAAATTTACAGGTGTCATGGAATGTCATACCATTCGTACGCAGATGATACGCAAGTGTATCAAGTCATAAAACCGCAAGGAGACTGGTTCGATCTTTCTGAACGTTTAGAAAGATGTTTGTCGGACATTGCTGATTGGATGAGTGCCAATATGCTTAAGCTTAATCAAGAAAAAACAGAATTGATTATCTTTGCACCTAAGCATCAAGTGAAGCATTTTTTCGATTTCCGATTGAAATTTGATGGAACTGTGTTAAGCGATGTGTCTTGTGTGAAAAATCTAGGAATGTACTTTGATAAAACCATCAGTATGGAACAGCAAGCCAGTACGATCACAAGATCGTGTTTTCAGCAGATTCGTAACATTGGTCGAATTCGATCGCTAATTTCAGTTGATGCATGTAGGGCACTAGTGTGCTCCCTAGTAATATCAAGTCTAGACTATGGCAACGCAATATTGTACAGTACTAACAACAACATCATTAGTAAGCTACAACGTGTACGAAACACTGCAGCACGTCTTATCACCCGAAAAAGGAAATATGACTATCACGCCAGTTCTTATCTCGCTACACTGGCTGCCCGTTCATTACCGTTGCCAAAACAAACTTCTTATATATGTGTACAAAGCACAGCATGGCAAGGCTCCTAGCTATCTTCAAGGACTGATAACGCCGTATAAACCTAACAGAGCCCTTAGGTCGGAAAACAGTATGCTTTTACATCCTCCAAACGATGTCAGAACGAAAAGCTACGGAGAGAGGCGTTTTGACAAAGCCGTGCCTACGCTCTGGAACAGTTTACCCTTGTCATTGCGGAATGTGAATTCTTTGGACGTTTTAAAAGAGAACTTAAGACTCACTTTTTTAGAATTGCTTTTAAGAATTTCTTGTAGATCTTTTAGTAGTCTTCAGAATATTAGATTTTTTTAACTGACAGTGCTCTTTTCTAAAGCATATGATTTTAGTTTCTTTTAGTAGTTTTCAAGAGTATTTAATATTTTTAACCGATAGTGCTCTTTTCTAAAGCTTTTAATTTTGATTTTATGATTTTTTATACTGTCTTGTATATCTGTGCCTGCTAATATATATTTTTTATTTTTGCTTTGTTTTAACTTTTACTTCATATCAATTGGTGTCTTGTATAATTTTTTATGGTTTTATAATGTGAAGTGCTTAGAGTAATTGTTATATAATGCGCTATATAAATATTGTATAATAATAATAATAATAATGCACAATTTGACATGATATGGTTACAAATTAAAAACTCAATTTGAGATTGTACCGTTACAAGTAACAAATCTAATTTGACATATTACCATAAAAGTGACATGTTTATCTTGACACGATACCATAACAAGTGACATGGGTATCTTGACATGATACCATAACAAGTGACATGTTTATCTTGACACGATACCATAACAAGTGACATGCTTAACTTGACACGATACCGTAACAAGTGACATGTTTATCTTGACCCGATACCATAACAAGTGACATGCTTAATTTGACATGATACCGTAACAAGTGACATGCTTTACTTGACATGATACAGTAACAAGTGACATGCTTAACTTTACACGATACTATAACAAGTGACATGCTTAACTTGACATGATACCGTAACAAGTGACATGTTTAACTTGACATGATACCGTAACAAGTGACATGTTTATCTTGACACGATACCATAACAAGTGACATGTTTAACTTGACATGATACCATAACAAGTGACATGCTTAATTTGACATGATACCGTAACAAGTGACATGCTTTACTTGACATGATACAGTAACAAGTGACATGCTTAACTTGACACGATACCATAACAAGTGACATGCTTAACTTGACATGATACTGTAACAAGTGACATGTTTAATTTGACAAGATACCGTAACAAGTGACATGTTTAACTTGACATGATACTGTAACAAGTGACATGCTTTACTTGACATGATACAGTAACAAGTGAAGTGACATGTTTATCTTAACACGATACCATAACAAGTGACATGCTTAACTTGACATGATACCGTAACAAGTGACATGTTTAACTTGACAAGATACTGTAACAAGTGACATGCTCAGTTTGACATGATATCATAACAAGTGACATGTTTAACTTGACATGATACCGATACAAGTGACATGTTTAACTTAACCTGATACCGACATGGTTCACTTGACATGATACGGTTACAAGTGATATATTTAACTTGACATGATACCGTAAAAAGTGACATGCTTAGCTTGACACGATACCGTAAGAAGAGTTTGAAGACATCAAAGGGGTTATCAGAATCCGTATATAGAAGAAGGACAGGCAATACAATGGTCAAAAGAAAAAAGTACAAAAGGACAAACAACGATCTACAAAACATACACATAAAACTAAAGATCGAGTAACACGAACCCACTAAAAACTGGGGGTGAACGCAGGTGCTCTGGAAGGGTTAGCAGTTCCTGCTCCACATAACAAGTAACATGCTTAACTTACCATGACATGAATCTACGTGAACAGTACGGTACATTCACAGGAAGCTGAAAAAAAAGAAGTGACATTTACTATTACTGATTTATTTTTCTCATAGCTATTGTGAGGCCTTAAATGAAGAATATAACTGATCATATGATAAGTGTGAGGCAACTTATAGCCTATATATATAGCCTAGCCAATAGATAAACTCCATCCACTCTTTACTTCAGACCGATTAACATCAGACGTGTGTCTTTCCCGTCACAAATACAGGGTTGATAAATAAAATCGGGGGAAAGTAATCTTACAAATACTGTCATCATTATACTAATATCACATTACATTCCAATCAAGGAAAATACCAAACATGTTTGTTAGATCATCATATTTTAATGATATAATGTCTTAAATATGTAGTTTTTGATATTTTACACATTTTCTACCGATACAATATATTTGCATTCCATAATAAATAATGAAAAGAAGCATAGTTATGTACCCAAAACGCATCTAATTTAACCACAAACTACATCATGCAAGAATAAATTAAGAGGACATCTTGTTATATTGTTATTTGTGTGTGGTATATTGGTCATATAACAATCCTCTTCATAGCCGTTATCATATAAGATAAACTTTCACATTAATAATATTCTTTTAATTTTCTTGCACTTTATTGACCGCCAACAGACAGGTGAAAATCAGGTTTAATTTTTGTGGTTTCACCTATAATGATGTCAGTTTAACACCGGAAATGATTTCCATGCGGGATCTGTTTATAGCAGGAAGTATAATACAATAGGGTACACATATTACAATAATTATTTTATAAAAAAGATGCACTTTAGACATGAGAAAACGTCATTTAGATAGTAATCTTCTGGAGTTTCCACTTTTCGTGTGGACACAAGATTGTTTTTATGTAGAGTACTTCTAAAAGAAGCCATTGTGTATGAAGTACGTCTTATAAGAGGACAGATAATAGTGCGTTTTTCTCTAAAACCTGATTAAATATATCAAAGAAGAGAAAAATGATAATATGTAAATTAAATGATAAAAACATGAAGAAATCCGATTTCGCAACAAATTGAACAGACTCAGAATCATGTGACATCAATCTTACAAATACACTTTAATAACAAAGTATTGTTATAAAAAGTTACAAATTATTTTAAATTTAATTAAAAATTAATGTGATAAAATGGAATTTACTAAGATGGTTCTAGCATTTTTTGGGATTAATCTTCTTTATGTTCACTTTTCTTCTGAAGAAACAGAAAAATATAAACATGTATATTTAATTTTCAAGTACGAAAGCTAATCAACTGTATATAAAGCAGTCATCCTTGATTGATGATATACGGGTGGTAGGATTCAGCATATATATAAAACTATTTATGGGTTAACATATCTTTGTAGGATAACTAAGAATACTTGGGATTTATTTTCGAATCCAAAATAATATTGATAAACTAAATACTATTTATTCTATTAAGAATTTTAACCAGTATAAATAAAATGTACCTGACCTTCAGAACAGTTTCACAATCTAATCGGGAAATCGCAGAAATAAAGGGAATATCGAAACTCCTAACAAAAATATACGCGACCGCTTGCTTTCCGTGCTTTGCACAGGCAATTCAATGAAAAGGGGCGGGGTTAAGCTAGTTTTGTGGGTCCAAATCTCCTCTCTCGGTGAAATGATGCGATCATACAAGTGTTCTCCACGTGTGAATAAAATAAATTACTAACAAAGATTACGACTACCTATGACCCCAGGGCATCATATTTTTTAAATAGTCATCATAGATTAATGGATGCATATGCAGCTGTCATTACTCCTGTTGCTTTCTGGTAGTGCATGTTCATTTTAATTAGGTACTCTCTGTTCAACAGTATTTTTCCCATGATGTCGTAGAAAGTTTTCAGATATCCTGCATTAATCAAGCTTTATGAATAAGATAAGGGTAAATTTCTTGAAGAACATAAACTTAGAATATTAATAGCTATCGTTGTGCATGAGTCATTTAATCCTTGGTATGGTATGATTACCGGAGTTCATCTCCGGTTTTTAGATGGGTTCGCGTTGATCAATCATTAGTTTTCTGTGGTGTGTTTTGTCGATCATTGTTCTCGTTTTTCTATTGGCCATTGTTTTGTCTATCTTTACATTTATGGCTTCTGATTATCCCTTTGGTATCTACTTCTTCTTTATGTCATCAGTAGACCATCAGCACTTAATGAGTATTTACCTTTACATCAGTAGACCATAAGTAGACCATCAGTAGACCATCAGCACTTGGTGATTATTTACCTTTACATCAGTAGACCATCAGTAGACCATCAGCACTTGATGATTATTTACCTTTACATCAGTAGACCATCAGTAGACCATCAGCACTTGATCATTATTTACCTTTACATCAGTAGACCATCAGTACTTGATGATTAAATGCCTTTGAATGCATGGACAAGAGTAAAGTTATAATACAATATTTACAGCTAAATTATTAAATTAGTGCAATTAAAGCAATTATATTTTCAGTGGGGTGTTTTAAATGAGAGATGATATTGCGTCTTTCTTTAAACCTGATTAAATATATTAAAGAAGAGAAAAATGATATGTAAATTAAATGATAAAGAAATAAGGAAGTCTGATTTCGCGACAAAATGAACAGACTCAGATTCATGTGACATTAATCTTACAAATATTATTTAATAACAAAGTATTATTATAAAAAGCTGTAGTCTATTAATAAATTAAATTAAAAATTGAAGTGGTAAAACGGATTTAAAATATGTTGGTTCTATGATTTTTTGGGGTTAATCTTCTTTATGTTCCCTTTTCGTCTGAAGAAACAGAAAAATATAAACATGTTTGTTTAATTCTTAAGGATGAAATCTAATCAACTATATATAAAGCAGTCACCCTTGATTGATGATGTACGGGTGACAGGGTTCAGTGGGTTAACATTTTATTTCTGATAACGTTTTTGCATCCAAAATAATATTGATATACTAAATATAATTAATTCTATTTATAATTTTAACCAGTATCAATAAAATCGAATAGGAAAATCGCAGAAACAAAGGAAATTGAAACCCCTAATACACACATATATGACCTCTCACTTTTCCCTTGCTTTGTACAGGCAATTAAATGAAAAGTGGCGGGGTTAAGCTAGTTTTGTGGGTCCAAATCTCTCCTCTCGGTGAAATGATGCGATCATACAAGTGTTCTTCACGTATGAGTAAAATAAATTACTAACAAAGATTAGACTAGCTATGACCCCAGGTCATCATATTTTTTAAATAGTCATAATAGATTAATGGATGCATATGCAGCTGTCATTACTCCTGTTGCTTTCTGGTAGTGCATGTTCATTTTAATTAGGTACTCTCTGTTCAACAGTAATTGTCCCATGATGTCGTAGAAAGATTTCAGATATCCTGCATTAATCAAGCTATATGAATAAGATAATGGTAAATTTCTTGAAGAACATAAACTTAAAATATTAAAAGCTATCGTTGTGCATGAGTCATTTAATCCTTGGTATGGTATGATTACCGGAGTTCATCTCCGGTTTTTAGATGGGTTCGCGTTGATCAATCATTGTGGTTTGTTTGGTAGATCATTGCTCTGGTTTTTCTATTGGTCATTGCTTTGTCTATCTTTCGACTTATGGCTTCTGATTAGCGCTTTGGTATCTTCTTCTTCTTTAGGTCATCAGTAGACCATCAGCACGTGATGATTATTTACCTTTACATCAGTAGACCATCAGCACTTGATGATTATTTACCTTTACATCAGTAGACCATCAGCACGTGATGATTATTTACCTTTACATCAGTAGACCATCAGCACTTGATCATTATTTACCTTTACATCAGTCGACCATCAGCACGTGATGATTATTTACCTTTACATCAGTAGACCATCAGCACGTGATGATTATTTACCTTTACATCAGTAGACCATCAGCACGTGATCATTATTTACCTTTACATCAGTAGACCATCAGCACTTGATGATTATTTACCTTTACATCAGTAGACCATCAGCACTTGATGATTATTTACCTTTACATCAGTAGACCATCAGCACGTGATGATTATTTACCTTTACATCAGTAGACCATCAGCACGTGATGATTATTTACCTTTACATCAGTAGACCATCAGCACTTGATGATTATTTACCTTTACATCAGTAGACCATCAGCACTTGATGATTATTTACCTTTACATCAGTAGACCATCAGCACATCATGATTATTTACCTTTACATCAGTAGACCATCAGCACTTGATGATTATTTACCTTTACATCAGTAGACCATCAGCACTTGATGATTATTTACCTTTACATCAGTAGACCATCAGCACGTGATGATTATTTACCTTTACATCAGTAGACCATCAGCACGTGATGATTATTTACCTTTACATCAGTAGACCATCAGCACTTGATGATTATTCACCTTTACATCAGTAGACCATCAGCACGTGATGATTATTTACCTTTACATCAGTAGACCATCAGTAGACCATCAGCACGTGATGATTATTTACCTTTACATCAGTAGACCATCAGCACGTGATGATTATTTACCTTTACATCAGTAGACCATCAGCACGTGATAGTTATTTACCTTTACATCAGTAGACCATCAGCACGTGATGATTATTTACCTTTACATCGGTAGACCATCAGCACGTGATGATTATTTACCTTTACATCAGTAGACCATCAGCACTTGATGATTATTTACCTTTACATCAGTAGACCATCAGTACTTGATGATTATTTACCTTTACATCAGTAGACCATCAGCACGTGATGATTATTTACCTTTACATCAGTAGACCATCAGCACTTGATGATTATTTACCTTTACATCAGTAGACCATCAGCACTTGATGATTATTTACCTTTACATCAGTAGACCATCAGCACTTGATGATTATTTACCTTTACATCAGTAGACCATCAGCACGTGATGATTATTTACCTTTACATCAGTAGACCATCAGCACGTGATAATTATTTACCTTTACATCAGTAGACCATCAGTACTTGATGATTATTTACCTTTACATCAGTAGACCATCAGCACTTGATGATTATTTACCTTTACATCAGTAGACCATCAGCACGAGATGATTATTTACCTTTACATCAGTAGACCATCAGCACGTGATGATTATTTACCTTTACATCAGTAGACCATCAGCACGTGATGATTATTTACCTTTACATCAGTAGACCATCAGCACTTGATGATTATTTACCTTTACATCAGTAGACCATCAGCACGTGATAGTTATTTACCTTTACATCAGTAGACCATCAGCACGTGATGATTATTTACCTTTACATCAGTAGACCATCAGCACTTGATGATTATTTACCTTTACATCAGTAGACCATCAGCACGTGATGATTATTTACCTTTACATCAGTAGACCATCAGTACTTGATGATTATTTACCTTTACATCAGTAGACCATCAGCACGTGATGATTATTTACCTTTACATCAGTAGACCATCAGCACTTGATGATTATTTACCTTTACATCAGTAGACCATCAGCACGTGATGATTATTTACCTTTACATCAGTAGACCATCAGCACTTGATGATTATTTACCTTTACATCAGTAGACCATCAGCACGTGATGATTATTTACCTTTACATCAGTAGACCATCAGCACGCGATGATTATTTACCTTTACATCAGTAGACCATCAGTACTTGATGATTATTTACCTTTACATCAGTAGACCATCAGCACTTGATGATTATTTACCTTTACATCAGTAGACCATCAGCACGAGATGATTATTTACCTTTACATCAGTAGACCATCAGCACGTGATGATTATTTACCTTTACATCAGTAGACCATCAGCACGTGATGATTATTTACCTTTACATCAGTAGACCATCAGCACTTGATGATTATTTACCTTTACATCAGTAGACCATCAGCACGTGATGATTATTTACCTTTACATCAGTAGACCATCAGCACGTGATGATTATTTACCTTTACATCAGTAGACCATCAGCACGTGATAGTTATTTACCTTTACATCAGTAGACCATCAGCACGTGATGATTATTTACCTTTACATCAGTAGACCATTTACATCAGTAGACCATCAGCACTTGATGATTATTTACCTTTACATCAGTAGACCATCAGTACTTGATGATTATTTACCTTTACATCAGTAGACCATCAGCACGTGATGATTATTTACCTTTACATCAGTAGACCATCAGCACTTGATGATTATTTACCTTTACATCAGTAGACCATCAGCACGTGATGATTATTTACCTTTACATCAGTAGACCATCAGCACTTGATGATTATTTACCTTTACATCAGTAGACCATCAGCACGTGATGATTATTTACCCTTACATCAGTAGACCATCAGCACGTGATGATTATTTACCTTTACATCAGTAGACCATCAGTACTTGATGATTATTTACCTTTACATCAGTAGACCATCAGCACTTGATGATTATTTACCTTTACATCAGTAGACCATCAGCACGTGATGATTATTTACCTTTACATCAGTAGACCATCAGCACTTTATGATTATTTACCTTTACATCAGTAGACCATCAGCACGTGATGATTATTTACCCTTACATCAGTAGACCATCAGTAGACCATCAGCACGTGATGATTATTTACCTTTACATCAGTAGACCATCAGCACGTGATAATTATTTACCTTTACATCAGTAGACCATCAGCACTTGATGATTATTTACCTTTACATCAGTAGACCATCAGCACGTGATGATTATTTACCTTTACATCTGTAGACCATCAGCACGTGATCATTATTTACCTTTACATCAGTAGACCATCAGCACGTGATGATTATTTACCTTTACATCAGTAGACCATCAGCACTTGATGATTATTTACCCTTACATCAGTAGACCATCAGTAGACCATCAGCACGTGATGATTATTTACCTTTACATCAGTAAACCATCAGCACGTGATAATTATTTACCTTTACATCAGTAGACCATCAGCACTTGATGATTATTTACCTTTACATCAGTAGACCATCAGCACTTGATGATTATTTACCTTTACATCAGTAGACCATCAGCACGTGATGATTATTTACCTTTACATCAGTAGACCATCAGCACGTGATGATTATTTACCTTTACATCAGTAGACCATCAGCACTTGATGATTATTTACCTTTACATCAGTAGACCATCAGCACGTGATGATTATTTACCTTTACATCAGTAGACCATCAGCACTTGATGATTATTTACCTTTACATCAGTAGACCATCAGCACGTGATGATTATTTACCCTTACATCAGTAGACCATCAGCACGTGATGATTATTTACCTTTACATCAGTAGACCATCAGTACTTGATGATTATTTACCTTTACATCAGTAGACCATCAGCACTTGATGATTATTTACCTTTACATCAGTAGACCATCAGCACGTGATGATTATTTACCTTTACATCAGTAGACCATCAGCACTTTATGATTATTTACCTTTACATCAGTAGACCATCAGCACGTGATGATTATTTACCCTTACATCAGTAGACCATCAGTAGACCATCAGCACGTGATGATTATTTACCTTTACATCAGTAGACCATCAGCACGTGATAATTATTTACCTTTACATCAGTAGACCATCAGCACGTGATGATTATTTACCTTTACATCTGTAGACCATCAGCACGTGATCATTATTTACCTTTACATCAGTAGACCATCAGCACGTGATGATTATTTACCTTTACATCAGTAGACCATCAGCACTTGATGATTATTTACCCTTACATCAGTAGACCATCAGTAGACCATCAGCACGTGATGATTATTTACCTTTACATCAGTAAACCATCAGCACGTGATAATTATTTACCTTTACATCAGTAGACCATCAGCACTTGATGATTATTTACCTTTACATCAGTAGACCATCAGCACTTGATGATTATTTACCTTTACATCAGTAGACCATCAGCACGTGATGATTATTTACCTTTACATCAGTAGACCATCAGCACGTGATGATTATTTACCTTTACATCAGTAGACCATCAGCACTTGATGATTATTTACCTTTACATCAGTAGACCATCAGCACTTGATGATTATTTACCTTTACATCAGTAGACCATCAGCACGTGATGATTATTTACCTTTACATCAGTAGACCATCAGCACTTGATGATTATTTACCTTTACATCAGTAGACCATCAGCACTTGATGATTATTTACCTTTACATCAGTAGACCATCAGTACTTGATGATTATTTACCTTTACATCAGTAGACCATCAGCACGTGATGATTATTTACCTTTACATCAGTAGACCATCAGCACTTGATGATTATTTACCTTTACATCAGTAGACCATCAGCACGTGATGATTATTTACCTTTACATCAGTAGACCATCAGCACTTGATGATTATTTACCTTTACATCAGTAGACCATCAGCACGTGATGATTATTTACCATTACATCAGTAGACCATCAGCACGTGATGATTATTTACCTTTACATCAGTAGACCATCAGTACTTGATGATTATTTACCTTTACATCAGTAGACCATCAGCACTTGATGATTATTTACCTTTACATCAGTAGACCATCAGCACGTGATGATTATTTACCTTTACATCAGTAGACCATCAGCACTTTATGATTATTTACCTTTACATCAGTAGACCATCAGCACGTGATGATTATTTACCCTTACATCAGTAGACCATCAGTAGACCATCAGCACGTGATGATTATTTACCTTTACATCAGTAGACCATCAGCACGTGATAATTATTTACCTTTACATCAGTAGACCATCAGCACTTGATGATTATTTACCTTTACATCAGTAGACCATCAGCACGTGATGATTATTTACCTTTACATCTGTAGACCATCAGCACGTGATCATTATTTACCTTTACATCAGTAGACCATCAGCACGTGATGATTATTTACCTTTACATCAGTAGACCATCAGCACTTGATGATTATTTACCCTTACATCAGTAGACCATCAGTAGACCATCAGCACGTGATGATTATTTACCTTTACATCAGTAAACCATCAGCACGTGATAATTATTTACCTTTACATCAGTAGACCATCAGCACTTGATGATTATTTACCTTTACATCAGTAGACCATCAGCATTTGATGATTATTTACCTTTACATCAGTAGACCATCAGCACGTGATGATTATTTACCTTTACATCAGTAGACCATCAGCACGTGATGATTATTTACCTTTACATCAGTAGACCATCAGCACTTGATGATTATTTACCTTTACATCAGTAGACCATCAGCACTTGATGATTATTTACCTTTACATCAGTAGACCATCAGCACATGATGATTATTTACCTTTACATCAGTAGACCATCAGCACGTGATGATTATTTACCTTTACATCAGTAGACCATCAGCACTTGATGATTATTTACCTTTACATCAGTAGACCATCAGCACGTGATGATTATTTACCTTTACATCAGTAGACCATCAGCACGTGATGATTATTTACCTTTACATCAGTAGACCATCAGCACTTGATGATTATTCACCTTTACATCAGTAGACCATCAGCACGTGATGATTATTTACCTTTACATCAGTAGACCATCAGTAGACCATCAGCACGTGATGATTATTTACCTTTACATCAGTAGACCATCAGTAGGCCATCAGCACGTGATGATTATTTACCCTTACATCAGTAGACCATCAGCACGTGATGATTATTTACCTTTACATCAGTAGACCATCAGCACGTGATAGTTATTTACCTTTACATCAGTAGACCATCAGCACGTGATGATTATTTACCTTTACATCAGTAGACCATCAGCACTTGATGATTATTTACCTTTACATCAGTAGACCATCAGCACTTGATGATTATTTACCTTTACATCAGTAGACCATCAGTACTTGATGATTATTTACCTTTACATCAGTAGACCATCAGCACGTGATGATTATTTACCTTTACATCAGTAGACCATCAGCACTTGATGATTATTTACCTTTACATCAGTAGACCATCAGCACTTGATGATTATTTACCTTTACATCAGTAGACCATCAGCACTTGATGATTATTTACCTTTACATCAGTAGACCATCAGCACGTGATCATTATTTACCTTTACATCAGTAGACCATCAGCACGTGATGATTATTTACCTTTACATCAGTAGACCATCAGTACTTGATGATTATTTACCTTTACATCAGTAGACCATCAGCACTTGATGATTATTTACCTTTACATCAGTAGACCATCAGCACGAGATGATTATTTACCTTTACATCAGTAGACCATCAGCACGTGATGATTATTTACCTTTACATCAGTAGACCATCAGCACGTGATGATTATTTACCTTTACATCAGTAGACCATCAGCACTTGATGATTATTTACCTTTACATCAGTAGACCATCAGCACGTGATAGTTATTTACCTTTACATCAGTAGACCATCAGCACGTGATGATTATTTACCTTTACATCAGTAGACCATCAGCACTTGATGATTATTTACCTTTACATCAGTAGACCATCAGCACGTGATGATTATTTACCTTTACATCAGTAGACCATCAGTACTTGATGATTATTTACCTTTACATCAGTAGACCATCAGCACGTGATGATTATTTACCTTTACATCAGTAGACCATCAGCACTTGATGATTATTTACCTTTACATCAGTAGACCATCAGCACTTTATGATTATTTACCTTTTCATCAGTAGACCATCAGCACTTGATGATTATTTACCTTTACATCAGTAGACCATCAGCACGTGATGATTATTTACCTTTACATCAGTAGACCATCAGCACGTGATGATTATTTACCTTTACATCAGTAGACCATCAGTACTTGATGATTATTTACCTTTACATAAGTAGACCATCAGCACTTGATGATTATTTACCTTTACATCAGTAGACCATCAGCACGAGATGATTATTTACCTTTACATCAGTAGACCATCAGCACTTGATGATTATTTACCTTTACATCAGTAGACCATCAGCACGTGATGATTATTTACCTTTACATCAGTAGACCATCAGCACTTGATGATTATTTACCTTTACATCAGTAGACCATCAGCACGTGATGATTATTTACCTTTACATCAGTAGACCATCAGCACGTGATGATTATTTACCTTTACATCAGTAGACCATCAGCACGTGATGATTATTTACCTTTACATCAGTAGACCATCAGCACTTGATGATTATTTACCTTTACATCAGTAGACCATCAGCACGTGATGATTATTTACCTTTACATCAGTAGACCATCAGCACGTGATGATTATTTACCTTTACATCAGTAGACCATCAGCACGTGATGATTATTTACCTTTACATCAGTAGACCATCAGCACTTGATGATTATTTACCTTTACATCAGTAGACCATCAGCACGTGATGATTATTTACCTTTACATCAGTAGACCATCAGCACTTTATGATTATTTACCTTTACATCAGTAGACCATCAGCACGTGATGATTATTTACCCTTACATCAGTAGACCATCAGTAGACCATCAGCACGTGATGATTATTTACCTTTACATCAGTAGACCATCAGCACGTGATAATTATTTACCTTTACATCAGTAGACCATCAGCACTTGATGATTATTTACCTTTACATCAGTAGACCATCAGCACGTGATGATTATTTACCTTTACATCTGTAGACCATCAGCACGTGATCATTATTTACCTTTACATCAGTAGACCATCAGCACGTGATGATTATTTACCTTTACATCAGTAGACCATCAGCACTTGATGATTATTTACCCTTACATCAGTAGACCATCAGCACTTGATGATTATTTACCTTTACATCAGTAGACCATCAGCACGTGATGATTATTTACATTTACATCAGTAAACCATCAGCACGTGATAATTATTTACCTTTACATCAGTAGACCATCAGCACTTGATGATTATTTACCTTTACATCAGTAGACCATCAGCACGTGATGATTATTTACCTTTACATCAGTAGACCATCAGCACGTGATGATTATTTACCTTTACATCAGTAGACCATCAGCACTTGATGATTATTTACCTTTACATCAGTAGACCATCAGCACGTGATGATTATTTACCTTTACATCAGTAGACCATCAGCACTTGATGATTATTTACCTTTACATCAGTAGACCATCAGCACTTGATGATTATTTACCTTTACATCAGTAGACCATCAGCACGTGATGATTATTTACCTTTACATCAGTAGACCATCAGCACTTGATGATTATTTACCCTTACATCAGTAGACCATCAGCACGTGATGATTATTTACCTTTACATCAGTAGACCATCAGCACTTGATGATTATTTACCTTTACATCAGTAGACCATCAGCACGTGATGATTATTTACCTTTACATCAGTAGACCATCAGCACGTGATGATTATTTACCTTTACATCAGTAGACCATCAGCACTTGATGATTATTTACCTTTACATCAGTAGACCATCAGCACGTGATCATTATTTACCTTTACAGCAGTAGACCATCAGCACTTGATGATTATTTACCTTTACATCAGTAGACCATCAGCACTTGATGATTATTTACCTTTACATCAGTAGACCATCAGCACTTGATGATTATTTACCTTTACATCAGTAGACCATCAGCACTTGATGATTATTTACCTTTACATCAGTAGACCATCAGCACGTGATGATTATTTACCTTTACATCAGTAGACCATCAGCACGTGATCATTATTTACCTTTACATCAGTAGACCATCAGCACGTGATGATTATTTACCTTTACATCAGTAGACCATCAGTACTTGATGATTATTTACCTTTACATCAGTAGACCATCAGTAGACCATCAGTAGACCATCAGTACTTGATGATTATTTACCTTTACATCAGTAGACCATCAGCACTTGATGATTATTTACCTTTACATCAGTAGACCATCAGTAGACCATCAGTACTTGATGATTATTTACCTTTACATCAGTAGACCATCAGTACTTGATGATTATTTACCTTTACATCAGTAGACCATCAGCACGTGATGATTATTTACCTTTACATCAGTAGACCATCAGCACGTGATGATTATTTACCTTTACATCAGTAGACCATCAGCACGTGATGATTATTTACCTTTACATCAGTAGACCATCAGCACTTGATGATTATTTACCTTTACATCAGTAGACCATCAGCACTTGATGATTATTTACCTTTACATCAGTAGACCATCAGCACGTGATCATTATTTACCTTTACATCAGTAGACCATCAGCACTTCATGATTATTTACCTTTACATCAGTAGACCATCAGCACTTGATCATTATTTACCTTTGCATGCATGGACAAGAGTAAAGTTATAATACAATATTTACAGCCAAATTATTAAATTAGTGCAATTAAAACATTTACATTTTCAGTGGGGTGTTTTAAATGAGAGTGTAGAAAACAGTAGGTGTGAGCTTTTCTCTTCAAACTATTCTAACACGGTCTATTTATCTATATCCCGAACACATTGGTGCATACCAAAAGTAAGAAATAAGTCATATTCCCTTCAGACGAAGTACAACACCACATGCATTAAAATAATCACAATAATTCGTGGTAGCATTCAATTAACATTTTTTGATAAATTAGCTTTGGTTATTTTGGTTGAGCAATTTAGTTGACAACAGCTACACCTTGAATAGATAATAGGGGCCGTCGTGGTCATAATCGTATGGTATTTGGATATACAACTGACTGTGCAAATCACCAATAAAACTGACCCCCACGATATAACCGAAATATTGTTGAAAGTGACGTTAAACACCATAACCCACTAATCCTAAATAGGAAAGACAGATCATTGTAATTGACTACATATAGACGTTTAAACTGTGATACACTACGACGAAAACAATTAAAACAGATGGATGACTAGACGCATTGCACAATAGTAAACAGACCACAATTTCATATGCATCACGTTTATTAAATCAGTACGAGTTAATTAGATTTAGATCTTATGCACTTTTAAGATTTACGTTTGCTCCAATGTTTCCACGAAACAATTCTCTGAAGTTTGAATATACTTTATTACCCATAGTCAACTTACTTACATAATAATTATACTGACATATAATTATTGAAAGTCAACTTTTTTTCAAATTACACTTTTTATATGTAGCAACATTCCATCAACTCCTACATATGGAGTACTAGTATATATTCTTCAGTTTATGCGATATTACAGAGCACGTGTTTCCTATAATAATTTCTCGGATAGAGGGTTGCTGCTAACAAGGAAGGTATTGAACCAATGGTTTCTAGTTGTAAAGTTGAAGTCATCACTCTAACAGTTTTTCGGTCGTCATCACAACTTGCTTAATAGTTACAGTAGCTGTGTCACAGATCGACACATATGTTCTATTTCGTAGTCACAATCCCGCCATTCTTTCCTCGTTCATGACTAATCACCAAAAATAACTTGTCACTGGATGAGATATTAACACGAGTAAACGACGGGTGTCAGTGATGGGGCAGGAAATGTTCGGTGCCACCCCCCCCCCCCCCCCCCCCCCCGATTTTAGTGGGGTTCGTATCGCTCAATCTTTAGTTTTCTGTGTAGTGTTTTACCAGCCGTTCATTTTTTGTCCACTTTCAATTGGCCATTGTGTTGTCTGCCCTTCTTCGATTTACGGTTTCAGCTTTCCCCTTTTGTATCTTCAAACTTTTGCTTGGAAAAGTACACGTGATTTCTCATGTTGAGTACGCTTACAAGTAGACGGAAATGTGCAACAGGGAAGTGTCCTATGACTGTATTCACCAAATAAACACTTTTATTATACTTTATGCAAATTTCTTACATTATCCATTCATTTCATTGGACAAGCGGCATTTGTTAATTTTCGCTAACCTTTCATAAGCCCCGCCCATCCCTAGCAACATGTGATAATATTAGCAACGGGTGTTAATGCCTAAAATTAACACCCGCTGAGCCCGAAGTTTGCCGATCCGGAAAAATTAACACCCGAGGTTTACCGATTTTCAAAAATTCTAAAATAAAAAAATAAAAATTTTGTTTTAAAGTTCAAAATTTTCAAAATTTCAAAAATTTCAAAAAAATTCAAAATTTTCATAAGTATTCAAATAATTTCAAAATGATAAAATTTTCAAAAAGTTTAAAAATTTCAACGTTTTCATAAAATTTCAAAATTTTAAGACATGTAAAGCGGCTCGGGATATTTGCCTCTCCTCTCAACCGGTATTTTTCGCAAATAACCCTCACTAACAGGATATATTTGCTTAATTCCGCCGAATATTTAACAGCAAGTAAAACAGTGGCATGCAAGCAGGTTCAGAACTTCAGACCACCTCGATCATTTGATTTTCAACTGAGACTTAAAATCAATCTACGAAAACAGGAAAAATCTTTTCAAAGAAGTGACTAGTGTATAAATTCTGGAACAAATTCAAAAATAAAATAAATCACGGTTTTGCTTTAGCATACAACACGCTAAAAAAAATAATGCAAATGAATTTGAAATATATATACTTTTCAACGATTTCAAGCATAACGGCTGACACTGTCGTCATTTTCTTTACTTTAGCGTTGGTTGAAAGAAGAAACCCGAGTAATTCGAATAACATCCGTGACGTCATAAACTATTTAAAGAAGGGATTTCGTCTCGAGCGGGATATTTTCCTATAGTACTGGGATATTTCTAGGCAAATATCCCGACAATGGTGGAAAAGCTGAAAAAACGAAGAATTGGTAAAAAGATACCCCTTTCATCAACCAATCAGAAGACAGCATTCTGATATAAGGTGGAATTAAAATAATAATATTGAAAATGATAAAACAATTATAGCCTACCTTGAAAATTATTTATGCAATAGTCAGAATATAGAAGCAAACGTGTGATAATATTTATCAAAATACACAATTAACATTTTACATTAATTGTTACCCCTAAAAATTATCTTATTATCTTGTTAAATTTGTTGCTATTTGATGTTTTGTTTTTGTTAATGTAAGTAAACTATCTTAATTTATGACTTTTATTTTTTTTACAATTGTCCTTCTAATAACATAATGCACACTTGAATCATTAGGCATTCAGTATAATAAAAAAACATACTGCCCTTGGATGAAGGTGTTAGGGTGATTAACACACTCTGTGAAAAAATTATCACCCTCGACTTCGTCTCGGGTGATAATATTTCCCCTCGTGTGTTCATCTACCCTAACACCTTCATCCAAGGGCAGTATGTTTATAATATTAGAGATGCATCATTATTATTTGTATAAAGACATAGATTTCAAATTTAGTGGACACGACGTGTTTCTGGAATAAACTTCATCAGGTACGCTCAAAGCCAAATAATATAAAAGTCTTTTGGAGCAAGAAAATCAAAGTGTTTAAACAGGATAGCCAAAATCGTCTAAGGTCACCTATACCTGAGGGAGGAGAACATTAGTTTTATTAAATATCTCCATATCTAAGGATAGGAACGTAGATAACGAATTTATCCCCGGTTACAGTCAAAAATAAGACATTTTGGACCCCGGCGGCCCACGTAAAAGTTTTTGGAAAGAATAAGTAAAAAATATGAAAGTTTCGAGTGCTTTTCACCCGGTGTAGGGTACTACCAAACTACAGTTGATCAAAGTAACAGCTTTATATTCAATATATAGCTAAACTTAACTAAATTTGATTTTGGAGCGCAACGTCGCGAGCTTTAACGTCATATTATCCCCGTTTTGAAAATTATAACAATATTTGATTGGATAATGACTAGTTACACCCGGTAATATGGCCTAGGAACACCCGAGAATATGGGTTTTGTATACCCGGGGTTTTAACCAATCAAAAGTTGTTATAATTTTCAAACCGGGGATAATACATGATATATGAACTGTAACTTTCTATACTAATAAACCATATAAGTTCTGAAGCACTGACTATTTGGCGGATGAAACCTCCGGGGACTAAAAGGCCATCAGCAGAGATATCGACCATGTCCGAATCAGCAAATTGTCCACCAATGTAAAAGTTGTGCTAACTGCAGCGAAAAAGATGTAGCTTGGGTTTTAGCTTCAATAGCTGGATCGTATAAAGCCATCTTGACAGCAGATGGTATGGAAACGTTATTGCTGTAAAGTTTTGCGTACTAATGTGCATCTAAGTGATTTTAAACATGCATGAAAGTTAAAAATCTGAAAATAGAAATAGATGGCCCTTTTCCCATCTTGTCATATCAAATAAACGTTAGAAAATACTGAAGGGACAATCAACAATGGACAATCTAGCGAAATTGGCAACATAGTGTACACAAGACGAAGACAAACAAAACAAAAACACAACACAATAAGTGCCGAACACCATTATACGCAAACAAACACAAATAACGCAAATAAGACTTGAGCCCTCCTACAAACAACTGGAGGTAAAGACGAACCGAACATTGTTTTTATGTGGAAATCGAAACGGACAACACCACACGGAACTCAAAACGTAAAGACACATAATAGAACAACTCAAAAATCTAAAAAAGAAATTTAGCATTGTTTTTCTATATTATAAAAGTATATCTCCATCAACATTTACTGGAACACAGAGGATCTATTTTTGTTCTCTAGGGCTGTCTATTACTATCGCTAGAAAATGCCGTACAACAATCTATAATGGTAAAGATGATTCACAATTAATTTCCCACTGCTGTAGATACCTGCTATAAATATCTTCTTAGCTAATTAAAATATTATGCGTTTGATTCTCACGCTCACGACGCCCATGGTTTATTTTCAGCTTTAAGTACAACTGCACTAGGCATCATTGACAAATAACAACATATATATAAAAAATAGTGCTCACGAGAGTTTTCTGTAATAACCCTCATCAGGTAGGCACAACGTTAAAAGATAGCAGAGCAAACAACCAAAGAAACCAAAATCGGCTAAGGTCACCTATGCTTGAGGAAACTACACAATTTCCGTTCGTTTTAAGATAATTGATTTTAACACTGAACGTTTTCACTATTTGTAGTTATTTAATTTGATTTACATAAAATTTCATTTGCAAAAGTACAGAAATGTTCATGCAGTAAAGACGATGAACAAGCTGTTTTACATATTATAATATTTCAAGACACAAAACAAAATTGGTAATATATATTGTGTACAAAATAGAACAAAAAGGCAAAATGGTATATGCAGCACAACTGACAAGCAAATTGATTAAAGACAAAGACATTTATGCAGCCCAAATTCTAAACAGGAACAAACATAGACTATTTGAGACCCTATCAATATTAATAACACATAGAGAAGTTCATTAACAGGAAAACACAGAAGTAAAGCCAATTGCAGAATTTAAGCTACTGCATCGATATTGATATTACTGTATGTGGACTAGATGCTACATAGGTACATATTTATAGACAATTACAAATTCCCACAATGCCAAAGCTTAAAGGGAGACATCGATTATAAGACCAAAAAAAAAAAAAAAAAAAAAAAAAACTTTAAGCCACCCGTGCTAGAATTAGATTTTTGAGTTGACAAATATGCAGTGTATCAATGGTGTGAGTCAAAATCTCGTCGAGGGAGAATAAAAAAATTGTCAGATCAAATATCTAATTCTAGCACTGTTGGGTTAAATTTTCAGACGTATAAAATATATAGTTTTTAGGCAACACCAAAACAGGAGAAACCAGTTAAAGTAAGAAGTTATTTGGAATGTCTTACAAGCTTTATACATCAACTCAAAGAGGGTAACCGTTATATCGAGTGTAATAAGTACATGTATTATCTCCTGATGACGTCTGATATGTTTGAGACAAAAAGAAATGAAAAACTAAAAGGATCACAAACATCAAAAACACAAATAATATGATAGACGTTTATTAAATTGCACTCATTAAAAAGGAACACGAACTATCAACATTCAAAGAATTGAGTGATTTTGATCAAATAGTGCTCTGGACCTCCTGTTGATATATTTATATTCAAGTACGTGTGTACGGGCATGTGAAATAACAATATTAATTAAGCTCTTTAAACTCTTTAATTTGTAAACAAATGTTGTAAACAAGACGTCATTGCATGGTTCCAACACTGTCACGTTCTGTAAATTACTGTAGCTACACTAACGAAACATATCTTCAGACATTGACTACATCTAAGGTTGTTTACAAAATATAGCATTCATAAATATCTTCAAAGCGTCTGAAATTAATAAAAATTCCAAATAGATACATATATATATACCGCAAAAATTCTACAACGCCTTTCTGACTAATTATCAGAACATAATATAAATATAAACAAAACCACGAAATAAACAAATAAGTGTACATTCGTAAATCAGGGATTATAGTACCAAATTTTCTCCCTCTATCAATTTCAAAATGAGAAGTATGTTATGACATGTTTTATTATAGTGGACACTCACATATGCATCTGATTTTATTCATTTATATTAATATCCAGTTCCTTCTGGTATAAAATATACAGATCATCGTTAATACCAAGGTTGATCAGCACCGATATAACAAAGGTTTCTAGTGGCATAAACGAGATCATCACATCGAAAGCTTTATAGTCCGCACCAGGTTAACCGTTACAAATGTGTTACACATGACCGTTTGTTGTAATCGCGTAACCACAATCACGTCTTTTCTTCATTCACTACTTATCAGCGTAATCTTAACAAGAGTAACACGACGGTGCCACTAGTGGAGCAGAACATGTTTAACCTTCCGGAATACCTGAAGTCACCCCTTTTTTAGTGGGACTGATGTTGCTCAATCTTTAGTTTTCCGTGTAGTATTTTGTCTTTTTTTCTTTATTCGTTTGGTCATTGTATAATCTGTCCTTCGAATGATAACTTCTGATTACATCTTTAGTCATCTTCAAAGTGTTCTTGTCTATCAACAAATGATATCACAACCATAAAATCCACTTCGTTCCAGTAATGAATGTGGTAGTTTACACGAAGTTAGTGTCATCATTATACACGACAGATACTATGCATGGAGCAAGGCAAGGCAACTTTACCTCCAGTTACTATGTCTTATTTACGTTATTTGTGTTTGTTTGTGTATAGTAGTGTCCAACGCATATTGTGTTGTGTTTTTGTTTTGTTCATCTTCATCTTGTGTGCCCAATGTTGACAGTTTCTCTGAATTGTCCGTTTTTGATTGCCCCTTCTGTTTTGTTTTGTTTATCTTCATCTTGTGTGCCCAATGTTGACAGTTTCTCTGAATGGTCTGTTTTTGATTGCCCCTCTGTTTTCCCTAACGTTTATGTATTATTTCAGAGCACGTTGCTTCGCTCAATGTTCGATCTCTTCTCATTTTATATCTATGCGATTGTAATGTTGTTATTGTCTGCCCGGATTATGATATTTGTTCACACTTATTGATAGTCTATCTCTGTCTAGTAATAGTCGATTCTATTAACTTATGAACCCTTCAAAATATGTATGTCTTGTCACGTGAACGTCGACGCTGAGGGTGCATGTAACACACGTCTGACGTTTTTTCACATTTAATAAAAGTCAAGCTGCAAGTAGTACTCTTGCCGTTTTGAGATTGATCATTACATAAAAAGAAAAGACAGATCAAACTGTATTTTGGACAAACTGCACTTGTGAACCAGATCGCATTTATAATTATACGACACACCTTAAAAAGGGCACCAATAGCAGTATATATGGAAAATGTAGCTTTTGCTGACATTAATGCCACTTTATATATAAACTAGAACAAAAGAGGTGAATTTATTGAAAGTTGTTTAGTTGAATACACTCTTCTAGTTATGTAGTTGTATTTCAGTTGCTTTTTAAGTTACATTCTAAACACCCGAGTTCACTTACGGTTTTTAATAGAGTCGAGTTGCTCGATCTTTAGTTTTGTAGATCATTGTTCGTCCTTTTTCGTTTGGCCATAATATTGCCTGCCCTCCTTTGATTTACGTCTTCTGTTTACCTCTTTGGTATCTTGAAACAACTTTTCTTATTCAAGACGATTTTCAACGACGCCATCAGAGGAGTGACTATTGATCGCGATTTGTTTAAAAGTAACAGCTGTTTATGATAAAAAGGTCTTTTAATTGTCTTTCCAATAATTGCATTTCCAATGATATTCAATACATTCAGTAGATTTTAGCAACCAATTGTTAACTCTATGTAAAGTCCATTTGGTAAATTTATTTGCAAGGTTATTGTTTAGTGTATTTCTGAGAAAATACTTGATAAATATGACATCATTGCCTATATTGATAATTGTCGTATGATTGCCATGAGTGACGCAATCCACTTTTCAAAATAAAACAAATATATTTTCGTAACAACATATTTAAAGCTATAAAACAGTAAATGCCTCTCAACTTCAGTTGTAATGAGGTATAAAGTTACGTAATACATTTACAACATTTGTTCATGTATTATGTTTCCAGCAATCGGAACATATATTACCACATATACCACAAATATTCTACAAATTACCACAAAACACTTCACTTCCAAATTATAAGAACATAATATCAACACATGGAAAAATAAACAGAAATAAATTATTACGTAAATGTTTCTAATATGATAAAAATGAATCTGTGAATATGCTATTAGAATGTAGATTAGTGTACTTTGTTTATAAAATTGTATATAATTCTGGGGCTGGTAACTAGAAACTTATCTTAAGTTGCCGTTAAAGCACATCTTAAGATCATCGTAAGGACAATTTAAGATATGACAAAGAGAGGGTGGTTCATGTCTTATTGACTTTTTCAGTGAACATACAGTAATAATGAGTACACACAGTGCATACTCGTATCAGGCCTCAAATCATCAGGAACTTCTTATAGGAGAAAGATACATATTTAGTTAGATTCTTTAAAGTATCTTTTCGTTGCATAGATGTTCATTTTAATCTACTCTATTTACCTAAAACACAGTACACCATACACCAGTCTTATTCCTACAGTTGTGAAAATGACATCAAGATGGAAAGCAAAAAATGTCACATCATTTCACAAAGAGGGCAGTATTTGGCCCATAAAACTATTTTAATCTGTCAATTTTTTTTGAAGTGTCTGTACCAAGATTGGAAAGTCAGCGGTCACGTATATTGTGTATGAGGTATCGATTGAGCGGTCATGTATATTGTGTATGAGGTATCGATATTGTGGAAAGTGGGCGGTCATGTATATCGTGTATGTGGTATCGATATTCTGGAAAGTGAGCGGTCACGTATATTGTGTATGAGGTATCGATTGAGCGGTCATGTATATTGTGTATGAGGTATCGATATTGTGGAAAGTGAGCGGTCACGTATATTGTGTATGTGGTATCGATATTGTGGAAAGTGAGCGGTCATGTATATTGTGTATGTGGTATCGATATTGTGGAAAGTGAGCGGTCACGTATATTGTGTATGTGGTATCGATATTGTGGAAAGTGAGCGGTCACGTATATTGTGTATGTGGTATCGATATTGTGGAAAGTGAGCGGTCATGTATATTGTGTATGAGGTATCGATATTGTGGAAAGTGAGCGGTCACGTATATTGTGTATGTGGTATCAATATTGTGGAAAGTGAGCGGTCACGTATATTGTGTATGTGGTATCGATATTGTGGAAAGTGAGTGGTCACGTATATTGTGTATGTGGTATCGATATTGTGGAAAGTGAGCGGTAACGTATATTGTGTATGTGGTATCGATATTGTTGAAAGTGAGTGGTCACGTATATTGTGTATGTGGTATCGATATTGTGGAAAGTGAGTGGTCACGTATATTGTGTATGTGGTATCGATATTGTGGAATGTGAGCGGTCACGTATATTGTGTATGTGGTATCGATATTGTGGAAAGTGAGCGGTAATGTGTATTGTGTATGTGGTATCGATATTGTGGAAAGTGAGCGGTCACGTATATTGTGTATGTGGTATCGATATTGTGGAAAGTGAGCGGTCACGTATATTGTGTATGTGGTATCGATATTGTGGAAAGTGAGCGGTCATGTATATTGTGTATGAGGTATCGATATTGTGGAAAGTGAGCGGTCACGTATATTGTGTATGTGGTATCGATATTGTGGAAAGTGAGCGGTCACGTATATTGTGTATGTGATATCGATATTGTGGAAAGTGAGCGGTCATGTATATTGTGTATGTGGTATCGATATTGTGGAAAGTGAGCGGCCACGTATATTGTGTATGTGGTATCGATATTGTGGAAAGTGAGCGGTCACGTATATTGTGTATGTGGTATCGATATTGTGGAAAGTGAGCGGTCATGTATATTGTGTATGAGGTATCGATATTGTGGAAAGTGAGCGGTCACGTATATTGTGTATGTGGTATCAATATTGTGGAAAGTGAGCGGTCACGTATATTGTGTATGTGGTATCGATATTGTGGAAAGTGAGTGGTCACGTATATTGTGTATGTGGTATCGATATTGTGGAAAGTGAGCGGTAACGTATATTGTGTATGTGGTATCGATATTGTGGAAAGTGAGCGGTCACGTATATTGTGTATGTGGTATCGATATTGTGGAAAGTGAGCGGTCACGTATATTGTGTATGTGGTATCGATATTGTGGAATGTGAGCGGTCACGTATATTGTGTATGTGGTATCGATATTGTGGAAAGTGAGCGGTCATGTGTATTGTGTATGTGGTATCGATATTGTGGAAAGTGAGCGGTCACGTATATTGTGTATGTGGTATCGATATTGTGGAAAGTGAGCGGTCACGTATATTGTGTATGTGGTATCGATATTGTGGAAAGTGAGCGGTCACGTATATTGTGTATGTGATATCGATATTGTGGAAAGTGAGCGGTCATGTATATTGTGTATGTGGTATCGATATTGTGGAAAGTGAGCGGTCACGTATATTGTGTATGTGGTATCGATATTGTGGAAAGTGAGCGGTCACGTATATTGTGTATGTGGTATCGATATTGTGGAAAGTGAGCGGTCATGTATATTGTGTATGAGGTATCGATATTGTGGAAAGTGAGCGGTCACGTATATTGTGTATGTGGTATCGATATTGTGGAAAGTGAGCGGTCACGTATATTGTGTATGTGATATCGATATTGTGGAAAGTGAGCGGTCATGTATATTGTGTATGTGGTATCGATATTGTGGAAAGTGAGCGGCCACGTATATTGTGTATGTGGTATCGATATTGTGGAAAGTGAGCGGTCACGTATATTGTGTATGTGGTATCGATATTGTGGAAAGTGAGCGGTCATGTATATTGTGTATGAGGTATCGATATTGTGGAAAGTGAGCGGTCACGTATATTGTGTATGTGGTATCAATATTGTGGAAAGTGAGCGGTCACTATATTGTGTATGTGGTATCGATATTGTGGAAAGTGAGCGGTCACGTATATTGTGTATGTGGTATCGATATTGTGGAAAGTGAGTGGTCACGTATATTGTGTATGTGGTATCGATATTGTGGAAAGTGAGCGGTAACGTATATTGTGTATGTGGTATCGATATTGTGGAAAGTGAGCGGTCACGTATATTGTGTATGTGGTATCGATATTGTGGAAAGTGAGCGGTCACGTATATTGTGTATGTGGTATCGATATTGTGGAAAGTGAGCGGTCACGTATATTGTGTATGTGGTATCGATATTGCCTCTGTTTCTACGAATTTTCTGTTATTTTAGAACTGTCTTGACGGTGTGGTATAACTGTCTTGACGGTGTGGTATATCTGTCTTGACGGTGTGGTATATCTGTCTTGACGGTGTGGTATATCATGTTTTTCATTCTATCTAGAAGCAGTTGAACACTACAGCATTTAATTATTATTTTGTTATTACCAAGAAACCATGCAAAAGTAGAACCATAAACTATTTTTACATTCACAGCATTCGCATACACTTCAGAAAATACATTAAGATACAATTGAATGCTAATATTTATGACAAATGAAATGATTGTTATTGCCAAGAATCTAACCAAATGGTCTACTTTCATCAATTGTTTATATAAGTCGGTCAATTTTTTCATCTTCCAGCATCGTAGATTTTAATATCCATATGCCTCCTGTTTACATATTGCAAAACCCCATGACTTTTAACAATAATATAATGAGAAATATTGTGGCAAGGAATAAAATAGAAATAGAGAGGTTAAGAAAAGTTTGAAGATACCAAAAGGTCAACCTGAAGATATAAATAAACGTTAGAGAATACCGAAAGGGCAATCAAAAATGAACAATCCAGAGAAACTGGCAACATATGGTACACAAGACGACGAAAGCGATGCAAAAACACAACACAATATGCGTTGAACACTACTATACACAAACAAACACAAATAACGTAAATAAGACCTGAGCCCTCCTACAAACCACTGGATAAAAGTAAAGGAATAGAATGGTCAAAAGAAAAAGGACGAAAGGACAAACAATGATCTACAAAACACTATGCAGAGAACTAATGATCGAGCAATACGAATCCCACTAAAAACCGAGGTTGAACTCCGGTGCACCAGAAGAGTAAGCAGTTCTTGCTCCACTAGTGACACAGTCTAGATACTGTTAAACGTCATGAACATAATCTGATGTGGAAATCGTGTTGGACACCAGTATACGTAATTACAGAATCACAAGTGTTGGACACCAGTATACGTAATTACAGAATCACAAGTGTTGGACACCAGTATACGTAATTACAGAATCACAAGTGTTGGACACCAGTATACATAATTACAGAATCACAAGTGTTGGACACCAGTATATGTAATTACAGAATCACAAGTGTTGGACACCAGTATACGTAATTACAGAATCACAAGTGTTGGACACCAGTATACGTAACTACAGAATCACAAGTGTTGGACACCAGTATACGTAATTACAGAATCACAAGTGTTGGACACCAGTATACGTAACTACAGAATCACAAGTGTTGGACACCAGTATACGTAATTACAGAATCACAAGTGTTGGACACCAGTATACGTAATTACAGAATCACAAGTGTTGGACACCAGTATACGTAATTACAGAATCACAAGTGTTGGACACCAGTATACGTAATTACAGAATCACAAGTGTTGGACACCAGTATACGTAATTACAGAATCACAAGTGTTGGACACCAGCATACGTAATTACAGAATCACAAGTGTTGGACACCAGCATACGTAATTACAGAATCACAAGTGTTGGACACCAGTATACGTAATTACAGAATCACAAGTGTTGGACACCAGTATACGTAATTACAGAATCACAAGTGTTGGACATCAGTATACGTAACTACAGAATCACAAGTGTTGGACACCAGTATACGTAATTACAGAATCACAAGTGTTGGACACCAGTATACGTAATTACAGAATCACAAGTGTTGGACACCAGTATACGTAATTACAGAATCACAAGTGTTGGACACCAGTATACGTAATTACAGAATCACAAGTGTTGGACACCAGTATACGTAATTACAGAATCACAAGTGTTGGACACCAGTATACGTAATTACAGAATCACAAGTGTTGGACACCAGTATACGTAATTACAGAATCACAAGTGTTGGACACCAGTATACGTAATTACAGAATCACAAGTGTTGGACACCAGTATACGTAATTACAGAATCACAAGTGTTGGACACCAGTATACGTAATTACAGAATCACAAGTGTTGGACACCAGTATACGTAATTACAGAATCACAAGTGTTGGACACCAGTATACGTAACTACAGAATCACAAGTGTTGGACACCAGTATACGTAATTACAGAATCACAAGTGTTGGACACCAGTATACGTAATTACAGAATCACAAGTGTTGGACACCAGTATACGTAATTACAGAATCACAAGTGTTGGACACCAGTATACGTAATTACAGAATCACAAGGAGTATGGACAAGTTAATATAAAGGAAACATTGAAATAAAAGACAGTAAACCTTGAAAAAAACATACAAATATCAAACCTAAATAATCTCACGAATGGACAAAGCACGGTATTAAAAACCATTTGTTCTTCTATTTTTCTAAATGTTGTATTTATATTGCTGTCTGTATTGTATTATTGTCTGAAGGACAATAGTGTGGCGGTATTTTCTATTATGCGGTATGAACCATTTCTGGGACCCCATTTTCCCTAGTTGTATCAGAGACAAGAAACAGCGAAAAAACAATTATTGTGGTGTCAACGAAATAATTGAAAAGACCGTGAAGTTAGTATAGATTATCACTTTCGTGAGTTTTCTGGACAAACGTAGCATATATATACCATAGTCCAATTATAATTCATTCACAAGTCTGAATCCAGCAAGAATTTAACTCTATTACGCACATTGTGTTGTTAAATGTAGTTTATTTGATTGCAATTATGTAATAAATAATATATAAAAAAGAAGAACAAAACACAAATATCGTGATGTACCTGAATACGTTAGTGTTGATTTATAATGAGCACATTGCAAAGTACAATTATATAATTAGCTTAAATTCTATAATAGTTGGAGAACATCCAGTAACAACAGCCTGTATCAACAGCCTCACATGACACAATGTTTTATACGCAGTTTATTGACATGATTTTGATATATTTATTTTCCCCTCGACACATTTTAACCTGTACCACATTTTGAAGTTCTTTAACCTTATCTAAACTCGCAACCGGTGAGGGAACGGCGGAATAATATATCAAGATAGTCAAGAACGTCATTATATGACAATAAAGGTTACTGGGTTTCTGAAGGAACCCAGATTCTGTAATAATGATAATTATCATTTACAGGTTGCTAGAAACATGGTATTAGAGATTATTGACGGAATCCAGATTCTACAGTGATTAAATCATTTGTAGGTACCTTGAACCATTGTCATATGGCATTAGAGGTTTTTAAAGGAAACCAGACTCCAGGTGATTAAAGCTTTTCCAGGTAGCTTGTAATATTGTCATATGACATTAGAGTTTATTGATTCTAAAATGATTAAATCATTTTCAATTATGTAGAAACATGGTGATATGATATTAGAGGTTTTTGAAGGTAACCAGATTCTGCAATACTTTAATGATATCCATGTAGTTAATGGTATCATGTGAGATCCAGAGTTAATTATTGTATATCAATATGATTTGCTAAAGATATAACTAATGATTCATATTTTTAATATGATTTCTTTGGTATATGAGAAAGTTGAATATACATGTACAAACCAAAGGAGTAATCTACAGTCGTCATTCGACAAATGACAGACAGTAACATGTCCAAAAGTAACAAAGGACAAGAGGCGAACAATGGGAGGCAAAATACTACACAGAAAACTAATAAAGATTGAACAACACGAACCCCACTAAGGCAACAACCATTTTGTTATCTGGGGGGGGGGGGGGGGGGGGCTGGGATTTTTTTTAGAAAAACATATTTTAATGCCCTAGCTGACCGAAAAAAAAATTCAGATTTTGCATTGTAGCTGAAAAAAAAATTGATGCTGTCACTGGCTAGAAAAAAAATATTACGCTGCTGAATTTGAGTAGTCAATGTATTGTTTTTATGGAAAAATGTATTTCTGTTCCACATGATAGGAAAAAAATGTTTGCTTTCCTTCTCATGAGAAACAATTACTTTTACTGAAAAAGGTTCTGAAATTTTGTTTACGATCACAATGAAAATCCCAGCCCCTGGTCCTACAGAATGCTTTAACTATTATTAAAGTACAAGGGCACTCCAGTATGTACCAAACAATACAGCTACATGTGATGATTGCATGGGAATCTTTCCATATCAAGTATCGCTGAAAAGTACGAACGAATGACATATATGAGGCAAATATATCAAGTGTCAAATTAATTTCTTTTCGTTAATATGATAATTTGTTTTCATGACGTTATAGCACACGGATATTATATTATTTTAATGTAAGAACAGTATGATACAACGTAATCACATAAAAGAACCAGCATGTCATAAAAGAGTCATACCACAAATTTTAATTTATTTATTTTGTCGGAAATTTCTGTTGATACAGAGTGCACTTACACTCCTAAAAGTTGAAGAAAGTATTAACACAACCCCTACAAATTAAAAAGTAAGCTTAGAGTTTACAATAGAAAGCTAAGAGTTTTATTTTCTAAAACGATTGATTATATAAAATTTGGAATAATGTTCAGTCAGATATACAAAATTATACAAGTTCAATGTCTCGTTCATTCTTTTGTTTTAAGTTTTTCTTTAATGTATTATTACCGAAACGAGTTAGGAATATGGGTGTTTAACATTATTGCATTTATATTGTTGAAGAACACTGGAGTGTCGCTTTAAACCCACTGGTCTGACTTGCATCAATAGATATCGTGTACACCTCGATATGGACGGGAATCGACCTTACGATCGCTATAGTCGTGCAACACACTGAGTTTAAACTGAGATGGTTAACAATTCTACCAATCTCATCCAATGGAATAACTATGTCTATGTCTAACCTCTAGTCATTGGACACAAATAAGACCAAAACATATGCCGTATGCATAGGAGGTCCTTATTCCATATAGTGATCAACCAAGCCATATATAATTTGAACACGATAGATAATTTTGTAAAGAATACATGAATACACCGAATCCATTTCATTGTAAACACTATTAACAATGAAATAAACAACACTTGTCAATCAGATGTTCTTATTTTAGCATAAATATAAAATTAATAAATGTTTGTGTTGTTCAATCTGACATTTCTGTGTAGTGTTGTTGTTGATATTCTTTTAGCCATTGTTTTGTCTCTCCTGTGATTTACAGTTTCTGATTACCCCTTTGGTACCTACAAACTTTTCTTATAATAAATAGATATTGGATCATTATTTTCACCAGTATCACAAGGTGATGATTGACAGAAAGTGACTTTTTAGTACTTAAATGTTACATGTAGTGGTTTTATTTATAGCTTTACAATGCATGTTGGATAAACTTCAAAGGTCAGTAATATCAGTGCATGTGTATCTACTTTATGCTATTAATGCTCGGAAACATATGGAACATAATTACTCTGATATATCATATAGATCTAGTAAAAATGGAGAACAAAAGAAATAAATCAATGGGTGGGGCTCCTATAATCGTGTTTAACTTGGCATCGTTTTCACATGTTAAACAACATAATGATTCTATAGAGTATTGTTTTAGACTTTCATCTCGTTAACCGTCGTGTGATTACAAATAATACATATTCTTTGTTCTATGCATACGTTTTGTTGCTTTACACATATATGCAAGCCCATTGTATTGACAGGCCATCTTACAATAATTCTCACAAGTCAGCGTTTATATATGTCCACTGTGACATGTACTTCGATGAGAACTCTTAACATATAGAATTTTTTGCTTTTCTTCTTAAGCAAATGTATTGTCTTTCTGTCTTCGATTTACGGCTTCTGGCTACCCTTTAGCTATCTCCAATCACTTCTTATTTCGCTTTCCAATCTTTTGACGTTGAGAAGATATTTATAAGTTGTATAACCTATATTGTTTTATAACAATAAATTATGTTTTTATCAAATTAGAGTACCTGTTGATGATTATTCCAGAAATGGGTCACGTGCACTTAAATTAGATATCTACGTTTTTATTTCAATCGATATTAAGATTTATATTCTGAGTAGGACACAGTGATAATTTCCTTGTCATGGCAACCTTTTGATGCGAGTCTGATATATGAGATTACTTAATCCGATACCTAATAATCATAACGATTACCCCTCATTTCTTGTCATAATAAACATAGATATATCTAGCATTACACGGTTAGATGTATATTTTACCGGTCAACACCAGATTTTTATAAGAATAGAGGCGTTTCATACTCAATACACTCTTAAGAGTATCACTTTACAAATCATCACTAGTACTGTAGGACATACTGTGACCGTGATCTACAAAACACCCATTAATATACCCATAACGAATAATCACTAGAATCATTTCTATCAAACCAATTTATCTTAACTATCTGGTACTTTCCAGGGGGAAGATTGTGAAAATCCGTCAATGTCATTTTCAACAATTGTTAGCAAAAGGTAAACTATATTCTTAAAACAAATACCATTGTGGGGGGATACTATAATGCTATATACGATTCTTTAACATGCATCGCTATCGATCATTTATTCATAAATGAAAAATTTTGTTTAAAGTAATATTACACCAGTTTTGAGTGAAGAAATGTTTTCACTAAAAATTCACTTGAAATACGGCGGTACCTTTACTAAGCTATTCATGTATGTTTCAAGTCGAAATATGTTCCCAACAATTAGAAATCTGCAAATCCATGTGCATGTTTATCAACCTCGCCATTGTTGTGGAGACTGATTAACTTTCGGTTGTTTTGTTCCGATGATTGCCGATCATGACCTCGTGACGAAAAGATAAACAATCATGGATGCTGAAGTAAGCACGCACACATTCCTGACAATGATTATTGAGGAATCTGTCTGCTTCATGTCGTGTGAACCATTATTTTTGGGTGCAATTATTCTTATGTGGTACACACGGAAATATATTTTTACTTGCATCCGACATTTTTTTCATCAACTGAACAGTGCGCATGAGCGATAATCTCCCCGAAAGAGTTCAAATCTTTGGTCACGCGCATATCATTTGCATTACTGTGCGGGAAAACAGAATTATCTGCTGTCAAATATTTTGCGATTTGCTCTTAAAATCTGCTTTTGAGGGTTTTTAATGTTATGCAGTTGAATTAGTTAAAATTAAGTGACATATTAAATGACAATATTTAATCCAAAAATTCCACGATATTTGCCTTTCATATATTACTTATTTAAGATGTGAAAATCGTAAATACGGTAAGACCTACGGAAATTAGTTAACTAGAACTATCTATTTATGTGTTGGCAGTTAAGTAGCCTTTGACACTGACCTGTTTTTGCAGATTCATCACTATAATGTATCATTCAATTAAAAAATGAATCATCAAAACTAGAGTCAAGGCTACGTTGATGAGCAATTCAGTTGTTGATCGGGAACAGCGTTGCGTGTGTAGAATTTACAATACAAAACCTCATTTTGTCATACAACTTAGATAAGACTACTAAAGTGAATGCTAATTTTCATAAAAAGAGAAAATAGAAATAATTTTCATGCTAACTATTACAATTTGAAATCTTTGTCGAGCATTTAATGACCAATATTAAAACATGTACATTATTATCCTTCTGGTGTATACCTGCACTTTCCACGATATATCTGAAATATTGTTGAAAGTGGCGTTAAACACTATAAACCAAAAACATACACCTTCACTTGAAACGTTAATGTAATCGATTTTAAATGACAACATAAAAATGTAGATATCAAATTTAGTGCGCATGGCGTGTTTCTGGAATAACCTTCATCAGGTCAAGTCAAATAATTTAAAAGTGCTTGGAAGCAATAAAACTAAAGGGCTTAAACAGGATGGCCAAAATCGTCTAATGTCACCAATGCCTGACGAGGGAGGGGAACCTTAGTTTTGATAAAAATTACTTATAAAGGAACTGTGTAAATATCTTATAAATTATGTCAGTGCCGAAACACTGATTACTGGGCAGATGATACCCTTGTGGTCTAACAGCCCACCAGCAGTGGTATCGATCCAGTGATAGTAATACAAACGTAGATATCAAAGTTAAAAATGTTTGGTAGCAATAAAACGAAAGGGCTTAAACAGGAAAGCCAAAATCTAATAAGGTCACTTATGCCTGAGGGAGGAGAACCTTAATTTTGATTAAAACAAAAATTACATTATTTAACTACCAGTCTGCAAGGTATGGGAATGGCAGTATGATACAACAAACGATACAAATAAAAGATGTATTCCATATATATTAAACAATGAAAACCTAGTACAAAATATCACACTGTGAGAGTAGCTCCAAATTCCAACCAGAAAGTCGGGGAAGGAGCGAGAGAGACTGTTCTTAACGGTGGAATATCTGTTCGTTCAAATGCTATTTTACAGAGAAGACAATGCTACTCTTCCTGCTGTAAGATTTTCAGTTGACAAGAGTATACGATAAAATCTGGAATCTCAGATGAAAGTCAATCTAATTGAAATTAGATTGAGATAAAAGTGTACCACTCCACAGTATTTTATTTTTATGCAATTTCTTTTTCAAAGAGATCACACACTATCACTAAAATAACAACTTATTTATGTTTGAAATTTAATTTACTATTCCTGAACTATATAATTTATGAAAATTAAGGCCAATCTCTATCAGATATAGGTAACCTTAGCCGTTTTTGATTATCCTATCTATGCCCTTGGTTAACATTTGGTTTTGCTATCTACCATAGAGGTTATTCCAGAAGTTGCTATCTACCATAGAGGTTATTCCAGAAGCGTGTTGTGCTCACTGAATTAGATATCTACGTTTTTATTTTTTGACCCATTGACAGATATAAGGTCAAGGTCAGTAAAATACATTGAATTTTGTAGAATTATATGATATTGTTGATAACATTACTTGTACCTCTTGATTCAAAATCATTTTGAGGTATTTTAGAGGTTATTTACCTGTTTGCAATCTGAATTACCTTTATAAATAAACATCTAGGTTAATTTGTTTGATTTACGTTCACTGTAAAAATGATTAATATTTGTAGGATACCAGATTTTGAAGTATCTATCACACCACAAAGTGCAAAGTACTACTGGTAAAGATTTTAAAACAATTAATTTAACGGTTTTACCTCCAGTTGTTTGTGGGAGGGCTCATGTCTTATCTGCGTTATTTGTGTTTGTTTGCGTATATTGGTGTCCAACATATACCACAAAGTGCAAAGTACTACTGGTAAAGATTTTAAAACAATAAATTTAACGGTTTTACCTCCAGTTGTTTGTGGGAGGGCTCATGTCTTATCTGCGTTATTTGTGTTTGTTTGCGTATATTGGTGTCCAACATATACCACAAAGTGCAAAGTACTACTGGTAAAGATTTTAAAACAATAAATTTAACGGTTTTACCTCCAGTTGTTTGTGGGGGGGCTCATGTCTTATCTGCGTTATTTGTGTTTGTTTGCGTATAGTGGTGTCCAACATATACCACAAAGTGCAAAGTACTACTGGTAAAGATTTTAAAACAATAAATTTAACGGTTTTACCTCCAGTTGTTTGTGGGAGGGCTCATGTCTTATCTGCGTTATTTGTGTTTGTTTGCGCATGGTGGTGTCCAACATATTCTCTAACGTTTATTTAATTGTTGATATGTACACATTCCATTTTCTGTCAATCTAGGAGTGAATATTTAACATCAAGTGAGCATTTGTTTTAGCTATATCATTGCGAGAACAAGTTAAATTTCGACGAGATGATGATGGTGTTCACTTTGTACAAGATCAACACACTTAGTTGGATCTTTATAGTACTAGTTCACTGAAACAACAGTCCACGGGTAGACATGTCACTCCATTCGAACACATTATCCTAATGTCAAGCCAACCAGTCTGATCTTTGCTCTTACTCCTTAATTCCGTGTGCTTAGCAGGAGAAACAACAAATACCAATATAGTCTTTGGTTTTACCCGACCGGGGCTCAACCCCACGATCTAGAGCACTTGAGACGAACACACTAACCATTACACTACTGATCCAGGAAAAAGTATATCAGCACAAATATATATGAATGGGCAGTATTATCAATTTTATTTCTGCTTTTATTTCAGTTTTTCTTATCTAAAAAAATCCTTTATCATGGATACTTGCTGAATTTGATCATGTAAATGATCCCTGTTATTCCAGTAGTGTGGTATACATTCTAACACCTATATTATGATGTTTAATGCAGGCTAACAATACTTCAGTTCTCATTTATCACCTTTTTATTGAAGTGTCTGTACCAAACCATGAAAGTGTTATAGTGTTATAGTGTTATGATGTTTATTTTTCATTTTATTATGGTCATCATTCAAAACCTACAGTGATCGTAAAATGAGGAACAGGAAGTAAATTGCAGTTTCTATAATAATTGGTATCAAAGGTCATATTAATGTCAAGGTCACAGTATGTAGGTAGTTGATATCCATGGTAACAACAGTGTTCTTTTCCTGTTCATTCCCTTCATTAGAATAAAAAAGAGAATGTCCTAGTACTTTTTTTGATTCATAACAAGCATAAGAAAATAATAATAAAACAAAGTATAAAGCATGGCAATATTGCATTTATTTTACAGTCAACAATCAGAAAATAAGGAAAAAATAAAAAGAAAACAAAAAGTTATACAAAATGATATAACTACAGGGAAAAACAAATCTCTCCATACATGACAACCAAGGAAAATAACCAACAAATATCATCTTATTTATCTAATATCTGTGAAAACTACAGCATTCCTCCTCTTATAAAGCCATTCCCTCTGCAATGAAAGGGAGCTGGCTTCTCTAGAAGGGGATGATTTGGTAGTATTTTACTAATTAAGAAGTACATTTGAAATCTGGCCTGATAAGACAGATGGCCTTATAAGAGGGTGACTACTGTAGCTCTCATTATTTTTTTTGTACTTCTGTTTTCACGATAACTATTATTCTAATTAAACCTGCAACTATTGAAACAATTAACTGTATATAGCTTAAAGAAACATGTAAATACTCTTTTTGTTATATACACCAATTGAATATAAAAAGTATGTGTTTTTGTTTCATTGTAACATTGGATAACTTCACATTTTTGCTTGTTTCTAAGCCTGATACAAAATAAATATGATATCTAAGGACAATGTATGTATTATACTCATATATAATTAATACATTTCAATACTGAGATAAATATGAGGGTAACATTTATATCAGTCAACTGACCTGGTTTTAACAATTCACACATTCAATTCATCTCAACCATAATTTTTTTAACAATGGTCATTGGAAGAAAAAAATGGATAATATAAGAAATCGTCATATCTAATAAATTTAAGATGCTTGTAAATAAAGCTAAAAAAAGATATATCTACAGTTTATAAAATAAAATACCCGGTACATATGTTTTTATTAAAACCTGTTTTGACATGGAAACTCTGAAGTCATCAAATATTTCAATTAAGAAAATCATGGCATGACCTGGTTAATACCATGTCATTAGGTTAACTGATATGACAAATAGATATAAGGTAAAAAAAAAATTACCATCAATTTTAGATATGACATGATTTAAATGGTGTTTAAATCCACTTTCAACAATATTTCAGTTAGATCGTGGCGGTCAGTTTCATTGGTGGAGGAAACTGGAGTACCCAGAGAAAACCACTGACCTGCCGTAAATCATTGACAAACTTTATCACATATTGTTGTATCGAGTACACTTCACCATGAGCGGGATTCGAACTCACAACTTTTGTGGCAATAGGCACTGATTGCATAGGTAGTTGTAAATGCAACTACCATACAATCACGACCACGATCAAAGAAAACAAATTGTCAAACTTTGTAATCTTCAACTAGAATAAGTAATTTTCTTGGATAAGTTAAAGTGAACTTAGAATCTCCTTGTACTAGTAATAAGCTCTTTTTAACTTGGATAACTTATATACTAAGTTAAATCAGATTAATACAATCTGATCGTTGGACTTGGATAAAAGAGTTAAAATTTTGAAATCCCCTCTTTTGGCCCCTTTTATATCAAAAAAAGGTATTAGCATTTTTCTGAAAGGGATTATACTAAGGACTTCATTAGAAAAAAACTTCACCAAAAACAACGTTTGATTGTATTTGATGTATGTATAAATATGGTAAAGAATGGCAACAAAATGAGACAAGCATATAAACAGAGACAAGCATATAAACTGCTGAATGATAAATATACAGAAAATATGATAAACAAGATATAAGATCAATTAAATTGTTTGTTTTTCTACCACCAAAATGATTGCACATCATAATTCTAATGTTAGTATATAAATTTGAAAAAAGCTTTATGCATTCATATTAATGTTAAAAAAAGACATACCCTATGGCAAAAAACAAATTTGTATCAAACAGATTCAATAATTTTTCACAACAAAATTCAAAAGAGACTCTCAATGAAAAAAAAACAACATTTCGGTATGGATTTCCATCCGTGGGAATAAAATGTAAGAAATTCTTTATATGCACGAAAGAAACATCACTTTCAATTCAGGGAAAAAAAAGAATCAAGATTCTGATATTTTACTTTTCATCAAAATGTTTAAAGTGATAATTTGGGCAACACTATGGCACCCATCTAAACAAGGGCAGTATTCATTTTGCATAGGGAAATTATTTCATTTTTTTAACTCGGGACATTTAAATTTTTTTTTTTTACAAATTTAGGTTAGTTTTATCTAGCTTATTCATTAACTCTTAAATTTGAATCTTTTTCTTTAAAAAAATTAATTCAAACTTCAAAAATATTAATTCTCTCGACCAATTTTAATAGACATGAATTTAATTGTATCACTACAGATATGTGACTAAAAATATTTGCTTTTTAAATCCCAACCTTACATGCTTCAATCCTAAGTGTATGTATATATGAAATGGCAAGAGTTTAATGTAAATATAAAATTGTTTAATTCAAAAATAGGAGAAAAAAACCCACCAAAAAATGGCTAAAATTGCTAAAGCTGCTTTATTTAATTCAGAAGATGTCTTTCAAACACTTGCTTGTTTACCAAGAACAGTAATCCAGATTCAAAGAGAGCACTACATTTTAATTACATAATTAATTAAATAATAACACTCTTATATTATTCTCATAACAATCAACACAAAAATATAAATAAAATTTGAGACTAGCTAACATCATAACACTATATTTAATAACCAAATAAATATTATTAATAAGTACATCTATGTATATTTAAGCAAAATAACCAACAAATTAAGTTCAAGACTACATTCAGAGATAGATACTGTTTCATAAAGAATACTACTACAAATGGACCAGCATTTTTTTCTTCTTCAAATTAACAACATATAGAAGTTCTCTACTGGAAGTAAAGCAGAGTTATTTCCCTTTGATTTGAAATATATTAATGAAATTTATAAGTGTTATCAAAGAAGGAACATCTGATCAGCCTGATTAGGATGCATGCACAATAGAGACTTGAAAACTGTTCACTTTAGTATTTTAACATATAATTATTACAATATGGCAAGTAAGCAAGGAAACTAAAGGGCCTAAACAGGATAGCAAAAATCAGCTAAGGTCACCTGTAATAAAAAAAAACAAAAATAAAAAATTGCCAGTTCACATCATTTAAAATCCATTTAAGGGGGAACCATACACTACAGGGAGATAACTCTTTAAAATCAGTTGAACATTTTGATCATATGATGTTTGTATGCAGATTTCAAGCATCTCGGTGATCAAAACCAGAGAGAAAAGCTGCTATGTGGCTAGTGAATTTATAGCTCTGAGTCTGTTGATTGGAATTTGTTAAAATTTTGATATTTATTACAATGGATATATTCAAACACACTGCCAAAAAAATAAGAAAATTAAACGAGCCGATCAAATTTTACCTGAAGTGTATGGTACCACCTTAAACAAAAATTTAGTTTGCTTACCCTTAATTGCACTATTTCAGTTTACCATTAGGCTATGCATAAACATTTTTTTATCTTGTAATACCAAATTGGTATACTATATAACCATTTCGCCGCTACTGAATCAACAGTAGATAATAAAATATCAGAATGAATCATTCTTAAATTGCGAAGACAGCATCAGTGACATCAATGGATAGTATTATAGTATTTAATAATGTTAAAACAACATCATTTAAACATGTCATTGTACAAAAAAAACTGGTGAATAACATGTACCAGTAGATATGATCTTTCATAAAGTATCACATGACTACATTAACACAAATCAAATTTAATAGATTATACATAGAATATAATGAAAATAAACAATCATTTACAGTCAGAGTTTATTTCATATGTATGATAAAAAATCGAATTTTTTAACAATTTATTACATATTCGTGTAAAGCTACCTTTTGCAATCTATTTTTTTTTAAATTGTCAACTTTACTTCTATATAGATCAAAAATAAATATTTTTTTATGCTAAATCAGTAAAAATCATCTAAGAAAAAGAGTAGAAAACAAAATAATTTTATAATTTTTAAATACATTTTCATATTGGCACATTTCATAAAAAAATTTACATTTACATAATAACACTTAATCAATTATTATGTATGATAACAAAAATTACTTATTTACATAATCATGAATATGCATACACATATATTTAAATACTAGAATACCTTATAAAACATCCCTCATTATGCTATTTTGCTGAGTACCATTATATAAAGCTTTGATCAAAACATAACAAAATGAATAACAAACATTGACCAAAGAAAGATAACTCTTGAAATTCTCACCCAATAGGTTTTAAGCAAATTTACAACAGGCATATTTTTTTTTCTATTTTTTTTTACTAAATATTATATTTTGTACATTGTATTTTTAATCATGCATAAAATACTGCTTAGATTAACATTTGGTAATTTCCTCTCATGTGTTCTGGGGTACAGGTTAAAATTTAAACAGATTTAGATGGATGAGAATCTTAAAATTAACATTCTTTGTGACCTCAATATATAGTCTATAAACAATATTCAAAATAATGCTAACAATTGTGAGACAAATTGCACTGTGGATAAACAAATAAATACATAATGTTGTCATTAAAAAATAATATGTTGAACCTCACTCTACATTGCTCTACAGAGCTTATTTATTCCCTGATAGTTGTTTTGGAGAGGGGTGGGTAGGACTTAAGTTATTAGGAATGCAATGAATAATGACATAAATAAAAATTAAAATCTTAATTTAATTGTGTAGGTTATTATTCCCTCCTTGTAAGAAAACAAGAGGCTTGTATGTATAATTTGTATCTAAGATTGGATTTTTGTGAAAGTGTTTTCTCTTAAACTCTGATCAACACTTGTTTCCAGTTATTTATCATCAGCTGACGTTTCTTCTCAATTTTGGCAGATAAATAAAGACTGCATTGATACATCATAAATAACGTGTGTAATGTTGATCTTAATGTATAAATGAAGAAAACCATACAACCTCTATCACTGATATACAAATAAAAACGTAGATTTCAAATTTACATGTTTCGGGAATAACCTTCATCAGGTACGTACGCTCAGTCGAAAGATTGGAAAACCAAATAATTCTAAAATCTTTGGGAGCAATACAACCAAAGGAGCTAATCAGGGTAGCCAAAATCGGCTACGGTCACCTATGCATTTATTATGAACAAGAATTCCAGAAAGATATACAAAATGTAGGTTAATTTTGTAGGAATCAATGAGGGTTGATACTAACACTGTAATTTCATGGGCTATTTATTATGAGAGTGTCAGCGAGTTCTTTATGGTATAAAATGTGTACTTAGGATTTTTTGACAAACATGGATGTACATATTGACGAATAAAAAAAATGTTGACGCTTTGTAAACACGTTCCGTGTAACACACTAACACACTCAACTAATGAAGATCTTCTTAACATAAAGCGCAAAGGTGATCCTGAAGTCTCGTACCCTCTCTCGTACGTCCGATACCACTGAAACCCGGAACCCGTGTGTAATAAAAGTCATTTTGTTAGCTTGTTTTACTTATATTGATATTTTTTAATTTATTAAATCTCTTCTGACATACTGACAAGAATTTTTGTTTCTACGCGGAAGTTAACTTTTGAGATTTCGTAAGGAACGATAACTCGAATAAAGGAACGACAGCTCGATTGAATGAGACTAGATTCGGCCCTAATGGCCTAAATAAAAGTCGTCCCCAATATATCTCGGCCCAAAAAATCTCGACACTTTTTGATGCACTGGATGAGCGTGAAATTGCCAGATAATTTTCAGATGCGCGAACATTCATGGCCGTGCAGGTTTCATATAATAAGATATATTTCATTGGTTAAAATTTTGTAAAGGATCATCCAATGATTTTTCATATAGTCAATAAAGACTCTACTTTCTTCGAAAAATTACTCATTCTACTTTCTCATGGGGTTCTTTGCTAAAACTTTTAACTGCAGTGGCAGCCATTATGGATTTCAGATCAACACAAACAAAAAAAAACGTACATTTTGTAAAGGACCATACAGGCCAAGTTTGCTTTTTAACGATTGAGAGGTTTCAGAGAAGAAATAGTTTAACGTCTTAGATTTCTGATAAAAAAACAAAAACAAAAACTTTTTGTAAGGTACCATCCAATGATTATCAAATTCATGTACAGTTTGTGTTCAATTAAGTTTCCAGTTCTTGAGAAAAAAACATATCATCATTTGCTCAAAGAGTCATACACTAAAACTTAGTGCTGCATCGGTGGCCATCTTGGATTTCTGATCAAAACAAAAAGTAATTTTTTTTATAAAGAACCATCAAACAATTGACCATGTCCAATTTCGGTTCAATTAAGTTAGCAATTACCAAGAAAAATATTCATAGCATAGCAGCTACAAATTTGCAAATGGAACAAAATCATATAAAATGTTGAGAGCTTTCCAAGTAGCACTTCTGCCAGTTTTTGGTTTGGTTCATTTGGTTAAATGGTTTGTGAGAAAAAGATTGAAATGTTCAAAGTTTTTAAACGATGGCCAATGAATGACAAAAAGTGATGAGAATATGTCGCAGGGACCTTTGGTGAGGGTGAACTAAAAAAGTTTTTCTTTAGTGTCTGGTATTGTAAGTTACATTTAAGCAATACCTTTCTTCAAGTTCTTGTATAAAATTTAACCTCACTTTTTGTTACTCCAGTTCCTGAATACTGATTATCAGAATTAAAAATCTAATCGAAAAAAAAAAAAAATTATTCATTTTTCCCAATAGGCTTAAACTACACTTAACATAGACGTATAATACTATATAACTGTGTAGCCCTCTATAAATAAAGAATTTATTATTATATAATTATCTGAATTTCGTTTTGAAATTTACTCAAACTCCTTTAATTAATAAGCATATTGTAAAAAAGAGAGTATTATGGTATTTAACGTCACTTTCAACAATATTTCAGTTATATTGTGGCAGTTTGTAGAAAAGAAGAAAAAGAAGAAAAAAAGTGATGATAAATGAATTGTCTATAATTTTCTTCACCAAAACCTAGATGTAGCATGATACAATTTTAATGTTAAAAGCACCAGCTTCTAAAATATCCACTAAATATGAAATCCTTGGTAAAAAAGGGTTTCCTAGACATCAGCTGTTGGTAATGGACAGTAACAAATGGCCTCTTGGTAAATCCCATAAGGCTATGGCTTTCGTCAAACTGTTGTTTGTTTTTTAAAACACAATGAAGCAGAATTTACACAGTATCTAACCTTCGATGGCTTTGGTCCATCGTCAAATACATGACCTAGGTGAGCACTACAATCAACACATTTAGCTTCTAATCTCTGCATCCCTGAAACACAACGTTCCTTGTTATAATATTTATAAAAGAGTTGATAATTGTCATTATACCCTAGTGTAATTCTTAGAAAAATATCATGATCTACCAAATAAAAACTAGCTCACAGGAGACTGTATTGTTCGTGAAAAAAAATCAACACAAATTGCATGAAAGTTAATTAGTAATGGATCATTTATGAAAATTAGTTATGCATTCGTTGAAAGAAGATTTTAGCTCAGTTGTTAATAATGTACAGGCCTGCAGTAAATTTGAAAGGGGACCACAAGGGGGAATATGCAAGTCAAAATGGGTTAATTCAGCCAAGTGGTTATAAAGGGAGAAATTTTCAAATCCATTTTTGTCAAAAATAAGCCCAATTTGCATATTCAGCAGACTGTCAAAATTTGAAATTTCATGGAAGAAACTTGAAATATTTAAACTCATAAGCAAAAAATGTAGCAGTTTTGGCCATTTGCAGAAATGTCTATTTTTAGTAATAGAAACCTTTTGTTAAAATCTGCTGTATTTGCATATTTTCGGCAAAAAGCATTATATTTCATCACAACCTGTAACATATGTCATATGACACTGTTGTTCAAATTTCAGCTCATTTGGAGAGAGAAATATAGCTTTATATTCTCTTTAGCCTACAAGTAATGTCAGCAATTTAGGATTATTGGCTGTATCATCAGATTCAATTTTGAAAGTATACAACTTAACAGTGTTTCAATTCAATTTTGAAAGTATACAACTTAACAGTGTTTCAGCCTAACTTTGGATAAAATTGGTCAAATGGTTTCAGAGGCCAAGATTTTTGAAAATGCTTAAAACAATGGACTTATGACAGTGGATGCCAAGCGATGAAAAAAGCTCACATGATTCTGGCTTAAGTGAGCTAAAAAATGACTTGAGACAATCTGGTTTGTGAACGAATGTTATAATGGATAAAACTTGTATCAACAAAAACAGATGAATTTCATTGTTGTAACCAGGTGATGAAAATCTGTGTTTCAAAATAAGGGATATCTCTATTATTACTGGTAGATGATTACATAACCATAATGTTACTCTTATGTATGACTTGGCACCAGCAAGGATGTCCCAGATTTGAACAAGGATATACTAAAGTCTTGGAACCAGATGTTCCATGAGTTGGAATCAGGTTGTCTCAAAGATTTGGAAAGAGGATATCCAAAAGACTTGGAATGAGGATGTCCCATAAACTACTGAACAAGCCATAGATATGGTCAGTTTTATTAGTCAAGTAAACCAGAATACCTGGAGATAATTATATAATGTACACTTCCCGTCAACATGGAGGTCTAAACTCCAAGGAGCATGAGATCCATTCATATTTAGATAAAAATGTGCCAGTATATATTTCCACATGTAGCTTAGGCATCACTAATTTTCATTTAGAATTTTCCTATAGGGTTAGGGTTATGGATTATGGTGTTTAACACCACTTTCAACAATATTTCAGTTATATCGTGACGGTCAGTTTTATTAATAGAGGAAACCGGAGTACACAGAGAAAACCACTGACCTGCCGCAAGTCACTGACAAACTTTTTTCATAGAATATTGTATCCAGTACACCTTGCCAGAGTGGGTTTGAACTCACAAAGTTAGTTGTGATAGGCACTGATTGCATAGGTAATTGTAAATCCAACTACCATACGATCAAGACAGCTTCTTTAAAAATTTCTGTCTGACTTTAATAATTAAGGATATACAAAACTAAATGTTAATTTGATCAAGAGTGAAAATATAACAGGTGTTGTGGTGGCTAATGTTTTATCTTCACAAATTTTACTACGGTGGCATGAAATCAAACAAAACATTTTTACAATGCATATTCCAAATTTATTTAGATTTTTTTTTGTTAGAGTTCAGACTTGATTTTGATCATTTTTTCCTTGTTGATAAAGTTCAAAGCTGCAGAATTCATGCAGTATCTGTTTCCAGTTGGAGGGGGCCCATCATCAAAAATATGCCCTAAATGTGCCCCACACTTTGCACATGTCACTTCCATTCTTTGCATACCTGACAAGTACACAAACATAATAGACTAGTGCTTGTATTGAAAGTAATAAGGGATAAAACTCCAAATAAATTTCTGACATGAAAAAAACTTTTATTTTTTTTTATTTCTAATTTGTAAAACTCCAAGCAAGAAAAACAAAATCCTTAAAACAAATAGATGGCTTATGGGTTAGTGTTATGAAGTTTAATGCCACTTTCAACAATATTTCAGTTATATCGTGGCAGTCATTTTTATTGGTGGAGGAAACCGGAGTACCTGGAGAAACCACCGACCTGTCGGAAGTCACTGACAAACTTTATCACATAATGTTGTATCGAGTACACCTGGCCCGAGCAGATTCCAACTCACAACGTTAATGGTGATAGGCACTGATTGCATATAGGTAGCTGTAAATCCATGACAGCCCCCAGATTACCTAGAGAAAATCCCACTGACATTCCATAAGTACCATAACTAACAAACTTAATCAGATAATGTTGTATACCTCACTATAGGTAGGAATAGAATTCACAAACAATAGTGGTGATATATACTGATTGTAGAAGTCGATACAAATCCAATGGCCATACAATATATATATATAAAACCTGTGTCTTGGGTACTTTTTATATACAGTAGTCCACTTCTTATAAGGCCCCTTTCACAGATTCGTTTCATTTAATTTTTACTCTACAATGAAATTTTATCTTTTATAACCCAATCAAAACCTATATTGGGGTCTTATGTTACCGTGGTAGTTAAACATGGCGTCGAAAATTGATTGAAATAGCATGTGAATACACAGAACAATAGAACCCGCTGTACCTAGGATCGGATGGTACATTAGATTGGTCTTATTCTTCCTTTACATAGCCATTGTATATTGTGATTGAGACATAGCTCCTTTACATAGCCATTGTATATTGTGATTGAGACATAGCTCCTTTACATAGCCATTGTATATTGTGATTGAGACATAGCTCCTTTACATAGCCATTGTATATTGTGATTGAGACATAGCTATCAGTGTAAAATTAATTTGTGTGTGTTTTATATAAAAACCTCCTCCTAATTAAATATCTGCCACTTATAACATATGTGTACAAATGTCTTTCTTACCATGAGATATATCTTTCACAAGTTTAATTCTGTCATTATCTATTGCATCATAAAATGAAGGCCACCCTGATCCAGAATCAAACTTTTTTTCCGAGGAAAATAACTGGTTCCCACAAACCACACAGGTATACAGTCCTTCTGCCTTGTTATGGACATACTGACCAGAAAATTTACTAAAAAGAAAAAAGAAAAAAAGTAAGAAATAATTTACAACTACATGTACATGTAGTACATCATTATAATTATTGTAAGCAAAAATAAGATCAAGTGAGTGAATGATTTTTCAGCTATTTCATGGCGAGAACAATTACATTTTGATGATATGCATGATGATGTCCCCTTTGACCTAAACCAAAATGCTGTATTGGATTTTTAGTTTTAGTTCACTGAAACAACAGTCCGCTTGAAGTGATGATGCCCCACTCGGACTCATGATCCTGATTCTGAGCTAATCAGCAAATACCAATTTACAGTCTTTGGCTCGACCCGATCAGGTCTCAAACCCACAATCTATTGTACTCAAAGTGAGGATGCTAACCATCAACACTATCAATGCAGTCTGTAGTGGTACATGTCATAAACTAATGCAAAACCTTGATACAACAGCTATACTTTTGTCCTGTGTCACATATACGTCATACACAGCCAATGTTGTTGATTGTAATACATGTTTTAGAATATGAATAAATGTTACTGTATTGTATTTATATACATATTCAGGGATACTTGTAGTAATTTAATTTGACGAGTCCAGGAGACATTTCCTAAAATTTTGATGAGTCCCACAATTGTAAGAATCTAAAATATGAAAACTTTGGAGTCACAACTGAAAATGGTGAGTCTAGATGAGTTGAAAGGATTTTTGATATTTACTTTTTATTAAAATTTGTGTATAAAATATCAAAGATATTTATGTGTGATGCATGTTAAATTTAACAACAAATGGTACCGAATACCTGCAGGAAAAACATCAGTATTTGTGAAATGTCTGAATCTTTTTGTTACTCTCTTGTATTACACATCTGTATGACTTTTGGTTTCATTTGGAAGAGATGTTTCGTAGGACAAGATTAAAATGTGAAAAAAGTTATAATGAGGGATGAAGAGACTACATGTACATACACCATGTCACGTGATACAAAAAGTTATAATGAGGGATGAAGAGACTACATGTACATACACCATGTCACGTGATACAAAAAGTTATAATGAGGGATGAAGAGACTACATGTACATACACCATGTCACGTGATACAAAAAGTTCTGATGAGGGATGAAGAGACTACATACACCATGTCATGTGATACAAAAAGTTCTGATGAGGGATGAAGAGACAACATACACCATGTCATGTGATACAAAAAGTTCTGATGAGGGATGAAGAGACTACATACACCATGTCATGTGATACAAAAAGTTATAATGAGGGATGAAGAGACTACATGTACATACACCATGTCACGTGATACAAAAAGTTATAATGAGGGATGAAGAGACTACATGTACATACACCATGTCACGTGATACAAAAAGTTCTGATGAGGGATGAAGAGACTACATACACCATGTCACGTGATACAAAAAGTTATAATGAGGGATGAAGAGACTACATGTACATACACCATGTCACGTGATACAAAAAGTTATAATGAGGGATGAAGAGACTACATGTACATACACCATGTCACGTGATACAAAAAGTTCTGATGAGGGATGAAGAGACTACATACACCATGTCATGTGATACAAAAAGTTATAATGAGGGATGAAGAGACTACACACCATGTCATGTGATACAAAAAGCTCACTTGAGCTTTGGTTAGATGAGCTGACAATCCAACCAAATCACCCTACTGACTTATTGACTGCTAAAGTTTGTCTATTCAACTATGAAATCGAAAGATAAATCCATTTTTAATATGTTTTATATATTTTTTCCTTACCCTTCTGTGCCCTTTTCCTGTGTCACATGATACTGAAGGGGAGTTAATCTGGATTTCAGTTCGTCTTTTGGGATGTGAACCTCACATGTTCCGGATGTCTTACATGATTCTTGAAGCTTTTGTAAGACAGGGGAGGGTTCTCTCTTAGCTGCTGTTATCAAATGCAAGATGTTCATCCAGACCAATGTTGATAAACCAGCAACAAACTTCATTGACTAGTGTGATCTGAAATTATAGTGTACATAGTAAATATCCATTGAAAATATAGAGTAAATCCTATTTTAACTGAATCCTTGAACCACAGCGGTGTAATGGTTAGCTTGCCTGCCTCGAGTGCAGTAGATCATGAATTCAAGCCCCATTATAACTCTCAAGCCACATTAGAGCAGCTGGTGACATCAACCTACATGTACCAGGACCACACCAGTGGTGTAATGGTTAGCGTGCTAGCCTCGAGTTCCATTCCAGTCAAACCAAAGACTTTCAGACTTTAAAATGGGTATTTGTTGCTTTAAGGAATAAGAGAAAAGGCTGATTGGCTCAGATCTGTGTCTGAGTGGTGCAACATGTCTACCTGCGGACTGTTGTTTCAGTGAGCTAGCACTAAGCATGTAGGTCTAGTACAAAGCTGACATCACCTCATAGAAATTTATCGTGTTCTCTCCATGATATAGCTGAAAAATTGCTCATTTGGCGTTAAACAACAATCACTCACTGATTCCTTGGATAAACTCAAAACCTGTTTATACATGTATTGATCATGAGCCTGGCTTTATTTTAATTCATCTGTTTAACCTACAGTGTATACACCTTGCAAAACTTTCACATAACTCATTGACTTATTGTTGTTTATTTTCAGCTATAACAAACTTACAAAAATAATAAACAATTGCTGGAATGCATATTTCTATTTGATCAACACATTAAGATGGCATGATTAAGATAGGAAATTTGGCCTAACAATGGGACAGCAATTAACCACACTTATACAATTACCATGAATATATTGTTCTTTAGGTCAGATAGGTTCTGTTATGGTTTGTTTTTCTCCCAGAAGCAGACATTCTCATCATGTACATTGTAACATTTAAAGCATGTCTGTGTAGCATGAGTTTTACATGCATCTCACACAACTAGCAGAAAGCACTAGTACTGTATTATGGGTACAGAGTCGATGTTCCCATCAAGATATCCACAGGATGAGTTTTAAATACATCTCGCACAATTAGCAGATAGCCCTGTATTACGAGTGCAGAACCGACATTCTCATCAAGCACCATTTAAAGCATGTCTGTATAGAATGAGTTTTAAATGAATCTCGACAACTAGCTAGCAGATAGCTATAACCCTGTATTAAGGCTGTGTCCCAAAAGATGACAAAGGAGATAAAACTTTTGCTACATGTACGGTAAAACCTGCTTTAGTGACCACCTCTACTAAGCAATAACTTGTATTATTTGACCTTAATGTTAATTTCCCTTAACAGCACATTTCATACTAAATAAACCTGTATTTAGCAACCACCAGTGATAATTATGTGACCTTATTTTAATGCTCCCTGGGAAGGTCACATAAGACAGATTTGACTGTACCTCCATCTGTTAAAACATTTTTGACTGAACTCTTGTAAGGCAATGAAAAACAACTCTATAAATACATCACAATATAAGACAATCTAAACCTCCTCAATACATCACAATATAAGACAATCTAAACCTCCTCAATACATCACAATATAAGACAATCTAAACCTCCTCAATACATCACAATATAAGACAATCTAAACCTCCTCAATACATCACAATATAAGACAATCTAAACCTCCTCATTACATCACAATATAAGACAATCTAAACCTCCTCATTACATCATAATATAAGACAATCTAAACCTCCTCAATACATCACAATATAAGACAATCTAAACCTCCTCAATACATCACAATATATGACAATCTAAACCTCCTCAATACATCACAATATAGGACAATCTAAACCTCCTCAATACATCACAATATAAGACAATCTAAACCTCCTCAATACATCACAATATAAGACAATCTAAACCTCCTCAATACATCACAATATAAGACAATCTAAACCTCCTCATTACATCATAATATAAGACAATCTAAACCTCCTCAATACATCACAATATAAGACAATCTAAACCTCCTCAATACATCACAATATAGGACAATCTAAACCTCCTCAATACATCACAATATAAGACAATCTAAACCTCCTCAATACATCACAATATAAGACAATCTAAACCTCCTCAATACATCACAATATAAGACAATCTAAACCTCCTCATTACATCACAATATAAGACAATCTAAACCTCCTCAATATATCACAATATAAGACAATCTAAACCTCCTCAATACATCACAATATAGGACAATCTAAACCTCCTCAATACATCACAATATAAGACAATCTAAACCTCCTCAATACATCACAATATAAGACAATCTAAACCTCCTCATTACATCACAATATAAGACAATCTAAACCTCCTCAATATATCACAATATAAGACAATCTAAACCTCCTCAATACATCACAATATAGGACAATCTAAACCTCCTCAATACATCACAATATAAGACAATCTAAACCTCCTCATTTAAATTCACATTAATAAACATAAAACTTTTCTGTTCAAATGTCAAAGTGAATACATGTATCTTTTAATTTTAGTCAAATCTGCTTTAGTGACCACCTCTATTAAGCAATAACTTGCATATTGTGACCTTAATTTTTGTTTCCCTTCACAGTGCATTTCATATCAATTAATTTAACCTGTATTACACAACCACCTGTCTTATGTGACCATATTTCACTGTTCAGTTGGAAATTCACAAAAGACAGGTCCGACTGTATTTTTGTAATTTAAAAAAAAATATTAATGCAGCTCAACATTACATAATCAGTGTAAAAGTCTTTCTTCTTTTTATTTAAAATTACTTATTCCACTATTCCCAAAAGAACAGTGGATATTTTCATTACTTAACAAGTCCTTGTAGTAATTACTGCAGTATTCATGAGCTTACCTTTCTTTTAAAATATTCCTTCAATAAACAAATTACAACATTATTTAAATAAAAAACAACTTGTCACAAGTAGAAAAACAACAACATGAAGTAAGTATTGCAACCTGTATGTAAACATTAATACTATCTACTTGGCAATAGATTACTGAAGCATTGGTAATGATTACCCCCCTGTGTGGCTCTATATCTCTCCTTGATCATCTTTAATGGGGGGCCCTACAAAGGAATTACATGTCCAAATAAATACTATGTTACAGCAATTAATTTCTAAAAGGGGTTGTTTAAACTTTTAACCTCAAATCTTTTCCTTGTTAAATTTTAAATTAGAAGTAATAGTCATGTTATTATCTATTAAATCTCCCACATAAATAGTTCAATGTATTTAAAGCCACATAAAAGTGTGATTTTGTGTATCTGTATTTAAACAGGTCTAAATAAATGTCTTTGTATAATTATGTAACCTAAAGCATGTATATATTTTTGTCAATTTTAATTGGTCAGTTACCGGGAGTAGACAGTGAAAGCAGTTTATTCAACTTATTAGTCATGTAAAACTTACAATAATCTTGGAATTTTCACATTTATTAAATCAACTCCCCAATTTTACCTCCTAATGAGGCCTTGTTTAAGGATAACTTAAGGAGATATTTCACCTTACATGACATGCTGTTAAATCATCAGAAGATTTTCCTGATATTTCTGATTGATCATTAGAACATGTGTGCATCTACACATGTATCAATTTGACACATGTGTCTTATCTGTTTGATCTTGGAATGTGATGCCAAATATTCCCCCCCCATGCTAAATATTTAAAATATAATTTTTCTTGATAATGCCATTTCTGAAATGGTTCCAAGTCAACTTAAAACTGCATTAAAGAAAAACAAAATGTTGATTAAACAGGCTTGAAATTCCTTCGAAAATATTTCAATTACCAATAACTGTGAATATGCATTACATTAGGCATAGATCCAGATTCTGAAAACATCCAACTTTTTTTTCTCACCAAAGTCTTTCAAACCAGCTGTTATCAATATCAGTGGAGGCCATCATCACAATTAAAACATTTGTAAAACATACTACTGATAACTCAAATTCAATAGTCATGTAGCCACGCTACATTGTTTTTAGGCTGGTATATATAAATATTAAAAAACTTCAGTATTTTAGTAGTCCAAGAAGTATTTCTAATTTGGTAAGTTTTGGTAATTTGAAAGTTTTTCTTTACTATATAAGTTTTGGTAATTTGAAAGTTTTTCTTTACTATATAAGTTTTGGTAATTTGAAAGTTTTCTTTACTATATAAGTTTTGGTAATTTGAAAGTTTTTCTTTACTATATAAGTTTTGGTAATTTGAAAGTTTTCTTTACTATATAAGTTTTGGTAATTTGAAAGTTTTCTTTACTATATAAGTTTTGGTAATTTGAAAGTTTTTCTTTACTATATAAGTTTGGTAATTTGAAAGTTTTTCTTTACTATATAAGTTTGGTAATTTGAAAGTTTTTCTTTACTATATAAGTTTTGGTAATTTGAAAGTTTTTCTTTACTATATAAGTTTGGTAATTTGAAAGTTTTTCTTTACTATATATGTTTGGTAATTTGAAAGTTTTCTTTACTATATAAGTTTTGGTAATTTGAAAGTTTTCTTTACTATATAAGTTTTGGTAATTTGAAAGTTTTTCTTTACTATATAAGTTTTGGTAATTTGAAAGTTTTCTTTACTATATAAGTTTTGGTAATTTGAAAATTTTCTTTACTATATAAGTTTTGGTAATTTGAAAGTTTTTCTTTACTATATAAGTTTGGTAATTTGAAAGTTTTTCTTTACTATATAAGCTTGGTAATTTGAAAGTTTTTCTTTACTATATAAGTTTTGGTAATTTGAAAGTTTTTCTTTACTATATAAGTTTTGGTAATTTGAAAGTTTTTCTTTACTATATAAGTTTTGGTAATTTGAAAGTTTTTCTTTACTATATAAGTTTGGTAATTTGAAAGTTTTTCTTTACTATATAAGTTTTGGTAATTTGAAAGTTTTTCTTTACTATATAAGCTTGGTAATTTGAAAGTTTTTCTTTACTATATAAGTTTTGGTAATTTGAAAGTTTTTCTTTACTATATAAGTTTGGTAATTTGAAAGTTTTTCTTTACTATATAAGTTTGGTAATTTGAAAGTTTTTCTTTACTATATAAGTTTTGGTAATTTGAAAGTTTTTCTTTACTATATAAGTTTGGTAATTTGAAAGTTTTTCTTTACTATATAAGTTTGGTAATTTGAAAGTTTTCTTTACTATATAAGTTTTGGTAATTTGAAAGTTTTCTTTACTATATAAGTTTTGGTAATTTGAAAGTTTTTCTTTACTATATAAGTTTTGGTAATTTGATAGTTTTTCTTTACTATATAAGTTTGGTAATTTGAAAGTTTTTCTTTACTATATAAGTTTTGGTAATTTGAAAGTTTTTCTTTACTATATAAGTTTTGGTAATTTGAAAGTTTTCTTTACTATATAAGTTTTGGTAATTTGAAAGTTTTTCTTTACTATATAAGTTTTGGTAATTTGAAAGTTTTCTTTACTATATAAGTTTTGGTAATTTGAAAGTTTTCTTTACTATATAAGTTTTGGTAATTTGAAAGTTTTCTTTACTATATAAGTTTTGGTAATTTGAAAGTTTTCTTTACTATATAAGTTTTGGTAATTTGAAAGTTTTTCTTTACTATATAAGTTTTCATAGGAGTTTAAGGTGGCAAGCAATATAGTGGTAAACAGACCATTTATTTTTTTAAGTAAAAATATGTTACAAAATTGTTCACAAATAAACTCAACTGATGAGTAAGGGTTCATTATAGAACTTAGAAGGATATACAAAACTGAATATAATCCTCTTAATTGTATTTTCATTAATTAAGCTCACAAATAATCTTTTTATGAAGCCTAAGATATATAATTTCAAAAAATAATTTAGGCAGGATTTCCTCATATATTTTCTTTTCTTTATATTGTTGAAAATGCAATGTCAAATTGTCGAAGACTGTTAAATCGACCATATTTAAATTGTCCATGTAATGTTCCATAGTGATCCTAGCCCTCTGAACTTTCACACCCAAGCTTAAAGGGTCTAAATGTAAAGCCCAAGGGAATCACTTAAGGAATGTTGTTAAAAAAATGTGAAGCCCCAATGGTATCTTTCAGGAATGTTGTTAAAAATTTATTTTTTGCAAATTATCAGCAGCTTTCTTGATAAAAAAAAGTCATATAACTTGTATATAAGATTTAAATCTAATTAAAATTAGCTGTTTGATGGCTCTTTTATTATACTTTAAATTTTTGGCAATACACTAAAATCTAACAACATCCTGGGGTCATGCATCTTCGCTAGCCAAGGGTTTCGATCCGCTCTACTCATCTTCACCCTTGGCATCGTTAGACGGATTTTCGAGGTCACACGGTGACGGTTTATATGTAATGCAGCTAGTGGTAGCTGCAACCAATCAGAATGCGCTTTACAAAAAGCACATGTTCTGTATGAAAAATTTCAACAAAATAAAAATGCGTGTACATATAAAATAATGTTGTAATTTGAAATAAAAGCACTAGCTTACCATTGAATAACAGTATGAGCCTCGTCAAATCTTCGCTTGAAAATCAGCCATATTATAATCTCGAGTCAATTTTCAGGGCATTCAAACAAAAGAAAATGAAAGCCTCGCGTCGATTGGCTGAAAATGACATCATTACAAGGGGCATAACTGTCAAAATCCAGCAGGTGGCAGTGTGTGGGAATTACGAAAATTTGACTAACGATGCCAAGGGTGAAGATGAGTAGAGCGGATCGTAACCCTTGGCTAGCGAAGATGGGGGTCATGTCACATGCACAGTCTGGAGTCATATTTTCAACGGACCAATCAGAGACAAGCCTTTGACATCTTGAAGTATTAAAACCAATCACAAACCGATACATGTAGCTGTTGTCAGATTGGTCAATATATTCAAAGTATCTTTCTTGAACTTTATACTGAAAGGTTACCCAAAGGGCTGCTATAGAAACAACACATAATTTGATTTAGATCTAAAATATAAACATTGTAGTAAGTAGCAGGAAGACTGTTAAGAAGTTGTCAAGTTCCGTGTTTACCTGTTTTCTTACAACTGTACAAAATGTAGATGTATCATTATACAGCAGATTTTTGTTTGACGAAGTAATGTCTTTATCATTCACAGAAAGCATTGTGATCGGGAAGTGTAACAGTATAACATTGGCTATTGTCCATCATGATCTGCTGTATATTAGAGCCTACATATACTACATACTGAATACTGCATTTAATAATGAAGTGTCTTGAGAAAAATAGGTTTAAAAAAACATCAAACAATGAACCAACGGTCATTGTCAACACAGTGACTTTTATACAGGCTCGTACATAAATGTATCTTTGTTTGTTTGATGGTGTTTCACACATCTTTCAACAATATTTCAGTTATATTGTGGCAGTCAGTTTTATTGGTGGAGGAAACCGGAGGACCCGTAGAAAATCACCGACCTGTCACAAGTCGCTGACAAACTTTATCACATAATGTTGTACACCTCGCCCTGATCCAGATTCGAACTCACAACATTAGTGGTGATAGGCACTGATTGCATAGATAGTTGTAAATCCAACTATGATACGATCACAACCACGACGGCCCCTTGGCTCGTACATTAAGCTCCTGTACTCAAAACATCTTACACTGTAAGAGTTTATACAGGCTTGTACATAAAGCTCTTGTACTTAAAACATCTTACATTGAACAGACGGTCACTGTCAACACCCTGAGAGTTTATAGGATCGTACATAAAGCTCTTGTACTCAAAACATCTTACATTGAACAGACGGTCATTGTCAACACCCTGAGAGTTTATAGGATCGTACATAAACCTCTTGTACTCAAAACATCTTACATTGAACAGACGGTCATTGTCAACACTCTGAGAGTTTATAGGATCGTACATAAAGCTCTTGTACTTAAAACATCTTACATTGAACAGATGGTCACTGCTGATAGTTTATAGGATCGTACATAAAGCTCTTGTACTTAAAACATCTTACATTGAACAGACGGTCACTGTCAACACCCTGAGAGTTTATAGGATCGTACATAAAGCTCTTGTACTTAAAACATCTTACATTGAACAGACGGTCATTGTCAACACCCTGGGAGTTTATAGGATCGTACATAAAGCTCTTGTACTTAAAACATCTTACATTGAACAGACGGTCACTGTCAACACCCTGAGAGTTTATAGGATCATACATAAAGCTCTTGTACTTAAAACATCTTACATTGAACAGACGGTCATTGTCAACACCCTGAGAGTTTATAGGATCGTACATAAAGCTCTTGTACTTAAAACATCTTACATTGAACAGACGGTCACTGTCAACACCCTGAGAGTTTATAGGATCGTACATAAAGCTCTTGTACTCAAACCATCTTACATTGAACAGACGGTCATTGTCAACACCCTGAGAGTTTATAGGATCGTACATAAAGCTCTTGTACTCAAAACATCTTACATTGAACAGACGGTCATTGTCAACACCCTGAGAGTTTATAGAATCGTACATAAAGCTCTTGTACTTAAAACATCTTACATTGAACAGACGGTCATTGTCAACACCCTAAGAGTATATAGGATCGTACATAAAGCTCTTGTACTCAAAACATCTTACATTGAACAGACGGTCATTGTCAACACCCTGAGAGTTTATAGGATCGTACATAAACCTCTTGTACTCAAAACATCTTACATTGAACAGACGGTCATTGTCAACACCCTGAGAGTTTATAGGATCGTACATAAAGCTCTTGTACTTAAAACATCTTACATTGAACAGACGGTCAGTGTCAACACCCTGAGAGTTTATAGGATCATACATAAAGCTCTTGTACTCGAAACATCTTACATTGAACAGACGGTCATTGTCAACACCCTGAGAGTTAATAGGATCGTACATAAAGCTCTTGTACTTAAAACATCTTACATTGAACAGACGGTCATTGTCAACACCCTGAGAGTTTATAGGATCGTACATAAAGCTCTTGTACTTAAAACATCTTACATTGAACAGACGGTCATTGTCAACACTCTGAGAGTTTATAGGATCGTACATAAAGCTCTTGTACTTAAAACATCTTACATTGAACAGATGGTCACTGCTGATAGTTTATAGGATCGTACATAAAGCTCTTGTACTTAAAACATCTTACATTGAACAGACGGTCATTGTCAACACCCTGGGAGTTTATAGGATCGTACATAAAGCTCTTGTACTTAAAACATCTTACATTGAACAGACGGTCACTGTCAACACCCTGAGAGTTTATAGGATCATACATAAAGCTCTTGTACTTAAAACATCTTACATTGAACAGACGGTCATTGTCAACACCCTGAGAGTTTATAGGATCGTACATAAAGCTCTTGTACTTAAAACATCTTACATTGAACAGACGGTCACTGTCAACACCCTGAGAGTTTATAGGATCGTACATAAAGCTCTTGTACTTAAAACATCTTACATTGAACAGACGGTCATTGTCAACACCCTGAGAGTTTATAGGATCGTACATAAAGCTCTTGTACTTAAAACATCTTACATTGAACAGACGGTCATTGTCAACACCCTGAGAGTTTATAGAATCGTACATAAAGCTCTTGTACTTAAAACATCTTACATTGAACAGACGGTCATTGTCAACACCCTAAGAGTATATAGGATTATACATAAAGCTCTTGTACTTAAAACATCTTACATTGAACAGACGGTCATTGTCAACACCCTGAGAGTTTATAGGATCGTACATAAAGCTCTTGTACCTAAAACATCTTACATTGAACAGACGGTCATTGTCAACACCCTGAGAGTTTATAGCATCGTACATAAAGCTCTTGTACTCAAAACATCTTACATTGAACAGACGGTCATTGTCAACACCCTGAGAGTTTATAGGATCGTACATAAAGCTCTTGTACTTAAAACATCTTACATTGAACAGACGGTCATTGTCAACACCCTGAGAGTTTATAGAATCGTACATAAAGCTCTTGTACTTAAAACATCTTACATTGAACAGACGGTCATTGTCAACACCCTAAGAGTATATAGGATCGTACATAAAGCTCTTGTACTCAAAACATCTTACATTGAACAGACGGTCATTGTCAACACCCTGAGAGTTTATAGGATCGTACATAAACCTCTTGTACTTAAAACATCTTACATTGAACAGACGGTCATTGTCAACACCCTGAGAGTTTATAGGATCGTACATAAAGCTCTTGTACTTAAAACATCCTACATTGAACAGACGGTCAGTGTCAACACCCTGAGAGTTTATAGGATCATACATAAAGCTCTTGTACTCGAAACATCTTACATTGAACAGACGGTCATTGTCAACACCCTGAGAGTTTATAGGATCGTACATAAAGCTCTTGTACTTAAAACATCTTACATTGAACAGACAGTCACTGTCAACACCCTGAGAGTTTATAGGATCGTACATAAAGCTCTTGTACTCAAAACATCTTACATTGAACAGACGGTCATTGTCAACACCCTGAGAGTTTATAGGATCGTACATAAAGCTCTTGTACTTAAAACATCTTACATTGAACAGACGGTCATTGTCAACACCCTGAGAGTTTATAGGATCGTACATAAAGCTCTTGTACTCAAAACATCTTACATTGAACAGACGGTCATTGTCAACACCCTGAGAGTTAATAGGATCGTACATAAAGCTCTTGTACTTAAAACATCTTACATTGAACAGACGGTCATTGTCAACACCCTGAGAGTTTATAGGATCGTACATAAAGCTCTTGTGCTTAAAACATCTTACATTGAACAGACGGTCATTGTCAACACTCTGAGAGTTTATAGGATCGTACATAAAGCTCTTGTACTCAAAACATCTTACATTGAACAGACGGTCATTGTCAACACCCTGAGAGTTTATAGGATCGTACCTAAAGCTCTTGTACTCAAAACATCTTACATTGAACAGACGGTCACTGTCAACACCCTGAGAGTTTATAGGATCGTACATAAAGCTCTTGTACTTAAAACATCTTACATTGAACAGACGGTCCCTGTCAACATCTTGAGAGTTTACAGGATCGTACATAAAGCTCTTGTACTTAAAACATCTTACATTGAACAGATGATCATTGTCAACACCCCGAGAGTTTATAGGATCATACATAAAGCTCTTGTACTCAAAACATCTTACATTGAACAGACGGTCATTGTCAACACCCTGAGAGTTTATAGGCTCGTACATAAAGCTCTTGTACTTAAAACATCCTACATTGAACAGACGGTCAGTGTCAACACCCTGAGAGTTTATACAGGCTCGTACATAAAGCTCTTGTACTTAAAACATCTTACATTGAACAGACGGTCATTGTCAACACCCTGAGAGTTTATAGGATCGTACATAAAGCTCTTGTATTTAAAACATCTTACATTGAACAGACGGTCATTGTCAACACCCTGAGAGTTTATAGGATCGTACATAAAGCTCTTGTACTCAAAACATCTTACATTGAACAGACGGTCATTGTCAACACCCTGAGAGTTTATAGGATCGTACATAAACCTCTTGTACTCAAAACATCTTACATTGAACAGACGGTCATTGTCAACACTCTGAGAGTTTATAGGATCGTACATAAAGCTCTTGTACTTAAAACATCTTACATTGAACAGATGGTCACTGCTGATAGTTTATAGGATCGTACATAAAGCTCTTGTACTTAAAACATCTTACATTGAACAGACGGTCATTGTCAACACCCTGAGAGTTTATAGGATCGTACATAAAGCTCTTGTACTTAAAACATCTTACATTGAACAGACAGTCACTGTCAACACCCTGAGAGTTTATAGGATCGTACATAAAGCTCTTGTACTCAAAACATCTTACATTGAACAGACGGTCACTGTCAACACCCTGAGAGTTTATAGGATCGTACATAAAGCTCTTGTATTTAAAACATCTTACATTGAACAGACGGTCAGTGTCAACACCCTGAGAGTTTATACAGGCTCGTACATAAAGCTCTTGTACTTAAAACATCTTACATTGAACAGACGGTCATTGTCAACACCCTGAGAGTTTATAGGATCGTACCTAAAGCTCTTGTACTCAAAACATCTTACATTGAACAGACGGTCACTGTCAACACCCTGAGAGTTTATAGGATCGTACATAAAGCTCTTGTACTTAAAACATCTTACATTGAACAGACGGTCCCTGTCAACATCTTGAGAGTTTACAGGATCGTACATAAAGCTCTTGTACTTAAAACATCTTACATTGAACAGATGATCATTGTCAACACCCCGAGAGTTTATAGGATCATACATAAAGCTCTTGTACTCAAAACATCTTACATTGAACAGACGGTCATTGTCAACACCCTGAGAGTTTATAGGATCGTACATAAAGCTCTTGTACTTAAAACATCTTACATTGAACAGACGGTCATTGTCAACACCCTGAGAGTTTATAGGATCGTACATAAAGCTCTTGTACTTAAAACATCTTACATTGAACAGACGGTCACTGTCAACACCCTGAGAGTTTATAGGATCGTACATAAAGCTCTTGTACTCAAAACATCTTACATTGAACAGACGGTCATTGTCAACACCCTGAGAGTTTATAGGATCGTACATAAAGCTCTTGTACTTAAAACATCTTACATTGAACAGACGGTCATTGTCAACACCCTGAGAGTTTATAGAATCGTACATAAAGCTCTTGTACTTAAAACATCTTACATTGAACAGACGGTCATTGTCAACACCCTAAGAGTATATAGGATTATACATAAAGCTCTTGTACTTAAAACATCTTACATTGAACAGACGGTCATTGTCAACACCCTGAGAGTTTATAGGATCGTACATAAAGCTCTTGTACCTAAAACATCTTACATTGAACAGACGGTCATTGTCAACACCCTGAGAGTTTATAGCATCGTACATAAAGCTCTTGTACTCAAAACATCTTACATTGAACAGACGGTCATTGTCAACACCCTGAGAGTTTATAGGATCGTACATAAAGCTCTTGTACTTAAAACATCTTACATTGAACAGACGGTCATTGTCAACACCCTGAGAGTTTATAGAATCGTACATAAAGCTCTTGTACTTAAAACATCTTACATTGAACAGACGGTCATTGTCAACACCCTAAGAGTATATAGGATCGTACATAAAGCTCTTGTACTCAAAACATCTTACATTGAACAGACGGTCATTGTCAACACCCTGAGAGTTTATAGGATCGTACATAAACCTCTTGTACTTAAAACATCTTACATTGAACAGACGGTCATTGTCAACACCCTGAGAGTTTATAGGATCGTACATAAAGCTCTTGTACTTAAAACATCCTACATTGAACAGACGGTCAGTGTCAACACCCTGAGAGTTTATAGGATCATACATAAAGCTCTTGTACTCGAAACATCTTACATTGAACAGACGGTCATTGTCAACACCCTGAGAGTTTATAGGATCGTACATAAAGCTCTTGTACTTAAAACATCTTACATTGAACAGACAGTCACTGTCAACACCCTGAGAGTTTATAGGATCGTACATAAAGCTCTTGTACTCAAAACATCTTACATTGAACAGACGGTCATTGTCAACACCCTGAGAGTTTATAGGATCGTACATAAAGCTCTTGTACTTAAAACATCTTACATTGAACAGACGGTCATTGTCAACACCCTGAGAGTTTATAGGATCGTACATAAAGCTCTTGTACTCAAAACATCTTACATTGAACAGACGGTCATTGTCAACACCCTGAGAGTTAATAGGATCGTACATAAAGCTCTTGTACTTAAAACATCTTACATTGAACAGACGGTCATTGTCAACACCCTGAGAGTTTATAGGATCGTACATAAAGCTCTTGTGCTTAAAACATCTTACATTGAACAGACGGTCATTGTCAACACTCTGAGAGTTTATAGGATCGTACATAAAGCTCTTGTACTCAAAACATCTTACATTGAACAGACGGTCATTGTCAACACCCTGAGAGTTTATAGGATCGTACCTAAAGCTCTTGTACTCAAAACATCTTACATTGAACAGACGGTCACTGTCAACACCCTGAGAGTTTATAGGATCGTACATAAAGCTCTTGTACTTAAAACATCTTACATTGAACAGACGGTCCCTGTCAACATCTTGAGAGTTTACAGGATCGTACATAAAGCTCTTGTACTTAAAACATCTTACATTGAACAGATGATCATTGTCAACACCCCGAGAGTTTATAGGATCATACATAAAGCTCTTGTACTCAAAACATCTTACATTGAACAGACGGTCATTGTCAACACCCTGAGAGTTTATAGGCTCGTACATAAAGCTCTTGTACTTAAAACATCCTACATTGAACAGACGGTCAGTGTCAACACCCTGAGAGTTTATACAGGCTCGTACATAAAGCTCTTGTACTTAAAACATCTTACATTGAACAGACGGTCATTGTCAACACCCTGAGAGTTTATAGGATCGTACATAAAGCTCTTGTATTTAAAACATCTTACATTGAACAGACGGTCATTGTCAACACCCTGAGAGTTTATAGGATCGTACATAAAGCTCTTGTACTCAAAACATCTTACATTGAACAGACGGTCATTGTCAACACCCTGAGAGTTTATAGGATCGTACATAAAGCTCTTGTACTCAAAACATCTTACATTGAACAGACGGTCATTGTCAACACCCTGAGAGTTTATAGGATCGTACATAAACCTCTTGTACTCAAAACATCTTACATTGAACAGACGGTCATTGTCAACACTCTGAGAGTTTATAGGATCGTACATAAAGCTCTTGTACTTAAAACATCTTACATTGAACAGATGGTCACTGCTGATAGTTTATAGGATCGTACATAAAGCTCTTGTACTTAAAACATCTTACATTGAACAGACGGTCATTGTCAACACCCTGAGAGTTTATAGGATCGTACATAAAGCTCTTGTACTTAAAACATCTTACATTGAACAGACAGTCACTGTCAACACCCTGAGAGTTTATAGGATCGTACATAAAGCTCTTGTACTCAAAACATCTTACATTGAACAGACGGTCACTGTCAACACCCTGAGAGTTTATAGGATCGTACATAAAGCTCTTGTATTTAAAACATCTTACATTGAACAGACGGTCAGTGTCAACACCCTGAGAGTTTATACAGGCTCGTACATAAAGCTCTTGTACTTAAAACATCTTACATTGAACAGACGGTCATTGTCAACACCCTGAGAGTTTATAGGATCGTACCTAAAGCTCTTGTACTCAAAACATCTTACATTGAACAGACGGTCACTGTCAACACCCTGAGAGTTTATAGGATCGTACATAAAGCTCTTGTACTTAAAACATCTTACATTGAACAGACGGTCCCTGTCAACATCTTGAGAGTTTACAGGATCGTACATAAAGCTCTTGTACTTAAAACATCTTACATTGAACAGATGATCATTGTCAACACCCCGAGAGTTTATAGGATCATACATAAAGCTCTTGTACTCAAAACATCTTACATTGAACAGACGGTCATTGTCAACACCCTGAGAGTTTATAGGCTCGTACATAAAGCTCTTGTACTTAAAACATCCTACATTGAACAGACGGTCAGTGTCAACACCCTGAGAGTTTATAGGATCGTACATAAAGCTCTTGTACTTAAAACATCTTACATTGAACAGACGTCATTGTCAACACCCTGAGAGTTTATAGGATCGTACATAAAGCTCTTGTATTTAAAACATCTTACATTGAACAGACGGTCAGCGTCAACACCCTGAGAGTTTATAGGATCGTACATAAAGCTCTTGTATTTAAAACATCTTACATTGAACAGACGGTCACTGTCAACACCCTGAGAGTTTATAGCATCGTACATAAAGCTCTTGTACTCAAAACATCTTACATTGAACAGACGGTCATTGTCAACACCCTGAGAGTTTATAGGATCGTACATAAAGCTCTTGTACTTAAAACATCTTACATTGAACAGACGGTCATTGTCAACACCCTGAGAGTTTATAGAATCGTACATAAAGCTCTTGTACTTAAAACATCTTACATTGAACAGACGGTCATTGTCAACACCCTAAGAGTATATAGGATCGTACATAAAGCTCTTGTACTCAAAACATCTTACATTGAACAGACGGTCATTGTCAACACCCTGAGAGTTTATAGGATCGTACATAAACCTCTTGTACTTAAAACATCTTACATTGAACAGACGGTCATTGTCAACACCCTGAGAGTTTATAGGATCGTACATAAAGCTCTTGTACTTAAAACATCCTACATTGAACAGACGGTCAGTGTCAACACCCTGAGAGTTTATAGGATCATACATAAAGCTCTTGTACTCGAAACATCTTACATTGAACAGACGGTCATTGTCAACACCCTGAGAGTTTATAGGATCGTACATAAAGCTCTTGTACTTAAAACATCTTACATTGAACAGACAGTCACTGTCAACACCCTGAGAGTTTATAGGATCGTACATAAAGCTCTTGTACTCAAAACATCTTACATTGAACAGACGGTCATTGTCAACACCCTGAGAGTTTATAGGATCGTACATAAAGCTCTTGTACTTAAAACATCTTACATTGAACAGACGGTCATTGTCAACACCCTGAGAGTTTATAGGATCGTACATAAAGCTCTTGTACTCAAAACATCTTACATTGAACAGACGGTCATTGTCAACACCCTGAGAGTTAATAGGATCGTACATAAAGCTCTTGTACTTAAAACATCTTACATTGAACAGACGGTCATTGTCAACACCCTGAGAGTTTATAGGATCGTACATAAAGCTCTTGTGCTTAAAACATCTTACATTGAACAGACGGTCATTGTCAACACTCTGAGAGTTTATAGGATCGTACATAAAGCTCTTGTACACAAAACATCTTACATTGAACAGACGGTCAGTGTCAACACCCTGAGAGTTTATAGGATCGTACATAAAGCTCTTGTACTTAAAACATCTTACATTGAACAGACGGTCATTGTCAACACCCTGAGAGTTTATAGGATCGTACATAAAGCTCTTGTATTTAAAACATCTTACATTGAACAGACGGTCATTGTCAACACCCTGAGAGTTTATAGCATCGTACATAAAGCTCTTGTACTCAAAACATCTTACATTGAACAGACGGTCATTGTCAACACCCTGAGAGTTTATAGGATCGTACATAAAGCTCTTGTACTTAAAACATCTTACATTGAACAGACGGTCATTGTCAACACCCTGAGAGTTTATAGAATCGTACATAAAGCTCTTGTACTTAAAACATCTTACATTGAACAGACGGTCATTGTCAACACCCTAAGAGTATATAGGATCGTACATAAAGCTCTTGTACTCAAAACATCTTACATTGAACAGACGGTCATTGTCAACACCCTGAGAGTTTATAGGATCGTACATAAAGCTCTTGTACTTAAAACATCTTACATTGAACAGACGGTCATTGTCAACACCCTGAGAGTTTATAGGATCGTACATAAAGCTCTTGTACTTAAAACATCCTACATTGAACAGACGGTCAGTGTCAACACCCTGAGAGTTTATAGGATCATACATAAAGCTCTTGTACTCGAAACATCTTACATTGAACAGACGGTCATTGTCAACACCCTGAGAGTTTATAGGATCGTACATAAAGCTCTTGTACTTAAAACATCTTACATTGAACAGACAGTCACTGTCAACACCCTGAGAGTTTATAGGATCGTACATAAAGCTCTTGTACTCAAAACATCTTACATTGAACAGACGGTCATTGTCAACACCCTGAGAGTTTATAGGATCGTACATAAAGCTCTTGTACTTAAAACATCTTACATTGAACAGACGGTCATTGTCAACACCCTGAGAGTTTATAGGATCGTACATAAAGCTCTTGTACTCAAAACATCTTACATTGAACAGACGGTCATTGTCAACACCCTGAGAGTTAATAGGATCGTACATAAAGCTCTTGTACTTAAAACATCTTACATTGAACAGACGGTCATTGTCAACACCCTGAGAGTTTATAGGATCGTACATAAAGCTCTTGTGCTTAAAACATCTTACATTGAACAGACGGTCATTGTCAACACTCTGAGAGTTTATAGGATCGTACATAAAGCTCTTGTACTCAAAACATCTTACATTGAACAGACGGTCATTGTCAACACCCTGAGAGTTTATAGGATCGTACCTAAAGCTCTTGTACTTAAAACATCTTACATTGAACAGACGGTCATTGTCAACACCCTAAGAGTATATAGGATCGTACATAAAGCTCTTGTACTCAAAACATCTTACATTGAACAGACGGTCATTGTCAACACCCTGAGAGTTTATAGGATCGTACATAAAGCTCTTGTACTTAAAACATCTTACATTGAACAGACGGTCATTGTCAACACCCTGAGAGTTTATAGGATCGTACATAAAGCTCTTGTACTTAAAACATCCTACATTGAACAGACGGTCAGTGTCAACACCCTGAGAGTTTATAGGATCATACATAAAGCTCTTGTACTCGAAACATCTTACATTGAACAGACGGTCATTGTCAACACCCTGAGAGTTTATAGGATCGTACATAAAGCTCTTGTACTTAAAACATCTTACATTGAACAGACAGTCACTGTCAACACCCTGAGAGTTTATAGGATCGTACATAAAGCTCTTGTACTCAAAACATCTTACATTGAACAGACGGTCATTGTCAACACCCTGAGAGTTTATAGGATCGTACATAAAGCTCTTGTACTTAAAACATCTTACATTGAACAGACGGTCATTGTCAACACCCTGAGAGTTTATAGGATCGTACATAAAGCTCTTGTACTCAAAACATCTTACATTGAACAGACGGTCATTGTCAACACCCTGAGAGTTAATAGGATCGTACATAAAGCTCTTGTACTTAAAACATCTTACATTGAACAGACGGTCATTGTCAACACCCTGAGAGTTTATAGGATCGTACATAAAGCTCTTGTGCTTAAAACATCTTACATTGAACAGACGGTCATTGTCAACACTCTGAGAGTTTATAGGATCGTACATAAAGCTCTTGTACTCAAAACATCTTACATTGAACAGACGGTCATTGTCAACACCCTGAGAGTTTATAGGATCGTACCTAAAGCTCTTGTACTCAAAACATCTTACATTGAACAGACGGTCACTGTCAACACCCTGAGAGTTTATAGGATCGTACATAAAGCTCTTGTACTTAAAACATCTTACATTGAACAGACAGTCCCTGTCAACATCTTGAGAGTTTACAGGATCGTACATAAAGCTCTTGTACTTAAAACATCTTACATTGAACAGATGATCATTGTCAACACCCCGAGAGTTTATAGGATCATACATAAAGCTCTTGTACTCAAAACATCTTACATTGAACAGACGGTCATTGTCAACACCCTGAGAGTTTATAGGCTCGTACATAAAGCTCTTGTACTTAAAACATCCTACATTGAACAGACGGTCAGTGTCAACACCCTGAGAGTTTATACAGGCTCGTACATAAAGCTCTTGTACTTAAAACATCTTACATTGAACAGACGGTCATTGTCAACACCCTGAGAGTTTATAGGATCGTACATAAAGCTCTTGTATTTAAAACATCTTACATTGAACAGACGGTCAGTGTCAACACCCTGAGAGTTTATAGGATCGTACATAAAGCTCTTGTATTTAAAACATCTTACATTGAACAGACGGTCATTGTCAACACCCTGAGAGTTTATAGGATCGTACATAAAGCTCTTGTACTCAAAACATCTTACATTGAACAGACGGTCATTGTCAACACCCTGAGAGTTTATAGGATCGTACATAAAGCTCTTGTACTTAAAACATCTTACATTGAACAGACGGTCATTGTCAACACCCTGTGAGTTTATAGGATCGTACATAAAGCTCTTGTACTTAAAACATCTTACATTGAACAGACAGTCACTGTCAACACCCTGAGAGTTTATAGCATCGTACATAAAGCTCTTGTACTCAAAACATCTTACATTGAACAGACGGTCACTGTCAACACCCTGAGAGTTTATAGGATCGTACATAAAGCTCTTGTATTTAAAACATCTTACATTGAACAGACGGTCAGTGTCAACACCCTGAGAGTTTATACAGGCTCGTACATAAAGCTCTTGTACTTAAAACATCTTACATTGAACAGACGGTCATTGTCAACACCCTGAGAGTTTATAGGATCGTACCTAAAGCTCTTGTACTCAAAACATCTTACATTGAACAGACGGTCCCTGTCAACATCTTGAGAGTTTACAGGATCGTACATAAAGCTCTTGTACTTAAAACATCTTACATTGAACAGATGATCATTGTCAACACCCCGAGAGTTTATAGGATCATACATAAAGCTCTTGTACTCAAAACATCTTACATTGAACAGACGGTCATTGTCAACACCCTGAGAGTTTATAGGCTCGTACATAAAGCTCTTGTACTTAAAACATCCTACATTGAACAGACGGTCAGTGTCAACACCCTGAGAGTTTATAGGACCGTACATAAAGCTCTTGTACTTAAAACATCTTACATTGAACAGACGGTCATTGTCAACACCCTGAGAGTTTATAGGATCGTACATAAAGCTCTTGTATTTAAAACATCTTACATTGAACAGACGGTCAGCGTCAACACCCTGAGAGTTTATAGGATCGTACATAAAGCTCTTGTATTTAAAACATCTTACATTGAACAGACGGTCATTGTCAACACCCTGAGAGTTTATAGAATCGTACATAAAGCTCTTGTACTCAAAACATCTTACATTGAACAGACGGTCATTGTCAACACCCTGAGAGTTTATAGGATCGTACATAAAGCTCTTGTACTTAAAACATCTTACATTGAACAGACGGTCATTGTCAACACCCTGAGAGTTTATAGGATCGTACATAAAGCTCTTGTACTTAAAACATCTTACATTGAACAGACGGTCAGTGTCAACACCCTGAGAGTTCATAGGATCGTACATAAAGCTCTTGTATTTAAAACATCTTACATTGAACAGACGGTCATTGTCAACACCCTGAGAGTTTATAGCATCGTACATAAAGCTCTTGTACTCAAAACATCTTACATTGAACAGACGGTCATTGTCAACACCCTGAGAGTTTATAGGATCGTACATAAAGCTCTTGTACTTAAAACATCTTACATTGAACAGACGGTCATTGTCAACACCCTGAGAGTTTATAAGATCGTACATAAAGCTCTTGTACTCAAAACATCTTACATTGAACAGACGGTCATTGTCAACACCCTGAGAGTTTATAGGATCGTACATAAAGCTCTTGTATTTAAAACATCTTACATTGAACAGACAGTCAGTGTCAACACCCTGAGAGTTTATAGGATCGTACATAGTACTCCTGTACTTCAAACATCTTTATGATCTTACATTAAACCAATGATCATTGTCATTATACAGGCTCTTACATAGAACTCCTGTACATGAAGCAATATACACTAAGCTTGATATCTACGTTTTTATTACATGGATATGAGTACAGAATATTGTCTCTTGCAATCAAAAATATATATCAAAAACAGCTGTTTGATTTTATACAAAATGAACAATATACCTACAATGTTACACTTTCTTCTCGTTCTCTTTGATGCCAGATAAACTTTTAATTGATTATATACATCCTTTATTTACTAGTACATTCCATTTATATGTTCTATTTAAAAGTCACAGTCCATATCTATATTTAAGATATGGCCATAAAGAAAAATAAATAATACTATCATATTTATCGATTAGAATTTAGAAATAAAATCAATTTATTTCACAAATCTTTAAAAGGATAAAAATTTAAACACAAATTTAAATTACAGATTACATAAAAAATTTTAAAATATTATTTTAACTAATGGTCTAACAAGTTAATAAGGTATACAAGTGGTGCTAAACAACATAAATCCCAATCCTAATAAGGTATAGTAATGTATTGTTGTAGTTGCACAATTTCTAAATTATAATTTACAGGGCTTTCAATATTTTTCAAGTCTGCCAGTACTTCACTATTTACTGGCAGTACTTTCTTTATTAAAGTTTGAACAATTTTCATGAATTTCTTAAATAACACTATTTAAAATCAGGAGATACCAGACCATTTTAGGTGGGTAAAAGTACCTGGTACCACCCCTTATTGAAAGGCCTGAATTTATTAATTTTATTTCAATTAGTGTTTGTGATTGAGTGATTGTTGTTTAATGCTGATGCACAATTTTTCAGCAATTTTGCCCAGCACAAGTTACATTTTGATGCGATGATGAGTGCTTTGTACTAGACCATAATGCTTTAAAGTTGGATTTTTATAGTGAAGCTCACTGATACAACAGGAGTAGAAATGTCACTCTTGAAATCTTTGTTTTTACTCCTCAATGCTGCATGCTTAGTAGAAATGTCACTCCACTATCTTGAAATCTTTGTTTTTACTCCTCAATGCTGCATGCTTAGTAGAAATGTCACTCCACTATCTTGAAATCTTTGTTTTTACTCCTCAATGCTGCATGCTTAGTAGAAATGTCACTCCACTATCTTGAAATCTTTGTGTTTACTCCTCAATGCTGCATGCTTAGTAGAAATGTCACTCCACTATCTTGAAATCTTTGTTTTTACTCCTCAATGCTGCATGCTTAGTAGAAATGTCACTCCACTATCTTGAAATCTTTGTTTTTACTCCTCAATGCTGCATGCTTAGTAGAAATGTCACTCCACTATCTTGAAATCTTTGTTTTTACTCCTCAATGCTGCATGCTTAGTAGAAATGTCACTCCACTATCTTGAAATCTTTGTGTTTACTCCTCAATGCTGCATGCTTAGTAGAAATGTCACTCCACTATCTTGAAATCTTTGTGTTTACTCCTCAATGCTGCATGCTTAGTAGAAATGTCACTCCACTATCTTGAAATCTTTGTTTTTACTCCTCAATGCTGCATGCTTAGTAGAAATGTCACTCCACTATCTTGAATTCTTTGTTTTTACTCCTCAATGCTGCATGCTTAGTAGAAATGTCACTCCACTATCTTGAAATCTTTGTTTTTACTCCTCAATGCTGCATGCTTAGTAGAAATGTCACTCCACTATCTTGAAATCTTTGTTTTTACTCCTCAATGCTGCATGCTTAGTAGAAATGTCACTCCACTATCTTGAAATCTTTGTGTTTACTCCTCAATGCTGCATGCTTAGTAGAAATGTCACTCCACTATCTTGAAATCTTTGTTTTTACTCCTCAATGCTGCATGCTTAGTAGAAATGTCACTCCACTATCTTGAAATCTTTGTGTTTACTCCTCAATGCTGCATGCTTAGTAGAAATGTCACTCCACTATCTTGAAATCTTTGTTTTTACTCCTCAATGCTGCATGCTTAGTAGAAATGTCACTCCACTATCTTGAAATCTTTGTTTTTACTCCTCAATGCTGCATGCTTAGTAGAAATGTCACTCCACTATCTTGAAATCTTTGTGTTTACTCCTCAATGCTGCATGCTTAGTAGAAATGTCACTCCACTATCTTGAAATCTTTGTGTTTACTCCTCAATGCTGCATGCTTAGTAGAAATGTCACTCCACTATCTTGAAATCTTTGTTTTTACTCCTCAATGCTGCATGCTTAGTAGAAATGTCACTCCACTATCTTGAAATCTTTGTTTTTACTCCTCAATGCTGCATGCTTAGTAGAAATGTCACTCCACTATCTTGAAATCTTTGTGTTTACTCCTCAATGCTGCATGCTTAGTAGAAATGTCACTCCACTATCTTGAAATCTTTGTTTTTACTCCTCAATGCTGCATGCTTAGTAGAAATGTCACTCCACTATCTTGAAATCTTTGTTTTTACTCCTCAATGCTGCATGCTTAGTAGAAATGTCACTCCACTATCTTGAAATCTTTGTGTTTACTCCTCAATGCTGCATGCTTAGTAGAAATGTCACTCCACTATCTTGAAATCTTTGTTTTTACTCCTCAATGCTGCATGCTTAGTAGAAATGTCACTCCACTATCTTGAAATCTTTGTGTTTACTCCTCAATGCTGCATTCTTAGTAGAAATGTCACTCCACTATCTTGAAATCTTTGTTTTTACTCCTCAATGCTGCATGCTTAGTAGAAATGTCACTCCACTATCTTGAAATCTTTGTGTTTACTCCTCAATGCTGCATGCTTAGTAGAAATGTCACTCCACTATCTTGAAATCTTTGTTTTTACTCCTCAATGCTGCATGCTTAGTAGAAATGTCACTCCACTATCTTGAAATCTTTGTTTTTACTCCTCAATGCTGCATGCTTAGTAGAAATGTCACTCCACTATCTTGAAATCCTTGTTTTTACTCCTCAATGCTGCATGCTTAGTAGAAATGTCACTCCACTATCTTGAAATCTTTGTGTTTACTCCTCAATGCTGCATGCTTAGTAGAAATGTCACTCCACTATCTTGAAATCTTTGTGTTTACTCCTCAATGCTGCATGCTTAGTAGAAATGTCACTCCACTATCTTGAAATCTTTGTTTTTACTCCTCAATGCTGCATGCTTAGTAGAAATGTCACTCCACTATCTTGAAATCTTTGTTTTTACTCCTCAATGCTGCATGCTTAGTAGAAATGTCACTCCACTATCTTGAAATCTTTGTTTTTACTCCTCAATGCTGCATGCTTAGTAGAAATGTCACTCCACTATCTTGAAATCTTTGTGTTTACTCCTCAATGCTGCATGCTTAGTAGAAATGTCACTCCACTATCTTGAAATCTTTGTTTTTACTCCTCAATGCTGCATGCTTAGTAGAAATGCAGCAAATACCAATTTTAATTTTTTGGTTTGACCCGAGCAGGTCTCAAACCCACGACCTGTCGCACCTGAGGCAAGACCGCTAGCTAGCCATTACATAACATCATTGATGGGATAAAGAAGATGAACTAGTAATAAATTATAATACTACATTGTATTTATATTACACAAAGACTTAGCAAAATATAAATTCTTTTTGCAAATATATTTTGTGTTTCAATAGTATTTATGATAAAATTTATTCAACTTTTCATTTTTTCACAATATCAAATAGCTGATAATAAATTATTTAAAATCATTAAAGCATTCAAGATGCACAAGCCTAAATACAATTTCACATGATCTCTTAAAAATTTATGTTTTTTGCCTAAAAAGTAATTTCTTCAAAATAATTTTTTTAAACCTGTATACATTTGCATTATATTTTATCCATATGTACATGTAGCTACCATACTAGTCTTAAAACTTTTAAAGGAATCAAAAGAATAAAATTTGAGATGATGATAAAATCATTAACTAGCAATAGAAGTTTATCTTACCCTAGCCTTGTATTAATTTAATAATAGTAGTTTCAAGGAAGATATTTCAATATTTTCACTTACTAATCCGATCAACATCTAAAACTTTACTTGACACAGTTAAATAACGTGTTGAACATTTTATTTCTATACAAAATTTAATCTAGTGCTATAATTCCAAAATGACTATCTGCAATCACTTGATAATATTAATTATTAGCTTATATACATTAGCAACACTTTTTTTTGGCAAAGGACAATTTTTTTAAATTCGTAATAGAAAATTCAATCTTCTTCTGTATATTATTTGTATTAATGATTCCCTTTCTTTTTCCTAATTTTTCATCAGCAAACCAACTGCTTTCTTTCAGTTTTTTTCTTTTTAAACTGACTCCTTGAGATTCTTCTGAGAGTACAATATAGATATTACTCCAGGAACAAACTTTTTTTTTTAACAAATGTATGTGTATATTTATTAGGTATAATGGATATTATATGCAAACTGACTCCTTTCGACATTTTCTGTCAAATTATGTAAAAACAGGAACAAATTTATTTTCTGATATCTCCCATGAATATTGAAAGTTGAATTATCTCCCTTACAACAACATAGTACATTTTTGAGTGAGTAACTGTGAGAGATTGTTGTTTCATGTCAACTAAGCAATTTTTCGGCTATATGATATCATGGCGAGAACAAGTTAATTTTAATTGAGATGATAATGAGGTCTGCTTTGTACTAGACCAACACGTTCAGGTGGATTATTATAGTGCTAGCTCACTGAAACAACAGTCCACGGATAGACATGATGCCTCACTCGGACACACTATCCTGATTCTGAGCCAACCAGCCATTATTCTTTCTCCTTAATGCTTCATGCTTAGTGGAGAAGCAACAAATACCTATTTTATAGTCTTTGGCTTGACCCGATTGGGGCACGAACCCACGATCTACTGCTCTTGAGGCGAGCACGCTAACCATTACACCACCGATGTGGTTAGAGTACATTTTTGTAAATTGTTACTTGACATATTTCATATATATATTTTATTTTATTCTTGTCACTGAAATTATTTGATTTTTACAAAAGAAACAGAATAAATAATAATACTGGTATGATTCATTTTTATCAGTAAATATTTAGTAATTTAAATTTATTATTCTATGAACAGATCATTTTGCAAAAAACACCAGAAAACACCCTTTATAGCACATTGTGGCATCTTATTTGGAAATAGGTAGGGCCACATTCCCCAAAATAAACCCCAACCTTTATAGCATGCCAGCCAAGGATTGCTGTATTTAAAATTCCAAAGGATTGGTCAAATAGCACAAAAATTATAGCACAGAAACCATATTGTTTACAGAGGGGCAATGCCAATGATTAAAGTCAAGACCAATAACATATTAATATATTATTGCAAAGTTTTAACGGCCTAATAAAACAAATTAATTTCCATTTTTATTAACAAATGTGAAAGGGGACCACCCAAGGACGTGGTTTAATATGGTTCAGTGGTTTCAGAGGCAGGGGTTCAAAATTGTTCTTTAAAGTGAAAGGTCCTGGACCTTTCAGTTTTATATTCTAAATGTCTGCCTCATGGTTACAACGGTCATATTTTTTTTCAGAACATTTTAAGCAGTTATCAATAAATGCCTTGTACCTTTTCAATTGTTTTGGTTTACATTGTTGTGAGAAGATATGACTCAAAACTGTATCAGATACAGAAGTCTTTGGGGGAGAAGATATGACCCAAAACTGTATCAGATACAGAAGTCTTTGGGGGAGAAGATATGACTCAAAACTGTATCAGATACAGAAGTCTTTGGGGGAGAAGATATGACCCAAAACTGTATCAGATACAGAAGTCTTTGGGGGCACTCGAGGGAATATGGCGTCTAAGAAAAGTTTTGTCATGCCAAGTGTTTTACAGGGTGGTTTCATGGATATTGATATAGTTTCACCGCTCAATATGCACATATAAACAATTTCTCTTTATAACTAAATGCAGTTACGTACAGAAGATGATTCCTGATAAAGCTATTAATGTGATCATTATACATGTTTCATACATGCATTTCCCATCTTTATTTTGTTTTTGCTTGTTTTCCGGAAGTGAAAAACAAATTATGGAGGTTCCCTTTGCAAAGAAACTTTATAAACGTTTGTGACCAGTACGTCGCTAAATATCATTTCTAACGAAGACTTTTAAACAAAATGACCTGATCTATGATCTACAGTAATAATCCAGATGTTTAAAAAGATTAATAAAATTATCAAAAGATAATGACACTTCAGTTCAGATGGAAATCGGAAGGTCCACTAATACCCAAATGAAATGTACAAGTCATTATTTTAGCAGATTTGAACTAGAAAATGTGTCTATATATCAAAGCTTAACTGCATTTGGTCTGACACAATCTGTCCATGCCAAAATATGCATTATAATGCACCGGGTGGGGGGGTCAGATTTTAAATTTCCAGAATACTTTTGATAGTGCTTGTGACGAGAAGTCTAATCTCAACGAGATTACTGTCATTATGCTCATGCACGCCACAGGCACTGGTTTCTATCAATGTCAATACTAGAAAGGTCGACTATCCACTCGTCACTCTCTTACTTGGAGTTGGATTGTCAACATTCACATTGAAACAAGTGCCTGTGATCACAGGTGACGGTAACAATCATGGGTTACACTAATGTCCTGAAAATGTCCTGAAAAGTACATTAAGGCTTATATCTTTTTTATAATCCAATGGATTGAATTCAAATTTGGAAATGTTATAGATATTAGCATATATTTAAAGAATATTTAAAAAAGAATATAAATTTTTTTTTTTTGGGTGGAAATAATTTGACCTGAAAATTGTCCTGAAAAGTACAGTAAGGCTTATATCTTTGTTATTATGCAATGGATTGAGTTCAAATTTTTTTTTAGGTGGAAATAATTTGACCTGAAAATTGTCCTGAAATGTCCTGAAAAGTACATTAAGGCTTATATCTTTGTTATTATGTGATGGATTGAGTTCAAATTTGGAAATGTTATTTTTGTCAAATGGCAGAATAATAGGATCTAAGGCAAAATCGTGCTGTAATGGAGTGTAACACCACTTTCTGAGGGTAAGATGGTTATGAATGAATAGAAAAATGATTGGTGAAGCGATTTATATAAGGTTTATGATAGAAAATAAAATCCGATAGCCACGAAACGTGGAAATGTGCCGATCCTATGGCTGGTGAGGCAAATTCGATGGTTTCCGTATATAGCACCCTCTGTCGTTGAACGGCTACAAGCAACTTTATCAATGCCGTTAAACGACAGAGGAATCTCGGACTACAAGCCCCTGTACTCCAACTTCCAAGACTACACTTGAAGTCCGGACCCCCCTTTTTCCTCATTTGGTCCCTCCCGCGATTATGGTATAGATCTTTGTCTGGAAGTATATCTTTGAACCATTTATCCATATGTTACAACATTTCATGTTACAACTCTCTCGTTCTAATAACTTTAGTTTTTAGGTCCAGCTGCCGTATTACTTATATATACATAAAGGTATGAAACAATCGTCAAAATACAAAGAGGGAATCCTCGCTTCGACTCGATATTTTACAATAACGCGCCAGTTTTAAAAAGGACCTTCGCTTGTCCTCGTCTCAAAAATGATTTCCCTTCATTCCTATCTAGTTTATACGTACGAACAACAAATATTTATTGACGAAATTCAAGTTTATTCTTGACGACACATCCAACTTTCCTCCACTCGTGCCCATTCAGGAGGTCAGTCGAACATATTTTGTTTCGCGCTATTTCATTGGTCGGAAAGATTTTCGGAACTTTTTTAGCTTGTTCTTCGCTATGCATGGCCAATCCATTTCGTATCGAGAGGCCTATTAAGCGGGAGTTTTAAATAAGAATAAAAGTGGAAAGTAAACCTTTTTTTTAAAACTGGCACGTTATTGTAAAGCGTTATTGTAAAATATCGAGTTGAAGCAAGGATTCCCTCTTTGTATTTTGACGATTGTTTCATACCTTTATGTATATATAAGTAATACGGCAGCTGGACCTAAAAACTAAAGTTATTAGAACGAGAGAGTTGTAACATGAAATGTTGTAACATATGGATAAATGGTTCAAAGATATACTTCCAGACAAAGATCCATACCATAATCGCGGGAGGGACCAAATGAGGAAAAAGGGGGGTCCGAACTTCAAGTGCCTGTGCATCGTACAGTACGCTACGCTACAGTATCTGAATTAAATTGTCATTCTTAAGATCACAAAACAAGTGTTACATATTAATGCCACTGTCAAGGTATGTTAAGCATTAAGTATCAATTTACCAAAAGCTTTCGTCAAATTCCAGCAGGATCACACAAGTTCCACCATATTGAATAATTATGCTGACTTCCATATCCGGTTTGTTCATTTTAGAGGCGCCCCAAAGGTATTAACTAGAAATCTGGTTCAACGGGTATGATACCGTTGTGAATGAAAACTAGAGAGAAATAAAAGATTATATAAGAAATGTTTACAATGTTATATGACGAAAGGGGTGAATCTGGGAGTAATAAAACAGTTAATCTTTGGGTGAATATAATACAATCAGTACACATTCAACAATACAATACACATTCTTATATTACCGGAGAAGACTTCATAAGTTTACAACTTGTGTTTAATCCATTTGTATTGTTTTGTATGACAATAAAATATGTCTAAAGGATACATTCTTAATTTATTTATTTCCGTAAAGGCTGAAAAAGGGGGGGAATTCAAAGTGATCATTTAAAAGAGCTGGTTGATGTAGAGAGATAAAAATAATACAAAAAATAAGATAAAATAATAATGATAGTGTTGCTCAAATAATTCAACAAACAGATCATATACGTTGTCAATTGTATCTTTTTTTAATATTTACTATACCAACGAAAGTCATATCATTGTCTCACGCTGGTTATTCACATGGTAAATAAATTAATTATTGTTCCATATTCAATCAGAAGTCAGTAGGAACATTATCTATTAAAATATAATATAACTTCTCCCTAAGCTGTTAGATACTTGTATACTCGGTAGTTCAACTTCCATTGACACATGATAATGTGCTTTACCATAGTTAGTATAGCCGGACATTGAGAGAGAGAGAGAGAGAGAGAGAGAGAAAGAGAGAGAGAGAGAGAGAGAGAGAGAGAGAGAGAGAGAGAGAGAGAGAGAGAGAGAGTACTAGTTAGCATAGCCGGACATAGCCAGAGAGAGAGAGTACGTTGAAATTCTTAATTTGTATATAATTTGCAATAATAATGATGTCCCGTAGTCAACATATTAATAACAACACAATCTAATCAATCTGTAACAGCCTCCGATATTCCGCAAAACTAAGCCAAAAATGTGATCATCCAAAGAGTAGCAAGCGGTTCAAGTTGGTTTTGTTTGATCACCGAATTTATCAAAAATATTTTTTGTAATTTCTCAGCAAATATTCTACTTATTTATGATGCAAAATATTACAGGTTTATCTGTGAATTCCAGTATCACTGGAATAATATGACAAGTAGAAACATACTATGGAAAATGGAATTTTTATGATCGAAACTTTAGGAGATATCTTTAATCAAATATATAGATATTTATTTCTTAAAGAATATGATATGAGTCATCTTTAAGATATTATAAGATATCATACAAGGGCAACGCACAGCGTGGCGTATCCCCTCGCCTAAAAATGTGACCCGGTGATCTTAACCTTTGACCTATGACCTTGAAAATCAATAGAGTTCCAGACTCTCCTAAGGACTAAGTATGTACCAAGTTTGGTCAAAATCCATTGAAGGATGTTGATTCTAGAGTGTTCACAAGGATGTTACGGAAGGACGGAAGGACGGACGAACGGACGGTAGCGTTACTATATCCCTTCGCAACTTCATTGATGAAGGGATAATAAAATCTTAGCTTAAGCATATTTTATTTGCATAAAAAGTAGCAAATGGCATTGGACACAATTATACCAACATTAGTGAAGTTATTTTCCTTTTACAAAAATACAAACAAAAACAAAAAAAATGATAGTACATAATGGCGATACTTTACAATATGATGTATTTAGACGATAATAATAAAGAAAATATAAAGAAAAATAGGGTAAAATAAAATATTCAAAACTTCAAAACAGAGGAATAGGGAAGATGAAGGAACAACATGGACTGGTGTTAGTATGATGGTTTGGCCATTGTGTTGTCTGTTCTTTCTTCGATTTACGGATTCTGATTACCCCTTTGGTATCTTCAAACTCTTCTTACATTATTCAATGCACTAAGTGAATATTAACTTAATGATGATGATCACAGATATCGTATTTTAAACATTTCCTGTGTCAATTTCTGGATATATTTTCTTGCAGAATTTAAACTGCCATGCTTATTTTTAAGAAAATGACAGACCACCAGTAAGAGGAAAAAAGGAGAGAAAAAAATCAATCACAATGCATATATATGGAAGGTCGTTTTTATATTTATTATATATTTGAGATATCTTACATTGTATTATATTTTAGAGATATATCTGATACACTATTAAAGATATTTGATATAAAACAAGTTTTTAAAGATAACAATAAAAAATATATAATATATCTCTAAAATTTTATGAGATATCTGTAAAACCTATAAATATGTCTAAGATAATAAGATATCTCCAAATGATTATCGGCGTTTTGCATTTGCGCGAATCTGCATTTCATTTGCGCGATATTTTATTTTCATTTGTGAGATATTTTTTTTCCATTTGCGCGATTTTTAAAAAAATTTAATATCTTTTTAATATTTTACACCCCTTCCGTTTGCCATGATATGCCCCCTGCTCACCACGGGGAGGTGGAGGTGGGATTTCGAGCAGGATAAGTTCATATAAAAACCGGTAAAACAGCACTAAAAGTTAAAATCCGGTAAAAAGAGCACTAAGAACATTAATAAGTTAAAGCGTATATACAAGATAGATCCAAAATCTACAAACACGTTATAAGTCTGTCCTGGCAGAGTATGTGTAGGCAACGCATCTAATATATTGTGACCGAGTAATGTCCCCTCGAACACTGGTACTTTTCTATCACGAAGTCCATCTTTTCCGTTTCCTGTTTTGTAACAGCGGCTGGCATATCAAGCGATCTCATCTTTACATAAGTAGTTGCTTGAATCTTCTTTATAACGTCAATGAAAATGTAGATGTTTGGATGACAGATTTAAAATAGGCTATCGTATTTTTTTTTTTTTTAATATTTATGAAATATCTTATAAACATGGGGAATATCTTATAAAGTATTTTAGATATCAGCAACTTTCAACTTTGTCGGTACCTGAAATATTCTGCAAAAAGAATGAAACGTGTTCAAATGAGATCGTTTAGTTTTTTAGTAATATTGAAAATCCTAGAAGTTTTCAGACTATCTATCTAATGAACATTATTGATAATAATTTTAGCAAAACATAGTTATACACGTAAATTACAAACGTACAAAAAAACATTAAAAATATATAACGATTCAGTATTTCGTAGCTCTTTGTCAAACAATAGTAATAGTTCATTTTATATTTTACTTTTTAGAGAGTATCGAATATCACTTGTTCGACCCAGTCAATTGTTAGTTTAAATGTTACTTAAGAAAGTTAAATACAATTGCATTTTTCTTGCGCAACATTTGTTCAATTCAAAACCACTTTCCAGTTCTGTAACTGTACAAAAGCATTAATATCACGTCTTACCCGAAGTGCTAATTTACTAAATTGTTGCTAAGAACAACGCTGAACATGGGAAAAGTGTGATATATTTTGAAAACAGATTGAAACTTACATTATTCAATCGTATGGTCATGTAAGTAGTAGAAAAGCATTTTTATCATTCATTTATGATTGAATAGTATAAATCTCAAGTTAACACGATATGTATCTGTACTGCTATACTGGTATATATGACGAGTCTGATCCGACAATTTCCTTTTTTGTAGCAAATTATTATTTGCACAAACGCATATTGATTCTATAAGTGAAAGCAACCAGTCATAACTCTAACTCCCTTATGCTTTATGCTAGTTGCTTAGCGGAGAAACATCAAATACCATATGTATAGTCGTTGCTTTGACCCGACCTGGACTCGAACATACGATCTACCGCACTCGAGGCGAGCACGCTAGCTCAGTATTGCATCACCGATGCGATTTATTTGCACGGAAGATCGAAGTTGGTTAGATTTATTATTATGTAACACAATCATGTAATAAAAAAACCTGACTTCGAGTTCTAGTGGTTGATTGCATTGCTTTGTGGGACTAGAGACATTTTGGGACTAGAGACTTTGTGGGACTATAGATTTTGTGAAAATGTTGGCTTTGTGGGACTAGATACTTCAGAGGCGGATCCAGGGGGGGGGGGAGCGCACCCGGCGCGCACCCCCCCTAAAATTGGAAAAAATATGATTTTTTGGCGTAAAATCGTGATTTTTCACACGAAATACCCCAAAAATTTTCGCGCCTCCCTCCGCAATTGGAAAACATATAATTTTTTGGCGTAAAATCGTGATTTTTCACACGAAATACCCCAAAAATTTTCGCGCCTCCCTCCGCAATTGGAAAACATATAATTTTTTGGCGTAAAATCGTGATTTTTCACACGAAATACCCCAACATTTTTCGCGCCCCCCCTCCGCACTGCGCAATTTTTTAAGTGCGCCCCCCCCCCCCTAACTTGAAATCCTGGATCCGCCCCTGTACTTTGTAGAAATGGTGGCTTTGCGGGACTAGTAGTGGCTTCATAGCCATTGGTTTGTATGGTTCTAACCCAGACCCGTTGTTTACCATGTTCTCGATTATGACATCTAGGGATTGCTCATTTAATGCCTTTAAAGGATTGCAAAGAAAGCAGATTTTTTTTTTTAGAACACAATGTAAAATGCAACCGACAAATGAATATTTTATGTAGAAAATAATGAAGACAGTAATTGATTAGTTTACATAAACATAGACTATACAGTTGTCTAATTCAAATTAAGTGCTTGCAAAATTGACACAAGAACATAAATATTTAATCAAGAGAAGTTTTGATGAAGTTTTAATTGATTTTTGTTTTATTTTTTGTCTGACTTTTAATGACCATTTTTTACTACTGTTTCAGATCGATGATAACCAAAAACAATGGCAAATAGCAAAGAAAATATTGAATCTTTTCTGACTTGTGTCGATTGTAAAAAATACTTCGGGGAGAAAGGGAGATCTCCACATGTTCTACCATGTCTCCATACAGCATGTACTAACTGTTTGAAACGACTTATAGAGAACCAAAATATCAAATGTCCCGAATGTTCAGAAACATTTGAGGCTAGAGGAAATGACGTAAGTTCTTTTCCTATCGACAGTGGCAGACGACATGTTGTAGATTGTTACCGTGTGCAGAAAATGTCTGCAGAGTTTTGTTGCAACCAATGCCTGCCGAAGAAGATCAAAGCCACAAGCAGATGTAAAGATTGTGACGAATTTCTATGCATCACGTGCTCCGACGGGCATAATCGCACTAAACTCACTAAGCGACACGTTGTTCTATCTCTTGATATGTTGAAAGAATCACCTTTAGAAGACTTCCATAACAAGTTAACGTGTACGGTAGAGGGTCATGAGGGACAACCATTTTCGCATTTTTGCGATAGCAGGAATTGCAACAAACCTATATGCAGTCTTTGTGTCGTACAATCTCATGAAAAGGATGAAGGTCACGAGGTCAAACACTTAAATGACGTCTATATTGAAAAGAAACGTATTGTCGAAAATAACCTTTTAGACATTCGACATAAGAAAACAAAAGTTGACGAGGCTATTGATTTACTGAACGATGAGGTTCAAAACCTTTACTTAAAAGAAAGCGCAATTGAGCAAGATGTCGACCAAGCCTTTGCTAAATGCTACGACACCATAGACGACAGAAAGGCTGTGTTGAAGCAAATGTTGTCTGATATTTCAGGAAAAAAGAAAAGCGACCTTGAATCGCAGCTAGATGAATTATCTGCTAAAAAGGCTTCTCTAGATCAAGCCATTAACTTTTCAGAAGATCATTTAACATACAGCAATTCTGCAGAGTTTCTTATCATGAAAGATCAGATTATTAGCCGAACAAAGAGCCTGAAAGACCAAGAAATAGATACAATCCCACATACAACAGCAGAAATGGCGTTTGATTCCATCAACATGGAAGAAGAATTTCGCGAATTTGGAAAAGTAATGGGAGACATTTGGTCAACGGCTGCTTTGGTTCCAAATACTAGGGTTCAAACGTTTGATATAACCATGGGAAAAGAGCAGGTTCCGGTAATCATTACACCACATGATTCACAAAATCGACCAATCAATGAAGGAGGAATCGACATAAAGGTAGATATTATCGATTCAAAGGGAAAACGTTATCCAGGAATAGTAGTTGATCATGGGAAAAAGTTCGGGTCCTACAAAGTTTACTTTACTCCTACGAGGTCTGGAGAACACAGAGCTTATGCAACAATGCTTGGACAGACCATATCAAAGGAAGGGTATGGATTCATGGTAAACGAAGACCAAACAGTGAAAAAGGCAGAGCTTAGATTGAATCTAAAATCAACATGTAAGCTTATTAATCTTTCATTCTGTTCATTTTATTCGTATGAAGTAACAAAACATGTCTAGTACGTCTGATGAACCGGGATATTACAAACAAACAAACAATCAAACACAAAACAACAAAGAGAAGAGATCATGAAATGCCATAAACTGACAAGCCAAATTACGGAACAAAAAAACAACACATAACAAAAGCACAAAACGACAACCCGGGAAGAGATCATGAAATGCAATAATCAGACATGTCAAATTACGGAACAAGAAACCAAAACTTAATTAAAATGAGATAAAGATCAAACAATACAAACGTCCACAAATTGAACGAGTTAAATAAGAGTTGGAAATAGTAAACTTCTAAAGGAAACACGAAAATATATCTTCCCAAAATCGGATTTTCCCAACTTCATACGGTGCCTGATTTAATTATGGAAATTAAACAACAAAATATTTATTTACAGCAACAAGAACTGCAAGAAAGTCACACCCACCTGCCAAGTTGTCAAACAGATCAGCGGATGTCAGATTAAACAGTGGAATGAGGAGTGGTAAATACTGGATTTATTTATTTAAAGAATATTATAAATTACAAAGAATAACACAGAGGTGGACTATTTTTTATGGTTTAACAACTTTCAAAGAATACAAAATGTAATACAAAAGCTTTCGGAACAAATAAAGACTTGTATAACGGTTTACCGTTATATGTTAAGAGTAGGATATCTACATTTGTATTGGGATTGTGGGTGGGAATCAAACTCGTCACATATATCAGGCCCATCGCAGTGAATCAAACCAGCCACATGTCAGGCCCTTCCCAGGGAACCCAACTAGTCGCATAACAGGTCAATCCCAGTGAATCAAAACCAGTCACATAACAGGACCATTCCAGAGAAGCAAACCAGCCACATAGCAGATTCATTCCAGTGAATTAAACCAGCCACATAACAGATCCATTCCAGTGAATCAAACCAGCCACATAACAGGCCGGTGACGGTCCGATAGTCCGAAGATCCAATAGTCCGAAGGTCCTATAGTCCGAAGGTCCGATAGTCCGAAGGTCCAATAGTCCGAAACAAAAATACTAATTTTTATTTATTTCGACCGTAGCTCGATAAACGGCTTACATCCCGTTTTTAAACATTTTCAGTGAATCGTCTTTGAATATCAAGGTTGATAAAAGATGGTTTCCCTTTGTTAGAAATTGGATTTCTAACTTCACGCTAGCACAGTAGATTAAAAAATACAGTTTAGCTAAAATAGCGAATTTTTGGACCAAGGTGGTGAAGTAACTGTTACAAATATATATCGGCTCTAACTACATATACAATTATACATATTTTCTTCGGTTTTAAAGTAATTCAAATTCGGAATCATTTAATATCTAATAGCGTTGCTACTACGTGCATGCATACTGACAAATATGCTGTGGTACGTGGCTTTCTAAACACAAAATATACACTTTTGCGATAGAAAGCAAGCATCCATTTATGCCCTTGCTTCGCCACTGTATATTTAAGTTGAAGCACATACATTTATAATTATAATTTAGATGGAAAAAGTCACCGAGAGGCTCACAAGATCCGGAATTGCTCACCTGAGTTAATTTCATGAGAAATTAGATGCCTTTACTGCCATATCTGTGTACACATTTGAAAGTTGCATCATTTGTGCATGATCTGACAGATAACATCTCTGCCAAATTTAATTCAATTCATTCTCTTTAGTGCCTCTCCGAGAGATGATAATAAATTTCCCATAAAGCTACCAAAAAAATGTTAACTTTGACAGTGGCTGATGGATCCCCTCCAAATAGAAACATATATTACAAACTTCATTCAAAAACTTTAGGATGTTGTTGAGAAAAAAATCTTCAAATATTGACCACCAACATATCCTTTGGACTACCGGGCCTTCGAACTATTGGGCATTCGGACTATCGGGCCTTCGGACTATTGGGACTTGGAACTATCGGGCCTTCGGACTATTGGGCCTTCTGACTATCGGGCCTTCAGACTATTGGGCCTTCGGACTATCGGGCCTTCGGACTATTGGGCCGACACCAACAGGCTCTTTCCAGTGAATCAAACCAGCCACATAACAGATCAATTCCAGTGAATCAAACCAGCCACAAAACAGATCCATTCCAGTGAATCAAACCAGCCACATGTCAGGCCCTTCCCAGGGAACCTAACTAGTTACATAACAGGCCAATCCCAGTGAATCAAAACCAGCCACATAACAGATATATTCCAGTGAATCAAACCAGCCACATAACAGATCCATTCCAGTGAATCAAACCAGCCACATAACAGATCCATTCCAGTGAATTAAACCAGCCACATAACAGATCCATTCCAGTGAATTAAACCAGCCACATAGCAGGCCCTTCCCAGGGAACCTAACTAGTCACATAGCAGGCCAATCCCAGTAAATACAACCAGCCACATAACAGATCCATTCCAGTGAATTAAACCAGCCACATAACAGATCCATTCCAGTGAATCAAACCAGCCACATACCGGTAACAGATCCATTCCAGTGAATCAAACCAGCCACATAATAGATCCATTCCAGTGAATTAAACCAACCACATAGCAGGCCTATTCCAGTAAATCAAACAAGCCACATAACAGATCCATTCCAGTGAATTAAACCAGTCACATAACAGATCCATTCCAGTGAATTAAACCAGCCACATAACAGATCCATTCCAGTGAATTAAACCAGCCACATAACAGATCCATTCCAGTGAATTAAACTGGCCACATAACAGGCCCTTCCCAAGGAACCTAACTAGTCACATAACAGGCCAATCCCAGTGAATCAAACCAGCCACATAACAGATCCATTCCAGTGAATCAAACCAGCCATATAACAGATCCATTCCAGTGAATCAAACCAGCCACATAACAGATCTATTCCAGTGAATTAAACCAGCCACATAACAGATCTATTCCAGTGAATCAAACCAGCCACATAACAGATCCATTCCAGTGAATGAAACCAGCCACATAACAGATCCATTCCAGTGAATTAAACCAGCCACATAACAGACCCATTCCAGTGAATTAAACTGGCCACATAACAGGCCCTTCCCAGGGAACCTAACTAGTCACATAACAGGCCAATCCCAGTGAATCAAACCAGCCATATAACAGATCCATTCCAGTGAATCAAACCAGCCACATAATAGATCCATTCCAGTGAATCAAACCAGCCACATAACAGATCTATACCAGTGAATCAAATCAGCCACATAACAGATCCATTCCAGTGAATGAAACCAGTCACATAACAGATCCATTCCAGTGATTCAAACCAGCCACATAACAGATCCATTCTAGTGAATCAAACCAGCCACATAACAGATCCATTCCAGTGAATCAAACCAGCCACATATCAGGCCCATTCCAGTGAATCAAACCAGCCACATAACAGGCCCATTCCAGTGAATCCAACCAGCCACATAACAGGCCCATTCCAGTGAATCAAACCAGCCACATAACAGGCCCATTCCAGTGAATCAAACCAGCCACATAACAGGCCCATTCCAGTGAATTAAACCAGCCACATAACAGGCCTATTCCAGTGAATCAAACCAGTCACATAACAGGCCCATTCCAGTGAATCAAACCAGCCACATAACAGGCCTATTCCAGTGAATCAAACCAGCCACATAACAGGCCTATTCCAGTGAATCAAACCAGTCACATAACAGGCCTATTCCAGTGAATCAAACAAGTCACATAACAGGCCTATTCCAGTGAATCAAACCAGTCACATAACAGGCCTATTGCAGTGAATCAAACCAGTCACATAACAGGCCAATCCCAGTGAATCAAAACCAGCCACATAACAGATATATTCCAGTGAATCAAACCAGCCACATAACAGATCCATTCCAGTGAATCAAACCAGCCACATAACAGATCCATTCCAGTGAATTAAACCAGCCACATAACAGATCCATTCCAGTGAATTAAACCAGCCACATAGCAGGCCCTTCCCAGGGAACCTAACTAGTCACATAGCAGGCCAATCCCAGTAAATACAACCAGCCACATAGCAGATCCATTCCAGTGAATTAAACCAGCCACATAACAGATCCATTCCAGTGAATCAAACCAGCCACATACCGGTAACAGATCCATTCCAGTGAATCAAACCAGCCACATAATAGATCCATTCCAGTGAATTAAACCAACCACATAGCAGGCCTATTCCAGTAAATCAAACAAGCCACATAACAGATCCATTCCAGTGAATTAAACCAGTCACATAACAGATCCATTCCAGTGAATTAAACCAGCCACATAACAGATCCATTCCAGTGAATTAAACCAGCCACATAACAGATCCATTCCAGTGAATTAAACTGGCCACATAACAGGCCCTTCCCAGGGAACCTAACTAGTCACATAACAGGCCAATCCCAGTGAATCAAACCAGCCACATAACAGATCCATTCCAGTGAATCAAACCAGCCATATAACAGATCCATTCCAGTGAATCAAACCAGCCACATAACAGATCTATTCCAGTGAATTAAACCAGTCACATAACAGATCTATTCCAGTGAATCAAACCAGCCACATAACAGATCCATTCCAGTGAATGAAACCAGCCACATAACAGATCCATTCCAGTGAATTAAACCAGCCACATAACAGACCCATTCCAGTGAATTAAACTGGCCACATAACAGGCCCTTCCCAGGGAACCTAACTAGTCACATAACAGGCCAATCCCAGTGAATCAAACCAGCCATATAACAGATCCATTCCAGTGAATCAAACCAGCCACATAACAGATCCATTCCAGTGAATCAAACCAGCCACATAACAGATCTATTCCAGTGAATCAAACCAGCCACATAACAGATCCATTCCAGTGAATGAAACCAGCCACATACCCGTAAAAGACCCATTCCAGTGAATCAAACCAGCCACATAACAGATCCATTCTAGTGAATTAAACCAGCCACATAACAAGCCTATTCCAGTGAATCAAACCAGCCACATAACAGATCCATTCCAGTGAATGAAACCAGTCACATAACAGATCCATTCCAGTGATTCAAACCAGCCACATAACAGATCCATTCCAGTGAATCAAACCAGCCACATATCAGGCCCATTCCAGTGAATCAAACCAGCCACATAACAGGCCCATTCCAGTAAATCCAACCAGCCACATAACAGGCCCATTCCAGTGAATCAAACCAGCCACATAACAGGTCCATTCCAGTGAATCAAACCAGCCACATAACAGGCCCATTCCAGTGAATTAAACCAGCCACATAACAGGCCTATTCCAGTGAATCAAACCAGTCACATAACAGGCCCATTCCAGTGAATCAAACCAGCCACATAACAGGCTCATTCCAGTGAATCAAACCAGCCACATAACAGGCCTATTCCAGTGAATCAAACCAGTCACATAACAGGCCTATTCCAGTGAATCAAACAAGTCACATAACAGGCCTATTCCAGTGAATCAAACCAGTCACATAACAGGCCTATTGCAGTGAATCAAACCAGTCACATAACAGGCCTATTGCAGTGAATCAAACCAGTCACATAACACGCCCATCCCAGTGAATATGCTTATTGATTGTAATTTGTGTGTTAGGGGTATCGGTTGTGCCTCTTTCTACCGTTTTGATATTTGATTTTGGGATTGTTTTGACTGTATGGTATTTTTCTGTTTTTCATTTTTATTGCAAAGGTGTTCACGTCATAAATGTATATTATCCTTTACATGTGCAGCAGTATTATATCAGCCATTACTATTTCAGATTCGGATGGAGAATCAAATGCGGACAGAAATTCTAACTTGAACGAATTTCCACCATACAGAGCTGTTGGTGAAATTATATGTAAGTTTTCTTAATCGTTAATACTAACATTTCCGTTTTTTTTTAAATTAAAATGAAAATGGACACTGATAGTATGAAAAATTATCTATTACATTTACATAGTTCATTTCGTGTGGTGTGCATTAAAGTAGATATCTACGTTTTTATCCAATGAAATGTTATTTGCCAAATCAACATAAGAACAGCTTGTAGATATCAAAGGGGTAACCAGAAATCGTAAATCGAATAAAGTTAGGCAATATAATGACCCCAAAAAAAAGACAAAATGACAAATAACTATCTACAAAACACCACACAAAAACAACAGATTGAGTAACGCGAACCCCACTAAGGTTATAATTAGAAATCATGTTGATTTTAAATTGGACTAAAACAAACATTTTTTCTTCGTTTCGTTTAAGGTCCAGAATTTTCATTTGATATGAAAAGTACATATCACCAATATGAATTGTCAGAGGATTACAAAACCTTACAAAACCAAAAGTCAAGAAGACCTTATTCACGTGATCTATCGTCTGCCTTCCGGAATTACAGAGGAACAATAACAACGAAACCTCTTGGAAAAACGAACCAGCATTATTTTGAATGTTCGGTCCATTTTTTTGTTAAGCGTCAATTAAGACAAGATTTAATATTTGAAATTGGTTTGGCTCGCAAATCTGAGATCGACTTGAATTATACTTTAGACAACCATGCGCTTGCGTGGACATTCTGTGCACGCCGGTGTAACATTTGCCGCACAATATGTCTTCAATGTTGGAACAATGGACAACGCCTTTTCCACACTCCGGCAACTGAAAGTTCACCTCCGGGTACAACTTTGAAGAAAACATACGGATTTCTGCTTGACACCCGCAACAAACAATGGATCATTGTCGACGCTAAAAATAGGAAATTCATCTTCCGTTTCCGAAATGTCGACGTCAGCCGTCCGTTATGGCCAACATTTGGCGCTTACAACCCAGACTTGGTGAATGTCACGTTAACAGTCCACAGTGGCAGAGAAATAACAACGGTGTTGGAAGTTCCTTTTGACTTATAGTGTAATCAAGAAAGTAGACTGTCAGCGTTGGTTGAAATATATATTTTGTATATGTATTTATAACTCGACTTAAAGATATTTATATGAATGCAAGCTACTCTTTGTAATATTAACTTACATGGAATTATCACGAATGTATCACAGATCACCCTTTTCCATCAAACTAGTTTAACACCGCCACTTTTATTGAAGTGCATGTACCAAGCCAGGAATGTGAGTGGTCATATGTGTGAAAGAGGGGGGAATTTTACCTGTTTCTGCAATTTTTCTATTATACATGTATTTTGAAAAAATACCGACGGTGTTGTGATTTCTGTTTTTCATTTGATTCCCCAAAATACTTACATGATGATTTCATTTTGTCCTTCAATTCCGAACCACTGAAATAGAAGATTGGAAATAATTCTCTGACCTTAATTGAAAAAAAAATCGTTTAGTCATGTCCGAATCTTTATATAATTCTTTGAGGGTTGTGTATTAAATTGATTTTAATCTACGTAAACAATAAGAACAAAGAAGGGTCTCTACTACCACTATTTTAAGATGTGAGGATTGTATCCACCAATCATCCACATACTTAGTGGGAAAATCCCAGGGTCTATGACATTATCTTCAAATATGTTGAACAATTTAATCGTTTACAAAATGGAAACAAAAGACAAGGACGGAAATAAACATGTAAGTGATAGACAGTACCGATAAAATTTATCATTTAGTTCAATATCTAAAATATCATTGCAATTCGTACATTTCAATATATTCATATACGTACACATATTATACATGTTTGATTCTTGATGAACAGCATCGTTGGTGTTAGCGTGCTCGTCTTGAGTACGGTAGATGGTAGGTTCGAGCCACGGTCGGGTAAAACCAATGACTATAACATTGGTATTTGTACGCATAATTAAGGAGTAAGATCAAAGTAAAGACTGGTCGGTTCGGAGTCATAATAATGTGTCCAAGTGGAGCTACATGTCTACCGGCAAACTTGTTTCAGAGAGCTAGCACTATAAAAATACAAGGTGTTGTTCTAGAACAAAGTGGACCTCATTATCTCATTGAAAATTAACTTGTTCTCGCCATGCTATAGGTAAAAAATTGCTGAGTTGGCGTTAAACGACAATCACTAAAAAGTCTCTGGATCCGCAAAATGACTTACTCACTTACTCTTGATTCTTATGTTCTTATTTTGAGAATCATCCAATCAAAAACGTTGTTTACTATATGGCAAGTCCTCTTTAAATAACTACACTTGACATTCAAATCATGGCTAATGAGTGTGTAATGTTGCTTAACGCCAAGTAAGCATATTTTTATCTATATTATGACGAGAACAAATTACTTTTTATGATGGTGTCTGTATTTTAATAAACCAATGTGCTTATTAAAATTGTATTGTACTATTTCACTGAAACATCACTCCACAGGTAGACACGTCACTCCGTTCGAACACATTATACTGAATTCGAGCCAACTAGATTTTGCGCTTACTCCTTAATCTACAGGGGCTCACTTAAAGCAAGGATTTGTATAGTACTAATCCTTGCTTAAAGGCATACAGGCTGTCAGAATTGAAAATTTTTTTATATTAAAAGTTGCCAATATTCAATGTTTTATACTAATTGCAGTTGAAATTTTTCATAATATCATACGTAAATTGCCTAGAACGAAGGAAATACGTTGCTGCTTGATTTTCTTGCATCCAGTAAAGAATTCAATGTTGACTCGCGCAATATTCATACGACCTGACAGTGAACTCATTCGGGAAAGCGTTTGCGCATGTGCGATATTGTTTGGTGATGAAGAAAATGTGCACATGGTACCAATCGAATCGTGGAAGAACAAAAACATTGACGGATTCTACACGAAAAGGACACAAAAAGGAGGATTCAGCAAGCTTTGTGTAAAAATAAAAAAAAAATGTTATATCGACCTACTCCATTTTTCAACATGTAAGCATAATTTAGTATTTTGTACTCTTTGTAATATTAACTTACATGGAATTATCACGAATGTATCGCAGATCACCCTTTTCCAACAAACTAGTTTAACACCGCCACTTTTATTGAAGTGCATGTACCAAGCCAGGAATGTGAGTGGTCATATGTGTGAAAGAGGGAGGAATTTTACCTGTTTCTGCAATTTTTCTATTATACATGTATTTTGAAAAAATACCGACGGTGTTATGATTTCTGTTTTTCATTTGATTCCCCAAAATACTTACATGATGATTTCATTTTGTCCTTCAATTCCGAACCACTGAAATAGAAGATTGGAAATAATTCTCTGACCTTAATTGAAAAAAAAATCGTTTAGTCATGTCCGAATCTTTATATAATTCTTTGAGGATTGTGTATTAAATTGATTTTAATCTACGTAAACAATAAGAACAAAGAAGGGTCTCTACTACCACTATTTTAAGATGTGAGGATTGTATCCACCAATCATCCACATACTTAGTGGGAAAATCCCATGGTCTATGACATTATCTTCAAATATGTTGAACAATTTAATCGTTTACAAAATGGAAACAAAAGACAAGGACGGAAATAAACATGTAAGTGATAGACAGTACCGATAAAATTTATCATTTAGTTCAATATCTAAAATATCATTGCAATTCGTACATTTCAATATATTCATATACGTACACATATTATACATGTTTGATTCTTGATGAACAGCATCGTTGGTGTTAGCGTGCTCGTCTTGAGTACGGTAGATGGTGGGTTCGAGCCACGGTCGGGTAAAACCAATGACTATAACATTGGTATTTGTACGCATAATTAAGGAGTAAGATCAAAGTAAAGACTGGTCGGTTCGGAGTCATAATAATGTGTCCAAGTGGAGCTACATGTCTACCGGCAAACTTGTTTCAGAGAGCTAGCACTATAAAAATACAAGGTGTTGTTCTAGAACAAAGTGGACCTCATTATCTCATTGAAAATTAACTTGTTCTCGCCATGCTATAGGTAAAAAATTGCTGAGTTGGCGTTAAACGACAATCACTAAAAAGTCTCTGGATCCGCAAAATGACTTACTCACTTACTCTTGATTTCAATCAAAAACGTTGTTTACTATATGACAAGTCCTCTTTAAATAACTACACTTGACATTCAAATCATGGCTAATGAGTGTGTAATGTTGCTTAACGCCAAGTAAGCATATTTTTATCTATATTATGACGAGAACAAGTTACTTTTTATGATGGTGTCTGTATTTTAATAAACCAATGTGCTTATTAAAATTGTATTGTACTATTTCACTGAAACATCACTCCGCAGGTAGACACGTCACTCCGTTCGAACACATTATACTGAATTCGAGCCAACTAGATTTTGCGCTTACTCCTTAATCTACAGGGGCTTACTTAAAGCAAGGATTTGTATAGTACTAATCCTTGCTTAAAGGCATACAGGCTGTCAGAATTGAAATTTTTTTATATTAAAAGTTGCCAATATTCAATGTTTTATACTAATTGCAGTTGAAATTTTTCATAATATCATACGTAAATTGTCTAGAACGAAGGAAATACGTTGCTGCTTGATTTTCTTGCATCCAGTAAAGAATTCAATGTTGACTCGCGCAATATTCATACGACCTGACAGTGAACTCATTCGGGAAAGCGTTTGCGCATGTGCGATATTGTTTGGTGATGAAGAAAATGTGCACATGGTACCAATCGAATCGTGGAAGAACAAAAACATTGACGGATTCTACACGAAAAGGACACAAAAAGGAGGATTCAGCAAGCTTTGTGTAAAAAAGAAAAAAAAATGTTATATCGACCTACTCCATTTTTCAACATGTAAGCATAATTTAGTATTTTGACAGTAGAATTGCATCGTCTTTTTTATATATTCTTTTTTTCAGGAGAAAACGCTAGGTAATATCTCTTTTAAATTAGAGACTAAAATAATGAATTTCATGTCTGTTTTTTTCTAAAAAAATATAATCAAGTCAACTCAAGTGTAATACAATTTGTTTACAATTTTCCCCTTATCGGGCCCCTTTGCAGAGTTTGGGTTTGTTTTTATTGATTTCATCACGTATTTCCGATTTTAAGTGTCATTCTTACTAAATACCATTATATATAGATATATTTCTTAAATTATATTAATTCTAACGAATTTACATGCAACATGCTTTCTCGGTTATTTATTGCAGTTATCAGTGTTCGGCAAACTTCGGAACTGCATCCGACTTATGATTAGGTCGTGTTAATGGCGATTCCAACAACAGACATTCGAATTCTTTTCAATAATTACGACATTATAGCATATTTTTAAACCTGGCTTTTTGTTCAGAACATTTTATTAGTATATAAAACATCGAATATTGGCAACTATTAATATAAACAAAAAAAATCAATTCTGACAGCCTGTATGCCTTTAAGGTGATATATCTAGTTTTTACTATCCAATGCCATTTTTATGGTCTTTGGTGTTGATCCCACAGAGGAAAAAACACAAGGACCAACAAACATAATTCCAATTACTTATTAATTTGAGTGTCCCCCTTACAGAATGCTGTGTGGTCGAATACAGATGTATATATAAATGATGGTAGTTAATATGATCTTGAATTTCGAAATATATTAGTAAATCTCAGCAATACAAGACAATATAAGATTTCTGGATAAGAGAATTAGAAATCTCGTTGAGATTAGACTTCCGAAGAAATGTTCTGCTCTGTATATCCAATGAAACAATCGCAGCCAAGTTTGGAGAACTATTGTCGTCTTCAAAAAACAAAAAACAAACTAAGCCATTTTCATTTCCATTAGATTATCTCCTTTTGTACATTCATTACATTAGCACCACCCTCTTCTCCCTTAGAGTCGCGATGCCCAAATCTCCTCGCTATTTTGCGCTTCAAATCCCGATGGGCATTCCTTCCATTCAGACCACCCTCTTTACCCCTCGAGTCGTCATGCCGCCCTCTCGAATTTGCACTGCAAAAAACATGCTGTAATGGATTTACTCAGGAATAAAATTATTGGTAATGTGGCTAAACAAACCTTAGAGAAAACCGAAAAGGTAATCAAGAATAGAAAATCCAGAGACACAACACTGACAACATTGGTCAGACAAGACACAAGACGAAGACAAACAAAACATAAAAACACAACACAGAAACCTAAAAAGATAGCAACACAGACTCCACCAAAAAAACAGTCGTGAATCCATGTGCTCGCAAAACTGTTAAACCATTTCAGATGATTCCTTTATGTTGAATTATGTTCCATTAAAGGAATCGATGGATTATTATTTCAGAATCAAACTGTGCCAATTACACCAATAAAGTTGCACCCAGAATTTTCAATTACAAAAAGGAATAGAGGACTTTGTCGTAGAGGACTACTTACAGAATTCAATTAATTGTGAGCGTTCCATTCTCCATTTAAAAAAAAGAAATTATGATGGTCTGAATCAGTCGACTTCTTTTTCTTCTTATAATAATGTTTGTCCCTTGCTCTAATTAACCGTTGGATGTCTGCTGTAATCCATGTATTTCCGTTTTTTATCTCTTGTGATTTTCTGTGGTATGTTGTTAGTAATACTGATTTCTAAGTTGTTTTTATGAAGTAGTCCCTTAGTTCTTGCTCACTACTTTGTTCTTGACCCATCATCTTAATTACTTCGTCCTTGATGGTTGGTATGTTGTTTTTGATGTCATTCCATATTGCGTTTTTGAACAATGGTATCTTCTTCAGCTGTGCTTCTTGTTGGTGCTGTGTCAATGCCATGCCTGGAGATAGTCCACGTATTGATCATATTCTGTTGAAGCTGTTTGATGATGAGATCAAGTATCTTTGATACTCGTGGTATTCTACCATTTGTATTAGTAAAGGGGTGTATATTTACACATTGCTTTTTTGGTTTCAAGAATTTTGTTTTCCATTCACACCCTGGTATGTTAAAGTCACCAGCTGATCTAATGTGGTATTATTTTATTTTCCATTCACATCCTGGTATGTTAAAGTCACCAGCTGATCTAATGTGGTATTATTTTGTTTTATATTCACATCCTGGTAGGTTGAAGTCACCAGCTGACCTAATGTGGTATATTTTGTTTTCCATTCACATCCTGGTATGCTGAAGTCACCAGCTGATCTAATGTGGTATATTTTGTTTTCCATTCATATCCTGGTATTTTGAAGTCACCAGCTGATCTAATGTGGTATTATTTTGTTTTCCATTCACACCATGTTAAAGTCACCAGCTGATCTAATGTGGTATTATTTTGTTTTCCATTCACACCCTGGTATGTTGAAGTCACCAGCTGATCTAATGTGGTACATTTTGTATTATTTTGTTTTCCATTCACATCCTGGTATGTTGAAGTCACCAGCTGATCTAATGTGGCATTATTTTGTTTTCCATTCACATCCTGGTATGTTAAAGTCACCAACTGATATAATGTGTTATTATTTTGTTTTCCATTCACATCCTGGTATGTTGAAGTCACCAGCTGATCTAATGTGGTATTATTTTGTTTTCCATTCACATCCTGGTATGTTGATGTCACCAGCTGATCTAATGTGGTATTATTTTGTTTTCCATTCACATCCTGATATGTTGAAGTCACCAGCTGATCTAATGTGGTATTATTTTGCTTTCCATTCACATCCTGGTATGTTGAAGTTACCAGCTGATCTAATGTGGTAGATTTTGTTTTCCATTCACATCCTGGTATGTTAAAGTCACCAGCTGATCTAATGTGGTATATTTTGTTTTTCATTCACATCCTGGTAGGCTGAAATCACCAGCTGATCTAATATGGTATTATTTTGTTTTCCATTCACATCCTGGTAGGCTGAAGTCACCAGCTGATCTTATGTGGTATATTTTGTTTTCCATTCACATCATGGTATGTTGAAGTCACCAGCTGATCTAATGTGGTATTATTTTGTTTTCCATTCACATCCTGGTATGTTAAAGTCACCAGCTGATCTAATGTGGTATATTTTGTTTTCCATTCACATCCTGGTAGGCTGAAGTCACCAGTTGATCTAATGTTGTATATTTTGTTTTCCATTCACATCCTGGTATACTGAAGTCACCAGCTGATCTAATGTGGTATTATTTTGTTTTCCATTCACATCCTGGTATGTTCAAGTCACCAGCTGATCTAATGTGGTATATTTTGTTTTCCATTCACATCCTGGTATGTTCAAGTCACCAGCTGATCTAATGTGGTATATTTTGTTTTCCATTCACATCCTGGTAGGCTGAAGTCACCAGCTGATCTAACGTTGTATATTTTGTTTTCCATTCACATCCTGGTATACTGAAGTCACCAGCTGATCTAATGTGGTATTATTTTGTTTTCCATTCACATCCTGGTATGTTCAAGTCACCAGCTGATCTAATGTGGTATATTTTGTTTTCCATTCACATCCTGGTATGTTCAAGTCACCAGCTGATATAATGTGGTATATTTTGTTTTCCATTCACATCCTGGTAGGCTGAAGTCACCAGCTGATCTAATGTGGTATATTTTGTTTTCCATTCACATTCTGGTAGACTGAAGTCACCAGCTGATCTAATGTGGTATATTTTGTTTTCCATTTTATTATTGATGGGACATACTTGATTTAGATTTTTCACAAATTCTAAATGGTTTTGGATTGTAATACAACTGAAGTAAATTGCCAGTAATTACGTTTTATATGTTCAACAATTTCAAAATCTTTATCATACCATTTCACAATTTGTTAGTACGAAAGGTACGAAGATATCAAAAGGCAATCAGAAGCCACAAAACGAAGACGGAAAGACAATTGAATGGCTTATTGTTTTATAAGGACAAATGACAATAAATGATCTTAAAAAACATTACACAGAAAACTAAACACAGAGCACCAAGAACCCCACAAAAACTCGGGGGTGACCCCAGGTGCTCCGAAAGGCAAGTAACTCCGATACGTCAGCGGAAGCCGTCGTGTTATGGGACAGGTGTTGTTATGTATGCGTTTTCATTCGACAACCTCCATTATTTCTTTACTTTTGAAATATATTACATCTATCCATGTTTCTGTGCCAGATAATGTCTAGATTTAAGGTAAAAGGTCAAATTCATTTAGGAATCGATATCAACTACATTTTTGTATATAAAATTGTAGTTTAAAAATATGTGTATTTAAAAAATATGAAATAAAGCAAGTATTTCAAGGCTAAAATGCACCAGTAAGTTGATATCCTTCCAAGGTTGACCCATGAAAGCATTTCCGCTTATTTCCAATGTTGTCCTTGAAGTGTATATCACTTAAATTACATGAATGATAAGAGGAAGCATGGCATAAATTGAATTGATATTAATGACATTTCCTTATTTTTCTCTATGTTCTTTTACAGCAGATTTGAATGCGTCATGGTCATTTATTGTTTTTATGCTATTTGGAAGCGTGTTCCATTCTTTAAAGAAAAAAAGATGAAGAATACACGCCTTTAATTTTTGCAACTACGAAATTGAATTGATTCGATCTAGTGTTATATCCCTGGTGTTCATCGACTTTTCTAGAATTGTCTTTTAAAAATGCTCTGATACTTGTTGTTGTAGATTTTATGTGCGTGTCCTATTCTTGATTGTTTTACTCTATTTTCAATGTTAACGCTATGAACAGTTTAATCAATGATTATCAACGTTATGAACAGTTTAATCAATGATTATCAACGTTATGAACAGTTTAATCAGTGATTGTCAACGTTATGAACAGTTTAATCAGTGATTGTCGACGTTATGAACAGTTTAATCAGTGAATGTCAACGCTATGAACAATTTAATCATTGATTGTCAACGCTATCAACAGTTTAATCGGTGATTGTCAACGTTATGAACAGTTTAATCAGTGATTGTCAACGCTATGAACAGTTTAATCAGTGATTGTCAACGCTATGAACAGTTTAATCAGTGATTGTCAACGCTATGAACAGTTTAATCAGTGATTGTCAACAAGTCCACCAATATCAATACAATGAACAATCACCCATCATCTCAATTCACTGAAAATAATATAAGTAAACATAGAAACCAAATGATGTACTCAGTGATACTCTTACATTCATCACTGTAGCGGATAACATATTTTATTATACTTCATGTATGTAAGCTGTAATTTTATTGGATAAGAGGAGGGTAACATTCTGCTCTGACACATGGCTCAGCGGGTAACAATTTTTTTACTGTCACCCTCTTATTTAGAGCCTCAATTTGATGATTATGAATCAATTGAAATATTAAAATGAAGAAAAAAAACATCATTGCAAACGAGAAAGTGAAAACATTCAGTATAATAAATTAAACAAGGGCAACGCAAAGCGTGGCGTATCCCCTCGCCTAAAAATTAGACCCTGTGACCTTGACCTTTGAACTTGAAAATCAATAGGGTTCCAGATTCTCCTAAGGACTATGTATGTACCAAGTGTGGTCAAAATCCATTGAAGGATGTTGATTCTAGAGTGTTCACAAGGATGTTACGAAAGGACGGAAGGAAGGAAGGAAGGAAGGACGGACGGACAGACGGTAGCGTTACTATATCCCTTCGCAACTTCGTTGGCGAGGGGATAATAACATATAGTTGAGAGGGTGATAGATGAGATTGTTACCCTTCGAAAAAGACATTGTCAACCTCGGCTTCTCCTCAGTTGACAATGTTTTTCTCAGGGTAACAATCTGATCTATCACCCTCTCAACTATATATTGATGTATAATTAGACACTATACCATGTATATGTTATCTATTATTTGTCAAAAATAGCAAATCAATATTGACACATGTGTGATCATATGATGTGTATTAAAACACAGTCCAACACATGTAGTTTTGACAACAAGCACCGTATATAAGACATAATACCAGAGACATGTGTATTTAAAACATAGTTTAAGATATTATGCATTGTTAATGTCTCTGGTAATACGCCGCGGTCCAAATTTCCGTTGGAGTTTGTTTTTTGTTTTTGTTTTTTGTGTTCCTTTATTTTTATTTTATTATTTATTTTTTCGTTTTGTTTTGTTTGTTTCTATCGATGTCTATTAGTTGAAATAATGATGTGTATAAGAAACTAACTTACCTGACTCAAAGTCAAGACAAAAGGACTGCACTCTTCTTACTGGTATGAGCTCGTTAACCTTGTTGAAGACCTGAAAAATAAGAGGCAAATAATTACTATACACTCATATTTAAATATGTGGTATAATTGTCTTAATTACTTGTATTTATTACATATCAACAGATAAGACACTTGACTTAAATTATAATAAAGAAGATAACAGGAAGAGTCAACAATGCAGAACACCACAACAAGATATACCAATATATTAGTATCTTCTTGATGATGATAGTACCTTAGCGAGTGTGTATGCGAGATATATAGTCAGGAGCACACTGAATTGACAATTCTAGCAAGCAATTTTAAATGCGTTATTATTTGAACTTACTGCTTTGTAGTCTCTCTTCTTTCTTCTGGTCATCAGCACGAACAGTAGTGGTACTTACTTCATACAGTCATCTTTCTGGATAAAGGCGTGTATACTGAAGAGCTGGGTAAATGGTTTCTGCACGACTTTAAAGGTTCCATCCATATACCATCTTTTAGCTGACTGAAGGAGGATAAGTTGGTCTTCGGTGGCAACCATGATGTGACGTTTGGTACCAACGGTGATGTCTCCAACTAAAAAGTCATCACACTGCAGGAAGTCAGTATCAATCTGAAATAGAAAGAAAAATATAAAAATCTTACGCCAGACTTGTCAAATCTAACGCATTTTGCCTGAGTTCACACATTTTAATCTAAAAATTTCATATATATTTTAATCTAAAAATTTCATATTATATATTTTTTATCTCATGTTATTAGGACATCCACACATATTACAGTAATGCAATCCCGTTTATTTACCTAAGGTTCAGATGCAAATGACTCTTCAGTTGCTTCTTCAGCCACCTCTGGCTCAGAGCACGCTGTACAGGTGAAATCTTGATCTGTCCAGTTTCTGTACTGTTCCAGAGTAACATCTGAAATATATAGAGAGAAAAATAACTATGATGTATAGATTCTGTGATTAAATTTGAATATGTGAAAAGTACAAGGCATCTTTTTATACTGGTTATTACACGATATCAAAGTTACTTAAATAAATCTGATATAAGAACTTGTTATAGATCATATAAGGTACAACAAAAATATCCACACTTATCCACTCAAAACAGAATATACCAGTGGATTTTCAGATTTTTTACCTTCGTTTTGACTTTTCTGAACACACGTAAACATAGTGCATTGACGAAAATTTAAAACAATATTGATTATTTGTAAATACAAGTTATGAAATATACTTAAATAAAAATTTTAAATACATTAAAACTCAGTATACTTTTAAAAAAAAGTACAAAAGATCGCCACATAAAATGATAAACAGAATATGCTACCGGATTTTATTTTTACTTAAGAGATTTTTCAACTCCTTATAAAGCATTTTTAGTGCATACACATGGATGGAAACAATGCAATAACGAGTGACTGGATACGAAAAATATACAAAAATATATAACAATGACATACCTGAACCACACACACGATGTTGCCAGTTAACACAGGAGTCACACTCTAGAGTTTGCTGCCGCGGTCTGACAGGTCTGGAACACACACACGATGTTGCCAGTTGGCACAGGAGTCACACTCTAGAGCGTGCTGCCGCGGTCTGACAGGTCTGGAACACACACACGATGTTGCCAGTTGGCACAGGAGTCACACTCTAGAGCGTGCTGCCGCGGTCTGACAGGTCTGGAACACACACACGATGTTGCCAGTTAGCACAGGAGTCACACTCTAGAGCTTGCTGCCGCGGTCTGACAGGTCTGGAACACACACACGATGTTGCCAGTTAGCACAGGAGTCACACTCTAGAGCTTGCTGCCGCGGTCTGACAGGTCTGGAACACACACACGATGTTGCCAGTTAGCACAGGAGTCACACTCTAGAGCTTGCTGCTGCAGTCTGACAGGTCTGGAACACACACACGATGTTGCCAGTTGGCACAGGAGTCACACTCTAGAGCGTGCTGCCGCGGTCTGACAGGTCTGGAACACACACACGATGTTGCCAGTTAGCACAGGAGTCACACTCTAGAGCTTGCTGCCGCGGTCTGACAGGTCTGGAACACACTACACATGGTTTCTCCTTCTGCTTCTGCCTTTTAATGGCCACCATCAACTAGTTGATTGTTCTGCCATTGGAGTGCTCATGTAAATTTATAGAATGTTAAAATACTGACGGGTCAGTAGTATGTATATTTAAAACTATGTACAGTTCCATTTTCTAATGTGGAAGTTGGCTAACTTGTGCTTTGAAAGCAACAAGTGTTGTGGCGGCTGCTGTGTTTGTAGGTAGCGAATTCCAATCTCGGATAGTTCGCGGGAAGAAGGAATACTTTCTATAGTCGCTGTTGCTGGATGGTACTTGGAAAGATAGCGGATGCATGTTTCTGGTGGTTCTTTTTGGTGGTACAAGTATTTCCTCTTTGCTAATAGCGACATCTTCGTGGTGTGTTTTGTATAGCATGTGTAACCGAGCATCACGTCTTCTGTGTTGTAGACTAGTGATTTCCATTTAAGTGTGTCAAGCATGGAATCGACACTTGATCTGTTGCCTTGTTGGTTACAAACGTATCTGGCACCTCTACGATGGACCATTTCTAGAGTATGAATATCTTTTTGTGTGTAAGGATCCCATACAGTTGAGGCGTATTCCACTATTGGTCTTACTAGTGAGTTGTACGCATTTTGTTTTACAGTTGTTGATCCGATGTTAAGGTTACGTCGTAGGAATCCTAGTGTCTTATTTGCTTTGCCGCATATTGAGTTGATGTGTTTGGTCCAACGAAGGTCTGATGAAATTAGACAGCCCAGATATTTGGCACTTTCAACGTTTCTAAGGTGTTTCCATGTAGACTGTAATTGTATTTGATTGGATTTGGTTTCCTGCTTATTGTTAGGACATTGCATTTGCCAGGGTGGAATTCCATTTTCCATTTCTTCTCCCAAATGTCTAGCTTGTTAAGGTCTGTCTGGAGTGCTAGGGCATCATTCTCAGATGTTATAGTTAGGTACGCTATGGTGTCATCTGCGAAGAGCCTAACTGTTGATTTTAGACCTTGTGGCATATCGTTGATATAGAATAGGAACAGGAACAGGCTAGGTCCTAACACTGATCTTCTGGTACACCTGAGTCAACGCTGACGTAATCTGATATTACGCCGTCTACAACTACCGTCTGTGATTTATCGTGTAGGAAGTTTTTTTTATCCAGTTGTTAGTTTTATCACGGTTTCCATAGTGTTCTAGCTTGTGGACTGTGACTCACTTTGTCAAAGGCTTTAGAGAAATCCATGATAAGAACATCTGTTTGCTTCCCTGATGCCATATTGTTGCTGGTTTCGTCGATGAATTCAATTAGCTGAGTCTCACATGATCGTTTGCTCCTGAAGCCATGTTGTAGCGGATATAAAATGTTATTTCTGTCGGCATGGCCCATAATGTGGCTTGTTATTATGTGCTCCATTAATTTGCAGCATATGCAGGTGGGTGAGATAGGTCGGTAGTTCTCAGCTTTGTAGCGATCACCCTTTTTGTACACGGGGCTGACATTGGCACTTCTCCAATCAGGTGGAACTTCTCCTGTCTCGAGTGATCTTCTGTATATAATAGTCAGGATTGGAGCGATTTCTGCTGCAAGTTCTTTTAATATTTTTGGCCTGATATTATCTGGTCCTGCTGCTTTATTTGGATTTAATTTTTGTAGTAGCTTGAGGACGCCAGCGCATGTTATGTTTATTTCTGGAGTTGATGGGAATTGTCCATTCATTTGACATTTTTTGTTGAATTGTTCTTTAGTGATGTTAATTTTTTCAGAGAATGCTGACTGGAACTGTTTATTCAAGATGTTTGATTGGTCAGTTGGGTCTGAGTGGAGGAGACCATCACTTCGTAATGGTGTGATGCCTTTACGGTCTGTACGTTTATGCTTGAAATACATGTATGTCTAAAACCTCTTCATACTAGAGTATTGATTGTCATTTTCCTGTGGAGTTACTATTTCTTCAATATAGTTCCAGTACGCCCGCCTGAGTTCCTTCTGTACTTTCCGTTTGATGTCTTTCAATTTCTTTGCAGTGGTGGTATTTCCAGATTTCTTGTTCTGCTTGTACAGCCTATCTCTTTTAAGAGTAAGTTTCCTTATATCAGGTGTTATCCATGGTAGGCTTTCTTTGGTTTTTGCTATCTTATGTGGCACATGTTTTTTCACTATTTCTTCAAGATGGTTTTTGAAGACGCACCACATTTCATTTACGCATGTTTTCATATTGTCTAACTCATTTAATTTATCCATTAGGCCTGCTAGTTCCTCTTTCATTGTATCCCATTTCGCCTTTTTATATAGTGGTATACTGCAGGGCTTTTGTATTTTCTTTTTGATTTTCAGATCTACTTCTGCAAATACAATGTCATGATCTGAGATTCCTGGTAATGTATGAACTCTAGTAATACATGACGGGTTGTTTGATATTACAAGCTCAAGTGTATTTTCGCCCCTTGTTGGCTCTTCTACCATTTGAGCTAAGCCATTGTCGTTTAGCATATCTATGAATTTATGATGATTCTTTGGACATGGTGTATTTGGTTTTAAATTTTTGGTTTTCCATATCCATCCAGGTAGATTGAAGTCACCTGCTATGATTATGTTTGAGTTGGTATTCCGGCAAGCTCTGTTTAGGCTAATGGGTAAGATATCATGGAAGAAATGAATGAAAGCTATAGTCATAGTTCCTTTTTTATAGCCACAGCGCGGCAGAGCAAAGACTTTCAAATTAATTAGCTTGAGTTTTAAGTTCTTGTATGTTTTTACTACACTTGATTTTATAAATTGTTCAAATTAATTGGCGATATCAAACGAAACAAAAAAAAAATAGCTTGGGTGTAGCTTAATTTAGAGTACAATCAAAGACTTGTACACTAATGAGTACTAACTGCTATATACATATAATCATCATTTTAAAAATTCAAACATCAGAATTTTTTGTGTAATAAAGAAATCAATGTACTCGTTTACACACAAAAAATTCTAATGTTTGAATTTTTAAAATTAAAATCGATCAAAAACATTTTGAAATGATAAACAATTTCAGTTCAAAAGTATTTAATTTCAAATGGTGCCAAATCGACTTTTAATTTAGGGCCGGATCGACTTGGGGCCGAATCGACTTGGGAACGGAACGACCTGAATTCCAATAGATGACAAACAGAATTAGAGAAAAAATGAGAGAAATTACTACTCTTAATTTACCGAAGACCACGAAATACAGATTACCAATTTTCCGATTATTAATAAAACAATAACATGTAAAAAAAAACCACCAACCAACAAGTTCCTTAAACTTACAAAAGTTATCTTTCTTGCATGAGCTCTTCTGTTTCCAGCGCCACCCAAAATGGCAGTTGTCTACTGTATGATCGTGTAACAAGTTGAATGTTTTATTGAGCATGTATTTATAGTATTTATTGAGTTAGTTAGTGTAAAAGTAAGCGATTGCATAGATCTTGGTGGCTGTGTAATTTTCTCTTCAAGTGAATAAACGAAAAATAGGAAATCATGAAATGATTTTCACCGAAATAGCGCACCCATTATTTTAGTGACCTCATATTGTCGTGGGGATTTAAATTGTGATAGACAAGTTCATTCGGGGAGATTGTCCACCAAAGAAAGCCGGTTTTGGTAGTAATTTAATAATTGACCATGAGGGAATATAAAGTGGTTGTTCTAGGAAGTGGTGGTGTAGGGAAAAGTGCATTGACAGTTAAATTCGTGAGTGGGACATTTATGGAAAAATATGACCCCACTATAGAAGACTTTTACAGAAAAGAAATTGAAGTAGACTCTGCCCCATCAGTGTTAGAAATTCTTGACACTGCAGGCACAGAGCAGTTTGCATCTATGCGTGACCTTTACATAAAAAATGGACAAGGTTTTGTTATTGTATATAGTATAACAAGTCTACAGACCTTTCAGGATATAAAAACAATGAAAGAACAAATTCAAAGAGTAAAGGGCATTGACGACATACCCATGATTCTTGTGGGAAATAAAGCAGACTTGGAACATCAAAGAGAGGTGCCCTCTAGTGAAGGTGTTTCATTAGCTCAATCGTGGGGTTGTCCATTTATAGAAACTTCAGCTAAAAACACTCAAAATGTGAATGAAGTTTTTATTGAAATAGTGCGTGAAATGAACACTAGTCCAGTTAAAGAGAAGAAAGGCTGCTGTGTTATAGTATGAAATCATAGGTTAGTATAGAAGTTAGATCCATTGTAACAAAATATGTATCTATGTACATGTAGTACAGGTACCGGTATGTCACATGTATACAAAGGTAAGATGTTGGCCCTTTTTTCCAGTTTCACACTCGTACCAGTCTCAGTTGATTTGCCATTGACTGGATCATGGCCTAATGTTCTGCTCTGCTGCCTTGTCTTAGTTATTTCATTTATTGCCTCTCTTTAATTTTTTAAAAAATTTATACTCCTGTATTTTCTCTTCTTGGTTCACTCCTACCTGTCTCCTGGTTCTCTTTTTCTCACCCTCCATTTACATTTTCCACTGAGCTACTCAAAGCATGTACATTTGTATGTTTACGAACCCAAGCCGTGACAAATTGAAAATCCATGATTATGCAGGTGGTTTTGCAAATATTAAGAGATTATTACATGATATTTTCCATATTGGCCCTTGTATTAGCCCAGCAGCGAAGCTGGAATACTGATATGGGTTGAGGGCTGATACCAGGGACGATCAGACTTTTTGAAAATCGTCGGACCTACATGTATGGGCAGAATTTCAAAGGGTCCGGCATTTCTGTAGTCCTAATCGGCCCGACTGTCCGCCTAACGTTTCAGTTTCGTGTAGGATGATCATGAATGTTTACATCCCGACCGGAAACAAAATAAATCGAGTTGTCTTTTCTAATTTAATTCTGTAAGTTTGTCATTGGCAGGCATGTACTCTCGGGGTAAACAGGGGATTATATAATTCAGAGATTGAAAACAAATCTTAGTGTTTGAACTTGGTTACGAATTAACCTTAATTTCGTGTATGAAAAAGCGCTGCTGTGACAAAGAAACCGAGTTGATGGCCAATTTTTTCTTTCTGTCTCAAATTCTCGTTCCATTTATGATATTTCAATTACTTCCGGTTTTTATCTAACGGTTTCATTTACTTCAGAAGATAAATATGCAATGACCAAAGGCTGAAGAAGTGAAGAATTAATTATTTCTTATGTTAAAACATTACGATTGACAGTAGGAATAATAAATAAAAGTTTAATCATTCCAATGGAAGATTTGAGGTCGACTAGCTTTGGTCCAAATGACATGGATAACATCGATGTAGTGGCAGAAATTAATTTTGGACTTTTGTCCAAAAAAGCAAAAAAATATGATTAAAATAATTTGAATTAATTGATTAAAAGAGTGAAGGGAATATAACCCACTTTTATGTTTTCTATGAAAGTAAGCAGGTCTGATCTTGTAAAGTTGTATCAGTATAGAGAAAAGGGGGTACTCACGAATACGACGAACACTGGTCCTCCGGCCCAAGACCAGTAAAACTTTGTTCAAATGTTCAGACCACTAAATATTTTCAGTTTTTATTTAGAACTATAAAAATAAATTGCAGGAATTTGATTTGGACCAGTAAATTCAAATGTTCATTTCAGGGACTGGGCCAGTTGGGGTGTAAGATGCCACGTTCCTTTTGAAGTTCTGACTCGAATATCGTGAATGATATTGCACATATGCGATGTTCCTAGTCCTTTTCAAGAGTCCCCTGTCTGAAATTATTTTGATTTTTAGTTTGAGGACATGGGATACATGAAAAAGTATCTAGTCTGTCAAACTATAGACTATATGAATATAAGAACTGTCGATCCCCTTTTGAAGCACATGCATGACTTCTCCCTTAAAATATTTTATGGAGGTTTGTGTCATTTGTGATTGTATATTTTCAACAAAATAAAATTTATTGAAATGTATGACTATGAGTCTTTGACTACTTTCATTCTTCATTTTGTATTGATACTGGTTTGTGGTTACATTAACAATCAGATTCTTGAATACTATTTACCTTTGAAAGTTCCTTTCTGTTATTAAAAAAAGTTAAATGCATACAATGTACTTTATTACAAAATCTTAAGAGAGAAATTACAGTAAGAATATATAGAAAATTGCTAGTTTAATTATTCAAAACTGCAAAGAATCTGAATGTTGATATAACTTCATACTATGTCAAAGAAATGAAGCAAACAACAATATTATCAAATCTTTATTTTCAATAGTACATAATCATAGGGGAAGTTCATATTTTCTTTTACGAATGATCAAGTTTATTTCTACTGCCTACCAAACTTGTACATTTATCTTTGACCTGAAAAATTGCAGACTTTCTTAGAAATAACAATGGAAAATGACTGATGGTTGTTATTCTTGAGAAATTATTCTCAGTGAAAAATTGTCCAATGGTCAAAGAAGATCCTGAAAATCCTGTATACCTGTCTGAAAAAAGATTTTTATTACATTTTCTTTTTCTCAGTTAGTCAGTGTAAATTTAAGTAAAAAGAAACAATTTTAAAGCTAGGAAACACCCTCAGAGGCAAGTCAAAATTCGCCAAATAAAAAATCGGCCGAGGTGCTTCCACCTCCACCACTTAATAGGGCTTTACACTGAAACCACTGGGGGCCTTCTAACTCTCGACCGAATATTTTCTCTCCGTCTATAATTCTAAAATCTCCCCCTATCAAAATGTGTAGTGAAAACACTGAGAGATAGAGAGAGAGAGAGAGACTTTTAGATGTGATTTCATTCTGTCTGAATTAATATATGAATGTATTAAATAATTCGAAAAAAATGTGTTTTATATTATAAGTTGTGTCGACAAATCAGGTCCAGCAGAAACTCAGTAGGTCCACACAAAATTGATGGGGTGGTCACTGGTGGACCCAATGTCCAGCAGCTGAATTTTGTTCTCTCAAAAAGTCTAGAGGATATGGAAAATTTCATGTCATAATCTATTTATCACATATTTTACATTGACTTTTCCAAGCATTGACTTTTATATTGTATACAAGATCTTTGAACTGACAAATTGTGGAAATAAATCCTTTAAAAGGTAGTTGCCTTTGTTCAACTTACAAATATTTTTGTTTCAGTGTCAAAAACAAATATCAAACAACATCGATCTGTACAATGAGGTTAGAAACTGTTTATAAAATCTACCCAAGAAGTTGTCATTTGAATGGAAATTCCTATTCAACACCACATGCATACCTTTACATAATTACATAATACATAAAAATAATAAGTCATTTGAGCCAATTATTTAAAGTTATTTAAACTTTTCCAATATTTTGAAATTTGTTAATTTGATTGAAATACGATTTTATGCATATTTTTAAACACCATCTTTCCTTTGTATCGTACTTTGAGATATAATGTTTGACTCCACTGAGCAGATACTGGAAGTTAATTTCGGGGGCAAATAACGATATTGGTCCTGAGGACAAATAACCAGCTATTATTGGACATGCAAAAACGAACATATTGCAACAAAATATGTGAATCCAGGAATGTGACATTATATACCCTGTCTAACACATAAATAACTATCGGACGTTTTTTTGTATTGTAAAATATGTTAAAAATATCAACATCTAATACATGTACATGTATGTTACAGTTTCATAAGTTTTTCCATGAAAAACTTGTTTATTTTACTGATCTCCAGGAGCAAATTACCTTGGTAAGCCATAATTGCCAATGAAATTGCTTGAAGACTGAAAACGAACAATAAAGTTAAAAAGTAAACCAAAAGTAAAAGAAACAGGAACGATGTATACCACTTAAAACTTGTTACATGGTACAAATGTATGTATCCTACATGTACAATGTAGCAACATTTTTATATAAGGGACGTTTATATTTGGTAACATAGATATACAAGGTACATGTATACAAAATGTAACAATTTTATCAATTTTTGATCAGGATGAATGAGTTTGGCAGTGTATGTTTTTTCTGCAACTTCTCATACAATTTAAATCAGACAACTTTAAATATCTAATTATATACCTTATGTCATGTCTTATATACGTCCTTGGTCATGTATAGTAAATATAATTTTGCATGCTTCATTTTCACCTCATTGAGATGAGCATTGTAAACTTTTTGCTGACTGAATATATATTTCCAGAGCTGTGGTCACTTTTCAACTTTATTATCATTGATTATCAAATGTATCCATTGCCATAGGGATTCATTATACATTTGTATTCATTTAATGATTAATGAGAAAATTTATATCCAACATCATCAGTATGAACTTTACCACATGCTAAAATGAAATAATTGTCAGCATTGCTGCATAGTGGAACTGTCAATGTAATTTTTTTTCAAGATTAATTTTTTGTCCCTTTTTCACCATCATATATATATAGTACACTGAATGAATGTAAATTTTTAAGCATGAGACCACAATTCATTCTACAGTTTTAAGTTGATTAGTAGATATCCAGTGATTTACTCTTTGCAATTCACCTACAATGTACGTAACCTGTAGATCAGATGAGTCATGGACTCGCCAAGCTTTTCAAATTTTAGGTTCTTTAAAATGTTCTTGTGGGATACACCAACATTTTCAGAAATGTCTTCTGAACTCGTCAAATTAAATTGCTACAAGTACATTGTATCCCTGTACTTTCTAAAGAGACTCACGGTTCGTTTCAGGAAGCTCGAAAGATTGTTGTAGGCGTTCCCTTAATATTTCTAATTTGACAAACCGTGATTCTTCCAGGAAGCTCGAAAGATTGTTGTAGAATTTCCTTTTACAGTTCTAATTTTCCCCTTTTTTTTTTTATTGTAGTGAAACTATGAGAACCTTTTGTGTGATCCCTGTTTAGTTGGATGTTCCTTCTTTAAACTTCCATGAGAATGTTAGGATCATATACAATGTCGATATGATGCCCGTTACATACTCAGAACTGTTTCAATAGTATCATACATTGTCAGCTGAGTTTGAATCTTTAATTCTCTTACAGCTGATCAAAGTCACATATGCATGAAGCAATGGATATAGATTAAGCTTGCTTGTCAAAAGTTTTGGATTGCTTGAAATTAATTTCTCCACATTGTAGATGTACAAGTACATGTATGTGTATGCATTATGCATATGGTAGTTAGATTTACAACTACCTATACAATCAGTGCCTATCACCACTAAAGTTGTGAGTTCGAATCCCACTCATGGCGAAGTGTACTCGTTACAACATTATATGTCTGATAAAATGTGTCAGTAAACTAGCGGCAGGTCAGTGGTTTTCTCCAGGTATTCCGTTTTCCTCCACAAATAAAACTGACGGCCACGATATAGCTGAAATATTATTGAAGGTGGCATTAACCACCTTATACATATGTTTATTAGGCTTTGTTGGAGGACAGACTATGACCATGTATATCTTTAGTGACTGATACATGTGTTACTGTATTCATGCTAGTCATGGATTCACATGTTTGGAAAAGTTCTTTACTAGCAGATGCATGTTAAATTTCTTTCTCATTAGATTCGTGTGTTTCATACCCTTCATGTCTTTTATTACATATCATTGCAAAAGAAAAATCACCAATCACCTTAGGTATACGTGGTACATTGTATATGTTCATTTACTTTGTAATGGTTATTAGCCGATTTTATAATAATCTATTTCAGTGTCTCTAATGTAAAAATGACAGTGTTTCAGATATTGATTGAAGGAAACAAACTAACAAAGATATTAACAACATTTCGTTAGCTTGAACATTATTTCATAAAATTGTTATTAGCTAAAATGGTTAGCATGTTATTGTACATGTACCGGTACATATATACATTTGTATACATGAAGCTTATATAGCTGTATGTAGGGAACCTTCCATTTGAAATGAATTTGTGTATGATACCTACATAACCGCTACGATACATTTTGTACAACTGACATATTGTTGAAAGTGGCAATAAACAGAGTTCGTGAAATGTGTCAGTCCTGTCAGACATGACCAGCAAAATTTGGGCAGATTTTGCTAAGGACTGACACAAGATTGGTATTTTGCAATAGAAAATTAACGAGGACTGACATTTTTTTAACTAGGACCACCAAACCCATATGCAATTTCGCGAACTCTGAATAAACATCATAAATCTATATGATACGTCTGGGTTTAATCCTAAGATCATCAGCTAGCTCTGAAGAAAAAACACAACTGTTTATGATAATTTTAACATTCCCCACAAGCAGCGCTAGCTGTGTTCAATATACCCGTATTAGACCCTCCTTCAAAGCTAAGGTTTATTTGTTAAAATAATTTGTAGTATGTCAGAGCTAAGGTCCTGCAAGAATAAATTTTAGTCAAACCCTTTCCTGATCTGCTGAACCTAAAAATCATGAGTTTGCTGAGGGTCAGGATAGCTGGTTCTGCCCCGTATGAGCTGTACATACATGTATAGGTTTTTGTTGGCCATGATACAAAGCCATTTCGCACAAACTAAGGTTAAATCTGACTTTTTAAAAGCATTTTTATTACAACGTTACAAAAGAAATGAAATATTGTGTATAGTCCGTTTGACCAGCCTAAAACAGGACTAAAAAATTAATTAAAAATCAACAGTTCAACTTATTGATTTTTTTTCTTCACACATTTACTCATATATCATCTACCTACTCTGACAAATAATTTCAGAATTTTGACACTATTTTCAAAAAAGTTGCCCATTAGGTCTCTATGTTAAATATTTGTATCAAATGTGGATATGTGCAGAGGGAGTTAGTATGCTTGTTGTTACCAACTTCCAGTGTAAACAATAACAACAACACATGTGATTTTATTTACATTTCACTGTCATGTGATTACCTAATTTGAATGTCACCAGAACCCAAGCATGCATGAGATGTTCATTTCACCCAAAGTTTAACTTTTTACATTTTAGTAAAAATTATCAAAGTAAAAAGTATAAATGCAAGCCTTTGAATTTTAAATCTTTTTCTTTAAATTCTAAATAAAATCACTTTTGTTTTGGTGTTTTCTAAAGCCCAGTATTTGAACTCAAAGAACATGGTTATAAAGTAAGCCTATGTGTATTGACCAGATATACCATGTAAATAGCCCATGCTTTGTGTATACTTTTAGAAAATGAAAACAAGTTTTATGTATGTTATTTAAGCATAATAAAAAAAACAAGTAATTAATATATATATATTTTTTAGATATAATAGAAAAAATATAAAATAAAGGTAGAAAAAAACAACATTTTTTTTGTCTTTTCATAAATTAATATTTACAAATTAAAAATTATCTGCCCTTATTTAGAACTCTACCAATACTTATATAGAAAGGATAGTCATGCCTCTCAAAACTTCAGATGAAAAACAGGATTTAATACTAAAAGTGTTTGATTATTTTGAAGCCGAATCAAAATTGTCACTTGGTGAAAGTGAAATGAACATCTCATGCATGCTTGGGTTCTGGTGACATATTCAAATTAGGTAATCACATGACAGTGAAATGTAAATAAAATCACATGTGTTGTTGTTATTGTTTACACTGGAAGTTGGTAACAACAAGCATACTAACTCCCTCTGCACATATCCACATTTGGTACAAATATTTAACATAGAGACCTAATGGGCAACATTTTTGAAAATAGTGTCAAAATTCTGAAATTATTTGTCAGAGTAGGTAGATGATATATGAGTAAATGTGTGAAGAAAAAAAATCAATAAGTTGAACTGTTGATTTTTAATTAATTTTTTAGTCCTGTTTTAGGCTGGTCAAACGGACTATATATATTGACATAAAAATATTAATTTTTGTAGAAAAAAAACAAAATAAAAGAAAGCATTCTTGTTATTATTTAGAATTTGAAGATGTTACAAAGTATTTAAAACTAACGTTGTAAGTTCGAATCCCACTCAGGTGTAGTGTATTCCATACAACATTATGTGTCCGTGATGAAGTTTGTCAGTGACTATAACCCCACTTGCGACAGGTTGGTGGTTTTCTCCAGGTACTTGTTGATCTGGTTTCCTCAACCAATAAAACTGACCACCACAGTATAACTGAAATATTGTTGAAAGTAGCATTAAGCACCATAACCCAATTGTTTAACAGATACAATGTATGTACAACATGTATTGTTACCAACTAATATTTATTATTACACACTCTAGTCTTATATTAATGAAAAAATAGAATTGATACCACATGATTTAGTTTTATTTTAAACTAATGCACGCATTTGAATGAAATCCATGCCTTACAGTGCAGTAGTCCTGAAACTCATCAATGACGTCATATAACGCCGCATTCCAAACATTTGGTTTTTTTATCATATGAAAAAACATTGGAAAATAGACAAGATTACTGTAAACTTTAATACACGAAAATACATTATCACAATGTTATAAATACATTATAGAAACAATGTTTGATTGGTTTTATCGAATAATCCTCCCCCCCCCCCCCCCCCCCCCCCAAAACCCCCCCCCCCCCCCCAGAAAAAAACCAAAACAAAATACACAAAAAAACACGGAAGTGATTTTGTAACTTCATTGCTGTAGCGCAATGGAGGCAATTGAGGCAAATGCCTCACTTTTGAAACGGCAAGTGTAACCTTTTGAAAGCAAATACAATCTTTTTTTTCTTCAAATTTTGTCTAAATTCACCCCCTTTGCCTCACTTTATTCAGACCCGGCCTATGGCCGTGAACTTACAAAGGTATATCTCTCGGAACTCGGAACAAAATTAAATGATGACAAAAGAGAAGAAGAAAAAGTAAATGTATATGAGATAAAATTCCAATCTATATACAGGGAAACTAATAGCAAGGAAATAGCGCTTTCATTGTTGTTCTTCATCCTGATGCTTACGACATACAAAGGAGAAGAAATAGCATAAAATCACAAATATAAAATACTACATAGTACCGGAATTACAGTAAATGGTTTACCCTCTCCCCTGTTTAAGTCGGTGTAATAAAGTACTTAATAACTGCACGCTTCATCAATAGCGAGCTCTATTTTCCCAAGGGGTAGACTATTGACCGGGACGGATAAACTAGTGACCTCCACTTCGCGTCGGTCACTAGTTCATTCGTCCCGGTCAATAGTCTACCCCTTGGGAAAATTGATCTCGCGTGCAGTTATTAAGTACATATAAGTGTATTTTAATTTTGATATTAATTTTTATTTCGCTGGTTGAAATACTGGTGTATCTTTCACTAGAAAATCTCAGTATTTCACTCACATCAAATTGTAATAAATACAGGTATATCTGATAGTCATATTACAACAATAATATGATAGTAGGTGTTACCTAATTTCCAATGATTTTTTTTAACAATAATATGAGACAGGCGCCAACTGTAGTGCCAGCGAAACACAATCCACATTATCTAATATTTAAATCATGTAAATCCTTGGGATGATTGAAATAGAAATTGTACTTACTTTTGTGTACTTTTTGGAGTGTACTTCAGTACAATGTAAGGATGCCCTTTCCATCTATTGAAACAGGCACGGCCATGAATGCTCGCGAGTCTGAAAATTATCTGCCAATTTCACGCTCATTCAGTGCATCAAAATAGTGTAGATTATTTGGGCTGAGATATATCGGGGACGACTTGTAACATTCATAACCGGAAGTAGTTCCAGATTACTGCGCATCCAATTTTCTGCAGATTTAACCATGTATTGGTTTCTGGTGTGTCATTTCCAGTGCATGCAATTTAAGCCATTAGTGATATGGATCTGGAATCAAAATATTGCTATTTCTACCATAGTTGGGACGAAAGTCCCATATAATATGATAATAGGTGTTATCTAACTTGGGACGAAGTCCAATGATTTTTTTAAAATAATATTAACTCAGATATATGGACCTATAATTTTTTTTCAAAGTAGACCGGGAGCGGATCCAGACTTTCTTAAAAGAGGGGGCAAATAGGAGGACCCAAACTTTCCGTCGTTTTAAAGGTTTTCGCCAAAGCGGGGACCTGCTCCCTCCTGTATACTGTGCACCCAGTCCGGTGTTGTATAATCTGGTATCTACGTCTCAATTTCATAGAAAATATTATTTCGGACAGGAGGAGGAAGAAATGAAACTGTTTAATGATATTGTCCGTCCCATGGTACAGGTATATGTTTAATGGGCTAGAACACACTGCGATTTTGAGTCATTTTTTAACATTCATAACCGGAAGTAGTTCCAGATTACTGCGCATCCGATTTTCTAACTTGAATAATACTGCGTCCTCTATCGGCACTTTCGCTGGATGAGGGCTTGAACGCTCACAATCGTAACTACTCGGCCATTCTCACTACCCTGCAAATAACCTCGAATGCATTAGGCATATAAATCGCACTACTTTTCACATGTCAGTTACATGAAAGTTTGATAAAGTTATATTTTAAACAATTTTCTATATTTCAATTAAAGTTTTAATTAGTTTTGCATGATTAGATTTTACTTAGTATGTCTTCCATATTGGATTTTCATGGACTATATTTTTGTGCGGCTTAACTTAACTTCCGGCAAACAATTTAAGAAGAATTTCTACTATGTACGTACGAGGTTATTTGCAGGGTAGCGAGAATGGCCGAGTAGTTACGATTGGAACGCTCTTAGTGGTAACCCGAATAATCCAGTCGTTATATTACGCTTTGCTATATTAACCTCGTCCAGCGATAGTGCCGATAGAGGGTGCAGTATTATTCGAGTTATCTTAGTGGTAAAAATCCGTCAGGCTGCTGGCTGGTACAGCCGACCAATCAAATGTCAGATATTAGCACGTATGCGCATTAGTAAATCCCTTTACTTCCGTTTATAAACAAACACGGAGAATGATTGTGCACGTGCCTTTGCATATTTAGAAAACAAATACACCTCTATTCTCATAATTATGATTTAAATTGCCATAGATTCACAAATCTTTAAAGATTTAAAAAAATAAAACACTGTAATCATTTTTTGAAGTTTTTATGTTTTAATCTAAATTTGCTAAAATGTCGCAATACACATCTAACATGTATTTTTGTAATGTTTGTGGGACAATAAAAGTGAATTTATTGTGGATAATAGGGTCGATACACGTAACTTGCCGTTAACATAAGATTGTATAAATATGGATATGCACAAGTTAAATTAAGGAAAATGGGATGAAATAATAAAGAAATTTTATTGAAAATAAATATGTAAACAGAAAGTTGATTATTTCATAAATTAAAATGATTTTTAATACAATTTATAAAGAAATACCCATCACAAAATCGTTATTTAGGTAAATATTTATTAGACTGATTTTTTTAAACCCATTTTTGTCTGTAATTGATAACTGACCCAAGTTAGCCTAAACAAATGAAATGTGACTTAATGTGTTAATTATATAAATTCTTGCCTTCTATCAATTTTAATTTCTTATCTAATTCTTATTCTTATTATGTAACAATATGGTCAGGTTGTTATTTTCATTGAATGGCATCTCAAAATAGATGGCTTCACAGTAGGAGCTCTTCATATATATTGGTTACATCCTGTATATTACAACTGACAGCTAATGCATGACAAACAATTTTAATCAGCCATCAGTATCATAAAATACATTTTTTTTAAATCTTTATTTTAAATGAAATTAAAAAATCATTATAAGAGTGAATTCAATTCAAGCTTTTATTTACTTTCCAACTTTGAAATAAAAATCATTATGTTTTAATATTTAAAAAATAGTAATTATTCATTTATGTTTTATTTCATGTTTGGTTGTATTTATCCGGATATATGTGTATTGCATACAACATTACATCATCTTATCGCTCCATTGGACATTATTTACAAACACTTTAGCTCCTCCTATTTTATGTCATAATACCCATAAGTCATAGCGATTTACTATTTCCGGTTTGACAGATTTTTTTCAATGAATGCATCCAGGCGTTAATGCAGCGACTAGCGGGAGAGTAATATAACGACTGGATTATTTGGGTTACTGATTTTCTGCAGATTTAACCTAACCCGAAAATAATCCAGTCGTTATATTACGCTCCCGCTGGTCGCTACATTCCAGCGATAGTGCCGATAGAGGGCGCAGTATTATTCAAGTTAGATTTAACCCTGTATTGGTTTCCGGTTTGTCATTTCCGGTGCAAGGAATTTAATCCATTAGTGATATGGATCTAACCCGAATAATCCAGTCGTTATATTACGCTTTGCTATATTAATGCCTGAACGACTTTCTCGATAAAACGCGTCAATAGGAAGCTTCAAATTAGCAATGCATTCTGGGTATAAACTGCATGTGGTGACTTTTTGGCACTAAAAGAAGGAGGAGCTTAGTAAATGTTTGTAAACATAGGTCAATGGAGTGTTCAGGTGTCAAATGTTTTCATTGTACCCACGTGTTTGACCTTACTAATCTAAAAGGTGAAAAGAGAAGAAATGTAGGAAAACTAACTAATGAATTAAACATCGTTAATCAACTTGCCGATCTCCATTTCTTGTTGTTTGTAAACATTACCGGAAATTGAAAGAACCGCCTTGCGCATACTCGGCAAATAATCACCGCTGATTGGCTCTCTCTTTCAGAGAGCAGCTGACGCGTTTTTATCACAAGGAGAGTTCAAGCCCTCATCCAGCGATAGTGCCGATAGAGGGCGCAGTATTATTCGAGTTAATATGGATCTGGAATCAAAATATTGCTATTTCTACCATAGTTGGGACTTCGTCCCATAATGTGATAATAGGTGTTACCTAGCTTGGGACAAAGTCCAATAATTTTTTTAAACAATAATATGAGACAGGTGCTACCTGTAGTGCCAGCGAAGCACAATCCACATTATCTAATATTTAAATCATGTAATTATATAAATCCTTGGGATGATTGAAATAGAAATTTTACTTACTTTTGTGTACTTTTTGGAGTGTACTACTGCAGTACAATGTAAGGATGCTCTTTCCATCTATTGAAACAGGCACGGCCATGAATGCTGGCGAATCTGAAAATTATCTGCCAATTTCACGCTCATTCAGTGCATCAAAATAGTGTAGAGATTTTTTGGGCCGAGATATATCGGAGACAACTTTTTTTATGGTCGAGATATATCGGGGACGACTTTTAACATTAATAACCGGAAGTAGTTCCAGATTACTGCGCATCCAATTTTCTGCTAACCCGAATAATCCAGTCGTTATATTACTCTCCTGTTAGTCGCTGCATTAACGCCCAATCGTAACTACTCGGCCATTCTCGGTACCCTGCAAATAACCTCGTACGTACATAGTAGAAATTCTTCTTAAATTGTTTGCCGTAAGTTAAGTTAAGTTAAGCCGCACAAAAATATAGTCCACGAAAATCCAATATGGAAGACATACTAAGTAAAATCTAATCATGCAAAACTAATTAAAACTTTAATTGAAATATAGAAAATTGTTTAAAATATAACTTTATCAAACTTTCATGTAACTGACATGTGAAAAGTAGTGCGATTTATATGCCTAATGCATTCGAGGTTATTTGCAGGGTAGCGAGAATGGCCGAGTAGTTACGATTGCATTAACGCCTGGATGCATTCATTGATAAAAATCCGTCAAACAGAAATAGTAAATCGCTATGACTTATGGGTATTACGACATCGCCATTAGGAATGAATGGCACGTAAAAAACGGTAAAATAGGAGGAGCTAAGCATGTGTTTGTAAATAATGTCCAATGGAGCGATCCTTTTTTTTCTCTTTGAATTTAAAGGTATATTTGTCTTCTAAATTTGCAAATGCACGATCATTCTCCATGTTTGTTTTGTCAATATTTACAAACGGAAGTAAAGGAAGTCACTAATGCGCATACACACTAATATCTGACATTTGATTGGTCGTCTGAATCAGACAGCAGCTGACAGGAGTTTTTCCATTAAGCGTGTTCAAGCCCTCATCCAGCGATAGTGCCGATAGAGGGCACAGTATTATAAATTAAGTCTCCCAAACAAAGTTTGGGATTTGTTTGGGAGACTTATTGTTTTTGCTCCATTTCTTCTTCTTCTTCTCTTCTTCTTCTTCTTCTTCTTCTTCTTCTTCTTCTTCTTCTTCTTCTTCTTCTTCTTCTTCTTCTTCTTCTTCTTCTTCTTCTTCTTCTTCTTCTTCTCCTTCTTTCCGCGGACCATGAACTTGTCCACGGCAGATCTTAGGAACTACTGGACAGAATTTCATGAAACATGGTGGAGTTATAGATATATGTTTCTAGTTGGTCCTAAAGTTTTCAGTTTTGTGGTAGAGGGGGTCAAAGTCATATTCTGAGGGGTTCAAAGGGGGTGGGGGTTACTATAGAATCCTATGGGAAAGTTGAAATTTCGTACATTAATGTTGATAACTTCTAAATGTATAATGATAGAGATTTAAAATTTGACATAGTGATAGGTCACCATTAGAGGAGCAATTCTGTGTTTTCAAAATTTCGAGATGTCTGCCATTTTCAAAATGGCTGCCAAAATACGGTATAAAAAATGGGGGGTAAAAATTCAACATTGTCCGATATTATCAAAATTTGATATGTGGGTAGATAATGATGTCCCAACATTGAAAAATTTCTACCGGTCGCCATTTTCAAAATGGCCGCCACAATACCGCAAAAATTCAACATTGTCCGATATCATCAAAATTTGATATGTGGGTAGATAATGATGTCCCGAATTGATTCCCGACATTGAAAAATTTCTACCGGTCGCCATTTTCAAAATGGCCGCCACAATACTGCACAAATTCAACATTGTCCGATTTCAACGCCATTTGATATGTGGGTAGATTATGATGTCCCGAATTGATTCCTGACATGGAAAAATTTCTACCAGTCGCCATTTTCAAAATGGCCGCCACAATACCGCACAAATTCAACATTGTCCGATTTCAACGACATTTCATATGTGGGTAGATTATGATGTCCCGAAATGATTCCTGACATCGAAAAATTTCTACCGGTCGCCATTTTCAAAATGGCCACCACAATACCGCACAAATTCAACATTGTTCGATTTCAACGTCCTGAATTGATTCCTGACATTGAAAAATTTCTACCGGTCTCCATTTTCAAATTGGCTGACACAATACCACAACAATTCAACATTGAAAAATTTCAAAGGTAGCTTTTAATTTATTTTTTAAACCGGTTGTCAGTGGCCGGTTTGGGAGACTTCATAATCGTTAGAGTTAATTTTCTGCAGATTTAACCATGTATTGGTTTGCGGTGTATCATTTCTGGTGCATGAAATTTAAGCCATTTAGTGATATGGATCTGGAATCAAAATATTGCTATTTCTACCATAGTTGGGACGAATGTTGCATTAATTATTATAACTACAAATTTGCAAATTTACTGAAATTCCACAAGGCATACATGAAATAATAGAATTGCAGCAAAATTGGATAGTGGATATGCATGTATGTTGGTATATTTGTATGTACATTGTACAAGATGTACCTGTACATAGATAATACAATGCTCCAGTGGACCAGTTTTGGTCACCAATGGTCAAAAAGTACACCTTGAATTTAAAGTTCACAACTTACTAATACATTGTATAAATATTTTCTCAGATAAGTTTGTTTCATTCGTTTAATTAATTTTATCAGATTATATTTTTTGAATTGTTATACATGTACATTGTAACATGTTAAAATGTTATATAAAATAATGTACAAATGTACCTATTCTTGTTTTCAAAAGTACATGTATAAATTTACTTTTTGTGCCTTTTGTCTAAAAAAACAAAAAATACACAGGAAAATGCAATCAACGATATTTAACAAATAAAATATTAATATTCAACAGATATGTAGGCTTTTCTTTACTTATAGAAACAGAGGCCACCATGTACAGTACCTAAAATTAAAACAAAATATTAAGTTTTTTTGTAATGTTGACAACTCAAAGAGATGTCCTGGCATATCAAACACATTTACATGTAATAGGGATCATGATAGTAATGACATTCATGCATGCAAATTATGAACTGAATATTGCTGAAAACAAAGAATAATACCATTTTGAATATTTTTTTAATAATCAACAGTCCTCGAAAGGAAATTTGAATTTACTGGTCTGAATCAAATTTTTGAATTATTTTTATATACATTTTGTAATTCTAAATAAAAACTGAAAATTTACTGGTCTGAACAAAGTTTTACTGATCTTGGGCGGTAACCAGAGCTCATCGTGAGGACTGAATCTAAACTGTACAAATCTTAGATTGACTAATTAATACATATGACCAATAACTATATTAATTAGTACATGTACCGGTATGCCCGAACCCCCTCAAAAGATCACTGGTAGTACTAGACTTTTAGTGTCATCCGTCCTGCTGTGGTTAAGTTAAATTTACATGCAATAACAAGTTCATCTTAAACAAATCATTAATTTTTTTTAACACAAGACCAATGACAAGAAGGCAGGTTTTGATTTCAGACTGTAATTTTGCCGATATTTGACAGGTATGCAAATTTGATCGAATTCATTTGAAAATCTAGATCTTACTATTAGTCTTGGAAACCACTTCACCAAATTTAGATCTAATATAACTTGGCAGCTAAATGTGGTAGAATACACATACTTGCACTTAAATTTCAATTTTTTTTGGTCATTTACTTACACAGTAGTACACCTGACACCAGGTATTTTTATGATGTACAGTAGTAGACATGCATTTTTGTGCCTGTCCCAAGCCAGGATCTGGATTTCCAACGTCACTCATATGTCATGGTCTTATTTTGTGTTCAGTGAGTTCAGTTAAGATAAGAGGTGGTTTTTCGCTTTATTGATATTGGTGATATTGATGACCATCATTGTTTAAACTTTCTTTGTATAACATCAGTGACGTAGGTAGCTTTCTAAAACTGCCATGGTCTTACTCCTCGACTAAACATCCTTTGTAAAATTATATTTAGAATGAAAGGAAGATACAGTATACAAAACTTGTGGAAAGTCATTTCTGGATATATAATGTAAATCGATTGCTTGTTGTGGTCCAGACATTTACAATAATGCCTGCCTTTCATATATAGATGGAATACAATCCTGGATTAATTTGCTTAATTGCTTTTACAAAGCCATCATTTTCTATTGGGATGTTATCTGCTGTCATGTAATTAGGTGATAACAGTAGTCATGTGACCCAGGTATAAATGGCATTCATGGCATTGTGGGGACATTGATGAAATTTTTCAATTTAGCTAATTAGCTGCTTACAAGTGATTGCCTAATTAGGTTTTATAGATTTACAGGTTGTACTAGATTTCTCCTATAAGGCCTAACATGATTAATTTCAAAGTTATCAGCCTAATGATATCATTTATAATCTGTTTATATAAGCGTTCTTAATGAGATTGAATTTTTAATTAAATACAGATATTTATATAAAAAAAACAATAGTTACATTGCATAGATTAGAATGAAGGAGTTATGTATGATAAACTGAAGTTTTTTTGTGTATTTGGGGGGGGGGGGGGGATTTGGTCAAAATGTCACAAATTTTTAAAAGCCTGTTCAAATAGCTTTTTCGCTGGCTTGGACCAAATGTCCATGTGAGATATTGTCATCACTTTGTGTATGTCGTTGTCTGCATTTGTTAGCTTTCAACATTTCAATCTATTCTCACAAGAGACTAGCCGAATTGGAATCCAAACTTGGCAGTAATGTTGCTTGGGAAATCTTCATTTTCATGGAGTTTTTACTTGGTACCTGTAGGAATGACTCATATGTGTTTTTTCTATTAGAAAATTTCTAATTTGTGCCACTACAGGACAAAGTTTTAAAATATGACTATAAAGCAAAAATATTTTAAAGATTATTATTATCTAATGTCACTGAACCATTTGTTCAGCAAACTTGTTTGGAATGTTTCATGAATGGTACTCTACTATAGGTCTGTTTTGTTTTTGTGTTGATAGAAACTCAAAATTTCCATCACATTGCCATACATGATACAAAAATGGTTGGTTTAGGTTAATGGTGCTTAGCAGAAGCAACACCACTTTCAAGTTTCAACAATATTTCAGGTATATCGTGGTGGTCAGTTTTATTGGTGGAGGAAACTGGAGTACCACTGACCTGCCATAAGTTACTGACAAACTATCACATTGCCATTTACAGGTACATGTAGGTATCTTTTATGTACAAAAGTTATATAACAATGTACATACCGGTACACATCCTATTCAGGTGTCAAGAAACCTGATGGTTTTGTGTCCCAAGTTGTAAATTATGTAAAGTTTAATATGAATGTATTATAAATGGTAAATATTGTAAGAGGTAAAATTTGTGTAGACCAATACATGTCCATATTGTGTATTGTTTATTAAGGACATATATTTACTTAGGATAAACTATTTGAGGTCAGGACATTCTGTTACAACAGTCAACATTTACTATTTAGAGGGAATTAATGGATTAAATGCTGTTAATTATTTAAAGGGTGACCATTTAAGTCTATAGTATATGACATGTATTTTAATCTAAATCATGGTTTGAATGCATAGTAACAGTTATTAGTAAGGAAATGCTGTGAAATCATTCTGTATGAGGATTAGGAAATAAGGCCAAGAAAATGTCAAAATGGTTGGTTTAATGTTTGAAACATGAATAATAATAATGTTAAAAATAATAGTAACACCTTTCGTGTGTAACCGTGTAAGGGAGGTTTAAGAAAATGTCGGTCAAAAGCCCACTAGGGCTTGTGTTGTATTGTTATTTAAATATGCCGACTATAAATAAAACTTATCTTATCTTATCGTGTCATATTGTATAGATGGCCACTGACTAATTAAGCTGATTTTCCTATATCATTATTTGTTGATTAACAACTAAAGATTTAATTGTCAACAGTAATTAAAAGAAATGTACATTTTCAAGCAGGGCAGGAAAAATGAGTGGGAAGAAATTTAAAAAGAATTAAGCTGTCACAAAATGATTCAACTTAAATTTATGTACATATTTTTTTTTTATACGAATATATCTTCATAGATCATGTAATTATTTAAATCAGGATTTTTGTATTCCAGTGTTATGTCCTAAAAGACAAGTAATCACGTACATTAATATTGCTTCATAAACAACAACATGTCACAGTTGTAATATGTATGTGGGTCTAGTAGTAAATTTGTAGACAATGTTAGATGTTAAACCAACAATTATATGCATGCATGATAAAATGAAACAGAACACCTACATTTGTTTGTACTGATGATCATACAATTTATGAATTTCTATTGTTGTACCTGTATATGTATTATTTAATTATGGTTTTAAAGAGGAGGCCATCATGGTCGTGATCGTATGGTAGATGGATTTACAACTACCTATATATACAATCAGTACCTAACACCACTAATGTTGTGAGTTCGAATCCCACTCAGGCGAGGTGTTTACGATACAACATTATGCCATTATGCGATAAAGTCTGTTTGTGACTTGTGGCAGGTCAGTGGTTTCCTCCACCAATAGAACTGAAATATTGTTGAAAGTGGCATTAAACACCATAACCCTAACCCTTCATAAACCAAACCTGCAATTGAAAACTGACTTTACATGTACAAGAGTGGTACAATTTAATGGTACAATTTATAAATTTTTAATTTTACTATTTCAGTGGATCTGAAATCTGGCCTGATGATTAAGAGGAGTAGCCTTTGGTTAGAGGGGCTTTATTCATATATTTATATACTGTAGTTTTAAGAATTTGTATATCATGTGGTTTAGTTATTAATAGCAGTGAGTTTGATTTTTGTCTGTTTTATATTCCAGATCTCATGGATGTTTTATATATATAGATGTACACAATGCAGGTCCATTGAAGACAGCCACAGAAAAAGGTCCAAAATTCAATCTCATATGAGCAAACATTTCCAGTGATATTAATTATCTCCCCTTGCTGTTCATCTTCTCATTAAATTATATTAACATTGCTTTAGTTTGTTATGTATCCATGTATTAAATAATTGACACAGGGTCAAAAATCCTGTTATAAAAGAGATGTTATTATTTGATGCTTGCAAATAAAAAAATGCTGGTACATGTATGTAGGTCCATGTTTGCAAAAAATGAAATATCAGGGTATAATTCAATTTTATTTTCATATGTATATCTACACATTGATGCACTACTTAGTCTTGCACTTGTTTTTTGTACACTGTTACTCTGTTTAAAGAATAAATTTGTCTTAAGAATATATTAAAAAAAAAATGAAAAATTTAGCCATTTTGAATAGTAATTATAAAAGATTTACTTTTGAATATTTTCTTAATTTGTTTTACATGTACATGTATACATGTACTGGTAATTCTTGTAACAGACCTAGATACATAAAGAATATGGTATTAGTACTATCACTTTGCTATTTATTTGGAAGGGGGGGGGGGGGGGGGAATTTTTAAAAAGATAAATAAACAACCTCTTTTCATTTAAATTATTTTACTGACTGCAATTCCAAATTACTTTTAAAACTTCCGTGTAGTATATTAATTTTAATCCTTTCAAGGTAAATTTGCATATAAATGCATTTCAAATAATATATCTGTATTTTCTGCAGCAAACTACCGGTACGAAATGTACAAGTACATGTGTGTCTGTCAAATTCATGATATACTATATATGTACCTACTTTAATTTATTACATAATGGCAAGGACAACAAAAAATATACAGTCAAACCTGTATTTAAAGGTCTCCTTTAGGACAAAGAAAAAGTGCCCTTATAAGACTGGTGACCTCTTAGAAGAGGTTCAATTCATATGAAGTTTTCTATAACAGGACAAGAAAAGGTGACCTTTAAATACAGGTGACTGCTTAATAGAGGTGACCACATTGACAGGTTTGACTGTATATGTATGGTAACATTAAGGAATATTTTCAATTACATGTAATTATACATATATAATATATACATATTTTAAGTAATTATAATATACTCTTCTGTGGACCAGAAATATTACAATGTAAAAGTATTACACAATTTGTTGTACATGTATCAGGAAAATCTATTAAACTACATGTACATGTACTAGTATTCTTGGAATTCTGCCATTTTATCTTGATTTTTACATAGGTGTCAAAGTTAATGATAAAAATTGTTCACTCCAGGATATAGCTGAAATATTGCTAAAGTTGGTGTTAAACACCAAGTAATCAATAAATCAATTGATTATTACATTTAAGATAAGACTGTCTTCAAGATCCTCGATTATTTCAGTTATCCCAAAGGGTGAATTCTTAACCTATTAAAATTAGCTCTATAATGGTAAAAATAGCTTCTTCACTATTGTTTTGAAATGTTCCTTTCTTTTGAAGTTATTCACACTGATCAATCAAATGCTCCTAAATTCCCAAGACCTACTTGATAAGTTTTTACTTATATTTTTATAGTACTGCTATGAGGCCCATCTGAAGAAGGATTCAAAATACGATGATTTTAATTTCAATGTACTAAGGATGATCATTCATTTATTCTAACAATTAATTGACAAATCTAAATTTAAGTTGGTTTTAATTTCAAAGTTTGGAAATAAAAACTAATATGTATTTCTTTTTTCTTATCTCAATCAGGGTTTTCTTTTAGACAATCAAAATTTAATACTTGAAATAATAATTATGCATCTATTTTCTTGTTTCAACATATGCAAATCATTTATGATACAATAATAGTTACACTGTATAGTTGTTTTATTGCTGTGTTTTCTCACTCTTGTTCTTTTCACCTTTGTCTTTCACATGTTGAGAAATATAAAACAGTTTAAACTGCAGACTTAGATGTATTAAGGATCACTTTAACTTTTTATATGTACTGTTTTAATATACCATTTGCACATTTTCCAACTTTAATTCTGACATTATACTCTTTACATGAGTTATTTCCCTTTAAGGCAACCAAAAGTGTCCCTTTTCATGCAAAGTTCAGTGATAAGAACATACATTTTCCCCCCATAATCTGTTGTAACAGCTTGTGAATTTTCTATTTGCTCTAAAATTATATTTTTTTTACATTTAATATATGATTATAGTTTGTCAGTTACATGCGACAGTTCTGTGATTTTTTCAGAGTACTCTGGTTTCCTCCACCAATAAAACTGGCCATCATGATATAACTGAAATATTGTTGTTGAAAGTGGCATTAAACACCATAAACCAACCAACCTGATTTTTTTTTACAAGGTTCAATATTTACAACTGGTACGAAAATTATACTCAAATTCGCTGTCCTTTCCATTGCTCTTGCTAAACCAGGTACCAATCGTAAGGGGAATAACTCATATAAAAACGTATAAATTTAGAATGAAATCAGGAATGTGCAAATGGTCTATTCGCTCATAGAAAGAATGTCTTTGAGTGGAGACAGTGTTTAAAACAGGATTGTCTCCCTTTTAAATTCAACATATTTTTTTTATTTCTTTTTATGATTTCTCAGACCACCATATTTAACTTTGTGATAAACTAATTGTACTAAGGCAATTAATTGTAACATAATCTTTATAATGTATGCTATACAGACATATAATAATACAAAATTATTATTGTTCACTGAATTACCTCCCCTTTTTTTATCAGTGATTTAATATGAACATTTAAAATTTTAATATATAGACAATTATAAGATGCATTGAATTTGTGCTTTGAATTAAATATATATATAAATGATATATTTTTTGTAGCACATGTGCAAATAATGAAATATGAATGACCGACTTTTGATTGTAATACAGCTTGTATGATCAAAACGGTGTGTAATCCCCAATTTATAGTTAAGTCATTTAAATTTCCTTTGAAAAGTCAGTACGCTGTCAAATGTATATTATCACATTGACAACACAATTATTTTCGTAATATATATATACAGATTAATACATGGGCATTTCCATATTGGCCTGGTTATCATCCCGAGACACAGTTGAGGGCCAATATGGGTCGAGGGATGATAACCAGGCCAATATGGAAATGCCCATATATTAAACTATTTATTACATACTTCCAACATCTAGAAAAGAGACACCCATATTGGCCTGAGACGAAGTCGAGGCCCATATTGGCCCGGGGCAATATGGGCCTCGATATGGAAATGATCTTGTAGTAATCCAATGACTGGTTATTTTCCCAGGGTGTGAAAATATGGACAGTTTACTTCCGGTCATATTGGTCATACAAAAATTCCTTTATTTGAACTAAGTATGTAATAAGCATGAATATACATTGCCACATTTTTAAAAACTGAAATATAAAGTTGTGTCTTTAATTAGTAGGCTTTATTTTGCTGCTTTTTCATTGGATAATTTAATATGCAAAACGAATTATAAATTTGTTTATTCTTCTCATAATGTATCCCAGATTATTATTTAACTAACAGTTTTAAATCATGTATATAACTATAGGTTGTCCAAAAAACAACTTAAGAGCTGCATTTTGATTACGACTATAAATATTTTACTATTTCAACAAGGACTGTATATTCATTGACGACCTTGGTTTCTATATCATAGTATGTTTATAATGAAATATGTGGCTTTTGAACAGAATTGTTTTGCAGGTTCATATGAAACTTTCCCTTCAATAAATGATGTCATATTTCGTGATCTTTGTATGATTATTATTTATTATTATTTTTTCGAAAATAACACAGAAAGTCTCAAGTTTCTTACGATAAAGGTTGTAACAGTAATATTCATTTGACGTTTATATGAAATTAATTATCTCTTCCTACAGATTAGATATATATTGGACAAGATTTCAGGTTGGTGAAAAATAAGTTTGTAGTATATCATATAATAGGCGTCGTATTCTTTATGGATAATTGCAATCAACGTAAATAATTTTCAAGACTGGCTCCATATTGGAGATAATAAAACTAAATAAAAATAACTTTGTTGGAAATATTGGATAATAGGCCATTTGCACATTTCCGACTTAATTTTAAAAGTATTCATTTTTATGCACATTTTTATATGAGTTATTTCCCTTTGATGCTGTCAAAGGGTTCCATTTTAATGCAAAGTTCAATGAAAATTACATATTATTTCTCATAATCTACAAAATGTTAATATTGTAATAACTTCTAAATTTTCTGTTTGGCCACTTGCTATTAGATAATACTCAGATTTTTTACAAGATGCCTGTCATGGTCGTGATCGTATGGTAGTTGGATTTACATCTACCTATGCAATCAGTGCCTATCACCACTAACGTGAGTTCTAATCCTGCTGATGGAGAGTTGTACTGGATAAAACATAATATGATAAAGTTTGTCAGTGACTTGCGGGAGGTCGGTGGTTTTCTGCGGGTACTCTGGTTTTCTCCACCAATAAAACTGACCACCATGATATAGCTGAAATATTGATGAAAGTGGCGTTAAACACCATAACCCTAACCCCTGATTTTTTTTTACAAGATTCAAATGTCTACAAATTTTAAGAAAATTACTCTGAAATTTTATTTCATTTCTAGATCTGTAGCTCTTGATAGAATGGTACCATCTTCCCCATCATAAGGGAGATAACTTCTAAAAAAGACTTTAAAAACATAGAATTTTAAAATCAATTCCTGTGTAATAGGTCTATTGTCACAAAGTTATGTGAAAAACACATAATTGTCTTCAATTCATGTTCATATGATGAACGTTAAATGATGTTTTGTCAACTTTCTATGGTCATACAATTGTAACACGGCATGATATATCTGAAATACTGCTAATGTTGGCATTCAACACCAATTAATCAAGTCTACCAATGTACATTGCCAACTCTTATAACAGAATGATTTTTACTCTGTTCAAAAGACCTCTTAAAAAAGTATATCATATTCAATGTTTAATAGAGTGAAGGAATCTTAAAAAAAAAAAGTAAGGCTTGGCCTCCATCTGGTCTTAATTAATTTGTGGTTGTTTCTTCTAGATGTTTTTTGGTATTAAGACATTAAATGTTTTGATAATGAAACAAAATTTAATAATCATTTTGTATCTCTACTTGTATGATTGGCAGATCAATTATTTTTTTTCTCCTCAGATCTCTCTATCTTTTTATACAGTGTTATTTATATTTTTATAACTTTGTAAAAATTAATAGGCTTTCTCCTCATGAAATCATCACAAAAACAAAATGGAAGTTTTATTTGACATGTACACTGTATTAACTAAATGATTGTACTTGTATAACACACATTGTATTGTATTCATTTTATGATTATTTGTAACAAGATTCTGATTAAGTTTTCATACAGACAGGGAGGGACATGCAGATCCAGTGATTGAGGAGGAGAGGTATGCCTGAGCACACCCTCTTCAAAACAAAGCAAAAATTGACCTTTTTTTGAGAGAAAAAACTTTGACCCCCCCTTTTTAGTGAATAAATATAACTCCCAATCAGAAAGGTCTGAATATTTCACTGCATGGTGGAACATTAAATAACATATTTACATGTATGCAATGCTAAAACAGAAAATGTGCCTAAATTATTGATAGAATGTTACATACAAATGTAGTCTGACATCTGTTAAGGTACTATAATTATTTTTAAGCTGGAATTATTAGTCTGATTTTTTAGCTGACTTGAGCTGTGGGTCATTATCATAGTCTATATCATTATCGTGGCCAAGTGTATATGGTCGTTGACTTCCGACCAGAAGCCTATACCATTAACATTCATGCCTCAATTCAATACTATCTCAAGTATTAATAGTTCCAGACACCTAGCCAATGCTAGGGGTCTCACCAGTTAATCTGTAATAGCACCCCCATTAACCAAACCTATATCATCATCTGTTGGGATCTACACGCTTTTTTCTTCTCAGAACTCGGATGGCAATTTAGATGGTCCTTTAGTAAGTTAACAATAACAAATCCTATGCAAAGCCTGTCATCAATTACCATGGAATATCTAATAACCCAAGGAAAAGTGAAAAAAAAATCCATCTTTCCAGAGATTGCAAATATGGCTGAAATCTCAAAATATACATACATTTTTGTATTTGATATTGGATTGTTATTTACACATTTTTGGGGTTCTTTTGTAGATCTAAATTTGATCCAAGATGACCACCAATAATGCAGGTTTGTGGTTTTTATGTCGATCATAAATCAAAAATAATTAAAACCTCAGGAAAAATGGGAAATGTTATAAAAAAAAAAAAGTGACCATGAATCAAAAATGAAAAACCTCAAGGAAATATGGAAAATGTTAGATATAGTTAGTAACTGTCTCCGATATTACAGAATGAAATGAATCCAACCCAGAGCTTGGGTCATGTTTTATGCTTATTGGAAATTGAATTAACTACTACAGGACAAATATAATACTTTATTAAGGAAATTTTATTTGCAAATATTTCAATAAAGATACCATTGATAAATAGGTATGTGATACTGGCTCAGGTGAGCTGCTTAATTGGATTCATGATTTATTTAAAGCTACATTCATTTACATACTAATAGATGACCAATATATAATCCCCACACATGTTTTGCTTTTAGGGACCAAATTATAAGACTTGCTTCAATAGTAATATGCAATGCATCATGGTTAAATTCTATCTATTAATTATTTTATCTGATGACCGGAAAAAAAAATAATACCAGGTACACAATTGTCCATGTTCTATAAATGTAAATCAATGGTTATTTTATGTAATTGAAGCTGTATCTGGTATTAATATGAAAACTGAAGTGCTAATAACATGTATTTGTATAAAACCCACATTTAGTATAAATAACAGTGGTTCTATTTCAATTGTAATGTATTATATAGACAGTCTGTGACTTTAGCACTGGTTATATTGCTCATGGCCAGTAAAATTAAATGCTTTTAAATTGCAATTGTGCTTAAAATTTTATATTTTATTTATGTTTGGGCCAGTAACCTAAGGTCTAAAATCATAGACTGTAAGGAATCGTAAATAATAATGTAAAAAATATGTTTTTTAAAGTCATATCCATTCTGTCAAAGTCTGGGTATTTTCTGCTGAGAACATCCTGTTGTAGGTCTGACTACTAAAATAGCAAATCATATTTATAAAGAATTGACACTCGAAATTATTCTTGGTACAGCAAATAAAAAAAAAAGTTTCTCAGAACCTATCAGTGGTATATAATCCGCAACCAGATACCCGAAAATCCCTTTAAGGGTTAATTTCTGCGGATGATACAAAGCGGTTTACAGTAATAAGAATGTCAGAAAATTCTCATTAGACTTTAAAGTTGATCAGTTTTTGAGCGAAGACATGACATTTTGAAGGAAAAAAATGGATAGAAGTAGAATTGCGATAAATTTAATTTAAAAAAAAATGTTATAATGTCATCTCTTGTAATGTGGCATGTAGGGTAGATAACCTTCATCACTCAATAGTTCACTGATTTATGTAATATCAATAATTACACTCTTATGTAATTACGATATTTTTCCGTAGAATTTGAAAAATCAAACCAGTGGCGATAATTTATGAAAATAAAAGTAGTTGCCTGTATATTCCAACAATAAATGTGATATTTTTAAAATTGTAGAAAATTAATGGAATTAAGTTGATTTGAAGAATATATATATTACAGTAGAATGAAGAATGACTAATAATTTATTGTATAATGCCATTCTGTATTGCTTTATACATACCTAGCTTTTACCTATCAATGCTATCTTCCACCATTGATTTTGTTATAAATGTTTCAATGGGATTTGTACAATCCAAGTATTATACAAAATAAATCGTCATATTTCGTACTACTTATTTTTATTCTTATTGTAAAAATTATATTTTATTTGATTAATTCGTATAACTATTGGGGTATTGCTTACATTGTTCCAAGAGTAATGACAGGAAGAGACACTGAGAAAAGTTTGAAAATTTTAAAGTTGTAAATTGAATAAAAGGACATGTAATACAACAGCCAAAGAAAAAGGACGAGAACATAAGCAATATTCCACAAACACAGTAAAGATTGGGCAACACACACCCACTAATGCACGAACCACACTAAAACCAGGAATGAACTCAGTTGCGCTGGAAAGTTAAACAGTTTCTACCCCACTAGTAGAAAATCAGGTTGTAAGAAGAGTGAAAATACTAAAGGGGTATACTAAGGTCATACACAGAAGAAGACAAACAATACAATGGCAAACAGAACGAGCACAAATAGACAAAATAAATAATCTGCAAAACACTATACAGAAAACTCAGGATTGAGCAACAGGAACTTCACTAAAAACCTGGGTGAACTTGGATGCTCTTGAAACTACAATCCGATGCCTACATTTTTTACCAACCAGAAGAGCCAAATTTGGTTGGTATTTTAGACTTTTACCACTTTTATTTTGAATCTATTCATTGTTCCAATTCTATCAGTACTGTCTAATGCAGCACACATGAAATTCATATTTTTAAATTACACCCACATACTGGGCATATTTCTGATATAAATTTGTGTATTGTTGTTTCTTAGTTCTCTAAATGGTATATATTGGGACTTGCTAACTGTGGTCTCTATGATCGTGTGGTAGTTAGACTTACATAGACCAAATACAATTTGTACATTTTTCTCATTTTTATGAATGGCCGAACTCGTAGAAATGAGAAAAATCCTTCTCTATGTAAGGCAAGATGTACTTGAAGCTAGTTTGTGATGAAATGCCTTTGTTTTCGCTTTCGCCGATTTCCTGCATTACGAACTCTGACATGATATAGCTGAAATATTGTTTGAAATTGTGTTCCTCAGGCTTAATGCATGTACACAGGGCAGTACATGCTAACTAACACCTCCTGGCCTTTTAGCTCACCTGACACAAATGCTCATGTAAGATTCTGGCGTCCGTCGTACGTGATAAACTTTCACATTTAATTCTCCTCTGATGCCACTGAATCAATTTAATCCAATCTTGGCTGGGATGATCCTAAGGTTGTCATTTTCAAAGTTGCCGGAGTCTGACTAATCCGCCCTTCATTCAAGATGGCTGCCGTTACGAAAAATTGAAATTTCTGTAATTGTCTATTGTGCTTTATTATGTCGAAATGGGCTCATTTTGAACTCCAGCTATATGGCAACTAGTCATTCAAAATATATGTAAATTCCGGTTTTTTTTTGTGAAATTTTCTTTCATTCGACTATATTATGCTGTGCGAATTAGACATAATTAAATAAAATATCACATTTAAATCTTTTCTGAAACGGCAGAACCACATTAAACCAAATTTGACTGGGATGAGTTGCCCCCTTTTAAATTTGTGTCCGACATCCTGTCCTCAATTCAAGATATACAAATATGAATTTTCTCTTCTCTACGAATCATCGTTACTAAGTATTGTTTAATTTGGTTGAGCAGATTTGCAAAACAAGGTTAAAATTTGAAAAGTTAACGACTATGGACAATGGCCACCAAGTGATAATAAAAGCCCAGGCACTCGAATTCCGGACCCCCCCTTTTTTTCCTCATTTGGTCCCTCCCGCGATTATGGCTTGGATTTTTGTCTGGAAGTATATCTTTGAGCCATTTATCCATATTTTACAACATTTCGTGTTACAACTCTGTCGTTCTACTAACTCTTGTTTCTAGGTCCAGCTGCCGTTTTACTTAAAAAAACCAAACGGCAGCTGGACGGACCCCGGGTCCGGAATTCGAGTGCCTGTGAGTAAAAATCCACATGTTCATTGACGGTGACCAAGTGATCTAAAAACGAGAGAGTGGACAACAGTAAAGCCAAAATGTATTGAAGGATATTTTGTTTTATATTAACGTATACATTTGTAATTTTATTCATATTACGTGTTCTATGTTTTTTCTCAGTCTATATTTCATCCATGTCTAATATACCGCACAATCCTTCACATGGAGTTAGAATTAATAACTTGCCATCAGCTAGTAATATGTAATCGAATAAGATATCCTATAGCTGTATCGTCATACTTCCGAGTTCTCATATGTAAGTTTTTTTTATCAGCATTCGTAACCACTTACACATTCCAAAACCACATTTTCATGACCTGATATTTTAATGTTCAATGATTCAAGTGAAGGATAATTTATGCTATTCTGTAGTCTAAGTAAAAAACGTATAGTGCAAACATATGTTTACAGTGCAATTAATAAATTTTCAATTAATGTTTTTTTAATCATACGACTCAAAGAAGCTTTAAAATATTTCCTCTTCTTTTTTATTTGTTCTCATAAAAACAATGGAAATATGAATTTATATTTCTGACCTTCTTATATAGTGTATTATATAACAGATGCATAAGGCTGTCAGTCTTCAAACCGGCGACTTTATTCTGTTTTTAATTGTGAAATATATTTTGGCTATCCTGTTTAGGCTGTTCGGTTTTATTGCTCCCAACACTTTTGATGATTTGGCTTTCCAATTCTTTAGATTTTCAGCGTACCTGGTCTGATGAAGGTTAATCCAGAAACGCGTCATGCGCACTAAATTTGATATCTACGTTTTTATTTTTTTATATATATTCATAAGAGAATGCAAACAGGCTTTTTTTCTTGAGTGACAGTCGGGCTGTTGGGCCTAATTCGTAAAGGGGTCGTAGATAAAATGCGACTATCTGATAGGCAGACGGTTCGTTGATCCGATAGTCTGACACAAATCATCTTGTATCAAGAAACCGCGATAATTGCGATCCAATGAACGATTATAATAATGTTCTGACTGACCCTGCTTGGATTTCCGTAATAATACATAATATTTAAATATTAAAGAAGTTCCGTAGACTATTGAGCATTTTCCGGTATGAAGACATTAATTAATAAATGTTGCAATACACACGTGTGAGCACTTTATGTAAAAATTCTTAATGAATAAATAATGATATTATTATATATTTTGAAACTAAATTTTAAAAGATCCCACCTTTACCGAATTAATAACCCAACTACTTTGTATACCATTTATTGATTTCCTTCACTCTTAAGTCTGTTCTATATACTAGTCCAATTATTGTAAAGGTCTGTTCGATTTGTCATTTGGCAAATAGCAAATTGTGTTGCACTCGTATATTTCATGTTTTGTTTTCTTAATTGATTGTAGCTTTTGTGTATTTATGCTCAAATGTATCTGTATATTGTTTATGCAAAGAAGAAGATGTTCTAAGTTGAATAACTTGTATCTGATCCTATTGTCATGTTTTTGGACAATAAAATATGTTTAAACTAGAAGACATATTCAGGGGCGGCGTATCCAGAAATTGTTAAACGGGGGTTCCAGAGAATTTCCAAAGGAAATAACCAAAGATCCAATTTGATTTCATTGGGCATATCTATTAATGTGATTTTTAATCAAAACTAGCCTAATTTGCAAACCAGTATAAATCAGCTGATAAAAAATTTGGGATAGAAAAACCCGGAAGATATGTTTGAACTACTCATTGGTATGCGGATGCAGTTTAAATTAAAGAATAACAAAGACATTTCTATTTCATATCGGATGAAAAGCAAGGCTATTGGGCACATATTGAAAGAAAGCTACCAAAGTATCATCAAAGCAAGATTTTGTTTAATTTGGCTGTAGTTTCAGAGATTTTAAAATGATTTTCTGTCAAAAACCTCTTAATTTGCATAATTTCGTCAAAAATCAGAAAATCACATTTTGTTTCAGCAAAACCTGTAACATATGTCATACTGCTCATTAAAATGCAACTATTGTTAAAATGTCAGCTCATTATGTGGAAAATGTGGCTTTATGGACTCAGCATTTATAGGTGTATTTTATGATGTCTTTGTAACAGCAACCATACCGGGTATTGGATGATTGGGGGATAATTGAACACAATAATATTTTGAAAACAGAATTTGATTCAAATTGGCAGTGGGTTCCTAGATTTTTGAAGCTAGATGTCCCAAGGAGCCTGCAATTATTCACCTTAGAACACTAGTACTTCATATAAAGCACAGACTCAATAGACACTATGCCATTCATTTGTGTAAGCTAGAATCTAAATATCATGATCATTTATGCAATTCACATATTTGGTTCTTACGAATTATAATTTTTTTAATTTTCCCCATTGTAGTTTTTGCTAAACTTTGGACCGACCAAGACTCAGACCCTAAAACACTTGACCCCTTTATTTGTATAACACTACATCTCGATTTAACAACAATACTCCATGTCAAATACAATTATATTGCCATTGCTGGAACAACATTTTACAGATTTACCTCCCCCTTTTAAGTGGTGTAATTGTTAGCGTGCTCGCTTCGTGTGGTAGATCGTGGGTTCAGGCCCCAATTGAGTCAAACCAAAGGCTATAAAATTGGTATTTGTTGCTTCTCGGCTGAGAATGCATCATTAAGTTGAAAGAGCAGACTGACTGGTTGGCTCGGAATCGGGATAATGTGTCCGAGTGGGGCAACATCTCTATCCACAGACTGTTGTTTCAGTGAGCTAGCACTATAAAATACAACTAAGAGTATCGGTTTATTACAAGGCGGCCCTCATCATCTCATTGAAAATTAACTTGTTCTCGCCATGATATAGCTGAAAAATTGCAGAGTTAGTGTTAAACAACAATCACTCACTCCACCTTTTAAGACTCTTCACATGGAAGATACACTTCATTTGTACAAAACTGAATTTCCTCCTTAACCACGGATCATTCCTACCAAGTTTGGAAGAGTAAAATGTGAAAACGTTAATGAGGACGGATGACATACACTGTACCAGGAACGATTCATGTGAAGCGACAAAAAAAAAAGCTCATATGTTTCAACTATTCAATAAATTGTAGAAATCCAAGGGTCATTTAATAATAATTATGTAAAGATTCAATAAATATTGTTATGTTTGTGTCAGTAAGATCATACTGGAAGAAATTATTCTCAACTACTTATAGTTTGTATGACTTTTTACTGCCACCATATCATAATATATACAGTACACATTGATTATTTTACATAAAACGATGTTTGGTTCACCTTTTCTTCAATTAATTTTGTTGGGGGTTCATATTTTCTTTGCTGTTTGCTTTTTTTACGTAGAATGATGTCCAGCACCATTTCCATATCAGATGATGATGTTTAACAGTAACACGACAGATGTCACTAGTGAAGAAAGAACTGCCTACCTTTCCAGCCACCAGAATTCACCCCGTTTTTTGTGTAGCTTGTGTTGCTCAACCTTTAGTTTCCTGTAGATTTTTTTGTAGATCATTGTTCGTCTTTTAGTTTTGGCAATTTGATTTATGGCTTCTGATTAACCATTTTGGCATCTTCAAACTTTTCTCTGATAATAGAAGTGATCTGTATTATATAATTACCATAAGATACATGTTATCAGGGTATGTTTCTTATGATAAACTCATTAGGAAATAACTCTATTCACAGTGAACCATTTTTCTCCTATATAGGTCTATTTACATTTACAAGAAATAGCCAATCACCAATGAAAATCTAGAACAATTTATCATAATAATTAAAATTGGATGAAAACAAAAAATTCAAAATTTGGACTTTGATACTTGTTGGTCCCTATCCAATGAGGGTATCTTGGAAACCACAAGAACCAGCAGGGATTCGTAGACAGAAGCTCTCGGCAAAATCAATTCAAAGAAAAATGAATTCTATATACTTTCCCAAAATGTGAAATTTCGGCATGTATGTCCCTTTTTTCGACGAGGAAAGAAAATATTGCACTGGTATAAAACATAATTACACAAATAAACAATATTTATTTATTATCTCTGACAACAAAAATTTGCATCAAATTAATACATGATACATGAATGAGAATGAACAATCTAGTTATATATCACATTTCTGTTTACATAAACATTGCTACCCAAATTTACCTTCAGTACAACTAAATATTACATGTATGACGACATTCAAAGGATGGATAAAAATTTATCTGATCAATTTACATGTCAATATAAAAAGAAAATTGTCTTGGAAGACCAACCTCTTGTGTGTTTGATATCATCTTAAATACTTCATTATTTATATATATTACATTAAACTCCTTTTTTTAAGAAATATTTTGTTGGAAGAAGTACAGTTAATAAGACCTATGTTGGAAAATGTTGGCAAATTCATCCATCTACAGTAGTCTGTTATTTCCATTTGAAATAAACTAAATAGGACAGACTTGCTGGAATTATTTAGTACAAATAATACTTCAGACAGAGATTGATTGAAACCCCATGTTATACCTGTGTACTGTCTACTATAAAACTTGTGTCCATGAATGTCATACACTGACCATTTGTTAATAGAAAGCTATGTATACAAATATGTACAGTGTACCCCTGTTATAACGTCCCTCTTTAATCTGCCACACTAACTTATCATCATCTAATTTCAAAGTCCAAATTTGTTAGTTGATATGTAAAATTCTCCCTCAATTTATTGCCACCCTGCTTGTCGCCAAAATATAGCTTGGTCCAAAAGGCAGCAGTATAACAAGGGTGTAAGAAATAATAGCTTGGTCCAAAAGACAGCAGTATAACAAGGGTGTAAGATATACAAGACTGCTCAAATTTAAAAATACATGAAATAATTATTTGTACATCATACACTATAGATGATAAACAAATATATTTATATTTTTATCTATTACTAAAATATCAATGCATAAAGGGCATTATTTGTATTTAAAGCTAAAAAAAAAAACCTACCATGTTGTAATTCTTAAAATACCCAACAAAAAATATTTAAAAAAAATTAATATCCAAGTAGATTAATTTTGAAAAATGTATTACAGCATTTTATACAATACCACAAGTACAACTACAGGTATGTCTGTTTTAACAATGATCTACATGTATAAATATCTTAATGTTAAACTAATTTATATCAAAATATACAATCATGCATGCTTCATTACTCATGATCTGGGCAGTTTAATAAAAAAAAAGAAATTTGCTGCACAAGAAAGAAATGTATTAAATAAAACAAAAATATCTACAGTTATATATCTTTTGTACTACAATTTTTTTTTAATATACATGTATCTACTACATGCACAAAGAAGGTAAGTAAAAAGTATATGTCATTTGATTGAGTTGCCATGATGGCAAAGAAATCTGGGATTATTTGTCTTGTTTATTTGAAAATTAACTGGATGGCTTCAATTTTTCACTCTGCAAAGATTTTAGTACATATATAGAGACCTAAACGTTTATCATTATATTTGTCACCATGGTAATTAAGGAAATACATTTTAGTGGTCCAGACTGATAAATAAGGGATCAGTGGAGTGGTGTGCACACAGAGCATAAAACAAATTACCGGTAGTAGCCACCTGGGCTAGTGTTTAAATATTTCAGAGGCTTAGGCCAAAATTATGGGATTTTGTGTACGGAACCACTGCCAGGTATATTTATCAGCAAATAAGTCATGAAAACAGATCATGACTACAGACAAGTTATGTGTTGTCTAGCGGTTGTTGTGAATATGATCTTTCCCTTACTAATTTATCATTATCATTGTGTATCAATAGTTGGAATATGATCTTTCATCAGGGCTCACCAAACCAGTCAAAGTGGGCAACTTTTTCGCCCTGGTTTCAATAAAACTGCTCTATTCCTGCAATAAGGCGAAGATTTAGTCGCCCTGTCAGTTTTTGGAATTGTTTCACCAATAATCATACTTTTTCTTCAATATTCACATATTAAGGTGGCCCATGTTCCTGAAATTTAACCTATACAGGGTTTGATATTCAATATTTTATACCAAACTTGTTGATTGCATCTTTTTTAAGATCGTTGTGCAGCACATGCGGCAGTGGACAAAGAAACGCTAAAATACATGCAAGATCTTCGGAAGTCTCCTAAATTTTCCCTCACTTCACCTGTATGTCACCCGAGAGAGGAGTCATGTTGCCCTGTTTTTTTGGAAGAAGTGTGGTGAGCCCTGTTTCACTTACCATTGTCACTACAAAAGTAAGCTTTACATGTACCCAACAATATTCGTACCTAATATGGATAAAAAAATTAAAATACATACAAGTATGGGATTTGTACAGGATTTCATCACAGATTAAACAAGATCATAATATATATTTACATCAATTATAAACAAATAAAGTCATGTTATAAACAAACAAATGAAAGTACATCACTGATTGGTTCACTGTTATACAACACATTTTCTGATTGGTTCATCCAGTAAGGTACCAGCAACATGGTTGCTTTCAGTACCAACCTTCATTAGTCAAGCATGTGATGTGTGACAGTCAGATCCTTCTTCAACGATGATTATTCATTCGGCTGGAATATATAAGTAAACATTTTAACATGCATGCAAAACCATCAATAGGTATAGGTGTTTAAGACTATTTTCAACAAAAGTTATGTTATTTATTTCCTCATGGTAGTTGATTTTATATGTGTGGAAAAAACCAGATACCCTAACCCAGAGAAAAGTACTGACCAATAAAAAAACTTTTATTGCTTGCAAGGTGCATTTGACCAACGAGAAAGCGAAGTCAACCACCAGAAGGTGACTTCTTCGCCCTCTAACGAGAGCCCTGCTTGGTGCTGAGAGGTTTAACCATTGACTTCTAACCACAAGATTAACACCACGGACAGTCGTTTGTACCCTAGTACCCACCTCAAGGGTTAAGATTTCAAGACATCTACACATGGTCAGGGCGATTTCATTGGTCAGTTTATTTCCAATAGGGCCATACCTGGCTATATTCCTACTTTGATTTTTGACTAGCTTTCTTAGGTTTAACTGCTGTCGCCATTCTTATACTAAAAGACAACTGATGTCATTAAAATGTACAGACATTCTAAATGGATAAAATAAATGCAAGTCTACTATTCCTAAGTGGAAGGCGATTTCAGGTTTGATCATAATATCTGTGAAATGATGTTGATAAACTGTTTTTGATCCTGGAATATGGACAATGTGTCCTTAATACCGTATTGTTTGTTAACTTAAATCTGTAGATGGTAGTGGTTGATTGATTGATTGATTGGTGTTTAATGTCCAGCGAGCAATTTTTCAGCTATATTCAGGACGAGAACATTTAAAAATTTAAACGCCACGGGGCTCGAAACAAGGAAAGGTGATGGGTAGGGACGGATAATTTTGCCAGTGCAACAGGTCTCTTATGGACCACTCATCATGAGCATAATGCTCATAATGAACTGTTACACTGGGTTCTTTAACGTGCGGAGAGGGTGGCAATCTCTCAACGTGGGACCTCGGTTTTATTTACGTCTCATCCGCAGGACGGGTTGGTTGTGAATTTATACATCCCGCACAACCGACGGATGCCCCTTCAAGCCGAAGAAGCTCTTGGTCCCATTTCTATACCCCGGGGTTCCCAGTGGTTGACATCTTGGTAAATCAGAAAAAATGATACACAGTTTTATAATCGCTCTCATAGGAAATTCACACCACTGTGCACAAAAAAAACTTATTCAGGTAAAAAAAATTAGCATATTTGACAATCATCATAGCAGGATTTCAACGAATATCTACCAACATACTTACTTCTTTATAAATATATTATCCTGGCTAAATGTTATTTCATAATATCAGGTTTAAATTTCATTTGGTTTTCAATAATTTGGAAAATTTCACCGGGCTGAGGTATTCTTCCTGTTTCCAATTTAGACCATACAGGAACATCTGTCAAAATAAAAGAGATTGATGTAGGTTTTTACTGATAGTTATATTGAGTAAATAGTCAGAATGTTACAAATAACAAAATAAATATTGGATGTGTGTGGAAGGGGGAGGGGAGGGCATGGGGAATAACTCAATTGTGTTTGACTATACATTTTTAGGAATTTAAGCTAATCAGAATGCATAGATATAGTAATGTGTCTTCTGTGTTTGATGTGTTGAATGATACAGGCATAATATATTAATTACAATTATTTGTCAGATAAATTTGCTTGATCAGTAGTACAGATGGTTTTTTTTTGGGTCAATTCTATAACATATAAAACAAATTAATACGGTTGTTTCGAATCATTTCCATTCCGTCAAAATTTTGTTATTTTCGTCGGACTAATCGGCATTGAACTTCCGGTGTCAATGTACACAACAAAAACCCCAATCGATATGTGCCGTTTTAATGTTCGATCCTGAACTTAAAAAAATCTTAACATTTTCTGTAAAAGACAGATATCAATTAAATTATTTTATTTGTATCAAAGACTTCAATGCAGAGACAAATACTTCTTTAAATTAAATTTGTTTTCTTTCTTTATTTGTGGCTGTCAGCATCATCAAAGGAAAACGATCTGCCTTATATATTTCTGATATCAGACAGATAGTGGGGTACCGAACACCAGTATTTATTCAGCGGTTTCCTTGGCGTCTCCGTATTACAATTACTTATAATCTACCGCATCTATGACTATGATATTCTGACGTTGTCACAGTAATAGCGTAAACACCGGAAGTCGCCTGCCGATTTGTTCAGACATCAAGACAAGAAAAAGACGGAACGTGGTCGGAATTGACATGATTCGAAACAACCGTATTAATACATTCTTGCATTGTGACCTACAATATATTCTTCTACTGAAACCTAGGGGCAGTCATGGTTGTGATCATATGGTAGTTGGATTTAAAACTACCTGTGCAATCAGTGCCTATCACTTGTGAGTTCGAATATCGCTCATGACGAGGTGTACTCGATACTACATTATGTGATAAAGTTTGCCAGTGACTTGTAGTAGGTCGTGGTTTTCTCCGGGTACTCTGTTTTCATCCACCAATAAAACTGATCACCACGACATAACTGAAATAATGCTGAAAATGGCGTTAACCACCATAAACCTAACCCTCTACTGAAGCTTAAAAAAAAAGATTCCTCTCTGGTCACCTTCAAAATTCTAAGTTGGCCATAGGAATGTTGACCTCATGATATCTTCAAATAAGAAAAACGCTTGATATTTGATGTTTTAGAATGTACATATATGTATATGTATTATGGAAAAGAAGTATGGAGTTAAAATGACAATAGACGAGCTTACCATTAAAAGATACTTCAAAGGCACCTGTTGATATTAACTGTCCTTCTACTGCATTACTGATGAAAAATATCATTACACAAGCATAAATCTGAAGAAGAAAAAAACACTTTATATCATCACCAAAAACTGATGAAATGTAGCACAACAAAAGCAATGTTCCTTTACTTTAATTTGTGTCTGGGTGTAATGTTCCTTTACTTTAATTTGTGTCTAGGTGTAATGTTCCTTTACTTTAATTTGTGTCTAGGTGTAATGTTCCTTTACTTTAATTTGTGTCTAGGTGTAATGTTCATTTACTTTAATTTGTGTCTAGGTGCAATGTTCCTTTACTTTAATTTGTGTCTAGGTGTAATGTTCCTTTACTTTAATTTGTGTCTAGGTGTAATGTTCATTTACTTTAATTTGTGTCTAGGTGTAATGTTCCTTTACTTTAATTTGTGTCTAAGTGCAATGTTCATTTACTTTAATTTGTGTCTAGGTGTAATGTTCATTTACTTTAATTTGTGTCTAGGTGTAATGTTCCTTTACTTTAATTTGTGTCTAGGTGTAATGTTCATTTATTTTAATTTGTGTCTAGGTGTAATGTTCATTTACTTTAATTTGTGTCTAGGTGTAATGTTCCTTTACTTTAATTTGTGTCTAGGTGTAATGTTCCTTTACTTTAATTTGTGTCTAGGTGTAATGTTCCTTTACTTTAATTTGTGTCTGGGTGTAATGTTCATTTACTTTAATTTGTGTCTAGGTGTAATGGTCCTTTACTTTAATTTGTGTCTAGGTGTAATGTTCCTTTACTTTAATTTGTGTCTAGGTGTAATGTTCCTTTACTTTAATTTGTGTCTGGGTGTAATGTTCCTTTACTTTAATTTGTGTCTAGGTGTAATGTTCATTTACTTTAATTTGTGTCTAGGTGTAATGTTCCTTTACTTTAATTTGTGTCTAGGTGTAATGTTCCTTTACTTTAATTTGTGTCTGGGTGTAATGTTCATTTACTTTAATTTGTGTCTAGGTGTAATGGTCCTTTACTTTAATTTGTGTCTAGGTGTAATGTTCCTTTACTTTAATTTGTGTCTAGGTGTAATGTTCCTTTACTTTAATTTGTGTCTGGGTGTAATGTTCATTTACTTTAATTTGTGTCTAGGTGTAATGGTCCTTTACTTTAATTTGTGTCTAGGTGTAATGTTCCTTTACTTTAATTTGTGTCTAGGTGTAATGTTCCTTTACTTTAATTTGTGTCTGGGTGTAATGTTCCTTTACTTTAATTTGTGTCTAGGTGTAATGTTCATTTACTTTAATTTGTGTCTAGGTGTAATGTTCCTTTACTTTAATTTGTGTCTAGGTGTAATCAGAGCTCCAGATAATTTTCAAGTCCAAAGGGTAATTACCCCCTACTTTTGAAAATGATGCGTATTTGCATATTTCCTTTGCACTATTGTACTCTCTACTTCAGAAAAGATTGCTTACATGTACACTTTTAAAATTATGTTTGACACAAGTGTTATTCAATAAACACAGGATGCGAGTGAAATCACGTGAAATGTATATCTCTGTTTAATTTGACACGATTGTGTCATGTTTATTAATAAAATGTTGTAAATATTTTGTTTTTTGCTCGTCGACTTCGGCAGTTTTCACAGCCGTGTTGATAATGACAATTAATGTCATCAATGATTCCTTTAACTATACTGTCACTAGACACAGATGAAACTGTCAGGAACTTTTAAAAAAGTATATAATTTTCCGTAGCGCGCTTATTCATGTTCTTGCTCATTTTCAACGAACAACGTGTTCTCAAATTCACTTTCGTTTCTGTTCTTAACTAAACCGCATTTATTTGTAATATTGACCGCAATTGGATGATTTATCCTAAACATCCAATCAGATCTCTTTTGACATCGATGCTTAGAAATGCAAACATTCGGTACCCCTCGGATGTATACACTTTCTCTTTCGAAAAGTATAAAGAGAAGTAATTACGGGGAATTTCTCAAAGTCAAAAATGTATTGTTTATGTACACGATGTATTATCGTCAACAGCGTACAAGTACGCTCCGAATTTGGAAAGTTTGCTTACACAGCAATATGTATGCGTAAATGTACACTCTGATTTGATAATACATGCGTTTTTACTCGTTTTCATAGCGTAAAAAACGCAAATACGCAGCTTATCTGGAGCTCTGGTAATGTTCCTTTACTTTAATTTGTGTCTAGGTGTAATGTTCCTTTACTTTAATTTGTGTCTAGGTGTAATGTTCCTTTACTTTAATTTGTGTCTAGGTGTAATGTTCATTTACTTTAATTTGTGTCTAGGTGTAATGTTCATTTACTTTAATTTGTGTCTAGGTGTAATGTTCCTTTACTTTAATTTGTGTCTAGGTGTAATGTTCATTTACTTTAATTTGTGTCTAGGTGTAATGTTCATTTACTTTAATTTGTGTCTAGGTGTAATGTTCATTTACTTTAATTTGTGTCTAGGTGTAATGTTCCTTTACTTTAATTTGTGTCTAGGTGTAATGTTCATTTACCTCCTGATCCATATATGCTTTCTTATTACTGTAGTAATAATTGGATGGTTCCATGTCAAGTTTAAAATGGTATCCTCTGGGAAGAAATATTGTTCTCTGTAATTTGAACCATATGGAAAGAAAGATTGGTTGGATTGTTTTAATCCTCTATAAAATGTATGTTTTCATGAAAGCTAATTGCAATGCCATTATACAAGAACATTTGCATCATATACTTACTTTATTTTCCTGAGCCCAGGTTACAAAACCAGGAGTGTCCATATTTAACAAAGGAAACGGATTCTGTCCGCTGACTACCATTACTATTACAATTAATTTAAAAATACTGAGAAATTGAGCAAAAGCAGCACGAGTCGCTGGGGGTGGATAATTATCTCCCTCAATGCTCAGTGCTGGGAACCGCTCATGCAAAGCATGAGAGTATTGCTCAAAAACTTTCTTGTACCCTCAGGAATAACTGAAATAAAAAAAAAGGAAAAATAATAAAATGAAGGTCTAAATCAGACCAGATATACCAGCTGTAAATTACACAGCAGAATCAGTTTCATATCTGTCAACAATGGACTCTTAATTAATATGTGTTAAAAAAAATAAAAGGTTCAAGATCTGCAAATATGTAGTATTATATATATTTTGTACACAGGGGAAATTAATTGTAAATAAATTTCATGCAGGATTTCAAAGCATATACAATACGTTTGTTGTACCAGAACACAGAAATCTCTAGATGAAAGAACAATTAGCAAAATTCTGTTCAGTCAGTCCTGTATGTATGAAGCCTGAAGTTACAGAAAAATGTCACTTGAGAAGATGACTACTCTTGTCATTTTTAATTATTTAGAATTTGTTTGCTTAAAGACATAACATTTTAAGTATGAAAATTTAGAAATCTAATTTTATGTGTAATAATAATGTGTTTGATGTTGTGTTTATATATTCACATAAGAGCCCTCATTCATGTCATTGTGCTTATGTTTACCATTATCAGCTGTTGTTTATCAGTAACTCCTAGCCCACTTTACTATCAATAATGACATTTTAATGTGCATGTCTCCTGATCAGGCTGATTGGATGTTTCTGGTTTAATATCATTACAGGACATTTAGCTTCAAGAACATGATTTTAAATATGTATATAGAATTATCAGAAGAGGAGAATTTTTCTTTCACAATCCAAGTTTCATAGCTATATATATAGCTTACAGTCTTTGACTTTAGCAGTGGTCCGGTGGCTCAGGCCAGTGAAAACTGATTCGGACCAGAAACTTTTGCCAAATTTTTTCAATAGAATCTATATAAATATTCTAATTTTGAAGTTTTCGCTTTTCGGGCCAGTAAATTCGGAAGTCTAATTTCGAAGACTGTAGTTTATACATGACTCCCATTTTATGGACGATTACAACTGGCTTTTGTACGATTATATAATTTGTAAATATTTCCTTTAAATGATTTTGTATGTATGTATATTTAAATGAACGAGTACTAAATTTTGTCGCAGTTAGGTGAGGCAAGACATTGGCAAGATGAAGATTGGACATGTCGGAACTTGGATCCCAATATTGTATGTCAGCTTATATTCTGGTCACTGGTGTTTTTCTTCTGTGTTACCACAGGGTTTTGTTATTTGCCTTGGGTAGAGTTCTTTGTTTATCAGAGGCCAATTCTTGAATTGGTACCAATTCGGAACTTATTTTTGATTCAATGAAGAAAAAAAACAGAGAGCTTGTGGTGTTAAATATTTGTAAGCATGTTCCCGTTGATCTTTCCATTTTGGTTACATCCGTCATTGTACATGGAGGATTGTAGCTTTCGTCGGACAGGTTTGTCAAAACTTTGAAATTGCTGGTCTGCCTTTAAATTTTGCATCATCTGACAGTGATCGGGAAAGTCACGCGCCATGCGCAATTTGCACATTTTCACTTGAAATGGTGCATTAAATTGACGGGCGCACTGTTAAAGTGTTTTCTTATCGCAAGTCGTAGTCTTAATCCTACAGATATTTTCTCCAATCATGGAGCACCACAGAAAGTTTTTCATTCAGAACTTTTCCACGAACGGGAATGACTAATTACTTAAAATCCGCAACTGCCATATATCCCATGATTACATAATTTGTTGTTTATAAAAATTCCGGAAAATGGGTTAATTTTACAGTTAAAATATTTGAAAGGAGTTTTTATTAAATAATTTATAAATATAATAATTATTTTTGTAGTATTTGCCCCGTGAAAAACGAATTTAGTAGTGTATTTCCCCTCTAATTTTATTGTGTTTTTACGGTATTTAGACTTAAATTATCGGGGTCGGTTTATTACCAGGACAGGTATTTTCAATACGTTTATAGGTATAACTTTTGAATGAGATATTTTCATGATGTAAACTCCATGATAAAGAAGGGATTAAAGGCTTTAATTTGATATAAAGTTTTCAATTTTTTTTACATTTGATTCCTTAAATCGTGGTAGGATTGTATTTTTCAATGGCGGAAATGACGATAATTTGTATCAAAATATTTGTTTTGATCACGTATAACTCTTTTAAATCAAATGTCTGTCAAATAAATGTTACACCATTTTAAAGCTTATATCTCAAGGATTAATAATATGTATAGTTTATTATTTTTGGATAAATACTTTTTGAGAAATCGTGGCAGGACAGTATTTTTCAATGGTGGAAATGACGATAATTTGTATCAAATTATTTGTTTTGATCACGTATAACTCTTTTAAATCAAATGTCTGTCAAATAAATGTTACACCATTTTAAAGCTTATATCTCAAGGATTAATAATATGTATAGTTTATTATTTTTGGATAAATACTTTTTGAGAAATCGTGGCAGGACAGTATTTTTCAATGGTGGAAATGACGATAATTTGTATCAAATTATTTGTTTTGATCACGTATAACTCTTTTAAATCAAATGTCTGTCAAATAAATGTTTCACCATTTTAAAGCTTATATCTCAAGGATTAATAATATGTATAGTTTATTATTTTTGGATGAATACTTTTTGAGAAATCGTGGCAGGACAGTGGACAATTCAGCTTCAAAATCGGACATTCAGTATGTCATTTCTTAAAAGTAAAAGCAAATTTCCGAAAATTGTGAGATGTCTGTCAAATTATTTTTATATCATTGTAAAGCTGGTATCATAAAGATTATAAATATATTTAGTTTATTAATTTAGGGTTTCTCAAAAAGTGTTTATCCAAAAATAATAAACTACATATTATCAATCCTTGAGATATAAGCTTTAAAATGGTGTAACATTTATTTGACAAACATTTGCCACCGAAGAAGCAAAGATTACTAAATTTGCCGCCCAGGACAAAAGATATTATTTAACTTTTTGTTTAGTAATAGTAAAGATGATAATAACAATCCAGTTGATACAAATACAAATACTGCCATTGACAAAAGTATCGATCATGGCGATGACATTAATCCGGACATTGACCCTGAAAGTGAAGCTCAAAATGAAAGTAAAATGTCAGAATCGAACAATAAAACTACTGAAACCGAAAGTCAAAGGTCCAAACACCATAAATATAGACAGGTTTTGGAAAAACTTTGGCCCTGGCTTTACTTAAATGAAAATAAAATGTGTATGAAAGCTGGCAAGAAAAATACAATGACAATCGGTTGCACAACTTTCAAAACCGAAAAATGCATGTAAAGAATGGCCCATTGTGTTTATGATATGGCCCATTGAAATTTTGAGGAAAGAGCCATGGGCCCATTTAGTAAAAATCTTTCCCCATCACTGATCTGATCTTGTGACCACATATTCGCATCTACTGTAGCTTGCTTTTGTATAATGAAAAATATGAAGCCCCATTTATACGAATCCGGGTCGTTTCGCCCCGATTACCTGTTCGCCCCGGAAAGTGAGTCGATTCTCCCCACTTAATCGCTATTATATTATAATAGATGAAGTCTTTTTCGACAATTTTTTGGTAATTATATATTTATTAGTTGTATACAAAAAATAATAATAATTCATTCATTTTGGTCTACTTTTGTCAAAGATCTCAAGCGAAACTTTTCTTGCAAAATTTACAAAAAACAACACAAGAACAGTAAAAAGGCAGTGATTGGGAAAGGCAGGGGTCATGGGCCGTTTGATGCATACATTTTTGTAATTCTGTGTAGATGCCCCATACAAAAATTAAAAGGTCCATAAAATATTTTAGTTTTTACAAAGACTACACTGAAATGGCCCATTGAATGTTGTGATGATGGGGCCGCAATGGCCCATAATCATTTCCTCTTTCCTGATCACTGAAAAGGTTGTTTTTTTTTGTACCAATGCAAAAATGCATGAAATGACTAAGATGCTGTACAAGTGCACAAATAACCTCTTTTTTAATGAATTACGCATCAAATGTTAAAATAGTATAAATTTAATCAGATGTCAAACAAAGAGTGAAGCAATACATAATATTAAACCACAGGCACTTGTGTAGAGTCAAAAATATGCTCGCTATGTACCTAAAATACCACAAGGCCGGACTCACTCCTACTACCCGTCACTTCAATCGCTATTTCCCCTGTCAAAATGTCGATAGGACGCAAATCGCTTACTAATTTGCGTAGTGAAATGATTTTTCTTCAAGGAAAACCCGTTTTTTATATCTTCCTACCATCTACACCCCCATACTGACAGATAATCCTCAGATTTTGTTGACAATGGACACCTAAGTGGCAGCAAAGCAAAAGTAGGTAACGTGCGACATATTTCCACCTTTCGGTCGTTCTCTGGTTTTATCATTGCCTTACGAAACATACCTGAGAAGTTCAGAAAGAAAATTTCGGGAAACGTAATTATATATCAGTATTGTTACTGTATAATCATAATGTTTTTTAAATAAAATTATTTCCTATGCCTTATTTTTAGTATTATTTGCATACCAAGAAGCACTGAAGTTTTCATTCATTTTGTCAGTCATATTTTGGCGCCTTGTAATGTTTCTAGTGTTTAGTAATTATACAGTTGACTCTCGTTATCTCGAATTCGATGGGACCATGGAAAAAATTCGAGTCAACCGTAGTTCGACTCAAAAGGAGCTACGAAGATACCGGAAGTGTGGTTTGTTTAACAACGAAAGGGAGACAACTCGAGCGAAATTTTGAAGAGCTAAAACCAGCATCGCATGTCCCTATTCTCGGAACGATTTTAAACATATTCGATGTTTTTGTTGCTGTTTTTTTCTCTCCGTTAAATTCTTTGAATCTTGTGAAACGACTGCTAACTTCTAGATATCTTTTTTTGTGTGAATGAATATGTTTATCCGTTTTGTTTATGTTTTTCACCTGTTGCATTGTCATTAAACTTCACCCATCATTGATGTATTTTTCTTTGTACAATAAATGGTGTGTTTTTATTATTCAATAAAGTGTAGAAGAAAACTATTCTTCTTTAATCAAAATTAATTTCCGACAAATAATTCAATAGATAAAACGCTTTCTTTGTGTACTTTTCATAATCATTGATGTATGCCGACCCAAGTGCACTTATTATGAATCGATAATTTTTGATTGTACACATCTAACCCGTGTCATAATACCAAGCCAATTCAAATATTATCACTAATTAATTTGACAGATTGTGAAATAAACATGTGAAATAGCCTAAGGTAAAAATGTCAAATTCAATGACCGGATGTTTCACCTGTGATCCGATTTTAATCCTAAGGTAATACACATGTTATGACAGGTAAATTTGACTTAACGAATGTAAATAATATGGCTTTCTACATCTTGGGACCAAAACTTTTATTCGAGACAACTGAAATTTCGACTCATCCGAATACAACTCAACAGGAGTCAAATTATATATATTTATACACAACGAAGTTCGGGACTTCGATAAAAATTCGACTCAACCGGAAATTCGAGTCAACCGAATTCGAGACAATGAGAGTCAACTGTATATGATAAAACCCGAGAACGACCGAAAGGCGGAAATATGTCGCACGTGACCTACTTTCGCTTTGCTGCCACTTAGGTGTCCATTGTCAACAAAACCTGAGGATTATCTGTCAGTATGGGGGTGTAGATGGTAGGAAGATATAAAAAGCGGGTTTTCCTTGAAGAAAAATCATTTCACTACGCAAATTAGTAAGCGATTTGCGTCCTATCGACATTTTGACAGGGGAAATAGCGATTGAAGTGACAGGGGTAGTAGGTGTGAGTCCGGCCTTGTGGTATTTTAGGTACATAGTGAGCATATTTTTGACTCTACACAAGTGCCTGTGATTAAACACGTCAAAAAAGCATGTTAATTATGAGAAAGACAAAAATAAAGTACCCATGAACAAGTCTTGCAACATCCATAATACGAATATTTGCAATGGTATTTTCCATATTTCATTTTTTAAAACACTATTAATAAATGAGGGCGACACGACCCGGGGCGAACGGGAATAGGGGCAAAACGACCCGGGCGAACGGGAATAGGGGCGAAACGACCCGGTACCATTTATACTATGTAAAATTTCAATCGATGCTGAATTATTAGATCGGATCATTGAGGAAGAATGTTGGTTAGTTGAAATCAAAATTGGCGTTATATCAAGAATAGCTACTGAAAAAATCTCAAACTTCTAAGAAATCCGACTCAAAAAGGGAAAAAAAACACATACAAATTGTACTCGTACCAAAAAAGAAACTTGATAGTTGGAGTAGCAAGAGCTAGCTTTGGTGCTTTGATGTCTTTGTGAGTGTCTGCTTGTTCAGTTTGTGTCAGATCTCTCCAAGTTAGGAATATTAAAGCAGCAAAAACTACTACCATAGAAAATTGAGCCATATCGGCCATTAGGCTTTGTCCGTTTGAATATACTCGGGTCTTATCTTGATTTGGAATGATAGTATCCGATAATAATAACGAGTTCGGACCACTTACGATTATAATACGTGCAACCATTTTAAGTCGGCACGCTTCTCTCCCCTTTTTTCAAGCACATTTTGAAAAATGAGAAAAACAAATCTATAATATTGATAAAATAAAATAAATACGGAAAAAAATATTTTTCGTATTTATTTTAGCTTTCATTTTTTATTTTTTTTCGTATTTATTTTATTTTATTTTTAGTAACCAACCGGCAGTCATTAAATTTCAACCCTTTTATATTTTTTGCCGTATTTTTATTTTATAGTCGTTAAATTTCAGTCACTGAATGCCACTACGTTTTATTAAATTGTAAATCCACATTTTTTTCTACTTGTAAGCATATTCTCTCAGTTACAATTGTTAGTCGAAAAGGTGTAGACATCGGTTAACGTATTGTACATTTGATGACTAAGTTACTGTAACTTGAAATTTGAAATAGTACCCTCTAGCTACGCCAATGACCACAACAGGGGCATAAGAGTTGGGGTCCATGGGGGCAAAGCCTGATTAGCTTGTCAGTTTTGCTTTTGAAAGCTTGTCCCATTTCACTTTCCCGTCCTCTCCAGTGAAGTTTACCCCCACACTTTCCACTTTCCAGTCAACTTCCAATATTTACCCCCGCTTTCCAGTCCACTTACAAAGCTCATTCACACCCAACCCCAAATCTGCTTTCAGGTCCCACCAAAAACCTTGTCACACACTCTCCGTTCCACCAGGAATGCGCCTCTGTACAGTCTGTGGCAGACAATGTGGACAAAAGTATTAGCACGATTCAAAATTAATTTTACGGGTCAAAAGTATATTTCACTATGTACATATTTCATATAAAACAAATTATTTTCAGATAATCCTTCTGAAGTCATTTCTTAACCGATTTTCTTGGAAATTTTCCCCTTAAAAGCCGAATTAATTTGAGTTTCGATGATTTTAATATTTCATATAATTTTTCGAACTTTTATTATTTACAAGCATTGTGATTTAAACTTTAGCTTTATTACTCCCAATTTAAGCACAAATGTAAATTCTCCGTGTCACAATTTTCTATAGCAAGGCTTGGAAAAAAATTAAAGCATTAAAATCATATTTTAACCATAAGATATGAGCATTTGACAAATATAATTCCTACATAATAAAACAAATATTCTACTATCATTTCAGTACCATCAATATACAATATGGTATATATAATGCTAAATACATATGGCTTTGTCCCAATTTTGTCTTGATTAGTACAGTTTTGGTGACATATATTATTCAAAAACTTATTAAAATGTGATGAAAATGGTTTAACTTTGAAGGCAATATCAATGAAAACTGGACAAAATAATACTAAAAATTATTTGGACAACTTTTAATTTTAAAGGACACTGCTCTTAAATATCATTGCTTTTTTTTGCAAAACTTGTTGCACTCCTGACAATGGATATTGATCAAGTGATAATATATTGTGGTAAAAAAATGTTTTTTCTTTTCTTATACAATTTCTTTTTCATTTTTTTGTCATTTTTTTTGTTTTATCCCTCAATTTCTTTGCTGTGAAAGATGGTAGTTTTACTATCAACTTGATGTTTTCCAATATAGTCAATCACAATTCAAATTTGAAATTACCTTAAAAGGTCATTTTCAGCACCAATCATATTTGTGTCAGCAGTGCAACACTTGTATGACTTTAAATCAGTGTGAAATTTCAACAAATATAAAAGCAAAGTAATATTTTTGTTTATTTCTAAGTCATTAAAGAAAGCTTGCTGATTAACTTGAAAATGATATTAGATTGAAGCAAAGGCCAATCTTATATTCTATAATGGCATTTCAACTGATGGAATATAGAGTAAATCAAACATGAAATACCTGTCTTTTTAAAATACAATCATAATTATGTGCATTTGTTGATGATACATTTCCTCACTGTACCTCTAAGCTTGACAGAACTATTTATGTTTATGTTTAACATTTCCTCACTGTATCTCTAAGCTTGACAGAACTATTTATGTTTATGTTTAACATTTCCTCACTGTACCTCTAAGCTTGACAGAACTATTTATGTTTATGTTTAACATTTCCTCACTCTACCTCTAAGCTTGACAGAACTATTTATGTTTATGTTTAACATTTCCTCACTGTACCTCTAAGCTTGACAGAACTATTTATGTTTATGTTTAACATTTCCTCACTGTACCTCTAAGCTTGACAGAACTATTTATGTTTATGTTTAACATTTCCTCACTGTACCTCTAAGCTTGATAGAACTATTTATGTTTATGTTTAACATTTCCTCACTGTATCTCTAAGCTTGATAGAACTATTTATGTTTATGTTTAACATTTCCTCACTGTACCTCTAAGCTTGACAGAACTATTTATGTTTATGTTTAACATTTCCTCACTGTACCTCTAAGCTTGACAGAACTATTTATGTTTATGTTTAACATTTCCTCACTGTACCTCTAAGCTTGACAGAACTATTTATGTTTATGTTTAACATTTCCTCACTGTACCTCTAAGCTTGACAGAACTATTTATGTTTATGTTTAACATTTCCTCACTGTACCTCTAAGCTTGACAGAACTATTTATGTTTATGTTTAACATTTCCTCACTGTACCTCTAAGCTTGACAGAACTATTTATGTTTATGTTTAACATTTCCTCACTGTACCTCTAAGCTTGACAGAACTATTTATGTTTATGTTTAACATTTCCTCACTGTACCTCTAAGCTTGACAGAACTATTTATGTTTATGTTTAACATTTCCTCACTCTACCTCTAAGCTTGACAGAACTATTTATGTTTATGTTTAACATTTCCTCACTGTACCTCTAAGCTTGACAGAACTATTTATGTTTATGTTTAACATTTCCTCACTGTACCTCTAAGCTTGACAGAACTATTTATGTTTATGTTTAACATTTCCTCACTGTACCTCTAAGCTTGATAGAACTATTTATGTTTATGTTTAACATTTCCTCACTGTATCTCTAAGCTTGATAGAACTATTTATGTTTATGTTTAACATTTCCTCACTGTACCTCTAAGCTTGACAGAACTATTTATGTTTATGTTTAACATTTCCTCACTGTACCTCTAAGCTTGACAGAACTATTTATGTTTATGTTTAACATTTCCTCACTGTACCTCTAAGCTTGACAGAACTATTTATGTTTATGTTTAACATTTCCTCACTGTACCTCTAAGCTTGACAGAACTATTTATGTTTATGTTTAACATTTCCTCACTGTACCTCTAAGCTTGACAGAACTATTTATGTTTATGTTTAACATTTCCTCACTGTACCTCTAAGCTTGACAGAACTATTTATGTTTATGTTTAACATTTCCTCACTGTACCTCTAAGCTTGACAGAACTATTTATGTTTATGTTTAACATTTCCTCACTGTACCTCTAAGCTTGACAGAACTATTTATGTTTATGTTTAACATTTCCTCACTGTATCTCTAAGCTTGACAGAACTATTTATGTTTATGTTTAACATTTCCTCACTGTATCTCTAAGCTTGACAGAACTATTTATGTTTATGTTTAACATTTCCTCACTGTATCTCTAAGCTTGACAGAACTATTTATGTTTATGTTTAACATTTCCTCACTGTACCTCTAAGCTTGACAGAACTATTTATGTTTATGTTTAACATTTCCTCACTGTACCTCTAAGCTTGACAGAACTATTTATGTTTATGTTTAACATTTCCTCACTGTACCTCTAAGCTTGACAGAACTATTTATGTTTATGTTTAACATTTCCTCACTGTATCTCTAAGCTTGACAGAACTATTTATGTTTGTGTTTAACATTTCCTCACTGTACCTCTAAGCTTGACAGAACTATTTATGTTTATGTTTAACATTTCCTCACTGTACCTCTAAGCTTGACAGAACTATTTATGTTTATGTTTAACATTTCCTCACTGTACCTCTAAGCTTGACAGAACTATTTATGTTTATGTTTAACATTTCCTCACTGTATCTCTAAGCTTGACAGAACTATTTATGTTTATGTTTAACATTTCCTCACTGTACCTCTAAGCTTGACAGAACTATTTATGTTTATGTTTAACATTTCCTCACTGTATCTCTAAGCTTGACAGAACTATTTATGTTTATGTTTAACATTTCCTCACTGTACCTCTAAGCTTGACAGAACTATTTATGTTTATGTTTAACATTTCCTCACTGTACCTCTAAGCTTGACAGAACTATTTATGTTTATGTTTAACATTTCCTCACTGTATCTCTAAGCTTGACAGAACTATTTATGTTTATGTTTAACATTTCCTCACTGTATCTCTAAGCTTGACAGAACTATTTATGTTTATGTTTAACATTTCCTCACTGTACCTCTAAGCTTGACAGAACTATTTATGTTTATGTTTAACATTTCCTCACTGTACCTCTAAGCTTGACAGAACTATTTATGTTTATGTTTAACATTTCCTCACTGTATCTCTAAGCTTGACAGAACTATTTATGTTTATGTTTAACATTTCCTCACTGTACCTCTAAGCTTGACAGAACTATTTATGTTTATGTTTAACATTTCCTCACTGTACCTCTAAGCTTGACAGAACTATTTATGTTTATGTTTAACATTTCCTCACTGTATCTCTAAGCTTGACAGAACTATTTATGTTTATGTTTAACATTTCCTCACTGTACCTCTAAGCTTGACAGAACTATTTATGTTTATGTTTAACATTTCCTCACTGTATCTCTAAGCTTGACAGAACTATTTATGTTTATGTTTAACATTTCCTCACTGTACCTCTAAGCTTGACAGAACTATTTATGTTTATGTTTAACATTTCCTCACTGTACCTCTAAGCTTGACAGAACTATTTATGTTTATGTTTAACATTTCCTCACTGTATCTCTAAGCTTGACAGAACTATTTATGTTTATGTTTAACATTTCCTCACTGTATCTCTAAGCTTGACAGAACTATTTATGTTTATGTTTAACATTTCCTCACTGTACCTCTAAGCTTGACAGAACTATTTATGTTTATGTTTAACATTTCCTCACTGTACCTCTAAGCTTGACAGAACTATTTATGTTTATGTTTAACATTTCCTCACTGTATCTCTAAGCTTGACAGAACTATTTATGTTTATGTTTAACATTTCCTCACTGTACCTCTAAGCTTGACAGAACTATTTATGTTTATGTTTAACATTTCCTCACTGTACCTCTAAGCTTGACAGAACTATTTATGTTTATGTTTAACATTTCCTCACTGTATCTCTAAGCTTGACAGAACTATTTATGTTTGTGTTTAACATTTCCTCACTGTACCTCTAAGCTTGACAGAACTATTTATGTTTATGTTTAACATTTCCTCACTGTACCTCTAAGCTTGACAGAACTATTTATGTTTATGTTTAACATTTCCTCGCTGTACCTCTAAGCTTGACAGAACTATTTATGTTTATGTTTAACATTTCCTCACTGTACCTCTAAGCTTGACAGAACTATTTATGTTTATGTTTAACATTTCCTCACTGTACCTCTAAGCTTGACAGAACTATTTATGTTTGTGTTTAACATTTCCTCACTGTACCTCTAAGCTTGACAGAACTATTTATGTTTATGTTTAACATTTCCTCACTGTACCTCTAAGCTTGACAGAACTATTTATGTTTATGTTTAACATTTCCTCGCTGTACCTCTAAGCTTGACAGAACTCTTTATGTTTATGTTTAACATTTCCTCGCTGTACCTCTAAGCTTGACAGAACTATTTATGTTTATGTTTAACATTTCCTCGCTGTACCTCTAAGCTTGACAGAACTATTTATGTTTATGTTTAACATTTCCTCACTGTACCTCTAAGCTTGACAGAACTATTTATGTTTATGTTTAACATTTCCTCACTGTACCTCTAAGCTTGACAGAACTATTTATGTTTATGTTTAACTTTAATCTTGCATAAAACAGTGTACTAAAAAAAATCATTCAAAAAAGGTGTTGCACTCCTGACATTAAATAATAGGTGCTGTGAGAGTTGTATTATGTCTTGCAAACATATATTTGACCATAAACTGTTCTACTGGCTGTTCTAGCATGAAATACAAAATGGACATGTAAATCAATTGCAATTTGACAGAGTTGTGGCATTGAAAAGGGCCAATGTTGCACTTCCAGACATTTGGCAGTGCCCTTGTTTATGATGCATTTGCAGTTAAATAATTGCTTCTAGAATTCAACTTTCTTATCATATGAATTTGTAATTTGATAAAACAAAGCACAATATAATTAAATAATTGCTCTTTTACACTGTGCACGGGCTGGCATGTTTAGAAAGGAGAAATATAATATAAATTGATAATATTTCTAAATAAATAGAATAAATTTAAAGAAAAACTCATATTACTGGGTTTGATCTGAATTTCTTCTTGATTCATTTTAACATGCCTTTGGACTGTCGCTTGGTGCACTCTGTAATTGAGCAATAACATGATGACATATTTCCTCCAACTAGTTCTCCTGCTCTAAACACGAGGTGACACATCCGAATGAATAACAATAATAATAATAGATATAATAATTAACTAATTTTTTATTTTTTTTATTTATATATAGTATGTGATAAGTATTTAATATTATATATAATTATTTACTATATAATTGTGAGAAAATGCAATTAACAGATGGGGTGTGTAAGAAGCACCGTCCCTTGGTGTTTTTAGCAGGTTTACTACTTGTTAAAGTAATATGAAATGCCAAAATCATTATTTTCAGTTTTCTAAAAATTTCTGATAGATGTAAAGATTAAATATATAAAGAACGTAAACCATTCACTTTTTGAGAGCTACGATGTATAATTCAGGAGAAAACGTAAATTTATTCTGTTTTCGATAATTCTTGCTACCCGGACAATAATGCAAATCATATGCTATTGCCCTCAGATTTGAACTCATTCGGTAGAGATTGCGCGCATGCTCCGTTATAGTCTTGACAGGTAACATCATTTTTGTTTCGATTTACATTCCATTATTTTCCATTCAATCCACGATTAAAAATAATTTTCCCTCAGCGAAACAAAAACAATGATCTCTTTACCTGGAAAATAAATATATATCACCATCTATGATCTAAACCGCCGTAAATGTCTTTTAACGGCATTATGTGTATAATCAAGGACGTATATAGAATCTTATATACGTCCTTGGTATGATTCAGCAAATTTCGCGGGGCCCAGTAAGGGGACACTGCATACGCAACTTGTAATTATGTTAAAACATTAGGTTTTTTTTATATTAAAAATGAATACTACTTTGTTTCAAATCTATTTAAAATTTATTTGGCCTAAGAGAAAAGAATGTGAAAGAAAGCACACATTCTTTATCTCATAATAATATATAGGCAAATAATTTGATTCTGAGGGAGCCTGGCAAGATTAGTCAGCTCGCCTCGAGTGCGGTAGGTAATAGTTACCGACTGAGATCGAGGTGTTCAAGCTAGATGAACACCTGAGCCCGTGCAAATTGTGCGCCGAGACCGCGTAGCGGTCGAGGTGCTCAAATCACGGGCGAGGGTGTTTATCTAGCTTGAACCCTAGTGATATTGTTTATTTTAATTTGATATTACAAGTCCGCCACTTGCACGATGACTGCACTTTAACCTAAGTAAGTACGATTCCTGTGTAAATTAAATTCGTTTTAAATTTGGAGAAAAGACGAATTATTCATATTCACAAATCATTTTTGGATGAAGACGGTGTTTGACACTATATTTTAAAAAGTTTGAATTAACATTCAAGTTCCAATGAAGCCACAGATTTTTACAGGTTTAAAAAAAAAAAAAAAAAAAAAAATTTTGTGTGTGTGTAAGGTAACATGATCTCATTTTGTGGTGTATATTTTCACAATTTTACTCTTTGTCATTTTTACGCACTTGTTATATTATTTATTGGTATGTATTGCATAACTTTTGGAAATATTTATTTGTCAAAATAGCCGCACGTGTGTTAGGCCCAGACCACATAGTCGTCACTTGAACACCTCGGCACTGTGCCAGGTGTTCAAGCTTGAACGGTTCATTCAACCTATGCCAACATTTTGAAAAAATAGATATATAAAGATAAGAAAAAATGTTGGCAGAGGTTGAATAGGTTAATTGTTATATAAACAATGTTTAATTAGTGTAAAACTGCGGGAGATATCAATGTACTCCAAGTCCACAATTAACTTTTATTAAATGTAGAAGTTGTCTTGTTTTTGTGTGAGTATTGAGTGAATAAACTAAGTTAGAAGTAAATATTTAAAAGCATATTTTTTGGAAATAACAAAATAAATCAGTATATCAGCACACATATATTTATATGAATATCAATCTTTATGAAAATAAATCAGGACATTATGAGCACATATATTTTATTATCACACTTTATGAAAATAAACCAGGACATTATAAGCACATATATTTTAATATCAAACTTTATGGAAATAAATCAGGACATTATTGTAACTTAGGTAATGACTGAAGTCACTGGACTCTTACTGAGTTCCCATATATACCCTTTGTTAGCTTGGTCAACTCTGTTAAAGTAGTGATCATTATTCATTAACCACTGTAATCAAATATTATCCTAAATCACATCAATGTGAAAATGACTGATCTTATGATTAATTAGCTTGGAGTGAGCAATTAAAAAATACTGTCCACAATTATGATAATTCTAAATTGATAAATAGTTATTATTCTAAAATTTTGGATTTAGTTTTTAAGAAAATTGTTTAATTGCATAAGTATCATATAATATTTTAAATTAAGACTTTTTTTAAAAAAGATTGTTTATTTAGTTTATTCTAAAATTTTAGATTTTCATCTTTTTTATTTACAGATTTTTGTTTAATTTTAACAGAATTATTATTCTATATTTTTAAAAAACTTAATATTTTTATATGTTTTTATATCTTATATTTTTAGATTGAAAAAAAAATTCTTTATAATTTCAACTTTGAGACCTGCATTTCCAAATTTACTTACCTGTAACTATCATTAATTGTTATATAAACACCTGTAATAAAATGTTTGTTGGCATACCTTGAATATGATATTTCAAAATGTTGGCATAGGTTGAAGACACCTCTTGAACCACCTCGGCACTGTGCCAGGTGTTCAAGTGATGTCACCATTTGTCCTGGGCCTAAGACACGTACGAATTCTTTTAACAAATAGGTATTTCCAAAATTTGAATACCTATCGATAACAATAGAACTAGTGTATAAATCGTGGTTTATAACCTCAAAGAATATAAAATTAGTATCTGTTGCCTCTCCTCCAAACACGCAGGATAAAGTAGAAAGAGCAAAGACCAACTGGCTCGGATTCAGGACAATGTATCCGAGTAGAGCAACATGTCTATTCGCTGACTATTGTTTCAGTGAGCTAGCACTATAAAAATCCAACTAAGCGTGTTGGTCCAGTACAAAGTGGACATCATATTATCTCGTCGAATTGAACTTAATTTATATTTATATTTATGATAAATAGTTGGGGGGAAAAATGCTCATTTGGCGTTAAAAAAAACAATCACTCACTCACTGGTATAAAATTATGACAATGATGATTGTTCCATAAATCCAATTCAAGAAATTTTGGAATTAATCATTTATTTTTTCATATATAACTCTGTGAGATAGCCAATGAAAACCTGAGATCGTCGGAGTCGTGATCGTATGGTAGTAGGATTTACTGCGGTTTCTTTCACCAATAAAACTGACCGCCATGATATAACTAAAGTATTCTTGAAAGCGGCATTAACACCTGAAAATTTTATGAAAATCGAGATATATACTACTATTTTTTCATGTAAACTGCATATCCGATTTTGTTATTTTTTTAACATCAAAAGCAAAATTAAATACAGTTTTTTCTCTATAGCTAATTCCTAAATAATTTAAGATCTACTGATTGAAATTTTGAGAATATATAAGTTCAACATGAAACATTTTGCTTTCGCCCAAAGCCTAAACAATTGAACCAAGGACTATAAAATTGGTATTTGTTAACAGCTGTGTGGGATCTTAAATGAGATGTAATATGATCTTTTCTGATGAAGCCAAATGTATATCTGTATGTCTTAGGGATAGGATTATGGTGTTTAACGCCACTTTCAACAATATTTCAGTTATATTATGGCAGTAAGTTTTATTGGTGGAGGAAACCCGAGTACCTGAGGAAAACCACCGACCTGCCGCGATTCACTGACAAACTTTATAACATAATGTTGTATCGAGTACACCCCGCCATGAGCGGGATTATACTCACAAGTTTAGTGGTAATAGGCACTGATTGCATATGTAGTTGTAAATCCAACTACCATACGATAACGACCACGATGGCCCTTGGTTGCATGTATGTATGCAACCAATAAGTTGACTGATAAAAAAAATAATGTGTAGTGAGTCTGTGTCTAGTAAAGTTAGTAGAGTGTAATGTATATTGATACCTAACTGCATTCTGAAAGTGATTTACAAAACGTTTTCTTAAGCTTTATCTTAAACTACAATGCATGCGCATTTGTGGGTATTTTGTCTTAGAATATATTGTTGAAGATAACATGGTGTTTGAATGTTTTACTGTTTTTCTTGTTAATATCTACTGATAAGTTTCAGCACCCAATGCAATTTCCCTGAAGTCCAAACACCCAACGGATGTGGTCAATGGAACATGAGGTGCGTGAACTGTTTCTTTCTACATTTGGTCTTTTTTCCCTTTTAACTTTTTCTAACCTGTGTTGTTCTCTTTCTTGGTTGTGACTTCTGATATTATTGTTTTATCTTGATCTTGCATTATGCTTACAACTTTCTCCTGTTTACCAAATACAAAAAATTAAGCAAAAAGTAAATGGAATCAATTAAGCCAAACATAACTAGCATTTTATTTTCCAATGATTTCACCATCAGTTTGATCTGCCACAGAAGTTTCACAGATGAAGTTCCGGTTTTCCTCACAATTATCATCGGCCCATTTATATCCTCTGTGAATATCCATAAGAGCACAGTGTTCGTAGAAGTTACTGTTGTCTGGTTCATTAGGTGCCCAGTTTTTGTAGTTAAACGCTTGCTTACTTGGAAGCCAAAGCCAGTTGTTTTCATTGGCCAGATCAGAACCACCTATCCAGAACTGCCCAGGATTAAATGTACCTAAAATATTTCAAATTAGCGATCTTGTATATTTTACTAAATTTTTTTTTAATACAAGTTACAATTCCGTATAAAAAAGGATGCTCGGTTCATCTTTACCTCCATTTGTTTGTAGGAGGGATCATGTCTTATTTACATTATTTGTGTTTGTTTGCCTATACTATTGTGGTGTCCAACACATATTGTGGTGTGTTTTTACTTTATTTTTCTTAAAAAGAAACCTCGGAGTCAAGTGGAAACCATTCTTGTTCATAAAATCCTCTAATAATATCGATAAACATTATTGGTAATAATAGCACACGTCAATTTTAAACATGCACGTGATGAAATCCAAGATCTTACAATATATTGTTAGCTTTCGTAAAGTGAGAAATGAACATTGCTTAAATTGTTATCACCATAGTACGTTTGGCAAAAATAAATACACTGACATCTGGGGGTTAATCGGAAAAGTACTGACTTGTGCATATTAAAACAGTATGTCAGATTCGGATAAATATGAAATTTCGTGTTGTGCACATTTCAATATTTCGTGTTCTTCTTCGCATATCGCCATTGATTAATATCATACAAGGTAGACAAAGGTAAAAAAATGAAGAAAAGTGTTCTATTAGAAAAACAAAATCAAAGTTAGACATCGAAAACTTCTCGTAAAAATTCTATAGATTGTATTGACTACCATTTATATACAAGTTTAAGTACATACTACTACTTTTATCATTTGTCTAATGTCCACATAAACATGATATAGTCATTGAATGTAGAGTAGTAAGGTATCCCGTTTTCCACAGAATATTTTAAACTTTAAAGTACTTAATGCAATTAAGATAACTATTTTAAGTTTGCAGGTTCCAAAACAGACAGAACCACGAACAAATAATTATTCACCGTTTGAATTTTCTAACAGGTATAACATAGGAATAAACTTAAGATTTAGTTTTTTTTATCAACCAAATAAGATGGCTTCAAGCAGCAATATTTCCAAATTTGGAATTAAATGACCGCTAATAAATCATTGCACAACGAAAGCTTCTCACCTTTTATAAAATATTAGTTCCCAAATAAATTTCTCCATTGCCTCTCTCAATAGGTAGACAAATAAACACAATTTCAATAAAATACCTCTTGTGACCTTCCATTTTCCTGTTGCACCCCAACCTGTAGCAAATGCAACGTAGTTAACGGCATGTGGAGCGGTGTCATTCCATGTAAGAAACGTTTGTTTACCAACATCAATTCCTTTCCCCACCTTTATAACATTATTGGTCCAGCTGATCCAGAAAGGCAGGTATTTGTTACAGTCGACTGGGTGAACCTGATGCCTCTCGGTATCCATATGTGCACACTGTTTACAGTCTACCATTGGCAAAATAAACCACACATTAACATGTTCAATCGTTTTTTTCAATACAGAAAGTAATTTATATAATATGTGATTCCAAAGAAGAAATGATTCATTCTACAAGAAATATATAATTTCTATGTTAATATAACATGCAATATGTGATGACAACGTCATCATGAATTAGAAAATGCAATCCAATGCAACATCAACATGTATTGTTTTAGATAAGGTAGATATTAAATACTACGACATTTCAGGATTTCTTTTCTCATTGCAAGCTAAAAGATTCCACAAGGACGAATGTTTGGATCTCTCAGTGGTAAAATACGTTTTGTTATATTCAGAAATAACCACAATGCCTCATGTTTGTAACTTGTGCAATATAGTCATATGAAACTAAACTCTGGGATAATAATGTGTTTGTAATTTGTTGTAATTTGTCTATATCTAAAACAGTTTTACACGTTGTAGTGTGTTATCCTGTGAAATTTATTGATGGAACTGAAATGTACATACGCCGATGTCGTCTACGTTTCGTATGTTTTAACTTAGAAGAACGCCAAAATGGGGATACTAAATACTGATTTAATTCTAGAAAACACGAGATCATAAGGTATTTATTTACATATATATATATATATATATATATATACGTCTGAAAATTAAACCAAACAGTGTTAGAATTAGATTTTAGAGCTGTCAAATTTTTGTTCTTCCCTCGACGGGATTTGAACCCACACCATTGTTACACTGCAGCACCATTCGCTTAGCCTTACGTCCAGCGCCCTAGACCACTCGACTACATCCACTCCCTAAAAAAGGAGCTTCAATAGTCGTAGTGTTACCTTGTCTCGTAAGGCAAATCTAGGGATAGGCGTAAGACATGTGTATAAGCGTGTGTAGATGTAGTCCGCGATTCCTCTGTCGTTTAACGGCATTGATAATCTTGCTGTAGCCGTTAAACGACAGAGGGTGATACATACGGAAACCATCAAATTTGCCTCACAGCCATAGTATCGGCACATTTCCACGTTTCGTGGCTATCGGATTTTATTTTCTAACATAAACCTTATATAAATCGCTTCACCAATCATTTTTCTATTCATTCATAACCATCTTACCCTCAGAAAGTGGTGTTACACTCCATTACAGCACGATTTTGCCTTAGATCCTATTATTCCGCCATTTGACTTCCATTTTCGAATCTACACACGTGATCTCGCGATACTAACTGAATGATGACAGCAACGCATTGCATGATGGGAGCTAATTAATGCAGCGTGCCAAATTATTTGGAGCATTATTTGCATACGTAAACAACATTCAAATCACATGGAAGACGATACATTTAAGCGTATTCTGCAGGACAAACAGTCCATCTACAGATCAAAGAAGAGCAGAAGGAAATTATACAGAATGTGTTGGAAAGAAAAGATTCAATGGCAGAGTGTTACCAACGGGCTTCGGAAAGAGCATGTGTTACGTTCCCCCTTTTTGAAATTTTGTTTTTGGACAAGGTACTACATTTTTTTTTTCTTATGGTTATCTGTAATTCACTAAATTTGTTGTTAAAATCATTACCAATCAATATAATCAACTGTATTAAATTTTATGTTAATTGTTCTGCCTTAACAGGCGCCTATGATTGGCAATAAAAATATTTGTTTGTTTGTTTATATGCAAATTATCTCCCATGATACATTGCGGTAATCGTAGTTTTCTCGTAGTCACGTGACAAATGTTTGAAAAATGGAAGACAAATGTCGAAATCATAGGTTCTAAGGCAAAATCGTGCTGTAATGGAGTGTAACACCACTTTCTGAGGGTAAGATGTTTATGAATGAATAGAAAAATGATTGGTGAAGCGATTTATATAAGGTTTATGATAGAAAATAAAATCCGATAGCCACGATACGTGGAAATGTGCTGACCCAGAGTTGGAGAAGCAAATCCGCTGTTTTCCGTATGCATCACCCTCTGTCGTTGAACGGCTACAGCAAGATTATCAATGCCGTTAAACGACAGAGGAATCTCGGACTAGTGTAGATGGTACATATATACTTAATATTATAATTTGACAGCAATCTAACTCAGCAATTTTTAATATATTGGATAGGATAATGAAGAATTATTCATTATACAGTCACAGGAAATAAAGTATATTATACAAACGTCTAGAAGCAAGTGACAACCATACAATATATCTGTCCCACTGGATCTCAAAGTTACTTTAAAGGATACTAGGTTAATACTAAATATTATATACGTCTGAAAATTAAACCAAACAGTGTTAGAATTAGATTTTAGAGCTGGAATGCATCTCACTGTAAGCTACGCAACACTATCAGTTGCCACTAACCTCTGATAACAGACATACTGTCTGCCCACCCACCAATTACTATCTCGTACGTGTTTTGTCTGTCCACTCCTTTGTCTTTAGACAGAGCAATATGTGCGTCATTACAAGCCATGACCTGGAAGGAAATTGACGTTTGACCTCTGACATCAACCCCATTGTCAACGATATAGTGATAATGGTAGTCATTTCCGGTCGAAATTGTGTATTCGGTGTCTACAAAAAAATGTTCTACAGTTAGTAATTCTAAAACTGTACAAGCAATTAAAAGATAAATTGAGGATTATGTACCTGAATAACTATGGCATACAAATAATTATAACTTCATATCAACAATGAACTAGCTCGGTTTAATATTCGCTTTAACCTGCAGTTTTTCTTTAAATCTTAATGAAAAGGTCTACACAAATTGCTCGGTAAACCTCACTGTTGACAATATCTAAGGTAGTTATAGCAACCGTGTCGACAAAACTAGTTCAAATGCCAGCCCTGTTCTAATCATAAATGATTTATCAAAATTAAAATCTTGTAGGTTCTTCTTCCTGTATTTGGCATTAGTGTATATAGTTCATAACAAAAACGATGGTAAGTTCAAATGCTCCCCAAGCAAACTGTGCCTTCGACATTATAACATAATACCAAGGAGTATGAAAGTCTAACCATTGTTCTGTCTCTTTATCTGGTCTGCTAGGAAAGCCTGCAAATCTGCATCCGTGATTTGTGCCAAACTACCATCAATTATACTGCAGTATTCCTAAAGGATGCACTAAGAAATATTAGAAACGAATAGAAATTTAAATTGAAATGTTAAAATACTTTACACTGAATTTATATACAATAATACCTATGGAAATTAAATGTTTAACATTCGTAAGAGAACAAAGTCCAAAACCAAACTATTTTAAATCAAATTAGAATACGAACGTAAATATACAGGAAGACGTCGCGCGAGTCCTTAGTTGTTAACAATTAAATAGTTAAACGACAGTGAATTTACTAAAGGATGACGATTTTAAAAGTTATAAATCGGAATTCATACATAGAATAGGCATATATATATGAATTCGCCGTTGAATTGTATTTGGTAAATATCTGAACATGATAAAGCCGGTTTGGTAGTTCAGTATAGCAATCATATTTACGTTTTCACACATGGATAACGGTATTCTCTGAAGGTTGTTTTTTTATGGTTTGTTTATATTTGTAATACCGTTGCAAATCAAGTTATCAAGAAGGAGAGGGTTCGGATCCCATTTACTGGTTTAATGCCGCCACATTTTTGTGCCTGTCCCAAGTCAGAACCTGGCTACCCAACACCATATGTCGTGATCTGTTGTTTTGTGGTAAATGATTTCCGGTGACTTTTCGTTTTGTTGATATTGTTGGAATTAGTGACCATTACTGTTTAAACGTTTTTGTTTTTCTCAAAATAATTTAACCTGGTATGTGTGCTGACCTTTTGCATTGACAATTTTAATTGGTATCTAATCCCTTATCTAATCTTACCAGAGCTGAAGCCCATGTGGTTTGCTGTGCAACAATACTATAACAGTTTCGGTTTCTTCCATACAGGACAAACCCAGGGGGGCATGCATCTTTTAAATAGAAGTCAAAACTATAATGTAGGTTAATAGTAAATGTGCAATAGTGTTTTCATAGCGACCTTTATAGGTTGCAAGAGAGTTTTAAGAAAACAGAATGCAATGAAACACAAAACACAATATATATATATATATTCAATAAATTTCCAGGATTAGCACGACGGGTGCCATTAGAGGAGCAGGAACTGGTTACGTGAGTTCACCCTCGTTTTTAGTGAAGTTCATATTACTCAATTTTTATGTTTTCTATGTGGTGTTATGTCTACAGTTTTATTTCTTTTTGTCCTTTTTTTTATTTGACCATTGTATTGTTTGTCGTTCGATTTGTGGTTTCAGATTTGTGGCTTCAGATTTGTGGTTTCAGATTTGTGGCTTCAGATTTGTGGTTTCAGATTTGTGGTTTCAGATTACCCCTTTGGCATATTGTTAGGACCAATAAACACATAGAGTGGAACGACATGTAAAACAAGCATGTGGACTGTTGCTTCAGTTAGAGAATACTATTAAAAATATCCAACTAAGCGAGTAGGTCCGGTATCAAGCAGACATCTTCTGATCAATTTATTCTCACCATGATATAGCTGACATATTGCTAACTTTGCGTAAACCAATTACTCGCCTATTTTGTTTATCTAATTATTCATTTTATGTACCTCATGCTTTAGCTTATTGTGCTGATAAAATTATTTACTGTATATACACCTTGTTGAGTGGATCTGATACGTCTTTGTATTTAACCTATCTTTATCTTGTTGCCTTGATCTTATTATTCATTGCGTTTATGCTTATTTAGGTCTGGGTTAATCTTATATTTCATTGTATTTATCCGTATATTTTACCTTGTTGAGTGGACCTGATGATTCATTGTATGTATTAATATGTCGCGTTACCTTGTTTAAATATGATACTTCATTATATTTATCCGTAACTCTACCTCATTGAGTGAATCTGACATTTCACTGCAATTTTTTCGTAGCTTTTTCGTGTTAATATGATTCATTATATTTATTCATAGATTTTCCGGATTGAGTGGACATAACATTTCATGGCGTTTGATCCGTAGCTTGACCTTGTAGAGCGTATCTGATGATTCATTTTATTTATATTTTAACTTCACCGCATTGAGTGTATCAATATTTCAATGAATATATCCGTATAGCTTCACCTAGATGAGCGGACATGATACTCCATTTTATTTATCCGTAGCTTTGCTTGTGTTTAAATGATAATTCGTTGTATGCAACCCTGACTTTACCTCGTTGTGTTCATTTGAAAAAATCATTGTATTTGCCCACAGCTTTATCCTTTATTTCCCTGATAATACAGTATGTACCCATCACTTTACCTTGTGTTGATATTTTGAAAAAGAATAAAAACAGTATCCAACCAATGTTCCAGGCGTACTCCATTTTACCTTATCTATAAAACCATATCTAGGTCAGTATTTTATCAATAGATGTCGAAAAGTGACAATGAACCTTGAAAAGTTCCAATAACCCCCGGATTTCAAACAATGATACTAGCATCGTCGGTAACCAACGGTTAGCACACTGCGATACTCACCTCGCGTCACTCAAACGGGTCAACAGACAGTGAAATCCCCGTAGTCATGAATTATTCATCTCGAATGCCAACTATATTTTGAATTGTGAAATTCATTAAATTATTTGTTTTCCTGATTTGTACATGTTCATAAATGCTTAGCTTTTCATTTGAAATTATATGATAATTTTATTATAGGATGTGGATAAAATCATGACAACTGAATCAATTATCCAGCGGTGATGTTTTAGAAAGTATGATGCGACTATGTTTTTTCATGAGAGGATACTGTTAATTTGGTTGGATGATTCTTGTTACCATAATAAAATATTGATCATGCTTATCTTGATTTATTTCCAAAATTAAATTAGTCAGTTAAATCCAGCAAAAACATATTCCACCTGGTTCTATAATAACCAAATAAAGAGCTCACCATGACATGTTTTATATATTTTTGTGCGTTTGTGAAATAATAGGTAGGTTTCGAAGGCATAATTTCGAAATGTTAAAAAAAACAATCTTCCAATGGAACTATGAGTCTGATCTTTAAGAGTTGTCACTTGTGCATAAATGATAATTGTAGATACCTACAGACTTCCGGTATCCTCTTTATGCCTTTCGATACTCTTGCTCCCAGACTTTAAATTATTTAGCTTTCTATTATTGTGCCTTTACGCCTACCTGATGAAAGTTTATACCTCTGTTGATGGTGTATTAGTCATTATGAGTATCATCCACCTAGTAGTCAGTGTGTCGACATTGACATGGTTTATACCTCTGTTGATGGTGTATTAGTCATTATGAGTATCATCCACCTAGTAGTCAGTGTGTCGACATTGACATGGTTTATACCTCTGTTGATGGTGTATTAGTCATTATGAGTATCATCCACCTAGTAGTCAGTGTGTCGACATTGACATGGTTTATACCTCTGTTGATGGTGTATTAGTCATTATGAGTATCATCCACCTAGTAGTCAGTGTGTCGACATTGACATGGTTTATACCTCTGTTGATGGTGTATTAGTCATTATGAGTATCATCCACCTAGTAGTCAGTGTGTCGACATTGACATGGTTTATACCTCTGTTGATGGTGTATTAGTCATTATGGGTATCATCCACCTAGTAGTCAGTGTGTCGACATTGACATGGTTTATACCTCTGTTGATGGTGTATTAGTCATTATGGGTATCATCCACCTAGTAGTCAGTGTGTCGACATTGACATGGTTTATACCTCTGTTGATGGTGTATTAGTCATTATGGGTATCATCCACCTAGTAGTCAGTGTGTCGACATTGACATGGTTTATACCTCTGTTGATGGTGTATTAGTCATTATGAGTATCATCCACCTAGTAGTCAGTGTGTCGACATTGACATGGTTTATACCTCTGTTGATGGTGTATTAGTCATTATGGGTATCATCCACCTAGTAGTCAGTGTGTCGACATTGACATGGTTTATACCTCTGTTGATGGTGTATTAGTCATTATGAGTATCATCCACCTAGTAGTCAGTGTGTCGACATTGACATGGTTTATACCTCTGTTGATGGTGTATTAGTCATTATGAGTATCATCCACCTAGTAGTCAGTGTGTCGACATTGACATGGTTTATACCTCTGTTGATGGTGTATTAGTCATTATGGGTATCATCCACCTAGTCGTCAGTGTGTCGACATTGACATGGTTTATACCTCTGTTGATGGTGTATTAGTCATTATGGGTATCATCCACCTAGTAGTCAGTGTGTCGACATTGACATGGTTTATACCTCTGTTGATGGTGTATTAGTCATTATGAGTATCATTCACCTAGTAGTCAGTGTGTCGACATTGACATGGTTTATACCTCTGTTGATGGTGTATTAGTCATTATGGGTATCATCCACCTAGTAGTCAGTGTGTCGACATTGACATGGTTTATACCTCTGTTGATGGTGTATTAGTCATTATGGGTATCATCCACCTAGTAGTCAGTGTGTCGACATTGACATGGTTTATACCTCTGTTGATGGTGTATTAGTCATTATGAGTATCATCCACCTAGTAGTCAGTGTGTCGACATTGACATGGTTTATACCTTTGTTGATGGTGTATTAGTCATTATGGGTATCATCCACCTAGTAGTCAGTGTGTCGACATTGACATGGTTTATACCTCTGTTGATGGTGTATTAGTCATTATGAGTATCATCCACCTAGTAGTCAGTGTGTCGACATTGACATGGTTTATACCTCTGTTGATGGTGTATTAGTCATTATGGGTATCATCCACCTAGTAGTCAGTGTGTCGACATTGACATGGTTTATACCTCTGTTGATGGTGTATTAGTCATTATGGGTATCATCCACCTAGTAGTCAGTGTGTCGACATTGACATGGTTTATACCTCTGTTGATGGTGTATTAGTCATTATGAGTATCATCCACCTAGTAGTCAGTGTGTCGACATTGACATGGTTTATACCTCTGTTGAGGTGTATTAGTCATTATGAGTATCATCCACCTAGTAGTCAGTGTGTCGACATTGACATGGTTTATACCTCTGTTGATGGTGTATTAGTCATTATGAGTATCATCCACCTAGTAGTCAGTGTGTCGACATTGACATGGTTTATACCTCTGTTGATGGTGTATTAGTCATTATGGGTATCATCCACCTAGTAGTCAGTGTGTCGACATTGACATGGTTTATACCTCTGTTGATGGTGTATTAGTCATTATGGGTATCATCCACCTAGTAGTCAGTGTGTCGACATTGACATGGTTTATACCTCTGTTGATGGTGTATTAGTCATTATGGGTATCATCCACCTAGTAGTCAGTGTGTCGACATTGACATGGTTTATACCTCTGTTGATGGTGTATTAGTCATTATGAGTATCATCCACCTAGTAGTCAGTGTGTCGACATTGACATGGTTTATACCTCTGTTGATGGTGTATTAGTCATTATGAGTATCATCCACCTAGTAGTCAGTGTGTCGACATTGACATGGTTTATATCTCTGTTGATGGTGTATTAGTCATTATGGGTATCATCCACCTAGTAGTCAGTGTGTCGACATTGACATGGTTTATACCTCTGTTGATGGTGTATTAGTCATTATGAGTATCATCCACCTAGTAGTCAGTGTGTCGACATTGACATGGTTTATACCTCTGTTGATGGTGTATTAGTCATTATGGGTATCATCCACCTAGTAGTCAGTGTGTCGACATTGACATGGTTTATACCTCTGTTGATGGTGTATTAGTCATTATGAGTATCATCCACCTAGTAGTCAGTGTGTCGACATTGACATGGTTTATACCTCTGTTGATGGTGTATTAGTCATTATGGGTATCATCCACCTAGTAGTCAGTGTGTCGACATTGACATGGTTTATACCTCTGTTGATGGTGTATTAGTCATTATGGGTATCATCCACCTAGTAGTCAGTGTGTCGACATTGACATGGTTTATACCTCTGTTGATGGTGTATTAGTCATTATGGGTATCATCCACCTAGTAGTCAGTGTGTCGACATTGACATGGTTTATACCTCTGTTGATGGTGTATTAGTCATTAGGGGTATCATCCACCTAGTAGTCAGTGTGTCGACATTGACATGGTTTATACCTCTGTTGATGGTGTATTAGTCATTATGAGTATCATCCACCTAGTAGTCAGTGTGTCGACATTGACATGGTTTATACCTCTGTTGATGGTGTATTAGTCATTATGAGTATCATCCACCTAGTAGTCAGTGTGTCGACATTGACATGGTTTATACCTCTGTTGATGGTGTATTAGTCATTATGAGTATCATCCACCTAGTAGTCAGTGTGTCGACATTGACATGGTTTATACCTCTGTTGATGGTGTATTAGTCATTATGAGTATCATCCACCTAGTAGTCAGTGTGTCGACATTGACATGGTTTATACCTCTGTTGATGGTGTATTAGTCATTATGGGTAACATCCACCTAGTAGTCAGTGTGTCGACATTGACATGGTTTATACCTCTGTTGATGGTGTATTAGTCATTATGAGTATCATCCACCTAGTAGTCAGTGTGTCGACATTGACATGGTTTATACCTCTGTTGATGGTGTATTAGTCATTATGGGTATCATCCACCTAGTAGTCAGTGTGTCGACATTGACATGGTTTATACCTCTGTTGATGGTGTATTAGTCATTATGGGTATCATCCACCTAGTAGTCAGTGTGTCGACATTGACATGGTTTATACCTCTGTTGATGGTGTATTAGTCATTATGGGTATCATCCACCTAGTAGTCAGTGTGTCGACATTGACATGGTTTATACCTCTGTTGATGGTGTATTAGTCATTATGGGTATCATCCACCTAGTAGTCAGTGTGTCGACATTGACATGGTTTATACCTCTGTTGATGGTGTATTAGTCATTATGGGTATCATCCACCTAGTAGTCAGTGTGTCGACATTGACATGGTTTATACCTCTGTTGATGGTGTATTAGTCATTATGAGTATCATCCACCTAGTAGTCAGTGTGTCGACATTGACATGGTTTATACCTCTGTTGATGGTGTATTAGTCATTATGGGTATCATCCACCTAGTAGTCAGTGTGTCGACATTGACATGGTTTATACCTCTGTTGATGGTGTATTAGTCATTATGGGTATCATCCACCTAGTAGTCAGTGTGTCGACATTGACATGGTTTATACCTCTGTTGATGGTGTATTAGTCATTATGGGTATCATCCACCTAGTAGTCAGTGTGTCGACATTGACATGGTTTATACCTCTGTTGATGGTGTATTAGTCATTATGGGTATCATCCACCTAATAGTCAGTGTGTCGACATTGACATGGTTTATACCTCTGTTGATGGTGTATTAGTCATTATGGGTATCATCCACTTAGTAGTCAGTGTGTCGACATTGACATGGTTTATTCCTCTGTTGATGGTGTATTAGTCATTATGAGTATCATCCACCTAGTAGTCAGTGTGTCGACATTGACATGGTTTATACCTCTGTTGATGGTGTATTAGTCATTATGAGTATCATCCACCTAGTAGTCAGTGTGTCGACATTGACATGGTTTATACCTCTGTTGATGGTGTATTAGTCATTATGGGTATCATCCACCTAGTAGTCAGTGTGTCGACATTGACATGGTTTATACCTCTGTTGATGGTGTATTAGTCATTATGGGTAACATCCACCTAGTAGTCAGTGTGTCGACATTGACATGGTTTATACCTCTGTTGATGGTGTATTAGTCATTATGGGTATCATCCACCTAGTAGTCAGTGTGTCGACATTGACATGGTTTATACCTCTGTTGATGGTGTATTAGTCATTATGAGTATCATCCACCTAGTAGTCAGTGTGTCGACATTGACATGGTTTATACCTCTGTTGATGGTGTATTAGTCATTATGAGTATCATCCACCTAGTAGTCAGTGTGTCGACATTGACATGGTTTATACCTCTGTTGATGGTGTATTAGTCATTATGGGTATCATCCACCTAGTAGTCAGTGTGTCGACATTGACATGGTTTATACCTCTGTTGATGGTGTATTAGTCATTATGAGTATCATCCACCTAGTAGTCAGTGTGTCGACATTGACATGGTTTATACCTCTGTTGATGGTGTATTAGTCATTATGGGTATCATCCACCTAGTAGTCAGTGTGTCGACATTGACATGGTTTATACCTCTGTTGATGGTGTATTAGTCATTATGGGTATCATCCACCTAGTAGTCAGTGTGTCGACATTGACATGGTTTATACCTCTGTTGATGGTGTATTAGTCATTATGAGTATCATCCACCTAGTAGTCAGTGTGTCGACATTGACATGGTTTATACCACTGTTGATGGTGTATTAGTCATTATGAGTATCATCCACCTAGTAGTCAGTGTGTCGACATTGACATGGTTTATACCTCTGTTGATGGTGTATTAGTCATTATGAGTATCATCCACCTAGTAGTCAGTGTGTCGACATTGACATGGTTTATACCTCTGTTGATGGTGTATTAGTCATTATGGGTATCGTCCACCTAGTAGTCAGTGTGTCGACATTGACATGGTTTATACCTCTGTTGATGGTGTATTAGTCATTATGAGTATCATCCACCTAGTAGTCAGTGTGTCGACATTGACATGGTTTATACCTCTGTTGATGGTGTATTAGTCATTATGGGTATCATCCACCTAGTAGTCAGTGTGTCGACATTGACATGGTTTATACCTCTGTTGATGGTGTATTAGTCATTATGAGTATCATCCACCTAGTAGTCAGTGTGTCGACATTGACATGGTTTATACCTCTGTTGATGGTGTATTAGTCATTATGAGTATCATCCACCTAGTAGTCAGTGTGTCGACATTGACATGGTTTATACCTCTGTTGATGGTGTATTAGTCATTATGGGTATCATCCACCTAGTAGTCAGTGTGTCGACATTGACATGGTTTATACCTCTGTTGATGGTGTATTAGTCATTATGGGTATCATCCACCTAGTAGTCAGTGTGTCGACATTGACATGGTTTATACCTCTGTTGATGGTGTATTAGTCATTATGAGTATCATCCACCTAGTCGTCAGTGTGTCGACATTGACATGGTTTATACCTCTGTTGATGGTGTATTAGTCATTATGGGTATCATCCACCTAGTAGTCAGTGTGTCGACATTGCCATGGTTTATACCTCTGTTGATGGTGTATTAGTCATTATGAGTATCATCCACCTAGTAGTCAGTGTGTCGACATTGACATGGTTTATACCTCTGTTGATGGTGTATTAGTCATTATGAGTATCATCCACCTAGTAGTCAGTGTGTCGACATTGACATGGTTTATACCTCTGTTGATGGTGTATTAGTCATTATGAGTATCATCCACCTAGTAGTCAGTGTGTCGACATTGACATGGTTTATACCTCTGTTGATGGTGTATTAGTCATTATGAGTATCATCCACCTAGTAGTCAGTGTGTCGACATTGACATGGTTTATACCTCTGTTGATGGTGTATTAGTCATTATGGGTATCATCCACCTAGTAGTCAGTGTGTCGACATTGACATGGTTTATACCTCTGTTGATGGTGTATTAGTCATTATGGGTATCATCCACCTAGTAGTCAGTGTGTCGACATTGACATGGTTTATACCTCTGTTGATGGTGTATTAGTCATTATGGGTATCATCCACCTAGTAGTCAGTGTGTCGACATTGACATGGTTTATACCTCTGTTGATGGTGTATTAGTCATTATGAGTATCATCCACCTAGTAGTCAGTGTGTCGACATTGACATGGTTTATACCTCTGTTGATGGTGTATTAGTCATTATGGGTATCATCCACCTAGTAGTCAGTGTGTCGACATTGACATGGTTTATACCTCTGTTGATGGTGTATTAGTCATTATGAGTATCATCCACCTAGTAGTCAGTGTGTCGACATTGACATGGTTTATACCTCTGTTGATGGTGTATTAGTCATTATGAGTATCATCCACCTAGTAGTCAGTGTGTCGACATTGACATGGTTTATACCTCTGTTGATGGTGTATTAGTCATTATGAGTATCATCCACCTAGTAGTCAGTGTGTCGACATTGACATGGTTTATACCTCTGTTGATGGTGTATTAGTCATTATGGGTATCATCCACCTAGTAGTCAGTGTGTCGACATTGACATGGTTTATACCTCTGTTGATGGTGTATTAGTCATTATGGGTATCATCCACCTAGTAGTCAGTGTGTCGACATTGCCATGGTTTATACCTCTGTTGATGGTGTATTAGTCATTATGAGTATCATCCACCTAGTAGTCAGTGTGTCGACATTGACATGGTTTATACCTCTGTTGATGGTGTATTAGTCATTATGGGTAACATCCACCTAGTAGTCAGTGTGTCGACATTGACATGGTTTATACCTCTGTTGATGGTGTATTAGTCATTATGGAGTATCATCCACCTAGTAGTCAGTGTGTCGACATTGACATGGTTTATACCTCTGTTGATGGTGTATTAGTCATTATGGGTATCATCCACCTAGTAGTCAGTGTGTCGACATTGACATGGTTTATACCTCTGTTGATGGTGTATTAGTCATTATGGGTATCATCCACCTAGTAGTCAGTGTGTCGACATTGACATGGTTTATACCTCTGTTGATGGTGTATTAGTCATTATGGGTATCATCCACCTAGTAGTCAGTGTGTCGACATTGACATGGTTTATACCTCTGTTGATGGTGTATTAGTCATTATGAGTATCATCCACCTAGTAGTCAGTGTGTCGACATTGACATGGTTTATACCTCTGTTGATGGTGTATTAGTCATTATGGGTATCATCCACCTAGTAGTCAGTGTGTCGACATTGACATGGTTTATACCTCTGTTGATGGTGTATTAGTCATTATGGGTATCATCCACCTAGTAGTCAGTGTGTCGACATTGACATGGTTTATACCTCTGTTGATGGTGTATTAGTCATTATGGGTATCATCCACCTAGTCGTCAGTGTGTCGACATTGACATGGTTTATACCTCTGTTGATGGTGTATTAGTCATTATGGGTATCATCCACCTAGTAGTCAGTGTGTCGACATTGACATGGTTTATACCTCTGTTGATGGTGTATTAGTCATTATGGGTATCATCCACCTAGTAGTCAGTGTGTCGACATTGACATGGTTTATACCTCTGTTGATGGTGTATTAGTCATTATGGGTATCATCCACCTAGTAGTCAGTGTGTCGACATTGACATGGTTTATACCTCTGTTGATGGTGTATTAGTCATTATGGGTATCATCCACCTAGTCGTCAGTGTGTCGACATTGACATGGTTTATACCTCTGTTGATGGTGTATTAGTCATTATGGGTATCATCCACCTAGTAGTCAGTGTGTCGACATTGACATGGTTTATACCTCTGTTGATGGTGTATTAGTCATTATGGGTATCATCCACCTAGTAGTCAGTGTGTCGACATTGACATGGTTTATACCTCTGTTGATGGTGTATTAGTCATTATGGGTATCATCCACCTAGTAGTCAGTGTGTCGACATTGACATGGTTTATACCTCTGTTGATGGTGTATTAGTCATTATGAGTATCATCCACCTAGTAGTCAGTGTGTCGACATTGACATGGTTTATACCTCTGTTGATGGTGTATTAGTCATTATGGGTATCATCCACCTAGTAGTCAGTGTGTCGACATTGACATGGTTTATACCTCTGTTGATGGTGTATTAGTCATTATGAGTATCATCCACCTAGTAGTCAGTGTGTCGACATTGACATGGTTTATACCTCTGTTGATGGTGTATTAGTCATTATGGGTATCATCCACCTAGTAGTCAGTGTGTCGACATTGACATGGTTTATACCTCTGTTGATGGTGTATTAGTCATTATGAGTATCATCCACCTAGTAGTCAGTGTGTCGACATTGACATGGTTTATACCTCTGTTGATGGTGTATTAGTCATTATGGGTATCATCCACCTAGTAGTCAGTGTGTCGACATTGACATGGTTTATACCTCTGTTGATGGTGTATTAGTCATTATGAGTATCATCCACCTAGTAGTCAGTGTGTCGACATTGACATGGTTTATACCTCTGTTGATGGTGTATTAGTCATTATGGGTATCATCCACCTAGTAGTCAGTGTGTCGACATTGACATGGTTTATACCTCTGTTGATGGTGTATTAGTCATTATGGGTATCATCCACCTAGTAGTCAGTGTGTCGACATTGACATGGTTTATACCTCTGTTGATGGTGTATTAGTCATTATGGGTATCATCCACCTAGTAGTCAGTGTGTCGACATTGACATGGTTTATACCTCTGTTGATGGTGTATTAGTCATTATGGGTATCATCCACCTAGTAGTCAGTGTGTCGACATTGACATGGTTTATACCTCTGTTGATGGTGTATTAGTCATTATGAGTATCATCCACCTAGTAGTCAGTGTGTCGACATTGACATGGTTTATACCTCTGTTGATGGTGTATTAGTCATTATGGGTATCATCCACCTAGTAGTCAGTGTGTCGACATTGACATGGTTTATACCTCTGTTGATGGTGTATTAGTCATTATGGGTATCATCCACCTAGTAGTCAGTGTGTCGACATTGACATGGTTTATACCTCTGTTGATGGTGTATTAGTCATTATGAGTATCATCCACCTAGTAGTCAGTGTGTCGACATTGACATGGTTTATACCTCTGTTGATGGTGTATTAGTCATTATGGGTATCATCCACCTAGTAGTCAGTGTGTCGACATTGACATGGTTTATACCTCTGTTGATGGTGTATTAGTCATTATGGGTATCATCCACCTAGTAGTCAGTGTGTCGACATTGACATGGTTTATACCTCTGTTGATGGTGTATTAGTCATTATGAGTATCATCCACCTAGTAGTCAGTGTGTCGACATTGACATGGTTTATACCTCTGTTGATGGTGTATTAGTCATTATGAGTATCATCCACCTAGTAGTCAGTGTGTCGACATTGACATGGTTTATACCTCTGTTGATGGTGTATTAGTCATTATGAGTATCATCCACCTAGTAGTCAGTGTGTCGACATTGACATGGTTTATACCTCTGTTGATGGTGTATTAGTCATTATGAGTATCATCCACCTAGTAGTCAGTGTGTCGACATTGACATGGTTTATACCTCTGTTGATGGTGTATTAGTCATTATGAGTATCATCCACCTAGTAGTCAGTGTGTCGACATTGACATGGTTTATACCTCTGTTGATGGTGTATTAGTCATTATGGGTATCATCCACCTAGTAGTCAGTGTGTCGACATTGACATGGTTTATACCTCTGTTGATGGTGTATTAGTCATTATGAGTATCATCCACCTAGTAGTCAGTGTGTCGACATTGACATGGTTTATACCTCTGTTGATGGTGTATTAGTCATTATGGGTATCATCCACCTAGTAGTCAGTGTGTCGACATTGACATGGTTTATACCTCTGTTGATGGTGTATTAGTCATTATGGAGTATCATCCACCTAGTAGTCAGTGTGTCGACATTGACATGGTTTATACCTCTGTTGATGGTGTATTAGTCATTATGAGTATCATCCACCTAGTAGTCAGTGTGTCGACATTGACATGGTTTATACCTCTGTTGATGGTGTATTAGTCATTATGAGTATCATCCACCTAGTAGTCAGTGTGTCGACATTGACATGGTTTATACCTCTGTTGATGGTGTATTAGTCATTATGAGTATCATCCACCTAGTAGTCAGTGTGTCGACATTGACATGGTTTATACCTCTGTTGATGGTGTATTAGTCATTATGAGTATCATCCACCTAGTAGTCAGTGTGTCGACATTGACATGGTTTATACCTCTGTTGATGGTGTATTAGTCATTATGAGTATCATCCACCTAGTAGTCAGTGTGTCGACATTGACATGGTTTATACCTCTGTTGATGGTGTATTAGTCATTATGAGTATCATCCACCTAGTAGTCAGTGTGTCGACATTGACATGGTTTATACCTCTGTTGATGGTGTATTAGTCATTATGAGTATCATCCACCTAGTAGTCAGTGTGTCGACATTGACATGGTTTATACCTCTGTTGATGGTGTATTAGTCATTATGAGTATCATCCACCTAGTAGTCAGTGTGTCGACATTGACATGGTTTATACCTCTGTTGATGGTGTATATACTCGTCTGTAATTATGAGTATCATCCACCTAGTAGTCAGTGTGTCGACATTGACATGGTTTATACCTCTGTTGATGGTGTATTAGTCATTATGAGTATCATCCACCTAGTAGTCAGTGTGTCGACATTGACATGGTTTATACCTCTGTTGATGGTGTATTAGTCATTATGGGTATCATCCACCTAGTAGTCAGTGTGTCGACATTGACATGGTTTATACCTCTGTTGATGGTGTATTAGTCATTATGAGTATCATCCACCCTAGTAGTCAGTGTGTCGACATTGACATGGTTTATACCTCTGTTGATGGTGTATTAGTCATTATGAGTATCATCCACCTAGTAGTCCAGTGTGTCGACATTGACATGGTTTATACCTCTGTTGATGGTGTATTAGTCATTATGGGTATCATCCACCTAGTAGTCAGTGTGGCGACATTGACATGGTTTATACCTCTGTTGATGGTGT